>OY992852.1:2500000-3750000 GCA_963921415.1 Pyrausta despicata | reverse complement strand
ATCATCGGAGTTCCTACTCGGAGGTCTTCGGAGGTTGGTGATAATATCGTCATCTAGGCACGGCAAGCGAAGAAAGGAGTTCCTTCAGATTACGACACGCTAATCTGGTAAGCGAGTTATATTCAGAACATGCTTTGATATTGGAAATTAAATATAAGCATCATTCACTATCTCTTGACGTGTTGTGTTGTGATCATTGTTACTTACTATGTGCTTGTTCATTAAACATGGGTTTCGATATACTAATTGTTTAATAGCTGCTAAAACTATTTTGGCCTTACCTTGCCCCGCTCTGTAAATGTATGGAAAACAATACGCTCAATGCTTGTCTGTATGTTTGCGTTATATGTATTGCGGTTTCTACTTACATCATACATTTGAAAACGAATGATCCCTCAATTTAACTCTATCTGTGTAACTGTCATTTAGTAGCATGCCTGTTAACACCACACTATGGCGCCAACGTTAGCCCAAAAATCTTATAACCCAAGGAGTGGACCTAGAAAAATACGTTGGCCTCAACCAACGTTGATTGATGCTTTTCTCTTGTGTTAATTTTTCGCCCAACGCGTGGATCCGGCTTAACGGCTTCTTCATTGTTTCATTCGTTTTCTCATTAGACAAATCATTCAGCGTCCCTTATGGCTAGCTAACATTTTGTGCAAAAAAGTTACTAACAGACTGTACGAGGTCTTTTACTTATGGACAGTGTAACAGGTTCTTGTAGTCTTGATCGCTATTTACAATATTTCAGGGTACTAATTATGCGTATTTTCGTTATTTAGGATCTGCCGTAAAATGGCCGGAGATGGCAACGAACAGCTGAACGAAGAGGAGTTCGTCAACATGATCAAGGAAACCACCTTGGAGCTTACGGACGAGGTAATTTATGGTTCACTTTTGTTTGTGTTTCTCTTAACACTACGTAGTATAAATAATCCTCAAAGTAATCTCCCTCACGAGAAGATGGCATCTTTCCTGCTCTGCTACAGAAAGGAAATGACTTGCTTCTTCCGCATCTGGTAAAAATATTCAGAGCAAGTTATGCCTGGGGTATAATACCAGAACCGTGGAATCGGGTCAAAGTGCGTTTTATACCTAAAGCAGGGAAAAGGGACTACTCACAACCCAAATCCTTCAGACCCATAAGTCTAACATCCTTCATGCTGAAGACCATGGAAAGGATAATAGACCAGCACATTAGGGCCAAACACTTAGTGGAAAGACCACTAAGCACCAACCAACATGCATACCAAAAGGGAAGATCCACTGAAACTGCCCTACTCGATCTGGTCGACAAGGTGCAAAAAGCCCTAGAGGACAAGCAAACGGCCCTATGTGCTTTTCTAGATGTTGAAGGTGCATTTGATAACACCCCTATAGAAACCATTCTGAAAGGAATGGAGGCAAAAGGGGTAGATACAAGCACCATCAGATGGGTTAAAAGCTTGCTCTCCAACTGAGTAGCAAACATCACCCTCAATGCCACAAAGCTTGAATTCCTTGCCACAAGAGGATGTCCACAAGGAGGCGTACTGTCTCCACTTCTATAGACCCCAGCAGTAGACCAACTACTCGCTAAGATGGCAGAGAAAGACTATGATACACAAGGCTATGCTGATGATATAGTAGTAATCATCAAAGGTCCCTGCCTAAGCACAATTTCATGTCTGATGCAAGGAGCTCTCAACACCATAAGAAGGTGGTGTAGAGAAAACGAATTATCCATTAATGCAGATTAAACAGTGATAATACCATTAACAAGCAAGAGAAAACTAGAAAGACTCGCGAATCAGAAGCTAAATGGAAAAACTCTTCATTTCTCGAGCGAAACCAAGTATCTAGGGGTAATTTTTGACCAAAAGCTTACTTGGAATTCGCACCTAGACAATATCATTCAAAAAGCCAAAATGGCTCTGTGGAGCTGTTGTCGAATGGCGGGGTCAAGATGGGGACTCAAACCCAAAATTGCCCTATGGCTGTACACAGCGGTCGTGAGACCTATAGTATCTTATGCCTCCGCCGTCTGGTGCAGCAAGGTCAACCAAGCGACAACAATACAGAAACTGAGCAGCCTACAGCGGCTAGCCTGCATCACAGCAAGCGGAGCACTATCAACGACACCAGGAGCCGCACTAAATGCCTTGTTGGATCTTATACCACTGCATATGCACGTGGAAAAAGAAGCCAAGCAGAGCATATACAGAATCTGCACCCGCTCGAAAGTCAGATGGGCTTCTCAAAATCTGATAAGACTCAAGGAATCAGTATTTGAAAACAAACTTCTAAGCATGCCTAGTGACGACATGCATACGGAATGCAACTTTTCTAAGTTATACTCCGTAAACATACCTCCTAGAGACAAATGGCTAGAAGGTCAAATGTCATTTAAGAAAGGTAGTCACGTCTGGTATACGGACGGTTCCAAAAAGGGAAATGATGTGGGCTGTGGGATCTACGGAGAGAAGCCTAGGCTCAAAGTTAGCATTAACATGGGGACTGAAGCTTCAATCTTCCAAGCCGAGGTCTTTGCCATAAACAAATGTGCAGAGATAAACCTAGAGAAGAAACTCCGGAACCAACACATCTACATCAACTCAGACAGCCAAGCAGCACTGCTGGCTTTAAAATCCTTCGAACATTCATCAAAACTGGTGCAAACGTGCACTGAAACACTAAATGTACTGGGAAATACCAACAAAGTCATACTCTCGTGGGTACCAGGGCATTCGAATATAGAAGGAAACGAAGTAGCTGATAACCTCGCCAGAGAGGGCGCCGATAACCCTCAAATCGGCGTAGAACCGTTTTGTGGAAACCAACGAGTACCAAGCAACGAGCCACTACGCTACTAACCATTCTCTATAAACAAGAGGCGATTGAGTGGTGGAAGTCTACATCAGGACAAGAACACTCAAAAGCACTCATTCAGGGATACAGCAACAAAGTAACTAAAGAGCTGTTAAAGTTCAAAAGATACAAAGCTTGTACTTTGACCAGAATACTAACAGGTCACTGCAAACTAAACAAACACATGGCAAACATGAATATGACAGAAGACGCTCTGTGCAGATTCTGCCAGAGGAAGAGGAGGATTCTCACAGAGGAGGAAACGGCCATGCATATTCTCTGCTCATGCGGCCCGCTTATGAGCAAAAGAAGTATCCATCTCGGGCGGCACATCATGCGCCCGGATGAGATAACAGAAGTCACGCTCCAAAGAGTCTGGCAATGTATAGACTCAACGGGACTAAGCAGTGAACTGTAAATACAAAGGCACAGATTACTAAATAGTTACTACGTAACAGATAAATCACTCCATAGAGAAATTTCAATACCTACAGCGTTAATAGACTACTTTTTCTGCCGCGTACAAAAATGCACCTACATCTTTGAGTATAAAGTCACTATTGCTTCGCAGCTGCGCGAGACCAAGTGACGTGAGACCTAGCGACAATCGAACAAGGGTTGACACTTTCGGTAAAAATGATGCCCAAAATAAATATTCCACGCGGACGAAGTCGCGGGCACAGCTAGTAATAATATATAATATAATATATTAGTAAGACCTTATGCATTTTAATACTTGCAGACTAGCATACCTACGTGACTTCGTCCTTTGTTGCGTTCTCAAAATTATTTTCCCAACATTTCCACAGGCTAGCAAATAAACATTAAAAAAAGAAAAGAATTAAAATAAAATATAGCTATGCATGAAGTTCTCGTTTTACATATGATACGATCTTAATATTTAAATAAAGTTTCGTTGATAATTAATGTTAAAACTTTAATAAGTATCGAATTTCCGATTCTTATAATAAAATAATAAAATAAAAGAATAAAAGCACAAATAAATAAATAATAGAATAAAAGCACAGATTACTTATTTGGTTCGTACGAAAACTAAATTGAACGTAAGCGTAACACGAATAATTATAGTGCGTCGTGAGCGCGTCCGACGGTTGTTCGCAGCCCACTGAATCGGCACTGCAGTCGGTGCCGGCGAGAGTAGGCTATTACCGCGCGCAAGTACATCGAGTGAGAGAGGCCTGACAAAGGGCTGCCACAATAGATCAAACTTGGTCGAGTTGGCGATAAGAAGGCCCATAAACCCAATAATAATAATAATCTCCCTCACTGATTAGTTTTTCCAGGTTTATTTTGTTTTGGTCTATTTGCGTGGTGTTTGTTTAAGAAACTTTTTATACATAAAAAAAACCTATTGTTTCTCAGTTTTAACATGCCGTGATAGCACGCTTAAGGATTGTATCTTGTGTAGCTCTATAGTTCTTAGTTACTGCTTTAAGTCATGCCATGATGTGATCTGTTGTGTTGTCCAATAAATAAATTTAAAAAAAAAGCATAGTCGTTTCCCGCGTCTGTCCCTTTGTCTGTAATATGTATGTGTATAATAATAATAATTTATTTCAATAACATGGAATATACAGTATATAAACAATGACCGAAAACACCTTTTAAGCAAATAAGATGCCTGTATTAGGTGTCTTCGCCCTTCCATAGCGTTTAAGTTATAAATACTAAATTACAAATTTTCCTTAAGTACGATTAGGTAATTCAGACTGCTGAGTGTGTGTGTGTGTATGTGTATGTGTGTGTGTGTGTGTGTGTGTGTGTGTGTATGTGTGTGTGTGTGTGCGCGTGCGTGCGTACGTGAGCGCGTGTTTGTGTGTGTGTGTGTGTGTGTGTTAACCTGTAAATGTTTGTGAAGTTATCCTATGTGTTTCAGAAAGTTCTCTGTGTCCTCATAACTTAAAGACTTAAGAAAGTTCGTAACAGTTTTTCTACAATCATACAGCGTTTTACTGTGTATCTCTACAATTTTGTTTAATTTATTATAAATGTTTGTAGACCGACTTTTAAATTGCTTTCTAGCAAAGGTGGTTTTAACTGTAATAACTGGGACTACATTTTTGCATCTCCTTGCTCTATTAACGCAGGTATGGTCGTAGGGGGTGGCTTTGTGTTGACTTATTATGACGCTGACCATGTACAGTTTTCTCACTGTCAGTACTTTACAGAGCTTAAATAAACTATCAGTAGAGAATCTACGACATTTAAATAAAGCAACCTTCAATGAGGACCGCTGCGCACGTTCCACCTCCAGCATTTTTGATTTGTCTGCTCCACCCCAGATCGAAATGCAGTAGGTCATGACTGATTGAGCAAGTGAGAAATATATTTCTTTAAGGATATTTCTCGAAGATACACGGTCAACCATCCACCCTCCCGGCACCACATGTCTCAAGGTTTTAAAAATCCAGATCAGTTTTCTGATTCTAGCTGAGACAAGCTGTATATGTGCGTGCCAGGAAAGCCTCTGGTCAATCATGACTCCCAGGTATTTAGTGTTCTCAACTCTACCTATAGCGGGACAGTCACAATGAGAAGTGGCATGGTTACAAGTGTGTATTCTTAAATTAAAATTAGTATCCGGTTGCGTATTATTATTTATACTATAACACATGAAATTAGTTTTGGTGGTGTTAAGGGTCAACAAATTTTCTCTCAGCCATTTATTAATCAAGCGTAAGCCATATTCTGCGTTAATCCTCATATCCGTCCAATCTTTTCCAAAGAAGACTACTGCTGTATCATCGGCATAGGAAAAGACGTGGGCATGGTCCATTTTTAGGTTGCAGAGGTCATTAATGTATATTAGAAAAAGCGTGGGTCCCATGACACTTCCCTGCGGAACTCCATATGATACAGCGATGTCTTCACTTATGTTGCGCTCTAATTTTACCCTTTGTGTACGCTCTGAGAGGTAGCTCTTGAAGAGAGAGAGTGCGACATCTCTAATGCCAATACTTTCCAGTTTATTAATGAGAATCGGTACCGACACAGTGTCGAACGCCTTTTTTAAATCCAGAAATGTTCTCAACCATTTGACTCCCATATCAACCTTTTCCGTAACTAGTTGGCTAAGCGCAGCTACTGCGTGTTCGGTAGATTTGCCTTGTCTAAAGCCAAACTGAGATTCAGACAACAGTTTGTATTTATCCAAGTATTTCATTAACCTAGTATTCAAAAGTCTTTCAACAATCTTTGAAATAGCTGGAACTACCGAGATTGGCCGGTAGTTACTAATATCTTCCTTGTTCCCACTCTTGTATACTGGGGTAACAATTGACTTTTTTAACGGTGCTGGAAACACCCCTTGTCTAAAGCACAGGTTTGTCAGGTGAGCAACCACAGGGACAATCTCGGCCTTTGCAAGTTTTAAAAAGTTAACGGGAATGTCATCCCAGCCAGGAGCGCTATCCGATCTCAGATTCATAAGTATTTTTTCAACTTCTTCTGCATTGGTTTCTAGTAGTACGAAGGTGTTTCCTGAGGTAAAGGAGGGCCTAGTTAGCTGAGATCGATCAAAGCCTCCGCTAGGTTGGATATTATTAGCAAGCTGTTGGCCTATATTTGCAAAGTAAGAATTAATTGAATTTGCCGATTCTATTGGATTGTTTTTAAGTTTAGTTAAAAGGTCGATCTCTCCTTTTGATTTATTGGTATAAGTTATAATTTTGATGTTCTTCCACAATTGTTTATTATTATGTGCAGATTTAGTAAGAAGCTCTTTTTCATATTTTCTTTTAAGTTTCTTAATAAGATTATTGCAATAATTTCTATACCTAATGTAGGTAACTCGTAATATTTCATTGTAACTCTCTTTGCGAACCCGTTTTTGTAGATTGTTACGATTTTTTATACACCGTAAGATACCAGGAGTAATCCACGGTTTTATTGTGCGCTTACTTCGTGGCAGTAGAGTATTTGTGGTATTGGCATGAATGGTTTCAGAGATCATACTTATAAGGCTATTACATAATGTTGTTGGGTCTTTGGAATCCAATAATTCGCTGACATTTTTTTGTTGAAAATCCTGTAAAGCCTTTGTAAAGTTAGTTTTAGTGATAGTTTTATTTACAGCTTTGTTAGATTTGGTTTTAGAAAGACAAAGAAGGGTAGTAAAGTGATCCGTTATTGTGGTACGTAAAACTGCAATAAATGGAGAGTGATTGTTTTTGTTAACTTTCAGCATAAAATGATCTAGGCAGCTTCTCTGTCGAGTAGGTATAGTATGACCCGCAAGTATACCGTATCCGGATAGAGTACTTAAATAGTTGGTCCTGTTTTTATATTCGTAGCTCTGTTCATCCGATCTAGGTAAAATATTAATATTTATGTCTCCAGTAATTATAATATTACTCTGTTTTGTAAGAGTACAAAGGTGTTAATCTAGTGAGTCAATGAAGCTATCAGCATTTTTATTAGAAGGCGACCGGTATATACAGAGTATAGTAAAATTAAGTATGCTAAGCTGTAAGCAAGACGCATGAGTAAGATTAATTTCCCTGACTTTCGGTTGTAAGGATTTTTTAACGTATGCTACCACCCCGTCATTTTGATTTAACTGACGTGTAGTGGAATAAGAGCTGTACCCATCTAGTTGTGGTATAGGATTTGATGTACTTAGTCTACATTCGGTCAGAACTAGGATATCAGCTTCGAGAGGTAGACTAGATAGAGTTACCAAGAAGTCGTCAAAATTGCAGTATATACTACATATATTTTGAGAAATAATGACCAGGCCCGTTTCATTATTCAACCTATATGATGAAAGCTCCGAACAATCGCACTCTATAGCTCTAGACATTTCCAAGCTATCTATTACGTTTAAGTTGGAAATATGTGTATCACCCATTTTGTAAATAAGTGACATGCAAGTGTGTATATAAGGGGATGCGTTTATTCACAATTGTAGTAATAGTACAAGGTAGCCTTTGCTTTATACCATTGCTACAAAATGTGTGTGTCTGAGTATAAAAATTATTAAATAACGATTTTTGTAGAGAAAAGTTATAAGGTTTCTTGAATAGTGACTGAGTGTGTTGATATTTAATCATATACTGTGGTACAGTAACGTGTAGTGTTGTTTGTTTTTTGAGTTCGGTTAGTGTTGAAATGTGTGTGTTTTTTATTAAGTGTATATGTGGCGCGTTTATTGTGTTATTATAGTTAAGTGTATCTCGTAACAAAGATATCTTATGTGTTATTATTAAGGTTAAAAACATAATTACAAACAAACAATAAGAGTACAGAAAATACATTAGACATAATATAAATTCAGGCCAAGCAAAAACTATACTCAAATTGATGAGATCAGCATAAACAGGAGTACCTTGAGTGGAGGCAGCAGGATCCGATAGTCAGATAGCATGGGAGTCTAATTGTTGGCTTGTCAGGAGCTGGTGCACTTGATTTTCATTTCTGATTAATATGATTGTGAGTTTTCGTTTTCTCTGACATATACTTTTCCGTAAGCTGTCCAGCAAAACTTATAGGTCTTTGATTTGGCAAGTTCTCGAGCCAGGAAGTGTAATCGTGCAGCTTTTGGAGTTAGGTTTTCTGACAGGAAAATGGGAGTATCTTCATGCGTTTTGTAGCCGATATGTTTGGCACACAGCTTATTTTTGTGCTTTATATTGAATGATTTCGCTGCCTTTAAAATATCGTTCTTAACCAATGTTGAGCCAGTCTCCACTACAATGGTCGGACTTTTGTTGTCATTAGACTTTGGTCGCACTCGATAAATATCTTTAATATCCGATTTAGTGATTTTGCAATCTAATGATTGTGACAATATACTGACCATCTCAATCAGGTCGTCCTTATTTTCGTTAGGTTTTTTTGGGACGTTTTTAATTTCAAAGCTACACTTTCGAGTGTTAATCTGTAGCTCTTCAATCTTATTCTCAAGTGTAGTTATGTAATATCTGTCTTGTTTTGCCTGAGCCTCAAGTTCGACAATGCGTTGCCGAAACTCTTCGTTTTGAGCGGCGAGGAAGGATACGGAGCTTTCAATATTTAAATTGGTCTGTTGTATCTCTTTGAGCGCCGTAGTCACCTGTTTAAGCTCACTGGCTTGAGAGGCAGAAAAGAAAGTCATAAGCTTTCTCATTTCTTGCTTGAAGTCGTCCATCTGATTTGACATTGAATCATCCATCTGGTCTCGACATCTTTTGTTACGTTGGGAAACGAAGTTTGGAGGAGTTAAGCGTGTCAGATCCGTCTCCGAGGCTGATTTATTGAATCCGGTGTCCATATGTACTAGGGTAGCAGAGCCACTAGGAGGTGTACCCGCTCGCGATGACGTCGCAGATGACGTAGGCTCGTGACGCGCGGCCATAGCTTCCGTGTAGTGGTTAAGTCCACTTAATTGGCTGTAGGGGTAGCGCTGGGGGTGTGGCTTACTGCGTCACAAGATGATGACGATGCGCGCGCGGCGAATCGGAACTTGTTATGCTTACGTCACTTGTAGTAGGCGGAGCAAGAAGTACCAGGCGCCCAGGATGATAGAAGCGGCTTGGATCTTTAACACCTTCACTTAGTTTATGCACTCCTATTTTTTTTTGACTATTTAATTTCACAGATTTTAATTTATTTTTAAAATTAAATTGTTTATAGCTTTTGCACACAACTGTTCCTTGCGGAGGTCCGGGGGGAAGAGGATGTATATGCTTAGATCTATTGAACTACTCGACGGATTTTGATTCCGCCCTTTATAATAGATAGAGTGATTCAAGAGGAAGGTTTATAACACAGCGGGCAGGACAACATCTGCCCGGTTTGCTAGTTTTAAATAAAGACACAAATAAGTTTTCTTAGGGACGTATCCCACTACTGACCACTGCAACTTCTTTGTAGCCAGAAGCCTTATTTCGTGACGACGTACGTCCGTGTTTTCCCGGTCGCTTCCATGGACCGAGCTAGTCAAATTAAAATGGTAGGCTACGTCTGCAGATATGCACAAGTGGCCCTAATCTCTAAAAGTAGGGCCTCAGTTTGAACTGTACGAATTTAATTCTGCTTAAAGTAGGTAATATTGTCATTGACATGAAGATATTTCGTTTCAGGACGCACAAGGACTCTTCAAGAAGTTTGAACAAGACGGCACAGTCAGTGTGAATGAGTTCCTGATCCATGTCCGTGTAAGTAAATTCTTTAAATAATATAATAAATATATACAACAACATCACATACATTGACCTGACTCCGTGGTAAGTAGCTAAAGAATTTGTTGTACAGATATAAGAATAAACAGTGGTATTATATTACAAATAGACTTAAATAAATACATATAGGTAACATCCAGACCAGTACAAACAGACATGTTATGCACACAAAGTTTGTACAGTGCGGGGGGATAGAACTCGCGACCTCTTGGTTAATAGTCAACTTCTTGACCATTACACGAAAGTTTCTTTGATGTTGAATTATGTTTTATTTTTAACTGACTGAAAACTGGTGTGTTGACATGTCTTGTTGTCAACTCGCTAGCGAATTGTGTAGCAAGATGATGCAATAGATGATGATCAAAATCACTCGATTTCGCCCGACCGATTCTATATTTTTTTATAACTGATGGTAAGCGTAATCGTGGTCGCTGCCCTAGGAATTTGACAAATTTAATTTACTGGTGCAGTTCCACTGTTTTTAGGATCGCCTTAATCTCGTGGCGTGAAAGCTAAAGAACTGCTTAATAAGTAAGGGAAATCTTTTGGCACAGTTAACCGTATTATAAGGTTCTGATATAATTATACTGTAAAACGTAGTCACAGCAACTTGTTTGTTTGTAGCCCATAGAAAAAAAAAGATACAATAATCAGGTGAAATAACGAGCTCATTGATTTTGTTGACATTTGTTGACACAATTTAAACCTAAAACAGCTAGGCTAGGCATGGCAAAAAAAATATGAACTTGTTCTTACAGATGAAGCCTAGAATAATTTTGAAACCGTTTTTTTTTACTCTTTACGTATTTAATTCCCACCCTTATGTTACAAGCATCTAGTAGGGAGTAGTGAAAAAAAAAGTGATATATTTGGTTTAGATTCATAACGTGCACATAATAGGGTAATAACATAAGTTTGAATTTATGGGTTTGTGTTATAAGCTCTTTTGTAACCCCTACGATTGACCAATCAAAACTCGTTTAGTATTATCGTTACTTTTTTAAATTATGTAAAGATGTGAGTTTGGTTACACTGATTCCCGTATAAATCAGTAATCGTGCTAAATCTCTGATTTGTCTGTGTTTCGACCCCTTCTGCACGTGACTTCGTGTCGGGGTGCTAAGTGATGCTAGGTTACCGTTAGAGTTCTTTTTCTTTAGCGCGGCTTATCCATGCTTTCAACTCCAACCAAAACATTTTCTCTACTCTAGCCGCCAATGTCGGACGCCCGCCGCGCTAAGGTGGAGCAGGCGTTCAACAAGCTGGACCGCGAAGGGCGCGGCGTCATCACCGTGGATGACATCCGCAGGGTCTACGCGCCCACCGCTCACCCGAGGTAAGAGGATCATCATCATCATCCTAGCGTTATACCCGGTTGCTATCAATACGGAGCCCGGGGTCCGCTGTCCTACTTTAACATCTTCAGTTTGCACGGTCTTGGGCATCCCGCTCAGTGACGTAAGCAGGTCATCGCTCACGACGCTAAGTTAGCACTCTTGGGTCTATCCTAGAAGGTAGAGCAGGCGATCAACAAGCTAGACCGGAAAGAACGTGGCATCATCACCGTGGATGACATCCGCAGGGTCTACGCGCCCACTGGTCACCCGAGGTACGAGGATCATCATCATCATCATCATCATCCTAGCGTTTCTAACCGGTTGCTATCAATACGGAGCCCGGGGACCGCTGTCCTACTTTAACATCTTCAGTTTGCACATGTCATTGCTCACGACGCCAAACAAGCACTCTTGAGTCTATCCTAGAAGGTGTAGCTGGCGTTTAAAAAGCTGGACCTGGAAGGGCGCGATGTCATTATCATTCTAGCGTTATACCCGATTTCTGCCAATACGGCGCCCGGGATCCGCTGTCCTGGGCATCCCGCTTAGTGATGAAAGCATGTCATCTTCCACGATGCCAAGTTAGCACTCTTGGGTTTACCCTAGAAGGTGGAACAGGCGTTCAATAAGCTGGACATCCGCAGGGTCTACGCGCTGCCATTTGACGATAATGGCATGCTAAGCTAGTTCGAGTGAGAACTATTTCACACCATCCTGACACCGGCATTGGTGACAGGTGCCTTAAGTACTTACTACTGCACCATCAAAAAATGAACAAAATCCTTCCACATAAACTCAGAAAATATGTAGTAGGTAATTCACAACTGCAGTCTGGAAAATTCATGAAAGCCTCTGCCAAAAGACGCGGAGACGTATTTCAAAGGGCGGGGAATTCGGACGCACGAGATCGCTTCATACCTAGCTACACACATCAAAAGTGTCTAGGGATCAAGCATTTTTATGCGGATTTCTTGAGATTGAGATGTGGCTTTTTGAAGTGAAAACTTCTTTAGCGGCGTTGAGCACTTTTGTGGCATGGGTAGAAACTGTGAAACTCGCGTCAGGTCACGTGATGCTGATCGAAAAACCGTAAGACGGTTCAAATAAATCAAAAATGCACAACGTTAATAATCAAGTTTTCACTTCTGACGGCACTCCCGGAGTGCAACCCGTGTTTTTTTTAATAAATTTATGATTTTATAAATTTATATGGATCCTTTTTGGTGCATTTCATAATTTGAAACAGGAACTGTCAATCAAATTCGAGTAAAAGATGAAAATCAGCTGTCAATATTTTCCCTACAAAAACATACAACGCATTGAAGACATTATTAGTGCTACGGTTTCCCTACTACTGATTAAAACCAACGTTATTATGGAGCGGCGACGTCATTTAAGCAGGGAAGAAATGCTCAGAGCCGTGGGAAGGATAAGAAGAAGCTATATTAGAAGCTGGTTCCCGGTAACGTACTGTGGCTTTAGCTCTGAATACAAGTCAGAGTGTTATCAGTCGACTTTGGACACGTTACCGAAGCACTGGTACCGTGGCTGAGCGCCATGGAGGACGGTATCGCTGCACCACACGGAGACAAGACCGATACATTCAAATCACAACTCGAAGAGCTCCAACAATAACCGCCATGATGTTAGCCGTGAGTCCTTATCACTTTTCAGGGAACCTTATTAGCGACCAAACAGTCAGAAACCGTTTGCATGAAGTGAACCTTCATTCCCGAAGACCGCTAAGGGTACCACCTATAGCAATGCACAATCGTAGGATTCGATATCAATGGGCTCTTGAACACAGAAATTGCTCAGTCGCCAGACTTGAACCCGATTGAGCATGCATGGGATATGCTACAGAGAAGAGCTCTGCCGAATATAGAGGGTATCCAGTCGCAAGACCTTTTTTTGTTGTTGCAACGAACATGGGCGGCCATTCCACAGCGTGATTTGGATGAACTCATTTTGAGTATGCCAAACCGATGTTCTTGTGTTGTTAGTGTTCGCGGTAGAAACACGGATTATTAATTGTTTGAGTTACCCAATAAAATTTTAAAGAAAACTGTTATATCAGTCTTTTTTTCGAACTTTAATGTTAGTGGTTCAAATGTCAAAAATCCCTTTATTAGGAAAATGGCAAATTTCTTTATTAATGAGAGGTGACTTGGTTTATCGTTACTGTAGACAAACGAAAACACTTTATTTGATGAATCCTTAAAGAAAATTTTAATTAATATCAATCAGGAGAAAAGTTATTGTAAAAATATATGTTGATCCCTAGACACTTTTGATGTGTGTATTTCCAGGCTGCGACTGACGTACAACTTCCTGCGATTTCAGATACATGAGCGGGGAAGAATCTCTTGAGGTCATTATGGATAATTTCCTCGCCAACTTCGAACAACAGGACATCGTGGACGGCACAGTAAGTCTTTTTTCCATCGTTTTTTTTATCAATTTAATGCCGGTCAAATGTTTAGCTAATGCCCAAAGTCCCATGTAACATTATTTCGTTCATCTATAGTCTAAACTGATTGTAAAAAAGCTGTAAAGGTGTTTCTTTCGGATGTGGTAGGTATCTTACCACAACAGTGATGAATCATGGCTGGCTGCAGCCTAAGAAGCACTTTAAGAAATTCGGACAGATGAGTAAGTGTCACGGTAGCTCAATTGGTAGAGCGAACGCCCGGCTTGCGAGAGGTGCGAGTTCGAGTCCCGGCTGTGGCAGTCCGTTTTTTCTTTAAGTCTGTGTTAATTTTACATTATTTCATTCATTTTATCAAGGAACTTTTTCGTCAATGCAACTTGGAGCAGCATTTCTAGATATAAAGGCACCAGAAAATCTAGAAATCTTTTCGCAGAATCATTCTTACCACTGCAAGAGGCGCCGAATTATTCAACACGATGTTCTGCTATTTGTACAGAGGCCAGCACAAGAGGCTACCCATTTTTGTTGCAAAATCACCCGTATCACAAGTGTATAAGATACCGTAGAGTTTACCTTGACGTGCTGGCCACCGTACTTACATTATATAATACCATATATACTTACATTTACTAACCCTCAATGTAGAAAAAACTTTCAGAACATTTTCTTATAATTCCCTTTCGCAGCCTCCTCAAAACGCACATACAATTAAAGCTCATTACTGCTCAAATTTCTTACAGCCATGTGCATGCCCATATTTAAGTAGCACTGACAACATAAAATATCTGGGAGTCATAATTGATAAACATTAAAACTTTAAAGCTCAGTTGGAAGCCCTCTTATCAAGGGTCAGAAAGCTGGTCTTTGTTTTCAAAAATCTAAGACATGTTGCTGACGGCGCTCTTCTTAAAAATGTTTATCTTGCACTATGCCAGTCATTAATTGCTTACTGTATAACATCATGGGGCGGAACGCATAAAACAACACTTATTAATTTAGAAATAGCTCAAAGAGCTGTCCTGAAAGTGAGCACCTTCCGACCAACACGCTTTCCCACCATAGAGCTCCTTACTGAATGTGACTTTCTCTCAGTGCGTCAGCTGGTCATATTACTACAGTCACCAAAAAGCACTCACTTACACCCTTTAAACCCGAACTGCAAGCCGGCAAACGACGTGCCTATATCGTTTGCCCTTCGGAACTCTTCAATAGGGAACACACCCATAAATTCTTTTGTTTTCTAGGCAGTTTTCTCTATAATAGGATAAACATGTCTCCATGTATTTACCCCATGAATAAAACTTTATGCAAAATAAGATCACAAAAATGGCTCATGGGGAAATCTTACGATGACACGGAAATTGTGTTTTAAAGGTAGTAGCATAACTTTAATTTACCTATTTAATACCTGTATAACAAGTCCTTAAGTTACTGTATTATGTAATAATGAACTTTCACTTTCTTCATAATGTATCATTGTTATTGTGTTATTATTAAATTGTCACATAAGCACTAACCTACATAATAAGAATAGATACCTAAAATACAAGCAAAATATTTGCTTAGTTTAGGTACAATCACTAACATAGTATTGTCACGTAGGTCGGTAGGTTACATAAAGAAAGAATGTTCCGGAAGTAAACTACCTACCTACTACTACGTACTAGTAGCTACTAGAAACTTCTACAGAATACTCGAATGTTCTGGAACTATATCTATCTCTTTCTAACACTATACCTATCTCGCTCTAACATTAGAAGTTTCTAGATATATCTAGCTCGAGTGCCCCGGCATATAAATAGAGGGTCGCCTGCGCCGCGAATTGAGTTTAAGTTTGGAAGCGATACAGTGAAGACACAAGTGAAGATAAAAAGTAACCAGTGAATTGTTCAGTGATTGTTTTGTGAATTTAGTGTGTGATCGTTGTAGTTAATGAGCGTCTATTGTTTTCTTAAATATAGTGTTTCTTCGAGTTAATTGGACTAATTAATTTATCCCGAACCCCAGCTCGTAACATTTGGTGTCAGAAGTGAGGGATAAATTATGCCGGTTCTACCGAAGGAGGACACTGAAGGTATACGCACCAGGAGTCAGCGGCAGCAAGAAGTGGACCAGAGGCGCTTTGAAGATCTACGTGTACAGACACCTGGTGGCAGCCAGTCAACAATGGAGCGAGTTTCCCCAGAATCAGCTGCGCCTTCGGCATCAGCTGCGCCTGCAGCATCAGACCTTTCTGCTCTTATGGCGATGCTGCAGGAGCAGGCTCGTCGTCAAGAGGAGCAGGCTCGCCGTCAAGAGGAGCAAGCTCGCCAACTGAGGGAACAGCTTCAGAGCGACAAAGAGGAGCAGGCCCGCCGTCAAGAGGAGCAGGCTCGCCGTCAAGAGGAGCAGGCTCGCCGTCAAGAGGAGCAGGCTCGCCGTCAAGAGGAGCAAGCTCGCCAACTGAGGGAACAGCTTCAGAGCGACAAAGAGGAGCAGGCCCGCCGTCAAGAGGAGCAGGCTCGCCGTCTTGCGGAACAGCTGCAGCATGTTAAGGACGAGCAGATGCTCTTCTTGAAAGACATTAAAGCAACATTCGGCAAGGAAATTAAAGCCGTAACGGAGAAGGTTGAGCTGCACGAGAACCGTATCTCAGAGGCCGAATCCCAGATCGCTGATGTGAAGAAAGAATTGAAAAGTCTGAAAACTGGAGACGTGACTGTGGCTCCTGTGGTTGCTGCACCTTCGCTACGTGGGTTTAAAGTGCCACCCTTTGACGGAACATCTTCCTGGTCAGCATACAAAATTCAATTCGAAGCTGTCAAGGAAGCGAATGGATGGACAAAAGGACAGGCCATGACCGCACTTACTTTGGGCCTTCGCGACCAGGCGTTAACTGTTTTAGAGGCTCTAGGTAAGAATGTCACCTACGAGCAGCTGCTGGAGGCGTTGGAGTCCAGATACGGTGATGCACATCTGGAACACGTGTTTCGTGCCCAGCTGAAGGACAGAGTGCAACGCGTTGGTGAAAATCTGCAGCAGTGGGGCCTGGAAATTGAAAAGCTGGTTCGCAAGGCATACCAGTCGTCGCCTGCACTCATCGAAGGGAATTTAGTGCAAGCCTTTATCGATGGCATACGGGACCTTGAAGTGAGAGCTGCTGTGAGACTTGGGCACCATATGACGCTGAAGGACGCATTGGCCCATGCTTTGGAGGTAGAGGCAGTGAGGCAAGATCATCGTGCCCACCGCATCAGGGAGGTTGTTGCATCACCTGTACCGGCTGTACGTGACCGATTTAAGTATAGTCCTAGATGCTACACCTGTGGAGAAAAGGGCCACTTGCGGTCGAGTTGCCCTAGGCGCAGCGAAGATCAAGCTCAGGAAAGAAGGGCGGCTGATGTCACCGCCCACCAGCAGGTATACAACGTAGGAGCCCCCTGGGAACGGATAGCAGTAGATGTTGCTGGCCCTTTTCCTGAAAGTGACAGTGGGAACAAATACTTCATGGTTGTCATGGATTATTTCACTAAATGGCCGGAAGTCTTCGCCATTCCTAATCAAGAAGCTTCGACGGTTGCTGATAAATTAGTCCACGAAGTCTTCTGTCGGTTTGGAGTACCCTTGGAAATCCACAGTGATCAAGGAAGAAATTTTGAGTCTCAAGTTTTCCAGGAAACATGTCGGGTAATGGGTACTCACAAAACGAGGACTACGTCGTATCATCCACAATCTGATGGAATGGTGGAAAGGTTCAATCAGACGTTAGAAAGATACCTGGCGAAAGTTGTATCGAACAGACAAAAGGATTGGGACAAGCATATAGCGCCGTTTCTCCTGTCATACCGAAGCGCAGTTCATGAGAGTACGACTGTGACGCCAGCCTTCGCAAACTTTGGAAGAGAGTTAAGATTACCAGCAGACCTGATTACCGGTATTCCCCCTGATACTCCACGCAGTATAACGGATTACGCACACGACCTGCGTAGCAAGATGCATGACGTTTATGAGCACGTCAGACAATCTGGTCAGCAGACGTCCGAGAGAATGAAAACTCGTTATGACCGGAAGATGAACAATAGTGGCTTCGACGAAGGCTCACTAGTCTGGTTGCATAATCCAGTGCGCAGCAAGGGGAAGTCTCCTAAACTACAGGCAAAATGGGACGGACCATACCGAGTTGTGACCAAGATCAACGACGTCACCTACCGAATACAGAAGAATTCGCGATCTGCGCCTAACATTGTTCATGTGGATCGATTGGCACGCTATTACGGGAGTAACGATGCTCGGGACGAGCATGTCTTAGGAGGGGGCAGTGTCACGTAGGTCGGTAGGTTACATAAAGAAAGAATGTTCCGGAAGTAAACTACCTACCTACTACTACGTACTAGTAGCTACTAGAAACTTCTACAGAATACTCGAATGTTCTGGAACTATATCTATCTCTTTCTAACACTATACCTATCTCGCTCTAACATTAGAAGTTTCTAGATATATCTAGGTCGAGTGCCCCGGCATATAAATAGAGGGTCGCCTGCGCCGCGAATTGAGAGAGTCACCCGCGAGTCGTTGTACGAGTAGGACGTTGGATGCTAATTACGCACCTCCCTTTATAGGACGCTGGTCGTATTACATCCTCCCTACACTGCCGCGCCGCGAGTGCCTTGTTTCGTTTTCACGTATTTTGAAACTTTTGTTCCGCGACTTGACGCTTTGTGTTGTTTAGTTTTAAAATAGTGATTAAGTGTACGTGTTAATTTTAGTGACTAAAATTGTGCGTGCGACCATTAGGCCAGCCTGTCCCCATTACCTGTAGTTATTTTCAACACTTACCCTCCCTTTTTGTTTTTATTCTTCTACCCTCTTTTTCTTTTGTTTTTATTTTACCGTGTACCCTTCGTCTTGGCATCATATTGTGAAATATGAGCGACCGAGACCGTGTCCCGCCGGACCCAGGACGCTCGTGGCCCCGCAGGACCACAGCGCCCAACACCACCAACCCACCCGCGAGATCGGCTATCCCGATCCTAGCCGCACCGCCGAGGCCGCCCCGAGCGACCGAGCAGCGCCCGACTGCCCCGTCGCCGTTCAGGCCACCCCAACGCCACTCATCGGACCCATCGCCGGTTGTTGTTGAACAACCACCCGCGATGGCCCACCGTGAGGCGCACCCGCGCGACCCCCGCAGGAGACCACTCCCCGAGGACAGCTTCAGCACTGTCCAGGAGGAGAAGCGCCTCTGCCAGGAAGTCGCCAGCGAGTCCGTGTTGTCCGCCTCGGAGTCGGACAGTGAGTCCGACGAAGCGGATGACCACCCGCAACCGTCCACATCAGCCTCGCAGCCCTCAACATCGTCCGCTATGGCGTCGTCATCGACGTCATACGCGACGATGGCTTCCCAGCCGCCGTCCGCTCGTGCGCTGCGGGAAACCAGGAGCCCGCCGGCTTCACCTCGCCGCACCCCGACGCCACCGGCTACCACCGGGACCGATGCCCAGCCCGCCACACTGCCCCAGACGCCTAAGGTAAAGGGATACCCGCCAATAATCGTGGAGAACCTTCCCAACTGGTGCGTTCATTTCGAACGCATCAAGCGCACCTTAGGCCACCCGCCCAACGCACGTCCATTCGGCAAGGGGGTTCGCTTTATCCCCAAGAGCCCGGAGGAGTTCCGCGCCGTTCAGGCCTACCTGACGGAGGCGGAGAAGACAGACCCGACAGTAGCCTGGTACTGTTACTCCCCGCCCGAAGAGCGTCCGACGAAGGTGGCCATCAGGGGCCTACCCGCCGACACGCCGCACGACGCCATCCGCGGAGCCCTAGAGGAGCGCGGATTCAACGCCTCCCACATCAGGGGGATTAGAGGTAAGCGGGGCAACCCGGCTTGCCTCTTCCACGTCGAGCTGGAGCACCTGCCCAACCAGGAGCTCGCTCGCCTCTACGCAGTCGACGAGCTGCTGAACATGCCCGGTGTTATCATCGAGGCATGGCGCCCCCGCAAGGGCCCCGCGCAGTGCCACCGTTGCCAGGCGTTCGGCCACTCGTCGGTGAACTGCCACCGACCCGTCAAGTGCGTCCGTTGCGCCGGCAACCACCTTGTGGCCGACTGCCCCCGCCCCAGGACCGACCCACCAACCTGCGCCAACTGCGCACAGGCCCACGCAGCAAACGACCGACGCTGTAAGGCGTTTCTGCGCGAGGCGAGGCGAATGGGAACTACTGTTCCCCCGCCCCTCCCAAGTGCGCCCGTTCGCCAACCCCCTCGTCCCCACACCGACGGCCCGACGCGCGCCCCTGCGCCGCCAGCACCGGCCGCCACGGCGCCCGCGGCGCCCCCAACCGCACAGGCAGGGACCACCTTGGCCACCCCGGCCAACCCCGCCACTGCGAGGGGCGCCCCCGCCCCCGCCGCGTCCCGGCGCAGACGCCGTCGACGCCGCCGCCGCACAGAGGCGAACACCGGCCCACCCGCGGCTGCGTCGACCCCGACGCAAACCGCCAGACCACCGACCCCCCCCCCAAGCTCCCCAGGATTTTGCCTGCGGGGGGACCATCACCGCAGCCCACGCCATCCCCCCACAGGCAGTGGCAACCCACCGCCCCTCCTCTTGGAGGGCCACGGGACCAGCCAGCCCCCCCGCCCAGTTTCCCAGCCCTCACTGAGGCCGAAGTCGGCCCAACGAGGCCCTCAGCTGGGAACACGACCCCAACCGGCCTTCCGGCCCCCCCGTCCCCAGCTGCCTCTTCAGCCCCCGAGCGGGTTTGCGAGTCGGGTGCCCCATGCCCCGATCTCGTTCATGAGGCCCCAGCCTCCCCTAGAGGCCCAACGACCCCACTTCCCACAGCAGCAGACGGGGGCAACCCCCGTGATCCCTCTTCAGGCTGTGCTGCAACTCCTTCACACCCTGCTGATCCAGATCGGGCAGGGGATGGACCCGTGCGCAGCGATCATGAACGGGCTGAATCAGCTCGTTATGAGTCGCTGCGCTTAATCTACTGGAACCCCGGAGGGGTCCGGGGCAAACAGCAGCAGTTGCGCCATCTCGCCCAGTCGCAGGACGCCCACATCGTCCTCCTGGGCGAGACCCACCTACGGCCGTCCACGCACTTCTCCCTGCCGAATTACAAGATTTACCGCAGGGATGAGGTGAGCCCACAGGACGCGCCCTACAGGGGCACAGCAGTAGCGGTAAGGCGGGACGTGATCCACGAGGAGCTACCGTGGACGGAGTTTAAGACTCTGAGCTCCCTGGGGGTCAGGGTCCACACCCCAGCCCACGAGCTCCGTATCTTCGCCGCCTACCGCCCACCAACTGCCGCATTCCACCCGTCCGACCTCGACGAAGTGTTTGTCGACGGTCTACCGACAATCCTAGCAGGCGACCTCAACTGCAAACATGTGCAGTGGGGCTCCCGCATCACGCGGGCGGACGGCCGTCGCCTGCTAGACGCCACCACCACCAGGGACATCGAGGTGGTGGGCACGGATTCCCCGACACACATCCCCACCGAGGAAGGTCACCAGGCGGACGTGATCGACGTGGTCCTCCACAAGGGCCTGCGCGTCCCCCTGTCGACGGAGGTGCTGTACGAGGGAGACACCCAGCACCTCCCCCTGCTGATCACAGTCCCCACCTCTCTAGCGGCGGTGAGAGTGCGTCCGCCCAGGTCCCGAGTAGATTGGCCAGCCTACAAGTTGGCCCTCAGGGACCTGACAATCGAGGGCCCAATCTCCACGCCAGAGGAGACTGACGCCGCAGTGGCCCTCCTGACCCAGCGGATGAGGGAAGCGAAGGCGGCTCATACCGAGAAGGTACCGCCGCCCTCCCAGAAACGCTCCCAGCTTCCGCTTTTCTTGAGGGCACAACTTCAACAGAAGAAAGCCCTCAAGAAACTATGGTGCGAATCTAGATGCCCTAGGGTCAAGGCGGACTTAAACGCCATGACGGCCAAGGTGACCGAGGCGGTGAGAACGTGGCAAGGTCGTGAGTGGGACGACCTTATCGACAGGGCAGGAGAACACCTGCCCACACTGCACCGCCTCAACAAAGCCCTCACCGGGGAGAAGTCCCACACATGTCCCCTCCTGGACTCGGACGGTCAGAGAAGATTCGCGGCCCAGGACAGAGCCCGAATCCTGGCGGAGCACCTGACCGTCCAATTCAGGCCCCACCCGCCAGCCCCCAGAGCCCTCCACCACCACGCAGACGTGGTACAGAGAGTGGAGGAATTCCTGGCCACTACCCCACCTCCACTCCCGGGCGACACCTTCATCTCCCCATCGGAGGTGAAGAAGATTGCCGCCCGGCTCAATAGGAAGAAGGCGCCGGGCCCCGACGGCCTCCCACCCGCAGCCCTGGCGGAGCTGCCCAGGAGGGGAATAGCGGCGTTGACCCGCATCCTCAACGCCGCCCTCAGGACGAACCACTTCCCCACGCCATGGAAGAAAGGGCGGGTGGTGATGATCCCCAAACCGGGGAAAGACCGCCGCCGCCCAGAGAGCTACAGGCCCATTACCCTGCTGGATCACGCCGCCAAGCTGTTTGAGCGAGTCCTGCTGCGCCGACTGCGCCCCTTCCTCATCCCGAGGGATGAGCAGTTCGGCTTTCGCAGCGGGCATTCCACCACGCTCCAGCTGGCCCGCGTGATCCACCACCTAGCCGAGGGCCTAAACAAGAAGAAAGCCTCGGTGGCGGTCTTCTTAGATGTGGAGAAAGCTTTTGACCGGGTTTGGCACCCCGGCCTCATCTACAAGCTCTCCACGACCGCCCTGCCCCCAGCGTTAGCCCACATGATAGCGTCCTTCCTCCGAGGACGCTCCTTCCAGGTCGCCGTGGAGGACGCAACGTCCGCTGAGGGCCCCATCGATGCAGGGGTCCCCCAAGGCAGCTGCCTTTCACCGACCCTGTACGCTGCCTACACCAACGACGTTCCCACCATCAACGATCAGCTTCATGAGTGGGAACCCAAGGTCGAGCTGGCGCTGTTCGCGGACGACAGCGCATTTTTCACCACCGCCCCATGGGTCAAGGCGGCGGTGAAAAGGATGCAGAAGCAGCTCGACCTACTGCCGGAGGGAGCGTTCAAGTATTACGTAACGCAATTTGGGGGGAGGGGGGGGTCTCGTGAAACGTTACGATGCGTTACAAGGGCGGGAGGGGGTCTTTCTTACAGCACGTTACGTAACATTGTTTTTCAAAATAAAAAATTAGGGAATTAAGACTCCCAAGCTGGCAACCCATATACGTTTTACGGGGAATCCCCTCGATTGTATATTCTGGTCGTCAATTTTACTTTGTTCTCGCAAGTTGGCACACCTTTTCGTTTATATTTCACGGGGAATCCCTAGATTGTATTGTACGGCATTTAATGTTGTTTTCGTTGTCAGTTTACCGCAATTACCGCAAAGGCAATTAAAAGTTTATCAAGAATAAAAACTATAACATAACTTTTTGCAACTTTAGGGTAAAAATGGTCACTTGAGTGTTACGTAACGTTTAGAGAGGGGGAGGGGGAGTACAGAAAAACGTTATGGTGCGTTACAAGGGAGGGAGGGGGGTTTAAAAATCTTCAAAATTTGCGTTACGTAATACTTGAACGCTCCCGGACTGGCTGGAGAGATGGCGGATAGCGGTTAACGTGGGTAAAACCGCCGCCATCTACACGGGCCCCAAATGCAGAAAGTTGCCCGAGCTGGTCCTCAACGGACAGAACATTAAGTGGCAGCCGAGTACTAAGTACCTAGGCTGCCACCTGGACCAGCGCCTTACCCTCAAAGACCAGGTTAAGCACCTGGTCAACTCCAGCCGCGGGGCGCGCGCAAGACTGCGCCCCGTATTCCAGTCCCGCCTGCCCACCAGAACAAAGGTGGGCATTTACAAGACGTACGTGCGCTCCAGGCTAACATACGCGGCCCCAGCCTGGTACGCAATGATCAGCGCAACCCACCGTACGAAGCTCCAAACCCAGCAAAACATAGCGCTCCGAATTATAACGGGGGCCGGGCGCTATGTAAAGAATGCTGTAATCCACAGGGACCTCAAGATGGAGGCCCTGGAGGAATTCGTGGTCCGCACATCCCGAAGGATGTACGAAAGAGCGGACCACGGGCCGCACCCCGGGCTACAAAATATAGCCCCCATGCCCACGGTAACTCAGGCGAGCAAGAGGCCAACCCCACGACAGGTCTGCTCCCTAAATCCGCCCTCCCACCTATCCACTCACCAATCCCAACCTCACCCAACTAACTCTCTTCCCTATCCCAGCCAGAGTCAGCCGCAGTCAGCTTGCCCTGCTCATCGGGCCTCCCCGAACGGGGTCTCACCTGATGGGCAGCCCGCAGCGACTGTGCAGCCGGCTCTGGCAGAAGACGAAGTTAGAGACCTGTCGTCGCAAGATGGCCGCGCACATGCGGCACCTAACACCGTGGGCCAGTAGGCCCATGAGAAGAAGCCCGGGGAAGGAGCTTAGGCTCGAACCCGAACCGCCCCTAGCGTGGCGAAGAAACCCGATGCCGCGAATTGAGTTTAAGTTTGGAAGCGATACAGTGAAGACACAAGTGAAGATAAAAAGTAACCAGTGAATTGTTCAGTGATTGTTTTGTGAATTTAGTGTGTGATCGTTGTAGTTAATTAGCGTGTATTGTTTTCTTAAATATAGTGTTTCTTAGAGTTAATTGGACTAATTAATTTATCCCGAACCCCAGCTCGTAACAGTATTAAGCATTTATTTAATTTTTATATCAGGTTCTGTATATTTTTTTATGTAATTAGGCTAGGTTTTATACCATAAATTTAGCTTTATCTTTATTTTATCTTTATAGCAACTGACTTTACTGGCCAACCTGTTTTCGTTGCAATATCGCACAACATTACAAGTGTTTATCATGTATTTACCTTGATACTCTGACGTGTATACAAAATCAATCATTTCTGTAATTGAAATGATACATTTTGTTACTGATTATTTTTCATTTTTTTCTAAACTATGTAATGACAACTAACACCTTAGTCTACCTGTCCTGTGACCACGGACGCTGAAAAGGGTCCGACGTCAGGTTAAAATAAAATATAAATTAATCGCGAAATAATCCGTAAAAAAGTATCATTTCAATGTCCACTGTTCGCGTAAACCGAAGTAACAAATCCTACATCTAGTTCATTAAAGTCATACATAAATGTCAAAAAATCTTAAATTGAGTTAACCATGCCACAACTTTCCTTTTACACTAATCTATTGATGCTTAAAAATCGTTTACTTTTTATTTTTTTGCCATTTATGACTTCAAAGAACTAGATGTGTGAAATACATTTCCATAATGTTGTTCGAATTTTTTTTTTTAATCAGACTATATTCTCAGGTGACCCGCGAAGAATTCATGAACTACTACAACGGGGTCAGCGTGTCCATCGACAACGACTGCTACTTCGACCTCATGCTGCGTCAGGCCTTCAAGCTGTAAACTTAACGCACACACAAGTGACGAAACATAATATATACTTACACAATGATTTAACACGCTAGAATATTAATTTACATGCTCATGTGACACGAAATGCTCGAGTTAATGTTTAATCTATGTGTACCATCGATAATCGAGAATAGGAATAGGATTGGAGAATATGACCATTAGAAGCTGTGCTAAGAATTCACAGACGTTTCCAAGCTTACCAGAAATAAATTAGACATTATTTAAAGCCTCAGTGTAATATATTCTATCTGTGTGCGTCTTCATTAGGTTATATCACTAGTCATTACGTTAAATTGACTGTGTTGTATTAAAACAAGGCTGATTTATTTGTGGTAAGGATGTTTATGTCTGTTTAATCTATTAAGAATGATTGATTACACCTAAAGTTCCTCAATCTTCGCTCTTGACTTAATAATTAAAGTTTTAAGACCTTGATGTGGTGTCGGATTAAAATCTGGTATTTCCTTTGCCATCATCATCATATCAGCCATCCGACGCCCACTGCTGAGCGTAGGCCGCTCCTAATGATCTTCATCGCGATCCTTCTATCTATCTTCTTTTGCCATATTATCTATATATGATCAATTGGTGATACCAAGATAGTGAGAACGAGATGTTTTCATTCAATACAGTAAAGTAGTTTGCGGGTAGCTGACTAATATTTGATAGATAGCGCTGTAGACAATGCGGAATAATTAATAATATGTATTTAAGTCGTCTACGTCCGATGTCATAGACTAAATATTCGTCCATTCAAGTTCAACATGACTGGTATTAAATTAGTTGCTTTTAACTTATACAGCATATATTTATAAGAATAAATGTATGATTTTAGCATATCAAAATTGTGATGTGGACATTTTTTCGTTTGATTCCTGATCTATGTTAAATGATGGTTTCATTGTTTCGTCACTTAATTAATAGGTTTACACACGACAACAACAACACAATATAGTCAAACGTGTATGCACATAAATTGGGACACTCGATGTATCAAATGCACTGAAATGTTGTTATGTTTACTCCATAATCTGGACACTTTGTTAATGTTTTAATAAATGCATTTTATATAATGCTTTGACTGCTTCGTGGGTGCATATAGCGCAAAATGTTCTGCTTATTAGATACTCAATAGAGTAGCTATGAAACGCACTAAGAAGGTTTAATAATAAATATGTATGTTTCTTGAATTGCAAGAATTATATTTGTATTTGTTTGAATGATATTGTGCTGCATTTATCATATTAAATGATATTTTAACAAATGAACGTATATTTTTTTTTTTAGAAATTCGTTTACGATTACATTTACCACAGAGGACAACCATTCAAATTAAACCATAGGTAACCGTAGATAAATAGAAAGATAGATAGATAACCACTTTATTGTACAACACAAAAGATTAACACTTTATTGTACAACACAAAACAAAAATTACAGACAAGTTTAACAAAGAAAGATGTACAATTTAGGCGGTCTTATCGCTTGTAGCGACCTCTTCCAGACAACCTTCGCTTAAAGGAACATTTAATTAATAGGAAGGCATTTGAGCAAAATATATACGGATAATACAAAACACCATTTTTAGCAAAATTGTAGTAAATAAACATTTAAAAAAATCGAATTCGATTAGGTTGGCACTAAAATATAATTAGCTATTAATAGAGTAGGAAATCGATATTGGTTTTTAATAGCCATTTTCTCAATTTCCAATCGATAATCATACCTACAGTTGAAGCTTATCTACATATTGCTAACGGTTTACATAATAGTAACAAAAAAATTGTGCGAAGCAAAGTTATAGTTGAGATATCCTCATGCCTAACGCTCTAAAATATGTATCAAATTTGATGGTCATAAGTATCGTGACCTTATGTAATTGTAAGTTACAAAAATAAAATTAAGAATAACTAGCATGGCAAATTTTTGCTTTTTACTGATTTTTACACCTTCCAGCTGGAATAATCAAAGAAAAAATTAAAAATGCAGCCGTCAAAACGATCGTTAAAAAAATTTACAATGTAGCAGGTAAAAATCTATCGAATGCCACACCCGAACAAAAAAAGGAAATTTTAAAAAGTATCGAAAATAAACTGCTCAACTCATCTAAATTATTGGGTTCCAAAGCTAGCAAATATAAATAATGGCATATAATAAAGCACTTCGGCAAAATCCGACAATATCTGATGAAGACGTTGCTAAACTGCGACGTAGTAATGAAACTGATAACGCACCTTCAGGAAGTCGAGTTGATCGCGAACGCGTAAAAACCTTCCATAGAGCTAAAACAGATGAAGAAAAGAAGCAAATTATCGAAAATATCAGAAAAAAGGTTACGGACGCAGCTAAGGAGAAACATGACTTAATTCATACTAAACATGCGGAAATCAAATCATACACTGTCCTCATCACCCGTGGAATGGAATGGATGATGGACCAGATTGCTCAGAAGAAACGCAGGATGATAATGGAGTTCGTTAATAACAAAGTGGCCGATCAGGATGAAGAAAATTATGAAGAAGAATATAAAAAGTTGGAGCAACGGACTAATTTCCTAAAAGATACCGGAAGTCATGACGAAGCTGAAGGAGTGAAGACGGACAATAATACATTGCAGCCATTAAGCGATCGTCCAACTCAAATGCCTGCGTTTAGCCCTTTTTTTTTTTTATTTTTTTTTTTAACGTCAGGAAATGTCAATTACGCACCGTACCCCTCCGTCGGGGACCGGAGGGGCGTGTGTGGGACTCCCCCGTCTTCGGGTATACCCACTAAAACCTGACGAAGCCCGCTGCGTGTGGCTGTGACAGCAGGGGCCGCGGTGTCTCAACAGTCCCGCGACCCTTGCCAGCAGCAACGTCCGCCCTCTAAGCAGGAGGGCGGATCTCCACGGAGTGGGGTGAGGAGATCGATGCGAGACAGACGCGACTCACTAGTGTCTCTGCCGCCCGATACGGGAACAGACGCAGACCTTACTTCTTAAGCAAAACGGGCTATATTTAGATCGTGAATCGATTTACTATTACGGTTACGATCTAATACGATTCAAAAAATCGATTCTTAGCTAAAGATCGGGCATCCCTATTTGCCGCCAACGGCCTACGACCCTCGATCCACACGTTGGGTGAACAGTTGGCTTGGCCCAGACGCTACTCGCCCAACGTGCGGATGGGAAATTCGGTTGATTCCAATGTTCCAACATGAATATTGTTAAAATTCATGGAATAATTACTAACATGTCATTTTTTTTAATTTGTTAATCTTTATTCAATCACTTTTTTGAAGCATGCCATCATTAAAGAAGCTTTCTCTTTCGCAGAGTGTATTGCGATCGCATATCCTCACGTTGGCATTGAATTAGTTTGTGTTGTGAGCAAACGGCACTGACCTCTACACAAATACGCTGGACCTGCGGGCTTATTCGCTAACTCGAATGACAGTTGAGAATGATGATCACTGAGTATAGTTTCCAACTTACAACTGTCAAAACTGACATAGGGATGGCGATTCTTTCCAAAAAAGATCGATTTTTAAATCGATTCGAATCGAAGTCTAATAAATCGATACACAAAAAAATCGAGGTAAAAAGAATCGATTTTGCGAAAATCGATCTTCTTCCGATTTGCTTATTGAGTCTATGTTTTTATTACAAATACGTTTACTAGTTTAAATATTTTTACTACTAAATCAAAGAAATAAGTATAAAAAAAGATATTTATTCCAGTTAGGTACATTAAAAAATTAAAACATTATATATTTTATAGTTCCCACCGTTATATCCAAGCTTTTTAAGAATAACAAATCTGTCTCATCTGCTAGGATCCAAGCGATTACGCTCATCACTTGTGATGTTACCGGCAATCGAAAAGAGGCGCTCGCAAGGAACAGATGACCCCACAATACACATATATTTTATGGCTATTGAGTGAATGTGATGATAAACTGAACTGTGTACACATCCATCTAGCGAGTTTTTGACTAATTACGTGAAAAATTATCATTTCTTTACGTGTTGAGAAGTTAATTCAACTAATTGTAAATAATTTTATGTTTGTATCGAAACAGAAAAAATCGAATCTCGATTTTAGAGGGTGAAGTATCGATTCAATGGATCGATTCAGTACACAATATCGATTTAAAAAATCAATTTTTTTGGTCCACAAAATCGATTCTTCGATTAATCGATCTCAGATCGCCATGCCTAAACTGACATTTCGTATTCGCTAGCTTCGGTGAGGAACCGTAAAATTTCAAGATGGCGTGAATTGGCGTGTGGTTCAGTGATCATCACTTTGATAGGTCGATATCCACTGAATGCCTATCGTTTACCGGTATTTGGTATTCAGTAAGCTCGGTGTATAACATTATGACGTTTAACTGTGGATCACTCAAGTTGTCAAAATAGAAGTTAAAATCACTATTCGACAGCTGTCGGCGCTCTATACACGGGTTGCAGGGTTCGTAGTTTATTTACACAAATAAAAGTTCATGGACTGGCGAGACGGACTATATTGAGAATGATAGTGAGGACGAGCCTTCAAGGCGTCCGACCGGTGCCGAGGTTGCGTACTGACTGCTCTCTGAACCTGGTTGAACCTGGTTTTAATCCTCACGGCGGTCGGCTGATGAGTGGACAGTGATAATCACTCTTAATTCTAACTTTATTTGTTTGAGAAACACAACTTGGAGCTACCTCGCTAAATTTAGTAAGTATCTTTTTAATATGATTGTTGAATAAAATGTGAAGTGAAACAAATTGCCTTTGTTTTATAAAGGGAGACTTAAATCTTATTGGAATTTGTTAAGATGTTATTAGAAATTTGTATTAAATATTTTTTAAGTTAATCACTATACAAGCTTAAAACAAGGATAAATCATTATTAACTAAATCACACTAATATTGTTAATTTTAGGTATGGCACGCGCCAATTTATTGGGACTTGCAAGAGCAAAGGCAAATATATGTCTTTCCCAGAGAACGTCGGGCAAGGCGTGTTTTGTCCGACCGCATGCATTTGCATGAGATAGATAATGACCGGCAACGACGTTGTTGCAGTTCCAGCCAATGTTGATAGGGCAAGAGACAATTTAGTAAATAGATTGTGGAAAGCAAGATAGTTCTTAATTTAAATTTAAAAAAAAAACATAAAATGTATAAATCCTATGTATTAGTTACTTATGTACTCCTTTATTTTACTATACCTGTTTACAACTTTTGTTAAGTCTAAGTCTTAGTTTGTGCTAATTAAAGATTTGCTATTATATTCTATACCCGACAATTCTAGACTTGAATAATAAGCTGTGATAGCTCTCGCACTCCGTTTCCCTTGCTCCACTACCCAAAGGTTGTCTGGAAGAGATCGCTTTTGGCGATAAGACCACCTAAATTGTGTATGTTTTTACTGTATTTTGTTTCTGTATGTGTGTTTTGTGAACAATAAAGAGTATTCTATTCTATTCTAGACTTAATATTTTATTTTGTTTCTGTATGTGTGTTTTGTGTACAAAAAAGTGTATTCTATTCTATTCTAGACTTAATATTTTGATAATAAAGTACAAATATCATGGAGTTCTAAAAAACCTTTTTGCTGCAATAATAAAACACAAAACTTAGATACTAAATATTTATTTACTAACTATATTAAACAGTCATCTATTTGAGCCAGTCTTCTGTCCACTATAGCTGATAATGCCTCAAGCACTCTTGTATGCCTCTTCTCAACAGTTATTCTCCTCTCTTCTAAGCTGCAAGCCCATTGAGGTACATCACGATTGTGTATGACTGAAAAAATTATAATTTATTTCAAAAACTCAATTAGAAAACCCACCCTGACATTGAAAGGTAGCACTCTAGACTCTCTTTAAATATAAACACAAGATATTTAATAATTTTGTAACTAAAAGTTATTTTAGATGTGTATTTTTATCTAATATAGATTAGATGTAGTATATTGTTAGATAAAATAATGTGCGCTGTAATATAACATAGAAGCGATTTTAATTTGTAATTTGTTTATTCTGTGAAAGTATTTAACTGGGATTTGTCTCCTTCCTAGAGAATATTCTACTAGCTTTCCAAATAGGAGCTTAATCAGTCTGTACATATCTCATTCATGATGAAACTACTGACAATTTTATATGAATGAAATACAGACAAGCATTTAAACATACATATTATTTAATTATCTTTAAAGACATTGAAAATGTCTTCAATACCAATTTACTAAGCATTATAAAGTATGGTTAAGTAGAGCAACTTACAGGAAATGGTATCTGCACTCCAGGCAAACCCTCTGCCACGCTTACACAACCAATGAGTTGTAAAATTTTCTCTTCAAACTCATTTCAGGGTGTCAGCTTATTAAGCCCTCCGCCTGTTCTTGAGGCGTTGCGCCGAAAATCTGCACCTTTTGCCTTGGTCTTCGGTTTTAACTCCACCCAGTACTGTAAGAATATTGTATTGGTGATTGAGAGGAACAATGATACCTTTTAAGGTTCATAAGAAGATCGATCGAGTTGTACGACTCACCTGAGGCGCTCGCGTACATCGCCCTAAGGCGATGTCTTTATTGGCCTCTGCAAAAGCTAACAACAACACCTCAAGCTGCCTTTGGGAGATGCCTTTGTTAGCCGACATTCTAAAATATTGATAAAATCGTTGAATATATATATATACATACAAACGCTACACAAATCTCAATTACGTATCATAATAATAACTACACTAATATTATTGGTCGAAATGCAAGCAAATACATGAGTTTTTATGTAAAAATTCAATATAAATCTTGGGACTTTTACTCACCTTACTTGTTGGATGTATTTCGTATAAAAACAAACAAACTTTACGATGCAACCAACAAGACTGAATTTGGGGCATTGGTAAAATTATCAATTTAAAACACAAGCACTTCAAAACATTATTTCCAATATCCCAGCGTTTGTGGATGTTTTATTGTTCTTCAAGGAATATTTTGGCACTCGACATTCTTGACAACTCAAGTGGCGAACGTATGAACCGCAAAAATTAACAAGCGAATGATATCGTTAAATTATTTCGTGTTGCCAAGGATATCAAATAAATAAGTCGGGTAATAACTAGAGTGGTAACAATTTCATGTCGATAAGCACCGGTAGTTTTCGTTATTCACTGAACGATCACGTGACATAGAAGTGATACTGAATACCAAAATACCGGTAAGTTCGGTTGCTCACTGAGCTCGGTGATGATCACTAGAGTGTTGATCACTTTCATCTGTCAAAATTAGCGAATAAGCCTGCAGATTCCCTATAAAATGACAGCTGTTTTTTGTGCCTATTTGAAGCGCCCCCAATGCGAGGGAAAGGAACTAAATCTGACGTAAACTGCACAATGGCCGGTGCATGATTTGAATTGTCACCGTATTGAAAGTGATTTTAAAAGGTTTAATGCGATTTAAGTTTGTTTATTGTCTTGTATTAATAAAGTTGATACATAATTTAGTGGTTATAGTATATAGATAAACCATAAAAGAGTGCGTATAATGCAAAACTCATTACCAGAAAGGAAGTGGGGTTACATTCCACAAGTACGTGAATTTACGGCTAATATTTAACAAATATACCCTTTCATTGATATCATATCACAGGCACTTTAAAATCTTTTATTAGTGTAAAATGTCAATGTAATCACAAAATAATATGTAATTACACAAACAATAAAATTCAATAGTGCTGTAAAATTCCGTGTCGATAAAACTTATCGGTGTTTTGCCTATCAAATATTTGATTTAAGAACGGAAATTACTGACAATATATTGTTAAATATTGATTTTTAGTTTTCAGGTTTCCGACTGACAATCGAAGGATGGAATTATGGCTGAAAATGATTAATAAGCCTAGTGGACGTCCGAAAAAATATGATTACATCTATTCAAAACACTTCTCTGATGACTGTTTTATCAAATATAATTCATGCACTACTTAAAAAAGTGCAGTATACCAACAATTGACAATCTGTTTATTGTTTCTTTTGCTGCAATTCTCTTTTTTAATTTGTTCTTAATATGTAGTGAATAAATAAAAAATAAGTTGTGTAAATATCTTTATTTTCTACAAATACCTCATCTCCTTTATTTCTTTTCAAACAAAATCTCATATTTTTATTTTAAAAAACGTTAGGTACCTATTTGTTTGATCTAGCTAGCTAGCCACACATCACCCCCTTACTGAGTAAGGGGGGGTGGGCTGAAGCTAGCTAGTAAGGCTTACTCCCTTACCATACGAATAGCCTACCCTTGCTTAGTCATAGTATTAACCAACTATTTAACAATTTGGATATTAGCCATCATTAAATCAACCCATGAATTTATTAAAATTATTATGATCCATTCTATTAAGTAGGAAAAGGTTTATCGATATGTTTTATCTCACTGTGCCATCTCTATCATTAGTTCCATTCCCACCCACCGCTGCCGTAAGCGCCAAAATGGCGAAAATCAAATCGCCTCAGCCGCCTCACTACGAACGACCCGGCCAGTCCAGCGTACCTGTATGTATAGAGGTCAGTGGCAAACGGGTGCACGTCTGCACGTTAAAGCGTCTACACACGGCCCTAAAATCAGAGGCAATATCGGGAGTGTGATGGTGGGGATAAAATCGTCTACTACTCTACACACGTCCCTGCCAGTTAGTACGTAGCTCAACGTGCAGCAAAGCAGATGCCGCCTACACTTTCGAAGCAACAAAAAATAGGCATTGCTCTGGCACTTGCTACGGTGGAACCCAAAAAAAAACAAAAGAGGAAGACTTGGGTTAAGATGTGGTTACTGAAACGCATTTTAAATGCCTCCTGCCTCATATCGCGATTAAAATATTCCTTATTTTTTTTGTCCCATAAATAAGTTAACTCCTTGTAAATATCGATAGTTTTTGTCCAGGCCTCTCGCTCCTTCTCCTTCGCCATATCTCCGCCTATTAAAAATAGTACAAACCTAAACGCGTCCAGTTGCCACTGCGCTCGCGCGAACACTGCAGTGAAATCGGGCCTGATTTCGCTACACACGCACTGACAACGCTCCCTAGACGATAATCGGCCCTAAATCGTGAGCTCGCCCGTACCGATTTCTGAGTTAGGGATAATAATAATAATAATGATTACGATTTGCCTACACACGAGGCGATCTAGGGAGCAATCTAGGGTGCTCCCCACCACTTCCCCGATATTGCCACTGATTTAGGGCCGTGTGTAGACGCTTTTACACGAACAAAACAGACCACCAACACTTGGACTAAATAAAATGAATGATTGAATGGTTGTTTGTCTGTTTGTTATCTGCCTATCAGGCAGGCGCTGGCAGGCGTCAGTCACTGCGTCAGTCAAGGCTCAAGGCCGTCAAGCAATTTCAAGCAAGCAGGTATTTTTCAAAATTCTAAATAATATATTTGATTGTTGGAATTCGGCTTTCGGTATCGGTTCTAAAATAATTTCGTGTTGTGTTGTGGTTTATGGTGGTACAATCAAATTATATTGGGTAAAATTTCGTGGTTAGTTTAGCGCTTAGCTAATCAGACGCTAACTGCAGATATGTATATCTTTAATCAAAGAACTCTCTAAACGTTTGTGTGTTTAATATACTTAAAGTTTTTATATTTTACCGTAAATACTCTTCCATCAATCACTGGTTCATTTAAATTGTAGGAATTCCTAATTATGTCAGTGCTCTTTCATTAGAGCTGACTTTCCCTGATATGCCCTGTTAAAAGTAAATTGATACAATAATATTTAGTGTCCGCTCTTAATAACTAATAAATAATAATAACTCCTTACGCTAAATGACGCCAAAAAGAAAAATAAGAAGATGTAATAAAAACACTTTTTACAAGATGGCTTTAATTATTAGGACAGGATAGACCTACTTAGCCTTACCACATAAGCTTTAACATTGTCAAAGCTTTGTCTGTTGTACATATCAACATAAAAGTCTATCAACAAGACAGTAAAGTAATAGGCTAACTATTGATATTGAATGGAAAGCTCTAGGATTTCTTTCATACTGGGGTCAGATCTTATAATATAATCCTCTTCCCCTAAGAACCTTCCCTGGCAATTGTGAAAAAAAAACTATTGGAAACATCAGGGAGAAATGTGGTCTTGTTTAATATTGGGGCCCTGAGTGGCATGATTGACATGAGAGACAGAAAACAGACTTATTACACTGTGTTCTAAAAACGATGTAATGTTACAGTTACATCTTCTTATTAATGGCTGATAAATCAATAATATACCCAACCTGATCAGTTATAACTATTTAGTAATCTGTGGTTATAGTACCTTTTCTTCAAGTGTTTAAAATTGGTTAGCTTCGCTCACCAGGATCTGGCTGACTACATCACACACCTACATAAAATTATTGCTGATTAAACCACCTACAGAGCAGTATTTTGCTATTTGTTTGACTGTAGGTATTACCATTATAACATCTTTCATGCATGACCCACATGCTAATAATAATAATAATAATAACTTTTATTTCAGGCAACGAATTTTAACAAAATTATGGCCAATATCATAAATACCTTAAAGTCTAACACTAAAACAAAACAATACACTATTTATTCGGCGTAGTGTTACGCAACTTGGTGTCGGGTATCCGTCCACGAAATCGACGATACACAACACCCTTCGGCCAAAATTCTTCCTTCGTGAAGGTCGACAGCTGTTCGGTAGGAACCCTTACCACATACGAATTGAAATTCGTATTATGACGAGACTCCAACCGTTCGACCCTCAGGGTGTATTTGGTCTTCACACGGATGTACTCTACGATATCCTCAACCTTCGTAGAGAAATGAAGTCGGGACACGTACAGCGGCGTGACTGGAATCGCAGGTCGAAGCAGGTGGTTCGGCCCAGTCGGTGCGGTGCCGCACTGGTTGCGAGAAGACTTCTTTTTCTTCCTTTCAACCTTAGTAAAGCCGTCCTCATCACAATCAGCAGCCTGTGTTGCCAGCTTTTTCGGAGCAACCGTAGTTTTGCTTTTTCCAGCGGCAGCTGCCGCATATGCACGTGTCGGAGTTGATGTCACGACACGTGATGCTTCCAGCGACGCTGCGGGGCGAGCGGCGGGGCGCGCAGTAGCGCCAGGGATGTCAGTGACCGCGCCGGGTGACGCGTCATTTCGCGCCGACCCCAAACTGCTGACCGACGCATTCTGCGCCCCACGGCGCGTGTTGATATAGCAGGCCTCAGGTGACCTACTTACCGTAGCGGTGTTACTTAATAGTGACACTTTGGCACGCAAGCGGTGGGGGGGAGAGGGGGATAGAGGGGAAGTTTTCCCCCGTGGGGGGAAGTTTTCCCCGTGGGGGGGGGGGGAGGGTAAAAGAGGGTAGTGGAGAGTGAAGACTTGCCTATTCCCTACAAAATTGCTTATCCCCTTTCGGGGGTATAATAAAGAGATTACTGTTGTTTGTACAAATTGGTTGCCTGTAAAGTCGGTATACGCGCGAAAGTTTTACGTGACAACGACTCTGAGTGGTAAAATAATTTTAATGTGAATATTCATTCGTATAACATGAACCGGTGTGTATGCCTATCTCTCTCTCTCTCTCTCGCTCTGTCTCTCTCGCGCGAAACGTGAGCGGAGCAGCGTTACGCAGTTTCTTGAGGTGTCACCCGGCAAACCAATTTATAAGACGTTGTCACGTCAAAAAATAACCACGAAATTCAAGGCTCACGCTCCGCTGCGCTTCGCGCTCGCCTTAAATTTCTAACCTATTACGTGACCTACAGGACTTTCACAAACTGAAGGCTTCCGAACGTCTCTGGCGCTGCGGGATGTCGTTGCGTTTCGTTCTTGCACAGTAGAAACACGATATTTCATTTGAAATTAAATTGAATTATTAATCTTTTCAATAAATTACATGTAAATACATAAAATTTTACATTTAAAATGTATTTGCAACATAAATATCCCAAAAAGACCCCAAAATTGTGTCCAAATTGACTGTATAGAATCAACTTTCACGTAACGAAACGCAACTGTCAGATCGTATAGTTTTTTAAGGTTGGTAGTCAGTCATGGTGACGTAAAATAGTCAAAAATTTGATCTAATTTTGTGATTTTTAATAATTTATTTCTCGAAAACTACAAGGTTGCTTCAAAAAACGACTTTACCAAAAGACTTCTTGCATCGTGTTGTTTCTGACAAAAAATTTTGAAACACCAGACCAGCGGCCTTTAAAGTACAGTTTATCCTACATTACTTTCATGAAAAATGAAATCCATCCACCATTTTTCAAAACTTTTTTTAGCAGGGATTTTTAAAAGGACCTCCCAAACATCTCGTCCAGTGTGCCTAGGCTACCTAACTATCAGCTCTACGCAAAGGCCTTTGTCGCATGTCCTTACACAATACTAACGAGACTTCCCGCTATATCAATCAGTCGCTCGCCGCATTCTGCAGCGGTAACACGTCAATACTCTTGCAGGTAGAAAGTAACATAACTTCACGATATCTTACGCAGATTCTTGTGACCTGATTAGAAGTTTACATCTTTAGCAACTATGGAGCAATTGAAGTGCTACAACACTGATACCATGTACCTTGGGAAGGCCAAAACTACGTCTAACAGTAAGTGTATAATTAATTAACATAGGTGTGATGATGCCAGTGTAAAGTAATGGCTAGATTGTGTTACCTTGGTTTAATGTTAAGCTGTATTTTATCCTTCTGTTTCTAAAATTTTAAGCTTTGTTAGAGGAAGATGACTATGTGACGATGCGTGTTTATAACTTATTTTTCACACGCAAAAAAACAATGAACAACCTTATTTACTATCTGTCAGCACTCAGCTTACATGTATGTTACGCACGCAAAATAATAACCCATATAAAGTCACTGCAAAGAAAAACTTCATTTTTTTCCAATCAGATTTGTTTGTTTGCTGTTTGATTGGCTTTGGCTTTTACCCTACCGTGTACCAGTCGGTATGTAATTACCAATCATGGTTTGTTTGAATGAAAAGTAGCTTGAAGAATCGATAAAACGAACAGTTGTTTACAAAGGAACTGATAGTTAAACTTACGAGCATTATTATTACTATGACATTGTAATAAAACTTGAAGTATTGTAGTTTGGGAATTGATAATTTCCATTTGGACATGATTTGCCCTAACTTCTGCAATCACGATCTATGCTTTCGGCTTAGTCTCATGTTGTCCCGGGGTTTAATACCCAAAAGCGAATCAGGACCCATTAATTCTAGGATCCCGGTTTTTGAGTACACGGAATTGTAGCTATATCAATTGTTTGATTAGTTGGTGATGCAGCTTTGTCTTAGCGACTCGGTGGCGCCTATCCTATCAACGGAATCGCGGTCTAAAAGCGCACAAGTGATGCATGAAATGGAGCCAATCCCAACGTCTAATACGTGCATTGTCAACCCGTGACTCATCTTTATTTATAAACCAGCAGAAACGGCAGACGTCGTCCTTCCGTTTGTTTTCGCAATATTTCCATATTTTCTCAACTTTAAACCTCTCAACTTGAAACCTTTCCTGAACTTCCACAAGTAATTCAAAACCAAAATTAGGAAAATCGGTACAGCCGTTTTTAAGTTGTAGCGAGACTAACGAACAGCAGTTCATTTATATATAACTAGCTTTTACCCGCGGCTTTGCCCGCGTAGAATGAGGACATTTACAAATGACTTAGTGACTGTATTTTTTTGCATATAAAAAGTTTAATTTTGATCATTCCGTAGGGAATTATCTTATATTTTTACCATGTTTCCGTGTTTGTTTTTCACGATTTTGGTAGTAATAAATCGTATAACACCGATGTAATTATTTTATAATATTGATCTATATACGATGTTGTATGATCTATTATTGTCAGCAAGTACATATAGGTTATATTTTCTAATATTATTTAGAAAATGTCGTGATTCATCGGAATCACCTAAAAAGAGATCCTTTAGTGGTTGTACAGGCTCCTCTAATATTGGGATATCTACTTTCCCTCCGGAACAACACATACCAGCTGTTTCTTCTTTCCATTTCAGGGCGTTACAAAATCGGCACTTTTTTACCATTTTATCCATTTTCATTAGTTTGTGGCTGTCGTAATTGAGACTACTGTCGTACTCAAATGCGGCGCGTTCAAAAACACCCCACGTATTTCTGTTAAACATTTTTCGCCGCTGCGCCATTCTTTCAGCTAAAGCATGTCTGCGAGCGTTTGCTGTTTCTAGAGTCTCAGCAGCCCGCTGTAAGCGCCATAAGCAGTCTGCCATTGAAGCCGAGACTGCGTCTGCTCCGGCGTTTCAGATATACGCAGGCTTGCTTGTCGCTCAGCCTGTTCTGTGAGTCGCGCTTCCCTCTGCTGTGATGACTCAGAGGCGCGTTGCGAAGACAAATAAAGAGCGTGCTGTTGACGCCGAGACTGCGATTGCTCTGGCGTCTCAGACATACGCAAGCTAGCTTGTCGCTGAGCTTGTTCCGCGCGCCGAGCTGCTGTTTCGTTTGAAGTCTCATTAGCCCGACGTGATGCTAAATAATCAGCATGTTGTCTACGACTATTTTCCGCTTGCTCCGGTGTTTGTGATGCTCTGAAAGTAGCTTGACGTGCAGCCTGCTCCAGCCTTCTCATTTCCGCTTGAGGAGAAGTTTCTTGACTCCTAGCTACTTTCTTAGCTCGAGCATCTTTCGACCTGTTATATATATTAGATTTGCGCTTACCGGGCATGTTTGAAAATAAAATAAGAATGAATTAAAAACAAACTCAAGAAAAGTTAAGTAGAAAACAAAAGCTAGATAACTACAGATTTAGTACAAATATGTAAAGTTATAAAATTTATATACCTATCTGAGTTGTTTGAAAGAATACTTGTGAAAAATACACAAAATAACAATCAACCAAATCCACAATCGCAAAAAAAATCAAGTCCGTTAGAAAAGCCAAATCGACAAATTATTCGAAAAACCAATTGACAACGCAGAACTGAAACGACACAGAATTAACCTATAAAGAAGAAAATTCCTAATTTCACCTCAAAGTCACAGTCATTAATATCCAAGTAGCTGTGGTAATTCATTATCGCGTTTTAAAATACAGGCAACGCCATCTATTGGCGCCTCAATAAACTATACTGAGACTACGCTTACGTAGAATGAAAGTTGCTATTTTCCTGCTGTATTGTATGGGAACATGTAAGTAGAATCCTCTTTTATCCCACGGGAGCATATAATTACATTAAAAAGTATATCCTACAATCTAATTCAGGTTATACACTGCTCAACACTGTCTAGGGATAAAGAAAATGTATTGCATTGTAGTTGATTCATTAACTTGAATTAAAAACTATTATTTAATCTATGTCAGCTAATACACTGTCTGTAAACCAAATTTCATTAAAATCCGTTCAGTACTTTCGGCGTGATTGAGGATTATCAAGATTCCTGCTTTATCCCATGGGAGAGTTTAATCGGGATAAAACTAACACCTAAATTAGCCTATACCCTGCCTGTATACCAAATTTCATTAAAATCCATTCAGTACTTCCGGCGTGATTGAGGATTATCAAGATTCCTGCTTTATCCCATGGGAGAGTTTAATCGGGATAAAAAGTACCCTATCACCTAAGTTAGCCTATACCCTGCTTGTATGCCAAATTTCATCAAAATCCATTCAGTAGTTTAAGCGTGATTGACGGACAAACATCCAAACATCCAAACAAATATACTTTCACATTTATAATATTAATAAGATATCCTACGCATCGCATCGGAAACTTCCATTCCTTCCAAGTCGTTTATTTAACAAACTTACGCAGTTGCTTATTATACACCTATGCGTGGGGTGTAACTTGGACAGCTTGTAGGTATTGGTTGGAGTTAGATTGAATACCGTGCACATGCATAAATTAATGCGCATTGCGCTAAAGCTATGATACAGCAGGTTTGTTTATCTATTGTCCAGTTTGAAAAGTAAAATGTATTTGTTGTTTGTTAGTTTTACATTAGACGTAGTGGGGTACTACCCGTTTATATCTAATCCAGGGGCGCGCATTGAATTTTTATTTAAGAAAGCACATACAAATTTTGAGTAACAGCTCTGGGAAATGACGGCGTTACACCATCAAATAAAAAATGACTTACCAAGTTTTTTTGATCTGTGCAATTTATGTTTTTTAATTGATGATTTAATTTACCACCACAGGCATCAAGGAAATGAATGAATAAATACATAATGACATATCATTTAACTGATACCCATAGCGGCTTTGAGAAAAGTCGTTGTTAATTGTTATTTGGTGCGCGTAACTTTTCAAGACAAACACTAGAATTGCCATCACAAACGGTACACTGCAGTTTCTCCATCGTTTCGAATGCAAAACAAAACTTAGAAACACTTGGAAAGCACCTAATAACCGAATCTTCAGTAAATTACAATATTCTAAACACTCGCGAAGATGAAGTCGAAAGCAACTACATAGAAAAAAAATGGCCGGCGAAAAATTTATTTAAAAACAATTTTTGCATTACTTTTAAACAAAAAATCATACTAGCGCAATTTAATTTCACAAGAAAATGCTTAGTATTTAAATTATAAAATTATCATTTATTTTGATCATAGAAATAAATCATTTGTGAAGTTTTATTTCATAAAAGTAAGAAAATTCTAGGCGCAGGAAACAGCTGCAGTCGTGCCATCTAGTATCGGGTAGCTATTATTATAGGGTTGTAACTATTAGACCAATTACCCGATACTAGATTAGGCGGTTTTGATTAGATTTCGAAGTATTCTACGTCACTGCACGAGTAGGACAAAAATACTTCTCAATAGTGAACTGACAGAGAAAGAGGATAGTATTCATGCCTACTTTAGGTGTATAAAATGCGTATGTCACCTGTCACCTTGAGTTGTATGAACAATGTGTAATTTTTATTTTGTTCGGGTTTTTAATTTGTATGTGTGTCGTTGTAGGTATGAGACGGGATTTCAAATGTGTGCGTGTATCTAGCAAGCAATCACTCGGCAGCCTACTGCCTAATTATTTTCGGTTTTTACTTGAGCGCGTGGTACTTATGCGTGTAAATTGACGAGTTTTTCACATATGTACGTAAAAATGGTTTTGTTTTATAGCTTTGTTTATGCAGCTATGTTGTAATATAAAATGGGCATAATGATGAGGTAGGCACTGCTTAACTGCCTGTATGGAATGCACGCCCGTGATCTAATCAGTCATATTAATAACTCAAACCGAAACTTATGGCAAGAAGAAAATAATTATAATCCAAGTTCGTAGTTTGTGTGGAAGTAAACAGCCAATTATGTTGCTCATCTTTACTCCAAACCATGTTATCATCTACGCGCTAAGTCGGGACAAAAAGTACAAAGAACGAAAGAAAGTTATAAAAACTATTTAACTTATGGCGCGGCACACAAAGGTGCAGTGCTGCTTTTACGTGTTGCAGCTTAAGGGTGTATGTGTCGTAGGACAATTAAAAAAACCGGATTTTTGCGAAAATCCTAGGACAATTGCAAAAAACCGGATAATTGGAATCTAAGAAGATATTTCGTAATCATCCGAGCTATTTTCAGGATCATTGCAAAAATCCGAGTTTGTTTGGAGAATCAGAAATTTGAACGCTGATTGGTTGTTCTATGAGTCGACTTATAATGTCTTTATTCTGGTTGGGCCGAACATGTCTCATCACAGAGGACTAAAGAGATAGGAAAGCGAAGAAGTGATAAAGCAATATTTCTTTGGGTAAAGGATTTTAATGTTAAAATTAAAATACGAATATTACTCTATCTACTGTTACACAGTCATGGCACAATTTCAGTCTTATTTGTATTGGGACTAGTTCTTTTATGATTGATACAGTAAATTCTTTACCGTTGTCACTTTGTAAAATCATCGGGGCGCCAACATCTAAAAAAATGTTGAAAAGCGTAACAGCTACCTCTGCGGCCCGTTTTGAAGTTAGTGGCCGGAGAAAACAAAATTTTGTTAAATGGTCCTGATAGTTTAGAAGTCATTTAAAGTTATTACTCGGTGTTGACTGGAGGTCAATCAAGTCCACTTGACCACGTCTATTTCGGTCCTTGAATATTATTGGCCTCACTACGATCCCAGTTTTAGGACAACTCTTCTACTTAGACATGTCTAACATAAGTTTATGAAAATTTTTTATGCAGGTACTAGTATGTAATATTTATCTTTTAATGCGTTAGTCATTTTATCCCGGCCTCCATGTCCTGTAGATATGTGCGTTTGCAAAAGGCGCTCATAATAATCTTCGCTAGGAAGTATTTGAATCACAGGTGATAGATGATTATGCCTTTTAAATATAAGCACTTTTTCATCCCCCACACTCATCACATCATATTTTTTTGAATTACGATATTGTTGTTGAGTTTTTGGTTGATTACGTAACTTTGCTGAATGGAATTCCTCAATTGAAGTTTTAACATAATGAATTCGTTCCAATGTCAACACTGTACCTACGACTTTCGTAACTCTATGTAAAAAAGTTATTTTTCCGTCATAACCTCTAAATTAGCTGCACTAAGCGACTCCGGCACTTGTTTTACAGAAACTGCAGTCACTTCATTAATTTCACTGGTATAATTCAAAATCTGTTATATGAATGTACACACTCAGCGGTTCACTTTTCTAATTAAATAACGCATAACACTCACAAAACAACGAAACAATATCCAACAATAACAAATGTGTAGACGTGAGCCAATCAGCGCGTCTGTCAGTGGGCAATGTTCATATCAGCCAATCAGCGTTCATGACTTACGATACGTTAACGTGCGTCGTTATTCGCGAATATCCTACGATGAGCCGGATTTTTGCAAAGATCCTGACCACGGCACGTATGATTAAGAAATTCATTCCTAGATTCCAATTATCCGGTGTTTCGCAATCGTCCTAGGATTTTCGCAAAGATTCGAATTTTGCAATAATCCTACGACATATGTACTACAGGCTGTAAATTCTGAAATTTATCTGCTGATAAGCTGTTCCTGATTTCATATAAATTACGTTTAAGATATCCTTATCAAAAGCTGGCAGAAACTCTGTCCCTAAGTGTAACTATTGTTTTCTTTCAAACCCGCAGTCGCCTGGCACCGGCCGATCTCGACGACCTTCCGTGAAGAGGAAGAGCTGATGAAGCAGAGCCAACGCGCCCTGCAAACCGTCACCGATCCACTAGAGAAGCTGCGGCTGCTGTGCCTCGCGCGGGGGGCTTGTGGCATCATGCGGCTGGCAAGGCAATGATTAACTCTGTTCTTATGTATGCGGGAGGTAAAATCGCCTCTGGTTTTGCAACTACTGTTAAAAGATAGTTTGCAATCATTTTCGATTCTTCTTCTGGTGTATTCGTTTTTTTTTAAATGAACTTGGCGATTTAGTTTGCTAATGTTACGCTGCGTCTTTAAAGGACTCTGACAAATCTGTGTTGATTGAAGAAAAATATAAACGTATTATATGAAATTATTTGATCCATTACAGAGTGGGATATATAACGTGAACAAACATTAAAAATGCTACCTAGGACAGACTAGTATATTGGTGCAAATCACAATTTTTTCATCAAACTGAGGAAAGATGAGAATTATTTTGTTTTTGTGCCTGGATTCCGTATATCTTTTTTATTAATATTATTTGCTTCATTTACTAGACCCAATCCGGATTTGTAACCATATTTACGCATATACTTATGTAACATTTATAATTATCAGTAAAACTGACTATTATCGGAGTTCCTACACGGAGGTTGGTGATAATATCGTCATCTAGGCACGGCAAGCGGAGAAAGGAGTTCCTTCAGATTACGACAAGCTAATCTGGTAAGCGAGTTATATTCAGAGCATGCTTTGATATTGTAAATTAAATTAAAGCATCATTTACTATCTCTTGACGTGTTGTGTTGTGATCATTGTTACTTACTATGTGCTTGTTCATTGAACATGTGTCTTGTTATACTAACTTATTTAATAGCTGCTAATACTATCTTTGCAGCATGCCTGTTAACACCACACTATGGCGCCAACGTCAGCCCAAAAATCTTAAAACCCAAGGAGTTGACCTAGAAAAATACGTTGGCCTCAACCAACGTTGATTGATGCTTTTCTCTTGTGATAGTTTTTCGCCCAACGCGTGGATCCGGCTTAACGGCTTCTTCATTGTTTCATTCGTTTTCTCATTGGACAAATCATTCAGCGTCCCTTATGGCTAGCTAACATTTTGTGCAAAAAAGTTACTAACAGACTGTACGAGGTCTTTTACTTATGGACAGTGTAACAGGTTCTTGTAGTCTTGATCGCTATTTACAATATTTCAGGGTACTAATTATGCGTATTTTCGTTATTTAGGATCTGCCGTAAAATGGCCGGAGATGGCAACGAGCAGCTGAACGAAGAGGAGTTCGTCAACATGATCAAGGAAACCACCTTGGAGCTCACGGACGAGGTAATTTATGGTTCACTTTTATTTGTGTTTCTCTTACCACTACATAGCATAAATAATCCTTAAAGTAATTTCCCTCACTGATTAGTTTTTCCAGGTTTATTTTGTTTTGGTCTATTTGCGTGGTGTTTGTTTAAGAAACTTTTTATACATAAAAAAAACCTATTGTTTCTCAGTTTTAACATGCCGTGATAGCACGCTTAAGGATTGTATCTTGTGTAGCTCTATAGTTCTTAGTTACTGCTTTAAGTCATGCCATGATGTGATCTGTTGTGTTGTCCAATAAATAAATTAAAAAAAAAAGCATAGTCGTTTCCCGCGTCTGTCCCTTTGTCTGTAATATGTATGTGTATATGCTTAGATCTATTTAACTACTCGACGGATTTTGATTACGCCCTTTATAATAGATAGAGTGATTCAAGAGGAAGTTATAACACAGCGGGCAGGACAACATCTGCCCGGTTCGCTAGTTTTAAATAAAGACACAAATAAGTTTTCTTAGGGACGTATCCCACTACTGACCACTGCAACTTCTTTGTAGCCAGAAACCTTATTTCGTGAAGGCGTTCGTGTTTTCCAGTCGCTCCCACGGATCGAGCTAGTCAAATTAAAATGGATGGCTACGTCTGCAGATATGTACAAGCGGCCCTACTCTCTAAAAGTAGGGCCTCAGTTTGAACTGTACGAATTTAATTCTGCTTAAAGTAGGTAATACTGTCGTTGACATGAAGATATTCCGTTTCAGGACGCACAAGGACTCTTCAAGAAGTTTGAACAAGACGGCACAGTCAGTGTGAATGAGTTCCTGATCCATGTCCGTGTAAGTAAATTCTTTAAATAATATAATAAATATGTACAACAACATCACATACATTGACCTGACTCCGTAGTAAGTAGCTAAAGAATTTGTTGTACAGATATCAGAATCAACAGTGGTATTACAAATAGACTTAAATAAATACATATAACATCCAGACCAGTACAAACAGACATGTTATGCACACAAATGTTTGTACAGTGCGGGGGATAGAACTCGCGACCTCTTGCTTAATAGTCAACTTCTTGACCATTACACGAAAGTTTCTTTGATGTTCAATCATGTTTTATTTATAACTGACTGAAAACTGGTGTGTTGACATGTCTTGTTACACAACTCGCTAGCGAATTGTGTAGCAAGATGATGCAATAGATGATGATCAAAATCACTCGATTTCGCCCGACCGATTCTATATTTTTTTATAACTGATGGTAAGCGTAATCGTGGTCGCTGCCCTAGGAATTTGACAAATTTAATTTACTGGTGCAGTTCCACTGTTTTTAGGATCGCCTTAATCTCGTGGCATGAAAGCCAAAGAACTGCTTAATAACTAAGGGGAATCTTTTGCCACAGTTAACCGTATTATAAGGTTCTGATATAATTATACTGTAACACGTAGTCACAGCAACTTGTTTGTTTGTAGCCCATAGAAAAAAAAAGATACAATAATCAGGTGAAATAACGAGCTCATTGATTTTGTTGACATTTGTTGACACCTCTCGACAGAATTTAAACCTAAAACAGCCTAGCATGGCAAAGGACAGTATGGCTGCACCACACGGAGACAAGGCCGATACATTCAAATCACAACTCTAAGAGCTCCAACAATAACCGCCATGATGTTAGCCGTGAGGCTTCATCACTTATCAGGGAACTTAATTAGCGACCAAACAGTCAGAAACCGCTTGCATGAAGTGAATCTTCGCCAACAGCGATTAAAATCCTGCCAGGAAGTCCATCCTTATAGTGGTGGAACCATCATGGTATGGGCGGGTATTTGGATCTGCGGAAGAACTGAGTTGATTCGGATCAGAGGCAACCTCAACGCTCAAATTTATGCTGAGACGATTGTATCAGACGTCATCGTTCCTCTACAAGTGCAAATCGGTTCCTTATTTCAGTTAATGCATGATAATGCACGACCGCACACCGCAAGAGTTGTAAAACAGACTCTCGCCGCAGCTAACATCAATGTCATGCCCTGGCCTGCTCAGTCGCCAGACTTGAACCCGATTGAGCATGCATGGGATATGCTACAGAGAAGAGCTCTGCCGAATATGGAGGGTATCCAGTCGCAAGAAGACCTTTTTTTGTTGTTGCAACGAACATGGGCGGCCATTCCACAGCGTGATTTGGATGAACTCATTTTGAGTATGCCAAACCGATGTTCTTGTGTTGTTAGTGTTCGCGGTAGAAACACGGAATAATAATTGTTTAAGTTACCCAATAAAATTTTAAAGAAAACTGTTATTTCAGTCTTTTTTTCGAACTTTAATGTTAGTGGTTCAAATGTCAAAAATCCCTTTGTTAGGAAAATGGCAAATTTCTTTATTAATGCAAAGGTGACTTGGTTTATCGTTACTGTAGACAAACGAAAACACTTTATTTGATGTCCTTAAAGAAATTTTTAATCAATATCAATCAGGAGGAAAGTTATTGCAAAAATATATGTTGATCCCTAGACACTTTTGATGTGTGTATACATGTAAATATGTGAGTTGGTTACACTGATTCCCGTATAAATCAGTAATCGTGCTAAATTTCTGATTTGTCTGTGTTTCGACCCCTTCTTGACGTGACTTCGTGTCGGGGTGCTAAGTGATGCTAGGTTACCGTTAGAGTTCTTTTTATTTAGCGCGGCTTATCCATGCTTTCAACTCCAACCAAAACATTTTCTTTACTCCAGTCGCCAATGTCGGACGCCCGCCGCGCTAAGGTGGAGGAGGCGTTCAACAAGCTGGACCGCGAAGGGCGCGGCGTCATCACCGTGGATGACATCCGCAGGGTCTACGCGCCCACCGCTCACCCGAGGTACGAGGATCATCATCATCATCCTAGCGATATACCCGGTTGCTACCAATACGGCGCCTGAGGTCTGCTGTTCTTCTTTAAAATTTCCAGTTTGCACAGTCTTGGGCTTCCCGTTCAGTGACGAAAGTATGTCTTCGCCTACGACGCCATGCCAGTGGAGTGAGCACGAACAGCAACTGACAGTTTTCCCATACAAATTGAAAAGTTAACGATAGGTTAACGCTACGAATACGTTACGAATGTTTTTCGTGCTCACCCCATAGCACTCTTGGGTCTACTCTAGAAGGTGGAGCAGGCTTTCAACAAGCTGGACCGAGAAGGGTGCTGTGTCATCACCGCTGATGACACCCGCGAGGTATCAATACGGCGCCCGGGGTCCGCTGTCCTACCTTAATATCTCCCGTTTGCACGGTCTTGGGCATCACGCTCAGTGATAAAAGCATGTCATCGCCCAAGACGCTAAGTTAGCACTCTTGAGCTTACCCTAGAAGGCGGAGAAGGCGATCAAAAAGCTGAATCGGGAAGGGCGCGGCGTCTTCACCGTTGATGACATCCGCAGAGTCTACGCGCCCACTGCACATCCGAGGTAAGATGATCGTCATCATCATCCTAGAATTATTCCGTTGTTGCTACCAATACGGCGCCCGGGATCCGCTGTCCTGGGCATCCCGCTCAGTAATGAAAGCATGTTATCGCCCACGACGCTAAGTAAGCACTCTTGGGTTTCCTAGAAGGTGGAACAAGCGTTCAACAAGCTGGACATCCGCAGGGTCTACGCGCCGACCGGCCCGAGGTGAAACAATTGTATTACTATCAGATGTTTCAAAGAAGTCATGGCATCGGCTAGAACCCGTAACGTAACATCGCCATTTAACGATAACGGCATGCTAAGATAGTTTGAGCAGGATCACACCATACTGACACCGGCATTGGTGACAGGTGCCTTAAGTATTTAGTACTGCACCAACGAAAAATGAACAATATCCTTCCACGTAAACTAAGCAATTTAAAAATATATATCTACAGTCAGCCTTTTGGCTTTAATCATATTGGATGTTCTGCTCTTATTCGTTTGGAGAATGCACATCCAGCGATGTGCCATCTATTATCTACTGATGCCGTTGCCGAGTGCCGATATAGCCAGTTGTCTCTAAGAACTTAGGAAATATGTACTAGGTAAATCACAACTGCAGTCTGGAAAATTCATGACAATTTCTGCCAAAAATGCGAAGACGAATAAAATTTCAGAGATCACTTTATACCTAGCTGTTTCCAGGCTGCGACTGACGTACAACTTTCTGCGATTTCAGATACATGAGCGGGGAAGAATCTTTTGAGGTCATTATGGATCATTTCCTCGCCAACTTCGAACAACAGGGCATCGTGGACGGCACAGTAAGTCTTCTTTACATTATTTTATCAATTTAATACCGGTCAAATGTTTAGATAATGCCTAAAGTCCCATCTTATCGCTTATAACATTATTTTGTTTATCTTATCTGAGTGTAAAACAGCTGTAAAGGTGTTTCTTTCGGATGTAGTGGGTATCTTGGTATCTTACCACAACATTGATGAATCATGGCTGGCTGCAGCCTAAGGATCACTTAAAGAAATTCGGACCGATGAGTAAGTGTCACGGTAGCTCAATTAGTAGAGCAAACACCCGGCTTGCGAGAGGTGCGGGTTCGAGTCACGCCCGCAGTCCGTTTTTCTTTAAGTGTGTTTTAATTTCACATTATTTCATTCATTTTATCAAGGAACTATTTCTACAATGCAGCTTTGGGCAGCAATTCTAAACATAAGGCACCAGAAAATTTAGAAATCTTTTCGCAGAATCATTCTTACCACTGCAACAGACGCCGAAAACTATTCACCACGATGTTCTATTGTTTGTGCAGTGGCCAGCGCATCAGGCTACCAATTTTTGTTGCAAAATCACCCGTATCACAAGGATATAAGATAACGTATTGTTTACCTTGACGTGTTAACCACCGTACTTACATTACAGCAACCGCCCACTGGGCAACCCGTTTTCGTTACGATATCGCACGCATTACAAGTGTTTATCATGTATTTACCTTAATACGCTGTCGTGTATACAATATCTATCATTTCTGTAATTGAAATGATACATTTTTTTACGGATTATTTTGCATGTTTTTCAAAACTATGTAATGACAACTAACACCTTAGTCTACCTGTGACCACGGACGCTGAAAAGGGTCCGATACGTCAGGTAAAAATAAAGTGTAAAAAAATTGGGAAATAATCCGTAAAAAAGTATCATTTCAATGTCTACTGTTCGCGTAAACCGAAGTAACAAATCCTACATCTAGTTCATTAAAGTCATACATAAATGTCAAAAAATCTTACATTGAGTTAACCATGCCACAACTTTCCTTTAACACTAATCTATTGAGTGCTAAAAAAACGTTTTTTTTTTGCCATTTATGACTTTAAAGAACTAGATGTGTGAAATACATTTCCATAATGTTGTTCGAATATTTTTTTTTAAATCAGACTGTTTATTCCCAGGTGACCCGTGAAGAATTCATGAACTACTACAACGGGGTCAGCGTGTCCATTGACAACGATTGCTACTTCGACCTCATGCTGCGTCAGGCCTTCAAGCTGTAAACTTCACGCACAAGTGACGAAACATAATATATACTTACATTATAATTTTACACGCTAGAATATTAACTTACTTGCTCATGTGACACGAAATGCTCGGGTTATTGTTTAATCTATGTGTACCATCGATAATTGAGATTAGATTGGGGAATAGGACCATTAGAAGCTGGGCTAAGAATTCACAGACGTTTCCAAGGTTACCAGAAATGAATTAGACATTATTTAAAGCCTCTGTGTAATATATTCTATCTGTGTATGTCTTAATTAGGTTATATCACTAGTCATTAACGTTAAATTGACTGTGTTGTATTAAAACAAGGCTGATTTTTTTTTATATGAATTACCAGACATTTGGCCGCGATCTCACCTGATGCTAAGCGACGATGCGACCGAAGATGGATCATGTCTGGCTATTAACAGCCTAATATATCCGGAAATAATATTTCCGGAACTTTATTATTATGATTTTTATGTCTGTTTGATCTATTAAGACTGATCGATCACACCCAAAGATCCACAATCTTCGCTCTTGGCTTGATAATTAGAGTTTTAAGACCTTGATATGGTGTAGGATGAAAATTTGGTATTTTCTTTGCCATCATTATCATATCAGCCGTTCGACGCCCACTGCTGAGCGTAGGCCTCTCCTAATGATCTTCATCGCGATCCTTCTATATATCTTCTTTTGCCATATTATCTATATGATCAATTGATCATACCAAGACAGTGAGACGAGATGTTTTCATTCAATACAGTTAAATAGTTTGCGGGTAGCTGACTAATATTTGATAGATAATGCAGAATAATTAATAGTATGTATTTAAGTCGTCTACGTCCGATGTCATATACTAACTATACGTCCATTCAAGTTCAACATGACTGGTATTAAATTAGTTGCTTTTAACTTATACAGCCTGATAATATTCATTAGAATAAATGTATGTTTTAGCATATCAAATGTGTGATGTGGACATTTTGTCGTTTGATTCCTGATCTATGTTAAATGATGGTTTCATTGTTTCGTCACTTAATTCATAATTATGTTAACACACGTAACACAATATAGTCAAACATGTATGCACATAAATTGGGACACTCGATGTATCAAATGCACTGAAATGTTGTTATGTTTACTCCATAACTGGACACTTTGTTAATGTTTTAATAAATGCATTTTATATAATGCTTTGACTGCTTCGTGGGTGCATATAGCACTAAAATGTTCTGCTTATTAGAAACTCAATAGAGTAGCTATGAAACGCACTAAGAAGGTTTAATAATAAATATGTATGTTTCTTGAATTGCAAGAATTATATTTGTATTTGTTTGAATGATATTGTGCTGCATTTATCATATTAAATGATATTTTAACAAATGAACGTTCATATTTTTTTTTTAGAAATTCGTTTACTATTACATTTACCACAGAGGACAACCATTCAAATAAAAACATAGGTAACCGTAGATAGATAGAAAGATAGATAGATTAACACTTTATTGTACAACACAAAACAAAAATTACAGGCAAGTTTAACAAAGATAGATGTACAATTTAGGCGGTCTTATCGCTTGTAGCGATCTCTTCCAGACAACCTTCGCTTAAAGGAATATTTAATTAACAGGAAGGGGGAATTTGAGAAAAATATATACGGATAATACAAAACACAATTTTTAGCACAATTGTAGTAAGTAAACATTTCAAAAATTCAAATTCGAATAGGTTGGCACTAAAATATAATTAGCTATTAATGTTATAGGGTACAAAATCGATATTGGTTTTTATTAGCCATTTTCTCAATTTCCAATCGATAATCATACCTACAGTTGAAGCTTATCTACATATTGCTTACGGTTTACAAAATAGTAACAAAAAAATTGTGCGAAGCAAAGTAATAGTTGAGATAACCTCATGCCTAACACTCTAAAATATGTATCAATTTTAATGGTCATAAGTTTCGGGACCTTATGTAATTGTAAGTTTTTAATAATAGAATCGAGAATAATGTACGGGTATAACAATTTTTTCCTTTTTAATGATTATAACACCTTCCAGCTGGAATAATCAAAGAAAAAATTAAAAATGCAGCCGTCAAAACGATCGTTAAAAGAATTTACAATGTAGCAGGTAAAAATCTATCGCAAGCCACACCCGAACAAAAAAAGGAAATATTAAAAAGTATCGAAAATAAACTGCTCAACTCATCTAAATTATTAGGTTCCAAAGCTAGCAAATATGTTGAACTTATTATGAAAGGCTTAAAAATAATGGCATATAATAAAGCACTTCGGCAAAATCCGACAATATCTGATGAAGACGTTGCTAAACTGCGAATGAAAAATAAAACTGATAACGCACCTTCAGGAAGTCGAGTTGACCGCGAACGCGTAAAGAAAATGGCTGCTAAAATATTTAATCTAGCAAAAAAACACTTCCATAGAGCTAAAACAGATGAAGAAAAGAAGCAAATTATCGAAAATATCAGAAAAAAGGTTATGGACGCAGCTAATGAGAAACATGACTTAATTCATACTAAACATGCGGAAATCAAATCATACACTGACCTCATCACCCGTGGAATGGAATTGATGATGGACGAGATTGCTCAGAAGAAACGCAGGATGATAATGGAGTTTGTTAATAACAAAGTGGCCAATCAGAATGAAGAAAATTATGAAGAAGAATATAAAAAGTTGGAGCAACGGACTAATTTCCTTAAAGATACAGGAAGTCATGACGAAGCAGAAGAAGTAAAGACGGACAATAATACATTGCAGCCATTAAGCGATCGTCCAACTCAAATGCCTGCGTTCAGCCCTGCCTCAACTCCATTTTCATGCGACGAGGTTTTAAAGCAAACGTGCTACGATATTCAAACACTGAATCAATTCGTGTGCCCCGACAGCAGAGTTATACCTCTAGAAAAGCTGTGTGACGGTAACATTGATTGCACGGACGGATCGGATGAAAGAATTTGTATCAGCGAAGGTGACGTAATTTTTGTCCATACTTGCAATTTATATAAATTTACATAACTTCGGTTCCATTTAATGTACTTAATTTCTGTCTGTGATTGATTTCAGCTACAAAACGTTTGCACCGAGCGACAGAAATTATGTCTCGCGTTGAAGTATTTCTGTTAAGGAAGTGCTTTCTAGAAGAGGATAATACCCTACTTCTTAAGCAAAACGGGGTTTTATACGAGGTTCTTCACATACAGAGTGGTTTCTTAGATAAATACAAGGACATCAATCATGCAGATAACGATTTTGGAGACGTCGATGCTTTTAAACAAACTTTGAATGAGATGTCTGTTGTAATCACAACTTTGTCCGTAGCCTTAGATACTTCATTATGTAAAAGATATATGATGAAAAGTAAAGCCGAAATGGCGGCCCGAAGGTATATGCCTGTGGTAGTGGAAAAAGAGGAAGATTTTGTAATACAACCAAACATATCCTTAAAGGACTGTCAATGTTTGGGGTCTTTTTGTACCAACCTGACCTGTCCTGAGGACTGCAAGCGGGTCTGCTGGCACAGGTTTAACTTGGGCAAATGGAGCTGCCAAGCGGTTGATGAGACCACTGCCATTTCTTTAGATATGGTTTGCGATGGCAAACTTGACTGTTATGACGAATCCGATGAAGTTGGATGCAACTCAGGTCAGGAAACTAATAACCTGTTCTAAAAGAAGTTCTTCAAAAAGTCTCATGTTATATTTTCTGTTTATGTATTTGTTTTCCAGGAGTCAACCCCAGTAAATTTGAAGCAAACGACATATTCCAAAAGATTCTCAGGCTATTGGAACCAAAAATTATGTCCCAGCAGTATCTGAAGTTTAAAGGCAAATTTGTTATATTACAAAGTTCCATTAAACAGTTGCAGAAGGAAGCGATGAAACCAAAGGTTGATGTGGTTGATATCAAAAATAAAAGGGATAAATCTTTCGCTACCTTATTATCGATTTATGAGGACATGCTTGACAAACATTCTCGTGAGTTTGATTTGGAAGAGGCTCAATTCTTTCTGTTGAATTTGAACGAACAATTGATGGTGGCTCTGAAGCATTCGCACACAGGGAACGATAAAATAATATCGCCTGACGATTGTTATTGTAGAAATGGGAAATGCGCCGTTATGCATTGCAGCAAAGGTTGCATCCGTGCATGCTCTGTTGAGTCTAAATTAACTAGATATGCTTGCAAAGGCAACAAAGACATCTCCGTGTCTATTGATAAAATATGTGATAAAAAGGCAGACTGCCCATTGGAGGATGACGAAGCTGGCTGTAAAACAGGTAAAACAGAGAATAGCATCACTACATAAAAATTAAAAAAAAGTATTTTCTAGCTAACTTAACTTAGTATTTAAGATTAGATTAGATTTGATTTGATATGTTAGAGACTCGTGATCCCACACACAAACTATGTAAATAGTTTTGTGGGACTATTGTCATTTCACTGTAAAACGTTGTTTGTTTAATAAATAAATAAATAATAATTATAGTATAAAGCAAAGTCGCTTTCCGCGTATCTCCCTACGAGTATATCTGATATAAGCACACAGTATTTTGTATGAATTTCATCTTAGATCTTGAAAACTACTTAACGGATTTTGATGCAATTTTTTAATAGATGAGTGAGTGAGAGTGATTTAAGGTTTATATGTATAAAAATATGGAAAAATGTGAAAACGGCGGGCAGATCAGCGTCTGTCGGGTCCACTTATTACCTACAAACTGTGCTTTGCCTACTTGTCAAAGGGTCTTTAATAGGTAATCCAATTCCAGAAGTGTGTCGCAATCATCACTTGCTACTGCTGCGTCATAACATCCGTGATGTGGGAGACAACTACAAAGGAACCTCCTTAGGCGAGACGCTTCAGTCATGGAAAACAAAAGTCAGTATCACAAGTATCTCAATTCCCACCTCCTCATACCACGGTACACACGGAAATGCAGGCTATAGCTATAAACATATTTAAGTAAAATGAGACAAGTAAGATGACATGGTAAAAAATCGAATCCACATCATAATATGGTAGCATGTTATCTCTAACTCAATATTATTGTTATTAGTTATTATTGACTGCCTCGTTGGTGTAGTTGCAAAGTTTCTGCCTTACTTGGGATCTGACACTGAGATTTTCTGTTATGAATTTCTCAAAAAACAGCTCGGAGTCGAGAACTTGGTGGTGCTACACCCCCGTGCCTAGGAAAGCACGTTAAGCCGTTAGTCATGCGCCTTACCTCTCTCTGGTCAAGTCAGATCGGCAGTTCGTTTTTTCTTAAAGTGTGTTTTTATTTCACATTGTAAAGAAATTTGCATTGTTTGCATTCGGATTGCCGTCTCACCGAACTTTGAGAGTGATGGAACAGTGAGTGCACCTGTGTATTGCGCTCACACTTGTGCACTATAATACCTCCTGCGTAGTTGGTTGATCTTTGTTGAGATTTGCCGCCGCGGTCGAAATCGGCCAAGAGGACTACAACTACTATTGTTATTAGTCAATATTACGGCTCTTTAAATAACGAATTTATACGTGAGAACCTATAGATTGTATGTCATAGGCCTACACATATTTCCGAAGCATTGCTGGTCCCATTTTGATAAATTTCGTCAGTAAATAGATAATCCTATCAAAAATGACGATACCCAGTGCTACAGCGAAAAAGCCGTAACTACTCCTTTATTATCAAATTTCTTATGCAATGTTAAGTCTTCATCAATCGTATTCTGTGTTGAGTGCCTTAATAAAAAAATAAACAAAATTCACAGGTGATCTCCACGTTGAAGATATCAGAGAACAACTACCGTCCAACACGCACCACCTTCCGCGATGCTATTGGCGATTCGCTAACCGACCTGGTGACCAGCTACGCGGCTACTGAAGAGACACGCAGAACCCAGGACAACGCTTTCGAAGAGTTCTTCAGGGTGGCGCAGCTCGTCATCGGTGCTATTAAGTCTTGCGGCCAGTAGTGATTGGTGTTAATAAATTGTTGTGCATGAAGACTGGATTTTAGTAACACCACCACTTTTGTGTTAAGAATTTGACTATTAGACCAAGAGGTTGCGGGTTCAATTCCCGCACTGTGTGAACATTTGTGTGCATGAACCTGCCTGTTTGTACTGGTCTGGGTGTTATACTTATGTTTTTATTTAAGTTTAATTTGTGATACCACTGTTGATTCTGAGTTCTGTAACACAAGTGCTTAAACTACTCACCACAGATCAAGGTATGTGATGTTCTTTTTTTAAAGTTAGTGCCTTTAATGAGCTCGGAATCCATCACCAGTATAGGAAAGCGGGACACACTACATGCTTAGTAAAGACATGCGGCCGTTCGCTTAACCTAGTTGGATACAACGGCAACATGGGGATTACGATAAATTACATATTTTTGTAGCAAAAATAATAGGAGTGCCGTTAGCTACTAAATCTGTATAACTGATAGTGTACGAAATTTATTTTATTCATTTGACGAAAGTACTTAGCTGTATTTAAACTTTACCGCGTTCTCAATTTCTTTTACTCTTTATTCTAGCAGTCTTTCACTACTTTTAAGAATCATTCCTACCAAATATTTTGTTTTTATTAGTAAGCTTAGACATCCGGCAGTAATCACCACATATGTCATTTTATCAATACCTCCTTCCAATTATACATACAAGGAATCACTAGCCTTATTAGTCAGTGCTTGATTAGCTCTTGACTTCCTTCTTTAGCAATCATAAATAGGCACTCAAGGAGGGCGCCACTTTCTATTAAAAAGATGCGTTTTCAGTAAAATTATGTTCGGTTATCTTAGCTCCGCAGTATCGCCGAGTGTTTTGTTATATTTGCGTCTCGATAACATAAAAGTGTGGCGAGGTGTGTCTGTGTGTCAGTTTGTTTGCAGATCACAGCAGGAACGCAACATGGCAGGTGAGCTGATAACATTGATAACAGTGCATGATAACCTGAAAGTGCTAGAAAATACGTGTCCTAAGTGACGTGTAGCTTGTGTTTTGCAATATAGCATGATACAACTCGCATTTAAATGTAATGTCCAAAAATCTACTTAAAGATACCTATCGTTACCGGTGCTTCCATAACAGATATTTAAAATATGCAATTTTTGAGCATGTAGTTACATTTATGAAAGCGATAGGTCACGCTTTTTTGCACCATTAAGATCATAGTGTTCTAGAAAATGTGTTTCCTACGATGCTGCATGTCTTGCAAAACATAGCTGAGTAAAGACTATTTTCATGTAAATTACTAAGTATGTTAATTCGCCACCTGATTACGCATTTCTGCATTCGTAATTTACTGCACAATTTGTCTCAAAATTCGTAACGCTACACTAAGTAACCGCGTAAAGTACAGATTTATAACTTTAATCACAGATTACTAAATAGTCTTTAATGTGCATTTCCTGCTTTAGTAAACTATACGAAAAGGGCAAGTTATGGGAATGCGATGTTGAGAATCACCCAGTTCTAAAATTTGGATGGAACAATAACATGGACATCTTAATTGGGTAATTAGAACATGAAACATTCAAATTTATTCCTAGTTGCATGCAAGTTCTGCTCAACATTAATTCTTATTAAAGGTCTTTAATTCCATTAACTGATATCCCACAATTCATAGAAACCTAATGATTCAAATACCTTATCGTATTTTTCTGATAATAACATTCTTTATCAAACTAATAAATATATACCTGTCTGAATGAAATGATTTTAAAGTTATAATACGTACATAACGTTAATCTTTGGGATTACTGAAAATGATGCTTGCAGTAAAATTGCAGTACAGGAATGCCTGTATTTTAATCGATTTGTTTCCTCACACTGTTTATGCGATCGTAGCCGTAAATACGCTACGAATGTGCTACGTACCTACGGTGGCCAGCACGTCACGGTAACCACTGTGGTATCTAATGCACTTTTGATACGGGTGGTTTTGCAACAAAAGTAGGTAGCCTGATGTGCGCACTGTACAAGTGCAGCTGTATTCTTTACGATTTAGCTTCGGGAAGACGGCGGCGGCGCTGCCGTGCCCAGGTTTTGAACATTTCTTTTTTCTTGGGAAGAAAATATTTTGTAAATCAATTTGCGGTCTATTTGGCCATGGGTATTTAGGCTTTTAGGTAGGTAATATGGCATGTATGGAGGATTTATTAATTAGTTAAAAGCTAATTTTGTATTTATTTTACATCACGAGGCTAAGAAATAACATTTAACTTATTTTGAATTGTGCATACTGAATCGCAATTTCTTTTCTTCGTCTACTATATTATCTAGTGCCTAGTTCAAACTTCTAGCTAGATTCTAGACGTTTAAACAAAGGGCTGGCCTCTGGAATACAATATACATTTTCCTTTAATATATCTAGGTAGGTCTTAAGAGGACAGTTGGCACAGTAAACAATGAGCTGTTAAGCTGAGTATTGTCACTAGTACAACAAACGTTGCAAGTAGATGTTAGCGTTTAGCGCTAAACTATTTAGTCACCTAAGTAAGTAGATAGAGTATCTATAAATTACCTTTGTAACCAACTTCCTTGAGTAAATCAAGTCGAGTACTGCCATAAGTAGACCAAAGGTACACAAATTATATTCAAAAGTTTTAAATGTTTATTCTATAATATTTTGATTGATCATAGATTATTTTTACTTTTAACGTTAATCAATCATTCTTTTATAAGGTTGATTGACACTGGCTACATTAACTGTAATTTAAAGGAATAAAGAAAATATCTTCATAATGTCTTCATATTATTCTCGATGAGTCAAGGTAACAATTAACTTGTTAAAGTATTTTGGACTTTAGTGGTAGAAGAGTAATATAGAATTGAATTCAAAAACTGGTAAACACTTTCAGACCGCGACCATACGTTGCAAGTACAAGTAAAGTAAGATGTTTAGTTTTATCTCGAAACTATAAGTTACCACATTTCTATCTAAAATGTTTCTTGAATAAAAAGTACCCAAAGATCAATTTACGACGTTTTGATTTTTGCACTTTTACAACCAATTGAAGAATTTTTAATATTTTGAACCTTAATTGGCGTTACAATGTGAAATTAAAATACACTTAAAGTAAAATGGACTGCCACAGGCGGAAGTGTGTTTAAATTTCACGTTGTAAATAAGTTTGCATTGTTAATGCTAAAAAATATAGTAACTTAATACTTAATTGTAGAGGATATTATCTCTACCGAATCACTCACCACGACACGGTCATCTATACATCGGAAAAGTAAGAAATTGAACCAAACAAAGCTAAAACCGTTACAAAAATCACATCAGCCTATATACGTCCCACTGCTGGGCACAGGCCTCACCTCAACTATGAGGAGGTGCGAGCCGTACTCCACCACGCGGGCTCAGTGCGGATTGGTGGAGGGGTGTGTGTAAGGTAAGTGACCAACCTTACTGTCAGATGTTATTAAGCCGCCCGAGGGCCTCCGACCAGGCTTAACGACTAATATCTATCGATATTAACCGGGACCAACAGCTTAACGTGCCTTCCGAAGCACGGAGATGCTTGTAAATAGACGTCACTTTTTATGGTCAGAATGCTCACCCATTCCAAACATGACCGAGCCGTAGGTTGCTTAACTTTTGGTATCATTACCAAAGCGTTGCAACCACTGCGCCACAAGCACCTCAAAAAATAATTTATTTGAATACTGAGTATACATCTACATAACTAAACATTTCGAAAATCACGCAGGACGTCCTTATTACGGCTTTGGCCAGCCTCCCCCCGTCTACCCCCCTGGTGCTCCGGGCGTCCCCCCAATGGGCCCGGGCATGCCCATGTTCCCAGGCCCGGGGGTGGTGTACTACCCCGTGCACCCGGCCTACTTCTACCCCTACCCACACCCACCGACCGCGGGAGGGGGGGTCGAGATCGTGGACCAACCCACGGAGATAGTCCCGGAGTTGCCCGGAGAAACTGTCGAGCTACCATATAGTAAGTCTGGATGGTGAAGTGAAGAGATAACACCTTCTATAGACGAATTGTTTTGTTTGTCCTTAACTTTCACCACATAAGTCAGTTTAGATTTGTGTTAAACAAGAAATGTCGAACAATCGAGTAATTAAAAATTTTCATTCAGCTCTGAATGTTCGTTTCGCTGGCTATTTTTACCTACGGTCACATTTTTGTTCGTATCATATTAATCACACAATCAATCTTAAATTTTGGCTGTTTTTATACCTTATGACAAATTATCATGTCCACGTGTTGTTAATATCGATAAGAATGTTTTTATCAATTCCTGTTATGTAGGTAATCTCTTGCAACTTTTCGTGGTAACAAAAAATATTTATTTTTCTGTGCTATAAACTAAACTTTTGTTAGTTCATAATTGCTTTTAGTATACAAGGTGTTATCTCTATACAGCTTCGTTGTTATGTGTGCGAAGTTGGGCCAATCCTCTTTATGGTTAGCTATCCAGACTTACCTACTACGCTAATTATTGTTAGAAGAAATTTATTAAAAATCATAGACGTAATTTTAAAGAACTAAGATTTGATAACATTATAATTTGTAGCTCTACAATTTCTAGCGGTGTCAAATAGTTCTTGTGGCTTTCGCAATACTAACAACATTAAGTGAAGAATTAAATAAATGAAGCTTAAAAAGAATGTGTTGCAAACTAATACCTACTGTAAAGAGTTTTGGCCAAAGCTTATTGTTTTGTCTTTAGTAGATTTAACCTTGATTCAGACCGCGTATCAAAATGTTGTTTAACCTAACATTGAGTATTAAGAAAGATATTACATATTAAAAGTACCGTAAATCCAAAGATTTATACCTACTAGTAAAAGCGAAACTATAACACATAAACACATTAGGTTACGCTAGTGCAATAGACGGACCACGTTTTATTTTTTCATCTTTAATACTCGCTCCTACTTGAATCACTGAAAATACTCTATCTTGACGTGATGTCCTCTGTATTTTCCTACCTAACCCGCACAAGATCAAACCCTACTCCAATCCATTAAAACTCTATACCCAAAGACTTAGAACCATCTACCTCTCCAGGTACATACAAGTGGGTCCCAGCTTGCACGAGCCAGAACAGCATCCCTCCCGGCGCGTTGCGCGTGGGCACCGACGTAGATGGCGACGCGATCTACGCGGGGCGCGCGCACCACGAGGGCTGGGTGATGCCCGCCAAAGTCATCCCCAACAAGAACGCCTGCTACATCGGCCACGCCGGCGCGGAAATCCTTGTTGATCAGTTTGAGGTGAGATTCTACATCAATTTCAGCCGCAGAAAATAAGTATCACCTGTTATTAGTGACCTGCACGTCGTTGGTGCAATCCTGCGACTTTTACGAGACGTTAACGTCTGTGTATCTGGTGGATGTCGAAAGCGCTTGTTTACATAGGACTCCCGGGCGCGGGTGCGAAATTTCAAACATGTAGTGTACATTCAAGTGTTGTACGGTCAGTAGCGAGCTCGTGCCTTCACCGTCGCCCGCGCGTTTCGGTCTGATCAAGCACTGATAAGCACTTTTGAATATGCATAATGAAATGAAATGATATTTTACTATACTACTTAAACCGACGTATAATTTACGATACAACCACTATGACGATTCCAATGGTGTAGCAGCGGATTAGCTGCATGTAAATATACTAAGAGCCAGGGTTATCCTAGAAGAAACTTTCTTCTTCATTACTGTTCAGACTCTTAAGACCCTAGTCTACCTTGTAACTAGCACCTTCCTATACATAGCAACTAAGGTCACTGTGTCACTGTTCTAGAAACGTATGACACGCAATAAAGATGACATTTTACGATTTCTACTTTAACTGTCATCCTGCTAATGCGGCTGCCCTGCCAAGAGCAACCGCAAAAGTGCGACATCCTATTCCTACTTTCTTCATCTCCATATGTCTATTTCAGGTGCTAGTGCCGTCCATGTTCTCGTGGCAGTTCAGCACGAACGGCGAGGTGCCGCCCGGCGCCGTCGCCGCCGGACAGACCGACTCCGGGGAGAAGCTCTACTACGGCAGGGTAACGCACGACGGGTGCACTACCCCCGGAAAGGTATGACCGGTTGCAAAACCACCGGTTAAACTGGGCAACTACTAAGTACAGTTATTTGGTTGTTTGACCTGACGGAATTTAAAATTTCATAATCATAATAGCCGCAGAATGACTACTCCTCTGTTAATATAGCCAAGGCCTTCGTCTCAATCAAATTGAACAACTTAGGTAAATAAAAAACTAAGTCATCTCTTACATAATACACATTTTTAGGACCACATTTCAGTATAAAAAACGATTTGTCCGTTCTTTCTAAAGTAAGAGACTCGTCGGCAAACGCTTTTAAATTCACCCTGAAAAACTTAAGGTAGTAAATTCTGATTGCAATGAAATGCTGCGTATGTAATATTCTTTGACAATTAATTGGTCAGGAAAGGTTTCAGGAATATCAGAAATCAGTTTTAAGTGATATTAATCCTTGTTATCTCTTTCAGATCCACCCCAGCCACGGGTGCTGCTACTACCCGTACGATGGCGAGGACAGGAGTTCAGCAGAATACGAGTGCCTTGTACTTCTGTAAACTTGCTAGTTTCTACCACCTAAGTACAGGAAGAGATGATCAAACTTATGTTAATATTTACGTTAAAGTGTTAATACTATATACAATATTTAAAGTTGAAAATATCTAGACCAAGACCAAGACTAACTAGACCTTTTGGTATAGTTTGTTTGTTTGTTCTTACAAAGCCGTCATAAACTTCTTTTAAATAAACAAAGCATGTTAGTAAATCATTTAAAAATACAATGAGATGAAAAATAATGTTTAAAATAAAAGAGTTCGTAAGATTTGTTATAATTCTAGTTCATTTATTTACCCCATCATATTAAACTGCTAAACTGCCGTTGAACTAACTTAAAGTTAAAGTTAGTTCAACGGCAGCATGATCTATACCTATCTTACCTGTTACCACATACTTAAGTACTTCTATTGTTGTAGGGTAGGTGCCATCCATTTGTATGGTTCTTTACTTCGGGTACCGTTCCTATTAATTTAGCCCAGGGGCCCTTTTCCAGAAAAAGTTAATTTCACTGTTTACTATGTTTAGTTCACTGTTTTACCGACCGTTTATGGCAAAATTTACCGGATAACGTAAAAGTAGGTACTTTTACGCCATTGCTATCAAAATGAAATTGTTTGATTTTGAAACTTTTCACTGAATGGGTCAAAGTTACGAACTGGGGCAACCAGTATGGAACTTGAAGCAATGCCATAACGTAAACAAAAACATAATAACTGAATTGACCAAAAGGAATTCATAGTTAAACAGAAATCGAAGTGCGCACGCGAATTTCCTGCCTCAACCTCGCCATTGCAGCGCGAAACGTGGTACGAAGTGCACGTGTCCAAAACTTTTTTAATGCTGAAAACTTTGTCAGTGCAAAAGTGTTGAATGAAAAGTGTATCACTTCTACCTAACATGAAGATTGTTGTGTATTTCGTGGTGATAAGTAAGTTGTTAGTTCTGAAAACTGATATTACTAATTAAGCCTAAAATTTATATGGTTTACTTTTTACGTGTAGGTACCAAATATAATGAAAATGTAATTAGGTAAGTTAATAAACATTAGGCAAATGAAGGAAGAAGGGAAAGACCAAAAAGGAATTTCATGGAATAGCTGAAGGAAAAAAACTGATTCATATGGTACCAGGAAGTCAAGGAGAAAGGCACACGCTCTTAAAATTAAAGAAAAAGAAATTGTGATCGGGTCTTCCATAAATCCCACCAATATGTCACGCTTTTTGTAATTTTGGAATATTCAAAATCTAAAGAGTTATTAATTTAGTTATTTGGTCACAAAAGCTGCTAACCAAAGAAAACTTATGTGTTGATAGTACTTTTTCATTATTCAGCTATTTATTCTTTATCTCTCGCTCATCAGCCTATTGTCCCACTGCTGGGCACAGGACTTACCTCAACTATAAGGTGCTCCGGGCCATACTTCACCACGCGTGCTTGCTTTTTATTAGGAAATTAAAATAATTTCAAGCTACTGTTAGTGTAAATCGATTGTTGTAACATGAGATAAACCACAATGATGTTGATGTTTAGCACAATCATTGTGGTGGCTTTGCGATATCAGTTACTGGAACTTCGAGATTTTAAACAGTATCGAGGTACCGATAGCCATAACTACGTGTAGATAGTTATACTTAGATAAAGATTTCGTCAGATTATCTAGTGAAATACTTAGGTAGTCAATGTAGAATGGATGACACACTTTCAACGATTACTATTACCTAGATTCCTAAACTTCGAATAGGTTTCATAGGCTTATGTCTTAATACATTAAACCTTGGCCCTTAACAATTATTATGTACCTAGGTAGGTTATGTACATGGTTACGCGATTTAACCAAGGCATTGACCATGGTTTGGGTAAATAAAGTCGAGAGTTCAAGAGTTATGAACTTGATAATTCTAATGTAAAACTAACAATCGCACCTATACCTATCGTAAGTACATACAACTTGCTAATTACTTGCTAGACCTTTTAAACGTTCTTGTAACAGGAACTGTTCAAGCATCGGTGGTACTTCAAGTAATTTAGCTGTGTCGCTTATAAAAGGCTTTTTGTGTTTTAACTTAAAAGCACCTAGTTATTTCCTATTCATTGAAACTGAACAGCTTTTTTATGTATAAAATCATCAATCACTCACTGGCCAAGATGATAAACTTAAACAAACCAAGTTGATTATCCTGATTAATATCCCGATTTGGGTGTCTTTTTTTGACGGGTATTGTACACATTGGCCAAATTGGCGTGTTATAGTTTAGTTTGTTTTCTATAGTTAGTTACCTTTTTAAGGGTAGGTATTTTGTTGACCAGAACGCAGATAGGTGGTAAAATATTTTTTTACTAAACTTTGATTTCGTGTGAACTACCCCAGGCCCCAGAATTCCCAGCTTCGTTCATTGCGAAGGACTGGCCGCGAGTAGTTCTTCTGTAAATTATCTTGTCATACACTTACTTTACATTTGATTAAAGTTTTACTTTACGGGGAAGGTTTGCCATTATCATTTAGTCTGTTATCAATACCTTCTATTCCAGTCCTAGGAGGCGTCATGACAGACATGGCGGGCGAGTGCGACATGGCAGGCTTTTACCAGGAGCTGGGCTGCACGCCGCTGCCGCGCGCTGATAACTCCACCGCCTGCCCCGAGGTCTTCCAGTGTCCTGACCTGCATCCGGACCCCACCATGTGCTACTATAGGTAACACAGTTTCAGTCCTAGTGTCATGGCAGACATGCCCAGACAGTGCGATAACTCCACCTCCTGACGCGAGGCCTTTTAGTGCCACCTTGACACCACTATGTGCTGCTACAGGTAACATTGTTCTAATATTAGGCGGCGCAATGATAGATATGACCAGTGACTGCGACAACTCTACCGCCTGACCCGAGGCCTTCTGGTGCCACCCTGACTCCACCCTGTGCTACGGTAACATTGTATCTGACAACTCCACCGCCTACCCTGAGGTATTTTAGTGCCACTCTGATAAAACTTTCCAGTGTCCTGACCTGCATCCCACCATGTGCTACTACAGGTAAAATGGTATCTGGCTTCAACATTAAGCTGGGTTGCAAGTCCTCTACCGCCTGCCCTGAGGACTTCCAGTGTCAAGACCTGCAACCTTTCCCCACCATTTGCTACTATACTACACGTACTAAACATTGTACCTGGTTTTAACATGGAGCTGGGTTGCTCGCCCCTTCCGCGTGCCGACAACTCCACCACCTGACCTGAGGTCTTTCAGTTTCCAGATCTGCATCCGGACCCCACCATGTGCTACTACAATCTGCAATCGGTAAAATTGTACCTGGCTTATACATGGAGCTAGGTTTCACGCTGACATGCGCTGACATATCCACCGCCTGAGCCGAGGCCTTTCAGTGCCACCCTGACCCCACCGAGTGCTACTACAGGAAAAAAGGTTTTCTCCGCAACCCGCCTTTCGATTCCATACTTGGTTTTTGTGTAAGTTAGGTGCATTATTATGACATCAGAAAGACATGTGTGCGCTAGACACATTCAGTCGAACTGCATCTAAATCGTTTTAAGCCTCTTGCTTCCTCATAACTTAATAGTATGAATAAAGTATACTGCTTCTGTCGGATTATTGGCACCATGATCAATAAGTTAAAGTTATTCAAGCATGTTTCAACTTCGTGGTCATTTCCATTTGAACCTTAATTCAATAGGTCACCATAGCAACCGAGGAATAACTTCCGCACTTATCCGTGACCAATTAGCTTTGCGTTCATAAACAACTACGAGAACTTATTAGGCGTTGTAAACAAACAAAAACATCTCAAATTAGAAGGAACGGTTAAGCGCTAACAACATAGGTACTCGTAGGATATTTAACGTAAAACCTCTGTCTTACAGGCTTTACCAAAGGAGCCTTAGCTAATCTCAACTAAAAAAAAAATGATTTCATCAAATTGTACACCATTTGTACACCATGATAAGAATAGTTGCCGAAATATTTTAAATAACTTATTCCCAAATATACGGTTTCAAGGGAAGCACCCTGAAGGTCGCGACGACACTCAGTGGTCGTGGTGGAGGTCACAGCGCCTCCGCTTTTTGCTTAAGTCTGATGTTCTGGCACAAAAACTCGGACATTTCTCGGAAGACGAGGTCAAGGTTGATCGGACAAGACAAGTTTGCAAAAAGGTTTTGTCAATATGCGAATTTTATTCGGTATTGACTTTGACCTGATTGTCTGATAAATTACTTACACAGACAGCATTGCTACTGGAATTTGCTATTTGGGCGAGTAGCATTGAATTGACCCGCATTATACTTACTACTAACGATGACTTTGAAGCTCAAGGTACATACTTATCAATAGTCCTCAATATAAAACAAAATGAATAGTTTGGTTAACTAATACTGACATGGTAAAACGACAAACCTTCTTAAATTGCAGGACCACGGACGATCTAAAAAACATTACGACGACAAAAAGACGACGATTTTAGCCTCTGTTTGTCAATTTCCACCAGCATGTTGTTGTGGTGGTTCCAACCCAAAACATTCAAATAATATCTAAGGAATCTTAAAATGTAACTTCTACAAACATCCGGGTATATACCTAGCTTGGCTGAACAACAATTTAACAGACAAGTTTTCCTCTTCCAGAGGCACACCCTACGCGGACCGGTCGACGATCCCCCAAGCCCAGATCAGAAACCCTTGCTCGCAGGCCTGCCGCTGCCGTGTGAGCCCGCAACCACAGTTCGAGTGCGCCGCAGTAGACTGTGTGGAGGTATTCAACGGGGACCAGCCGCAGTGCATACCCACATATGAGCTGGAGTCCTGCTGCAGTACAGGAAGTGTTTGCGGTGAGTTTTGTGGAGATAGAATCGGTTCTTGTTGATGGATAAGGATAGGAACCCCTGCTCGCAGACCCGCCGCTGCCGCGTGGGCTCCCAGCCAGAGTTCAAGAGCGCCGCAGTGGACAGTGTACGTTGTACGTATTTCATTACGCCCAAATCACGACATCAGCAATTTAGCACTTTCTACAATCCATATTTCCACTCAATTAGTCAGTGCCTAAATTGCATTCACACGTCATCTATAACATTATCAAAAGTTTTGTAATTTACGCTAATTTACAATAAACTCTACATTACCTGAACCTCTAGCAGTTCATTTAGCAATTCTTTAGATTTATTTTTTACCCCGTGCAGACAGTGTTGAGGTCTTTAACGGGGACCAGCCGCAGTGCATACCAACTTATGAGCTGGAGTCCTGCTGCAGTACGGAAAGTGTTTGTGGTGAAATTTGTTGGGATGAAATCGTTTTCTGCTATTAGCTAAATATAAATTAACATAAGCATCACTTGCTATAATGACGAATATCAATTAACGTGCTTTTCCGAGCATGGGGTGTAATACCACCATATTTGTAGGTCAAAATCTAAATCCATATCGGGGTTACTCTTTGACATTATAGCTCCTGTTGGAGCATGAAACTTAGTGCTGGTTGAAAATGATTGTGTTGAACTCTCTTATGTAGCACATTAATACGAGTAATTACGACAACATTTGAAAATAAGCTACGACCTCCACAATTTAGTTTGTACACATCCCGTTGTAGCTCTTGTTATTGTCATAACATCTTTTGTTCTTGTACCACGACTAACCTACTAGGCGTCAACAATAATAAATTGAAAACTATCAAAAATAATAACTTCCGTTGGACGCCATATTAGCAAAAATAATCGACATTTGTTTAATCTGGGATAGCTTTAACCACCAACACAAATTATAGAATGATCCATTGTCTCATTCTGATCGTTAATGCTACCATTAAAATATTTAACACGCAATCAATCATTATTTCTGTCTTAGGGATCCAGCACAGATTGATAAACAATCATTAGTCTGTCTAAAACATCCTGATATTGAAGGCACTTTGTTGCTGTTATTTCAGGATACCTAGGCACACCTCCAGGGACCAAATTAAGTATACTCGTAGTAATAATGATAAACGGAAACTGTTGAACAACATAACTTTTGCAGAAACTCCAAACCCTCCAACTAAATGAAAAGAGAGGAAGAAAAAAAACGTTACAAACGTTTTCCTCTCTTCATCTCTTTTCATTTGTGCTGTCATTCAATTTAAATTGGTCGGCTTATGATAAAATAGCGATAAACAATTCCCTGTTCCTTTTTGTCGTAGAACCGATAGAGCCATCAGACTCTTACAGGTGATTTATTGTAAGTAACAAGTTTCGTAATGATTGATAGTTTTGTAATTTTTATTATCCCTTATTCCAGGTAAGGACGCAATCGCCAACCTCAAGACTTGTGAAGTAGACGGCAAGTCATACTCCGAAGGTGCGACCTTCGAACCCAAGAACACGCACAAGTCCTGCATCTGTACTGATGAGTGGAACGGCTCTACGGACAACCCGAACTACTGCCGGGACATCAACTGTGGCCTGGAGATACACTACCAGGAGCAAATCATGAACAACTGCGCGCCTGTCTTCGCGGGAAACATGAGAAGCTGCCCCATCGGGCTTGTTTGTCGTAAGTACAAAGTAACTTATTGCCATGCATAGGACAAAAAATAAAATGCAGCACTCACTCACACACACACTACACACTCGCATACACACACGCGCGCACACACACACACATACACACATTCATGTAACTTTTTATATAATTAGTTTTTAATTAGATTACCTAAGTCGTTTTAAATTAAAATAGTACCTACATTAAGATTACTTAGTTACGTAATTTCTACCGTTATGGAAGAGCGTGACCTCCTGATACAGGTATTCTGTAATGCCTAATAGGAGACTACATCATCTTGTTTTTTATGGTTGTATTTGATTACGTAAATAAAGATTTTTAACTATATATCTACTTTGAGTGTGCAAATGAAGGAACTTCGGAATTTGCTTAAGTTTGTGAAGTGCTTTTTTTGAGCACATATCGACAATCTTAACGGTTCTTGATGTCAACAGGGATTTATATCTGTGGACATAGGCTAGACTTAAACCAAAAAATGTGTGTGCACTGGGTAACTTCTTGCTATTTCTTCAATCAGCATTAATCGGTGCGATTGAAATCCGACAAAAATGGAGAAAAGACCAACGGCTTTACTGTGCTTTTGGCTGATGGTTGGCTTATCAATATCATTAATAATGGATCTCTTTTGCCTTCCAGCTACAGCATCTCCTCGTATAGTCCGCGGCCTTAACATCCGCGGCGTGAACGCCAAGTGCGTGTTTGGCAACATGACCCTGGGAGTTGGCGACGAGGTCACATCCACCGACTCCTGCGCCGCCTGCACCTGCGTCGTGCCCCCCTTCGTGTCCTGTATGATGCTCAACCCTTGTCCCGAGACCACGTAACTTACTAGATGACAGGGTTTAGAGAAAGTTAGATAAACAGAACTGTCTTTGTTGCACACTCCACATATCGGAACGGACTAAAATTTCATGGATTGAAATGGTACCTACATTATCTCGCCTCTGGGTATTGGAAGCTACCAGCATATTCATTCCAGCTGGATTTGCGCAGCGCGCAACACTTTTTTGTTGGATTACGGAAATCCAGCGCGGATTCAGTGCGAATCCAGCACGGCTCAAGCAAAATGCTGCTGGATCCAACGATTAAAATATCTAGTTGCCGTCAGCATTCTTATAGCGCAAATGTAATAAAGATAAAATGTTGTACTTACTAACTTTTTAATTCAAAATTAAACTAAGCCTAGGTTACTCAAGTTCACATGGTCTCATAAAAGCACATAACAACCCGTCATCTATAGTCTTGTATCTTATGGCTGCAGATGGTGTAAATTACTTATGTGACATAAAAGATTCGCGTAGGTTAATACTACCCAATCCTTGCCTCGTATAATCCGCGGCCTCAACATCCGCGGCGTGAACGCAGAGTGCGTGTCAACATGGCGTGGGCGTCGAGGTCACGTCCACCGACTCCTGCGCCTACTGCACTTGTGACGTGCCTTCTTTCGAGTCCTGTACCCTTGCCCGGAGACCACGTAACTTGAAACTAACTAACTGGTTCTATTCACCGAAACACAAAAGCAACATTGTGGGTCCCACGACAATTTTGAAGTTCTAATGGGACGAGTTAAGGCTATGCCTTCACTAAGTCCTAGACTGTCTACTGACTGTCTTTTGAAGGGTAGGTACACCTACGTTTGTGTTATGTACTTATTTTAGGTCACACTGAGTGCAAACACTAGTAATCGAACAAAAAACACACACACATACACACACACACACACACACACAAATTCTTTGCCCGCAAAAGCGGTGTGGTGTGGTCCCTACTTAGGTAGCCAGAAGTTTGGTGTAGATGTTTTTTTTTGACGCATGAAAAATTTTGCAAGTTGTTAGTCAACTGCAAAATTAATAAAAGAAGTACTATGTGTATTGTTTTTACTTACAAAATAGCAAATTTCATAGTAACTTAAACTTAACTTTGTTACAATAATTGGTTTATCTCTTACTTAATAGGTTTATTTAAACTTCTCTACAATTCTTGTAAATTATTATAAGGATAGCTATTTACATTATTTATGTACACAGTACACAGCCTTATTGAACCCTTGTCAAATTATTTTAAGATCTACATAAATCAAAATGTTGCGACGACTTCTTAAATATAATATTAACATAAGTACCATAGGTTATTAAGTAATTTGTTGCCTAATACTACTTTAGATATAAAAATATATTCTCAAAATTCATCACATACAAGATAGGAATACAAGTATTACAATGTTTCTTAATCTATTTATTTACGTAGTATTATAGGTATCTGTAGTTTGTTACTTATGCCTTAAAACTAAGTATAAAAAATATTTTATTGAAATAAAAATAAACATTTTAAATCTAAATAACTATGTGGCTTACGACTTATTTACTTTGGTACAATAATAACTATTAGTTAAATAAATGCATATAGGTAAGGCTATGCGGTGGAAGTTTAAGTGGGAGCAACCATTAGCAAAACGGTACTAAAATATTTTTGACCATTCTCTTGGAGAATGTAGACTAATACCACTAAAAACTAGTTTTCTTATAACTATGTACTTGGAAACACTTTGTCAGTTGATAAAAAAGTATCTGCGTTATTTGTGGGCTTCAAATAACTATAGCACAGAAGTATATTCGAGATCTCTACTCTTCAGTAAGTAAATAAAGTAAATGTAGTGCATTTACTTCAAGAATGAACTATAAGGTAGTTTATGAAGTTATTTATGTAACTTGGAATGATACCAAGTTTATATTATTACAAACCTAAATATCTGTTTGTTAAAGTATTGCTTATTTCAAGTAAATCAGATTTTAAATTGTTTTAAGCATGTAGAAAGTATGGAGCTACACTACTATTGAGGTGGCGGCAACTAAGATATGATATTCTCAGAAACTTGTAACATTTTTTTGACCGTTCATAAATAGTGTCTACAATGCATGTGTGCGGTGTTAAAAGTCACGGTGTATCGCATTGTCCGTATTTATCGACATTAACTATATCACGCTATACAAGTCATAAAAAGTTATTTCTTCTGAATACTTAAACCCAGTGCATATTACGAGTACTACGCTCACGCACTTCACATCGTGAAGCTAGCACGAAAAGATAGGTACCGTCGAAACTACTGACATCCGTTTAGTCCAGATCCCTGGTCCATAGTTTCGATTGTAGCCACCTATCACGTTTCCACGCTCCTTGCGCAGCCTAGCTAGCATAATTAGATAAAGCATACGGTCTAGCCTGATCTGATAGTTACAGTCGAAGCTACGTACATAACTTACAAACAAAGTCCTTCCCATTGGCCTTAGCTGAAACAAGCCAGGCCGAGCTCAACACGGAACTCCTGGCGCGCCCTGCCCAGGTCCCTGACGGCCACATCAAGCAATGGAAGTCGCCCTGACTTGTCTGTGTCGAACTGCACGACTGTCTTCGCCCATTCGTCTCGCTTGTACTGTTGGGAGAATAGAAATATGGGTATGAGTAATAGCTTGTAGTATTACGGAATGTACTGGATTGTGTTCATCAGATTTTTAACAAGTAGTTTGTAATGCAAGATGATTTCCAAATAAGTAATGACCGACTGTCATTGTGAACACTAATAAAGTTATACCATGATTCGTAGTTTAGAAGATGATCTAAAAATTATACGCGTGAGTCACGTGATGTGGATTGGCGCGATACTTGTACCGACGGTACATGTAGGAAACCCCTGTGCAACGTGTGGGTACTTTTTAGATTCCTTCATAGTTTCAGGAAAAAGATCGGGCTAGGATATACGCGTGCATACAAATTGGAAAAAAGTGAGTGTTAGTGAGTGTTGTGTTCTTGAATTAAATACCTACTCCGAGGCAACGACCCCGCTGCAGAATCCTACACACTTGCATCAGACTACAGTATCAAAAAGTTAGTGACAGATTAATTTTTGTAAAAAACATGAAAATAGAACTTGAAGTGTAAGGATGCATAACACCGGCGAGTAGGTATTATGTCAATACTTTGGTCATTACACAAAAACTGCACCCTTAAAAAAATGAGACCAAACCATGACGCAAATGATTATCATAAAAAAAAAAGCGTACCTGGCACTCATCCACCAGAGCCTTATATCTCAGCCTGTTGTTAGCCTTCGGCAAGATCTCAGCATCGTTATAGGCCAGCAACTTGATGCCGTGTCGGTGGTTCTTAGTGGTTGGGTCGTAGTAGCCCACGGTGTTGCGGCAGTGGAATGTGACGTTCTGCGATGCTCGAGCCGACATCAGCTGCAGGTACGTCAGTTGGGAGTGGTCCGCTTTGTATGTGATCTGTGTGAGAGAGAAAGCACCAGTGATTAAATAATTTCTAGAGGCTCGAATAGTGGGAAACAGTGTGCGAGCTTCTAAGTGCGATTACTTTGATCCCTAATATTATTATATTATAATATTATACTTTGATCCCCAAGCTGGACCGCCCGATCAACTGCGATCAACTGTCTTCGCAAATACGATCACATTTCCGCTTTTCGTTCATAGCTTACTTGGCTTCCTCAACCGCTTCGCCATAATACCTATTAGAATTCTTTTTACTTGACTTTCTCCATGCTTAACGATCCCCTTCTTTCTTATCTCAAATATCGAATTTCCAATTATATATAAATTTATTGTATATTTTTATATTATTATCATGTGTCATATTATGGTATTATTGTTTTTGTGTTTTATTTATTTTGAGTTTAGTTTTCATTTGTCGCACCGACCACTAATCATTACTCCTTAGCCCAAAGGTATGACTGGTAGAGAGAGCCATACGGCGTTAAGTCCACCTTTTGTACATATTATTGTTGTGCAATAACGACTCAATAAATAAGTAGAACTATGTATCAACTTCGATGAATGTGAAAATAATGGTATTTATAATCCTGATGTCAAACACCTTCCGGTTTGTCTGAGGAAAAGTTAAATAAAAGATTAAAAAAAGTCTACATAGTGTAGTCGAGTGTAGTTAGGTTATATTATTTTTACGGGTCGTACTAAACAGTGTAGTAACGCGTGATGTACTGTACATTGTATGTGTACCTACCCGTACGGGCCAGGCCACACCTGCGGATATTGTCGCTGCGACTCGCGACTGTCAGCGATTGAAGCGAGTCTAGCCTGTTTTGTAGACTCACCGTGAAACCTTCTTCCATCTCACTCAGCCAGACCTCCTTTTCTTTGCCCTTGTACGCGATGTCTTTCGACTGCATAGGCTTGGGGTAGACGCAGCTGCTGCCGGTGTCCATGGCGCAGTGGACCAGGATGGCGTCGTTTATGTCGCCGCCATTCGGGTCGATCCAGTACTGTCCTGCAATAAGGGATGTTGTAAAACAATTATGACCAGATTGTGGTGTCTTAAACAAGGGCGACAAAGGCCACTGTGCAACAGTAAATACCCATCCCTAAATCATGGCGAATTTTGGTTTAGGTGCTGTTGCGCGCGCGTGTTAATGCAAACGCACGACTATATATTTATTTATTTATTATCGTCAGTAACGCGCAATTTCATCGTTACTAACGCACGACAATATAGATGCCAGCATCAATAGAAGAAAAAAATAAAAATTAAAAATATTATTATTATCTGTTCATTGCTAGTTTCGCGAAGCTGTCGCGCGTTTCAGAAACGCGCTAAAAGTTGCTGTGTGTAAAGGTCTTAACATGGTTCAAGCAAGCTTAAGCTAAGATTCATATGTACTATTCATAGGTCCTGGGTTCGAATCCCAGTTCGAGCCAAAATTGTTTCTGAGATTTTCTGTCATGAATTTCTCAAAAACAGCTCGGAGTCGGGAAGTTGGCGGTGTAACACCCTGTGCCTCGGAATGCACGTTAAGTCATTGGTCATTCGCCTGATATCTCTCCGGTCATGTCGGATTGCCGTCTCACCGAACTTTCGAGAGTGATGGAACAGTGAATGCACTTGTGTATTGCGTTCACACTTGTGCACTATAATATCTCCTGTCTGTTGAGATTGGTCGCCGTGGTCGAAATCGACCAGGAGGACTATTCATAATATGTACGTCATTTAGGTAATTAATAACTAACCGCTTTCCAAATCCGGGTGGTGGTACTTGATATCCGCGCAGGTCTTCGCCGGGGCCTCTTTAGACCCATCAGGCTTCAGGAACTTGTCAAGCGACACCTTGAGCCGCTCATAAGCCTTTAGTACGATATCTTTCCTCTCCGAAGGCGACATGTCATCGCGGAAGAAACGCGGTGGCATGGAGTTGGGGTCATCTCCCATTGGATCCGGGCCTTTGACGGAGCCTTGTTGTAGCATGGCGGCGATCGCAGCGGCGTCGTAAGCCAGGCCTTCGCCAGGCGGGCCGGGAGGACCGGGGGGTCCAGCCGGTCCGGGCGGCCCGTGACGGCCAGAATCTCCTGGGGGCCCTCGGCCTCCAGTTGCGCCGGGTGGCCCTTGGGCACCTGGATTTCCGTCTCGACCTGCGGGTCCTATATTAACCAAAATATATTTTAATCTTAGGTATTTGGTTAAGAAAATTAATAGCAAAAAAAAGTTGTTAATAGAGGTTGAAAAACCATTTAATTATTTTTATTAAGTTATGACGTTATCAATATCGTCGGCTACGACTTAGTAATGTTATCCGAAAAAATATTTAATTGACTTCTTCTTAGTGCGTACCTCTGGATCCAGGCTCGCCATCTTTCCCAGGTGGTCCGCTAGGACCCGGGAGACCTCTCTCGCCCTGTCTGCCTGGAGCGCCGACCATGCCAGGCAGCCCGGGCAAGCCAGCATGGCCCTTAGCTCCGTTTGAACCTGCTTCACCTCGCTCGCCCTTCGCGCCATCCAAGCCGGGGGCACCTGGAAATATGGATTTTAAAATTTATTTAGAGGATTAGAAGTTGATAGTAAATACATTGGAGAGCCCACACGTTGTAGTCAATTAATTGTTGTAACATTATTATGTTTATTCCATAATAGGTAACTTACCAAATGGTTTACCACGAGGTAAAGGAGATTCAGCCTTGCCTGATACCATCACATGCTTGTAAGTGATTTAAGCTTCAAAAGGCTGAAGCTATTAATAAGTCATAGTTTTGTTCGGGTCTTTAGTTGTTGTTTCGGGTTGATAATAACCTTAACGCTCTAAGTAGAATTTAGATGCAAAAGGACCGAACTTTTGCCATAATCCCTTCCATTATGCCAAAATTTCGCTTTCGTCATCACGACAAAAAGAAGTAACAATAACAGAAAACGGTGCCAATTACCTTGCTTGCCAGCAGGTCCTTGCGGGCCATCAACACCAGGTGGACCGGACTCGCCCCGAGGCCCACGCTCACCAGCAGGTCCGGAGGGGCCTGTCGGGCCTGATGGACCCTGGATTAAATAAAATATGAGATTATTCAATTAATTACCAGTTATTTAAGTAAGTTAGCTAGCAAAGTCAAGCAACTGGCGCTGCGGTCGCGTTCGTGATGGGGTTCTGATTATTTGTGTGTCAAGTGTCGTCTATCACAAGCATCTTCGTGCTTTGGAAAGTAGTTTAAAGCCGTTGGTCTCGGTTAATATCGACAGATTTAGCTTAGTCAGATCAGAGGCCCTAAGGCAGCTTGATAAGATTTGACAGTATCTTTACTTTTGCTTCGTGGTAAATTTTGCAAGTGGCGACTTGATCGCTTGGTTTCATGTTCGTATTGTGGTAACGTACTTTTCATTGGCATATTCAATGCATTAATTATAAATACATTTACGTAAAATAAATAAATATTTCACAACAATCACACCAATTCTCTAGTCCCAAATTAAGCTACGAGGCTTGTGTTATGGGTAACTAGACAACAGATAAACATACTTAAATACTTTTTTTTTGTAAATAAATACATATTATACATAGAAAACACCCAGACCAGTACAAACACACATGTTCATGCACACATATGCTTGTACTGTGCGGGGATCGAACCCGCGACCCTTGGTTTTAGAAGTCTGACATGTACGAGTAGACCACTGCACCAAACGGTCGTCAATGTTACATATAATACCGTCAAAGGACTATTATTGTATCGATTATCATGTTTTACATGGCAAGCTATTTTTATACTTGGTATCGTGTTTTACCTGTAAGCCAGGAGGCCCTTGTGGTCCAGAAGGACCAGGTTGTCCGACCGGTCCCTTGTCTCCAGGCCGGCCCGATAGTCCAGGTTGACCTTGCTTGCCCGGTCGTCCTTCAGGCCCCGGCTCACCCATTTGCCCGGGCGGGCCTTGCAAGCCTGGTGGTCCAACCGGACCAGGAGCTCCATCGTTACCCGGTTTCCCGGGGATTCCGTTTTCACCCTTAAAGTTGAAACTTTATAGCGACACTTAATTTACAAAAAGACTAAAGCTTTAACGACGGTGAGAAGCATTAACATTAGCCGAAAACTATTCTATCTACTAACTAGAACCTTTATCTGAAAGCTTAGTAAGTCTTTTATTGTTTTTTAACAAATTAACAACATGAAGTCAAAGAATTACCTGCGCTCCACGAAGACCCGGCGATCCTGGAGGTCCTAACATTCCCGGAAGACCTGAAGGTCCTCTTTCTCCCGCAGGTCCCGGGGGACCAGTCAAGCCTTGAGGTCCTTGTTCACCTTCACTGCCCCTTTCACCTTTATGTCCTTCAGGGCCGGCAGGTCCAGTTAACCCTTGAGGGCCTGGTGGACCTGGTCTTCCAGAATCTCCTGTTGCTCCTTTAGCGCCAGGAATGCCTGGTGATCCAGCTGGTCCTGTGCTGCCTTGTGGACCCTGGAAACAAAGAATTGTAAATTAATTACCACCTGGAAATAAATTACCAATTCAGAAAAGTTTGTCCGATATTATTTTTTAAAGTGGCCGTATAGAGTGTCATTGAAATCTATATTTGAAGACTCAAATATAGATTTTAGTTTAATTAAAAAGCATTTACGTTGCAAACTTATGAAAATCGAATCGAACCTGCATCTATCGGGTATCCAATAGTTCGTTAGATTAAATAGGTATACATTTTTTTCTACTGCTAAAATATTTTTATTTGAAAATTCTAATAACTTTCGAGGGGAAGGAATTATTACCGGTGGTCCCAAATCCCCTGGCCTGCCAGGCAGACCAGCATGTCCTGCTTCTCCCTTGTGCCCCTGTTCTCCTCGAGCGCCCTTCGCGCCAGCCTGTCCTGGGAGACCACGAAGCCCTGGCTCTCCAGGAATACCTATTTAAAATTAATGCAATTGTTTATTTATTCTTTTTGTTTAGCCTTTTAGTTCTCCTTCTTAAATTCCTGACACGTCTATGAATTTTCCTTTTATTAATAAAAACGTTGCGCAGTACTGTCCTTTCAATACTCATAATTTTCACAGCATTAATTTGAAACAAATTTTCATGAACACAGTAATTTACCTGGGCTACCAGTAGATCCTTGCTGTCCCTTCGCCCCTGCGTATCCTCGATCGCCCTTCAGTCCCGGCATGCCAGTCAAGCCCGGTGGTCCCGAAAGCCCAGGTGCTCCCTGCATTCCTGGCTGTCCTCGCTCTCCAGGAGATCCAGGTGCTCCAGCCTCGCCTGGAACTCCTGCTACGCCAGGCTCTCCCCTTTCTGCTGGCTCGCCGGGAGGTCCGGCAGGCCCAATCGGACCTTGAGGTCCTTGTTCTCCTTGGCGACCTTAGTACATAAAGGTGATTATTAGCCAAAAGTTTTCATTTACACCGCCGGACATGACGAATTTTACTCGATGCATTTTGCATGTAAAAAATAAAAAAATCTTTATGGCTTTAAACTGTAACCATGGTTATCATGAATGCCAAAAAAGTGCTTTCCTTTCTCGTTTAAAATAATTTGGTCTACCATAGCTCCTTAGTAGTAGGTGCGTACTGTCACTTTACCTGGTGGTCCATCGTTGCCTGGGGGTCCAGAAGATCCCCTCTCTCCTTTCTCTCCCGGGGAGCCCGTCATGCCTCGAAGACCAGGCATTCCCATCGCACCCACTTGACCCGGATGACCTTTAGCGCCTCTTTGTCCTTCGGGGCCCTAAGAAATAAATAGAAAATGGATCATAAGAATTGCGGGATTCATAAAAAGGGGTTCGAAAATCGGCAATATTTGTGTCGCGGTGCTAAGGCCTAAAAATATGATTTAGGTACCGTTTTTAAGATCTCGGTGAGAAGACAGGGCTAAAGCATTTGTTCGAACTTGAACGCGGACGAAGTTGCGGGCGGGCCGCTAGTTATCTACTCCTTATGAAGGTATCATCCTTCATATACTGCTGTGTATAAAATGATGCAACATCTGTACAATGATTGTAATGGTTGGGTAACATTCGTTTGAAACTGACCGGTGCTTGTGGCGCAGTAGTTGCAGCGCTTTGGTAGTGATACCAAAAGTTAAGCAACCTAAAGCGTGGTCATGTTTGGGATGGGTGACCATTGTCCATAAAAGTGACGTCTATTTACAAGCATCTCCGTGCTTCGGAAGGCACGTTAAGCTGTTGGTCCCGGTTAATATCGATAGATATTAGTCGTTAATCCTGGTCGGAGGCCCTCGGGCGGCCTTATAACATCTGACAGTAAGGTTGGTCACTTACCTTACACACACCCCTCCACCAATCCGCACTGAGCCCGCGTGGTGGAGTATGGCTTGCACCACCTCATAGTTGAGTTGAGGCCTGTGCCCATCAGTGGGACGTATATAGGCTGATGATGATGATGAAACTGACCGGAGGGCCATCAGGTCCTTGAGCTCCTGCCTCGCCCTTCTCTCCTGGAGCACCAGCTTGTCCGGGAAGCCCACGTTCGCCAGGGAATCCTCGCTCTCCTCTAGGGCCTGAGGGTCCTGAGGGACCGGCAGGGCCAGCTACACCCATTTCACCTTCTTTACCAGGCGAACCTGGTAAACCTGCAGCTCCAGGCATGCCCTAGAAAAAAGTTATTCTTGTATAATGACAGTAACAAAAAAGTATGCAGACACGGTAACAAAAAGCTATATTCCTACGCACAGATTGATAGTAATATTTAAGAATGATGAAGCAAACTGGTTTAAACATCAAAACTTCATAGCTATGCCCCTTCAAAATGGTATATGTGGCAAAGTGGTATTTTGAATTTTGCATCCTTGTTATTCATACCGGAAATCCAGTTGGTCCAGCCGGTCCAGGGGGACCCCTTTCACCAGCAGAACCTGACGGCCCTTGAGGTCCTTGTATTCCGGGACTACCATCACGTCCTGCGTCACCTTTCGGACCTTGTGGTCCTTGCTGACCCGGATCGCCATCTTTACCGGGTTCTCCCTGAAAGTTTAAATATTATTATGCATTAATCACCTACTTGTACGTTGTAAGATACGGTCTAAAAATTTAAATAGTGATAACTCACTTGCAAACCCCTTTCTCCCGGACTTCCCATAAGTCCAGGTGGTCCTTGTAAACCCTGTGGCCCTTGTTCGCCAGGACGACCATCAGCACCAGGAATTCCCCTCTCTCCTTGGGGCCCAGTTTTTCCAGCAATGCCGGTGCGTCCAATCGCGCCTCGAGCTCCTTGAATTCCCTGTGGTCCAGGCCTTCCGGGATCTCCAGAGCTGCCTTTAGTTCCTGGCAAGCCAACTCCACCTCGTTCACCAGATTGACCTTTAGGACCCATCGGACCATCAGCACCAGGTAAACCTCTTAATCCATTCAGGCCTCTCTCACCCGGTGGACCAACGTTACCAGCAGGCCCTCTTAACCCTCGTTTACCTCTCTTGCCTTCAGGACCAACTATTCCAGGCAGACCTCTAGGACCAGGGGAACCAGATTCACCGCGTGGACCAGAGTCACCTTTAATGCCTCGTTCTCCTGGTTGCCCCTAAAAATATGTGTAAAGGTGTTAAAAACTAGATCTGCATATTTTTTCTTTCAATTGTGGAACTGTATTTGTCTATTTGTCTTACCGGCATGCCTTTCGAACCAGGGATACCTGGGTCTCCAGCTACACCAGGTGTACCCCTCGGTCCGGGAAATCCTTGCGGGCCTGTCGCCCCTGGTTGGCCCTGCACACCCTTTTCACCAGGTATGCCATCACGACCGGCAAGACCTGGCGGTCCAGCTTCACCAGATTGCCCGGGGCGACCGGATTCACCACGTGGTCCTTGTTGTCCCTGACTACCTTTTGGCCCTACGGCTCCCTGTTCGCCCTTCATTCCCGGAGTACCAGGGAATCCTGGGGCTCCAGGTTTACCGATGTTACCCTGCAATTATTGAATCATTATTGAAAATGGTTATTATCTCAAATGGGATCGATCAATTGATGGTTAATAAAAACTCACCATAGGTCCAGGCGCACCAACTGCTCCATCAACTCCTCGCATTCCTGGGGGTCCAGATGGACCTTCTCGTCCGCGTTCACCTCTAGGGCCTACGGGACCCTGTTTTCGAACGACAGTGCTATTTTAATGCATTTTATAACAAAAAACAATATTATTTCATCAGCTTAACAACAACTTACAACTGGTCCAGCTGGTCCCATTTGCCCCGGTAAGCCGGCTGGTCCCTTCTCGCCAGGCAGTCCCTGCTCACCCTTGGCTCCGTCCTTGCCGTCGAACCCGCGGTGACCCTTCAGCCCTTGGATGCCGGGCACTCCAGGGGCCCCTCGAGGTCCTGTCTGTCCTGCTGTTCCTGGAGGTCCCGGCTCACCATCTTCGCCTGGTGATCCCTTTGAAAATAAGCACAGTTAGGTGTGAATTGTTAGAAGTTCATTCGTTACTTAGCCTTTAAATGGCTTTGCAATTACTCAAGGATGTCGAAAGTTTGTTTAAAATAATAGGGTTATTATTAAGTTACCCGACTTACGAAGTAGGATTAACTTACATCTTTTCCGGGTGGTCCTTGGGGTCCTCTCTCGCCGGGAGGTCCTTGCATTCCGGGCAAGCCTGGTTCTCCAGGTTCGCCCCTAGGGCCTTGGAAGCCTTGCGGGCCGGGCGGGCCTTGCGGTCCTGGGCATAAATACAAAATGTTTATAAGAGTAGAAATAAGTAACTGTAGGGTTCGAGGTTAAGCGGTCACGTCTCATTCGTGCGCATTGAAAGCTTTATTAAAATTTTATAATTATTGACTGTAAACAATAACAATAGCATAGTTGGGTTAATAGAATGTGGTTTAAATTTATTTTTCAGTATTGCAGCATACGGTGGGCAAGCCTTTTATAAATCCAAGTTACAAACTGACCTGGTATTCCTCTGATTCCTGGTTGTCCAACCGAAGCTTGCATGTAGGCGTAAGGGTCGAATGCTGGTCCTTTGTCTCCACCAGATGCTGCCGCCAGTTGGGACAAATACGCGTTTACCTGTTTAAGAGATTTTTAACGAACGTTAATTTAAAACTTTGTGACGTGGAAATCTAGTATCTTTCCCGGGTGTCGCCAGTGACATCAAGCGCAGTGGAACTGACGATGTCATTATTCGCACGATCATGTCTGACAAAATTGTTCACTACGCATTGGTCTACTTTACCTAAACAAGTTGCCAAAACGTGGCAAGATTGCAATAGTATGTCCAGCTGAGCCTTAGCTCATGTGCAATATACATCGCATAAGCTGTTTGACATGTTTGCCTAGCGGATTCGTTTAGCAAGGCATTTGTGGCTGGCGCTACCACCGCGGCCTTGTTATACTCCAAATGAAAGAGTTGTCATATAAGTTGAGGCATAAATCATGTTCTACACGACGAAAGAGAAAGTTACAGGCTTTCTTTTGTAACTCAACAGCTAGGTACTCACATCAGGCATAGGTCCTGTAGGTCCTGGCATGCCCGGTGCCCCAGGGATGCCGTTTACGCCAGGCGATCCTTGCGGGCCTGATGGTCCTTCGTCTCCAGGGTGCCCTGGCATGCCCCTCACTGGTACTCCTTGCCTACCAGATACTACTCCTGAACCTAATGAAAAAAAATCATTTGTGTAAGATTTATTAGGTTGGTTACACATTCGAAAGGTATTTCAGAAACTTTAGGTAGGTATTAACCTACTTAATTATGTAACTTAAAAATGTACCCGTTGTAATTTTTTTAGTCCTTGCTGTTAATTTGTTTGTTTATCAAAAGTATTATTAGTCTTGCTAAGTAATTAAGGTAATGTAAAAATAATAAATAATACACGTTGCCGGTATAAGTTGTGTAAAAAATCAATCAGCCGAATGGAGTTGATTTAGTTGAGCAATAAGATCGCACACAAAGAGTAGTTTTATCGTTTCCCATAAAAGCCGTCAATCGTTTTGTTTGTTATCCAGACGAAATCTATTTTTGCAAGGTTTTCCTTGTTTTTCCGACGCTAACCAAGTAATGCCGCGGCTAGTAGTAAATAGCATATCTATAGGGCCTATAGGTATGCATTTTTTTAACTATAGATATTAAATAGAGTGTCACATTAAAGAGGCTTACAGTACCTATGCAATACTATTAAACACTGTCTCAAGCTACGCGCTCTTGATGCCTCGTCAGTGACACACACAGATTGTGAGTCTAAGAAGTATGTACACTGTTGTGTATTTACACTCAACCTTAAAACATCCTGGAACCAGAGCACACTGACGGAAAACTGTCGTTGCGATACCGACTACCACCGATTTAGTAGCCGCATCGATTTGTTGACACGCAGTTAGTCGCGAGTTGCGGCGACAGCCGTGGCGATTGGCTGACACGGTGTCAGTCGCAATTCGAAGCGACAGTATTTTGCATAAGTGCGCTACCAGATACTTACCGTAACGCAGCCAGCCAGCTGCGTGCTATTGATGGGTCCGCCGAAGCAATGGCAAAAGGTGCAGTTGGCTCGCTTCCAGTGTTCTCCTTCAGCCTACGCGCGCCCTATGTCGATGCACCGCTGCAATGCGACGGATGGTGGAGCCGCGGCGACAGTTAGCCGAATAAAAGTGCCTTGGCAGATGCTTACCAGTAACACAGCCGGCCAGCTGCATGCAGTTGATGCGTCCGCCGAAGCACTGACACAGGGTGAAGATGTCTCGCTTCCAGTGTCTTCAGCCCACGCGCGCCCGATGTCGATTCACCGCTGCAATGCGGCAGGTGGTGGAGCCGCGGCGACAGTGAGTCCAATATGTGCGCTGGCAGATGCTTACCAGTAACGCAGCCGGCCAGCTGTGTGCAGTTGATGCGTCCGCCGAAGCACTGGCACAGGGTGCAGTTGTCGCGCTTCCAGTGTTCTCCTTCAGCCCACGCGCGCCCTATGTCTATGCACCGCTGCAACGCCGCTGGTGGTGGAGCTGAGGAGGAGACAATCAGGTTTATTTTTTTCTGTTAAGCTGTTAAATATAGCCAGACAGTGTTGATTTGAAAATTAATAATCAGTGTTTTTTTCTTTTTGGTGGGCTTTGAAACATAAAGCAAGCCAGCGTCTAGATATTAATTTAATCAGCTTCAGACTCGTTGATCTAGCCATCAATCAAAATAGGTCAACGAGTAGTAAACTACAGTCATTCAAACCTTCGATAAAATGCTTATACTGGTTAAAGTTTTTTTTAATTAATAAAAAAATAAATGGAACTTACGTCTTGTAGCCGGACGAATAGGTGGAAGGCCTGAAAATTTAACATGAGGCTTTAATAAAAAAAATATGATAGTAAAAACGAAAATTTTATTAATATGTGATCTTTTCACTTACTTGTTGACAATCGGAAGTCCCTTTCAGCAAGTATAGCTGAAAAAGTAATAAAATAAAAAAGGTGTGAATGTGCTATTGTGTGACCTGCGTGGTCTCATCTTTATAGAGCTTTTTTACTCATTTTCATATGAAAATTTTTGCGCTTGTGATACGGGTGATTCTGCGACAAAAATGGGTAGCCTGATGTTCTGGCCACTGTACTTATGCAATAGCAAAATTAGCAATCCATATGTGGCATTACCCACTGCAGGTGGAGTTGCGTCACTTTTGTGTCGTGGCTTTATATCGATTTCTTAAAAGGTTTGATTTGCAAAGGGTTTAGATTTTAGTAGTAGGATCTTAAGTTTGCAACGTGATTGCTTATCAAGAAAAAAATATATAACTACCGTTGTCATCCTCGTCCAACGGCGAGTACTCGTCGTAGTTCTCGAGGTCGGGCTCCTGCGCCTGCGGTTCGACCGCGCCGTGCGCGAGCTCCTTGCCCGCTGCGTGCGCGCGCGCACCCAGCGCGCACAGCGCCAGACACAAGCTCCACCACATGCTGGCTGTAAGTTGAGCTTTTAAGTAAGTAAAATGGGGTGGCTATGTCACGGAAAACACTGCGGTATCTTATGCGATTTGTGATACGGCTGATTTTGCAACAAAAAAGGGTAGCCAATGTGTGATATATAAATTCATAACCAAAAAACCTTAAATTTTTTTGTACAGACAAAAAATGTTAGACTGGCGATTAAAAAATAAACGAAAGGTGATAGAACCCTTGAAATGTTTTTTGTTGATGATTTTTTGCATCCCTACTTTGTTTATCTGGGGGCACGGTAGTGCCCCAACCAAGTCGAGCGCAAGGCAAAACTGCCGTACCATCCTTTTCTGGAACCATTTCGGCGTATTTTCGTGCCCCCATTTGAGAACTATTGAGTACGTTTAGAACACTGAAATTAACATCATCTAGTAAATTACAAAATTTCATGTTTGTAGCTTGTTTATTTCCTTAGTTATGCGAAAGCAAAGTTTTGCAAAACCGACATTCACTGCCTCAAGATCATCAAAATAGAACTAGTGGGAAGTATAAGTTTAATTTAAATCTAGAGAGCTGAAATTTGGCACACAGGTAGAGTTTGCTTAGGTAAAAGGAAAATTATCAGAACTTTGAAGATCTTAGAAGTAGATTACTTGATGACCCTGAAGATAAATCGTATCAGACCAGTCATACTATCCCCATCCTTGTCTTTCCAATCATACATAGTAGATATTACTTGTCTCATTTTATGTGATGGTCCTTCGAATCGCTCAACTAACCTAGCCCGAGTTCGATCGACTGCCGAGCACGAACAGCTGTCACTGTACCTATTTATGAAAGCGAAATCAGTTAATAAGCAAATAAAAAAATCATGATATAACAGACCCGCACACAAGCGCCTCAACAGGATCCGAAGCGGGTCTCGCAAATCCCATACTGCCACTAAGTATCCGCTTTGCGATCTGTTGAGACTTGCGAACGCGACTTTGAAGCGCACATAGCGCTTGCAGTTGTTTTTAGTTTGCGTACTGCTTTTATCTAGCGTTGACACAATCAATTGACTGCCGTAATAATTAGTTTTAGCAACCGATGCACCCGATGTGATGTGAATGAACCAATTTGCTTATTGGACAGTTGTGTCTATGAGGACGGTGCCCGATTTCATATGGACATACAACAAGTAAGACAGTAAGGCCTTGTCGCGACAAAATGCGACAAATACTTGTTTCGATGTCAATCGCGCTTCATTACGTCACTCGGACACTGTCAACGATGTATACATTTTATTAAAAAACATACAGCACTCACACACACACACACACACACACACACACACACACACACACACACACACACACACACACACACACACACACAATCACACACACACACACACACACACACACACATTCATGTAATCTTTATATATAATTTGTTTTGAAATAGATTAAGTCGTCTAAAATAGTACCTACATTAAAATTAGTAACGTAATTCTACCGTTCGGGAAGAGCGTGGGCTCCTGCCTGATACATGCATTCTGTAATGCCTAATAGGAGACTACATCATCTTGTTATTCTTAAGATTGTATTTGATTACGTAAATGAAGACTTTTATTATTATTATACTTTATTTAAACTTTATCATAGGGTTGGTTCTTACAATATAATTATAAAAGTAAAATATAAAATTATACAAATCATAAAAATATTATAAAAACCTAACCCTAGCAAGCTGCCAGCAGCGGAGCAGGGCTCAAGCTACCGACAGTTAAGGCTACAGAGAGAGAAACCTCGGACGATGCGCGCCGTGTCTAAAAGTACTACCTTCTGCATCTGAATCCTTCTTCTTCTTCTTCTTTTATTATTATAATTATTATTAATTGATATTGTCGCGTGGCGTCGCGTCGCACTTGTCGCGTTTTCGCTCACCGAGAACAACGGGTAAGCCTATAAGATAACTGGAAGTTTTACCCAGAGCTCAAATTATTTATTTCACCGACTTACGTATCAGTTCGGATAGCAGGAGAAGGTTTGTTAATCAAAGAGCGTAAGAGGCTTCAATGAGTATCAACGGTGGTGTTTCCATAAAACTCAAATAAAGTCATAAACGATGTAGGTGCCTATACTAGTAGAAAAATTTACCCAGCTTATTCTGTTAATTCTATCAAACCTAATATAAACTGATTAAAAGTTGTTGTTGTAAATGTTTGTTACAAAAAATGGTCTGGCTGCTATGCATACGCTGTGGTTACGTTACAGGCACATGCTTGAAATTCTCTTCTTCGAAATTGGGTTGCCACGAGCCGCAGGAATGTAACTATTATTGATAATTATTAGACCATTTGAGCACTGGGCACTTGGCGACAACGGACATAACGGCTGGTGGCCAATTGTTTGACGAATTTCTTTTTTATTGGGTTATTCAATTTGAGCTAGCTATAGTAGGAGCTGTTAGAACTGTTATGATAAGTAAGGCTTTGAAATGAGACACTTTTTAAGGATTATTTCGCGATTTATTTACATTTTGTTTTAGCCTGACGTTTCGGACCCTTTTCAGCGTCACAGTTGGACTAAGGTGTTAGTTGTCATTACCCAGTTTGAAAAAGTTGTAAGCTACCATCACTCAAAAATATGAAGTTACGTTCCTATCCACACAAAATGAGCTAACAGTATCTTGAGGTAAATCGCGAAATAATCCGTAAAAAGTGTCTCATTTCAATGTCTGCTGTTCGCGTAAACCAAAGAAACAAATATATAGTAAGACTGCACATCTAATAGTTTTAAAATAAATTGTGCTTTTGCAATAAAATTCAGCACAAGCTGAGCCACTTCCAATTGCTTTGCTATGTGCTATGTTTGTTTCATTGAATGTTAGTTATACAAGCAATACAATTTTTATTGTTGTGTTTTTATTTTACTAACCAAAAGCGCACATAAAAGCCTAAAGAAAAGATTTCTTAACCAAAATGATTCTGTAGTCGGTGCCACCACTATGTTGATCTTATTTGTCTATGCAAGGATTGCCGTAGCTTATCAAGTTCAGTGTCAATAGGCTTGTTTCCACTATGAAAGAAATATTCAAAAACTGATTTTCTCTAAAATAATTCATAATTTCAGATGCCTTTACACTAATATTTTTCTGCAGTTCGTATTATTTGATTTTTAATTGGAATTCAAATGATAATTAGTCACTCAGTCGGCATTGCACGCGGTGACGTCAAAGTGTGTTATTCCCATACAAGCTCTATAAAGAAAAGCGTTTTGACAGTTGATAAAAAGTACGTCAACGATTGGTGGTGTCAACTACCGTATTGAACCTCATACGGACAGTGTGACATCATTGCATGTAGTTTTCTAAAATTTAAACTAAGTGAAATACTACCATGTGTAGATTTCTAAAAGTTAACAGTTAGTAAGTTAACTATTGTTAACTCACACTAGAACCATTTTACCAAGGGGAAGGGTCAAATGCGTTAGTCTAATGGGTATGCGATAAAAACGGCTTTGAAAGGTCGCGCCGATAATTTTCAGAGCTGTTCACACCCCATTAGCGGGTCATTCTTCCATCCGCTATTATCCGGAAACGGATGCTGTTTCACAAAAGAAGTTTCCGTAATCGTTATGATAGTATAAACCTATCAATAGATTTATGGCTTATCAATATCAGGAAATGATGTGAAAATTATTTTTTAAGTAACCAAAACGATTGTGATTTATAAGAGGGGTGAGATGTAAAGTTACAAAATGTTCTTTCTTACTGCCTTAATCTTGATGTTAGTTAAATTTGCGCGAGCGACAATATTAATATGGTCTTTACATATGAAATTGCCGTTTTGACTTTTATGCAACTTTGAACTTGAATATCTTCGGACTGGCTAAAAATTCAACTTAGTCTTAAATGAAAGCTATATAGGTGAATGTTGAAAACTATTCCTTTTATTTGTTTTATAATAATTTGATTTAGCTAGGATTCAGCTTAAACCATAAGAATAAAAAAGTGTTTTTTTTTTTCGAAAATTAGTTTCTGCAAGTAGATAGTTAACAGACCGTTTCTGTTTAACTATCTACGTATGTGTCTGTGGTTTCGCTATCGCTTGCATTATTTTTTGTTGTTATTAAAAAAATATATATATTTAAAAAACGGAAAAAATAGCACACCTGTATTTGGAATGTTTGGTATACAAAAATAGGTTATTAAACACAATAAAGATCTGTCACAACGGTATATCAATGGATACCATATTATTAAAAAAATATCTTTACAAGTAATCAAAATTAAGAATTTCGCCATACAAAAAGCAACTCTATAGAAAAATCCGAAAATTTAATCTAAAAAACAATTAACAAAAAGCCATGCAAAAGGTAGCTATGCCTTGCTAATAAAGGGTCTAAACACTTCTAACCGTTTCTGTAGCACTGCTGACAGTGTGGAAAAAATATATTTTTATCAGTTTTCCATGCTTGTGGTCTTAGCCCAACCCTGGCTAAACCAAATCATTTGGAAAGAAACGAAATTCATATTTTTAAACCATTTTTTCCAAGGTTTAATTTAAGACTTATTTGAATTCTTAGCTCCCACCCAGTCCGAAGATATTCAAGTGCAAATAAAATCGACAATTTCATAGGTAAAGACCTATTATATTGTTTTAAGTTAGTAAGATTATATTGTTTTAATCTAACTAACATTTAAAAAATTAGTTCTCATATTTCCTATATTCATATGTGTCAATACTCTATATTTATTGAATATGCACTAACGAAACTTCTGCTATCACTTATTTGTCACTTACATTAAACTTACCTTCAATATAGTAAAAGTCCGGATGGGGTTGCGCGGCCCGCCCGCGCCGCAACAATGGCCAGCCTCCCGCGCCGGAACCATTAGATATAGGCGCACGCGCCGCCTAGTGCCCGCGGGACATGGGCGGCCAATATGTGCCAAGCTGGGGGTCCGGGGGCCGCTTGTAAAGCTACAAATGTCACACGTTATACCTGGAGACTATAGTCACCAAGTGGTAGTGCCTGCGTTACCTAACGCGTCCGTTCTTATGTTATCCGTGGAAGGTACAATATTCAACAATAGTGACAGATTTAAGGAAAAATACACGATATACACAAATCAGTTGACATCGCATAAGAAATTTGAAATACTATGACATTTTGTCCCTCCACCTAATAGCCAGCCAAATCAGCATAGAGAAAAGTTATTTTTTATCTATTACTAAGTATACTACTTTTGTCAATGCAAATCAGTTTGCTCATAGTCGTCCAAGACCACTGTATTTGTTATGACAATTAATAAGTGGTACTATCCTGCACAAGGTAAATATATTTTTATAGTTTATTTTAGTTGTAATCGATATGCTACTGGTGCAATAAAGATCTATTTTCACAGAATAATATTATCACAAAACTTTTTCATGCGCCCCCCTTGAAAAAAAAGGTGGCCGCCCCTGTTTTCAGTCAATATGTAGGCCGATCTAAAGTGCGTTTAGTGTGGCACAACGATCGCGATCACAGCACACCAATGCCTAAAGTAAACGGGCAATTTTTAATGGCGGTCGCAGGTCAAGCGGCGCGTGCGCTGATTCCGACGCCCATTGGTTACCATTTGACGTTTCAAAATTAGCTATGACAAGTGTAATGTATGAAGACATGATGCGGTTCAATGGACTATATTTGATAGACCATAAAAAATGTGTACTTACGAAAAATTACTTATATTGATAACACACAAAGGTACGAGTATGTGCGGTAGGTTATTATGAGATAACAAAATATTTAAATGACAGTATATACGAGTAAAATAAACAATATTTTATATATATAAGTCATATGATGACAGTTCACAAGTCACTTCCATGTTATATTAAAAGCTTGGATAATGCTTATCCAAATAATATTTTATTTACTGCAGTCAATCTAGCTAGGTTAACGTTTAAATAACGGCACATGAGATGAGGAAGCACGATGGGGTATAATTTACAACATATTTAGCATAAAAAAAATAAGTGTCGCCAAAATTACCAAAATAGTGGATATGTAACTTACAAGTGTGAAATAAGTGATGTATTGCGATGAAATCGGAGATGGATGACCTGACCCGATGTTCCAAATGCAAGGGGCGTAGTAATTGGCGCCTAGACGCAACATGTGAATGTATAATAGGTATTTTATTGGTAGTTACATAATCTCACTCACTGATCCATACAGTAAGTTCTTTTCTTTTGTTTCTCTTGTAAATAATGTTTTCTCATCTTAAACATCGTACTATCAGGTAACGATAACCTCATCTATCGAAAACAGTATATAATACAGGGTTACTGGTAACTCGACGTATTCCTTTAAAAGAGTTTAGTAAAGGCTATTTCCTACAAAAAAGGTCCCATCAACGAAGTGCAGGGAAAGGGTCGAAAAATCACTAAATATTGCACTTTAGGCCCCTTTCACAAGAAATTTCGCAATCTTAAAAGCACAATATCTTATAAATCAATTGCTTATAACCCCTAGTTGATGGAACCTTTTTTGTTGCTGATTACCTCTTCTTTGTCTATTTTTAAGGAATACGTCAAGTTACCAGTAACCCTGTATAATATTGAGAGACTTGTCGCAGAAATTGGTTACAAATACAAACTATGTACTTTCTTAGGTATGAAATAATTCTAACCCTTTTGTCGCAATCCGGTAACAAACTAATGAAATCCCATAACTAACTCGTAACTCCAAGGACTAAATTTCGACACAAGCCTCCTACTACAGTTAGCTAAGCTCTTTAACGAACACTGTACAGTCTTACAAGAATCAGTAGGAAATCTAACAAAGCTACGCAACAGCACGGCCCGCCTCTAATAAATTGTATGTTGGTAAATCGCATTATAAGTCAATTTGACTGGGAAAACAAACAGATGTAAGACATGCGAACCGTTAACTACCACATAAGTACTTCTTTCTTCTGAATACTAAAATACGATTATTAGATTTGTTCTTATTATCCTATTATATTATCTAAATGTAATCTAGGTAGCGGTTAAGGAAAGGTCATCCTCACCAATACCAATTTGAAATCCGTGCTACGAAAATAACAAATTTTTCCCTTGTTTCAGTGAACGACAAGAAATTGCATTTCTCGTAGCAACTTGTCGTAGCGCGTAGCGGCCTTTGTAGACTGCTACAAATTGTAAAAGAATGTAAGTTTCCTTTCATCTATCACCCCTTGCAATTTGTTTAATTTAACGTTAGAAACTTCATTCCATTTATACAATGACAAAGTTTTGATATCATTATGCAATAGTAAGGGTAAAATTGTACTTATTTTATTCAAGCTACGAAAACAACTTTCGCATCAAAAAGTTGGTATAGTAACATTGTACTCTCGTCATGATCACATTGGACTCTATAAAAAGGGATGGGCAATTGTTTACTAGAATATCGGCGCTAGACGCTACTCACTGAAATTAAATTAATTAAGGGCGGCACTCAACCAAGCTTGCTTAATTGTCGGACGTCGCAATACACCCTCCGTACAGTGTGACCATTGCCTCGGAAGACGGTGTACGTGGCACTGTTCTTTTATTAAATGTGTAGAGATGTACGGAATATTGCTACAGTGCGTCCAACAGTGTATAAGGGTAAGAAGTTACTCGTATCACAAGATCTTGTACAGTAACCAGCATTTGATATGCTGGTTACTGTACAAGCTACACATTTTTGTTACAAAATCATCCCTATCACAAGCTTATAAGATACTGCAGTGGTTATCGTGACGTGCTATAAATAAAATAAAAATTCAATAAAATTCATTTATTTCTGTAAGTAGGCTAAGAACTAGCACTTTTACACGCCCCTGCTAGCCACCGTACCTAGGCTATCACTAGATGAGACCTAGATAGGTATCTACAAATTAACTTTTTTACATACGTTACGGCTTTACTGTACTCTGTTTTCTTAGATGTAGCCTAGGCAAAGGTATACTCCGCAGACCTAGCTATTTTACGTTAAATGTATGAATACTTTTTCATCAAAAGACTGATAGGGACATATATAATTTATTAATATCAACCATATTGCCCTGAAACAATACAAACATTTGTTTACAAACCAAAATTCAGATGACCAGAATATCTCTATCTATCAATATCTGTTGAACGCCTATTCATAACCATTCGACTAGTTACGGGCATAACGTCCAATTAACGCGTCGTCATTGAAATATATGGACCATCGAGCCACATAGAAAATGGACCAACGTATGATGCAAATGAATGGTCGTTGAGTGTCCTTGGAAGGGCATCTATGTGGCCCCAATGTGTTCGGTGAACACAATTTAGTTCACTACCAACATGTCAAGATGCAACGAAACGTTGATTGACTAATCAGGCTCAATGACATCATACGCTTTCATACAATTAATGTTACAACTGTGCGCTCTGATTTTTGAACTAAACGGTTTTGTAAACTTTAAATTTAAATGACCCTAGAGTTCTGTCCGTGATTGTGGTTTGTCGTGTGGTTTCCACTACCTGTAACTATCTCTTATTAAGTTTTTTACACAGAGGATAAGGCAAATGCAATAAGTAATAGGAAGAGAAAAAAACTTTACATTAAATTTAATGTGCTTAATTGCACCAAATGAAATGATTACTGATAAACATTTTTCCCCGCGGCGCGATTTTCCAGAAGCGACGTTATGAGTTTTCAAGCTTTTAGAGAATATTTTCGTCTTACGAGTAGTTCTGTGTGATTCCATTCACAACAGAAAGAATAATCATGAGCACGAAATAATGTGTTCATTAATATATTATGCTATGTCCGACTTCCGAACAGAATCAAATAAAAATAAAAAAAACTCGTTTATTTGAACAATACAATTTTTGACAGCCCTAGCATATTTGGTTCATTGCCTATTTGAATATAACCACTTGTCTTCATTGCGAAAACTACTCCTATTATTAAGATTCATAAAAAGTATAGGTTCATCGACCGATTCATAATTAAATCAAACTGAAATTGTATCTATAAAATAACGGTCTTTCAGGTAATCACACCATACCTGAATTTGTGTACCTTGTTGCGTCTCGAATTTATTTTAATAGTAGTATTACATTCGCAGTAATTGTTGTTTGTGGCTATTTATTTTCTCTTAATTGTTTATACCAATTTCGTTTCCAATTTAGAAATGCGATTGACATAGAATTTTAAGTAGCGGTCCTAAGGATCCCTTATCCGTCAGTACTGGCGCGAAAGCCTCGCTGACTCTACGTTTGTGGAGTGCGTATTTTTGTAATCACTAGCGTCGTTCTTAAAAAGTTAACGATTTTGCAACGGGCTGTCACTATTTAAGAAAATACGAACCAACTTTATTGTTAATACTAGTTACATATTTGCTTTGAGATATAAAGATCAGGGAGTAAAGAGTCTGTTGTGTAAATTAATAAGATTTTTGTGGTGAAGGCTTAATTATGTATGGTTGGTTGCTCGAAAGCGTTCAGCATTTTATTGTGGTAAGTTGTTTTTAAAATTTAATAGATGCTATGTATTTTTAAAAAAGAGGCTGAATGTTCTGGCTGGAGGGCATCAGCCGCAAATGATATCTACCTTAAGATGTTGAGTAATTCATCCATTAATCAGCGTCTTAGGTAAAATATAATAAATGATTTATTATAATAATGGGCGCACTTCCACACTATTATTGATTGATACATACCTAATTTCTCGTGTTTCCTTTAGTTACAATATATTAAGCTAGCCGAAAGGGGTTTTGTTCGACACATTATTGCATAAGTATTAAACTGTCGGTGCACAATCAAGAATAACTTTTGTAACTGACTTCAGCTGAAAAGCTGAAGCAAAAGCTTCAGGTACTTACGTAAGCTGTATTGGATCTGCCTAATCCTAAGTAAACTTTATAATTGCATCTCTGATATACTCTACATTGCGTCCCGGGTCCCTTTGACAAAGAGTAATGTGAGGGAGCTTTACCGCAAGCATAAGCTGGCTTGGAACTTAATCTGAAACCAAGTTATTCAGTTAACATTCTTCGTTTCATTATTTAATGGTACCTACCTACGCTTGCGTTGAGTAGATAGGTACGGTACAGAGATTAGAGTATTGCCATTTTGTGATTTTAGTCTTATTAAGTTCAAAAGCTCACTGGCAGCTCAGATTCAAGATAGAATTACACTTCTCTCATTAAAAAAGTACTTAGTACACATTTTTATTACCCTACTACGGCACACGTAGCGTTTCCGAGTAGGTAACAAGGACGGTTGCACGACAGAACATCAGGCTTTTCTTTTTGTTGCAAAATCATCCTTATTACAAGCGCATTACCTCGATGTGTCGTGTGTACCTAAGGCAGGGTTAAAACATGAAAACACTAGTAAAACTTTGTGTCTTTGTTTTTGCTACGCAAGAGACAGCGCGATTAACGTTCAGTAAGTAAATAACCACTCAGCCTCTGATCGAAACCCAGTATTACTATTTTTTTTAAATATTATTTGTGTTTTTTGGATTGAACTGTTGGGAAAGAACATTTTTTTTTCTTTTTCTACTCGTATTACCCCTTTTTGTTTTTCATCATGAGTTGTGGAGCCTGCCAATTGACCATAAAAGATGGATGCTCATTCATTCCTTGTGCTACCTCTTACAAGCTTTGATAAATCACAACTTTCAAATATATTTCGGTAGTGAGAAAAGCAAACTGGGCGAACGAAAAAAAACCCTTTTTTGACAGAACGTTGGGCCAATAGGAACATTGAGTTAAAGTGCATCGGTCTGTTACATTGACAATGTTTTTACGCAATATATTACTTACCTTCGAAAAGACATAACACTTAAAAAATACTTACAAAGGTCGGGGGTTCGGATCCTCCCCGATGACCGAAGCCGAAATGATTTTTTAGGTATTATGTCTTTTCAAAAAAAAATACTCAACAAATATTACTTACGTTATAGCCGCCTGCGACATCCGAATTATACTTTAAAATACAAGTTTTCGGCAGAAAACTGCTTAGCTGTCAAGATTTTTACCCGACTACGGCGAAGCAAAAAGGAGGGTTATGATTTTGACCGGTATGTATGTTTGTATGTTGATCTGTTCCCTCATAACTCTAAAACCGATCGTCATAATCTTTTAACTGAGGTGTCATCAGATGCGCCTAAACTGCCCATCAATTTAGGCGCCCTCTAGGACACATTAGGTCATGAACGACAAAAAAGTATAAGGGCGTGTTGGGTATCAAATGCAAAGCAAAATTCAAAAATAAACATTAACATAATAAATATGTCCCCAAAATCTTTCTTATATATAAAATGAATTGCTGTTCGTTAGTCTCGCTAAAACTCGAGAATGGCTGAACCGATTTGAATAATTTTAGTCTTGAAATATTCGTGGAAGTCCAGGGAAGGTTTAAAAGATCAGAAAATTAAAAAAAATTAACGTGGGGAAAAGGACAACGTCTGCCTGGTCAACTAGTCTCTTATATATAAAAATGAATTGCTGTTCGTTAGTCTCGCTAAAACTCGAGAACGGCTGTTCCGATTTGAATAATTTTGGTCTTGAAATATTCGTGGCAGTCCAGGGAAAGTTTAAAAGAACAGAAAATTAAAAAAAAAGCAACGGGCAAGACAACGTCTGCCTGGTACACTAGTCTTATATGTATATAAAAATGAATTGCTGTTCGTTAGTTCCGCTAAAACTCGACAACGACGGCTGAATCGATTTCAATAATTTTGGTCCTAAGATATTCGTGGAAGTCCAGGGAAGGTTCAAAAGATCAGAAATTTTAAAAAAAGCAACGGGCAGGACAACGTCTGCCTGGTCCGCTAGTCTTATTTATAAAAATAAAATGCTGTTCGTTAGTCTCGCTAAAACTCGAAAACGGCTAAACCGATTTGACTCATTTTGGTCTTGAACTATTCGTGGAAGTCCAGGGAAGGTTTGAACGATAAAAAATATGGAAAAAATGCGAAAACAGCGGGCAGGACAACGTCTGCTAGGTCCACTAGTCTTCTTATATATAAAAATGAATTGCTGTTCGTTAGTCTCGCTAAAACTCGATAACGGCTGAACCGATATGACAAATTTTAGTCTCTAAATTTTCGTGGAAGTCCAGGGAAGGTTTAAAAGATCAGAAAATTAAAAAAAAACAACGTGGGGAAAAGGACAACGTCTGCCTGGTCCGCTAGTTATTTAAATAAAGATTAAGCACCAAAACTAAAACCAACAACAAACTAAAACTACATTTGCTGGGAAACAGTTCACAGCTCAATCAATAAAACTTTATAATAAAATTAATAGAATTCTCAATATATACTATGTATCCTATCAAGAATGTAAAAAATCTGTCACAAAATGGTTGTTAACACTTACGTTTGAAGAAACGGAAATGTTATTGTTGGAGACTTAATTCACACCAATGTAAATTATATCTAAATCACTCGTATTAAACACTCGCACACGCACTCTCGCTCATTCACTTTCATTCACTTACTTCACACTCAAGCACTCACTCAACACACTAACACTCGCACGCACACCACGCACTCACAACACAAACCTCACAGACACACCACGTACTCAGAACACACCACACATCTTATTTTTAAGAATGTTACATAAAAACTTATATTAAGTATACTTAGCATACCTTGGGCGTATAAGAGCGGGATCCTCTAACACAAGCATTAAGCTTAAAAGGGGTATCCCAAAAACTTTGTAAAATTTATTTATAAACAATAAAGAAAATTTTGATTTGATTTTGATTTTGATTTGTTGAGGTGTTTTTGTTTGCTATCAACATTCTAGCTTCACATTTTTATTACAATTAATAGTTTCCCATTTAGGCATACAGACGTGCGTGACCAGTGTGTTGATGCGATATTGGCATAGAGTACCTAGCGAATGCGAGACAATAGGGTGGGTCACTTTTGGAGCGTCACGTGTGCCAATTTGCGAAACTTGAGCGATGGACCTTGCATTAATGTTTGCACTCGGATAGATATCATTCGTATTGATTTAACGATTTATTATTTCAAGTATTCTCTGAACCAAAGCAAGATGTAGATATGCGACGTAGCTGAGTCCGTGAGATTTGGTCCATGTAGACATTGAATAAGCAGCTATTTTAGTAACTTTTGACCTTTTTTTTTGCAGCAAGAATGTGGCGAAGAAATATGGGAAACCATACTGCGGGATGCTGGTGCCAGAAATACACAATTCAGTGCTACCCAGGTACTAAATTACATCAGGATGTTTTTGTAATGCATTTAATCGTTCATACTTAATTTGCAAAATCTATTTTTTTTTCATTATCTCGCAGCAATACCCAGACGCGTTGATGTTGCGTCTCGCCAGCGCTTTGGCACGCTTCGTCAGCAAAGACCCGAACAGCCCCACTGCCTCAACTCCCGGTAGTCCAGCACCAAGAAAACTGTCTCTCAAGTCCAAACCTTCATGGCGAAGCGCCTCTGTGCACACTGACGGCAGAGTTAACACTTACAGGTGCCCTTTTACCGCCACCAACGCGCTCACGGCTGCGACTAAGAAAGAAATCGACGCTTACAACTCATCAGAAGAGATCGGAGCCCATAAATCCACGGACAGAATCAATGATACTCGCGATCTACAAATCCGTAAGAACTTTCACAGACGAAGCCTAGCGTTCACGTTGGAAGACCGGAGTCTGCCTGAAGTTGAACAGAAGAATGAAACAGAAAAGGTACTAGACGAGAAGGCTGAGGAAAACCAAGTAGAGGAACCACCAGTCATAGAAGAAGTAGTGAAACCAACAAGCCGTGATGACTCGGCTGGCACATCGTCAGCTACATCTCCTGATTCTGACAACAGCAAGCGAAATTCGATCGTTAAGCCTGCCAGTCGTAAAACTAGTTGCACAGTGGCCCTGGACGTTTACAGAAGAAGGGGATCCGGGGCCCCTGCGAGGCAGAGGTTGAACAGTCTCAGCCTGATCACCGGAGACAGGCTTATGACCTTGAGGGAAAGGTTCGGCACCCCGGAGAAGGTTATGCACTTCTTTGGCAGGTGCTTTGTCAAGTTTTTCACTAATTACGGGTAAGTTTTAAGTCACTTCGTAGCACTTTTTAGTTCGCTAACATCAATTGTATCTGAACTTTTGTTTGCTGTAGTTTAATATTTCTGAAATACCTGCAACTCGATTACCTACCTACTTTGCCTGAGTTTAAGACACCTTCATATAATCATTAATGATTCATTTCAAATAACGTAAGACCCGTAATACCGATAAAAATAAAAATCTTCATAACTTAAATATGTACGGCATTCAAATCTTTTAATCTTTGTTCCTTTTGTTGAATACATACGGCCAAAAGCGGATCGCCCTTTAATAAATGAGGTCACTTAAATGTTTTCCATTTGAGTAAATAAGCCAAGAGATCTCGGAAGTTAACGAAGTAAAGCGATTACTCTTCTCCCTAAAACTGTCAACGGTGGCTTTTGAATAATATTAAGCAGAATATCTGACTGATGAACCGTCTACATAATTCCGAAAACGGCGAAGTAGGTAAATAACTCGCTTCATATTGCCATTATTTTACTCCTCAAACCAAACAATCTTCAAAGTATAGCTACAACAAATTAATGCTACACGGTCTAATGAAAAATACTACTAAAAATCCTACTGTATTATATGTAGTTATGATAGAAAACCTATTTTAGTTTCTCGTAACAAAGCCACTCGTACTCCATAGCGGTTCGTCCGTATTATTGGGTCTAGTCAGCCTACTCTATCAAATGGTCAAGGTTGTAAAAGTGACAGTAATGGCTACAGCCAGAAGAACGGACAATAGAGAGACTAGGCACAGTTATAAGTCCTGAGTCCCGTTGACTAAAGACCGAGCCACACCTGCGGCACACTGTCACCGCGACTCGCGACTTTTGGTGATTGGTTGTAACGCTGTCGAAAGCGAGTAGCGGCGACCGAAAATCGCAGATGTGGACAGGCGGTGACTCTCATATAATGATATAAACAGCAACTGCAAATATTTGTCCCCAGCTACGACACAATGATCCGCGCGACCGGGCGGTACTTCTGCACGTTCCTGCAGTCGGTGGACAGCATACACCAGCGCATGCGGTTCACGTTCCCGCGCATGCGCTCTCCGTGCATGCAGCTGACGCGCGCGCACCGCCACGGCGCGGAACTAGTCTACAGCAGCACGCGCACCGGCTTCACGCACTACCTGATGGGTACAATGCCCTGTCCACAGAGATGGACCGTAGCGCTAATGCAGTTTCTGCACCACTTGTTTCTATTAATCTCTATGAAATTTGAGACGCCGCGTATATACCATAGCCGTGTCGTACAGAACCGCAGGACACTGCGGCGCGACACTACGGTCCGTCTCGGAATTATGACACCAGCACCGACCTTTAGATGACAGATAAATATGGTAGCTACAGTACAGCGCCGGCGGCTTGTCCACAGCAGCTCACGAACTAGTTTTTCCGCACTACCTCAAGGGTATGAAGCACTAGACTTACAAAAATCCAGTATTAACCATTAGGTAGCAAATCAAGCCGGTGGTTATAGCGACGGTGGTTATGGTGGTTTTTCAGGGGAACCAGGCCAACTGTTTTCAGTTTTCAAGCACTACCGGTGCGTTTTGGCTACGAAGACTATGAAGCTTTGTAGCAAACCTAAAAGGAGTGGCAAGCAACACCAGCACAACAATATGTTAGGTAGATGACAGATAACGATGGCGATGGCGACAGGCGAGCTCGTATTCAATCACCAGCCAGTACCTAATGCCATTTTAGCTCTTATAAATGGTACTTGTGTGGTGATCTGTACTCGAAGTCTCACACGATCTTTCTTAATCCCCAGGGCAACTTTACGAGATAGCAGAGGACATTTTCTCTCTGAAGCTTAAAGTGTCGGTGGTGAAGGAGAGCATGGAGGGCAACTACTATGTAGCGGTGCTGCGACTGGAATTCGATAATAGCGACTATGTAAGTTAAACGTTAAAGGTTTTGTGAAGATCTAAAGAAGAAGAGTCGCAGAACCGACGGGAGGTGGAGCAGGAAGGAATCTCGAATGGAGACCAAGCTTAGGTAAACGTAGTGTGAGACGCCCCCCGGCTAGATGGACAGATGACCTAAAGAAGGCAGCTGGTAGTGACTGGATGCAAAGGGCGGGAGATCGTGCGCTGTGGCGTTCCTTGGGGGAGGCCTATGTCCAGCAGTGGACTGTAACAGGCTGATATGATGAAAGAAGAAGAAAGGTAAGAACATTATGAAAAACTAACCTTGTTTTTGAATTAAGAGAGTTAAAAGGAAGCTAGCATGTATTAATACGGAACAGTGCATATCTCGATTAGGAAGATAAACGATTTACAACCAATGATTCACGTCTATAAAACAACAAACACTTATTTCCTATTGTCTTAAGAACATAAACGTTTTTACTGTCTGTAAACTGACTCACTTGATAAGTACGTGAATATTGATTTGGCAAGCAGCAAAGACAGATAAAAATTGTTTATTAGCTTACGTATAATCTCTTCGTTTACCGATATCTTCTACTAAAACTAGAAATTAACTCTTACTTGTTTTTGCTAGTTGTGATGGGTGGAATTATGAAATATCCATCACGAACTTTATACTTTTAAAGCAACCGAAACCCGTAGTTAAGGATTATTCAACAACCGCATTAAAGTCATACATGATCTAACTGAACTGTTTATTTAGTCCCTTAAGATAATGTAAGTAGATACGGACTAACTTTACATAACTGGGTACGAGTTTGTAGAAGCCAGGCCTCCTTTATAGGTACTTAATGTGTAGTAACGCATTAAATCCCCACTAATATTATAAATGGGAAAGTCAGATTGTTTGTTTGTCCTTCTTTCAGGACGCAACGGAGTAATATTATGATATAGTTTTTTTTGTGTGGAGGTTGGTAAATGGCTGGAGAGTGACAAAGATGCGATTTCCGCGATAAATGGCGCCACTCGTTTAAGTTTTGAGGGCTATATAAACTTAAGTCCACGCGGACGCAGTCGCGGGCAGCCGCTAGTAAAAATATAATTTAGTAATGTCTCAGTAGAATTAATTAGAACTGGAATGGCAAACATTTTTGGAGGAGATTGCAAAGCTTAAGTTCTGAATGATGTTTATTTAGGGCGTTCGGAGAGCCTTTTCAAGTCGACTGTATATTGTATAATTACCCTACTTAAGGTCCTCGGATCTCCAGTCACGTTGAGGTAATATATATGTTTTTTAAATCATTCTGATGCAAATTACTTTCATGTGCATTGCGGTTTGTAGGTGTACCCCAGTTGTACTTACTCGTAAGTTACGACTTATATCATTTTGTCAAGCGCTCCGTCGCGGTCCGAAGGGCGATTGATTTATTCTTTGTATGCAAGTACCAGTTATGAAAAACCAGCGCCTCACAACACACTGAAGAGGCGTCACCGCGCGGTACTGTTTGTATTGCGCAAGCAGAATCCGCGGAGTGTGATAATCGCCTAATAGGTGTTGCTTCTTTACCGCTAACTAGCTCTAAAGTGCTTAACAGGCTTAAGAATCTTGAGATACTCATACCCAGAACTCACAACGTTTGCAGGTTCAATCCCTAATGCTGCGCAAATCACTACCGTGTCCGCTGCCAGCGGTGCCGGCGGCGCTGCTGCTGCAGCTGTTCCCCTTCGGTGTGATGCTGGACCGGAAGATGAAGGTGCTCAGGGCTGGCGATAAGGTTCGTGTTGTATTTGCTATCTTGCCGTTCCCGTGCCCACATGTTCACAAAGGCAGGTCAAAAACATGATAAATCTTTAAGAAATACTGTACCAACTGGCCTTTACAATACTGACACGATTATTTCATAATACGCACCATACATATGTAGGCATATTTCGCTCTAGCAAATTCGAATTCGAACGAAACTAGAGTGACTTTTTTACCCACCTTACCTATTTTTGTTTCAGCTTGTCGAAGCTTGGGGAGGACCGTACAATCGCATAGCGAAGTCGCCGATATCCGAAATACTTCGCTTGAGGAAACCAAAAATATCATTCACATGGGATAAGGTAGGTAAATGTTTCAAAGACTTAAATAATGACTCGGTGTTTCTCTACGAGATCGAATCAGGAAGGAGGAACGTAGAACAACACTACACCCATTTTTTTCACTGCACCCATTGCCTTTTTTCTGCATGACCTTGAGGTTGACTGGCAGAAAATGCTTTTAGCATTAAGTCCACCCTTTGTAAATTTCTTGTGCAGTAAAGTTTTAAATAAATAAATAAACAACAAATGTAACGGACAAGGCCCACCGCAAAATATCTAGGCTCAACAGGACAGGCCTCTAAACTATAAAATCTTTGGGGGTTGGGGGAAGCCTAATTTAGCAGTGAATGTTTTACGGCTGATGAATGATAAACTTTATGAACCAGGGGCCCTATTTGGATCTTGTTTAGGCTCAACAGAAACTCTGCAATTGCGCTGTTAGGCTGTTAATCGTAATTATTTTCTATATTTTTAAAATAAGAACACTGCCAGTAAGTGGAAAGCAAGATCGGCCCCAGACAAGTTACACAATCAGACATTACGTTGATTCCGAATAAAGACCCACTTTAAACCTCTGTCTTTCTCTAGGTGGTGTGCATGCAGACAATGCTCTTCGAGCTGGAACTCATGCGCTGGCGCGCGCGCAGCGCAGGCGACGCGCGGCGCGGCTCGCAGGGCGCGCGCTCCGTGCTGCTTAAGGGGCCCATCTACTTGCTAGAAGAAATCGACGCGCTTATATTTTTGTGCAGCCCTATGTAAGTTCTAGTAAAGTAACGATGGCCAGCACGTCACGGTTAACACTGTAGTATCTTATTCGCTTGGGATACGGGCGATTTTACAAAACAAGAATGAGTGGGCTGATGTGCTGGCACTGTACTTGAACTTGAACGACGCACGGCGGTTCATAGAGAAGTGACCTGCGCCATAAGCATGCAAACGCGTTACTAGGTATCAGTTTTCTTCAAGATCCGACCTCACTCAGCGTAAACTTGTCTGTTCTCATTTGTAGATCTCCGGCTGAATCAAAAAACTAACACGTGTGCCATTAGAACTTGGCTAGTCATTAAGTCAACTTATATAAAATCCGTACATGAATGGGAACCGTAACCTTTTTGAGCGTTAAACGCTATTTTCAAATTCCAGTTTCAACGACCTCGAAGAACTGCGCCAAGCGGGGCTCTACTTAGCCGACATGAACGGACACGGACTCTCCAAGGAGATGCTCTTACAAGGCTGGCAGCACCTGTCCAGGCTAGAACTACTCTTTGAGAAAGCAGAGAGCCGCTGCATTTCCCTGGAGAAGTCATGTCGGCTTCGTGACCAATGGAAGAAGAGGGGTGATCAACTTCTGTACTCGATGATACCGAAACCTATTGCTGATCATCTGAGAGCGGGGAAAGATCCAATGTCGGCTTGTCAGGTGGGTATACCTACTACTATGCTTACTTGATATCGTGTTATTCAATTAAATATTCACTCCACATGCTTTCACAGTGTATCATTTTCTGACCGAAAAAAATATAAAAACTTACTTTGATTTATGGAACATTATATACGTTTTTTTTTAACTGGATTAACCTCCAAGTTGGCTTTAATTGGGTTAGTTAAGCTCCAGCACTAACTACGTACCATGCTTGTCAGAATTCATAAAAGTAGGTATGGTAAATCCGGGTCACCAATGTGGAGTCGAAAGCCGTTGGTGCGAAGGACCTAGTGTCGAATTATTTTTGGCTACCCCGTAGCGTCGAAAACCCGTGGAGTCATATGCCCGTGAGACCGTGGAGCCGTGAGGATGTATTCCAGTAAATCCATAGCTCAATATTTGCTTACCCACGTCTCGTTTGATTCCCGCAGGCGTTCGAGAGCGTGACGATAATGTTTTGCGGCGTGCAACTCTCGGAGGCGGGGTCCCGCGCCGATGTGATGCAGACCGTGGCCTACATGAACGACCTGTACTCCAGGATCGACAGGCTTTTGGATACTCATCGGGTTTACAAGGTAAGTTATTAAATAGTTTCTCTTCTATTCGAGTTGAGAATTTCTTATTGAGCATTTGTTTCTGATAATATAAAAAGTTAGAGTCGCTTTTGATTGGTGCCCCAGCCCTAGCTAGTGTGCTGTATGCGGTGTAGAACTGACGCTTCTGAAAAACAACATTATTTACACACACGCTCCATACATGGCGGTCATAGATGCACTAAGTTTTATTAAAACTTTTTTTTGGTGTTTTAAGATTTTTTACTTGCATATAAATAACATATTACATTATTTAGCGATATAGGATTTCTTAAATTTGTGCACATACACTTCGCAGTTTATCTGCAATGAAACCTCATAGTTCCCTAAACTGTAATTGCATATTCTGTTTTTACTACCTTACAGTTTTAACTGACTAGCCTACTAAACTATATTCACGGTTACGTAATAACTAAACATTCGCCGAGCGGACTACGAAAATTAAAACAGTTTTTTTTTACAAATCTTTTATTAAACCTCTTAATTTTGAATATCACAATAATTATGTGTAACTTATCTACTAAATAGGAACAAAATTACTTAGTTAAACTATTCAATACCGCGACTACATATTATGTCAACATTATGGGGCCCGCAAATAGCCTATTTGCATTTCATGCATCGGTGTTTTGTCATTCTTTGGGCTTTGGATGGACAAAGGTAGCAGATTTTACGCGCTCTAGATACAAGAGGAACAGGGGCTTCTAGATCAGAAGACTCCCCTAAGATATCTTGTATCATGACCTTGATGTCACGCCTCAAAGTCACCGTCTGCAACCGCTGCCGCAGCCAGGGCTCCATCAGTTGGTCTCCTAGTTTTATAACGAAGTCACGCCGAGACATAGGTTTTTTATTATTTCTAACATTATTAGAAATGTATATGACGTACGCATTTATAATTGACAGATTCAGCATGTTATAAAATACGCACAAAGACCATCTTTGGGTTTTTCTGTTCGTGGACATGTTGGAGCACATTTGGCCCACGGTGTCGACTGCACCCTTTGTACTGTTGTAGAAATGAATAATTTCTGGTTTTCTTGTTTCTTCATTGATGTCAGGTTGATCATGAATTGAAGACAAGACGAAAACAACTTTATTAGATTTGGCTTTGTACGAAACTAACGTCTTGTCACCGTCGTAACAAAACATCGAAGTACCAATTGCGCGTGACTTAAAATTCTTGAGTTTTTCAGGTATTTCTCGTTTATCACTTCTTAGAGTTCCCACTAATGTCAAATTATAAAGTGCCAGCAACAGCTCCTTAGCTAAGGGAACAGACGTGAACCAGTTATCCATTGTTATGTTTCGATTCGTGCCATGTAATGTAGACGTTATTTCTTTTATAAAAAACGTAGCCAACGGTTCTTTTTGAGGATCGGTTCCTTTTCCCAAGTACGGAATGGCATTTACGATATATTTGCTGTTTACATCTGCAGCCATAACAATTTTATCCCGTATTTATTAGGCTTGTTCGGAATATACATCCTAAATGAACATCTTCCTCGAAATCCGACCAACTGTTCGTCTACGGTAATATAGGGTCCTGGAGTGTACCATTTCTGAAAGTTAGATATCAATGCTTGCCACAAGTCACGTATAGGTGCAAACCTATCATCTCGCTGTCTTACATAGGGAGAGTAAATCAATTGGTTCAGAAACTTCCCTCGCTCTTCCTTTCGGTCCTGGTATAAAATGTACGATGTTTCTCCTCGAAGTTTGCATAGAAGGTGCTTCAGGTGCTGTCGACCATTTGTGTTTATTTTTTCCATATAGGAATCTAGAACTTGGCTGATAAACTGTTCGGATTACGAGGGATATTCTGAGGAGCGGAGCTACTTACATCCTCATCAGATTCGTCTGAATCAATAACCCGACGACTTGTCTGTCTTCTGCTTGGGCGAATAGTTTCGTTCTCGGAGTTATCAGATTCCTCTGACTCAATAATTTGAGTTCTCTGTCTCTTACTTGGGCAAACAGGCATGTCGTCGGACTCGCTGAAAACTTCAGATTCGCTGCTGGTATTTTTGTGAACTTCCTCCTCTACAATGTCTTCCGTTTCCGAGCATGAGTTGTCTGACCCTCCCTCACTGTTCTCTTCGATATCTTGCTCAAGCCATTGACGTATTTTCTCATCTTGCTTTCTCAAATCCATCTAAAAAATTATCGAAAAGTACATAAGTTTTACTAAAACAGGCAAATTTTACAACAATAACAAGGAATATATAACAATTGGCTAAATGGTATTATAAAAAGTAGTAGTAAAATTGTGTAAATATTGCGCTATCACTATAAAGAAAAAACTAAAAAACCTTCATTTACTTACCTTGGCCAAACTTACGTAATTACTAAACTTTCGTCGAGCGGACGACGAAATTCCCGTAACTTTTGACCTAATTATCTTGTGACATCGAGCGTGTTACGCGATGCACTGTTTTGCAAATCAGGAAGCTAGAAAAAGCGGCGGGGGCGGGGGACGCGGAATAATAGGTAAACTTCAATTTCGCGGCATAGCGCGTCGTCGAGAGGACAAATGTTTAGTTATCTAGGGAAAACCATGTAACATAATTATATCATCAAGACACAATAGTTATTTGTTATACAAGAGTGTAAAGTTGCTTTTTAACCGCGTGTTCAATTTTGATGACCGAGCAAGCGAAGGATTCTAAAATTGAATCACGAGCGCAGCGAGTGATTCAAAATTAGAATCCTGAGCGTTAGCGAGGGAATCAAAAGAGCACGAGGTGAAAAAATCTTTGCACTCGAGTGCAACACGTAACTTTTCATTCCACCTCAGCGAGGAAATGACTAAATGCAAATAAAACCGTTGACAATCACAAGATAGCTACTTTTACTTCTGTTTAGGTATTAACTACTACATTATGACAGGGAAGTCTTACAGAATAATCTTTAAATTATAACAAAATAATACTTAGGTATAATTAATAAAAATTGAAAGTAACGTTGCTACAGTTATTAAAATTGAGTGTAATATGTTTGTTGGGTACTGTAATATTGGTGTTAGTCACTTGTGTACTATTTTTCGAGTGCTTGCTTTCTTGTTCTTGGATAATTCTATAAAATATGCCAGCAAAACGTGTTCTGACAAAGTTTTGGCTCCTTTTGCTAGTCGCCACGTGTTAAACATAACGTACTGTTTTAAATACTTTTCGTGTGATTGTTGAGGGAGAAAGATCATTTGCGCATTATTAACAATTTCAGTCAATTCTGTTGGCGTCAAACAAACGTCCTCGTCGCTAGAATCACTCATTTTAGTTTTTTCACTTGTTTTCAAGTTTCTTGTTTTTAATATAAGGTTTAAAAATGACGTGAAAAAATGCCGCGTAAAGAACCGCCAACAAAGCAAATTGAAAAAAGAACACCAAAAAGGTTCCGAGTTTGAGTTTTCAACAAATAAAAAAAATGTTGTATGATATATTTGGCACCATAGAGGTAGCAATAAATAAGTTAAATGTTTTTTTTAATTCAGAAACTTGGTGCACACGATGTTCTAAATTCAAATTTACTTTAACCTCTAGTGAATAAAAACGGCTTTTCCACTCAGATATTGAAGAGCAAAATGACTCTTTCCGAGATGGTGGGATGAAAAAGTAATTTCAACATTAGCTATGCCGATGACATAGTGTCCTTGATCAACACATTGTGAAAGCTGGTTTTTCGTGTGTTAACCTTACTCTGGGGAGCATGGCCTAATTTATAACGTAAAAAATCCGAGCTCATGGTCTAGTCACCAAATCACCTGGCTTTGTTCCACCGGTCTTACTCAATGATTTATTTATTACGTTTAGTGCATTGTAGGAGTTTTCAAATTTTTCTAGGATTGGTCATAAATAATTTCGACCCAGGTGCTACTTACAGAAATGCAAGGTAGGTACCTAGATTTAATATAGATGATAAGATCTGCCGCACGTAAAAATCTCTAGAACAAACTTCAGTGGCGCCCAACGTGTGATTTTTTTATATAAAAGTGGTCACCCTGTTTATCGCTCTCTTTATTTGTAATTGAACGCAGGTAGAGACCGTGGGCACGGTGTACATGCTGGTGTCGGGCGTGCCGGAGCGTCGGCGCGCGCACGCCGCTGCGACCGCCAGCGCCGCGCTCGCCATCGCGCGGACGCTGCCCATGCTCACTATCGGTACGAGTGTGATAAATTTCAAACAAAAAATGCTTACTCAGTGATTTTACAATGCTCTTTATTAATGGAAGTTATATAAAAAACGAAGTTTTAGAAATATGAACCTAGGCTACTAGCTAAGCTCTTACCAGTCCCAAGAAAACAATATAGCCGAGTGCGTCTTAAAGTCGATCAAAATAGGAACTCTTTCTTCCTACTTATTTCATTTTGAATTTGACATAACAAGTTAGGTACCAACCTACTTGGTTGATACCAATACCAATACCAATAGACTACCTAAACAAAGGTAGATTGGGAGTCGAAAGAAAATGTTTTTTTAAACATAAAAATATACGAAAGTTCATTAAAATCGTTCGTTATAATGTTAATCGATTTCAGTATGATTTCAGGCATTCACTCGGGCCCGTGCGTGGCAGGTGTGCTAGGATTGCGTCTGCCGCGATACTGTCTCGTGGGCGACTCAGTCAACACTGCAAGTCGTATGCAAACTACTTCAGAGGTACTTTCTTAACGACAGTATTACACAATTTTTTCGTTATTTTAGGTACTTATAAAATTTTTCATTTTTCAGCCGGGTCGGATTCAAGTGTCAGCGAAAACTGCAGCTCAGTTGCCGGCTGGAAGGTTCAGGCTCAGACGTCGAGGACTCATCAAAGTCAAAGTAATGTTCCATCATTATAATATTCATGCACAAGCTCATCCTCTTAATCCGCGAATCATTCGCTTTGACATCGACACGGATTTTTTTTCATAATTGAGTTTTTTTTTAGGGCAAGGGGATGATGGAAACTTTTTGGCTCGAAGGCGAGGTGGAGGAAGAGGAACAGGACGAGGCTCTGCAGCTATTTTCCGCTCTTTGCGGGGACGAATAGTTAAAGTCCCAATAGTGTTACTTAAAGGCCGCTGCATTCGTGACGGGTACTTATCCGAGCGGGACGGGGCGGAAAATTTTGGAAATATAGTTGCATAATGTTTCAAAATGTATTCATAAACGCATATGTCACATGTGCATGGACGGGGAGAGAACGTGGACGGGAAAAATATCATAGGCGCGATGTCTAGCACGTCCCGCTCTGGATCACCTTCATGGTTTTGCGTGCAATACTTGTCTACTAGGTACCGTCTATTGCTCTTATGCAATTGGGATTTTCTTTCAATAATCAGATTAAGTTTTCGGTAATCACGTGCCTGTCCTGCTCACGTCAGCGACCTTTAGTTTGCTAATAAAGAGGTTTACTGGTAAAACCCACCTAAGTACATTAATGAAAATAATATTGACTATGCGTGATAACATTCAGTCACGTTCTAATATCTCATATAATCACCTCGTTTCCAATTCAATGACTTTTTTTCTGATTTTATTTTATACTTAAGTTTACGAAAATGGATAAGTAGAAAATCGAACACAAAATTAAAATACCAAGTGGTTCTTACAAAATATGAAATTCAATAAAACAAAAGACTTTATAAATTGTAATTTAATATCAACAGACGAATTAAATTCGTGTTTATCTTTTCATAATAGATTGTTCTCTATAAGATACATTATTATAAGTAATTTTATCTTGTAAGGAAATAGCAGATTTAAATAAATAAATACGTAGTATAAGAGATTACAATTTAAACAAAGGCAAGGTTTAAAGTGGTTTAAGGCCCAGCTAATACTAAGGCTCACTTTTCAAAAATAGCACTTCATATAATGAAAACAGTTCAACATTTCACGCCTAAATAGAATTGCAATTATTGTGAGCTGGCATTCGTGCACACCGTGTCACATCTTGTGCATACTTCAAAGATGTCTCAGTGATGTTCGCGGCGGTGCCTCTAAATTTTTGAAGTGAAAACTTCTTTAGCGGCGTTGAGCACTTTTGTGGCATGGGTAGAAACTGTGAAACTTGCGTCAGGTCACGTGATGCTGATCGAAAAACCGTAAGACGGTTGTTAAGTTTTCACTTCTGCCGGCACTCCCGGAGTGCAACCCGTGTTAGTTTTTTTGAAGTGAAAACTTCTTTAGCGGCGTTGAGCACTTTTGTGGCATGGGTAGAAACTGTGAAACTCGCGTCAGGTCACGTGATGCTGATCGAAAAACCGTAAGACGGTTGTTAAGTTTTCACTTCTGCCGTCACTCCCGGAGTGCAACCCGTGTTTTTTTTTATTATTTTATAATATAATATTTTTAATTTATATTTCTTTACAATTCAAATTTATAGCAGTTTATTGCGCCAGTTCTTTTTTTATAATTGAATCTAGAATATAAGCAGCTACAAAAGGGATCAGAAGAACAATTTTATTTCGCAATATTTTTATGCACATTAGTCTAATAATATTAAGCTGATGCTTTAGTGAGTAAGGCTTGGAGCCGACTCTGGTAATAAGGTCCTGGCCTTATATGACGTATGAGGTCAATTCATAGCGTTATAATAAAATTATAGTTTTTCTTAATGTAAAGTAGTTGCTTTTTTTTAAATTGCTCGAATGCAAATTCGAAAATTTATCGTGTAATTTACTATATTTGTATGTTTTTATAAGATAATAAATTTAAAGAATAAATTAACCATACGTTTCTCTTATTAGCTCTTCTATACTTGAAAATATTATGAAATCAGTAATGGTGGGCCTTATTTACCTCCTGTACCTTATGAATAAAATAAATTCTTAACAATGCTGCAACCCACACCAGACTAACGTAATCGCGATTTCTTTATGAAATAACTAACAAATAAGAGTGATTTTTCACCAATGACCTGGCATGCTACGTTGCTATGGATTCGCTTAATACCAACCAGTAAAATTCTTTGGAACATATAGAATGTATTGGTCTAATCTAACGAATATGATTGTTGGTACATCAAACTCATCCACAGCAACATAGCAAATCACATGTTTAGTAGAAAAGAACCCTAAGTATTGATTGTTATGTACTAAGTGAATGCCTATTCTTAAATTGTGCAACAAAGTTCTAACCAAAACAAACAATTATTTATGTGTTTCAATATTTGTAGTAATACTTTTGTACATTTTGAGCTGCGTACAATGAGTACAAGATAGCTTTCTTAGGTTTATAAAAGTTATGTTAAGATTATTTATTCGAATACATTACAATAATTTCAATAAATTGTTATATTATACAAAGTATACACTTTTAATACAAATAATAAATCTTATTACTATTTGTACTTCATATTAGTACCGCCCTTAAAATATCAACCGTGAAAAACTGCTTAGGAGCTCAGTGCAGACTGATCAATTAGTGTGTGTGTAACATCAGTCAGACACTTTTATCATAGAGCTGCTTTGAAATGTCCCACCAGTAACCAATTGTAATAACATCGTGGCTAAACTTTAGACAAATCGAGTGCAATTATTTCAATAATTTATCTAGATCCTAGAGGTTGGCACTAAAGTACACTAGGACGGTAAAGTTACGTACAGTTAAACGAAACGAAAAATGCTATGAAATAATGCAGATTAATCTATTATACACAGTAAGCAACAACTACAATAGTATAACATAAACATAGTTATCTGTACATTCGTTCGATCAATAAATTAAACAATTAAGGCACTGGAATAAAATATAAAAAATGCATAAGTCCAGCCACCTAGTTGTGCTGGATTTTACCCATAATTATAAAAGATAAGAACAATCATAAAATATATAAAAAAATAACGTAGAAAATACAAAATAATTCCTGCTCTAAGAAACAACCTGTGGGGTACACGACAACAAACGAATTATAAACAAAATTTGGTCCACAAACCTTTGGACACAGAATGGTATCAAATTCATGTAACAAGATTTAGAAATTTATCTTGAATATTTATTTATTTAATATACTCTTAGTATTGTAGTAAAGTTTGATCTAAGTATTATGTATGCCTAAAAATGTATTTATAGTTTAGATAGGTGTCTAGTAATGTTTATGAGGTCTTAACATGTTTAGCACGATTTTATTTTGTCTCGTATCTAAAGTGTACTTAATATTCATTAATATATAAAATTACATAATAAGTACTTGTTTTAGAAATATCAAATAGGCATAACATTTTCCAAAATGTATGACGGCTCAGTCTTACTAAATAATGTTCATTTCATGATCGTGTGTTAAGACTTTCAACACCAAACGACATAGGTTTATTTAAAGGTTTCTTCGATTAATTAATAGCCTAAAGTTTTGATTTCTAAATGACCTTTAGACATTGAAGATTATTAAACTCGTAGATTCAAACTTATCATTTTTCTACAGTCGAACTAGGAGGTCGAAATAGCTACTCTGGTTCCGAAGAAATTAGTAACTATCACAATTCATTCATAGTTAATACTTAAATTATTGCGTTGCAATATATATAAAACTTAACCTAGGGAATGTAGCTTAAGTCTAGCGATTGAGAGGTTTCTATTTGAAGAGAGCGGTCACTTCTTCGATTGTCTTATTCTTAGTTTCTGGGAGTTTGAAGTATGTAAATATGAAAAACAGTATCAGAAGTACCGTATAGGGCAAGAACACGTAATCTTGTAGCGCATCAGACATCGGAATGAATGTAAGTCCGACTACGAAATTCGCGAACCAATTGACGAGTGCGCCCACGCTCACCGCGGCGCTGCGGGCGCCTTGGCCGAACAACTCGGACAATATCATCCAAGGAATAGAACTTGGACCCACGCCGAAGAACCCAACATACAGGAACGTAAAGATCACAGAGAAAACACTCATTGAAGAATTTGTCTTGGTAAACAAAGCCACCGTCATCAAAATTGAAAACACAGTCATGCCACCGAGACCGCACAATTGGAGCGTACGTCTTCCCAAACGATCAATCAGTGGAATAGACACTAAGGCCATAACGAACAGCATACTTCCGACGCCGATAGTCGCCGACCGAGCGACTTCTTCTGCGAGCCCAGCGTTCACGAATATTGTTTGAGAATAATAAAGGACAGCATTAATGCCACCCAACTGCTGAGAAAGGTGCATCACAACTCCGATAATAAGGGGTTTTCTCAAATGGCTAATTCGGATAAGATCTAAAATAGTAAACTTTTCTTCTTGCTTGGCAGCGTGGTCTTCCACATGCATATCGTTGATCTCGTCATTGATCTCACTGGTTCCTCTGATTTTCGTGAGCGCGATCCTAGCCTTTTGTTCGTCGTGGGCCGCTAACAACAAAAACCGTGGTGATTCGGGCGCAAACGGCAACATGACACACTGAAGAGCTGAAGGGAGTATCGCTAAGCCAAGTAACCACGGCCAGCCCTCGTTGCTGCCTAAAATTCCGTCAATTCCCAGTATTTGGGCTCCCACCATTCCAAAGGCGACAGCTAGCTGGTTCACTGTGCCGAAAGCTCCTCTCAGCCTTAGCGGAGCCACTTCCGATACATAGGTCGGGGAAGCGGTGGTTGCGAAGCCACAGTTGACTCCGATGATGAACCTTCCGACGATAAGCATTTCAACAGAGCCCGCCAACTGGCTGAAGCCCATGAGAATAGCACCGATGACTCCGATGATGGCGTTGATGAAGAGAGCTTGTTTGCGGCCAAGTTTTTCTGCGAGCCAACTGGCGAGGGGGCAACCGATCATTCCGCCGACAGCGAAGATGCTTACGATGATACTGAAGATTAAGCTGACGTTGGCGGTTTCGGTGTACTGGTCGCGGATGAAGTTCTCGATGAAGGCGCGCGGCGCGTTGATGACGCCGGTGTTGAAGCCGAACTGCAGCATGCCCAGCACGGCCGCGCTCACCGCATACAGCAGCGGGCCTGTAGTCCCTCCGCCAGACATTTTTGGGCGTATTCTCGGCTCTGAAATGATGGGAAATACAAAAGTTTTAATATGTCATTTCATCATAAACAAATTACGATGTTTTTAAACATGGGATACATAAGACAATGCTGTTTTTATACACGTATTTTGCATTATTTTTCTACCAAAAATCCAATTTTATCTTATCAAGTCATGAGTGTGGGTTTTGGGATTGAAGGCAGTTTTTTATAAAGCGGATACGGTTTCAAGCTGCTGAAATACATCTACCTTTTTATCTGTACCTACAAAATTACCTAAACTAAAATTATTATTATTATCATTTGCACCTTTTTTCATCGCCGCGCAGGTCAAGTATGCTATTTAAATATCATTTTTGTTACGAATAAATTGTAATTATGCCATTATTAGGTCTTAAGATAAGAATTTTGCTTTGATAATGAGCTTAAGATAACAATTCAATTGAATTAATTTACGGAACCATCAAAAGGCCAGTAAATGATAGGCACAGATTTAATGAGCTCCGATTACTTTGACTGAAGTTAAATCGCCATGAATCGTCAATTGGTTGACAGTATTCGTAACATGGTAAAGGTAATGTTAAAATCAACACACGAGTGTCACGAGACTCACCAGCTAAAAGTATTGTTATAAAAACAATATTAACACACTAAAAATAGGACTTTTAATTTTGTAGTATCCTTTCAAAACTAGTAAAATGAATAATCATGAAATATTCGCGTCGACTAGTCGGCGCAGACCTGAATCACAATTATTATTTCTTTTCATAATTTACCACGCGATAACACCTGTTAGCGAGACTAAAATTCCTCATAATGGGAGTAAAGCGCTTAGTTTAGACAAATAACAAAAATGTTAGGCACTAACGACAGCACTTCAATGAGCTAAGCATTAGAAAATCTTATGCAGTTGCAATAGATTATATTTTTTAACGACCGGGTTTATTTTTTATATGCTAGTTCACTGTTCAAGGAATACTTATAGGTACTGGAATATTTCACGAACGTAAAACGGGCGTAAAAACGTTTGAATTCCACATAACTACAATAAAGAAAAGAAACATAATCAGTATGAGACTTGGTGAAGAATTAACAAATTGTTTACTCACAACCGAAAAGCAGAACAGTTGAACTTGATGTCAGCGGTAATCCAAGATACTGACACGCGAATGATTGCAGGTATTACTTTTATCACAATAAGATATGAAATCTGATCTACATTTTGAAGATTCGGATTACTATCTCGGAGTCAAGATATAACTAATTTGGATTCATAAGCAGGAAGAAATATAAAATGTAATTTAACGCCGAAATTTTAAGTTTAGTTTGATTAACTGAATGGCAGATTCTACTTAGAAGAAGACTGAATAGATCGGATATATACGTCCGACAATATTAAACGAAGCCATCCAGTTAATTTGGGTACCTACCTATAACACTAAAGAATAACAATATGTCGTATTTTAGTTTGGTACCTAAAGGTGTAAGCAATCAACCACAAGCCATAAATTTTACGCGTTGTAGTCACAAATCCGCAATACGCATGTATATTTAATTTTGTTATTCAAAAGGTTTTTATGTGACGGGAAAACAATCGGTCACAACAGTCATCGTTAAATCCTATGAGGTAGCTGCTTCGTAAATTACATGCATAAACAATCATCCACCTATCATTAATTTGTATTGTGAAATCCAATGTATTAAAGCAAATTCCTGCAACTTACAATATTTCTCAGAGAGATTTTGACAGCTTGATATTCAAAGAGCTTATTAGTACGTCAGCAGTGGAGTTAAGCCTTTAAACCAAACAGTTAATACTAAAAAACCTACCAATTAACTTTGTCATAATCAATGCATTTCATTCAGCGTTTAAAATTAGGTTTTTACGTTATTAACACAATTACTGACCCGCTTTTTACGTATTTACTGTTCGAGAGAAACCTCTTAGTTGACCCCGAGCGACGGATTCTTTAAAGGAAATCGAAAAAAGTGTTATTGCAGCATGCAGTTAGGCAAAACCCAAAACGAATAAGTCCAATAAATATTTTTTTATATCATACATAATTAAAAAACTGCAGCGTGATGACACTGGCATTGATTCTTGCAAAGAAAGCGAATTACTTTCTGATATTTTGTTACAAATTGAGCATATTTATAGTTATATACAATATAAATATAGGCTACTATGTTGATAAGTAATATTAACAAAGTGATAAAAATGTTAGTTACGTAACTCGAAAGTAAGCAAGCAGTGTCAGATTGTAGCCGTAGAAAGTTAACTTTTACTATTGGTTAGTTATTCTTCTGTATTTCACATAAATTCTACGTGAAATGTAAGAAATGCATTGAACAACAAATTGCCCAACTTATCAACGAGGTGATTTAAACACTCAAAACGTAACATTAAGAATATATAAGCGAAATTAGATTTTAAAACAAGTTAAACTATATACTAATAAGAAAATATATTTTAAAACAAATTAAGGAAGCATCGCAGAATAAACTTCATAAAGATAATTTACCGTTATGAAAATATCTTGCTGGTGTAGTCAAAAATGCCTATACTTGTACTAGACGACTAATAGAAAACTAAACTGAATCAAAAGACGCATGATTACAGTCAATCATGGTCATGGTAATACCTAGAACTGAGGTAATGCAAAAATAAACTTATTCAACGCTTTGTAATCAGTTGCAATCTACTTTCTACTATCAACAAACAGTAATGCAAATAATGCATCCATATTCCATGAAAAATTTATTATAGAATGTCCGTAGCTGCCTAAATATACTCGCGATTTTATTGTTGTCAGCGTCCATCCATCAAAAGATATAAGAATAAACAAATATCGACGGACCGTCGAACATTGGAGCAGTTTTTTCGATTAACGAACCGCCATTATAGATTCAATTAGTCATCATGCAGCAAAAAATTACATAGCAAACGGCCAATAAACATTTAAACCTGCCTGTAGCTTCGTCCTTTAATTAAATAATGAACGATCAACGAACGGCAATATGATTTAATTGGTGTGTCTTTGATGCGCTCGAGTGCGTTCAGGCTACCAATTGAATATTGTTTCCCCTTACGAGACGTTTCTACTAACGCGTGGAGTTTGTTTACGTCGCGTTTATAAACAAAAAACTATCAGATTGGAATGGCAATTGTTGGTACTTACCTAGAATAATAGACACTACACAACGATAAAGAGTGATGAGAACATTTTCACACGCGACTAGCAAAACGAACAGTGTGGCGAGCGGTAGTGCACTGCGGCCGACGAAGCAAAACGCACTGGCTCGTGGCTTGCACAAGCACAAGGTTGCCTTGCTTGTTGGCGCGACAGCTGTTAAGCCAAGAACATAACTTGCAAAGGAAACTGCTATCGTATAAAATAAACATAAACGTGCGTATTTTTCAATAATGTTATTGTTGCGACAATAAATTATTATCACACTGGATCCTTATTAAGGCAAAATGAGTAGTAAAACGTACAATTTGTAGCCGTTTTGCGTGATCTGAGCTCAAAACTCGGCAGCGGAACTTACTTCCTATACTTACGTCTTGACTATAGAACCAAGCTAAATGGAATCAAACATTTTAGATAAAATAAATATTTCAAAGTATAAAAAAAACTCTGTGGAACATCCTTCTAAAGATTTACTTTTTTTATAAGAGACGGATCCCTTATTCCGAGACTCGAAATATCATTCTATGAACTAGCTCCTTAGTTTAATGTCTTGTATAAATGAATACAAATTTTCATCGAACTACACTTCCCTTTACACGTAAAAACCGGTTGGTCTACTTACAACAAACTTGTGTGATACATAAATATTAACATACATAATAGGCAATCAGATAGGAAAGAGAGCGCCATTGAGTTTGTGTGATCCCTCAAATTAGCCTTCGTGACACAGATAGGGTAATGACAAGGGAAAAAAAATATTGAAGCATGTACACATAATTTTATAATAGAAATAGAAGGTATATTTCGCAGTCCCTACAGAGACACTGCAAAGTGGTTTCTACCTAAGTACTTATTAAGGCTCATTCGTTTCCTACTTAGTTTTTCATCAATTCGAATCTAAGTACGAAAGTTACGCTTATAGCAAAAATATTTTTACGTATAAGCTGGCCATTCCATTGCCACTTTCATAATTATGTAGCTAGCAGTATTTATGTACTGAGCTACTTTAGTGAATCCCAGCTATCTGTTTACATGTTTGAGATGTATAACACATACAAGTATACTCGAAGCACAGACAAAAAAACACTGTCGTAAGAACAATAGTTTTGGTGGTTTGCCTAGGTGACTCACCAAAATGCATAAAAATAGTAACGTGAAAAATATCATAATAACTTCAGTTTGAGATACACCAATGAACAGTGCTGCAGCGCGAATCAATAAGAGTAATTTGCATATCATCTACCTGCAATCTCCCCTAGCCATAAAGTTACTGCTCGAGTTTCCCCATTTTAAACACGAAATAATATATGTGTGGAGTATTACGGAGTCTTACTTGACGTCAAGAAACAAGCACGAAGGTCTAAGTTCGTTAGCCCTTGGCAATAACGAATGAAAAAATAGCTGAGTCAGTTTCGCTGACTCAGCACCGGTCGTGTCGGAATCGTTTTATTCATTTACTTTTACTGTTGATTATCCAACTCATTTAGATTTTCTATTTATAGTTTGGCGATTCAGTAGATTTATTTATGTCTAGCCGATCAAAGTCTTGAAATTACAAACGCGCTAATTAATCGCAAGAAATAACCACAGGACAATACCAAGGTAAGTTTACTAGTGAATTGAACTTATTGATTATGTGCTTCGTAAGTATTGTATAGAAAATTGCAAGTGTTGGCGATAGAAAGATTCAAAGGCACTATCCATCGAGTGGGAAAGGGTACAATCCACTCTTGTTTGTTACCACGGTTCGTTTTGTTACTACCTAGCTCTACATTTACCAGATTGGAGTGAGTTGAGTACGAAGAAGGTAATAGGTGTCGTTTATTGAATGATGTCACAATGCAAGTTGACCTTGATATGCTAACTTTTGCACTGATTTCTAGCATACCTCATAATAATGGCATCGTGAACTACGGCAAACTGAAACGCCTGAGCGAATTTTCCAGTCAACATTCGTCTTTTTAGTAACAAGGTTTTTAACTAATTTTAAGGCTTCCCATGATTATATTAAAGTTACTATGTTATGGGAAACAACGCTGTGAACTATAATTATTAATATAATAATTAGATTACTCAGTGTACAATCGACACAACAATCGTGTTCAAACAAACGAGTGATTCTTATATTTTTACATCTGAACATAGTTAAATATGTAATATTATAAAAGACTAGTGGCCGCCCGCGACTTCGTCCGCGTGGAAAGCCTTTATCTTAAAAATTCTTTATGAATTGTAGCCTATATGTTATTCTGATGTATAAGCTATATTGTGGTAAAGTTTCATTCAAATCCATTCAGTAGTTTTTACGTGAAAGAGTAACAAACATCCATACATCCATACATCCATACATCCATACATCCATACATCCATACTTACAAACTTTCGCCTTTATAATAGTAGTAGGATGTATTAATGTCGAAAGGATATTATAAAATTGATGATTATATAAATGACAAAGATATATGGAAATGTTTAAATGCAAACAATTACAATTATTGTAAATCAATTTTGAAAAGAGGCAATGACAATAGTGACTGAGTTTCTTGCGCCGCTTCTTCTCAGCACTGGCCCAAATTGTCCCGAAGCGGTGGTAGGGTTAATTTATATGTTGGGACGTGTAAAAGTGCTAGTTGTTAGCCTACTTACAGAAATAAATGGATTTTATTGGATTTTAATAGTTCTGTGAAATTTCAAGACACTAATAACAGAATAGGTTTTGTTTTGACCGGATTAAGTAGTAAGGTCACCCGGGGCTATTGTAGCCAGGGGGCTAACGTAGCTGATTGAAATAACTTGTTACTGTCTCTTTTTTAGAGAAAATGACATCTGTGGTTGAAAAGAGAAACTTTAGTTGAGATAGGTAGCGACAGATGGCGTAACTAACACTTAAACTGTTTTATCTACGGAGCGTTATTTTATTCCGCCATTTTGAAGTATTGTCTGTGATAAACGGGCGCAGTGAAAATAATCTCAAAAAAATTGTTCTTGCGTGAAATTGAAAAGTGTTTTGTATCGAATCGTAAGACTATGAAAGGTAAGTCGTTTTGTAGTAATTATTTTCATCCTACGCATAACTAAAGTGAGGTTAACTGCACCAGCTACGTTCGCCCCATCAAAAAATTTAGGTGGTGTAATTGTAGCTATTTTGACAGCTACAATTGCCCCCAAGCTTTTGTATGAAAATTAAAAAAAACAAGTGATGTCAATTGGTCGATTCATAATGCTATAAAATATCGATACTTGGGTTTGATTAAGGTTCGGTTTATGATTATATTCTTATTTAATATTTTGATTCAATCTCCTTTGAGGTTATTTTCTTAATTAATTATGAGTCCTAACTAATATTTTCAAAAGCAAAGTATGTAGGTTCGAATGTTTGTAATTTGTTAATTTGGATGTATCTAGGTAGATAAGGGTTGGTACTACTGAACCGATTTTAAATATTCTTTGATAGAAAGCTATCTTATTCAAGATTTCCAAAGGATTCTTTTTTTAACCAGGCGGATGAAACTGCCTGTAGTTTTTAGTATAAAATAATAATTTCTAGTAGATATAAAGTAACAACATTGTTACTTACTGATGGTTACAGCTGTTGTGTGAATGTTTATAACAAATTATTTTGTTTTCATTATAGATGGTTCGGCACTACAAGCGTAAACGCGAAACTCCTTATTCAAGGGACAATCTATTAAAAGCAGTAGAAGCTGTGAAATGTAAGAGAATGAGCAGTTATCAGGCTGCAGAACATTTTGGTGTTCCCAGAGCCACGATTTACGCGCATGTAACTGGAACGCGTGGATTAAATAAACCTGGCAGATCTACGGTGTTTGATAATGATACGGAACTGAGAATTGTGAACTGTATTCACGTAATGGAAAAGTGTGGTTTTCCTTTGACTCGCAAGGAAGTCATATTATTGATAAGCGAATATATTAGAAGGAACGGCATCGTGACGGTATTTAAAAATGACATACCTGGTGATGACTGGTTTCGAAATTTTCGGAAAAGACACAACTTTTCTCTCAAAAAGCCTCAATCGGTGGAAATAGCCAGAAGAAAAGCGTGCAACCCCTTCACGGTATACGAATATTTTGAAATACTCGAAAAAGCTATTCGTGATTTGGATTTATCGTCCGCACCCGATCGTATTTACAGTCTTGATGAAACTAGTTTCTGTCAGGATGCATCGAAAAGTAAAGTTGTTGGAAAAGTTGGTCATCGTTGTACAAGAACAACCAGCTCACCAGGTAGAACCAATACCTCCGTCCTTCTTGCAGCAAATGCAAATGGTGATAAAATTCCGCCTCTCATTATTTTCCAAGGAAAATATTTGTGGAACGAGTGGTTATATCAGAATGAAAATGTCAAAACAGCATATGCTGTTAGTAAAAAAGGCTGGATGGAGACCAGTATCTTTGAAAAATATTTAAAAGATGTTTTTGTCCCTGCGATCGGGAGCAAGAGGCCAGTTCTTCTAATATACGATGGACATTCGACTCACACAGATTTGAGCGTAATTGAGTATGCAATATCTGAAGGCATCACAATCCTTAAACTGCCACCCCATTCTTCTGACGTATTGCAGCCTTTAGATTGCAGCGTCATGAAGCCCATGAAGGACAGGTGGGACCAGGAACTTATAAAATGGCAAAGAATGCATGTTGGCTTCAAATTGCCCAAAAGTGAATTTGCTAGAATTCTTACTGGCATTTGGGAGAATTTAAATCCAGTAATTATTTCAAATGGATTTAAAAAGACTGGCATATATCCGGTTAATCGAAATATGATTGGAAAAGAAAAATTTGATTCCCTATCATGGCAAAAGTGGGAGAACCATATGCAATCGAAGTATGAAACTATATGCGCTGAAAATATTTCTGCAAACGATGATGATACTATGGAATATAATAATTTCGAATCAATGACAAAAGACCTGGAAAATTCCGTAATTAACACAATAAAAAAAATTCCGAGTCTTGGAAATTTTGCATCTTAGAATTTTCAACCAAAGTATAGCTCAGAGCCCGAATGAAAACTTTGACAATTCTAACAAAATGGGAGAAAATTCTAGTGGTATAGACAACAACTTATCAATAAATGGAATAGAAAATGAACAAGAGAAACAACTACTAGATAACCAAAAAACTATTGCTAATCAAGAGATGCTTATATATGAAAAAAAAGAAAATAAAAGAGAAAAGAAGGAAAACTATTCTGTCGTGCAAATTAAAAGCGAAAAAAATATAGCCAGAACAGTCAAAAATCCTAAAATGACGATAAAAAAGCTTGAAAATAAGCAAAAAGGTACTAATGACAAGAATGACGGACCATCTGAATGGAAAAAAATAAATCCTAGAACATTTAGACTTCCTTTGAAGATTCAAAATAACAATAGTAACAGTGGTAAGATCAATGTTTTAAACTGCGAAATAATAAATCCAACACATGACAAAAAAGAACAAAACTATGATGAGGTTAGTACAACATTTGAACAAATGGTTTTAAGCCATATTTCGAAAAACGATTTGCCAAGAAGGCCAAAAAAACGGGTTGGTGCTGAAATATTAACATATCCTGAAGTTGTAGCACGCATGAAAAATGAAAGAGAAGAGCAAAAGACATTGAAAATAATGAAAGAAAAGAAGAAGCAAGAAGGTTTGGAGAAGAAACTCAAACTGAAGGAACAGAAAAGAAATAAAGAAACGAAAATAAACAAAAATAAAAAGAAGCAAAAGAAAACTAAATTAAAGAAAAATAGTAAATGGTCTTCTGACAGTGAGGATACTGGGTCTTATATGTCAATGGACTCTTCAGAAACTGAAAACATGGACACATTTTTTGAAAATATTTTAAAAGGTGAAGAGCAGCTACATGAAGATCCGGATGAATTCGATGAAAACATGGCTAAACCAAGACAAGGGAAAGAACCAAGGAAAATAAGTGAAGAAAAGAAAAACCCGGAAGAGCAGGAAAAGAAAAAAAAAGAAAAGGTAACCAAAACTAAATGTTTGAAACTGAAACAAGTTCCTGAAAGTAAGGATAATTTGGAAGGCTTAAACTCAAATCTAACAAAACAGTTGAACACATTTATGGGAAATACTTTGAATGAAGAAGAGTTTTACGAGACTGAGTATACATATAATGAAAAAAATGAAAGTCCAAAGCCAGAGACAAGCAAATTAGATACAAAAAATAATATAAAACATGAAATTCCGGAAGAAGGATCATTTGTGTTAGCAAAATTTGCATCTTATAAAGGTAAACGAGAATATAAATATGTATGCATGATTGAAGAAATAGCTTGTGACAAAATGGTGGTTCAAGGATTTAAATCGGTCAAAAACAGTAAAAGTGAATTTCGTGCAGTCGAGAATGATGTATCTATTATAGATCATGATGACGTTATCGAGTGTTTGCCAGCACCAAAATTTGATGACAAGGATATGGTGTACGTCTTTCCTAAAAATGTAAACATAGCAGAAAAGTAAATTTATTTCCGTTTATTTTCTGTCAACGCAATTTTATAAATTTTGTTTCCATTAAAAAGAAGAAGAACTATTTCATAGTTTCATTTGACAAATACACTCTTAATATTTATTTATTTTTAATCGGAGAAAAGACTATTCTTTTCTCCGATTAGCGAGAAAATTTATGTTCGCCCCAATTTTAAAAATAATTGTTATTCAGTGTGTGGGATATGTAAAACTAAAAAAGCCGAAATGATATATGTTTTATGGCAAAAAATATAAGTGCACTTTCTAAAAAAAAGTGTAAAAACGACAAAAAAATTCGACCTCCTATCGTAAATATGTCAGCTGATTGCGCTGTTTGTTTTAGGAGAGTCCATTTTATTTTGTATTTTCTCGACTTATATTCTTTAGAGAAAGTTGTGCAGTTTCCGAGCACATTCTATTCAAATTTCCGAGCAAACCTGAGAAAAATAAATTGTATGTACTCAACGTTATCGAGAGACGCGTCCCAACACTATCATATATGGAGTATAGCTACATTTACCCCGTAATAATTCCTCAACTTATTTTTAAGGAAATTGAATCATATTACAAAGCCTTAAAGTACAAAATTAGTTAGTATCTGTCGGGTGGAAGGTTCATCATTAGTTTGAGAAATATAGGTTTAACAGTAAAAGTTTTATAGATACATGGCTACATTTACCCCCGTTGGGGGGCAATTGTAACTTTTGTAGGCTTGCAGATGGAATTCGTTGAATTGAATATTATTTTATAGATATTTTATCAATATAAACTCGTTGACATAATGAATAAAACATAACTAAGCAACAAAAAAACAAAAAGTTGCTGTAAAATAAATGTTAGTAATAAAATAAAATAAATTAAGTTTGAACTCAGATTTTAGTAGCTACAATAGCCCCGGGTGACCTTAAATAAGCTAGTACCTATATGAGAAATATTTGACCCTTTTTCTTACGTGTAATGGAAACTGAACTCTTTGATTGAGTTCTTATCTTTAAGTAAGCTAGAAGAAAATAGGTGGTTGACTTTATATTGAACCTTATAAAAAGATTCTCTAGATTCTTAATTAAAAAAATATTTGCCGGCATTGTGCGTCATTCGCGTCCCGTCGCGTCGGCCTAAAATTATAAGCACACTCGCTTGGCGCCGAAGAAATGCGATCTCCAGATAATAAATGCGTATCATAACATAATAGACGTAGATGTAGTAAGGAAATAGAGATATTCCAAAAGAATTTGCATATATCGCACATCTAGTTCTTTAAAGTCATAAATGTCAAAAAATCTTAAATTGAGTTAACCATGCCAAATTAAGTATAACTATTGAGTGCTTAAAGATCGCTTTATTTAAAGTTTTATGACTGTAAAGAAGTAGATGTGTGATATATGTATTTTATTGTGTTGATGCTGGATTCTTAGGTGATCGGAATATCGTTTAAAACTTCTGCAAGCAGGGACTTGCAGAAGTATTAATCGGTATTTTCAATAAGAGAGCAAGAGAGGCGACGCAAAAAAAATCAGTGAAGCCTAGGATTCTTCAAATTAAATATGTAAGGACTCATCGGGTGTGTTTTTTTTAAAATGATATACGATTTAATAGAAATAATTACACATGACATGGAGCAAATACGAACTTAAAAATAAATGATTATTTTAATTAACGTGTGTTATTAAATGCAGGTAAAGTCTAATACCACAGAACGATGTTGGTACTCTCCAAAAGGACCTACTGTACGTACGCCTTGTTTGGAAACTCTCAGCATTCCAAGATAACGCGACGTGTCATCACGTGTCGTCGTGGGCCTTTGACGTGCTAATACCTTTTTTCAGACTCGAAAAAATACCTAACTAATATTTATATAAAAAATTAATTCCATACTTCCGATCTATTACTATGCCAATATGTTAATAATATTATAAATGCAAAAATTAACCCTTGTCTGACTGCCTGTTACGCTTTTTTCACGCCGAGACTACTGAACCGATGTAGATAAAACTTGGTACACATATACATAGTGACTTTTATCCGAAAAGTTTACTATAATACCACCGAATATAACGCTGGCTAAAATGAAATAGCCTATAGCACTTGGACATGTTTAAATTACTTTATTTTTTAGCATTAACAATGCAAATTTCTTTACAATGTGAAATTAAAATACAATTCAAGAAAAATGGACTCGCCTGTGGTAGTCTATTTTTCTTTTTAGTGTTTTACACATCAAGGGTAAATTCACCTAACAGTAACATCTTTTTAAAATCGGTGTGGTAGATCCATGAATTTCCCATATAAAAATAATTGAACTCAAGGAACAAAAACCTTAAAATGTGCCCTTCTTAGGACAGTATAATAAATCTGTCTGAACATCATCCTTTTAATAACAAGAAATGAAAAAAACTATGTTATAGTGCTTAATAATTATCATTATTTTGGTAGGTACCTACCATTATTTTGTTTTAATGGGAGAGGAATGGAGCTTCAGGTCACCCAGCTAGGACACAAAATAAATTCCAATAAGTAAATAGCGATGCCACCTGGCGAGGCGATGACCTACTTCTCATCCTAATAGTTAAATCATTGGAATTTGGAATACAGGAATTGAGGAAATTCTCACATTTAAATTATTTATTTATAATAACTTGAGGTGCTTGTGGCGCAGTGGTTGCAGCGCTTTATATTAGTAGTGATACCAAATGATAAGCAAACTCAGGCGCGGTCATGTTTGGGATGAATGACCATTCTGACCATTTAAGTGACGTCTATTTACAAGCATCTCTGTGCTTTAGAAGACACGTTAAGCTGTTGGTCCCGGTTAATATCAATAGATATTAGTCGTTAAGCCTAGTAACAGGCCCTTGGGCGGCTTAATAACATCTGACAGTAAGATTAGTCACTTACCTCACAAACATCCCTTCCACCAATCCGCACTGAGCCCACTTGGTGGAGTATGGCTCGGACCACCTCATCGTTGAGGTGAGGTCTGTGCCCAGCAGTGGGACGTATATAGACTGATGAGATTTATGATTACACTCTTTACCTAAAATGGAGATTTAGTAATTTACGCAGTCATTTCAAAGTCACCTTTCAAACTTTTAATATAAGAAACAAGGAAAACTTAAAAAAAAATGTACTTTCCACAAGGTGACAGAGCCGTAAACCTACCTTTGACTGATATCCCGTCCTCAGGTAAATAATAATACGGCGTGCAGGCGTTCCCGACTTGCAACGACCAAATATAAGTTTTCCAAGACATTTCTCAACACTTTTAAAGACATCACTGCAAAACACATGCACTGTCTTTCGTTGACACAGCTGTAGTCTTATTGAAATTATGAGTGACTGTATAGCGAAACTAATCAATTTCTGCAATACCAACCACTTAATCCACATTCTCGATTGTCCTACTTACAATGATACCTTCTTTGAAGTAATTGCTTTCGTTTAGGTAGAAACATGATCTAAATGGCTGAAAGTTATTGATCCGGATAGAGAAAGAACAACTGCTTGATGCTAAATTATATCGGTCTATTTGCTTTGCAGTGGTTGCATTTTTTTCCTATAAAGCCTGAAAGAATGGTGATCGTTCCCACTATAAAAAACAATCAGTATAATGGCTAAAAGTTGTGCAGTTGGCAAGGACGAGATGACCTCACGTGGAATGTGCAAAAACTGACCAAAATTTCGGTTGCGTTATCGAGCTACACGCGCTCAAAGATGGTCTATCGTATCCAAAAAAAACGACCAGGTAATGGTAAATGTCAATTATGTAAAAACTGATCAAAATGTGGTGCGTTGTGGAGCTATGCCGGTTTGAAGATGCTTGTGACCTAAAACCCATGAATATAGCTGACAAGTCACAGTACGGCATTCATTACTAAATGTTCTTGCCAACTTCTCAACTTTCTGCCACTTAGGTGATGTTTTTTTTTGGGACAATCACCCATTTTTCAGGCTTTATAGAAAAAAAACGCAATCACTTGAAGAAAACAGGCCAACAGATTTAGCATCAGGGAGTTGTTCTCTATCCAGTTCAACAACTTTCAGCCATTTAGCTCATGGTTCCCGAAAACGTTGTGTCCACCCTCTCTATAGGTAGGCAGGCTTTACTGAGGTATTGATTTTTTTTAAGTGTAACAATTAAGGTTAAAGAGCTCTTTAAGGCTAAAATACAATTTTTAATCCCTTGAGTAACTAAGCTACGCGTGACTGTTATTATGTCATTTTTGTTATGATGTCGATGTCGCCCGGCTGCCGCTCAAGGGATGAAAAGACGATTGGTCCTTTGTTATTTGACACTACGCACAAGGAGTCAGTAACAGACCTTAAGTTTATTTTTAATTAAACCCAGTAGTGGTTCATCAACCTAGAATCATTTTTAGAAAAGGATTATTATGAAACTTATCATTTTAGATGGTTGATTACATTGTTCTTGCTATATTTTTTCATAAAATCAAACAATTTTTTGTTTAATCAGCCACAAGATCATTTCTATTGCACTTTTTAATCTATTTATTAACACCCTTTAAAGAAACAGTGAGTGGAAACCTAACCAAAGTATATCAAGGTGTTAATTGATGTTTTCAATCAATCAATGACAAGGATTTGCATCTTTGAGGCAGTTAACTGTAAACATTGAGTCTAGGACCACGAACTGTAGAAATTTATTAAATGGAATAAAGTTATTTTTTTGTATGAATCAGTGCTATGGCTAGATACTCAGTGATTTTGCTATTAAAGAGTACTTTGGTATGGTTTAAGATAATACAAAACTGGACATGTGTGAACAATTTTGAAAATCAGCATCTAGTCAGTTTCCACCCGCAACCACTACAATTTTTCTGCTGACCTTGCAGCCGACAGTTGTACATTAATTGATGTGATGGTCATTAACAATTATTCAGTGCATGTTTATGATTACATAGTTCAATACCTCATGGTCACTGTACTGCTATCTACATGCATTAATCAATTGAAAAAAATCTGCATTGTCATATTTCAATACCTATATTAATATTTTAGGTTGATTTTATACATTGGTACCTACATATTTCATATGTACCTCTAAGTATGGTTTCGGTCATTTCTTTACATATGTTTGGCGATTTTTTTTAAGTCAAACAGATCAGAGAATCAGATATAATCAAAAACCAAGGAGGTATATAAATAAGTGGGTGTACATGCAAAAAAACTGCTTATTTATTGTGTGTCATGCAAGAGAAAAGTGCCTAAAAACATGTTCTTATATATAAAATATAATATGATATATAAAAAGATATTTTAGAAATAAGCATGCTAATCAAAATAGATAGATACAAACCATTAGCCTGGAGTAAAGCTGTTGTGTTTTCACTTTGCATATTGACTAGGTACCAACTGGATTATTTGCTTAACTTTTCGCTTCACATTCGTAGCGCGACGCGACCCGGTTCCACGGAGAACTGAGAACTGACGCACTCTTGGGGCGCGCTAACAAGAATGTACTTTAATCAAAATAAATACTCTAAGGTTACGGTTAGCATGCATGCAAATCTATTTCCAAACACTACTATAAATGCAGCAAAACGAATTAATTTGCACATCGATTCAATAAGTAGAAGAGTTCATGCACTCTCGATACACCTACCTAGCAGGTAGAAATTGAATTATAAATGATAAGAATACCACTGCTTAGGCTTTTAATATTAAATAATTTTTTAACAAGATGTGCCTGGGCTTTACAGGTCATTGGAAAGCACGAAAAGCATTAAATCTTGGATTTGTAAACATACCTCTCAGAGATCAAAAAATAGAACTATGCCACAGTAAATTAATGTCATACGCCACATATTATTTTAAATACTTCTAATGAAGAACTAATCATTTTGTAATCATTTGCAATTTTTCTGAATTAGCGGCAATAATTTAATTTACATTAAAAAAATTGTGTTACACACACCACCCACTCACTCACTCACATTTGAAATGAAAAAGTACATACATAATGATAAAACGAGAAAGAAAGCGTTAAGGTATTGAAAAAAAAAAGAGATGGCAAGGGCGAAAAAAATAAACTTCAGATTGTTTCCGACGAAGTTTGCAGCCGACGACCGCGACCTTACTAACTTTTTGACCTTTGCACTCTAAAATTCAGGTTGTACGACAAACAATTTTGCGTTAACCGGTTTTAAACCAATATACCACTTTTTTATATTACACAAGATTTTACAATCTAATCTAAAATAATAACAAATATCTAAAAAGCAGAGGCCAGAGAGTATACACACCACAACACAACCGATGTGTGTAGTGTGTTTGACTGACACACCTAATGACAATCAAAGACATTGACTTTGACAGTAATGACAGTGACGTTTTTGAGAATCCGATGACAGCTATAGCGATTTTTGTTTGTTGCGCAATAAAATAAAATATTCCACGGTTCCACTATCCGAGCAAGCAGTACACAAACAAACAATAGTAACAAGTAATTACAAACATTAAATCGTCAAGTTCCTTTCACAATGGAAAACAACAGATTCATGGACAAGCTGAAGTCATTTTTCGGGTTTCGGCAGGAGTCGCCACAAAACGATTTTCGAAATCCGATTTGGGGCTCCGACGACGACGATGATGGTGACGAACTCTACACGCGAGACCATATGGAGCCCTACGTTGACCCCGCTGAGATGCAGAGACAATTTGCTAAGCAAATGCACGATATGTTCCGATCTTTTGGCTCTATGTTTGGTGATATGAAGGTTTTCTTCCAAGATGAACAATTCGACACTATAACCGGCTTCGCTGACGCACCCGAACCGGATAACTTTAATAGCAATAACATTAGAGACTACTATTTGAAACCAGGTTACCAGAATCGTAAACAGGAGCAGCATGAAGACATAGATTTAGATGGTAAAGTGTCCTCACATGAAATATCGGGCTTATTAAAACAGAAAGAAGATAGCCCAAAATCCATCACCCCTATAAAACCATTTAATGGTGACTTAGTTCCTGGCAGAAGCTTTTGTCAAACTATTATCACAACAAGCATCACTAAGCCAGATGGAACAATAGAAACAAAACGAATAATTAAAAATGGAAATGAAGTTGTTGAAGAAACTATGACTACAGGTCCTGACCCAAGAGCCCCTTTCAATTCCAGCATGGATGCTTTTCCATCAACAATAATTTACAAGAACATCATGTCGGAGCTTTCATCATTATTCAGGAATTTCTACTAGTATTTTATGATGATCAATTTATTTTTTCATTGGTCTCAATGATGATATTTAGAACTTATTTTAGTTCTCATCTTTACTTTATATAGGTATCTAAATTTTCAAAGTGCTTTAGTTTTAGTCTTGAGTACTAGATTCACATTAAATGCCTATATGGTACACAAATATTGTGATTTCATAAAACATGTACTGTAAACATTTTAGAACTAGACTTTGCTCATTGCAACTAGAAAGTAAGAGATAGATTGTAACTGGGCTTACTAATATTTATCTTAGTATCTATGTAACCAGATGTGATTGCAATAAAAGTTATTAAGAGCATCAAATTAATAATGCTATAACTTTTATTTAATCTTACTCCAACTTACTTTTTTAAATAATACTACACGTGTAGATTTTAATTAATTGATTAATTGGTAATAACAAAAGTTTTGAACCGTATAAATAAATAAATAGTTTAAATACATTTATTGGCAATAACAGGCATCCCTGGTGTTGCTTTTGATCCAAGTCAAGTAACGGTTGACCCTGGTGTACACTCCAGGCCTGTCCGGTCTTGCGCAGCCTTCGCCCCACGACACTACACCTGAATAATTGCATTAATTGAGTATTGACACTTAAAAAAATTGTTTAAATTGAATTAAATATAGAGTTCTAGGAGGATAGTACGTTGTCGATCAAAACGATGTTGATGTACTAGCGTGAAAGCATATTGCTGGCAGAAACTACCGAGTACCGTCTTTGAATCCATTCTACCGTCAGTTGATGGGTCTAGCAGAAACCATGGTTGATGCGATCGATGGTCGACGGTCGTCGGCCGGTTGGTAGTCGTTTGACCGTTGATCCACTTAACACCCAACTTTGTCAGACAGTAGGCGGTTATAGCAGCTACCTACAGCCATAAAACTTCTATTTTGTCCGTAGTGTCTGTGAAAGTGTTAGGCTGCTAGACTTTTACGCATTTTGGCTTTTGAAAGTGGTTTTATACACACCAACTTCCTGGAACTGTGCATTAGTGGTGTTGACGATGTGCAGCGGGCCGCCGGAGTCGCCCTGGCACGCGTCGCGTCCGCCCTCGGGCTCGCCCGCGCACAGCATGTTCTCCGTTATGCGCTGCTTGTACGCCGTCTTGCGGCAGTCCGCGTTAGATATGATGGGGACGTACACCTGGACAAAGAACTCTTATTTAGTGAATAAGTGGGTTGTAACTGTTGTCCCGCCTTTATGCCGAGGCAATGGAGCGCAAAAACCAAGAATTTATTATTAAGATTTGCTGGTTTGCTCGTAAGAGGCGCGGTAATTTTGGGTACATAATACCAAATATATCTTTGCTAATACTATTCGCTAACGGTCTCCGCTTCTCCACTTCGCTCCGCTTGGTGGAGTCCGAATGGTCTTTTATGATTAGCAGTAGGATCAAGTGCTTATCACACTTGTTACGTCGACTAAGTCTGAAGAAGAAGATATGTATCGTATCATAAGTTGATCCGAGTATTTTGGACATCTGCCATTCCGAATCGAGCTCATCAAAAAAATGTTTATTCCGCGATTACCACTTGCGCAAGTGCTTTGCTCCGACCTGCATACCTACTTAATTACCTCTTGTAAAGTGTTAGAAACGGAGCCCCCTTCCTCAGTGGTGCCCCAGCCGGCCACGACACCGCTGAAGTTGTTGTACGACAGGCCCGCACTTGGCAGGCACACGGGGCGGAGCCCTACGTCGTCGTCAGTCTCATTGCCGGCAGCGGAGCTGTCGCGAAAGCGTTTCTTTAGAGCGCTGCTAAGGTCCACCTGCAAGGTAAAGATTGGAAATATGAAGGTTTGGAAATGATAATGAAAGTATTCTACCAACTGTAACATGGTAAGATATGAATAGAATACAGATCTACATTGTTATCTCTTCGGAACACGGAGGGGAAACTCATTCTTAAGACTCACATCACAACAGTCGGGCAGTTTCTTGCCGAAAACTTAAATTTCAAGGGATAAATAAAAAATGGGAGGCCGCTACGAAGTACAATCTTTGCAATGATATAAATGTTAAGTATCAAATTGCGTTAAAACATTGTCAATGTACAGATCGATGGGACGAAAGGAAAATTCAGTTTAGCGCAGCGCATCTGCGTATGTACATTGAAAATGTTTTTTGACGTACCTAATTGATTACTTTCAACCTTAGCTTAAGAGGCCTATCACAAACATTTTGACAGTTTTTTGCCGAAAACTTGATTCGGCAAAAAACTGCTTAGCTGTCAAAATTTTTGTGGTAGGGGCCTCTTAAGCTTCCGTTTTCAGGAAAACCAACAATGGCGAACTTCCTCTTTAGGAGGGACAGTCACCACGCATCTTCTCATTCTGAGAATCGTTATCCCACTTCCTGTGGAAGTGTCCTTAAAACCTGACCGAACCAAATTTGTCCAAAGATCTACATTTCCTAAGATGCAGCATGCCTTTCACATTTTGATTCTCGCCTTTAAAAAAGCTAGAGAGAGAATATTTTTGCTTAGTCTCGTTAATTGCTTCACCCTGGCCATACAATCTATACATATAATAAGACTGTAAAAGATCGATTTCTGTACATTGAAGATTTTTATGAAAAATTGTTACAGGGGGTCTTAATTACCGTAATAGAAGCCAAAAAAACAATTTTTAAAATTTTTGTCTGTCTGTCTGTCTGTCTGTCTGTCTGTCTGTCTGTCTGTTTGTCCGGGCTAATCTCAGAATCTACTGGACCGATTTTGACGGGACTTTTTTTATTTGACTCAGTATCACCTGGAGAGTAAACTGGGATATAAATAATCACGCCGATGAACTTAGGGGGCAGGCAGGAAATTGAATCTCAGAATCTACTAAACCGATTTTAATGGGACTTTTTTTTATTTGACTCAACATTACTTGGAAGGTAAAGAAGGATAGAAATAATATTACATATGATAAATTCTGCCCCCAAAGGGATAAAATAGGGGTTGCGAATTTGTATGAAGCCCGGTCGCAAAAAACTAACATCCACGCGGACGAAGTCGCGGGCGGCCGCTAGTCTATACATATAATAAGACTGTAAAAGATCGATTTCTGTACATTGAAGATTTTTATGAAAAATTGTTACAGGGGGTCTTAATTACCGTAATAGAAGCCAAAACAACAATTTTTAAAATTTTTGTCTGTCTGTCTGTCTGTCTGTTTGTCCGGGCTAATCTCAGAATCTACTGGACCGATTTTGACGGGACTTTTTTTATTTGACTCAGTATCACCTGGAGAGTAAACTGGGATATAAATAATCACGCCGATGAACTTAGGGGGCAGGCAGGAAATTGAATCTCAGAATCTACTAAACCGATTTTAATGGGACTTTTTTTTATTTGACTCAACATTACTTGGAAGGTAAAGTATCAACTCAAAGCTTACCGATAGGTGGTGCTACTTTTGAAGAAAACTTAACCACGCGGACGAAGTCGCGGGCGGCCGCTAGTAAATAAATAAAATCAATTTATTTTTGTCTAAACTGTGACTTTGGAAGGAGCACTTTTACACGTCCCAACATATAAATTAATTCCGCTTGGGGACAATTTTGGCTAGTGCTGAGAAGAAACAAGGTCACAATTGTCATTGTCTCTTTTCAAATTTGATTCACAATGATTGTTTACGTTCAAACATTTCCATATAGGTATCTTTGTTATTTACATAATCATCAATTTTATAATATCCTTTCGACATTAATACATCTTTTATAACTGCTTTTAATTTATCTTGGGGCAATGAAATTAAATGTTCAGGTAATTTATTAAAAAATGATATACATCTACTCATAAATGAGTGTCCAGCTTTATGAAGCCTAAAATGTGGAACGGCCAGCCTATTTATTTGTCTAGTGATGAAGTTATGCATCTCTATTTTGATATAAATAGTTGATGGAATCAGGCGAAAAGCTCAGCTCAGCTCAGCTGAAAAAGAGGATTATTTTGCTTCACATTTCCTCTAAACGACGCCGCCAGCGCATTCTCTATTTTACTTACTCTATTACTCAGCTTCAGCAGTGCGATGTCGTTGTCATAGGTGCTGGGGTTGTACCGCAGGTGCCGTATGATCTGGGAAACGCTTCGGTCCACGATCTTCGTCTCGTTGGCCTGCGACCGGTCGTGCTCCAAGAACCTGACCGTTATCTTCTCTTTGCGGAAGCTGAAAGTAGAAACTGCATTAGGTACCTACACAGAGTAGCTACTTGGTACTTTAGATTTCTAACCAAATACGGTTCTGCACGAAGTTTAATGAATGATTTGGGTTTTTGTACAGATACAGACATTTGGGTATTACGATAGCTGTGAACCTCAGGCTGTTTCGACCACTGCTCGTATTAATAATGCATGAACATTTATTTTTAGCAAAGGCCGTTACCGAATCGATATCGATCATGTCGAAGGTTGAGCTGACAGCACGTTGACCACCGAGGAGAACACTATCTTGCAAAAGTAATAGCTAGGGATAATATTCCTTTAAGTGCAGTGGGCTGCGGTCATCACGTTGAGGTCGTCAAGCAGCGAGCTCCCGCAATAAAAGCGGCCGTTGTACCGTCACCCGTTGCACTGTCATCCTAGGGAACTCCAGCGTCTTCGTCTCATATCCACCCACGAGACGCCGCCAGATACGGGCAATAATGCATTGTATGCGGAACATGGGCACGGACAGAATACCGAGAAGTCCAGAGGAATGCCAGTCAGTATGCAGAGGTCCCCCTAAAGCAAACCACCACAGTAGAAGCGACCTTTGGGCACCGATCCAGGAGAAATCCAGCTTCTTGAGCTCAATACCTCTTTCTGAAAGGACAACAATCAAGACAAGTACCCAGAAGTGCAGTGAGCGGCAGTAAGAACGTAGAGGTCGTTAAGCAGCGAGCCCCCGCAGTAGAAGCGGCCGTTGTACATGAGCACCGCCATCCAAGGGAACTCCAGCTTCTTCGTCTCGTACCCGCCCACGATGCGCCTGCGGGTGCGGGCGATGCCGCATTCTGTATGGGAAGAAGTATTATGTTAATAAGATAAAAAATGTTAGAAGGTAGGTTACTGGAGCAACTATACCTAATGTAGGTACACATTGAAAATCGTGTGATCAGTTTTACAGCACTTAGTGTAAACTATCTTCCTACATTATTAGATAAACGCAAAGGCAATTTGGCTTCACATTAAATAGGAAGTGCGGTACAAGCGTACCGCACTTCAGTAATTACTGTACATAATAACTTAGAGGCCGATCTGTATGAAATTCTACGGTTCAGGTAGGTACCTACCTCTTGTTTGTAAAATCCACCAGAAAATTGGATACTGAAAAAATCAGGAAGTAACACAAATAGACTTAGACTGATTGTTTAGTCAATTTTGACCCAAATTTCAAAATCAGGAAATCTTTACGCCCTAATCTGTGAAGGTCTTCAAGAAAACACATTTTGCCTGCTAATATTCGTAAAAATGTAAAATATGACCGCGTTTGTATATTAATGAATCATGAAAACACTGTTATTAAATATGAATGAACGGACTGAATAGAATAATAATGAATTTTCCATTAGTCATGAAACTTATGAATGTAAAGAAACGTAGGTAGGTAAGATACTAAGAATACTTAGCGAAAATAAATAAGTCATTAAAAAAAAAACAAAAGGACGTAGAAAGTTACTGGTGAAATCTTGCTTTTGACGTTTGATTCCGCCATGGTTATAAAAATCAAGGTAGTTCCAGGTACTAACGACAAACAGGGCAATCATCTGGTGGGTCTTGCACCGGCCTCAGCGTGGTGCTGGCACCGCCCAACAAGTTGGAGATCCAGTCTATGAACCCCTTGTCCTGAGGACCCTGGCTCTTCGGCGGCGACTCCAGGGAGTTGGCGCTCGCGTATGCCACCGCACAGAGCAGCAGCAGGAGCTTCATGGTAACTATGGAACATGGGATAGTCTTAATATACGTTCACTAAGAATAAATCCAGCACCACAAATTCAATAAGTAGACGAAACGAAGAGCGGTAAGCAGACTACGACAACGCGCGTATGAGGACTGATCTCTATATGTATACATATTATTTGTCTAAGAGCAATCCTTTCCCACCAGCCTGTGTCGCGGTGCTAGGGCCTAAAAATATGATTGAGGTACCGTTTAAAGGATCTCGGCGAGTAGACTGGGCCAAAACTCTAATATTTGTTCGAACTTAAATGCGGAAAAAGTCGCAGGCGGCCGCTAATAGTGATTAATCATCATAGGAGCCAGTGTGATTATGCATGAAGCGAAGCATGAAGGTATTCGAAAAGAATTTATTGCAAAACGAGGGTTTGATCAATGATTGATGGATGACTATTGACAACCATTCTGACCTGAGTCGTTTATACTATGTTCTGCGCTTGGAATGTGCATTTTACTAGGAAAGCTACAGGATAGTAATCACGCTATAGCGATATTTCATTTGTCGATCATTCCTGAACTATGACGCTCTCTTGACTTTGAAAGAGATGAGTAAACATTTTGAGTAAAAAAATCTTTAACAGTTTAATGGCATATACTATACTTTTATGATACCTACATTATTTGATCTTCCTCCATCCATTCACCTTCATCCATTCCTCCACTCCATAACAAACAAAAAAATAAGTAAAATTAGTGCGCATTAAAGCCTAACTCCAAACTGACCCACATTCACGAACAGGATATTACCGTAAACCGTATAATACACGCACGTTCCGCATATTTTTATGGCGACAAAAGTTATCAAATCAGCTATAACGATTGAATTCGAATTCTGAATCGCACATTCGATTACGTTTCGCGAATCAAGGGCAAGGTGAAATCGGGTTAAAACTCGCAGATCCGCGGTACCGCTATCTATCGCTCATCTCAACGTGATATTAGCATACTCACTCATTTGTTTTTATTAGCACCTGTATCGCTCTGACACATACTGGCAGTTTAGATAACCTAATAGAACAGATACATAATCAATATATGCTCATATGTTTTATTTATCTGCGATTTAATGAGGGCGAGACATGTAGTGAGTGGATTGTTAGGCAAATAAGAAAAATGTTTCGCATGTCTATCAGACATTTAAGATGAAATAAATTCAACGAAAATTATGTAGTATTAACCTTATTTCTTAAAGTTTTTCCCAAGCTATTTAATTTGTCATTATCAAATCGAAAAAAAGCGCAGTATTCAAACTCTTCTTCTTCTTCAAAGTCTTCAAGATTCGATAAGGTATAAAGATTCATAATTGGTAGGTACTAAGTTCATTTAATTGACTTCAGTGCAGAAAAATTCTTCATCAGTCTATTCGTCAATCAATATTACAACTCTATCACTTTCATCGCTGCAACGAACGAGAACTACACAAACTCTATTATCATTTCCGTCGTTACAACGAATATAAACAGGATACCTATCATTTAACACACTTAAACATTAACAAAAACTTAGTACGTACATAATGACATCACGCTTTTCCGAATTCGATTGTTATTCCGTACTTACTCCTTATAAATCGTTTGACACAATAAAGTTATCGGATTGCTGTTTGGTATGCGCGAGCGCGTCCCGTCTCGTTCTAGGCCTTAGAGAGCCGCTGGTTTTCCTGTTACCCGACAACGCTCGACGGAAATGAAAGTAGTTGGATATGTATTAAGTTATTCCTAGTATTTAACAAAATAATGAAACTACCTAATGAAACTCAGTCACAATTGATTTACTTTAATGAGAATGGCAGCGAGTGAAGTTTGAATTTCTGAAACTTTAGATCTTATAAAGCAACGATTTGGTATTTTCTTACCTCCGGAGCTAGATTAGGTACTATTCTTGAGTAGGTATTTCCTATTAATTTACATTGCCAATTAAAACACTAAGCTTTATGCTTAGTCACTAAATCTACGGGCCGTTAAATGTTCTCTAATAAAAACTTATGAAAAGCGCGGGAAAAAATTGTAGGTAACATTTCTTAGATCGCACCTTCATTCCTGCAGACTACCAACAAAAAAGTTATCTTTTAACAACATTTTTTTAGGAACATTTTTGCATTTGAGAAAAGTTACTTCGTGTTGTGTTTACGCACATTTGCATTTAAAAGAAAGTTAAGTACTTAGGCCAAGTTATACCTACATTTTTAAGAATAACCAAGAGGCACTCGACGTATCACAAAAATAACACTTTCTTAAATATATCTACGTTATCGTATTTCCTTTAAAAATCACCGAAATCAATCACACCACTCGCTTCACAAATTATCGATACTGAATCGCAAAAGGATCGATTTAAAGAATAATCGGACTCACACACAAGAAGACGGACGCGGTTTGTCCAAGGAAGACGAATGGCGAGCGCGTTCGCAAAACCGCTGAGCCGTGTGGATACAGACAGAGAAAGACTATCTTCACTTTCACTCTGATGTTCCACTTAACCCTCGCAGGACTGCCTCCGGAGTGCCTTGTTCCCGCCCGCACGTCCAGTTATATGCCTTAAATGATACCTACATCGGCACAAATTCCATAACAGATACAGGCAATTTCAGCAGAATCACTATCAGTAAACGATGTAATTATAACATTACCATTAGCCTTCATGTGGGACTAAATGGATCTAGCCAGCATGCGAGCGTAGCCAGATGAAATAACTCGACAATTTGTTGAAAATTAATTGCTAAATTTTGGTTTTGATTAATAACACTTTACTTACCTGCATCACTATGCGTAACATTATTATAGGTACTCAAGCCGAGCATCGAACCTTAAGCTTCCTGCGATTAATAAATCTTTCAGGCGAGGCTCAGTCTCAGGTGTCAATTGATTTTGATGAAATTTGGTATGCCTTTGTGGAGGTCATAAAAATAAATATTTAAGTTCACCTATAACCGTTTTTTCGAAAGTGGGAACTTAGTAAACCTAGCTAATTTTTTTCGGATATCCAATAGAGTCGTTTGCAAGTTAGGTTCCTTAAAATAATTAATATTAATCTTATAGGGAATATGAATTTAACTAAGAATAACGTCAGTCTCTCTACCTATGCGTAACCTACCGAGCAGACATTTTGTAGCGCCTGGTGAGCGAATGCCTGCAACCAATTGCAAGAGCAGGATTTAAATACTTAGTTGGAATAGTCTACTTAGGCATATTGTAACAGAACCAGAACGGTATTTTAGATGGAATAGATTGATTCTGTTCTATGCCGTTCTGGTTTTAGTGTTTAAAAAAAATACTTTTTCATCCCACCATCTCGGAAAGAGTATTTTCAATATCTGAGTGGAAAAGCCTTTTTTATTCACTAGAGGTTAAAGTAAATTTGAATTAAGCATCATGTGCACCAAGTTTGTGAAATAAAAAAATCATTAAACCTATTTATTGCTACCTCTATGGTGCCAAATATATCATACAACATTTTTTTAATTAGTTAAAAACTCAAACTCGGAACCTTCTTGATGTTCTTTTTTTAATTTGCTTTGTTGACGGTTCTTTACGCGGCATTTTTTCACGTCATTCATTCACCTTAAATTCAAATCAAGAAACTTGAAAACAAGTGAAAAAACTAAAATGAGTGATTCTAGCGACGAGGAAGTTTGTTTGACGCCAACAGAATTGACTGAAACTGTTAATAATGCGCGAATGATCTTTCTCCCTCAACAATCACGCGAGAAGTATTTAAAACAGTACGTTATGTTTAACACGTTCTCAGAAAACGTTTTGCTGGCATATTTTATAGAATTATCCGAGAACAAGAAAGCAAGTACTCGAAAAACAGTACACAAGTGACTAACACCAATATTACAGTACCCAACAAAAATATTACACTCAATTTAAATAACTGTAGCAAAGCAACGTTACTTTCAATTTTTATTAATTATACCTAAGTATTTTTTTGTTATAATTTAAAGATTATTCTGTAATACTTACCTGTCATAATGTAGTAGTTAAATAAAAATAAATAAATATTTCACAACAACCACATCAATTCTCTAGTCCCAAACTAAGCTAAGAGGCTTGTGTTATGGGTACTAGACAACGGATAAACATACTTAAATACTTTTTTTTTGTAAATAAATACATATTATACATAGAAAACACCCAGACCAGTACAGACACACATAATACCTAAACTGAAATAAAAGTAGCTATCTTGTGATTGTCAACGGTTTTATTTGCATTTAGTCATTTCCTCGCTGAGGTGGAATGAAAAGTAACGTGTTGCACTCGAGTGCAAAGATTTTTCGCCTCGTGCTCTTTTGATTCCCTCGCTAACGCTCAGGATTCTAATTTTGAATCCTTCGCTTGCTCGGTCGTTAAAATTGAACACGCGGTTAAAAAGCAACTTTGCACTCTTGTATAACAAATAACTATTTTGCTCTTCAATATCTGAGTGCAAAAGCCATTTTAATTCTCTAGAGGGTAAAGATAATTGAATTTAGAACATCGTGTGTACTAAGTTTGTGAACATAAAAAATCATTAAACCTTTTTATTGTTACCTCTATGGTGCCGAATATATCATACAACTTTTTTTTAATTTGTTAAAAACTCAGACTCGGAACCTTCTTGGTGTTCTTTTTTCAATTTGCTTTGTAGGCGCTTAAGCGGTTCTTTACGCGGCATTCTTTCACGTCAGTGTAAAACCTTATATTAAAAACAAAAACTGGAAAACAAGTGAAAAACTAAAATGAGTGATTCTAGCGACAAGGATGTTTGTTTAACGCCAACAGAATTGACTGAACGTCACGTAGTTAAAAACGTTATACCTACGTTTATTTACTGAATTTAAATAACCGTAGCAACTTTACTTTCAATTTTTCTTAATTATAGGTACCTAAGTATTATTTTGTTATAATTTAAAGATTACTCTGTAATAATTACCTGTCATAATGTAGTAGTTAATACCTGAACTGAAATAAAAGTACCTATCTTGTTATTGTAAACTTTTTTTTGCATTTAGTCATTTCCTCGCTGAGGTGGAATGAAAAGTTACCTGTTGCACTCGAGTGCAAAGATTTTTCACCTCGTGCTCTTTTGATAAAACAATGCATAGCTATTAGCTAGCGCAGAGCGCAAAGGGGAACAAGTGGGAATAATAAAACATCCGATACATGTAATAACATGTAATAAAACGAAAAATTACAAAATAAGAGTAAAAAGGAAATTCAAGGGGACTCTAGCAACTGACACTAAGACTTTTCACAAAATAATAAAGTAAGAAACACACAGGAACAGTCTGGGCTGATAGCACAGACCAAGGGCTGCAACTGGCCTAAGTCCTTCAACTTATTTCGGAAAGATGTGGTTTAAAAGGTCCGGGAAGTAATTTTCCCTTATCGAAACTTATTTACGTACTAACCTATTAGAGATGATGAGGTGTGCGTTAATGACATACTTACCATTAGGAAAATTACACCTGAAATGTATTTAAACGATCCTTGAACAGATAACTACGATATCAAGTTTGTTTTGTTTTTTTTCTTCAATGATCTTTTTTCAGTGTGTCATAAATTAGTGACTGTGTGAAACTAATGATACGAAAATGTAGGGCAAATGGTGGCTCGTGCCCTAAATGGATGTGTCATCGTTGCATTTATTCAGACAGCAGACCCATAAATAAGATTTAATTACCGCAACTGCAGTCATTACTACTGTAGTTTAACTCGCAATCAAAAAATATAACTGACTCTGTGAGAGTTAAGCGTTGAATTTTTTACGCAACGAGTTTAATTTCTTCTTAACTTAACATTTCCTACGTCCGTACCACAATAGGAAAATACTTTAACTCTGTATCTTGGAAATATAACTCACCCAAATAAAACACACTTCTGAAAAGAAGAGTACCTACCTTAGCCATAGCTCTGCTTTGCAGAATAGTTGTTTTTTTATTCATTCAGTTCATTCAGTCACAGACGCCTGTATACGGCCTCTGACTTTTCTACCTAAAAAAGCCGACTGCCTGTGTATGACTTCATTTCTATAGCCTGTGTAGGTATGGCATATTTAGCTGCAAACGACAAAGTAAATAGGTTAGCTCTACCAAGCCCAAATCCGATCCTGCATGGAGTACTTCTGTCACCTTTGGGATGGATCCGCCAAATGCCACTGGCTGCCTTGGATTCGATCGAAAAGCGTGCCAAAAGCTACATCACGAAAGATGAAATTTTTGAACAAAAGCTACTTAGCCATCAGCATAGACGCAAAGAAGCATATCTCGCGGCGTTTAACAAGTGTGCGAAGGAATTTCACCATCGGGACACAAGACGCAGTCTTCCACCCTAATGTCGTTGATATACAACCTTTACGCACCAAACGATTTAAATCTACATTTCTATTGCTTACGGCTATGAAATGGTATTCGCTGCCGTCTGAAGTTTTCCTCATAGATTATAACTTGGATCTTTTCAAGAATAGATTGAATAGGCTGATTCTACTCAGACATGATCCACCCTAGGCCATATCGTCACTTACCATCAGGTGAGATTGTGGCCAAATGTCCGGATAGCTATTTAAAAAAATGTAAACAAAATATGTTGTTCCAACTTAGACGAAAGAAAGTGCAATCAAATCGATATCAATCAATAAAATTTACTACGCCCTAGTTTATAAATTAACTCGTAATAAAACGTAACTTTCGACGTAATTTGAAACAATTTTCACTTTCCCAGCCATAGACTTTAGTTACGATTGCTGCCCAAAATGGCACTTAAATTCATTGCCAATTGATAGAGCGGTTGCGACATGTTTGTGAAGATTATAATACAAACGGATTTAATTTGAAAGTTATATACCGTTCCGCTGTTGGCATTACTTTTACTTATTTCTGTTACTGCGTGCGTTATTAAATCTCAATGCTATCAATAGGTATACGATTATTGTTTCTGCTAGACAGCCGTCTAGTTAGCTGATACCTACCTTTACTGACGAAATTATAGGAAATTCAGATTGATGTGATTATGAAGAGTTGTGAAACTCAGCGATGACTCGCTTCAGCACGGCTGATTTCCCATGGTAATGCATGATTATATGCATACATAACATAACATGAAGCGCTGCATATTGTCGTAATACGGGCGACGCCGTCCCCTTGGCCCACTTGCCACGATCTTCGGCAGCTGTAACTTTTTCCACCAAAAACAAACGCAAGGTCACCCTATGATTATTTCAAATACAGGAAATTCCTATTACCTTAAAGTCTGATTGTTACACGAAAGATAAACAACGGAAGTAAAAAAAAAACAAATAAGAACGTTACTTATCTTAAAGACAACATAGCATCTTTACGTCACAAACATCGTTTCCTTATTCTTAGCTTTTGTGATTATGTATCAGAAAACGCTTTTGTTGCTGTTATTTTACCTACTAGTATGAACATTGCAGACATTAAGTATTAAATAAGAAAGTTGAGTGGCGGCGCGAAGTTATGGTGGCAACGGATTTCGGCAGGTCAGACCGAGTGCACAATGTTTGTCCCAAAATATCGCAAATTGCAAAACGTTAAGAGCTTTAATCCTGGTTGCATAAGCGTTGGGCAAGACTGTCCAAATAAAACGTATTTTAAGACACCAACAACCGGCCAGTGCAGTGGCGAAGATGAAATTACGAACTTTACGTAATAATGTGGTGTTCGGTTCTGCTAAATCCTTTTCTACCTGTCCTATCCTGAAGTTACTTTGCTGTTATGGAACCTGTATCTGACCTAAGTACATATGAGTAGATACTCCAAGTAACACTATCAGCTGTTAAGCAAAACTTAATTAAAGAGTGAAACAAGACGCCCGTAAAATGTATCTGAACAAGGCAGGACCGAAAACCAGAATCCTTAATTATTCTTTTCTCCGTTATTTTCAATAAACGCTCGTGAGTACGTCTCAATATTGAATTAAATGTAACAGCATTAATTTGCATTAATTTAAGGAGTATTTAAACGGTAACCGAACTAATAAGCATGACTTAATTGAGCTTCGCATTCGTTTTGGTATGGTCAGGAACACTACATTTTATCGATGTTCAGAGCATGAAGGAATTTTGTGATAAAAAATTAGGTTTAACATACCTAATTTTTTATCACAAAATTCCTGCGACTCTGAATCCAATTAAGGATTCGGTTTGAACAAATAGATAGGTAACAGATTAGAGGCTCGAACAAGATACATAATGATACCCTTGTATCTTGTATGATAGGTATATGAAACGATTATAGTATTTAAATTATGAAGGTACTTAAGTAAGTTCCACGATTCCGCTGTTAAATTAATAAAGGTCACATTTTTTTATTCATTGAAATTTAACGGGACTCAATACTCCGGAACTTTACAACCAAATTGCTGCAGGCTACCTAATCGTCAGCAAGAACCTACCTACCGTCGGTTACTCCCTTACTACAGACTCTAATTGCGACTGATCAATATCTGCTAAAAGTCATTTCCGAAAGCTGGTAACCGTGCTGCCTTGCAATAAGGTCGTCACTTAATATTCGTCGTTTATGGAGCTTCGTGGAATGCAATTCCTTTCATGAGTAGGGGGTCTGCGCTACCTGATGAATGGCTGCCACACAAGCGGACAATTTGCAGTAAACCTCGAATACCCTAAAACCAGTCGTAAATTAACGATGCGTCAATTTTATTTACATTTCCTAACGGTCCGTTCCTGCGATGCAACGAATAATTGTATGGTGTTTTATGAAGTATACTTAACTATTAATTTTGATCGAGTCGATTTGTTCTAACTTTGGGGCTAATGGGGCTAAACAAATCGAAAACAAAAGATACATGTTTTTTCCGTATTCCACGGCAACTTATCTTAGAATGTTGTTCGACTGTAACCTTGCAACCATTTAGTAATTGCTGTAAACAATGGAGGAAATAGAAAAGTTAATTATCTGAATGAAAAGCGTTGATGGTCTGTTTGGATGTCATCCTTGCTCGGCATTAGGTAGTAGATAAACAAACGTCAAACGCGTCGCGACGATAATAATAACAAACTGCGTTACGTCAAGGTCATTAACTAGCTACTCCCATCGCGCCTCGTCCCCAGCAGCCAAGCAGTGGGGTCTTCTGTTCTGAGTGGGCCGCGCAGCGTCATTCACTGAGTGCTCGCGTTGCCGTGAACTTGGCCCGCGCAGTCACCCTGGCCCCGAGGCGTTATCGGAGGCGCCGCCCGCGCCCTATAATAGCTGGGCCGGCGTCTCCCCCTACCTCCAGAGCGGGTTACGACTCCGGCAGACATGTTTCGCGCTTTGTGCATCCTCGCTGTGGTGGCTGTCGCCCGCGCCTGCAAGCCCTGCAGTGAGTTTCATGTTCTGTTTTCAAAATCGGTGGCGTGTGAAATCGGCCAGTGCTATGAACAAAAGTGCATTTTTTAAAATGTGAGAACGACACGGCTACTTAAAACGCCGCAGAAAGTTTGAAAGCGGATATTTTTATTGATGTTTTGGATTTCGTTACGAAACTATTATCGGATTTGGAACTCGAGTGCACTTGTGGATCCGATACCTACGATTCAGGTTTTAATTTCTACTGCGCCATTCGAGCATTCCTCAATATCGGTTATGTCATAAAGAGTGCTAATATCATTGAGTGCTTTTAGAGAGTCCACTTGACTGCTGGATGCAATAGCCTGATGTTCCACAAGTGTGTTAAGTGTCGCGGGTGTGTGCGGAGCCTCTTCATACGCTCACTTTATTGTTTATCGTTGATTAATTACAACATCCGCGTATTTTAGTAGAAATTATGAAAGATTGGAGCTGAGCCAAATATAAATAAAAATCACGTAACGTAAATTTTAATTTCAGTTTCAAGTGCAATACAGAGCTAACCCACTTCGTTATCAGCTATAATCGCGACTTAACCCAGTTTACCGGTATTAGTGCGCTTCACATAAGACTCAGTAAATTCAGTTAGAGGTCGATAAAAGTAAATTATAGTCTGAATTCAATAGCCGTGATACGAAAGTGTGCTTGTTTGGGTCACGGAAACATAAATCGCGCAGTTAATGATTGGGTACCAATATGAAGAATGCCTATCAGACCTTAGATTCTATCTTAAGCTACAGTTACCATCAACAGCAGAAAATAAATGAAAGCCTGTTATGGCAAGTTATCGATCTAGAGCAAGTTCATCTACAGCTTAGTTAACAATCCGAAGTTTAGGATTCACAAAATAAAATTTTAAAACAGTACAATACTAGAAAGTTCACAAAAAAATTTAATACTACATTTTGGAGCTTGATTAATTAGGCTTTACTTTCGAGCAATTAGATGCGGTTACCTTTGTCACTTTTTCCCTCAGCACGAGGCCTAGAAGCAGATCCTGAAGAGATGTTACGGAATTAAAAAATCAATTTAAATTAATCATTCTTCATCTCATCCTTTGGGGCTTACGTTCAGCCCCCTACTCTCTAAGCTTTTGTCCGAAGATTCGTACGAAACCACTCTGCTACTTTTACAAGTTTTACCGCTTAAACGCAAAAAAAACGTTAGGGAGACGGCCCCTGCTGTGGACGTTTTGCGCCTGCGATTAATATTGAATAGCAAAATAGTATATATAGAATATTGACAGTGATTTCTCACCTGTCGCCTCTGTCTTTAGCTTGTGGCGTGGCGCGTGGGGCACGAGTTGTCGGTGGCATGGCTGTCACTCCTGGCGAGTTCCCCTGGCTCGCTGCATTGCTGCGCGACGGGAAAGTTATCTGTGGCGCAACCGTCGTCGCCAAGGACCACCTCATCACCGCTACGCACTGTGTTCATGAGTAAGTACATCATAGTTAAGTGAGATGTATAATGAAGCACCAAGTTTGCAGTAGGACCCCAGTGGTTGACAGCAGTGCGGACTCCTAGAAAGTTTCCGTGGCTGGCGGTGCTTCTGAGCGGGGTGAAAGTCATTTCTAGCGTCACATTTTTCGCCCAGGATCACATCTCATCACATCACCACCTCGCACTGCGTTCATGACTCCTTAGTTGAGAGGCAGAACTAAGCACCAAATTTGCAGTAGGACCCCAGTGGTTGACAGCATAGCAGAGTCCTGGAAAGTAGCTACCTACCTACTCTTTATAGTTAGTTTTTGCACCCAGCATCAAGTTTGAAGTAGGACCTGCTAAATAGTCGTCGGCTACATGGCAGTCACCACTTACGAGTTCCCCTTCCACGCAGTACCTTCATATGTGAGTACTCCTAAGTTGAAAGTTGCTACGGGCATCAAATTTTTAGCAGCGATCTGCGAGTCTGCGGAGGAATAGCTATTACTCCTGGAGAGTTTGCTAGGCTAGGTGCACTGCTGCGTTACGGGAAATTCATCTATGGTACCACGTCTATGCTAAATATACAAAATGTACTACTAAATGTACTTTGTGCTTTGCTCCAAGGATCATCTCATCAGTGCCACGCACTGCGTTCATCGGTGAGTAGAGATGATACATAGAACGTTGATGACTATGGAAACTTAGTCTTTAAATTTTGTCAGAAGTAGGTACTAGGCGGCTAATAATGGGTAACAGAAGAAAAATCAATATTTTATCAAAATCAAGCTATAAAAGGTTACCTAGATATTAAATTTTTTCGCTAGCTCTTAGCACGTCCCGTGTTGCTACGAAAAATACAATAGGGAAAGCGTTTTGAATCAACAGTATTTTTAAAGGATATTTCGATAAGATTGACATTTTTAAAGCTATCTCATTTAACGGAATATAAATCAAATTCAATTTTAACCCAGCCACTGTTTACTCCGATATAAAAGAGTTCAACGCGTTAGGTAGTTCATTTGATATAGTCTTAAATTATTTTTTCTGCTGCATACCTATCAAATGATCACAAAGAGCATAAGTAGAGGGTATTTTTAATTCCATTTAGTATGAGTCATAGATAGATAGATAAACCTCACCTCAAAATTTCAAATAAGTTCACTCACTAGGTTTAAGCACTATTGTAAGATGACCAACTAATCAAATGTAAGCCGTACCCTATATATAAAAATAAATTATTTATATTTCACTAAGGTGATAACATAATGCAACAATGGCTCTACTCTATTAATCACACTGATTAATAGAGTAGTAATTAGTAATTAGTTGGTAGCAATCAAAAGGCGCAATCAAAAGTGCCTTCAAAATCAAATCCAACGAGAAAGTTAATGAAAGCATCTGCTTCCAACCGACGAAATGAGGACTGCAAAAGAAACAAAATACATTTTTATCTGAGAAGTGGAGTAGGTACTGAATTTACTCGTAACCTAAAGTAAAGGTGTTGTCATTAGCCATGCACATATATTTAACTCGAAGGAAACACGGTTAAGTTAGTAGGAGGCATCTCTACATAAATCGATAGTTCTGTAAAATAAGACAGTTGAGATCTATCTAGGTTAGACTTCGTAAAATTCTGCGATTTTAGTCTGTTGAATTTATAATTTAAGGTACCTTTTGGCGTGACGTTCTGTGTTGAGTTGTTATCGGTGCACCAGGATAAAATCTTCTTGAGTTGCTTGATCATAAATATTGAGTAATACTCGTAGAACTCTGTTTGACTGACGCGTATTGGGGGGAAGGGGGCACCTTTGAACAAGGGTAGCTTTAAACGTTTGAGCTATTTTACAACGAAATCTTTTTGGGAGGAGGCGACACGAACCCGCACAACTGTCACTTGTCACTACGGACGTTTGACAGCCTGTCGTGCAAATTTCAACTTTTTCAAAAAGCGATCTAGGTCCTCGAATTCAAGTGATGTGAAGCGTTTATTCCCTCTATTAGTCAGAATGCTTCATAAATCACGAAAATTGATTTCTTCTATTTAAATGGTTATTTCAGCTATAATTTGCAAATTCTTCGTATATTGCAATATTTTAGCCGAATAGACAGACTAAGCAATGAGAAACAGTAAATTGGTCCAGAGCTAGGGAATCCGAAGATATGTCAGGTGTAAAAAGTGACCCAGTTCAAAGGTTAAATTATATGGCGATATTCATGGTCGCTTGTAAAAATGGTTCGAAAATTGTTCAAAAAATTAATTAAAAGCCTTTTAAGTGCCAAGGCCTGTAATTAAGGTCATATTTTCTCCTCGGTGCTGTGAATAGCAATCAGTGGCATTGCAATTCCACTGCACTCTTGGAGTTATAATGTATGTACATGGCATTTTACAACATAGTTGTGTTTTGCGAATCCTGGAAACTAATGAGAGTTCTCTCGTTGTTGAGTCTCGAGTTGCATTAATTTTGTAACAATTTTTGTACCGAGCACACCAAACTAATACAAATATGATATGATTCTGCATTTTCTCATCCCAAAAACTTTAGATTATACAAATTTTAAGGAAACTAAAAACTTTTTGACCAAACTTATTTATGGGACTAGGACTATGGGATTTATCTATACTACTTAGAGTTTTGAAAGTAGGTACCTAAATACATTACCTGTCTGTACCTATGAAATCCTACTCTTCGCTCTTTCTTTCATCTCTGTGTAAGACAGATATTACACATACATAAGTACCTGAATGCGGAAATCATGAATATGGAAAGGTTTGCCAAACTGATCATTAGTCGGCCGATGTGCTTGCGATCTGCAAACAATGGTTATTTAGATTATAATGTAGGTAAGCGCGAACCAATTGGTGAAAGCTGCATGTAATTGTTTGCTAAGATATGAGAGACGATACATAAAACTATAGATATTAAGCAAAGAACTGATGCATGCTATAAAATATTAATTGTGGACTCAACACTTGTCCCACTCTCTCATCAGCCTATATTACACTTCCTACAGCACCTCATATTATATGAGGTGACGCCTAAGCCCAGCAATGGGACGTATCTTCACCTAGCAGGCTGAGTGCTGATTTGTGGCGGGGTGGTTTGTAAGGTAAGTGACCTGCAACCTTGCTGTCAGGTATTACTAAGCCGCCCAAGGGCCCGTGACCAGGCTTAACGACTAATATCTATAGATACTCTCCCACACGTTTGTTGTATTTTGTAAAAAAAAACGACAAAGTCAAAAGCTAAGTAAAGCTACTACCATTCAATACAGAGCCATACGGGTACATGGGTTAGATCCACGCCCTTGCCAGGAAGAACAAATATTTACCATGCTATGTCTAGTAAAATAAAAAAATAAAAAAGTAACAGTAAACAACATACAAGTGATAAAAATTATCTAACGTTTGACTAAACTGTTTGTTTCTGTTGTTTTCTTTTATCTATCAGCAAATAAGATTTTGAGGTAGGTCGTCTCGTTACTCAAGGCCAGATTCAATGCTGAAAATCAGCGTCGTCGATGTGAGTAAAACAGATAAAAGGCGCGTTTCGTGTTATCTTGTTATTAGTTATTACATACGGTTATCATGAAGTTAGTTTGTTTTGGAGTAGCTCCAGTCGAGAAGACCCTGACGTCACATTGAAATTCTAGTGGCGTCATTTTACGGTGCAGCATACGTGCTGTGCGATTCAGATCAAGAGGAATATAGTTATTTTCAAATCATCAATATCGATATATCTGAGGAAATAAAATTAAACAGTATGAAACTGAAATGTTCAAAGCTAAATCCAGCTTGCATCATGTAACCAAGTAACCGAGGTACCTATAATTATCATCATCTACATACTGAGGTATAAAATAAGAACTGGTGACTCGAAAAGACAATTATTCCTGAAAAATAATAATCAAAGTCCAAGTACTAAAAGCAAGTCTATCAGTATTAAAAGCATCATTTAACGCGGAGCAATTGATAATGTATCCATAAAAAAAAAACTTTGCAATTTTTACTAAAAATAAAAAAGCAAGTCTACGCGTACCTATACGATTTTTCCATGTCTTTTACCTGCACGGTGGTTTCTTTTGATCCTAAGCACAGAAGGAACTAAAACATCGATATTGTCCCATACGCGTCTCTGATTCGTGAGCGCATCCAATGCGATGGACTTGACCCCCTTAGCTGACCTTGGCCACGGCTCTAACATTGTTCTAGTATTTTGTTACATGTGTGAGCATAATCTATATTACCTTCATTATTTTGTAGGATGAAGGAATAGGTAATTTTCCAATATACTAAGTGTAGCGATTACGACTTGACGAGTGCGAGGGAAGAAAAAGATGGTGAAAGCAATGGGTGAAAGAGAAAATACAAAATTGAGATTTAACTAGGTAGGTAGTGTAAAAGATCACGCCTTATGCAAATATGTGTTTTCACAATAGGATTCATGATTCATAAAATTACAAGAAAATCCTAGATGCCAACATATCATTATGATCAGGTGTAGCCTTTTATGCCTAATGTATCTTTAGAATTTAACATTCCTACCAATATCTTAGTACAGTTATACATAATGAATACATAGAATTTTGACCGTTCTTGAGCATCCTTTATATAGACAGTTAGACACCCGTATAATAAGAACTAGCTGTTAACTATCCACATTTCATTTCAGGGTCGAAGCATCCCGGCTAACGGTGCTAGTGGGCGTGTACGACGTGAACAAGACGCACTCGGAGGGCTTCGACGTGTCGCACGTCACGCAGCACCCGGACTTCAGTCGGTACAACTACGACAACGACATCGCCGTTCTGAGGCTGGCTACGCCTTTGCCGGATAGATTGTACCGGCCGGCTTGTCTGCCTGGTATGTTAGAAACTTGTTTTGTACATTCTTACGTTTCCTCTACGCACTAGACCTCGCCAAAGCATTAAGCTCGCCCGTCCAACGGTGCTTATTTTATTTATTTATTTGTATCAGGCAACAGATTTACAATTAAGAACGCATAGAATATATACATTATAAACTAACATATATAAAAATATAACAGACACATAATTAAAATGTTTATGTTACACGCAAGGTCGTTGACGTGTTGTTTGTTCGGTGTGTCGTGACTCGTGTGTCACGTAGCCTTCCGCGGAAACGCCGGAAGACGACACTCTTCGGCTAAAAATCTGCATTCATGAAAGTCGCCATTTTCTCGTTTGGAACTCTAATCACAAATTTATTAAAATTCACGTTGCAACCAGGCTCTAACAGGTTGGTCTTCTTCTGCACATACTCCGTCACGTGCTCAGCCTTCGTAGTGTAGTGTAGGCGAGATACATAGAGCTGCGTCGTCGGAATCGCAGCACGCAGCAGCATTTTCGGCCCGTAGAGTGCAGTTCCGCATAGGTTGTGGCTCGTAGGCTTCTTTTTCTTGCGTTCCACCGTTGTGAAGCCCTCTGTGTCTGGCTCCCCTTTCCGAGGAGCTTTCGGCGCAGTGATGCGTAGTGAGCGTGTTCGACATGAACGAGACGAACCCCTGAGTCTTTGCCGGATCGATTGTATCGGCTGGCTTGTCTACCTAGTACGTCGATAAATCCTTGTGGATGGATCCATCTTACTCTCTGTATATCGGTATGTTACTCTTTACGTCTTGGACTGAAACGATTTGGATGTTATGAGTGGACCTTAAAACTTTACACCAGAAATTTAGAAAATTTTGAAAACATCGTTAATATATTACCGTATTCCACTCAAGAAAATTAGCTGACAGCTAGTAATATCGACATATTGTAAAAGTAGTTACTATAAATTCACAATTACTAAGAACCGCTCAGAACGATCAAGGCTTTGGAGTTTCGCAAACTAGAGCCCTATAACTTGGTTGTTATATTATAATTACCTAATTATAATCTTTTTTTAATAGCTTTGCATCTCTAGATAGGAAAGCAACATCGCAATCGGGCCTCTGGTACAGGACGAGTCACTATTGCAGCAAGCAGCAAGTGAAGTTTTACTTACCAGTCAACTGCCAGTTCGCTAATTTTGCGAATTGAGGAATTAAAGTTTCATGGTGTTTTTTTTTTCAGTTGACGAGGACACACTCGGAGGTGCAGATGCTGTTGTCTCCGGCTGGGGAAGTACGGTGGAAAAGGGACCTTCATCGAACATTCCAATGAAAGTATGTTACTTAATACATATAGCATAGGACTTTGTTTAACTGAACTACACATTTTATTATGACTATTAACGTTAACGATATACCGTTGGTTTTATCTACATAATTTATCTGTGGCGTTGTAGTAGTGCTGTAACATAAATATCGAATGATTTATTTCAGGCAGATGTTCAAATCTGGGAGCAGGAAGACTGCACAGGTGCAGGGTATGGCAGAGGCAAAGTGACTCCGCGGATGTTATGTGCGAATGCTCCGAAACGTGATGCGTGTACAGGTGATTCAGGCGGCCCGCTTCTACTTTCACAACCTCATTTCACCATCGTTGGTAAGAATACTTTTCATGAAGCAGACTTTTAGCAGTTGCCTAAATTTTGCAAGCTTATAAGCTTCGAGTAGGGATGTGGACTATTTTTGGGAAAGTGTTTAAAACCATGCATAAGTACCAAATAGAGCCCAAACTAGTTGTTATTTTTTTTTAATACAACTAATACCTTAAAAATAAGTTATTAAGATTCCATTCCAAATTTCGCGCCAAAACGTGGATACCTGTCAAACGCCCGCTGTAACGTCACTTGTTCGCAAACATTGTCGAAGTTGTTGTAATAGAAAGTTATTTCGTATTTTTGAGTTAATAAGATGGATTCTTCATTTTATAAATGTTTTGCGATGCCGTAGTGTGAAACTATTAAAACTCCTAAAATCTATCTATTCACGTTCCATGTACAAAATCGATGCGGAAAATGTGGCTTCAACTAGCCCCTCGGGATTCAGCACTTGCATCTTGTGTCTTTGATTTCCATTTAGGTATTTTTAATAATTAAGGAGCTGGCTTTACCAAAAAATTCTCACAGTCAGCATTCTTGTATTTCAAGCGCAGTTGATTGGACACATTATAACATCATCTTTGTAGAAATCTGACTGGTGTTTCAACAACTGAACATTTTTAATTGTTTTTTCTTTTATTCCTTTTCACATGATGAATGCCACAGCATGTTTGCAACCTCCTTGAGCAGCACAATCATGACACTCGGCACTTAATATTACACCGTTTTCTTAATCCACAACCTTAGTGGATGAATATGGTTTTATGCTCCGGGCTAATTTTGCACTTAACTGTGTATAATTTTGCATCTCGACAAAATTGTGCACTGAGCAACTAAAAAGTAATGAAACAATTTATTAAAAAGACAGAACCTCAAAATCGTATAATTTTATATAACATTCAATTTTACTTTTGGAGTTTATAAATACCTACATTACCATTATAGTGTATTCTGAGTGATACTGAGAATATTACTTACATAGAGGTCTTCTCTTCATTTCTAAATTCAGCAAAGCAAAAGTAACTATTTATTGCGAAGAAATTAGACACCGTAAAGCAATTAATTCGTGGCAAATTTGAACTATCTGCCTTAATATATCCGCTTACCATGATAGGAAAGCCTTTAAAAATTGATTCAATAAGATAATTAAACGAATTTCGAAGAAATTTCACGGAAACCAACATAATAATATTATCCAAACACATAGTACCTACTTAACAGTGAAAATTCTTCTTTGGCAACAAGTGACGTCACGCATTTTGATCGGTGTTGATTGTCACGTGACTTGGGTGAAATATTTAATAACATTTTATTAAATAAAAAATTAATCCTTTGGTTTTTGAAGAAAATATTGTGTTATTTATTATTTTTAATATAGAAACTACCTTGTGAGTGGTAAAATTATATACTTATTTGAGTACAGTCCACATTCCTATTGTTTGTTCCAGGAATCGTTTCATGGGGTCGAGGATGCGCGAGGCAGGGTTACCCGGGAGTATACGCTCGAGTTGACCGCTTTCTTCCTTGGCTCCGAGTAGCTCTGCGCCATGCTTGCACTTGTAATCCACCATCTATATATTAATTTAGACTGGTTAAAATACCTATCCTTCCTGACAGGTGCAACTCACATTAATTAATTAGATGCCTCTACTCGTATATCTTCACCGCATAGCACCGCACCGCAAATCCCTAAGCAGCTTGGGATAGGTTCATGGTTGTGTAGGTAATATGAAGTTTATGTAAAATCATACAAACTTCCAGTACGAAATCTCCAAGCCAAAGTTACAAATCAGTTGAAAATTTAAATATTTGTAAATATACCATATCAGAATAACTTAGTTAATATATTATAGATAGGACCGAAAACACGGATCAGTATTAAAACAAAACGTAACTGTAAATAGTTCACTACTTTGATTGTATTATAAAGATTAAGTAACCTACGTTAATTAGGATAGTGTTAATTTTTAACTAAAATAAATTTATTTATTCCTAAAGAGTTACTATTAGCAACTATGGCTGTGACATGTAGTATAATAGAAAGGATATGGTATTAAATAATTTGAGAATTCGACAATGTATTTAATTTAAAATTCTACCAGTTGTTGAAAATAAGTTCATAATATAATCCAAGATACATATTTTATCCCATTACAGCAACATAGGTAAAAAAGTAATAATTATGTTAATCTATAAGATTATGAAAGTGATTTATTTTATTTGACGACCGCTTGGTGCAGTGGTCCGCATGTCGGACTTCTAAACCAAGGGTCGCGGGTTCGATTCCCGCACAGTACAAGCATAAGTGTGCATGAACATGTGTGTTTGTACTGGTCTAGGTGTTTTCTATTTATAATATGTATTTATTTACAAAAAAAAAGTATTTAAGTATGTATATCCGTTATCTAGTACCCATAACACAAGCCTCGTAGCTTACTTTGGGACTAGAGAATTGGTGTGCTTGTTGAGAAATATTTATTTTATTTATTTATTTATTTATTTATGTTAATTTTATTACTTAAAGCTACTGTAATTAAGAAAACTGTTTAGGTTTTAATTTTAAAATATATTATTAAGATTATTAAAACTAAGGAATCTATAAAACAACACTTTTGAAAACTTTTGTCTTATTTTAAAATATTTTAGTTTTTTGTTTAGTTGTTAATTAAGTAAGGTCAACACGGGGAAGTGTGTCATACTTTTTTCAAAGTTAACTTTGAACCCAAAAATTAAGTAGTTTAAGGTTCCATTTAAACTGTCACCTACACTAAAATGTAGCGGGGTTTTTATTCAACAAAAAATAATACGTTTTATGTAATTTAATTCATAAAATGCTCTACTTTAGGGTCTATAATGAAAGTACAATGCTAGACACACTTTCCCAACAAAACGAGGAAAGTGTGACTACCTATTTTGAGCAACGTAGAAAAATGATATCAATAAAAAAAATTAAAATGCATGCTCCCAAACCAAAATATCAAAAAATTTGTGGCCTGTGTCTATTACACAGAAGTTTATGAAAGTAAAATGTTTTGATAGCATAAGGGGAAGTGTGTCATATGATGACGCAATCAGGGGTAAATAACTTTTTACTTGAATTAATTTAATTGAAAAGAAACTGAAAAGAAATAGTAAAATTACAATTGATACATAGACAGATCATATAAAAAATAAAGGCCGAGTTAAAACCACTAAACCAAATTTTCTATATTATTAATATAGTATTTTTTTATTAAATTAAGTTAGTAATAATTATTACTAACTTAATTTAATAAAAAATACTATATAGATATACTATATATACTAGACATAATTATGTCTCGCGTAATTTGGAATAACATATTTTATGTACCTGAGCTATGATATTAAAAAACTTTTCTATAGTGTCAACCTCGAAATCGCAAAAACATCTCCTGTTCCATACAAAATTAAATACCTTTTTTATTAAATATCGTTTTCTTGATTTCGAATTTGACTCCATAGCAAAAGTTGTTGAATATCATGGACTGAGCATCTTCATTGACTTAATTAAAGTAATCCAGTATTGCTCGACCATTTTATAAAAAATAAGCAAGCACATAGTACATGGACAAATTGTTTTCAACACCTGACCATGGGGAAGTGTGACATATAGACACACTTGCCTCGTACTCATTAGCCACACTTCCCCATACCTTTAATTTTGAGGTTAGATTTTTCAAAAATACATAAATCTTTTATTTTTTAGAATTTCATCAAAATAATTAGTGTAACATAAAATATAACTAGTAATAAAATAACTTGCCGAAGAAAAATGTACGAATTCGTAAAAATCACAAAGATTTTTATTGCTTTAAAATGCCACGTCAAACCTGAACACGTATCAAAAATGTGACTGATTTCAAAATGGCGATAGCTTCGGAACTATTCGACAGCGCCATCTGAGTTAAAAGTCGAGAATCAATATTTGTTTCGTGCACAAGACTAGATGGCGTACGCAACGATAATTCAAATGGTTTTCGTGAAAAACAGACCAGCTATACTTGCCCCATAGCTACACTTCCCCGTATTGACCTTAATTAAAGATGTTGAACATAGCCCTTTTATTATTTTTTAACTCAACACCTCATCATTACATGAAATTTTTTAGAATCTGTAATTAAATTTCATTGATTGATTAGGATGATATGGCATAAACTTTGTGTTCAAAATGGATTACCTACGTAGAGTCGAAAGCCCTTGGCGCGAAGGACGTAGTGTCCAATTATTTTTCGGCTACCTCGTGGCGTCGAAAGCCCTTAGAGTCGAATACCCGTGGAATCGAAAAACTCTATTTTTATTAACATTTACATAGAAAGCTTTTTTTGGGTGACCGTATTTTTTGGAAAACAGGGTTGATCTCAAGGCGTTTTTATGCTTGGCTCAGTGGTAACAATGCTTTGGTAGTGATACCAAAAGTTAAGCAACCTAAGACGCGGTCATGTTAGGGATGGGTGACCATTCTGACCATATAAGTGGCGTCTATTTACCTACAAGCATATTCGGAAGGCACGTTACACTGTTGGTCCTGGTTTATATCGATAGATATTAGTCGTTAAGCCTGGTCAGAGCCTCGGGCGGCTTAATAACATCTGACAGTAAGGTTCTTCTTCTTCTTCTTTTTTTCTCTTGGCAATTCATGCCTAGACAGTAAGGTTGGTCACTCATTAATCTCATACTCATTATACACACCCCTTTTTTTTCAAATCATCTGCATCACAACTCTTGATTTGTATCTAGATAAACAATACATGACTATTTATTTTCGACTCGCAGAGTTTAACGCGGGAAACGAAAGGAGTAAGATGGGCTCTGTTTCTTAATTTTCTAGTTTAATTTTTATGGCGTAATAGTGTGATAGTGAGGTGACATTATCATCTTAATGTGTTAGGTACTGAAGGAAAACAATGTTAGAAATAGAGTAAGGTGCTCCGTACTGATCCGATCAATATTCCCGCGTAAAACCACAGATTACTAAAATGTGAACCTTCCTCGCATTTCAATGAGTTAGGTTAGGGCTTACTTTATAAGTACCTAGTATGTAGTTGTAAGAATGTAGTTTTAAGAATTGATTAATTACCTAAGAAATACACCTAACCAATGACTAGGCAGCACGGTCTAAAACCTTAGCCTGTTCCTAATGGAACAAAAAAAAAGCGTCGACTCGCGGCACTCGCGCGAAAATTTGACATTTGAGTTCATTTGACGTTTAGGACGCCGATCATTTTGTCAGCTGTTAGCTGGTTCATGTTTATTTTAGTTTATTTTATTATTTTTTATAGAAACAAGTGCCCATTTTTTATTAATAGATAATTTAGTGTTAATCTTACTTAAACAAGTGATAAAACTATGAATTTTTCCGACAACGAAGCTGTAAGTATGGTCAATAGTTTACATACATAATCACGGTTCATGTCTTTTCTTTCTTCATCCTTTGGTTGCTTTATGATTGTTAAGGAACAGTCTGAAATCACACTGCACTTGTCTTATAATCAAAACATTGTCTAATTTAACTTTGGACAATGTTTATCAATGTTCTATTCAAAACTTTAATTAGATAACCTAAAACAATACAGGATGAAACGTCGAGTGTTGAAAGTACGTCTAATACTGACAACACATCGCGCAGTGAAACACCGACCAACTCGAGGGCTAAGAAACGAAGACGTGGGAAAAAGAAATCAAGTAGCAATAAGCAAGTCAAGCCACCGTATAAATTCAAGTAAGTGGTTTGGTTTGTAATACATATAATTATAACACAGAACTAAAAGCTTTGGCCAGATATAAAGATTAGGTAAAGAAATTTGGGTTTCAAGATATTTTGGTCTTAAGATAAAATAACACTTATATTATAAATGCAAAAGATTATTTGTTTGGATGTTTATCTGTTAATCACACTTAAAGTACTGAATGGATTTTGATTAAGTTTAGTATGGTATTTGAGGGTATGAGCTGACTTGGGTGTCAGACACTTTTTATCCCAATTAAATACTCCCAAGGGATAAAACAGGAAAGAGAGAGAAGTTGTGGGTGGGCCGCTAGAAAAAGATGAAACTCTCTACTTGTTAACTCAGAGATAAGGCTTAAAGTGCAAAACTTTTGCGTAATTGCATGTATCACAAGTAGAGAGAACATCACCCATCATAATATGACAGCATACTTTCTTGTGAGTGCAGTTAGAGGGTTGCATTAAGTTACTTTCTAATAATAATAGTCCTCCTGGCCAATTTGGACCACAGTGGCCAATCTGAACAGAGATCAGCCAACTACGCAGGAGATATTATAGTGCACAAGTGCGAGCGCAATACACAGGTGCACTCACTGTTCCATCACTCTCAAAGTTTGGTGAGATGGCAATCCGACATGACCGGAGAGAGATCAGGCACAGGACCAACTGCTTAACGTGCTTTTCAAGGCACGGGGGTGTAACACCGCCAACTTCCCGACTCCAATCTGTTTTTTAAAAATTCATGACAGAAAATCTCAGAAACAATTTTGGCTCGACCTGGGATTCGAACCCAGGACCTCTCGGATGTAAGGCGAAACTTTGCCACTACACAAACAAGGCAGTTCATTTCTAATAAAACTGATGTGTCAGCATCTGTACTGCTGTTCAGACACTAAGGTAATTGTGTACTACAGCTGCAGTGCCAAGGAGGACCATGGTCAACCACTGTTTGGGTGTCAGTTCAACCACCATCTTGGGGAAGGAGAGCCGCAGATATTTGCAGTGGTTGGCAGTAACAGGGTTTCCATATATGAGTGTCCAGAATCTGGTGGGTTCAAGTTCTTGCAGTGCTATGCGGATCCTGATGTGAGTGATTTGTACTTGATTTTTATTTAATTTGATAAATGTGTAAGGTATGCTATTGTTGCATTTTAGACCCAAACACTGCCTGATTATTGTGTCACCTATACTTCTCCTATACTTGTATTAACAACACAGCCTCAAATGTCTTTCAATGTCCAAGAGATTTAGTAGTCTCCTTGCACTTAAGTTAGTATTTAAAAAAACATTTTTGCTTTTGCAAAACATACATTAAATTTTATTCCTGGTCATTGAAACTGCAGTAACATTTCAGGTGGACGAAACATTCTACACATGCGCATGGTCGTACGAAGAGGAAACACTCCTGCCCCTCCTAGCGGTGGCTGGGTCGCGCGGCATCGTGCGCATCTTCCACCCCGCCACGCAGACTTGCATCAAGCACTACATCGGCCACGGGCACGCCATCAACGAGGTCAAGTTCCACCCGAGAGATCCCAACCTCCTGCTTTCAGCCAGCAAGGACCACGCCCTACGACTCTGGAACATCATGACTGACGTCTGCATAGCCATATTCGGTGGTGTAGAAGGACACAGAGATGAAGTTTTGAGTGCAGACTTTGATCTCAAGGGAGAAAGGATCATGTCTTGCGGCATGGATCATTCCCTGAAGCTCTGGCGGCTCGACAAGCCGTCTATGCATGAAGCGATTAAACAAAGCTATGGCTTCAATCCTCACAGAGCATTAAGACCTTTCAACTCGTTGAAGGAACACTTCCCAGATTTCTCAACTAGGGATATTCATAGGAACTATGTAGACTGTGTTAGGTGGATGGGTGATCTCATTTTATCTAAGGTAAGTACCACATATCCATAACCAATTCAGTTCCTAAGTAATAAATGTGAATAAAACAATGAAGTTTTTATTTTTCTTTCAAGTCTTGCGAGAACGCGATAATCTGCTGGAAACCAGGCCGACTAGAAGACACGGAACTGCGGCCCGGGGATAACTCGGTCACCATCGTGCATCGGTTTGACTACAAAGAGTGTGAGATATGGTTTATCAGATTCGCAGTGGATTACAGTCAGAGGGTAAGAATTAGTTATAGATTTATTACTTTTAATATATAATTTTATTTAAAAAAATTAAACAGACATATTGCCGGAGGTATGCAGTAACATACGAAAAAACGGTCGAATCGAGAATCTCCATATTTTTTTGAAGTCAGTTAAAAACGTTAAATGAAATGATGATTTAATATATAACTTATCAGTGTACCTCATATACTCATATGTCAAGATTCACAAAATAAAAAGTCGTATCTATTCCCTACCACTAAAAACGTATGATACCTATCATCAAAAAAGTATGATATTTCTTAAACTATGACTTTGCAGAAGATACGAAGATAAGAAAATTTTAGTAGCCACCTTTGTTCAATTTGGCCACAATTGCAGTCTTCGTACGAAGTATACTTATGTAGATCGAAACAAAGACCACTCGGATGAAAACAATAAATGTTAAATTACTTTCTCCAGCTCATAAGTTTTGTTACACTTGTCCTCAAACAAAATCTTTCTTATGATAAGTTATATTGCGCAGCAGAAATAAATCGTGAACGAGTAGACTGATAATTTTTAGAAAAACTCATATGGATAAGCATGCGGTATGAGTGGTCCTAACTAATGGCTATAACTTTAGAACGTGAAGCGTGACCAGGTTTCTACATATCGCTACAATATATCAATATCAAATTTAAAAGCCCGAAGTCTGTGTTTTCTCAGATATTGATATGTCATTTTCATTCTGAGTAGTCCTCTTTACTGGTCAAATCGTTCTTATCTCAGCTGCTACAAATTTTTAACGGGTGATATTTAACTGACAATCAAAAAATTAGCGATTTTTACATTTAAAAAATCCCCTTTCCATCAAAAATACTGATTGTACAGCAAAATATGCAACTGTGATCTTAGCATCAATTTAAGAACATGACGCAACTCTATTTATCTAAATGTAAAGCTTTTTTATGAATGCATATCAAATAATAACTAGTACACATCAAACAATACACGACATAAAATTTGAGTTTTTTGCATTAAAGAAATCCCTTTTTCAATCAAAAATACTCTTTGTACATCATAATTGGCAACTCAAATTAATGTGATCTTGGCAACCATTTAAGTTCATCGTGAGACGCAACTCTGGCAATGCGTATCAAATAATAACTAGTGCACAACAAACATTATGTCGTTATATTATTATTTTTAACTGCAATTTATTGAATCAAACACCATTTTATGTATCGTAATAAACTTATTATTTATTTATTAATCACAACAATCTGAGATCATCAATTAAAAATCAGGCACTAATACTAAATATTAGTTCTTATTGGATTATTAGAGCTGGTTTTGATTTCGCGGGACGTCCACGTTTTCTTTTTTGGCCAATATGTATATTTTTGGCTTCTGCGGGTGGTGTTACATATTTGAGTCGAATAGCGAGCCCAATGATATGTTATAGTATATAGTTTCTGAAAAAATCGGGGCAGGTACATTTGCCATTCATCCAGGCACTTTTCAGAGCGGGCAAGACAACTTTCCAATAAGCAAAAGCAATTTTTTTATAGTCATCGAAAGTGTCCCAATCTAGACCAAGTGGAATGTTTCTAGCCGTAGAGCTTGCCACGCAATAGGAAAATTGTTCGGCGCGCGATTCTAATATTTTGACGTTCCTGTCACTTTTAGCCCATTGATAGGCATCTACCACACACCTACTAAGCGGCACCTTTCAGTAAATTAGATCAACTTTAAGAAATACTGCTCTACAAAGAGCATTATTTTGTTATTACATTTAGATAATCTGCGTAACATGTACTCTGAAATTTAAGGTTTTATTTGTTGAGCTAGTTTTGAAATACAAAATCTCATATGTAAAAATTAATTGCTGTTCTTTAGTCTCGCTAAAACTCGAGAACGGCTGAACCGATTTTGCTAATTTTGGTTTTGAATTATTAGTGGAAGTTCAGGGAAGGTTCAAACGGTGAGAAAATGTGGAAAAATTGCGAAAACAGCGGGCAGGACAGCGTCTGCCGGATTCTCTAGTCTTATATATAAAAATGAATTGCTGTTCGTTAGTCTCGCTAAAACTCGAGAACGGCTGAACCGATTTGAATAATTTTAGTCTTCAAATATTCGTGGTAGTCCAGGGAAGGTTTAAAAGATCAGAAAATTAAAAAAAAAACAACGGGCAGGCAAACGCTTGCCCGGTCCGCTAGTCTTCTTATATATAAAAATGAATTGCTGTTCGTTAGTCTCGCTACAACTCGAAAATGGCTGAACCGATTTTTCTAATTCTGGTTTTGAATTACTTTAGGACGTTCAGGGAAGGTTTAAAAGGTGAGAAAATATGAAAAAAAGCAGGCAGGACGATGTCTGCCGAGTCTGCTAGTCTTATATATAAAAATGAATTGCTGTTCGTTAGTCTCGCTAAAACTCGACAACGGCTGATCCGATTTCAATAATTTTGGTCTTGAGATATTCGTGGAAGTCCAGGGAAGGTTTAAAAGATCAGAAATTTTAAAAAAGCAACGGGCAGGACAACGTCTGCCGGGTCCGCTAGTAGAAAATATGTTGCAAAAATAGTTGTTTTGTTACTATTGTAAGTATTCCGTATGTACGGCCGGGTTAATTTGATGTACAATCAGTATTTTTGCTGTAAAAATAATATTTTTGTAACACAATCAGTTTTGTAGGTGCACATTTGAGGAAATTATATTAAAGGCTGTTGATGTATGTTTTTCAATTATTTATATTTGTAGTTTTGATAAACAATTAATATAGTTGCAGTACAATAATTAAATTGATGTAAAAAAAGATTGATTGTTGAACATAAATTGATATATGATAAGTTATTTGATGTACGCTTAAAAATATCCCATTTTTAACTTCGCCATAGCATTACTACATTTAGCTACTAAATATGCCAAAAAAAATGTTTCAATTTGGGCACTCACACAACATGCCCATGCTATTTATGGCTTCTAGTGAAGGTGTAGAGGTAGAGAGCATTATTAGAGTATGTTACCCAATGATTAGGTTCCTTCAATGATTTTGCTTTCATACGAAAAGTTACATGCTTCTTTGGGATAAGACCTATGTATGTGATGTTCACACGACTTTAACCATTGCCTTGCTTGTGTTGCAGGTGATAGCACTCGGCAACCAGTGCGGCAAGACGATGGTGTGGGAGCTGGGCGGCGTGGCGGGCGGCTCGCGCGTGTCCCAGCTCGTGCACCCGCGCTGCGCCGCCGCCGTTCGGCAGGTAACAACTTAGCACCAAGAATAGAATAGAATTTATTTGCTTTAGAATAGGGTACACTGAAGTTATAACAAATTTTCAAAAGTTCGGCCTACTCAGCCATTAATAATAGCATGCAAATATTCATTTGGCATTTTAAAAGAAACAATTATTAATACATTATCAGATAAACAAGATGTCAGAATATTGTCAATACAAATACAATCAATACAATTACAATCTACAAGAACTCTACATTTTTATTATAAGCCCTTTATATCAGACAGTGAAAATGCTCTGTTATTTGTGCAGGATTTGTAGACTTTCTGCAAGTCTGTTTGCCAGACGCCTAAGGCCTCCTACAACCTTATCCACTTCTCTCTATCCTGTGCCACTCTATGCCACGTCTTGACCACCACCTGGGCCATATCATATCAGCGTCTAGCTGGCCTCTCTTCCTTTGGCCATCTCTACTCTACATTAAGTACTGATAATGATGCCTCAAGATTCGGTACCAGCTAGACCTCGGGAGAAATCCCCATCGATGCTGCGCAAGGAGGATACCTTACTTTAGACATGACTCCAGCAACAATCAACTGCCGTTACAATTTCGATGTAGGCATCGGGTATCCTGATTATTCTTTCGTGTCGTAAGCAAAAGCAATTGGGATGATGACACCTATCTTAAATATTGTCAAGAACATGGTGTTTAAAAAACATAGCCCCTATGAAGTTAATACAACCAATATATTTCAAAAAAGCTGTAGAAACCAATTTTTAAACACACAAAACGCAATAAATATTCGGTCAATTGACTCCGATTTCTGACACATGACCGTGACGTCACAATCATTTATTACCATACGAAATCTATGGAGGCAGACCGTTTTGACAGATAATAAAAAGTATGTCAACGATTGGTGGTCTCGTCTAGCCAATTATTACCAAAACAAATAGACACCATAAATTGGTCGTAGTACGTGGTCAGAGATTATTTATCTATTTACTTTTTAATCTTGTTCCAGGTGACTTTATCTCGAAACGGCAAGGTCCTCCTTACCTGCTGCGACGACGGCACCATCTGGCGGTGGGATCGCGTCAGCGGGTCTAACTAGTATGACTTTATACTTTTGTTCCAATTGACATACCATCAAGGTAAACAGTGCGCCATGTGTAGCTTTATGCAATTCTGATAGCAGCGTTTCTGCTACAAAAATGTATGTCTGCGTTCTCAAATAATTAACAGTTATGATCTGTACACATTGATGTCAAAACCTGACTGGAAATAATTATTATAATCTGACGACACTATTTTCTCAATCAATTACGCAAGAAAACCCATACATGAGATCACGGCATGAAGTCAAATCTTGTAAAATCACAAGAAAACTGCATTAGTTGTCCTCAGAAGACATTGGCATTTTTCTGTTCTAAATTGATTATGTTTTTGTTTGACACGTGATATTTTTTAATCATGATTTAAATGTATAAGCAGTGTTTTTTCTTTTGAATCCAAGGGGCAATTAAACGTAAGTTAAAAGTAAGTAATAATGATAAAATAATTGTAATAAATATTGGATAAGGCTGATCTTGCTTGAAAAGCTCGTTTTGGATTAATTTAGAACAATTATTATTTTAACTGTATGTATAAATATTATGTCTGATTTTTATAGAATCACAATAAAAAGACTGGATTAGTCAAATTGATAATTGTTATTTTATTTTAACTTTTCATTAGCATTATGCGACAAACCATAATATACGAACATGTTTGAGCAGAGTCAATATTGTAAGTAACATTAAATAAAACAAAGATTTTCTATCACAAATTTTATTATGACCAACAATACGTCTACGTTTAACAAAATGAATCACAGGGGTCAAGGTGTTATCTCGTGTCCACTACGCGCGGATGCACCTACGTGTCAAGTCCACGCAACTAACATCTAACACCGATACAACACGACCCTATATGTTCACTACGCACGAACTAATATCGTTAATAATAAATAACTAATACTAACATCAAGACAGCATAATTGAATTAATCAATTTCCATTTATTAATTTCAGTCTTTAAAATTTTCTAATTCAAAACAATAAATGAAGATCTTAACCAATATAAAAAGTAAATATGAGATTGCTTTGCAGGTCAAACAGACAGTTTAGTATTATTATCAACAAGTTTTTTTATTCTTATATTTAGACACAAAATCTGTTACAGCACTTTCTCTGTATTTAATGGTTATTATTATTTTATAGTGAAGCTATTTGAAATTTTATCAAAAAAACATACATTCATACATTGTTTTGTACTGGTTACAAATACTGAGATTTCTATAAAAGGAATGTAATAACCGCCATAAGAAAATAGAATGTAGCTTAAAATTCGAAAATATACTTATGTTATTATAACACATTATGTAATAGAAAAATAATGTCTATAATTTTTCAATCAGACCAAGTTCAAAACTGAGATCTTGGGCTAATTTCGATTCATGAAATTAAACCAATTTTTACGGAATGTTACGCTTGTATACTCTGTGGGCCATTTGCATAATTATTCACTTAAGAAAAGTCATCATTATAATAAAATCACTTGCTAGTTTGCTACATTCTTAATTTATGCTACTGCATGTTAGGTGAAATAACCCTTGTTAAGCAAACATGCAAATGCCCTTTCAGAAGGAGTCGTACAAAATCACACACACTAACATATATCACAACAATCAACAACTATAATAAGGTATGTTCGATAACTTCGTAAAGGCACGTAACTACAAACAAACCATCAAAACAATGGTTAAAATGGGTAACGCTTAATCTTCGTTATTTTTTAAATTCATACACAATTCATGAGATTCAATTTTATATCGAGTATTCATTCAAGCTCCACATAACTACACTCTTTTTTTAAATTTTAATTTATTTGAACTTAATAATTTTATTGTTTGTTAAGTACTCTGCAAGCTACCTGGAGCATTAAAAATTGACTTTCATTTCATATGATGTTAAGAAAATAATCTTACGTAAATCCTCACTTGATACAATTAAAATATCATTTTGGTTGGCGTATTGAAAATATAGCTTCTATCTAAATATGAAGATAGCTGTAGTGTTAGACGTTTTGGTGGCATACATAATAACAGTGGAAGAGGCAACTGGAGTCAAAATGGGATATGACCATGCCAAAATCAGCTTCCAAATGTGTGACGTGTTCATAATTTGATCGACTTGCAAATAATTTGTTTGATAAAATATCCGAATACGGATTGTGATACTAATAAGAGAGCTACACTATGATTACTTAGGGTAACACACAATTGAAATTACAAGTGCCTGTTTAAATATCTACTACATAGTTTTGGGGCGGTATTTATACTTACATACTAAGAAATAGTCTACAGAAAAATCTGAGCATAGATTCATAAAGATTAGTCGGTTAGTCTAGTAAGGAACAATTTAAAGTAACATATACTGTCTTATTACAAAAACATGCCTTAATACGGGTTTAAACCAAAACTAACCGAGCCAGGATTGTTACGGTATTAAGGTTAGTTCCAGGACTAAAATGTGTTCTTATTACAAAATCAGTTTTAACAGAGAATCAGTTAGTCCAATCCATAAACCACATCGTGTACACCCGGGGCAAGGATCTCCCTCGTTTTGACACAGATATTACGTTCCGTTTCTCAAACTTATATTTTAATTTTTATTTTAAGTGGCATAATTATTAATAATAATGAAAAAAAAACATATTTTATACTGTTCTGTTTCATTTAAGATATAAAATTCTATTCTATTAAATAATATGTGAATAAATTTACAAATTGTAAAATGTGCCAACCTAAATAGAGAACGACTAGCGTTTAATGGAGAACTCCATATTGGTGACAGAAACTATTGAAAAGAGTTTGAAATGGTCACTTTTAATTGACATGGCGCGGTTGCCACGGCGACCTGATTGTTATATGATTGACAAATTGATTGTGAAGATATAAAATTATAATGTGTGTCGTACTCGTAATAATGGGATAAAAATACAAGAAACAAGTTCAGACACACCCTGCAGTTTTATTTACGACCTCCCTGTTATTGCAAAAAAACCTCACTGAACAATAAAACCCTGCGCAATAATCTCAAAAACAGCTGTCAAAAGTTAGTCCACAATTAGACTAGGGGTCGCACGGGTTTATCTTTAGTACCACAGATAATTCAGGACTAAGAGATAAACTTCGTTTTGTAATAAGGAATACTTTAGTGCGTTGATTGTTCCTAGTTTAAACCTGGAACTATTTTTAAACCATGTTTTGTAATAAGACGGATAAAGTTTAAAGTCACGTAATGCGAAAATAAATGGAAAAATTGTATACACTTTTGTGTACCCTACCATTTATTACCCTGACTATAGCGTTTGACTAGATTAACGTAGCAATAATTATTAAGTTCTAAAATACGAATCGGAAGCCGTCCCATGGAACTATTAAAAGTAAGAAGTTTAACTTTTTGATTCAGCTATGTTTAATGGATTATTTCTCATCTTTTTGCATATGGTGCACACACAATAAGTTTAATATCGTGTTATACGTCGCATGTAGGTAAAGCCGAGAAAGTTTTTTTTTTAAATCAACTTAAATGTCTTGTCGTAAAACCACTTAGCATGATATTGTAAGAATTACATTTATAAGGCTGAATTCTTACTTTTAACAGATTCCAAACCTATACTAAACTTCTACTGGTAGAAATCACAACATCAAGATCTAGCTTATAGAATAGTATGAGTGTAACTAAATATGAAATACTTTTAAGTGCAAGGTGAAAGTGAGTTAATACAAAAGAGCGGACAATGTTTATGCCTTGCCTAATTCGAAATCGGCTCATCATGACTGTCACTGGACAATGTTAAAGCCTTGCTTTTTGTAGTGACACCATTTGAATAACTAATTAAATAACTTAAATACGATTTTTATTTGTATAGAAGTATAGTAGAGAGAACATGATTTTTGCGTTTTTAATAATATTTTGTCATACTTTACATGTTATTTTACACGCATGTTTTGTATCTTTCATAATGTGGACAATTGTTGTAAAGGTTGTTCATAGTACGTTCAGTCAAAAAAAATATAATATATAGTCCATACCATGAATAAATTGTTTTATTTAATACAGACAAGTGTCAACAAAAAGGAAGAATCCAACTGTACAGAGTAATTTAATAATATATCAAGAGATATGTGAAATTGTAAAACCTTTTCAGGTTTTAGAAGAATGAAATTCTACAAGAGAAAGACAGATCAATTCCTAAAAGAAGAAACGTTTCTGTAAGCAGAAACGATAAATAAGCATAGGAACTTACAAACATCCTGTACTATTATGTGGGTTTAGAACAATATTAAAAATTGAAATTTGTTGGAATATTATCTGAGCAAAGATTAAAGCATCTACTTTTAATAAACTACACTTGAATGCAGATCATAGCATAAAAGCAAAATAGTAGATTGTTATACAAGGGTGGAAAGAAATCAATTCCCATACGAGGTATTTAGACGCACGAGCGAAGCGAGAGCGGATATAGTCCGAGTGGGAATTGATGACTTTCACCCGTGTTAAACACTCTACTTTTCATTTCAAATATAAGGAAAAGTAAAAAATTGTCTTTTTTAATTTAAATTTCAAATATGGAACACACCGCCCGCGTCACCGCCGCGGGCCATCCCACTTTAATAGGTATTTCGTTTTAATTCACATTGGCCGTATACACTCACAAGACCGCAGCATTTTTTTTTAATCGATATTTTTCTTAATTATGTAAAAAAAATTATAGCCGACTAAATAACCAATTTTAGTTCTATTTTTAAAATTCATTCCCGCCCTAGAGAGGGAAGCAATTACTATGAGTCTTTCCCGCCTAAGGGAGGGAAGCATCGTTTTCGACCCGCTGCTCTGATCAAACAAACACTACTTTCCGAGTATGAGAAATGAAAAAACATTTTTTAATACCCTTCATTATCCATGAAAACAGCTGGTGAACTTTAAGGGCATGATGGATTTTGATAGGTCGTGCTAAGAACTACCGACATTAAATTATCTTTTGAATTAAAAAAAAACCGTACTAAAAGCGGTCCATCCGTTCGGGAGTTACGATGCCACAGACAGAGATGCCACAGGGTCAAACTTATAACACTCTTTTTCGTCGGGGGTTAAAACCGAGATGGATTGCGATTGAGATTTTAATGGATATTCGCGGAATAAAGTTTTGGACCCATTAAAAAAAGAACTACCTACCTATGTGTAAGCATTTAAAGCTTTATGTTTTGTTTGTAAGCTATTTTAATCGTGCCAATTGAAATGAATAGTTATTGACAGATTTTTAAATTTTAATATTTAACGTTCACGATACATAAAGATACGACTTCTTGGGGAACTGCAATAGAGATGTTTTATCAATTTAGATTCAAAAAAAATTAAAAAACTTCAGAAGTCATGTCTAAAATAGTTATTGAAAGACACTGGAATTAACCTACAAGCTGAGAAGTACGGAAAGATGTAGTTTCATTCGATGAGTTATGCATTGAGCAAGCCCCTACTTCTACTGGCTGGGTTTCGTGGAGGGAATATGCAGATCCCGAGATAAAGAATACAGTCCCACTGAAATACTCTTTCTAAAGCGTCAAACACATTCGTTAGTCAGCGTAGGACCTAACTGCATCGAAGTTACCTTGCAGGTTCCTTATGTGTAGTACTGACTAGTCTCGATTGCCTAAACTAAGCGAGGCACCTACAATCTACATAGGTACTAGTTGGACGAGGCGGACTCTTCCTTCATGTCATACGTACGCAACATGAGTGAGATTAAATATGTGTATTATAGCATCTTTTAAGTTTACAGTATAATATCGTCTCATCGAGATAGAAATAGATAATCTAAAGGCAGAGCAGAGATGAGGGGAAAGCTAGTGCACGCGCTTACTTATGTGTCTAATGTCGCGTTTACATATAACGTCCGTTACTACAGAATCCGTCGCTACTAGAGATAATGTATGTATGTATGTATAGTCCACCTGGCCGATTTCGACCACGGCGGCCAATCTCAACAGAGATCAGCCAACTGCGCAGGAGATATTATAGTGCACAACTGTGAGCGCAATACACAGGTGCACTCACTGTTCCATCACTCTCAAAGTTCGGTGAGACGGCAATCCGACATGACCGGAGAGAGATCAGGCGCATCAGGACCAACGGCTTAACGTGCTTTACGAGGCACGGTGATGTAACACCGACAACTTCCTGACTCCGAGCTGTTTTTGAGAAATTCATTACAGAAAATCTCAGAAACAATTTTGGCTCGACCTGGGGTTCGAACCCAGGACCTCTCGGATGTAAGGCAGAAACTTTGCCACTACACCAACAAGGCAGTCATAATAGAGATAATATTCACACAGCATTTACAAGATCCGTTTTAACGGATCTGTTCCTACTGGAGATATTATAAATTCATTTGCACAGTAAGGTAAAACCGGAATATGCCCCTTTTTCGAAATCGGTCTATAACTTCAATAATAGAAATCAAAACAATTCATTTATGGAACAAATTTATTCTTGGGTGTTTTGTCTACAAATTTATGAAAAATCTTTGAATTCATTTTGTCATTGCATGCTGTAACTACGAGACATACAACTGAGTCAATTAAGAGAGAGTTAGAGATTCTTTTGATAGATATGAAAAATGTAATCGAATTTATCTGCGAAACTAATGTAATTAAAATCGAGTCATCTTTACCACTGGAGCGTATTGGGCACCTATCTCGGCTTTACCCTACTGATTCGATAAAAGGATAAACGTCTAAACGGATCTGTAAAACGGACTTTATATGGTGATCCTTTATAACAGCGACCGAAAAGTTCGTTTGTGACACTTGGCGACAGATGTGATGAGGGCGAGAGAGATTGCTTTATTTGTAGATGTGTCAAGGAGGCGACTGACAAGTGCTCGCTTTCTACGCAATGTATGGCACTCTACGTGGGAAGTAGGATGTAGGGACTTTGGCTGAGCGTAGGGATACGGATACGAAGATGTAGTCCTATTTAAATAGAAGTGCCAATTGCTAAGCTAAATTTCTAAATATATAAAATCAGCCTAGCGTTGAAATTGTCGGCAGCCGGTTAACTACGCGTGGTACAATATATACAAAGTACTTTATCCTTTCTCATTTATAGAATTACTTTTCGGATACTGTGGGGTGAACACGAACATTATCGTAACGTATTCGTGTCGTCCAAGCGTCAAAAACTGACAGTTTTCCCATACAAATTGACAAGTTAACGATAGGTAAACGCTACGAATGCGTCACGATAGTTGTTTGTGCTTGTACGGGCTCTGTAGGTACTCACTAACTGGGCACGGCGAAGTCACAGCGCGCAAGACGAAGATACAGTCCGACTAAGTGCTAAGTATCCATGACTTCGTATCTCAGCGTTGAAGTTGTCCAATCGGTTTACTACGCATATAGTTAAGTACAGTTATTGAGGTACGTATATACTAGCTGGGCTCAGCTCGGTCGGGCTCCGGCTCGAGCGGTCATCTGACGCGGCCAGACGGCGAGCGTATGGAAGAAGATTTAAATAGAAGTGCTACAGTGCTACAGCTAAAGTATCTAATTAACTTCAGTGTTGAAGTTGTGCAGGTTGTTTACTACGCGTGGTAAAGACGGTACATACTTAAGGTACCGACACAAGAGTTGGGCTGGCCCAGTGGCCGGTTCCAGCTCCAGCGGTCACCTAACGCGGCCGGACGGCGAGCATATGTAGTTGGTTTAAATAGAATTGCTATGCTAAAGTGTCTTCGTTACTCAGTGTTGAAGTTTTCCAGCCGCATTACAGCGCGTGGTACAGTGCAGGCTACTCATACTCCGAGAGACAATATCCGTCGCGGTGGGTACATACACACTAGCTGGAGTCAGCTCGCTCGGGCTCCGGCTCGGGCGGTCACCTGACGCGGCCGGACGGCGAGCGCAGGTGCGAGCGTATGTACCCGGTGCGGTAATCCATCGCGTCGCCGCGCCGCCCCGACCCGTTCTGCCCTTGTCGACGTCGGCTCCATCTGAAGGGAATAAATAGGTCAGTGGTTAAGGTCATTGACCCCTTTTACTTGAATGACATTTTTAACGGACTGTGACTGCTAGTAAGTAGATGTGTAAAAGTCTTATAAATGAGCGCCAAGGAGCGTCTCTTTTTCTAAAAGCTAAGCATTGGCGTCACTGTACAAAAGTAGTGAGCCTAGTAAAGAGGTAATTAGTCTAGCAGTTCCATGATCAGCCAAACTGTGCAATGTCGATGTCACACACACAATGGCCGCCTATTTTTATGCCGCCCGCTTATTAACAATTCAACATATTTCACATAACTTCCCGCGCGGATTTTTGAGCGCCCCCTATTAAAGTAATTGGTAACCGCTGATCTATGCTATAACTATAAATAAATAGATATTTCACGACAATCACACCAATTCTCTAGTCCCAAATTAAGCTACGAGGCTTGTGTTATGGGTATGTACTTGAAAACGGATATACGTACTTAAATACTTCATTTTGTAAATAAATACATATTATACATAGAAAACACCCTGACCAGTACAAACACACATGTTTATGCACACTTATGCTTGTACTGTGCGGGGGTCGAACCCGCGACCCTTGGTTTTAGAAGTCCGACATGTGGACCACTGCACCAAGCGGTCGTCAACTATGAAACACTTACTTCAGTAGCCTCATGATGTAGTCCGGCCAGTTGTCGGGGAACATGACCAAGAAGAAGCCAACTGTTATTAGTATTATCCCCGCCAGTTTCATACCCTCGAACTGCACTCCATACAGAACCACGTCCAAAGCTGTAACAAAACATTCAATACGGTAGTTGACACCACCAATCGTTGACGTACTTTTTATCAACTGTCAAAACGCTTTTCTTCTTATGGGAATAACACACTTTGACGTCATCGCGTGCAATGCCGACTGAGTGACTAATTATCATTTGAATTCCAATTAAAAATCAAATAATACGAACTGCAGAAAAATATTAGTGTAAAGGCATCTGAAATTATGAATTATTTTAGAGAAAATCAGTTTTTGAATATTTCTTTCATAGTGGAAACAAGCCTATTGTTTAGAAATCAGAAATGTCTATTTGCGAAAACATGGTTAAAATGGTGGTACAAGATACAGTATGGAGAACTGCTCAATTTTGACCTCACTAAGTCGTCCAAGTATGAAACGGCTTCAATTTAAAATTATATCAATAAAACAAATATTAATTACATATTTATGTCAAGCACTATTATATTAGTATTAATATAATTATTATGACGGTCATCTAAATATTCTTATGTTGTGTAGTAACATTTAGTCATGAGCCATGTATGTCGGCACTCATATTCTAATGATGGTAGAATACAAAGAACCAAATAAAGATGTTGTTTTGTTACCTGCTGAAACCGGTACCGCGGTAATTAGCCCGAGTGACACGAAGATGTTGTAAGTCACGATGTTCCCGAATTGAAATACCAAATGGAACACTGAAACAAATAATATGAAGGTATGATCACATAATGCGCCGAAAAAGGATAGATCGGCCTGGTAATTGATTATCAAGATATAAACTTTAATCACGTCTAACCTGATGTATGAATGTCGAAAGGATATTATAAAATTGATGATTAATAGTCCTCCTGGCCGATTTCGACCACGGCGGCCAATCTATCCGCTCAGCCAACTACGCAGGAGATATTATAGTGCACAAGTGTGAGCGCAATACACAGGTGCACTCACTGATCCATCACTCTCAAAGTTCGGTGAGACGGTAATTCGAAATGACCAGAGATCAGGCGCAGGACCAACGGCTTAACGTGCTTTCCAAGGCACGGGGGTGTAACACCGCCAACTTCCCGTCTCCGAGCTGGTTTTGAGAAATTCATGTCAGAAAATCTCAGAAAGAAATTTTTGCTCGACCTAAGATTTGACCTCTCGGATGTAAGGCAGAAACTTTGCCACTACACCAATGAGGCATTGACTGATGATTATATAAATGACAAAGATATATGGAAATGTTTGTATGTAAACAATTATTTTAAGTCAAATTTGATACGGGACAATGACAATAGTGGCTGAGTTTGCTGCGCCGCTTATTCTCAGCACTAGCGCAAATTGTCCCGAAGCGGTGGTAGGGTTAATTTATATGTTGGGTTCACAGCAGTGTTGCGTTTACTACGCCCAGGACCAATAACTATGAACACATCTTACCACGTGGGGCGATGCTGGCGACCAGCAGATGAATCCAGGGCATCCGTTGCGACGGCATCATCGTGAACTGGTAAGAGAGTACCATACACACTGGACACAGCACTGTTGCGTTCACTACGCCTAGGACCAATAACTACGAACACATATGACCAAGTAGAGCAATGCTGGCGACCAGAAGATGGATGAGGGGAATCCATTGTTGCATCATCTTAGTGCTGGTGAGATAAACCACCAGGGACCCCTGCCACCGCATTATAGCAGTCACTATGCCCTAGCTACATCAATAACTATGAAGACATCTCACCTAGTAGAGCGATGCTGGCGACCAGCAGATGGATCCAGGGCATCCGTTGTTGAGGCATCATCTCAGAGCTGGTAAGATAAAGCGCAAGGCACACCGGCCACAGTAGTGTTGCGTTCACTAATCCCAGGATCGAGAAGAACAATGCGCGTTGGCCAGCGTTCACTTCACCCATCACTTTTCTGAACAGCACCTAATCCAGAACATAATTTAGACGTCATCATATACACTGCTGAACTTTTGGCACAAACAACTACCTACATCCGTAAACTTTAAAACCGTTCGAACCTGGAACCTCTGGCGACACCTTGAAAATCGGAGCTTAAGCCACACGACTTCGGAGGTCGACAAAGTAATTCAAAGCAGGTGACGAGAATACTGCAAGTTACGGACATAAGTAGGATTAGATTTAAGTGATGCTTAACCTTTGAAAGTACATGTATGGCTTCTAGGCAAATGTCGAGCACAATCTGGTTGAGAGATATCTCGGACTCATTAGAATAGTGTTTATATGTACTATTTACATTATTGCCATTGCAACATTGAGCTTCCGAAATTCAGAACAACTGAGGTATCTAATGGCATCAGCGATTGTGTATGAAAATGACCTTAGAATAAGTGACTACGAAAGTTTATGTTTCTGACTCTAGATAAGGAAAATTCTTTATTGCTATAATTAGTGTGTAACTCAGCTTATTGGCTATTTACCTTAAAGATCCCAAACCCAGCAGCAGCACAAGCTGCCAGCACAACACCACCCAGTGTAGAGCTACCGGTGATGCCATCCATATACGCCAGGAGTGCTATGCCGGTATCACAAAGTATCGCTGCTACAATCTGGTAAATACAGAAAACGAGACTATGACTTTTCATTTAACTAATACTTGTTAAAAAACAAGGTATTCATTGCTTACCCTGACACCAACAAACTGCTCATGAAGTACAACCCAGGAGAGTAGATAGATGCAGGAAACATTGGTCGCAAACAACGCGACCACATCAGTTGAAAGAAGTATCTTGAGAGAGTAAGTGTGCATGTACACCGTCACCACCCACAGCAAGCAGAAGAGTCCACAGCGGCTAATAAAGCGAGCTGCATAAAATTAAACATTTAAAAGATAGAATTTAAAAAGAAGGATATTACTACCTTAGTACACATGATATGCCTTTATTCAGACATGAAAATATTACTTTGTAAATTATAGAATATCATAAATATATTACGGTTTTGTTATGTTTGTCATGTGGCAAAAGCCTTGAAGAATCCTCTATTCTGGCCCTTCCATTAGCACCACCTGAGTACTACTTGGTAATTTGACTCTGGAGGAACACATATGTAAATTAAGAAAAATCAACATATTCAATCAAAAAAACAGGAACCTTACCAAATGTGAAACCCTTGTCCCGGAAGTCAGTAAATGCATCATAAACAATGTCATGTGCTGATTTGCATTTGTGATGTATCAACATCACTATCAAGTAGAGAGGATAGAAAAAGATAAGCCAGTTGGTGCAGAACCATGCAGTGAAGAATGGAGCATTAAACAGATTCTGGAATAAATTGCAAACTTTAGTAAAATAAAAACCTTGAACAATCAATTTAATAACTATTATTGAAGTGATTTCATCAGGCCAATTTGTACTGTGAATAGGTATTTGAAAACCAATTTGTATATTTGTTACTAATTATATATAAGCCTGATCAGTACTTACATTAGTGTAAAGTCTTGTAGTATAGTTATTGTCAAGTACAGTTATTGTGGGCTCAGTACTGTGGATCAACCCATATGTGTTTGGTGAATACTCCTCCAAATACATGTGTTTGATGCAATGAGTAGCTGTTACCCATGAAATGGTGAGGATGAGTGTGACACATATGCCATAGTAAATCTGAAAAGGTTTCATGACATTAATATTGTGACTTTACCTACTGCTGCTGAGGAGGAGCTGAGAAAGTCCAAAAACAAGGTTTATAATTAAAATTAGTAAGAGCCTTGAGTCTTACCTTTTTAGCAAACTTTGAGCAACAAGATCTTGGACATTTCTTATCTCGCAACTGTCTTTCCTCATCTTGACTGCTGGTGGCAGACTCGCTGTACGCCTGCTGCAAAGAAGGCTGGGTGGTAAGCGGCGGCGCCGAGCACACGGACACCTGAGGCGTGAGCGGCGCCCGCGGGCTCAGCGGCGTCGGGGGCCCGTTCGGCCGCTCTCTGTCACCATCTGCGCCACCTCGCTCACTCTCCACCACCTCTTCACTTGTTATTATCACAGAAGGCGCTCGGACACGCTTAGGGTTAAATATAGTGGGAAGGTCTCCGTCCCTAGCCATTTTTGTGGCTACCAACATAGCGTACACTTAGCAAAATACATTATACACCCTGTGAATCTGGAAAAACTAATTCATTCTTCAAGTAAATATATTATTTTCTTCAGCGTGAGCGTCAGCTGATTTTTACTTAGTATAAACATTTTTTGAGTATGTAGCTGGTTACCGCACCATAAATCCACCACAAAGAATAAATTACACTACATTATTGTTATTATTAAACTGTTCTAACTACTAAAACTTTTCCTTTCAACCATTTTCCCAAGATTTTCTTGATTTTTTCTTCGCTCGATTAAATTTTCCATATTTTTTCTCTTTGGCAACAAAATCTGTGCTGCGGTTTCCTTTTTAGTTTTCTATCTTACACACCTTTATCCCATTGGTTTATCTAGCAGTATTAAAATTTTGCATAGCTGTTATTGGTTAATATTTTGACAGCTGGTCCATTATAGGTCAAACTTCTATTCTTAACCATAGACTTAAAAACAATGAAAAATAAAATTGTCTTTGATTTCCACAGATTAATAATTTATTAGTGTGGATTCGTCGGGATCGTGAATCGCACCACCTCACGAAGACAACAAAGAAAAGTTATTGTACAGAGACGACAACCCTTAGATAATTTTGCATAATTTTGAATGCCACTGTGTTACCAATTCTACAAAGCCAAGCGTGTGTTTTTTGAGAAATGTAAAAATCCCATGTATATAAGAATACATATCAGTCCTGACTTTTGTGTTTGTACTAATTCATCAAAAGAATCCAAGCACATAGTTTATTTATGCTTAAAATTGAGTGAAGTAAGAGTTTGTTTCTGAAAGATTTCCATTTTTATTTGACCAAATCAAGTTTAAGAAACAAACGAAATCAATCCCAAAAATTCTTCGTTCCAATTCAGGCAAATATACTGACACTTTCTGTTTATTTCAAATGTGCCTAGGTTTCAAAATAAGCTTGTGCCACTTAAATCTTAGGGCCTTCATGTAAAGCTATTTCACATGCCATGCAAGCCTTTTCTGGATACAAACAAGTAGTCGTTGAAATGCAAACAGATAGAAAACACGTCTTTTTGTCCTATTAAAAATAACGTAACAGATTGTTTTTTTACAAGTACACCTGTTTCTACTCTTTGCCCAATTAGGGTTTTTGAATTTAGCTAGATGGCTCTGGCAGCGTAAAAAGTTTCGCGATTTCAACGCCAGAGGGAGATAATTGGTTAGCCTACTTGAAGCATCCGGGAACCTCGCCATAGTAGTAGACATGGCGGGTATCAACCTGGCTAAATGACGAAATAAATTTTGTTTGCTAATATAAGAACGTGTTAATTTCGTAGTAAAAGTGTTGATACTGAAAGACTAATTAAGTTATATTGGTTTAGGACAAAAATGCAGAATGTTGGACAGTCTGAAAACCGAAATATCGATAAGGTGAAGTTGCAACTTGATGTGGTAAAATCGTCCACTCCTCAGAGTTCGGCTTCGAGTCCGGCCAAATCTGAAACCGAAACGTATTCAGGAGCCCCAGCCAAATACATGACGGACTCTTCGGAAAGCGAGGATGACTCTGTATCCGAGGTAAAACGTGTTTTGTTTTCGGCAGAGGCGGTGGCAATGAGGGAATGTGATTATCTGTACCGCTCTAAATACTGCAAGGGACATCTTGTACATGTCTAGTTTGCCCGTTTAACTTCTTTTCTCACTAAAATCATATGGTTATCAGTAATATTTTACAGTTATTATGCGTAACGTGTAACTACGAATAAAATCTATGTTACATTCCCTGTAAAGTACGTCGCTTGCCAAATATTCCGTAAAACGTCAGAAAGTCATAAGTACATACGTACTACTGAGTAATGCATGAAATTATTTATGCCAGCCGCTCCTAGACAGTATTCAATTGATTATTTGTAATTCTACGTTATTATCGGGCTAATCCTCAGTAAGGTTCTTTCCATTGTCTATTTGTGTTTTGGTTATGATCGTACGGTGGCCATGTTTCTGGAATCACATGCAAATCGTCAACGTAAAGTGGCGATTATTGTGTTTTCGCTGCATTATTTGCAACAAAAAGTGTGAATTATATAATTTTCCATCGAAATCATCAGCAATGTTGTCAATCACTGTCAAGTGTTGTCACTCGCGAGAAAATTCTGCGAAACGCCTTCCGATATTCGCGCAAAAATTATGGTACATATTTGGTGAATTGCAAGGACCATTGTTATTAACTGTTATGTGTAAACTCGTCCTTATGCACCACATTGTCAGTACTCAATACTTTCTCATTGGTGTTATAGATCTTGCTGGCTTGTTTGTGCCTAAGCAGGCCAGACCTGTTGGTAAGTCGAAGACAACCTAACTGAGTGCAGAAGGCTTCACCAACACCAATCGCTGTGGCAGTTTGAGTGACTTACTGTTAACCTGCATAATGTGTGTGCGATGGACAATAATTACAAACTCTTGTTTTGGTTTTATTGATGTTGAATGGTCCTTGTGATTCTAACAATCTTACTGTTTCATTTTTCTTCATTTTCAGTCTAACATTAGTTTACTAACATGCTCAATACAAATATTTGATTTGTATGCATATTGCAATTGTTGCAGACTTGTAACCTAAAAATGTAAATAAAATAACTAAAAAATACTTAATGCTCACTCAACCTGTTTTGTGCTATTATTAATTTATAAAATAACCCACAATGTTTATAACATCAAATCTTGTTCCTTTTTATATTGTTGATTTGCAACCTGAAATTATTTGTGCTCCCAGTTATATACCAGAACACACTACACTTACCCACACCAACTGTGACCTGATCAGCTACTTTTTAATAATGCTGTATTCAGCAGTTTTATTTCAAAGTAAAATCCACAGTTAATTCAACAATGGGTTAAACAACATAACCTAACTTCTTAAAGATCAACTAATACTGACTTGTGATTTTTGATTTTCCCATATCTGTTTGTGTATTTTTTTTATCATTTTCTATTTAATAACATAAAGCGTTTTTTTCATATCATCAGGCGGAAATGGATGAAGAAGGTGGTGGTGCAGAGTCATCCAAATTCCTACTCTCTCACGATGATCCGGAGCGAGCAGTTGACCCTGAGATGCAGGCGAGACTGGAGGCCCTTCTGGAAGCTGCCGGTAAGTACTTACATTTTTATTTCAGAGACTTGTACATTTTTTTTATTTAACTAATAAACAATGACCTAATAATGATGATAAGGCAAATGCAAAAAAGATAGTTTAACCATGCATTCATGATCACTGAATTAGTTAACAGTACAGTAAACATTAACAGTTTTTATTCAGTATTCAACACATAAAATGTCTAGTATTGGGTATTGTAATACCAAAACTTATTTGCAACAAAGATTTGCAGAATTTCATTTACCATAATTTTGGATGGGTTTTGAGGGTTTGATAAAAAAAATGTTGGCATCCAATGTGATCACTTCCATAAAAGAAATTTCTGATCCATTTAACACAGTATTCAATACTATCATATATACTTAAAATACATCTAAATTCCTTTTAATAATTAATTTGTGTGTCCAAGTGCATTGCAGTTATTTATAACAAAGGCTTAATCACTAACAATGAAACTATGTTTCTTTGTTTTATTTATAGGGTCATTGATAAATAAATAACAAATTAATAGAAGTTCTTGATGTCCTGGTCTCTAATGGCAAAATAGTGAAACATTCATCAAACAGTCTACTATTATTTCTATGATATGTATGTCACATTCACTCCATAGATGTTTATTTTGGATTAAACTCTACACCTTTGACCATTTTCCATGGTAAATGTTTGTTTATTATCACTCGGAATGTATTATGTACTTGTGTCACTTCGTTTATTTACTTTCTGATATGTGTATACCAAGTACATGCTTTGTTTGTTTTTTAAGCAATAGAATTCTCACCTCAAAGCTCTATGAATGAATGAAGCAGTAACATTGTTTCCTTCATAGCTTAATGAATTGATCACAATCACTTGTTGTTAGTGTTATTTATTTGATAATGTACTTATTGTGTTTTCTTTCTTAGGGTATCACTTCTTGTGATTGCCCTTCTTAAAAATCGTGCTACGTAAATATCCCGCTCGCATGGCAGGTCACACACTCCGTACATATTTTTTTGTGCATGCTCGCCTCGTTTAATCGCCATACTGGACCTTATGTCGTAGGCGTGACGGGTTAGGCGGTGCTTGGGTATGTCGGAAGTGTGCGACGTCACAACTAAGCAGACGCGCCTGTCGGGGCAGACACAGACACTGGGCTTGGTCCAAGTCATAGTATTCAAGAGCGTTTTCAAAAATCATAGAAGTAGTGGAGCATTAGCGCTCATTGTTTTCACTGGGTTAAAAAGTAAATATCAGGTATATGCCTAGACTTTGATATTAATACTTTATCTTAAAATAGTGTATTGTCCGATAGTATCTTATCGAAATAACACTGGTTAGATTTAATACGGTGACGAATCTCTACTGTGTTATTTAATGCAATAAAATAATTATTCTACAAGTTTTTTCATTGAATGTTGCATCCACTCGCGTCATCATTCAACTTGCGGAACACATTTCTTTCCAAAGACATTTATAGGCGTTGTGCATTGTTATATGGTGCTATTTATCAGGTATATCGCTAAGGATATTTTTGTGATGCGCCGACTTCTAATCCTTAGACCGCCACCCAACCACATTCTGTGGTCGTGACGTAACAATCCGATACTCATTGCATTAAGTTCCTCTGAACGCCATTTTCCAGCTTTAAAGCTTCATATATCACACTTCGAACTGAAAACGCGATTAACATTAGAAATCAGATTACGTATGAAACTTAACTTCGAGAAAAGTTGTCCTTTTTGCGGACCAAAAAGACGGAGCACTATCGATTTTTTTTACACGAAAGTGCATTTTGTTACGACCGTAAAAGCTCTTCGAAGATCCTACGTCTGCGTCAGGCCTTAGCCTGACTTCAATCTACTATTAATATTGACCGCAATGCTTCAGAATAGAGATTGCAAAATCCGGATTTTTTGAAAATCCGGATTTTAGTTTCAGCATTTGAGTTAAATCCGAATAATTCGGAATATCCGGATTTTTCGAAATAAAATTAACTTTCTTTAAAATGTGTAATAAAACACATTTAATTATATAAATTAACATTTATCAATTATCAGGCAGGATCACAATCACAATAAAAACAAAACTTCAGGTTCTTTCCCACTTTAAAAATTAGTCTTTTTAGAATTGGAACAACATAAATACGAAATATTCAATATAATCATTAGCAAAAGTAAGTAAATATATTTAAACGAGTGTATACTTATTCAGTCTTCTTCAAAAATATAAATCTTAAGAACATGAAGGTTTCAAGAGTATCGTCATTTCAGGCGCGATCTTAATTCATTATATAGCATTTCGGCAGTCGAAAAAACCCTTTCAGCCTCTCCACTGCTTGGAGGTATTGGCAGCCGCCTTATCATAACCCGCTTAAGAAGTTCACCGCGATCACCATTCTCGAATAACGCCATTGACGACTTGAATTAGCGCGGGCAAATCGAGTGTTTTTGAACCCAAAGATTACACAAATACGAATACGAGCCTACATTCGCGTCGTACTATTTACATTCATGATAATACAAGATTGAATATGAAATGTAAGCATCAACTCAGAGTCCAACATTAACTAGTTACTCATTAGTCCAACAAAGGAGTAAGAAGGTGCTCTTGATACCATATTAAACGATTTCATACATCTTCATGACGCACAGTTCGAGTTTCGACCCGGACTCTCAACTGAAAGTGCTATTTTAAGTTTGAAGGACACCGTTAAATACTACATAGATCGCAGTACACCGGTGTACGCCTGTTTCCTCGATCTCTTCAAGGCATTTGATCTTGTCTCGTATAAAGTGCTCTGGGAGAAGGTGGAAAGCAAGGGTGTACCTTCTGAGATATGTGGTCTGTTAAAATACTGGTACGATAATCAAACAAACCATGTGAAGTGGGACGGTACGTTGAGTGATCCGTATGGGCTGGAGTGCTGGGTGAGACAGGGGGGTCTAACGTCTCCCAGGCTCTTCAACCTTTACGTGGACGCTCTCATATGCTAGATTAGCAACAGGCGTGTCGGATGTAGTGTTGGTGAGGTGTGTGTGAACAACATCAGCTATGCAGATGATATGGTGCTGCTGGGCCCTTCGGTGGGGGAATGAGAGAATTACTAAAAGTGTGTGAAGCTTATGCTGCCTCGCATGGTTTGATATACAAATTTTGAAATGTGAGTACATGGTCTTTGGGGTCAGTGGCAAAAGTCGGGAAGATGTAACCTCTTTTAAATACCTCGGCCATTTTCTTGCTGATGACCTGAAAGACAATGTATAGACAGGGAACGTAGGGCGCTAGCGGTCAGGTCTAACATGCTGGCCCGCAGATTCGCACGATGTACGGATCAAGTCAAAATTACCCTATTTAAGGTGTACTGTCAGAGCATGTACACGTGCAATCTGTGGGTCAATTACACCAAAAAATCGCTGGATATCCTACGAGTCCAATATAATAATGATTTTAGAGTGCTGTTGAGACTACCACGATATTGTAGTGCATCGGAGATGTTTGCGCAGGCCCACATTGACGGCTTCCACGCGATTATTCGCAGGAAAACAGCTTCGTTGCTCAGAAGAGTGAGAGATAGTTTCAAGCAAAAACAACAACATTCTAAGAACAGTAGCGGAGAATCATTATTCTCCAATTTTGAAAAAGTTTGTCCGCACCCTAATTTAATTTCTATGTTTCAGTAACACTAATTTTATATGTTTCCTTTATTACTAAACTTTATTACTAAACTTTGAATTAACTTATATTCGAATAAACCGGTTTTGAGTCCTGGAAATCCGGATTTAAAAATTGTCTTAAAATCCGGATTTTTCAGTCGTTTTCGGATTTCGAATAATCCGGATTGCAATCTCTACTTCAGAAGCTTGAATGTTTTAAAACTTTGTGTCTAATAATTGAAAACCTATTTACTGACGTTATGTCTTTGCAATTTAAGATTATGAAACCGTCAATCGAATAATTCAAACACCTTGACCTTTTCTACACGTAACTGCAGTGACTTCCATTTGTCTACGTACCTAGGTATGTAGGTATAGTGTATTTAATAAAATCAATAAGGTTTTACTAGCATTAAACTGACATGTGATATAATGTACAAACAACAGTTAGTCGCGTGTATTCAAATGCACAATTTGATGCAATATTAAATGCATCGCAAGTAGTTTTCGGTTTGAAAAATTTTGGTTAAACCAATTTAATGCAATCATGACTGTTTATATCCATTACTTAATTATTTTTTAACTCAAAAACTCACTACGACACGCGTAGGCAAAACACGCCAGACATTCACTTCCGTATAAAAACATGATTAATTAACGCTGTCAGGATAACAATATGTTTTCTATAAAACAAAATTTTATGACTATGTGTGAATGTGACCCTTAATCCTCTAGTTTGCCTTTGTGATGTTGCATTTGAGTGCAATCAATAATTCGCCAGCATGCGGGTCCGCCCGCTAAAAGAATCGGAACGAATTGAATGAAATCAAGTATCTACTTAGTTATGATAAGGATACAACAAGGTCGGCCTTAAGTAAAGTTTAAAATTGCAAAAGTAAACGTCATATTCATAAAATACAATGCTAATAAGATTGGTTTAAATGTCGACCACTTTGGTGTAATGGTTAAGAAGTTGACCAACTATTAACCAAGAGGTCGCGGAATCGATCCCCGCACTGTACAAACATTTGTGTGCATGAACATGTTATATGATTTATTTAAGTTTATTTGTAACACCACTGTCGATTCTGATATCTGTAACACAAGTGCTTCAGCTACTTACCACGGAGTCAGCTCAATGTATGTGATGTTGTTGTATATTTATTTATCCGAACGACTTTGTATGGAATGTAGTACATCTGGAGACACAAGTGAAGTGCTAACCATACGAAGTGCAGACACTCAGACGGAGTCATTGTTTTCATTCGCAAATAACTAAATGCAGTCTGTTACGGTGTAACCTATTTCGGGAATGCCCGTAAGTAGGCTAGCCAGTGTCTTCGAGCTAAGAACGAGACTTTTGTTGTGATACGTCAAACTGATGCCTCTCCACTTTCCTTTTATAGACAAGGAATTGTTTTCCTTTTTGCTATGTACGCGTTAGTGGTTCTATTTTTACTCAAACCACGATTCGGATAAAATTGCTATGGTAGGTGATAGAAACGAGAACGGAAGTTTTAATTTTATAACTATCCTGATTTTACTAGTTTACACTTTGATTAAGTACACCCCATTATGCATGATAAATTGATAAAGTATAACTAGACGTATTTGCGTTGCTAAGAAAGAAATTAACAAGTTCATGAGTTACAATTATGCTCATTTATTTGACTGATATAAGTTACGGGCTTATAAATACACTGGATAAATGTTTCGTATTTGCTAATAATCAAATTACAGTTTATTTCACTAATACACTGTACATATTTTAATGACTTATTCATTTACATAAAATCCCCATAACACATATTTTTAACTCAAAACTGAAGAATCATGTAGAGTTAATTAGTTTCTCCCACTATACAAACACATGAATTAGTCCTGATCGGCTCACAATGAAGCTAGGACTAATTAAGTCCAAGTCATATCAAACCTACTTTAAGATCTCACTTTTTTGATCATTGTTTAGAGTTTGTACAGAACTTGGCACTCATTTAGATCTCCATACTTTTTGCGGCGAAGCCCATAGCCAAGCATAGTTTTTCTATTGAACTTGGCTCTTCTTTTTTCCATTTATGTTTTTTACTTTTTGTAAAGTAAACTAGAGGCTCTTTATACGTATATTTACTTCTGTTCTTCTGTTAGTTTCCTGTATTTACGTCAAATAGGTTTGAGTTATGGAGCGGTCAAAAGTGGTACCAAGTGGTTCGTTTAATATTACACCTGACGCTAGCTAGCAACTTCCTTTACTTGAACTTGGCTTGACACGCTGCCGCGTGTCTGAATGAATATATTGATACAAAACGACCTACGGCCGAACTGCTGTGCTTGGTCATTATAACAATACAACATTTGCATGAAATACACTTATTTGTTCAACTTACAATACGTTTTACGAAAGAAACACATTTATTATGAATGAAAACGGCATAAAATTCGGACCCTTATCTTTCCTAACTATTCCTGAAGTATATGTTTGTGTGTGGTAACCTTGCTGTATGGAAATAATATGTTTAAGGTGTGCAGTTTATGGCGATGGCATACTCGTTTGATAATAGTAGCAATATGCGTAGAGTGAAATGTGAAAAGAAAGTTAACATTGAACTTATTACTGCAATATGGTCCACATCAGCTTTAGTACTGCATATATACATATTTTGTCGTCATACAAAATAGTACTTATGCGTGCAACTGGCTCTTGTTGCCTTTCCCCTGCTGATGGATGTACATCATATGTACACTCAGCCGCAATAACACATTGTACAAATACACAGATCCTAAATTATACCGTATGATATGGTACTACTTTAGCTATCACTTTATTCTAGTCTATTTGATAATGCAGCGTGCATGCGATTTGTATGATCACAGTACGCACTGCATTTCTAATTCCTACAGTGATTTACATTCGGCGCTAATTTGGACTGCGGCAAGGCAACTCTCAGTTATAATTTCTTTACGCACAACTTATCGGATGAAATGAAACGTAAATTAGTTATTGAACCTCCTCGGCTAGCTTGTTTCGTGATCCATAGAAATGCTGACCAATCATTGTATGCTATATTCTATGTTATTATTATCATCTATGTTAATCATTGCATTAGATGAAAAAATGACCCATTATAATTTAGACGTGTCTTTTTTGCCACCTTTTTTTATCTCAAATTCGTGTTGGACGTTCATAAAAGCATGCAAACTTCTCATACTGCAGTCTCGTAACTCTCCTATCTTCAAGAAATCCATCCACCCATAAGTCATAAAATTCGCATTGCAAATACATAAGTAACACATTTTCTCTACGTGTATACAATAAAACCAGTAACATCTGACTTGCTTTCGTGTCATTCAAACTGATCTTATTACCTCCAATTATTAATCGTACTTAAATAATCAGAGTTTATTTTGCTGTCTCTGCAATCAATATGTTGAAGGTTTCTAATGTCATGCAAATTATAGTCTTCATCAGATTTCTCGTATTCACAATGACAGTCAGTTCGATTAACCCGCGTGAACGCTATTAATCTCACCATATACAACTGGATCTTTAGTTTACCCAGGATCTTTGAAACCAAACAGAGGAAGACACGTAAGTCCTTACAATTGCCTACATAAAAATAGCCCGCTCACGCACACGCACGCACGTGTAAACAACTCGCAGTGTTGAACTAGGAGCGGATTCATTCAGGTCATAAGTAGGACCACGAGCGACTAGCTCATACCGAATTTGCCCTATTTTTGTTTTATCTAGAATCCTACACCCAGGATACAGCTAAACTTTTAAAAGAAAACGACTAAACATGTAGGAAGGCTCCGTTAGATATTCAAACGTAACTATTTTGTACCCCATAGTTGAGGTGAGGACGTATATAGGCTGATGAGAGATGAGAACTATTTAGTAATCTGTGCTTAGGACCCGAACCGACTAGGAAGGAGTAAATATGTAGAATTTCAATCTAAGTTTCGACTTGTATTAATTTCTGTGAATAAGTAGATAACTAAAGTTGCATTTGCGCCAGCAGGCATCGGCAAGCTGTCCGGCGAGGGCAAGCACCTAGCGGACCCGGAGGTGCTGCGGCGGCTGACGTCGTCGGTGTCGTGCGCGCTCGACGAGGCGGCCGCGGCACTGACCCGCATGCGGAGCGACCAGCCGCCCGCGCATCACCGCCACCATCATCAGGATAAACCGTTAGTATACAACATGTAACACTGAGCCCGCGTTGTGGAGTATGGTTTGGACCACCTCATAGTTGAGGTGAGGCCTGTGCCCAGCAGTGGGACGTATATAGGCTGATGAGATGAGATGAGATACATGTAACATTGCATAGTCTGACGCGAAGACACGTTAATGTGGTTAAACGCCCCAGAAACAGAATTTGTAGACAAATATGATCTCACTTTAGGGTTTTCGAACCCGTTTTTTTAAGATTTCGGACATGTATAAGGAGCTTAAGCCACTCCTACCACTTGATCGGGAGCAGCGACAAAACATAGATGTGTGGCGACCTCTCGGTCGACATCACAAGGAATGCCTAATGGTGGCAAGCACGACAGCGAGCGCTGATACAGGCTATATGGTGCTATTAGCCTAGTACCGCACACGACCCGCGGCATATGAGATTTATATCCAGAATAAAAAAGATAGCCAATTCAAGTCGATGTCTATCGGACCTTGGTCCCCGACCACACCACCATTGTCGGTAGGATGCGCTTCCCTTTTCGTTCCTAATCCAATTGCGCCGTATCTCTCCAAAAAATGGAACCGGCCAATCAATGAATGAAAGCTCCGCTCATTCACGGTGCCGCGGTGCCACCACTTAGCGGCCTTCCCGCTTGATAACACCAGTTGAACAAATGCTAGACATACTTTATATAGCATACATCAGGTTATTTTGAAAGTAAGATGACTTATTACCAACAGTTGAACCCATATCATACAAAGCAAGAAGACAAAAAAATCGTGTTGCAGCCACTTTGTATCTTACTTAATTCTAGCTTGATATCTGTCCAAATAGTTGCTTAGGCCTGGTACTCAGTTTCCAGACTAATACTCTACGTCTCGTACTCCTGTGCCAACTTTCTTCAGTTAAAGACAATTCAGCAATAAAGCCCATCATAGTCCACGGCGCAGTGAATATAAATTGTTGTCTACCTTGTGTGACACCTAGAAGGGCTCTTGTAATTTGAATCTAGCATTTATACGACTCTAGTTTGATTCCGTAATATTAAGCGTTACATTTGACTGACAAGCAAGGAACTGGAGCACTGCCTGGTGCCTCGCAAAATGTCACAAACTATGTAGACGTGTTTTTACCAGTAGAGCGAAACGACAAGTCGACGGGACATTCTACCTACACTTGTTGATAGAATCGAAGTCAAAGACCTACCTTACATTCATAAAGCGGAAACAATACTGCCACCTTATCTGTTTCTTACAGTTTTTGCATGAATTACATTCATTGACAGTTCCAACGACAAGGACGACCCTACCGGTGCACTAAGTTTCCTGCACTGCACATAATTTACTCTGACATTTTCAATTGAATAAAAAACATACAGATGGTCCTAATATTCAGAATAGTCCTTATTTACCTTCGGTTTTCAGAAACAGTTTTTCATTATGTGCATATTTTTATATCATTGATGTGTAGACGTCATGTTTTCTTCTGATGAAAGTAATGCTGTATGGAGTCATTTGTTGACGTGACTGATACAATGTATAGTGATGTTCAAAGGTTAAACATATTTTCAGTGTTACTTTAATATCTACATTTAGCCCTTGTCTGGGATGTGACCTAAATATGAAGGTGCCTTCGTCCATATTTTAACATGATGAAAATCCGAGATTGAGTTATCGGTTCGCAGATTTCTCGTTTCGGTCGTGGCGGAATAATCTGCCGCGTCCGTTGCGATCGAGACGCGGACGACAATGATTTTTGAAGCTTTGATCTTAAGCGGGCTACTCACACAACTGCCGCAGGGGCAATCTAGGGTGCATGGCGGTCGAAGCGATATCGGGAGTATCTCTACACACTTGCCTGCAGTACAGTGTTCGAAAGTAAGTTTGAGCGAGCGCACGTGTTGATAATGGCACCAGTATTATCAAAAAATCAAAAGATCGGTGTAGCTCTGGCGCTTTCTGTGATGCTCCCGCAAAAAAAAAGAAAGAGGAGATACTGGGTGAAAAATTGGCTACAGAAAAGAAGCGAGTTATGCCACATGAATATTATAAGGGAACTGGAAGTAGATGACCTTAAAAACTTTTTACGTATGGATATTGCTTCTTTTGAAGAGCTCCTTGCAATGGTTACACCATATATAGAAAAAAAAGATACATTAATGCGGAATGCCATAAGCGCTAGAGAACGATTAATTGCTACGCTTCGATTTTTGGCTAGCGGACAAACCTACGAGGAATTGAAATTTAGTTGTATCATATCGCCACAATTGATGTCCACAATGATTCCTGAGACATGTTGGGCGATTTACAAATGTCTAAAACATTAAATTGAGGTAAGTAACATTTCTATTATTAGCAATTTGACTAAAATAAATGCAAGTTATACAAATTCTCTGTCTGGTGAAAAAAAAATCACAGTGTAATCATTATGTTTTTTTATTACAATAATTAGGTACAGAAGTTCCAAATAATTAAGTATACATTATATTTCAGTTTTTTAGTTTATTTTCGTTTAAATAAAAGGAAATCCTTAACTTCGTCAAAAGTACCTTCTACTGAAGTAGTACTGCCAGTAAATGTAACATTCGGAAAATCACTTTGGTCATTTGGGTCACCTTCAGCTGAATTACTATTACTGCTAAATGTAGTATTTGGGAGATTAGTGGATGGTGGGGGATTATGAGCAATTGCGTAGGCTTGATGTTGTGGGGATGGTGTTGGAGTACGAGCAATTGCATAGATTTCATATTGTGGGGATGGTGTAGGGGTATGAGCAATTGGGTAGGCTTGATGTTGTGGAGGTGGTGTAGGGGTATGAGTAATTGCGTAGGCTTGATGTTGTGGGGATGGTGTAGGAGTACGAGTAATTGCATAGGCTTGATGTTGTGGGGATGGTGTAGGAGTACGAGCAATTGCATAGGCTTGATGTTGTGGGGATGGTGTAGGAGTATGAATAGATGCTGACTGAATGTATGTACTATGGTATTGGTTTCTTAAAGTGATTGACGATTCTTCTGTTAGTTTCCCAAGTTGCCCATAGAAAATGACGTCAGATATTAATTTTTTAGCAATAACTTGCTGGTGTATACTCAATTCCTTTAATTGAATACCATAGCCCTTTCCTATGACTTCCCATTCGTCAGTACTGGTGAGAAGTTTTTGAGCAGTATCAAGTAGTTTATCTTGCTTTTTTTGTAAGTTCAATCGCTGTTTTCTTGGCGCCACCGTTTCTTCTTCCGTTTTGTCTAGCGTATTTGGGCGTTTTTGGAGTGATTGACTACCAGATGGTTCATCCAAACTCTGTGAAGTCTGAAATAATAAATTTCTCATTACGGTTTGTTTCAGATGCCCTCATCGGAAACTGATTGGAAGAATACAGCAAAAGTTTTTGAAGAAAAATGGAATTTCAGTCACTGCGTCGGAGCAATGGACGGAAAACACGTAGCTATAGAAAAGCCCCCTGGTAGTGGCTCGTGTTTTTTTAATTACAAACAATTTTTCAGTGTAGTACTCTTTGCCGTAGTCAATGCAAATTATGAGTTTATGTATGTCCATACTGGCATCAACGGAAGCGTATCTGATGGTGGTGTAATACAACATACAAAATTTCATGAAAAACTAATGAAAAATCAGTTAAACCTACCACCAGCGTCAGCCTTACCAAATACTAATATAACAGTGCCCTATGTATTTGTAGGAGACAGTGCATTTTCTCTCAACAGACATGTGATGAAGCCCTATCCATTCAAGAATATAAATCATGAACAAAGAATATTTAATTATAGATTATCTAGGGCAAGACGAGTAGTAGAAAATGCCTTTGGAATACTGGCAACACGTTTTAGGATTTTTCGCCGAAAAATAAGTATAAATGTTGAGAACGTCGACGTTATTGTTCTAGCATGCTGCGCCTTACACAATTATTTGATATCAAAATCAAAAATCTACATGACAAATTCATGTACAGACACTGAAAATACAAATGATCGGACTTTTCGGCCAGGTGATTGGCGGACAGAATCATTTGAACTAGTATCAGTCGCACAAAGAAACGAAAAACAGCGTAACGATGAAGGAAACTATGTTAGAAGTCAATTTATGGCATATTTTAACGGACAAGGTAGTATAGATTTTCAAGAAGATATGTTACGAGTAATTTAAGAGATTATTATAATATTGTTATAACATTATACCATGAAAATTATTACATATTGTAACTTTGTGTGATTTATAAATAAAAAAAATGTTGGTACCTCAAAGTAAAGTTAAAGTACCTTAATAACTAACAATAAAATCTTTTCTTTTATTTATTTACCTCGTTAGGATCCATGGTATCTATTCCCGTGCGAGATGGTTCAGTAGTCTCTTCAATAAAAGTAAAGAGGTTGTAATACCATAGAGATGGCTTGTACACATCATTGCTCCCGGATCCAGTTTGTTTTGAAGAATTTACCTAAAAAACATAACAAACTGAAATAAAATACAATTTCGTACTGTAATTATAAATAACATTTTTAAAATTGGTTCAAACATACCTTTTTTAATTCCCGCGTAAAGGACGTACGCATATTTTCAAATTTTTTTTTAAAAGCTGAAATATCGATGTTATTTTCAAGTTCACGTAATATTTCAAACATGAGTTCAAAAGTTTGGTGCCTCATGTCACGGTTAAAATAGTGTTTGTGTTTTTTATCCCACATGTGGGGTCGGTCCTTATAAACTTCTATCACGCGGGTCCAAATTTCACGTTCCTTGTCGGTCGCCATATTGATTGATATGCGTGTACGCCGTGTGACGGTTACCAACCAACTGAACAAGAAATTGCCCCGATCGCGCTACACACGCGGCAACGTAGCAGGGCGGCAGGGGCGATTTAGGAAGCAAGGATGGTCTCGCGCCCCTGCCGCCCTGCTGCAGGGGCGATCTAGGAAATTGCCCCTGCTTGCCTACACACATCACAATTAAGGTGGCAATTCAGGGTCCTCCCCACTTCTACACCCTAGATTGCCCCTGCTGCAGGTGTGTGAGTAGCCCGCTTTATCTGATGTGCCCACGACTATTCGATTGTGCGCTCGTGTTCTGTTTTTGTTGTTAACTAGTTCGTTGTTGCAGCACCCAATGCGGATCGACGGCGACGGGAACGACGCCGACGGTGGCGTCGTCCGCCGGTGCGGAGGGTGCACCGTCGCTGGCCGAGGCGTGTTCGGACGGCGACGTGGGCACGGTCCGCAAGCTGCTCACGGAGGGCCGCTCGGTGCACGAGACCACGGAGGAGGGCGAGTCGCTGCTGTCGCTGGCCTGTTCCGCGGGCTACTACGAACTCGCGCAGGTCCTGCTTGCGATGCACGCGAGCGTCGAGGACCGCGGCATCAAGGTGAGTGAATGATATTAATCAATCATTATGCTGATAACAATCTGTACACGCACGTTTTCCTCCAAATTATTCGAGTTGGGTTAGAATGATGGTGATATATCATTGTTTAGTCTGGTTTAATGCATGTTGGTTTAATGTTTATTCCGGATTAATTAATTATTAATCAATCAAATATAGTAACGTTAATGGTGGTTTCAGATATTTGCTTACTAAAAATGCATTGATAAAATTAGCCTAACAAGAATTTCTTGTTGGTAAATCTTAAGTTCCTACATGCGATAAGAGTACGCGCGTAATTTTTTTAGATAACATTGTACTCTGCAAAGGTCAACGTAATACTTTCTCGTTTATTTAAAAAAGTAGCTATAATAAATTTAGCCTTTAGCTATCTTCCGTTAGTCCGTCGTCCTATCAGTTTATTCAAAACGAATGATCACTTGTGTTTATGCTTTGTAGCTACGCGCACTACTACGGTTCGAGCATTTGTAAGGAACTCTGTAGGAAGAATATGCATTTGTATTTACAATTATTGTAATCAAAACATCTCCATATCATTATTATGTGATAATGATATGGAGATGTTTTGAATTAACTTTCGATGATAAAATAATAGAGTGTTAGCTAATCGTCCATCGTCTATCTAAGGGCGACTGCACACCCCTGATGGAAGCAGCGTCGGCCGGCCACGTGGACATCGTCCGGCTGCTCCTCGCTCACGGCGCGGACGTGAACGCGGTGTCCGGCTCCGGGAACACGCCGCTGATGTACGCGTGCGCGGGCGGCCACGAGGAGTGCGTGCGCGCGCTGCTCGAGAACGGCGCCAACGTGGAGGACCACAACGAGAATGGACACACGCCGCTCATGGAGGTGTGTGCCCCATTGCTTATGTATTCTCTGAGCTTATTTTATTTTTTTTAATTATTTTTTTCAAGCTTCAATAGGTCCATATTGTAAATACCTTACAGACTAACATACATACAAATATAACTTATAAAAATAAAACAAAACAATACACTATTTAGTCGGCGTAGTGTTACGCAACTTGGTGTCGGGTATCCGTCCACGAAATCGACGATACACAACACCCTTCGGCCATAATTCTTCCTTCGTGAAGGTCGACAGCTGTTCGGTGGGAACCTTTACCACATGGCCTTTATGGGTAAGTTCCTATGCATATTTGTCACTGCTGAAGTCGACAAGGAGAGTGGACACACGCGACCCAAGAGTTGGGACATCATGATCAGATCTAAGAACTTACATAACTTATTTTGTGCTTTCGTTGTAAATTGATACTAATAGATTTATCTGTGTATGATATTTAGTCTGTAGAAATGAGGACTGTTGACACCAGGGTCAAAAGCAAAAACGCCTGTCTTTGAAAGCGGTATGGAGTAGTTAATAGGCACAGGATGTCCACTGTTCAATTGTGTTTGATCGTACGCAAGTGCGATCCTGCTACCTTTACTGGGCAACCTCAACTCCCAACCATTACCATTCTTTTCAACCATTCACTTTTTTTCCAAAGTTTTCAGCGAACTTGCTTTTTAATCCCAATGGTTCTACCTAGCTTTGCAAAGCGTAACATTATCTTTTTCCATGCAGGCCGCCTCAGCGGGCCACGTGGGCGTAGCGAAGATCCTCCTCGAGCACGGCGCGGGCATCAACACGCACTCAAACGAGTTCAAGGAGTCCGCGCTAACGCTGGCCTGCTACAAGGGACACCTCGACATGGTGCGGTTCCTGCTAGCGGCCGGCGCGGACAGAGAGCATAAGACCGATGAGATGCATACCGCGTTGATGGAAGCTAGTATGGACGGACATGTAGAAGTCGCGAGGCTGCTGTTGGACTCTGGAGCGCAGGTATGTCACATTCTACAGAATTATTGAGCATCTATATCCCTCACTGACAGTCATAGGTTGCTAAAAGAGACACCTCAACATGGTTCGGTTCCTGTTAGCCTCCGGCGCGGACAGAGAGCAGAAGACCGATGGTGGCGTTGATGGAAGCTAGTATGGACGGACATGTGGAAGTCGCGAGGCTGCTGTTGGACTCTGGAGCGCAGGTATGTCACATTCTACAGCCTTATTGAGCATCTATATCCCTCACTTACAGTCATAGGCTGCTTGCTACAAGAAACACCTCGACATGGTCCGGTTCCTGTTAGCGTCCAGCGCGGACAGAGAACATAAGACTGATGACGGCGTTGATGGAAGCAGCTAGTATGGAAGACATATGGAAGTCGCGGGGCTGCTGTTGGACTTTGACGCGCAAGTAGGTTCTTCGTGTAGCTAAATTCAATACATTTACCTTTCAAGATCTCGCTGGCTTATTACAAGGGACACCTCGACATGGTGCGGATCCTAGTAGCGACGAGATGATAGACAACTGAAGCCCTGCAGAGATTTGCTAAAGCTGGAACCAAAGAACCGTCATAGTAACTCTTTCTTTACTTATATTGTTGTTTCTTCCAGAGTTATCTTTGGTCAGTCTATAATAAGATGTGTTGACGACACTTGAGACGAGTTTATGAACAAAATATCTCTAGCTCTATTGGCTCATTTGGGATTTTTAGCTTACAAGCAGCTTAAAGTGCAATACATAATTTTGTTGTTTTTTGTTGTCGCGGTTGGAAATGCTTCTGCGCAGCTGTCACCTTGAATGTCTTAGTCCTTCGGCGTTAGAATTAACTCGACCAAACAATCTCTATGTCTCTATACCACTTTAATCTCGTCCCCAGGTGAACATGCCGACGGACAGCTTCGAGTCACCGCTGACGCTGGCGGCGTGCGGCGGGCACGTGGAGCTGGCGATGCTGCTGCTGGAGCGCGGCGCCAACATAGAGGAGGTCAACGACGAGGGGTACACGCCTCTCATGGAGGCCGCTAGAGAGGGTGAGTGAGATAATAATGTGCATGCGTCAGCAGCTCATTTTAATGGTTGAGTTTGATGCGAAGCGTTTGTGTTTCGAAGAGTTTGTAGGGCCCAAAAGATAAGGAGACATGACGTTCAAGTCTGTAAAATGTAATTTTGACATCCATAAATGTCTAAGATTATTCAATATCGTTTATTCAGGTTAAGACTAAAACCAGGTCAAATACTATGTCAAACAAAGTGTTTATACTGCAACAAAAAATAATTAAGGCTTCGCCAAACAAAACTAGAGTTGCGAACTGCGGGCGCTAACTCTCTGTTCGACTAACAACCGTCACAATATAACACAATTTGACTCTAAGGGCCGTATAACCTTGCTTTCCGCTTACTGGCAGCGTTTTTTTATGTAATAAAATTGTAACAAAATTACGATTAATCGAACCGATATGGCCGTTGGGGCGGAAAGGTTCTCGAATTGCTACCGCATGTCGGGTGGCGTTCCGTGGGTAGGCAGGCCCCCCTGCAAGGTCAACCGACGATCTGGTGTAGATTGCTGGAGACGCAGGTCCGATCGCGGTGGAGATCCACGGGAGAGGCCTATGCTCAGTAGTGGGCGTAGAACGGCTGATATGATGATGATAAAGTTTCAGGCACCGTATGTGCAAATTCTCGTGTTCGAACAACAGAAATCGTGTTTTTCTGTTTCCTCATTTTCATCTAGCTACAAGCACTTAAATGTTAGTTTGTTCCTTGTCTTAACAAAATAATTTTAATAAATAATTTGTAATGCATAGGACACGAAGAGATGGTCGCCCTTCTCCTCGGGCAGGGCGCGTCGATAAACGCGCAGACCGACGAGACGCAGGAGACGGCGCTCACGCTCGCGTGCTGCGGCGGCTTCCTGGAGGTAACGATAGAAAGAAAGACAGAAAAATAGTACATTATGGTACTAGTGTGTAACGTCGGTGATTAACGCCGAGGCGCCATTGAGACCCGAGCCGTAGGCGAGGGTCTTAAGAGAGTCGAGGACGGTAATCATCAATACACACGTGTATCATACGATGTTTTTCAACACACTTGTGAATAAAATAACCATAAAATCTCATTTTATTTAGTAGATAAAAAGTTTATTTTCCGCGCATAGGGGTTGCGCCTATTCTGCCACGTACAAAATGGGGACTAAAGTTTTCTTTTTTTTTAATCTATAACTCAGTAGTGAGTTATAGCAATGAAAAAGTCACAGTTTGATTAAAGGTGTCATTATTAGTCTAATACGGTAGTTGACACCACCAATCGTTGACGTACTTTTTATCAACTGTCAAAACGCTTTTCTTCATAGAGTTTGTATGGGAATAACACACTTTGACGTCATCGCGTGCAATGCCGACTGAGTGACTAATTATCATTTGAATTCCAATTAAAAATCAAATAATACGAACTGCAGAAAAATATTAGTGTAAAGGCATCTGAAATTATGAATTATTTTAGAGAAAATCAGTTTTTGAATATTTCTTTCATAGTGGAAACAAGCCTATTGCAGTGAAATAACAACCACTTTATGAGCAAGTGTGTTGAAAAGTTTATTATACAATGCACATCGACTGCAATTCCGCAATACATGTGGCTGAATTCTGGGCTGCCACGATGTAATTTCTCGTGTTCCATCGACAGTCGACACGCTAAGAAGAATAGACATCACAAACACACAAACATATTACAGGAATCATTGGAAGCTATTGTTTTCATGTTTACCCTAAACATGAAAACAATAGCTTGTAGATATGTAGAAAACTAGTTTATGATTTGTACTACGAAAAACATCATTAAGTTTTGAATATTTAAGTATACTTATGCTAAGTTACAAACCAACACCAGCAGACTAGTGTTAAATGAAGTATACATAGAAACTCGATCGGATGAATTCATACTTACAAGTTACACGAACTCAGATATTTGATATAGATATAAATAAGCAGATACTTTCGTCTTGCGTCAATAAATAGCACTGGAGAGTGTCAATTTTAAAAATGTACTGTGGCCAGCATAACCATTGCATTATATCGTCAACCAAGCTGTTATCCTGTACTTGTGTGCATCGTTTGCATTTGCCTACAACAGTGATTGATATGTGTGATCTTACAGGCTGCAATTGTTCAAATGTATGCAATGCGTTAACCCCTTTTCGTCGTGGTTCAGGTGGCGGACTTCCTCATTAAGGCCGGCGCGGACGCCGAGCTGGGCGCGTCGACCCCTCTCATGGAGGCGTCGCAGGAGGGACACCTTGAACTCGTACGGTAAGCTCACGAATATATAAACTCTTTTGCAAAAAAAACGGGCACTTTAGATTTTTTCCTCTACTTTAATGAAGAAGAACAAGAAATAGGTTTTATTAATTTGACGATGTACCTATTGGCATGTTATTTGAAGCATCCTGGCATGATTCTTTACGTTCCAAATTTAAAATTTGAAATTAATAAAAGAAAAATAATGATTATTGTGGATTATTCTAAAATTGCTTTACTAATGGCGCGAATTGCTGAAACGATTTTTAACTGATTACGATATTTTAAAACTTTTTGGACATTTTCTGCAAATTAAACAATTTAATCTTTATTTTTACATTAAATACCACTTTTTGATATGAGTGATAAAGCGATAAGGGCCGGTAAAATTATAGCCCTACTTGAAGAAGGTTGTTCGCAAACTTACGTGTCTCAGCGGCTAAATGTGAGTCGTTCAACTGTCCAGAGGACTTGGCAACGGTATCAAGAGACCGGTTCGGTCAAAAGAAGACCCGGTTCGGGAAGAAAACGATGCACAGAACCAAGAGATGACCGCTTTTTGGTGAGTCAGGCGTTGCGGAATCGTAAGGCGTCAAGTGTGGACCTGAAGAAGAGCCTTGAAGAAGTAAGAGGAGTAGAAGTTAGCTTGTGGACGGTCAGGAGGAGGCTTTTGGCTGCCAATATCAGGAGTTACCGCCCAGCTCGGGGCCCTAAATTACTCCGTGAGCACCGTGTTGCTCGACTTCAGTTTGCTCGGAACTGTGCTTCATGGACTCTGGAGGACTGGAATAAAGTATTGTTTTCTGATGAAGCTAGAATCTCTTTGTGTGGAGAGGACCGACGCCGGCGAGTGCTGCGAAGACCACGGGAACGCTATGCGGAAGTGTGTTTCGAAGAAATCACTCCTTATGGCGGAGGCTCCGTTATGTTTTGGGCAGCAATTAATTCGACGGAGCGTACGGAGTTAGTTTTCATAGAAAATGGAACATTAAATGCACATCGGTACATAATGGAAGTCCTAATTCCATATGCACAACCCACATTGACTGCACTTGGGGAAGATTCCATTTTTATGGACGACAATGCTCGCTCGCACCGTTCTGGCGACGTGGAAGCGTACATGCAAGAAGTTGGGATCCGTCGTTTAGATTGGCCAGCTCGAAGTCCTGACCTCAATCCAATTGAGCATGTCTGGGATGTTCTAAAGAGACGTGTAAGATCAGTGCAACCTGCTCCACAAAACATTAGGGAGCTAAAAAGAGTCATTGCAGAAGAGTGGGAACGAATTCCTCAAAACGTTATTAAAAACATCGTGGAAAGCATGCCCAGAAGGATTCAAGCTGTGATTTTGGCAAGAGGAGGTCACATTCGGTATTAGGTTTTTACATTTGTAACTTTATTTAATTAAAAAAAGTAAAAAAAAATCTTATCTTTATTGCCGACCACTTCTTATTGTTTGGGCGTGTACATCGGTTTTAAAGAATCCATCGTTTTTTTTTTCTTTTAGTTGCCCGAACTCACTTCACGCGCATTAATTTACACGATTATAAGTATACAGACTACGTCAAAGAAATAAATTTCGTTTAATTAACTCAAATCGACCTTAGAACGTAAATTTCCTTAGGTGCCCGTTTTTTTTGCAAAAACAGTGTATAACAGTCTTTTGTGATCAGACATGAGTTAGATGTGCATTCGGCTCATAAGCAGCGGTGCTGCTTATGAGCCGGAACGGAGGGCTCAAAGTTAAAGGTTTTAGGCGAGGAACTCATGGTTGTTGTTGTCGTAATGAATAATGAGTACATGAAATGTGACATAAAATCAACTAATTCATGACAGAGTGCTTCTAACACCCTATATTAACTGGGAACTACAACTTTGGAACTGTGTAAAAGAGGCGTACTGCGTACTCCCTAAGGTTTTTTTTACGTATTTTCGGCTGTAGCCAGCGCACTCGCTCGCGCAGTCATGCTTGTATGAGTAAAAAAGATGGCTATATTCGAAACAGCTCGAGAGAGTAGGTGGGCTGAAGTTTGTGATAAATCTTCCTCTAGTCAAGGCGTTTTACTCGGGGCTGCTTCCATTCGTTCTAGGGCATAACATTAACATTAATTTCACCCACAGATACCTACTGAACGCGGGCGCTGACGTGCACGCCCAAACGCAGACGGGCGACACGGCGCTCACGTACGCCTGTGAGAACGGGCACACCGACGTCGCCGAGCTACTGCTGCGCGCCGGCGCCGAGCTCGAGCACGAGAGCGAGGGCGGGCGCACGCCGCTCATGAAGGCGTGCCGCGCCGGGCACGTGTGCACCGTGCAGTTCCTCGTCGGCAAGGTACGTTACACACCGACGTCGCCGACTAGTATCCCTGCTGAAAAGCAATCAAGGCTGCAAAACATATGGGTCACTGGAGCAAGAACCGGCAGTAAAAAGATCTTGCATGTTTCAAATTGATCCATACCTCCATACATAATTACCTACTTTCATCATTATTCCTTTTGTTTAAAACAGTTCCCTGTTTTTATTATAGCGTAAGGTCGGTAAGCCTATTTTAAACAAATACCTTCTTCTCCAGGGCGCGGACGTGAACCGTATGACGGCTAACGGCGACCACACGCCGCTATCGCTGGCGTGCGCCGGCGGCCATGTTGACGTGGTGAAGTTCCTGCTTGCGTGCGACGCGGACCCGTTCCGCAAGCTGAAGGACAACTCCACCACGCTCATCGAGGCGGCGAAGGGCGGCCACACCGCGGTCGTGCAGCTGCTGCTCGACTACCCGCACTCCGTCATGCTGCCGAGAGGTAAGTCGCAGATGTGTAGTGACGGCTAGCGGTTATCGCTGCATGTAGACGTGGAGAGGTGTATGAATGGTATGAACATAGAGACACAACGTTACACTGTAAAATATGAAACAACAGTGGGGTGAGCACGAACAACTATCGTAGTGTTTACCTATCGTTAACTTATCAATATCGTTATCGTTAATTTATATGGCGAAACTGTCAGTTTCTGACGTTTGGACGACACGAATACGTTACGATAAAGTTCGAGCTCACCCCACTCTTCGCTCTAATTTTGGTAAGCTTCAATTTTGTAGAGTAGAAAAAATGCCTTAGCTTATTTTGCAACCGCAGACTTAACCGGTGATGCCTACACGGTTACAATGTTTTGTTTGCGTTAATGTTTAATCGCTCGCGCGTTGAAAATTAAGTTTGTTACAATTTTATATTTTAAGAACGTTCTCATATAAGTGAAATGTATTTTTTTTTCTTATGAAAATAAAATTTCTTTAATCCTAACCGTGTTATCTCTGTAGCAGGTAACGGCGCGGCAGAGGAGACTAGCGGTCTAAGCGCGGCGCAAGCTGCCGCCTTGGGTTTATCGCATGCCCCCGCACCCGGCGCACCCGCCGCCCGGGCGTTGCTCCCTGCCCATCCGCACCCTCAGCCGCAAGTGCAGCCGCAACCGCAAGTGCAGCCGCAGCCTCAACCGCAACCTCAACCACCCGCTGACCCGCCCGAGTTGCCCGCGGACTTCACCAAGCCCTACTACGATGGTGAGTTGATGACGCCTGCTTAACTCTAGCCTGGGATGTATGCTCGCCAATTAACTTAGGAGTTTTATGGTGATCTCACACCAATCTGATAGAGTTGGCGGTGGGCTTCAGTAAGCCCTACAATAAAAGTGAGTTTTGAGATAGTGCGATAACACTGCTTAAATCAACTGAGCGGACACCTAGACTTATTTAGATCTGGTTCTAGCATGGGCAGGCTTTAGCACATAAGTTTGATTACCTATTTTCTTATTATTTGGCATAAAACTTCGCATTCAATCGACATTTATATACGCTTTTTCGAAGTAAAGGAACTTTGTCATTGTCTCTTAACCCACACAAGTTCTCAGCCTCCTTCTATTGCTGTTACCAGCCAACCTGGGCACTCTGAATTCAGCCTCAATAACCTAAAATCGCGTTCCAGGGCGGAAGAAGCCAGCCGCGGTGGGTGCGGCGCCCCCGGCGGGCGCGGCGGGCGCGGCGAGCGTGGCGGCCGCGGCGATGGCGGCGAGCGCGGCGGCGGCGCCCAAGCACAAGTGCGCGCGCAAGCAGCGCGCCGCGCCCCCACACTCCGACCACCACCTGCCGCCGCCGCCCGATATACTGGACGACCAGGTCGGTGCACTCGCAGGTCGATGACCTGACTCCTCACCCGCTGATAGAGGTCGATGACTTGTTTTTCACCCGCTGATAGGTCAATGCCTCTCTTATGTTTTTTCATCTTCAAACTGCTGTATCATTTATGTCAATGACCTTGCATTGAGCTTGCCATGAAATCCCTAATAATAGTGTAATTACTCCTGGGATCCTGCTTTCCATGAAATAATGTTATAAATATCGTTAATATCGTGTCCCTGAACACCAATTCTAAAAAAGAAATCCAAAGGGCTGATTAGTATCGGTTAAAGTATAAGTTAAAAGAGTGCATGAGTTTTTATACAAGTGTGCGAGGGCAGAACTTTGTCCCGAGATCTGTATTTAAACTGTCAATTATATTTAAAAATAACCTTAGTTCGAAATCACAGTTGTTCCAGTTAAGATATGTCAGCCCTTAGTTTCATTACGCAATCACAATTTACTACTCAATGAGTCATGAAACATTTGCACATTTTATCCAATCATTTCACAATCTATTTAGCTATGTTTTTAAAAAGTGCATTAGTAAAAAATTTAATAACAAGATAACCAATGCTATTCCATGCTGTCAAAATCACACTTCATATCTGTCATCAAGATTAATATTTTTGGTTTATTGTTTTTTACCAAAGAACCCGTATCTGAACTGCTTGCTTTATTTATTTAAGCTTTTCGATTTCTGTACATTTTACATGTATGTAAAGTTTTTTTATTGCTTTTATCATTTGTCATCTCATCTAAATAAGATAAAGATGATTTTACCTTGTAGGGGTGTGTAAACTGAATTTATCTATCAATGATTATTATGCCATGGTTAATAGCTGCAATCAACACTGTAACCCAGCTTTGCCACACGGTATTGTCATTATATGCAGCTCCAAGTGTATTTGCTTTCAAGATACTATCATATTCATTCTCCTTTATGCTTGCTTTCCACGGTGTAGATACGCCACGGGCACATGGCTAAAGTATCGCTCCCACCCGGCTTTACGTGGAAGGATGCTAACAAGAAAAACAGAAACAAATTTAAAAACATTAAAAATAACTTCAATGTGAGTCCTCACTTCAATAAATTATCATAAGTCGCTATTTCCAAATGTATGTTTGTATCTGTCTAGTAGTGTTTCTGTATTTATTATTTGGTGACGTTTCATACTAATAGAATTGGTGATGGCAGTAGAATACATTATTTACATTTACTAATCATTTCATACATTTTGATACTGTATTACTAAAAAAAAAACAACAGAAATTTTCCATCTGGCAGTATTATATGTTTGAAAACTTAATTTTGTAGATTATTCAAGTAAATGGTCAGATAAAAAATGTAGACTTAATTAGGTACTATTGAATCTGATTAATGTTTGTCATTCGTTCTCCAGAGATCGGAGGTGCTTGCCGGTCAACCACGCAACGAACCACTGCCAGAGACTGAGAGGAACCTTCTCGAATTAGCTGATCCCTCAGGTAAATAAAACAAACCGTGTATACGAGTTTTGGTAGCTAGTTTCGTAGATAAGCAATACTCAAAGACTTTGCATGCCAGTTACAGTATACATTTAATACTAGTGAATGTGCAGGAAAAGACGTACACAATATGCCTACAAACGTAATTGGGATGATGACACCTATCTTAAATATTTTGAAGATCATGGCGTATAAAAAACATAGCCCCTATGAAGTCAATACAACCAATTAATTTCCAAAAAGATGTAGAAACCAATTTTTAAACACACAAAACGCAATAAATATTCGGTCAGTTGACTCCGATTTCTGATACATGACCGTGACGTCACAATCATGTATTCCTATACAAAGTCTATGGAGGCAGACCGTTTTGACAGATAATAAAAAGTATGTCGACGATTGGTGGTGTCATCTAGCCAATTCTTTTTCTCATCAAATTTTTATCACAATAAATTTCCACAGTAAGGTTACGAAAATATTACCGTTTAGCGTTAGCGTATATCGTAAGTAGTAAGACCAATTACTTAGAAAAATAGGTTTTTATGGGTTCTGGCGCATATCAGCTAAACAATGATTGTGTTGTGAAGGGCCGCCCACGCTGGTCACGTCGGCGCTGCACGCGCTTGACCTCCAGTACTGCGCTCAAGGCAAGTCGCATCGTACACCCTATGAGCTTAACATCCCTTCGGCCTTACATGCTAAATATTTGTCGGGAAGCAATTAATATTATTTCAACGTATTTGTCCTCGCCAATTATTTGATTTAGGCCTTTGTTCACTCAGTCTTTTGTAGGATGCATGTAACCTAAAATGAAGATGCGTGTTTTGCATATTTGTTATGTTCACGCTGCTTTTTGTAATAGTCAGTCCCGCTAGTCCCGCTACAAAACTTCTCAGTTTTCTTTAAACTAACATCGACAAAGTACCTCTTTTGCTGTCTCATGCCGCGCGCACCGCATTAAGAACCAATGACGAGCGGCTGACGCGACGATGCCGCTTCATGGACACTGATTTCATTGTTTCTACGCAAGATGCAAGCATTCGTCTTGCCTGCGTATGACGTGCGGTTACGTGAACAATGGGCTTTATGATTCAAAGCTTCAATCATTGAAACTTGCTATTTACATACAATGTTAATAACAAGATGAAAATTAGATGCAATGAAAGTTGATTTGGTTTGATCCAACAATGTATCATGTGAATAAAAGCTTTCATCCCGTTATTGCATTTCTGGCTTAGCAGGCGTAATGTGTGTATCTCAAAACCATTTTTAAATGTGTTGGTTGATATGAGATTGGCTAATCACATTCCATAGGCTTAAACATTTTGAAGCCAAAGAGTGCTAAAATCTTGATTGAAAATCTATTGTTGTTTTCTTTAACCTAATCTTGAAATTACATGCACCAAAACTGAGGTGCATATTATGTCAAATCAGAAATCATCGCAGTAAAACTTGTTAATTCTGTACATTTTGAGCCTTGCTTTAATTGTGTGCTTTGTTTAAATAGCAAACATCCTCATGCGAATGATCAATTCACTGCCTCATCTAATAAATGTTGCCCTTGACATATTTTAAGCTTGCTTAACTATAGCCTTAACGCTTTTATTAATATCCTTGTATTAATTGTATGTTTATTTCTGACAGGTCTGACGACCATCCACCCCCCCACCACGCCGCCGTATCCCCCTCCACAGCAGATGTTCCCAGTGCAACAACTCGCTACCAATCTCAATCAGGTAACTAACCAGGTAATATATTTTATCAGTACTTTCCGACATAAGAGTAGTATAAATCGATGTTGAACCTTCTAGAAAGGATCTGAACTTATAACATATTTAAATCATCATATCTTAACCACTGGTGGATCTTGCAAGTATATGAATGGTCATATTAATTAAAAAGCAACAATGACTACTTCTGTTGGTCGTTGGAGGCTAGTGGACACTTGAAAAATTAATGTTCTATAACTGAATTTATCTTAAGTAGTAGTAATTCAAGGCCGGCTTTCATTGAACTTTTTCTGCAATCCGTAATATTTCATTTTTGAGCACACGTTAATGTCATATAGCGTAGTATTCCCTTACAAGTTCTAGGGATTTTAAAGCGTTATGTCACTTTATAAAAGCGCGTCAACGACTGGTGGTGTCAACTACCCTATTTAGTGTTATCTACGTAAAGCATTGGTTGTTCACACAATCCAGGTTAGCCTAATCCCAGATTGCTGGCATAAGAAGGCCGTGCGCAAAGTGGTAGAGTTCGGACGCATGTTCGAGCTGATGGTGAAACTCGGTCAGCACGTCGGCGAAACGGACCTCGCGGTAATCATATCACCGCCAGAAAAAATAAGCGATCTTTGTAGATTTCTTTGGTAATCGTTTCTAGAGTATAAAACCATTCAAACATTTCGTACTTGCTTAGTATAAACAACGATTAATAAAAGTAGGTGTAGAATTAGTAAATCGTTGGTTAGAAAGTAGTTTAGGTAATTTGTCAGTTCAGTCAAGGTGTATCTTACCAAAACACTCGAAGCAGTTAGAAGTGCTGCTTGCAAATTTATTTCGTTTATACAGATACGTACTTTGATTATTCAGATCCAGAATATCGATATGGAAACTATTTATTTAGCAGTAAAGTTTGTACACAATAGAATATCTACATTTGTCCCTGTTTCTCTTCAGGACCAGTTCGTAGAACTGCAGCAGCAACAATTTCAGCAGAGGTTCCAGCAGCTGGCCGCGCAGCTGCAACATCAGCAGCAGCAGCCGCAGCCGCAGCCCAAGAAGCTCCCGCAGCAGCAGCCGCAAACGCAACCGCAACAACTGCCGCAATCGCAACAGCTGCCGCAACAACCTTACATCCAGAATGCGCAGCAGAGGCCCGAGGGATACGTGCCATTGGTAAACTATTTATCTTTCTTAAACCCATAGTTATGTTATATTAGGTCCTTACATATGAAATTGGCGTTTTGTCGTACTGGCCACTTTGATCACAAATTTTTCCTATTTGGTTAGGAATTCGAAATTCAAATTTATACAGCTATTTCCACATGTAAATGTGTTTCGTAAACCGTCATTCATTTGTTTTTTTACTTATCTTTTTTCTGTTTGCATCGCTCAATTTACAAAATAGAAAATTTGAAATATCGCGTTATTTACGAGTACGAGTTCCACCGTGGCACCAGTGCTGCGGAAACGGCTCGAAGGGTTAATGATGTGTATGGCGGTTGTGTCGCAAAAGAAAACACAGTGCGTTTTTGGTTCCAACGTTTTCGTTCTGGAAATTTCGACCTGCAAAACAAGCCCCGTGGACGGCCGGAGACCCAAGTTGATAATGAAGAATTGAAGGCTACTGTGGAAGCGGATCCATCGCAAACCACGTCCGAGTTAGCTGCAGGCTTTGGCGTTAGTGATAAAACTGTTTTAATCCACTTGAAGCAAATTGGGAAGATTAAAAAACTTGAAAGGTGGGTTCCTCACGAATTGAGTGAAGCAAACCGGCAAACGCGCGTCAACTGCTGCGTTACATTACTTGACCGGCACAATAACGAAGGGATTTTAAATCGAATCATTACCTGTGATGAAAAGTGGATTCTCTACGATAATCGGAAGCGCTCATCGCAATGGCTGGTCCCTGGCAAGCCAGCCAAAGCCTGCTCCAAGCGAAAATTGACCAATAAAAAGTTACTTGTAAGCGTTTGGTGGACTAGCGCCGGTGTCGTTCATTACAGTTTTCTCAAATCTGGCCAGACGATTACGGCAGATATCTATTGTCAGCAATTGCAAACCATGATGGAAAAGCTAGTTGCTAAACAACCAAGGCTGGTCAATCGCTCTACGCCACTGCTGCTTCACGACAACGCTAGACCACACACTGCACAACAGACGGCTAGCAAATTAGAAGAACTTCAATTGGAATCTCTAAGGCATCCACCGTACTCCCCGGACCTTGCTCCAACAGATTACCATTTTTTTCGAAATTTGGATAACTTCTTGCAAGGGAAAAAGTTCAACTCAGATGGGGCAGTCCAAGTCGCCTTCAAAGATTTTATTGATTCCCGTTCGAATGGTTTTTTTAGTAAAGGGATCAATGAACTACCTATGAGATGGCAAAAGTGCATAGATTACAATGGCTCATACTTTGATTAAATAAATATGCTATATAAAAAAAAATCGACTTTTTGTTCCTCCCATACAAAACGCCAATTTCATAGGTAAGGACCTAATATATAAGGTCTGATACTGGCAGGTACGATTCAATTATCGAGACATTTATTCCAATTTTTTTCACAATATTTGTTCATCCGTTATTCATTTCAGTAGGAACTAGTAACCCTTTTCATGACATCACTGTAGCTGATATGATAATACAAGTAGCGTATTCTCACGTTACTCGTTAGTAGTTTATGATGAAATGAGGGCGGGAGAGGTCGATACAATAAGTATGTGACGACAAGCGAGACTTTGAGTATTATGCATACCTACTCAACAAATAGGTTTTTTCCCCTAATAATGCAAATACTATTCGGTTTCGTCGCACGCTGGGGCTAGACGCTAGCGAGACAAGTGTCGTGTAGGCAGAGCCTCACAGGGCTGGCGCTAGGGCTAACTCGCGATGTTGTAGGGCGAGGAGGGTTCGGGCGTGGAGGCGCGCGAGCTGGGCGCGGTGCTGGCGTACCTGCAGCGCGAGGTGCCGTCCCTGGTCGCGCTGCCGCCCAACGAGCTGCGTTCCCTCGTGCTGCAGGTGAGGACGCCCGGCGTTACACGTCCCGTCACGTCGAAAGCGAAGTGGGTTCAAGCATGGGAATAGTCGCTCTCTTGCATATGTCTTCATTCTCTGGGAACTCCTGTTGGAGCTAACTCGACATTATGTTTATGCGTTGTGTTGCGTTTTCTAAACCAATTGCTCTTTATCATATTTTGATTTAATGCTATCAGTAAACCAAACCAAAAATCGATTAGCGTAATTCTGTGCTTTTTGTTGTACCCTTATCTGTGACGATTGTGATTTAACAAACGATCAAGAGCTGAAGGGATATGCAAGGGCATGCGTCGTGCGAACTGCCATCCCCTCCCCACTTCGTGTCGCACAAGTTGAATCGTAGAACGCTTAATGCGTGACGCGACTTGTACCCTATTTGACGGTGGGCGATTATGATTAGAGATAATTTAGATAAGAAATCTGATTGTTCAAAACGGTAGATTTTTCTCCGTTACATTCTGAGTTGTAACTTGCAGTTTTTATATCTTACTTAACATATTGAATATTTTTTTACTTTAGAAGCAAATATGACGCAAAAGTTTATAGCGTCTTCCGAATATGATAAATAACATCCACAGTCGATTGTAAAACAAACATATATGGAAAACAAACATATATTCATGATCGCCTTCAATCATTTAACTGGGCCACAGTCTCACAACACTGACGTAATATTGCTTTAAACATGCCGGCTTTCTCCCTCTCGCTCTCCTTACTCACACGCATACGAATCACAAAAGACCTCATACGTTTTTAGTTTGGAAACTTATAATCCGTTATTAACAGACGTTAGCTTACGGGTTCCAATATTCAAAATACGGCTGACGACCATAACCATTCGTTAATTTGGTCTTTAACTCCTGTGTATAAAACATGGTTGCCATTAACATACTAAACGTTATCTTTCTCTCACCGCTGCAGTCTTAACAATCTCCCATGAGTCCTAATTAATTAAGTGTACTGCAGCGTGTTGCCTCCGTATAAGCTGTCGGAAATATCTTCACCTTTATACTTACTAACGGTGTGTCCCTCATAATTTCTCAACAACACACAATCCCTCTGACTACTAAAGTTACGTAACGTTGCTTTGTGTTTGCATTAAGTGCTATACCTCTCCACTTTGAAGTTACTCAAGGCATCGGCCACCTAGCAGATATTTCCGACTGCATCACACTAGGTATTTTTCACATCTAAACTGTAAACTGGCACAGGTAATGCAACAGAAGTCGCACGAGATCCTCTCGGCGAAGTGCGAGGGCGTGGCGGGCGCGGGCGGCGAGGCGGGCGTGGGCGGCGAGGCGGGCGCGGGCGGCGAGGCGGGCGCGGGCGGCGACGCGGGCGCGGGCGACGAGGGCGACGATCGCGCGAAACGACGCCTGCTCGCAGCCGCCGAGGAAGCGCTCAGCGCCGACTGGGCTGCGAGGCCTGACCACCACCACCATCACCATCATCACCACCACCACATCGACCTCGCGGTGAGTAAACATGCAGTGGTGATGCAACAGAAGTCGCACGAAATTCTTGTGGTAAATGTATGAAAATGTTATTAGGTCATTGACGTGTAGACTTTCCAATGGTTTCTGTCTTTCTTGTTTGTACTCGGTCTACTAGATACTTAGCTTGCTGATTGTACTACTGCAACAAAACCCGAGAGATTATCTACACAGCTACTATGTTTTTTTTCTGTATAAACTAAATTTACATGAATTCAAACAGCAACAGCAAGTGAGCGGGCCATGCCACTACCGCGTGCGACCGTCGTCCCCCGCAGGGGTGCTCAGTCCCGGAGCCCTGGCGCTCACTCGGCCTGAAGACGAGGCGCCGCAACCGCTACCGCAGCCGCAAACGCAGCTGCAACCACAGCCGCAACCGCAGCCCGACCTACAGCAGCCTCACTTCGCGCTACCCGCGCCGACGTTGTCCTATGAGGATTACAGGCAAGTTAAGATCTAAGAGTTAATGATTTTATGTATCGAAGAAGGTTTGATGTCATTATCTGGAAACTATGTAACAATAGTCTTAAGTTAATTTAAGTTTGGAGACTTCAATTTCTTATTTCATTAAAATTAACTTCTCGGTCTATAACTACGTTCTAAATTAAAATTTAGCTAGTAGTGACAACGCAGCAGATTATTCTAAATAATTTATTCCGTTTCGAAAGTTCTTAATAAGTACCAGTACCAAGTTTAACGTGTAATTTCATTCAAAAATTCTTTCACCAGATCGGGTGGCAGTTTCATGGCAGGTGCGACCGGAACCCCCGCGACCGCGACCGCGACGGCGACCGCGGCAGTGGGCGCGCAGCCACAACCGCAGCCGCCCGCGCCGCATCACGCCAAGCGCGACCAACCGCACCACCACCCGCCTAACCAGGTGCTCAAGAAGAAGGTCAAGGTATGTCAACGTAGTTATGTACAGTATTTTCTATTGGTCTTGCATACGTCTCGGATCTTCATTTATATTTCTAAGAATATTAACCTGGCTCACAATAAAAAAATATACAGGGTGTAAAAAAAACCTTAACGAAGCCGAATACCACACATTCTTCTTATTGTTACGATCATTTTCTTCCTTTACACCATGCCTGGGAAGTTAACGGTTACTGAGATATTGATGGTTAAAGTTTGAAAAAAAAATTGATGATTTTTACAGAAATGACTTCTGTCCGTTATAACTGAACTCTTTTCCAAAGAAACATGATACAAATTTTCACTAGTTCTTTCATAAAAAGCCTCTAAATGGCACACTCCGCAATGAACAGCGCACACTCGAACCGAACCGCATTTGCGGCGGCGTAAAGCAACACGCTCCGCGGTGACTTTTTCGCGTGCGCGCTGTACATTGCGGGCTAGAATAAAATTATTTTTTTTGATGTCAAAAAATAAAAGTTGTTTCCCAGCCAAAATTTATTTTTCATACGATTTGGTTTGATGTACTGAACGCGTGGTTCACGGCTTCGTTAAGGTTTTTTTTACACCCTGTATATTATGGAATGCTACCATGATGAAATTCAATTTTAATAACTTACGAAAAAATCATCGCAAACATGAATGAAAGATTAATGTTTTTTTCTGTTTTGCCTCATTATTAGACAATGTTAAAAATATATTTTTTATCAGGTAAAATAAGTTTTTTTTTCTTTTATTAGGTCTACCAACAGTTTCATGCATTGATACAAGTCTTAAACTAAAATACATTATTTGTTAAAAGTACTAAATACAGAAACTATTTACTGGTAAACACCACATTCTATATCAAACAGAATAACAAACCTAACTATATTATTATATGTATATGGTCAGTTAAGTTAAGCATGCGCAAGTTAAAAAGTTCACAAAGTTTTTTTTTCTACAGCTTATTTGTTTTTACAGCTGACACATGGTATAGCTACATTTTTAGTTACTGTATTTACTCGGAAATCTAAACCATATTGAGACACAATTATTAGCAAACAATTTTGATATTATATATGTATTAACTACAATCCCGGTTATCTTCTGCTCCCCTACTCTAAGCCTTTGTCTGTGATATCGGATGTAGCTATCCCTTTTACTCTTTACAAGCTTGACCTCGCGAACGTCCGCGCTGGCTAGGTCCGAAAATACGAACAAACCGTTACAGAGTACGGCCTCTGATGTGAATGTAATATCCAGCACACATTGCAGGGGCGCTGCGCTCAGACGCGTTTCGGTGGCGCGGGCGGCGCGGGCGGGGCGGGCGGCGCGGGGGCGGGCGGCGCGGCGCGGGCGCGGGGCCCCGACGCCGGCGCCGCGCCCGCCGCCTACTCCGCCATGGACGTGGACACCGAGACCGACTCCAACCACGACACCGCGCTCACGCTCGCCGCCGCCGGCGGCCACGAGGAGCTCGTCGAGCTGCTGCTGTCGCGCGGCGCCGACATCGAGCACCGCGACAAGAAGGTATTGTGTTCATCATCATCATCATCATCATCGTCATTTTCAGCCAAAGGACGTCCACTTCTGAACATAGACCTTCCCCACAGTTATCCACATTGACCGATCACAAGCGGTCTGTCTCCAGTGAGATCCTGCGATCTTCACAAGGTGGTCTGTCCATCTCGTCAGTGGACGTCTTACGCTGCGCTTTTGGTCGAAGGGTCTCCAATCAAGAACTTTTCTGCCCCAACGGCCATCAGTTCTACGCGCTATGTGCCCTGCCCATTGCCACTTGAGCTTACTGATTCTCAAGGCTATGTCCGTTACTTTAGTTCTTCTACGTATCTCCTCATTTCTGATGCGATCTCGTAGAAAAACACCGAGCATTATTGTGTTATTGTTGCATATTCACATACAGTGAAGTGATAGATAGCAAATAACTTTCCACGCACCTGAAGAAAGAACAGCTCGGAGGAGTAGAGGTAGAATAACATCCCGCTGGACCGACGCTATAGTAGCATTACCTGCTTAAATCTCCAAAGCTCTATCACATGGCAGAAGATCGGCCAACTTAGAGAGTCCTTCAAAAAAGTGCGACTATTTTTTTCACTGGTCTCTCTCTCATGGCCCTCTTTCATGAGGAATCGATGGAAAAGAGAAGGAGGAGAAAAGACGCAGAAGAAAAGAGACAGAAGTTTTTAAAATTTCCATCAAATATGTCTTTAGGAGACTAACGCTGTGGCTGGCTAAAATATTATGGCTATCGGGCAATTCGTAATGTATTATTATTTTCTTAATATTTATACCCAGTAGAAATAAAAATGCTAGGTTTATTGTGAAAATATTTTTATCTACGGACATATCATTAGTGCTCTAAAATGCGTTCAGAAACCGTAGGAAATGACCAGCATTACTACAACCAATTTTACTATGAGAACTTTCTTATCTGTGGCAATAGGTAAAATCTGTACTGTAATGTTATAACAGTATCAATTTCTGTAAGGTTATGACTTTAAATTTGGAACAGCTGTCAAAACTAAAGTAGGTCTCTATTCTATTATCCATTGATATTAAAGCAGTTATCGATATGAAACGTCAAATTCAGTATGTTTTTTAATCCAAATCGCACGACATATGATCACGAGTGACATGAGGATAGGGACTTCATTCGTTTGTCTATGATATAAAAAAAAATCGTCGTGACGGAGGATTGAATTACCCGCCATTACTGTTGTCATTCATTTGTTTGTTGGTTTTTCGCTGTGACGAAAATATTGTGAAAAGTTAAAATATGATATGTGTGTAGATAAAGTAGTGTATGCAACTGTACATAATTAGGCCTTAAAAAACTCGTGTGATGCTATTATGAAACTCGGCTGACGCTCGTTTCATAAAACCACACTCGTGTTTTAAGGCCCCTCATTATGTATCAGTTGCATAAACTACTATTATTTATATAAAAAAATTAGGAACCTCGGTATATTTGTTATATTACAAAATGTATTTAATTATGCTTCCTTGTCATGTCATCCAATTCAAGATGTAGAACAATTTTTAGTATCTAAGTTACGATATGCATATTTTCGGCATGCAGAACATACTTTCTGTCCTTTTTGTAAAGCAACATTTTTATGCTGTCTAAGAACAGATATTATTTTGTTATTAGAAACAACACGAAAATCACTTTTAATTTTTAACCACTTTTTACAAGAATCGCACTGAATCCCGAGGATTATTTTTGGACATAATATATACAAATAATTACGCTAACATGTGTCCTCAAAACAAAATAAAAATCTAATGTAGAATTGAACGATAAATATGAGCCTCAGACAAGTCGGAATATGTGCACGTCGCATGTGCGGTAAACTCGCGTTCAAAGTGTTTTGTTTTGTATCACATAGGTGCGTTCAATGCACCAAAACAAATGAATGCTAGTTTGTATGCTTATTGACCCTAATATGAAAAAAAAATAAGATCATTGTGGTGCACGAAGCGCTTAATGATTTTTTTTAAAACCAAAGTTCGAAACAACGCCAAAAATAGCAAAAATTCAATAAACATGTCAAGTTTGAAGGGTTTTTCTTGTTACTTGTCTTTTTATTTTTTTAATCAATTTATTGTAGATGCATACAAATATACTTAAACTTAATATACATATGATAATAATGGCCAAAATCGAAACTTGGGATTTTCACGAAAAAGATAGGCGAAAAAAGGCTGATCTTTACCCACCTCCTTTTATGAAAAAGAATTAGATTCAGTTAATAACTGGTCATCGTTATTCTATGTTACCTTATAGCAGGCATGTGCCCGCTTGGTAGGAAAGGAAGATAAGTATGCCACCTAATGGAGGCAAAAACGTGCAAATGCTAGTGTTAACTGAGTGGTGACGAGGCACATATTTAATTATTATAACTAATAATTATTATAACTTTTATTTATTATAACTAAATTAATCGAAAAAGAAAGAGCGGTTTTCCTATAATAACTACTTCCGTTAATGCATCCAAGAAAGATATAAAATCCTAAGTTAACCACAGCTCCTTTTCAATCCATCTGCATACCAACTAATCACTACGTACCCCACAGGGCTTCACCCCGCTCATCCTCGCGGCGACGGCCGGCCACGAGAAGATCGTGGAGATCCTCCTCAACCACGGCGCCGACATCGAGGCGCAGTCGGAGCGCACGAAGGACACGCCGCTCTCGCTCGCCTGCAGCGGCGGCCGATACGAGGTCGTCGAGCTGATCCTCAGTCGGGGCGCGAATAAGGAACATCGCAATGTGTCGGACTACACGCCGCTGTCGCTCGCCGCGTCCGGCGGATACGTCAACATCATCAGACTGCTTTTACACCACCAGGTGATTTAATTTAAGCTTAGATTATCTAGTAATGTGTAAGAATTCTCGCTGCTCTCGCACGCTTGTAGCAGCGGCCGATACGAGGTCGTCGAGTTGATCCTCAGTCGGAGCGCGAATAAGGAACATCGCAATGTGTCGGACTACACGCTGCAGTCGCTCGCCGCGTCCGGCGGATACGTCAACATCATCAGACTGCTTTTACATCACCAGGTAAGTCCGTTTCAGACTTACAAGAACAGGAATGAATAAGGTTATACACTGATCTTGCTGGCGTGCAGCAGCGGCCGATATGAAGTTGTTGAGTTGCTGCTCAGCCGCGACGCGAATTAGCATTCTCGGAATGGGTTAGATTAAACATCGTTGTCGCTCGCCGCGTCGAGTTAGTTTCTTAGATCATATAGCAAAGTGTAAAAAAATACTCTCTGCTCTCGCTGACTAGCAGTGGCGGCCGATATTAGGTTCTGGAGTTGATCCTTAGTCGTGGCGCTACTAAGAAACACCGGATGAACGCCACTGTTGCTTGCGGTTTTCGGCGGATACGTCAATATCATCAGACTGCTACAACACTACATTTTTCAGTTAGTTACTTAAGCTCTTAGTTACAAGATCAGAAGAATGTGTCGGACCACACGCCACTTTTTCTGGCGTGCACTGCCGGCCGCCTAAGTGACTAAGAAGCGGTGAAAAAGGCTTCGCTGAGAGCTCCGCACTTTTATTGCAAGGATTATTTGTAAGTGTCGTCGCTAAATGTTTTTATAGAAGTAATTTTCTTGCATTCAGTTTATGTTGATGCTTCTCCAAGTACCTATGTCTTTTGTAGTCACATTTCTGACTTATACGTATGTTTTCAGGCGGAGATCAACTCCCGCACGGGCTCGAAGCTCGGCATCTCCCCGCTGATGTTGGCCGCCATGAACGGCCACACGGCGGCCGTGCGGCTGCTGCTCGACTGCGGCTCGGACATCAACGCGCAGATCGAGACCAACCGCAACACCGCTCTCACCCTCGCCTGCTTCCAAGGTGAGTGAACTACGCTCGCCTAAGTAAACGCATCGATGCATGCGTGTGCTACACTACATGAACGGCCACACGGCGGCCGTGCGGCTGCTGCTCGACTGCGGCTCGACATCAACGCGCAGATCGAGACCAACCGCAACACCGCTCTCACCCTCGCCTGCTTCCAAGGTGAGTGAACTACGCTCGCCTAAGTAAACGCGTCGATGCATGCGTGTGCTACACTACATGAACGGCCACACGGCGGCCGTGCGGATGCTGCTCGGACATCAACGCGCAGATCGAGACCAACCGCAACACCGCTCTCACCCTCGCCTGCTTCCAAGGTGAGTGAACTACGCTCGCCTAAGTAAACGCGTCGATGCATGCGTGTGCTACACTACATGAACGGCCACACGGCGGCCGTGCGGCTGCTGCTCGACTGCGGCTCGGACATCAACGCGCAGATCGAGACCAACCGCAACACCGCTGTAACTCGGATATCTCAATATATGATTTTAAACTTTCGCGTTGCATTGTAACACTAATTTCTTGTTAGCGGGTCTAAACGCGATATATTTTAATGAGTATTAGGTACTCACTGTTCGACGTTTCAGCTTGATTGTACACAGCCGTGGTCACGAGCTGTGTGAGCTCGTCTGTGTGCAATCATTAGCTCGGACATCAGCGCGCAAATCGAAACCCACCACAACACGACGTTCACGCTCGCATGCTTACGAGGTTGGAGTCGCACGTTGCCGAGTATAAAACTGTCGATGAATCGATGTATAAGCATGCCACGATCCTAAAACTGACAACTGTCCGGGAGTTATTATATTTCCTTTAATACCTTATCCCATATAGATTTGAGCGATCTAAGAAACTTAGGTCTACAACTTTTAGAAATGCTGCAGTCAACATTTAGGCCCAATCGAACAACTTTATAAACGTTACTTTGTCTTCCCCAGGGCGGCACGAAGTCGTGAGCCTGCTCCTCGACCGCAAGGCGAACGTGGAGCACCGCGCGAAGACGGGCCTCACGCCGCTGATGGAGGCGGCGTCCGGCGGCTACGTGGAGGTGGGCCGCGTGCTGCTGGACAAGGGCGCCGACGTGAACGCGCCGCCCGTGCCCTCGTCGCGCGACACGGCGCTCACCATCGCCGCCGACAAGGGACACACCAAGTTCGTCGAGCTGCTGCTGCAGAGGTCAGTGTTCACGCTCTTTGTAGGGGACCGGTATGTCTTGTGTGAGTATGTATGTTTGTCTGTAGCATCGTAGCTCCTGAAGGGATTGAACGGTTTTTATTTAGTAAAGATAATTTAGTGCCGTTGGTTCTTAGCTATGGCTGCTCAAAATTCGTCCAGCCTTTGAAGCTAACCAGCTGATTTCCTGATTCGTTCCGGGGTTTTTGTTAAAATATATTTTCGACCTTTCCTGCGAAAATGGGTAAGAGACCAGAGGCCATGAAGCGAAAAGTAACGTTTACGACCGACGTGCGCTTAACTCGCCCTGTACAGAACCATTTGCAGTTAATGGCAAAAGCCGGAGAATGTCGTAATACAGGCAGGTCTTTTGATATTTACCTGCTAAGTTTGCTGGTGATAACAACGGTAGCAGCCACGAAAAACTGTAGTCTACTGACGAGTCTAGTATGGGAAAACGGCGTTTGACACAAAGTGCTAAAGAAGAAGGGAAGTAAAAGCAAGTCTGCCACTAAACAGCTTGGCTACATTGCCTCCACCAGCCCCTGGTTCTACCTGCCTTGCGGCATACGAACCTAATCTCTTTTCCCTACACCGCTATTCTATGCTCTCTACAAATTCTTTTTCCCCATCCCATCTGTTGTTTTACACCTCTCCCTATACTTGGGCGTGAAACCACAAAAACTGCTTAGCTATAGTGTCATTTTCTCTCCCAGACGAGCGGCGGTGGAAGTGAAGAACAAGAAAGGCAACTCGCCGCTGTGGCTGGCGGCCAACGGCGGCCACCTCACCGTCGTCGAGATGCTGTACGCGGCCGGCGCCGACATCGACTCGCAGGACAATAGAAAGGTATGAACGTTAGCTATAGTATTTGAGTTTACGCAAAACGAAGCAACGCGACAAGTACTTGTGTCAACATCAATCGCGCTTCGTCACGTAGGACACTCAATAGACGAACATACATTTGATATTATCGCGTCGCAATTGTCATATTTGTCGCTCACGTACGACATCGGATAATGCTACGGCTGGACAGAGACCACCCCTAAAGATATTCGATTTGGCATATCGCAAGTTTGTTGTTCTGCATTCTGATTGCTTCTGTGGTCTTTATATCGTCGCTGTACATCGTGCTATCAATTGTGGTAAGCACAACTATCGTAACGTATTCGTAGCGTTTACCTATCGTTAACTTGTTAATTTATATGAGGAAACTGTCAGTTTCTGACGTTTGGACGACACGAATACGGTAAGATAATGTTCGTGCTCACCCCACATATCTTTTTTACATTGAACAAATACTCGCGGAATTATTTATTCCTTGCGTTCGTGCTTGCAAAGAATTTCCTTTTTTCGAATGTTTTAGGAATTTTATTGAATGATATTCAAATATTTGTCAAATTGTTTTTATATTTGCAGGTTTCATGCCTAATGGCCGCTTTCAGAAAGGGTCATACAAAAGTAGTTAAATGGATGGTAGGCGTAGTAACGCAGTTCCCCTCTGACCAGGAAATGACAAGGTTGGTATTATTTCGTGAAAATGAATAGTTTTTTTTATTTATTATCCTGCATACAGTCGGCATTTTCCCACATGTTTGATATGAAACAGACGTGTTTAATATGAAGTTGCTTAAAGCCATTCATAATGTAGCCTCGGTAAATTGCTTAGTTTTTTTTTTGTAACGGTGTAAGATAAATACCGATTCAAATGATACATTTACGACGCGCTAATTGTGCCGCCGTATAAGACGGAGACGATTTTGAAAAACAATTTTCACGTGTTTCTTTTGAGAAACAGGTTTTGTCTAGTTACACTGGCTACATAGCCTGACATATTTTTTCTTATAAATGAAACATCATTCACGCCACCCAGGTACATCTGCACGATATCCGACAAGGAGCTCCTCGAGAAGTGCCAGGAGTGCGTCCGCGTGATCCGCGCCGCCAAGGAGACGCAGGCGGCGCGCGCCAACCAGAACGCCACCATACTTCTGGAGGAGTTGGACGCCGAGAGGTGCCGCGAAGAGACGCGGCGCCAGGCGGCCGCGCGCCGCAGGGAGAGGAAGAAGAAGAAGAAGATGGAGAAGAAGGTCAGTAATGATAAAGCTATTGTTAATATTAACCCCTTAACTTTAAGGTCGTATCCGGATTTGTGCCGTCGGCGCCAAAATGATCGAGGCACCCAAAGTAGTCACGCACATATAGTGACTATATTATTCCTCGCGTAGTTAAAATATCTAAGCAGTTAAAAATATAATTTTATGTAAGCTGCTAGGCAGTAGCCTAGCAGCTTATAAGCGAAGATACAGTCAGCGCAGTAGCGCTGACTGTACCTTCTAATGATTTTGTCCTGAATCCGTCAGAAGAAAATTCGTCGACGTCTTATCAAAAAATAATATTTTTATGCAAAGTGTGTTATCGTTTGAAACATTTTTTTTTAAATCTTATCCTACCTATCGGCAAACAGTAGTATGTACTATTTCGGATATAAAGGTACCCTAGTAGTAGTTAAATAGAAAGTCATCGAAAAAATTCAAAACTTGACCGGCCATGAGAGCCCTCGCCTACCTACTCTCACGGTCTCACGCCACTCGTCCCTATGCACGCCCCGCCCCGCGCCCGTTCGTTCCGCCATGTAGCCGGTCAACTTATATTAGATAATAAACGTGCACGATTTTGTACAACCAATCAATACATCTCACGTGCCATAGTCCTCGCAGGAGGAGCGCCGCAAGCTGCAAGCGGAGAACGACAAGAACTCGATGTACAGCGAGAAGGCTCTGGGCGAGTGCTCCGAGGGCGGCGAGCCCGACGACGAGCCGCAGGCCAAGGAGGAGGGCGACTCCGGCATCGACGCCAACTCGCAGGTACACAAGGCTTACTAAAAAACGAAATCCGTCAAAACGATGATTGGTTTTTTCGTATTTTGACACTCGTACACATTACAACACGTCAAGGTAAAAACGTTGACAACTTTTACACTTGTAATGAATTCGTAACTTGATTTGCAGTCGTCTGTACACGTTATCGTTTTGACGGAATTCGTTTTTCGTAACAGGCCCTCAGATGCCATGAATGTTCACATCTTAAAAAAAAGCTTAAACTACACTTTCGACCTCCGATTTTCCTTTCCTTTACTGCAAGCTCGACAAGCCCCCACCACCGCTTTTTGCTTACTCTACATGGCAGCATTAAATGAAGGAATGCATTAAATTCTATCACCAAATTGAAACAAATCTACAGCAGACATTCAAAATCCGTGTATATTAGAAGATATCGATTGCTTACTTACTTCAGCTCAAACTGCAAATTGAACTTGTCGCAACATGAAAAATAATGATAAAATAATGTGTGTTCAGGGCTCATGCTCTTCCTCGGACGTGAAAGCGCCCCCCGCGCAGAACACCAAGTGCAAAAAGAAGAAGAAAGAGGAGAAAACGCCCCCGCCCCCCGCCGCTACCAATAAGAAACAGCCCGACAAAGTAAGTTCAATATCTAAGGGTGCGTCCAGATTATGTAACATTTTATATTACTTCTGTTCTAACATGCAATATTTCTAACAATTTGTATGTGTTTGTTGTAAAACATGTTATGTAGAAATGTTATACAGTATATTTTGTCTGTACGCACTGTAAAAACATTCAAATGCTATCCCATAATCTGTTACGAGAAATTCCATTTATTCAATTGACATGGTGATATTCATCGCTAATTTTCACAAAACCACGTTTTATTTCAATCTTAGCCTTCAAAGCTAGTAAAACCATTGCTTTTCAATAAATTATGTAGAAACTTAGCTCGGTAGCTCAGTGGTCAGAGCATTGGACCGGACTTCCAAAGGTCGGGAGTTCGAATCCTTCCCGATGACCGGAGCCGAAAAGAATTTTTAAGTGTTGTCTTTTCAATTGATTCCGCTGTCTGTAAATAGAAAATGACGTCACACACCAAATCGCCATACAAAATCAATGGAGGCAAATCGTTTTTACAGATGATGATGAATAAGTATAGGTCTGGGTGTTTTCTATGTATAATATGTATTTATTTACAAAAAAACACGGGTTGCACTCCGGGAGTGCCGGCAGAAGTGAAAACTTGATTATTAACGTTGTGCATTTTTGATTTATTTGAACCGTCTTACGGTTTTTCGATCAGCATCACGTGACCTGACGCGAGTTTCACAGTTTCTACCCATGCCACAAAAGTGCTCAACGCCGCTAAAGAAGTTTTCACTTCAAAAAAAAAGTATTTAAGTATGTTTATCCGTTGTCTAGTACCCATAACACAAGCCTCGTAGCTTAATTTGGGACTAGAGAATTGGTGTCATTGTTGTGAAATATTTATTATTATTATCAACAGTTTTTTTTAATTTATTTATTACAATAATCAAAACTTAGTCTAATTTACAAAGATTCCTACTCCTAAAAAACCTCAAGTGGGTTTACCTCGCAGTAGGCGAGTTCGGGCTTACATGTATAAAATATTTTTTTAAAAGGGTTTTACATTCTTTGTAGTTCGCGTTACAAACATTTTCGAGAAGCGATTTCGGCAGAGTATTTAATATTTTAGGCAAAAGGTATTCCATTTTTCTCGTCTGCGGTTTCCAATTGAACTTATCATCGATAACGAGCCCCAGGTAGGTATGTTTGTTGACGGGCTCGAGCGGCGGACAGAGACAGGGCGAGTCATTCGGCCTGTGTAGGCATTTATGCTCGTGAACTACTAACTGGGGTGGACGGGTTGACTGCATGCGAGCAGAACGGACACATATTATTTTAGTTTTATTAGAATTTATTACAAGGCCCATGTCATGTGCCCATTTACTTAGCAAATCAAGGTTGGTTTGCATAAGCTTTTCGGCTTCGTTTAAGTCGTTATGTGCAGTTACTAGACATGTGTCGTCAGCAAATTGGTACACAGAACTCTCAGCAAAGATGTTACACGTATCATTAACGTAGATTAAGTACTCTGTAGGCCCCAAAATTGATCCCTGGGCTGTTCCTTCCTCTGTCCTGATTTTGTCACTGAGAATGCCATCAATTTTTACCATAGTGTACCTATTTTTATGATAATCTTGAAACCAGCTCAGGAAAGGGCCCTGTATACCAATTTGTTGCAGCTTAGCATAAAGTGTATTATAGTTCAAAACATCGAACGCCTTACTGAAATCAATGAACGCTAATATAACTTGTTTACGCTCGTTTAAGTGTCCGTTCACCTCGCTAGCAAATCTAGATAACAGTTGAGAAGTATTCTTTTTCTGTTGGAAGCCAAATTGTTTATCATTAATTAAATTATTATTTCTTAAAAAGATACTAATTGCATTGCCAAGATATTTCTGAATTATTTTGTCAATGCATGATAAGATTGTTATAGGTCGATAGTTATTACAGTCTGTGAAAGAGCCTTTCTTATGTATCGGCCGAACAATACCGATTTTGAAAGCGTCGGGGTATATTTTTTTAGATATACATACATGCATTTATTAAGTGGGTAATTACAGGTGTAATATCGGGTTCAATTGATTTAATGTCAGATACACGTATGCCATCATATCCGGGTGCTTTTTTAATATTTATGTTCTTGATTATTTTGCGTATTATTTTATTAATCGCTTTGTTTATTTTCATACTACGACTCGGTACGTTTGTATGCGAGTCTGTATTCATTAACGGAATATTACATGGCGTACATATCGCCGCCCCCGGAGAATAAAATGATAATTGCAAAAATGCAACTTTTCAGGAAAAATAAAAAACATATTTTTGTCTTTTGCTCCTCAACCACTGGGCGCAGGCAAATGATTGATAGCTAGGATAAAAGGTTATTTTTGGTATATAACAAATATTAATGTGAAATATTTCTAATCATAAAATTAGAGATATTATAACAAGAAATAAAATATTGTCAAAATTGGTCATCAGTTTTAGTTATATAATATCCATTATCATTTTATTCTCCATATAAGCTAACCAAAGTCAAATATGGCAATCGTTACCTATCATCCTATTCATCGAGTTTTTAGTAAGTAATTTAATATGATAATAGTTTTATATCCGCTTATTCTTGTAAGTATTGTTAATTTTTGTTTATATTAAAGATTTATACTTGGTTTTCCAATGAAACTAGGGCACGATAATCAACATTACTTTTATTCAATTATATGTCTCAAAATCAAAATTTCAACCTAACAACCGGAAAAACGTTTAATACCAGCGGTTTTTTTTAATAGTAATCATTACTCTTAAGTTTACTGTAACCGTTTGTTCCTATTTTGTAACAAAAGTCTGATAATCACAACATTAACTCAATTATTGTTAAAAGATAAAAAAAGATTTTGTACATTTATATAATAAAGAAGTCAATACTGTATCTTTACATTATGAATAACAGCCTCCTCATCATAATTAGCATTTAAGTTCAGTCTCTTAAATTTATGAACTTTTAAAAATATAATCAAGATGGTTGATGATCTGATTAATCGTTAGAATCTTCCAAATTATCGTTTTTGCTACCAGAATTCTCATAAGTCAAGGATTCATAAAAACCACGAAAATAACTAGGAATTTTCCCTACCTTACATACGCTCATAAGATCATCATACAACGGATTGCTGACTAAAATAGGTTCGGTTAAAACCTTTGAAGTTCAGGTACATAGCCAGGACTTGGAATTGTTAACTGTCCGGTACCCCGCCTGCTTCTCATTCTTTTGACAGGTTCTGTATTTATTTGGAAAAAAACAGAATCAATTGTATTTTACTTCAAAATTATGGATTTGAATTTGACACATTTACTTCCATAATTTGAGTCCATGATACTTTTTGGTACTCCTCATCTTATATTCAGTTTTTATAGTCTATTTATTATTTTATATTGTAAAACTCTATTTGCGTCATTTCTTTAATTGGGTACTTTTTACATATACCTTCCCGTTCGTAGTGATTATGTACACTTGATCAGGCGTATATATAACACTGTGTTTTAATTCACAATCAATATTAGAATGCATTGAATCCCTCTCAATTTGACCGTGACCAGTTTGAAAGAATCTATGAGTTATATTCAATTGCAGTTTCAGTGCAGCATAAATATATAGGTAAAGCCAAAATAAATCTGTTTTAATTTTGGCCGCAACAACCGTAAGAATAGAATGATGGGTACGTTTTGGATGCCTTTTTGTATTTCATTATGGAGATTTTTATAGACAACTACCAACTTCGTTCACCCCTCTTTTAGCAATTTGGCCGTGCCAAACATAACAATGGCCTTTAATCTGAGTAGCATTATAAACAGTCAAGTGTAAACTGGATACTTTCTTTTGTAGTGGAACGATCCAAGCTCAGATTGTGGGATGTTCAAAACCTTTTCTAAATCGAAGATGGCTACGGTAGTTTCTGAAGGATTATCCGATTCTTTTTCTTCTTTTTTTAAAGTTTTCGGACTCTGTCTTCATTATTTCAATCATTATCATATTTTTCTTGCAATATTAGTTGATTTGTATAATCAGCCTGTTTTTTTTGGTTTTGATTTTTGGTTTGAAAAAAGTTTTACTTTGCCTTAAAAATTAATAATTAAACCTGGTGTTAAATATTTTTTCATATTGACGTTTGGTGGCCAAAAGAAAGTCAAATGTTTGCTTTACAGGCCATTTTCTGTAAAGCTGATACATTTTAGATATATTTAGAAGTTCTGAGAGGTATTTTGTTGTAGAGTCTTCCTTAATATGGTTCAACAGTCAGGAATAACTCAATATGCTGTATGATGCTTTTTTCTGTCTCAACTGGCATTTTACGTGGCCTATTTTCATGTCGCCCTCGTTTATCTATAAAATTTTCGTCCAGTTTAGATTTCTCTGGTGCTGTACAAACAGTTTGATGTGGAATGCTTAGAGTATTGATGAAATTTTTTTTGCATACTTGTACTTTTTTTTAACCTTTTGTAAAAAAGTTATGTGATTGTATGTGTTCGGGTACGTTTTCATTTTACAGTGATTTGTTTAACATCTTTTACTGTTGTATGATGAACGATGTATTGCCATTGTTTCTCGTGATCTCCTAGTTTATAATACTTTTTTATTATGCTCTCTCTTTCTTCTTGGGTTTTTCTTTCTTTCTTATCTTTTCGCCACATTTTTTCGTACATTTTCATAAAACTATTAAATCTTTTATGTCGTATTTTTTCATCGATCTTCAGCTTTAATAGGCTTTTCCTAAATGTTTTATTTATTAATTCATAATGTCTTGTCTTTTATCAAAATTTTGTTAACATTTTCTTGTAGTTTTTGGCAATTCTCGACCTGGAGTAATTTCATCTAGTTCTTCACCATCTTGATGAAGTCCATCTTTTTCTTTTCCATCTTGATCTCGCACATCTTTTTCTTGTTCTTCTTGATACAGTCCTTCTCGATATTGTCTATCTTGTTCTTGTTTTTCAAGTTCCTCGCCCTCTTGTTCTTGTCTTTCTTTTACCTCATCCTCTTGTTCTCGTCTATCTTGATCTTCTTCATCTTGTTCTCGTCCATGTTGCTCTCAATTTTGTAGTTGTCCATCTTGTTCTCCATTTTGAAGTGCTGCTTTATTTCTTCTCCGTTATGTTCTTTTTCAATTGGTCCTTGTCCGTATTGTTCTCCTTTATCTGTTTCTTCTGCGTGCTGTTCTGTTGTATAATTCAGGTGCGACAAGAGGATAACAATAATGTCTTACCGTTCAAACCACTTGGGTCATTTTACATAAACGCCATTATAGGAAGCAGGTGGTTTGGTTTGAACGAGAATAAAATGATAACAGCATGTATCATTGTTGAGAATAAATATTTTTACGAGAACACAATTGTTTTATGGTTTGTTATTCTAATATGTGCAAAAGATTTCGATAGAACTATAGTAACATTTTATTCTCGTGATTTATGTCCTGTGTTAAAACGTTGAATAATATTGTAAAATTTTGTAACTTTGTAAATAAGCACTATAAAAATACGAAAAAAATGAGCAGGTGTATTACTATCCGTAGATTCCAAAAATGGTATAACACTAAAACTAAGATAAGAGCGGTTATCATTCTATTCCCCGGGGGCGGCGATATGTTTTTAACATTATTTCTGAATTCATTGGCAAATTTATTTGCCGTAACTGTTACGTGAATATCATTGAAGTATTTTATAATAATATTATCAATAGATCTATTTATTCTACCACTAATTTTATTAACAATTTCCCATATTTTTCAGGGGTTTTGGAAATTATCACGTAAAAACTATTTTTAGTATTATTTATAAACCTATTTGTTTTATTTCTATATTTATTATACAGGAGTCTATTTATGTTATTGCTTTCATCTTGTTTCCAAATTTTATACAGTTTGTCTCTTCTTTTACACATTTCTACGACTTTTTTATTTTGCCATTCACAATAAATTCTATCTTTTACTTAATTTTATTTTACAGTTATACCGACACTTCTCATACACTGAATTAAAGCCTTCAATCACATAATTTAAAATGTCATTCGGATTGTCTAGGTGTAATGCCGCTTTCCAGTTCACTTTTTTTAAGTCACTATATACTTTTTCATTGTCTAATTTACTTACTGCTGTACTTGGGCCAGATAAGGCACAACCGGTGGTTGGAGTTGGTGATGTCATAATCTGAATTTTATTGTAGGCTGTTAAGTTGCTTATTGTGTCAAATAATAAGTAATAACTTTTATACGCCTCCTCCCTTAGTAATGTATGATCCGTAAATACAACGTGCTACTTTTCCTCTGGCAGGTAAAACCTAAAATTGAAACAAAACCAGATAAAGAGAGCACACCGAAGCCGGATAAGAAAGAGAAGGAGAATGTGGCGCCGGCCTCGCCCCCTCCCACTCCCGCACGTGCGCCAGCCGCGCCGCCGCGACAGGAGAAGAGAGAGAAGTGAGTACATCATAGTGGTCTGGTAGACAAGTCTTGGCGTAGGACTGTGTCACACTGGCTAGTTTTAGCAACGACTGACTGTAATTTAGGACGTAAATGTAAAACATATTTGCTATTACGCAAGTTCCCGCATCAAATTTTTAAATTTCATCAGGTTAAGAACTTGTCACATGCTTTTGCTTAAAGTAGCCAGTGTGGTTTGGTTCTATTTAGTGCACTCCTCAAAAATACGTAGTTTGGTAAAAGCTGTAAATTCCTCAGTGCAATATTTTACCGTAAACTAATAATAAACTTCATTTAAACTGTTATTCTACGATGTATTTATAAAATTTTCTCTAACTGTGGACGATGGTCATGACGACGATATAGATCATTATGATTAGTTGTAGCCTGTGTCTATGTTTTAACTGTAAACACTTTACTTGAACGTCTTTAAATTATAGCATTGACGAATTTACATGACGAAAATATCTTACTCTTGTCATGATTTGGTAGTTCCTTTGCATTTAAAATATGTAGTAGTAACACTGGTCTAATTATTTTCGACAAGATTTGTTTGCATGCTTGTTTTACCGTGTGGATAATGCTTTATTAAAAAGTAACCTCCTATTAGTACCTAGTGCTATGTAATGGTTCAGGTCTTGACATGAGTAGCGGGGTATAGGAATGAAATATTTGTTCTTGCAGAAAACCTGAAGAGGATAGCCCTAAGAGCATTACAGTACAGAATGTAAATAAATACGGGAATAACTCTAGAAAGACTCAAGTATTCGAATCCACTAGGCTCAATGTGGAAAAAGAAGAGTTTGACACGACCGACAAAAGTAAAAAGTCGCACAAGTATCAGTAAGTTGAGATTATATTTGTCGACATCACGATACATCACTAGCGGGACACATCGAACATTACAAGTGTCAAGTTTGTTCGTCCTCACAATGTGAACTGTTCAACTGTACATCCGCGTGGTTCTGTCGTCTCGTGCGCCGCGTCTGCATGCCGCATTCTTTTTTATTTACGATGTACAGTACATTAGTTACACCTTACTCAGTTATTTGCATGACTAATACTATGGGAAATGATTTTTGTTTAACGTCAAATATTAATTGTATGCATTATGTTTTTAACAAAATCATTTCTAATTATGATTTAGAGCTGCATTCATAAATCAAAAACTCTTTAAAAAAATGGTGGATATGTATTGGGAGTATTGGGATAATCCTTATCATGAAACATCAATATTTGTTATAAAAAACATACCGTATCATGTCATTGTTAACTGCAAAATACTCATCCAAAACTTGACACTGTTATAGGGACGAAGAATCAATTCGTGGTTACAAGTTGTGTACTGTCTTTGTGTTATTACTTTTTGCGTTGACGACCCTTGGACCTAAAGGTAGCATTTGGTTCATTGCGACCCGCTGCTTGGTATGGATTTATACGAAACACTGACAAATCTACCTTCAGAAGTGGGTCGCATCGCGCTGATCGCTATAAATCGTGTGCCACTTTAAGAATCGTTCCAATCGGCAAACAATCGCGCCACAAAAACAATTCAATCTCGTCGAATATTTGCCAATTAAGACGACCGCCTAAGATAAGAACGTGTTGAAGATAAATAATGTGATGAGCATATTAAGTAAAATTTGTTTGTGTGCAGAGTGGAAGCGGAGGGCAAGGCGACGTCGCCGAAGGGCGGGTGCGTGGGCGGGCGCCGCGAGGACGGGTGGAAGGAAGTCGTGCGCAAGTCCAGCGTGCAGACGCTCTCCACTGTCGAGCCGGGGTGAGTACATCATCTACATGATAATGATAGATACAATAATAATACAATTTTCAGTGTCTATACTATCTGTATAAACAAAGAAAATTCCGTAAGAAACTCTTGTAGTTCCATCTCATATCTTGGAAACTTAACTCGCAGAAAAATCTTTAAAGTTGCAAGAATGTGCCCCAAACTGAGTATAAACTTTAAAATTATACGAAGTTACACACTATAGCAAGGGTCACAAATTACTTTTTTAATAAGCGGGCCATTAAACGAATGACCTTGAGATTCGCGGGCCAGAGAAAGCTCAGCCATTTGGTGGTTTCCCAGTCCCTATTTTTATACGAGAGTACTCTCGTACTGAGTTTCTGTCCGTACATACGTATTACATCCGTACGTAGTTTGTCAGGTTTCGGTCGGACAGAAACCTCTTGCTAACATGGAAATTCCATCTAGTCCTTGACCTTAATTCCAATTCAAATCATTTATTTCAATCTCTTGGATCATAATGAGGCCTCATTAATGAGACTGCAACTCAAATAATAAAATTTAGCTATGTTTACAAAACTGACTTAACCATGACTTTTTTATTTAGATGCAAGAAAGTGTCTGTTGCATCGCACGCCATATCGCGCGTAATCGGGCGCGCGGGCAGCAACATCAACGCGATCCGCGCGGCCACCGGCGCGCACATCGAGGTCGACAAGCAGAGCAAGGGGCAGGGCGAGCGCATCATCACCATCAAGTGAGTGCACTTTAAACAGTGCAAGATAGTTTTTGTGACTCCGCATGCCGTGTCGTAAAGATTTGAAGACCGTCAAGCTCGTGCGCGACGGTCCTTTGATAAACGGTTGTGGAGTTATTTTTGGGTTGTTCATATTAATGTAGGAGTATAGCCAATTTTTTTATAGCAGTCTTCTTTTTAGGGTTCCGTACCTCAAAAAAAAAAACGGAACCCTTATAAGATCACTTTGTTGTCCGTCCGTCCGTCCGTCCGTCCGTCTGTCAAGACCGTTTTTCTCAGGAACGCGTGGAGGTATCAAACTGAAATTTCTATATGTTACTTAGGTCTACTGTCCCTGGAAGCTGTAGAAAAATCAACCTTCTAAGCCAACGCAATCATAAGATACAGCCATTTAGGCCGCAAATTTTCGCAAATTTTCGAAACTCGCACGGGAATCAAAACCTAAAGGGTACTTCCCGTAAACTTAGAATCTTGAAATTTAGTACGAAGTCACGTCTTATAGTACAGATATAGGAAAAATTACGAAAACCGTAAATTTTCAGTTTCATCATACAGGGTGTAAAACCTTAACGATGCCGAATACCACATATTCTACCAATTGTAACGATCATTTTTTTCCTTTACACCATACTTGGGAAGTTAACGGTTACTGAAATATTGATGGTTAAAGTTGAAAAAAAATTGATGATTTTTACAGAAATGACTTCTGTCCGTTTTAACTAAACTTTTTTCCAAAGAAACATGATACAAATTTTCACTAGTTTTTTCATAAAAAGCCTCTAAATGGCACACTCCGCAATGAACAGCGCACACTCGAACCGAACCGCGTCGCGGCGGCGTAAAGCAACACGCCCCGCTGTGACATTTCCGCGTGCGCGCTGTACATTGCGGGTTAGAATTAAATTATGTTTTTTGATGTCAAAAAATAAAAGTTGTTTCCCAGCCAAAATTTCTTTTTCATACGATTTGGTTTGATGTACTGAACGCGTCTTTAGGTTTTTTTTACAACCTGTATAAAAAAAAATATTTTTGACACTTGAAAATTTCAAAGTTACTACTCCTTATCTACAGGTTTGTACGGAACCCTCGGTGCGCGAGGCCAACTCGCACTTGACCGGTTTTTTTTAATATCAAAGTCATGACATTATTCATTTCTCAGGGGTTCGGCGGAAGCTACCAAGCAGGCCGGCACGTTGATCGCAGCTATGATCCGCGACCCGGAGGCCGACATCGCGCAGCTGCTGCCGCCCAAGCAGGCCAAGCAGCCGCCGCCGCAACCGCAGCCGCCGCAGCCCAAGCCGCCTAAGCAGCCTCCCGCAAAGGTACCTAGTCACCCGGGACTACGACCGTCTCACTTGTAACGACACGGAGCCGACATCACGCAGCTGCTGCCGCTTTTTGCAGATTGCCTTCTTGAAATAAAGTCTAAGCTATTGACGACGTTTACTACTGTTTGTTTAGTAAACGTCGTCAAACGGCTAATTAATTCTTTGATATGCACACATTTCTAAAGTTGAGGTGTGATGTTTTCCCCTTGGCCTTTAGCTCGCATATTAGAAAATTCGTCATCACATTGCTCAATTATTGTATTTGGTACGGTTTAACACTATTTTATTTATTCATGGCTCACAAAACAAGTTACAGTCAGTGAATAACAAAAAGTAAAGCAGTATACAGAGCTGGACTGAAACTCTTAACTTGTAAGCACAATTTGTTCTAGGTTAAATGAAATGTTAGAGGGTTTAAACTTAAAAATACAGATATAGTATATCAACTATTATTAGTTGTGATAGTAATATAGTTGTAAGGAGTTGATAAAAGAAACAACTGAACTAGATCGTTCCCGTTTAATGAATGCCCAATAATACACTCAACAGTATCTTATAATATAGTGAATACAAGTAACATACACAATACATGTATATATGAAAGGGTTGGTACATCATACATCCCCAAAAAAATAAAATAAAAAAAAGTTAACACAACTTTATTTTTATTTCTAAATTATGAATAATAAGGTTTTGTCCTATTCTTATGAACAACGTCCTCTTTGCCATCTTTCAAAATTTTTACGTTTGGTGACAAATCTTCCAATACAACAAATGGTCCCAAATAAATGTTATCAAACTTATTATTACTACAATCATTTCTTAACAATAATTTATCACCCTTTTTATAACTTACAGGTTTTAAATAAGTATCGTAACGATTTTTCCTTACAATTTTGCTATGCATTAAATTAGATTTTGCATCCTCTTGTGCTTTTTGCAATCTAAATTTCAATTCTTTGACATAATTATCAATATTGTAAACAGGTTCAACTACACTAGTACATAAATTGCTTGGAATATTACATTTTTTACCAAATACAATTTCAAAAGGTGAATATTGAGTCTCAGTATGAACAGTTGAGTTGTATGAGAAACACCAGTACGGAACCCATTGGCTCCAATATCTCGGGTCATTATTTGTTTGTATGCGAAGGAAAGCGTTTAACGATTTGTGTGAATTCTCTAAGGAACCTATTGATTCGTGGTGATATGCTGTGGAATTAATTTGATTAATATTTAATAATTTACATACCTCGTTCATGGTGGAGTTAATAAACTCGGTCCCCCGGTCTGTGGCTATTTCTCGAGGAATGCCGTACCTAAGAATAAAGTTTTGAACAAAAGCTTTTGAAACGGTAACACTATCCTTACTTTCTAAAGGGTAAGCTTCTATATACTTTGAAAGCTCACATTGAATAGTTAATATGTAAGAAAAATTAAAATAGTCCTTAACTAGGGGCCCCACTATATCTAGATAAACTTTATCAAATGCTGACTCAGCAGTAGTCGTAACTAGCATTGGTTGTTTCGTAGGCAAAAAGTATTTTTGTTTTTGACACTTTTCACACTTTTTTACGAATTCCCTAATTTCCAAATCCATATTTGGCCAAAAGTAATATTTTTTAATATTGTTGACCATTCGCCTCATACCAGCATGTCCACTGGTGGGCAATAAATGAAAGTCATTCATTATAACCTTTTTTTCATCATTACAAAACACTCTTATAACGTCCGGAATTATATAAAGTTTTGGGCCGGTCCACTTGTTATCTTTAATGTCATTGGTTTACCATTTAATATATTTTTTACTACTCTCATTTTTCATAATGAACATTTCGTCGACGTTGAATTTTTTACAAAATAACTCCAAGTCTCTCACGAACGTGTCTCGCACAGAACATGATCGAGAAAATGGGTTAATGTAAATGATATCCTTTTCTGAAATATAAGTAAAACTTTGACATACATTTTTATTATATTTTTCACTCACTACTAATTCTGTACAATTTTTTGGTTTTTTAAGGAGCTCTACGACGTTTGGGTGATCAGTCCAATTGTCTGTAGGCTTTTTGTCAACCAAAGAATTGTTTAAACAGTCATTCTGGCTCTTTTTGTACATACTTCGAGTCATAACGTTCAAGACCTTTGCATTCATATCTTTCAAATCTTCTGACGTCACAACTATGCGAGATAATGCGTCTGCAGCCACATTATTCGCTCCTCTGATATACTCAATCTTGTAATCGTACTCTTCCATTAACAAACGAAATTTTAATAATCGACTAGAAGGGTCTTTCATACTGAAAAGATAAACTAAAGGTTTATGGTCAGTAATAATTTTGAAAGTTTTCCCATAAAGGTATGGTCGAAAATATTTAACAGACCAGACTATTGCTAGCAACTCTTTTTCGATAGTCGGATAGTTTAACTCAGCTTTATTTAATGTACGACTTGCATAAGCAATCGGCATATCATTGCTATTACACAAAACTGAACCAATAGCAATTCCTGATGCATCTGTGTGTAGGATGAACTCATTTTCTGTAGAAAAATCAGGATATTGTAATATTGGTGGATTTTTCAAACAATTTTTCAAGTGAATAAAAGATGTTTCGCAATCATTAGACCATTCAAATTCAACTCCTTTTCTGGTTAATTTGTTTAGTGGTATACAAATCTCAGCAAAGTTTGGTACGAATTTACGATAATAGTTTGCAAATGCAACAAAACGCTTGGTTTCATCACTATTTTTTGGTCGTGGATAATTTTGAATAATTTTTGTTTTATCTGGATCGGGATAAACACCCTCTGACGATACTACATGGCCTAAGTAAAGTAGTTGTTTCTTTAAAAATTGGCATTTTTCAGGATTTATTTTTAAATTGACTTTACGTAACCTCTCCAAAATGCTGATTAAGTTTTTATTATGGCAATTTAAGGACCTACCAAAACAGACTAAGTCATCTAAATATATTAAACATTTATCATAATTCAATCCTGACATCGCTATCGTCATAAGTCTGCTAAAAGCGCTAGGACTTGTCTTTAAGCCCATAGGAAGCCTTTTCATTTGGTATTGTTTGTCTGTAATGAAAGCTGTATATTTTCGACTCTCAGGGTCTAATTTCAATTGGTAGTAACTTTGGGTAAGGTCTAAATGGGTAAAATAAATAGCACCAGACAGCGAATCCAAAATTTCATTGATATTAGGTAATGGGAATTTGTCATGTTGAATTTGTTCGTTTAGCTTTCGGTAATCTATTACTACACGCCACTTCTTCTCGCCCGTATCACTTTTCTTTGGCACTAAAAGAAGCGGGCTTGCCCACTCACTTTGACCTTCTTCAATTTTGTCATTTTGTAACATCTGTTTAACTTGTTTTTCAATCTCTATTTTGTGTGTTTTAGGCAAACGATAAGGTTTTGTATAACATGGCGTAAAGTTTTCTTTAAGATAAATTTTTTGCTCGTATAAGTTAGTGTAAGATAATTTATCGCCTGGCAATAAAAATACGTCGGAATATTTTGCACAGATATTTTCTATTGAAACTTGTTCCTCGTGGTTCAAATGATCAAACTTCAAGATTGAAAATAATTTTTTAACCCTATCGGCATGTACTGTTGCCCTATCAAATGAATACATGTCATAATTATCGAGAATTTGTAATTCTGGAGTAAAATAGCTAAGGCGCACCTCTTCGTCTCTTGTATTGAGTATTTTAATCGGTATCTGATTATTTTTGGGTGATACTATAATTCCTGCTAAAAATAACCCATCTGATAACTGTTTAGGAGTTACAAAACAATCCTGGTCAATCGAAGTGTTAATATAATGAACGTATTCACAACGCGGCGGCAAAACAATGTAATTATTAAAACCTAATTGTCCCATTTGAAGTGGAATTTGAAAATGATTATTGTCATCTTGATTAATAGTTAAAATATTTTCTTCAAAATTTATTACGCATTTATATTTGTTCATGAAATCTTGACCTAAAATACCGTCTGTTTTACATGGTAAAGTTTTAAAAACATAAAATTTATGCTCCAACTCTGAATCATTGTAAAATAATTTCTCATACTCGCTCTATATGGAAAGGAATGTTTTTACTTTCCAAATGTTCTAGCTTGATCGCCGACAATGTCGCGCCAGTATCAAGTAACCAAGAATGTGTTTCGCCTAACAATGTCAATTTTATGGAATTTATATTATCGAAATCGTTACTGAAATTATTAAGACCGAAAAAACAAATTTTCCCCTGAATTTGTTGAGGAAATTGGCTGGTTATCCACGGTAGTATTTGTTTGTTGCGGTTGTATCACGTTAACAGAGTTACTCGCGTACCGAGTGGGGCCACTAAAACCGCGCCGGTTCGCACTCCGCGTACGCGTGTTAGTAAAACCGCGACCACGACCTCTGCTATTCCGATATACATTGTAGTTACTTTGATTCGACTGGTCCCTGTTGGAACCACGTCCTTGTCCTTGTTGACGGAAATTACGACGCCCCCTAGAAAAAATATTATTACCTCTTTGAGTTCGGAAACTCATAATTTGGTTTTCCTGGCCCGACGACATTTGCTCGTCCAAGGCTCCGGCTATGGCGTCCTTTAGTGAAGTATAATTACGTGCTGCAATAATAGTACTGATTCGACTATTTCTCAATCCGTCTGAAAATCGCTTAATAGCGTACTTTTCATTGATGGGTCGAAGCACTTCATAACTTTCAGAGTTTCCGGCGGCTTGTGAGATAGTCAAATCGACAAAAAGCTGTTCAAGTTCCTTACCAAACTCCTCGATTGTTTTCCCATCCTGTCTCGCTCGGTGAAGTTGTTGCTGCAAAGCTGTGTGGGATTTTTTAGAAAGTAATCTTTCCCTAATATCTTTAATAAGGTCCGGAACGGAACTATAGCTTTCGCACAAACGCAACTTCGCACTTTCCGATAGTCTTGACTTTAATACGAATTTAATCAAATGTGGCTTTGCCGACTCTTCTAACATGGAGTCATATAACTCAACTAGTGGCCGCCCGCGACTTCGTCCGCGTGGAAAGCCTTTATCTTAAAAATTCTTTATGAATTGTAGCCTATATGTTATTCTGATGTATAAGCTATATTGTGGTAAAGTTTCATTCAAATCCATTCAGTAGTTTTTACGTGAAAGAGTAACAAACATCCATACATCCATACATCCATACTTACAAACTTTCGCCTTTATAATAGTAGTAGGATTTCCTTACAACATACTATTATATTGTCGTGTCGTTGTATTTTTACAAACAGAAACGCATAAGTAAATAAATAGTAAAGAAGATGTACCAGAAGATTAACCACAGTCGAAGGTAAAAAGGTTCAGATCCATAAAATGTTATCCTGAGTATACTTGTTTGATACATAATACTTACTAGTGGCCGCCCGCGACTTCGTCCGCGTGGAAAGCCTTTATCTTAAAAATTCTTTATGAATTGTAGCCTATATGTTATTCTGATGTATAAGCTATATTGTGGTAAAGTTTCATTCAAATCCATTCAGTAGTTTTTACGTGAAAGAGTAACAAACATCCATACATCCATACATCCATACATCCATACTTACAAACTTTCGCCTTTATAATAGTAGTAGGATATTTGAGATGAGCTGTTTCGTGACGTTTTCGTCTCCCGTCATTACAGGTAAAAGGGCTGTTTTTAAGTCGAATTCTGCCATACTGGTGGTTTTCCTACAATCGTCCTTGATTTCACTGATAGTACACAATTCATAAATTTTTGAATACAATGTATTTACATTAAGTTTTAAGTTAGTCAAGTATTCAACAGTTTCGTACTTCAGTTCTAAGTTTTCAATATCTTTTAATAAAATATCATACTCTAAATTAAATTCATTGTATAAGCTTTTACTCGCAATTAACTTTTCTTGCTTTACTCTAAGTTGACTCTAAGTTTACTCTAAGTCTAACGAGACGGTCCCAATTTAACTAAATAATTACGAATATATTTTATTTTATCATGTATCTCAGCAAGTTTATCAGCCATAACATAGTGATATAATTATGGGGAGTAAAATATGTATTCCTTAATTTATAACAAGATAACATACACTAATGTCCATATAAAATAGGTAATGGTTAAATACGTACGCATTCACGGGATTGATAAAATGATACACAACACTCGGGGATTACTCACATATCACACACTGTCCGTTTTGAAGTTATTTTCTTCGTGACGAGAGCGTTGTCGTCTCCAAATCGAAGAACTCCGAAGAAAACGATCATTGATGGCCTTCCGCGTCCACTTCTCGTGGCAGCGCTTATACCCTCGGTATGTCATGTATATAAAGACGATGACTGCGATGACCGTCACGATGGCCAATATTATGTTGCTGGTGGTCATGTGAAAAAGTAGCTGGTCCGTGGCGGCAGAATTTACACCCCCAACCGCATTTTGCGCAATAACAATCTCCTGCGGTTGCACTTTACTGGAACCTTTGCCCATTTTCGATGGTTTTTTGAAGTTGAGTATGACGATAATAAGAGTCACGCATCACCGACGAAGACGAGTAATTAATTAAATTCATTTTGATCGCTGCAGTGTACACTCCATATATAGAAATCGGACTTTGAACACACGCGGCTCCTATGGCAGGGTCGCCATGTAAGGAGTTGATAAAAGAAACAACTGAACTAGATCGTTCCCGTTTAATGAATGCCCAATAATACACTCAACAGTATCTTATAATATAGTGAATACAAGTAACATACACAATACATGTATATATGAAAGGGTTGGTACATCATGTAGTAAAAAGGAACTAATAACAAGAATAGGTGTGAATAACTTACTTAATTGTACACAAGTAAATACAACTGGTGATTTAATCAAAACGGCAAGAGAGAATCTTATTGATTACTTTTTTGAACTTGTACATACTGCATGAAAAAAACTATTCAACTACTCAAGGTGAAATTTGCATTCTTTTCTGGACTTTTCTTTCTCTCTCTCTTTCTCACAGTCCTCCATGAACAACATTCTTTAGAAAGTTGTTAAATAAATAGTATGAATATTTCGTCGTATATCGTCTCGAATAGCGTCAAGGTCATTATCGATTCCCTCCGCCTATGATCATTCTGAGAGTGTATCGCGTTGCAGGTGTCGGCGAGCGCGGCGCCGAGCGCGAGCAGCCGCAGCACGCCCACCGCGCGCGCGCCCGCCGCCACCAAGCAGCACGCCACCACGGCGCGCCCGCCGCAACTCAGGCTGCACGGTGAGTACACGCACTGCATGCACGTACATTACAACGTTGCAGGCGTCGGCGAGCGCGGCGCCGAGCGCGAGCAGCCGCAGCACGCCCACCGCGCGCGCGCCCGCCGCCACCAAGCAGCACGCCACCACGGCGCGCCCGCCGCAACTCAGGCTGCACGGTGAGTACACGCACTGCATGCACGTACATTACAACGTTGCAGGCGTCGGCGAGCGCGGCGCCGAGCGCGAGCAGCCGCAGCACGCCCACCGCGCGCGCGCCCGCCGCCACCAAGCAGCACGCCACCACGGCGCGCCCGCCGCAACTCAGGCTGCACGGTGAGTACACGCACTGCATGCACGTACATTACAACGTTGCAGGCGTCGGCGAGCGCGGCGCCGAGCGCGAGCAGCCGCAGCACGCCCACCGCGCGCGCGCCCGCCGCCACCAAGCAGCACGCCACCACGGCGCGCCCGCCGCAACTCAGGCTGCACGGTGAGTACACGCACTGCATGCACGTACATTACAACGTTGCAGGCGTCGGCGAGCGCGGCGCCGAGCGCGAGCAGCCGCAGCACGCCCACCGCGCGCGCGCCCGCCGCCACCAAGCAGCACGCCACCACGGCGCGCCCGCCGCAACTCAGGCTGCACGGTGAGTACACGCACTGCATGCACGTACATTACAACGTTGCAGGCGTCGGCGAGCGCGGCGCCGAGCGCGAGCAGCCGCAGCACGCCCACCGCGCGCGCGCCCGCCGCCACCAAGCAGCACGCCACCACGGCGCGCCCGCCGCAACTCAGGCTGCACGGTGAGTACACTCTCTGCACATACATTTTTTTGACGACAATCACACCAATTCTCTAGTTCCAAATTAAGCTACGAGGCTTGTGTTATGGGTACTAGACAACGGATAAACATACTTTAATACTTTTTTTTGTAAATAAATACATATTATACATAGAAAACAACCAGACCAGTACAAACACACATGTTCATGCAAACTTATGCTTGTACTGTGCGGGGATCGAACCCGCGACCCTTGGTTTTAGAAGTCCGATATGTGGACCACTGCACCAAGCGGTCGTCAAACATTACAACCGAACACACTATAACATACGAATGTATGCAAAAGTGAAATAGCCAAACTCTTTAAATTTTAGTGGAGTAGAATAGAGACTGTAGTGAATGAAGTATTTAAGTTTGTGCACCAACTATGGTTTCATCACCATGCACCCTCATCATCTCGCTTTCTCTTTCTCTCTCCCCCGGAAATATGTACGACAGTGCAATGATATCAATCACGCGCGGTCAGCATTTGACCTTAATATTGCATTTTCTTGCACAAAATAAATATTAGCCAGTTCACGACGAGAAACCAACCAATCGATTCGCGTGTGCTCATACCATTAACTATTCGTACCGTTACCATTTATCTGGTTTAATGTGAAATCGTTCACCGGAATCGTATTTTGCCATTTAAACCATTTATTTTTGTTGGAGTTATGCCTAACAGACAAGTTATTATTTAACGGTACGGGACAGCAGACACCCGAATCACGACCACCGACAGCAACCATGCAAAGTGTCCTTTCATCCTTATTATTTTTGTTTCTTAATACTATCAATAAATGAATAAATCGTTTCCAAAATTATTCGCGAATTTTTATTCTTTCTTCGAAGAATTAAAATAAAACAAGACATAATTGTTATCAAATCAAATATTTATTTGCTCTTAATTATAAAGTATTTATAAAGTTTTGATAAGTTTTTGTTGTTAGTTTTAATCACTACCCTTTCTTAAAACATGTTGTCAGGCAATATATTTGATTTAGGTAAGTTCATCATAGTGGCTTAAGGTAAAACTCGTTCGACAAATGCAGATGATTGCAATGGTTTGTTGTAATACTTTTAAATAATAGTCTTTACTTCAGAATACCGATCTAAAACTTTAAGGCCACTCGCACATCGACGTATTCGCATGTGCTTTGTCTCACTCTAATATTAGCGAGGTGAAATGGTTGCATCCTTGTCGCTACGGTTTCGCAGATAATTGCAAAATGGCTGCTACACAGACACATACGTTTCGTACCGGAGCGACAAGGACGCAACCATTTCATCTCGCTAATATGTCCAAATCTGATCTCTCTTTATTCTGAATGATATGATTATCAAGGAACCTAATATTGTAAAAACCAACGAGTCATATATTTTATAGGTGCATGTTAATTCAACATATAATAATAGTTTCAATTTTGATCTCAACTCAACAGTGGCGGTAGGCGAGAAACGCACTTCCTCCGCGTCCACATCGAGCACTAACACGGCGAGCAACCCGTCGGCTTCGAAGCCCGCGGCGCTCTCGTACCAGGGCGCTATAGTGGGCGCGCGCTCGCACACGTTCGCGGCCAAGCTGACCGCCGCGACCGCCGCCCCGACCGCCAGCGCCCCGCCGCCCGCACCCGCCGCCGCCCCGCCCAAGCGGACCACGCACCAGGTAACTATACGTACCGGGGCGCTATAGTGGGCGCGCGCTCGCACACGTTCGCGGCCAAGCTGACCGCCGCGACCGCCAGCGCCCCGCCGCCCGCACCCGCCGCCGCCCCGCCCAAGCGGACCACGCACCAGGTAACTATACGTACCGGGGCGCTATAGTGGGCGCGCGCTCGCACACGTTCGCGGCCAAGCTGACCGCCGCGACCGCCGCCCCGACCGCCAGCGCCCCGCCGCCCGCACCCGCCGCCGCCCCGCCCAAGCGGACCACGCACCAGGTAACTATACGTACCGGGGCGCTATAGTGGGCGCGCGCTCGCACACGTTCGCGGCCAAGCTGACCGCCGCGACCGCCGCCCCGACCGCCAGCGCCCCGCCGCCCGCACCCGCCGCCGCCCCGCCCAAGCGGACCACGCACCAGGTAACTATACGTACCGGGGCGCTATAGTGGGCGCGCGCTCGCACACGTTCGCGGCCAAGCTGACCGCCGCGACCGCCGCCCCGACCGCCAGCGCCCCGCCGCCCGCACCCGCCGCCGCCCCGCCCAAGCGGACCACGCACCAGGTAACTATACGTACCGGGGCGCTATAGTGGGCGCGCGCTCGCACACGTTCGCGGCCAAGCTGACCGCCGCGACCGCCGCCCCGACCGCCAGCGCCCCGCCGCCCGCACCCGCCGCCGCCCCGCCCAAGCGGACCACGCACCAGGTAACTATACGTACCGGGGCGCTATAGTGGGCGCGCGCTCGCACACGTTCGCGGCCAAGCTGACCGCCGCGACCGCCGCCCCGACCGCCAGCGCCCCGCCGCCCGCACCCGCCGCCGCCCCGCCCAAGCGGACCACGCACCAGGTAACTATACGTACCGGGGCGCTATAGTGGGCGCGCGCTCGCACACGTTCGCGGCCAAGCTGACCGCCGCGACCGCCGCCCCGACCGCCAGCGCCCCGCCGCCCGCACCCGCCGCCGCCCCGCCCAAGCGGACCACGCATCAGGTATGTAAACAGACTTTCGTCCTGACACAAAAGTGGAGTTCCTCCTAGCCGATTTAGCTCACGGCAGCCAATCTCAACAGGGAGCCAACTACGCGAGAGATAAATCTGCAAGTGCAATTCACATGTGCACTCTTTTCCTTCACTCTCAAAGTTCGGTGAGACGGCAATCCCACATAACCGGAGAGAGATCAGGCGTCTTGTTAAATATGTGCGTAACCCTCGGTCTCCCTCCCTGGCTACAATACAAAACATCGGCTAGCATCATATACTCCTTGGAATACAGCTACGCGACGTTCTTGTATTGAGATATCGGACAGACGGCACAGTCGTGCCGTGTACCCATTTTGCAACAAAAATGAGTAGCCTGGTACGTTTATTTGTACAGGATCTCATACTTTTCCCTCTCCACAGCTGAGCAGCCCGGCAAGCGCGCCACCCACTTCGGGCCCCACCGGCGGTCCTTCCCCACTGAAGGGCGCGCGCTCGCTGTCGCCGACGCCTGCGCACACGCCCGTCAAGCCGGAGCCCGACGCGCCCGACCGCGCGAGACAGGTAACGCCTTACAAAACTAACTTTCCATTAAAAAAATACCTATCCCATCAACCTTCTTTTTCGTCGCAGTTAAAAAAGAACGCTAACCTGCGCACGAGGTACGAAGTTAACATACGTACGAGCTCACTGCCGCGAGCGAAGGGGAAAGCGACTGCTCCAATGCGCAAACTGACAATATAAAAAGAAAGCTGAATGACGGGTCATTCAGCTTTCTTTTTATATGGCGCGACTAGTATAGTCCCAATAGAAATATCAGCTGGAGTACGTCTGCTGAAAACACAAGTCACATTCGGCAGCAAGAAATCCACAACTGAATTCAAGTTTCCCGTCATCGATTCCACCATTGATTGAATGCAAACGGCCTGCATCTATTCCGGCCCCACGTCATATCCAATTTGTCCCTTAGTTGAGGAGCCCCAATGACAGTCACAGGTTTGCGTTCATAAACGACACAGCTTTACCATTTTAATTTTATTTGTTTTAGCTGAGCCCTGACAATTCGAGTTCATGGAGCGCAAATGAAGAGAATACATCGAATCCCTCTGCCGCACTACACATCAACACTACGCCACAGGTGAGCACACATCTTACATTGTTCTATTATTTTTCATTTCATTCCCGTCACAAGTAATTTTGTACGAATACTTGCAAAGATACAGACTTTGTTTTTGTTCTCTATCTCTTTATTGTGCCTGCCGAATTTTGAGCCACTCCCGGGATACATCTAATCTACTAGTGAATGAATATAATGCAATTTTGCTTCTTTTTGACGTATAGTGGACTAGTGAATTAAGGATCAGCCGCAATGTGATATTGTGTGACTCGTTTATCGCACAATAGAATCGCTTCTAAGCATGATTTTTTTAAATAAGAACGCTGCTAATGAGCGAAACGCAAGCTCTTAATACGGCAAATAATAAAGCTACTAAAAAACAAGTATTACGTACATACATATTTAATCCAGCACCTGCAATAATAATCGTGTCGTTTGTAGTCGTCGGCGAGCGGGGGCGGGGGCACCAGCGGCGGTGCGGGCGCCCAGGAGTACTCGCTGTTCAAGGACCTGTCGCTGGGCGGCGGCGGCGGCATGTGGGCCGCCGAGCACCACAGCGTGGAGCCGCCCCCGCCGCAGGTCAGTCGCGCCACGCTGCATGTATGTACTCATATTACAACTTTTATACAGGCCTCGGCGTGCGCTTTGGACACGTTTTTGTATCAATTTGTTGCGAGTTTGTCGAATGGTGACAACTACACAGAAATACGATCTGAGTACAATAACGCGTCCAAAGTGCATGCGGCCTTATTATTATTTACAGGCGTGTTGTATTTAAAAACTATACGTAAAAAGTGATAATTATTTTTTGCAAATACCTAAAAGTAGTGTTGTAATGTTACTCGCCCTTACATGTGGGTCTAGAAAATCAGCTCGATCTTTGATTAATGCAGATATCTTTATCTGTTCCCTAACTATTGAACGACTATTCGTAACTTCGGTGCCTACGTCATACGTTCGGTCCCACACGTCCAGGGCATTTTTCTGCTTTACAAGAAGTTTCAATGTGTAAGGATACTCAGAATTATCAAATATTTATTATTATGAACTTTGTTTATATCTGTATGATTACAAATCGACCTGTATTTATTATTTTAAAAAATCCCGTAGGTCACCGACCTTAAAACGCTCTATTTAACATACTTAAACAGCTGATAAAGTTTTGTTTCATACTGTTTTTTTTTTTAAATCGTTTATCACAAATCGACCTGTATTTATAAACATTGTATCGTTTCCGTGTCAGGTGGACGCGAGCAAGGCGCCCGGGTACCGCGGGGGGGGCGGGGGCGGGGGCGGCTGCTCGCCGTGCTCGCGCGCGTCGTCGCACGGCTCCACCCCGCCGCCCGCCTACCAGCCGCCGCACACGCACGCCATACACCCGCAGCCCGCCTACCACCAGCCCATGCCGATTGGTAAGTCGCCGTGTGTCCGGAGACCGGAACTGCTTACACTTACAATTTCATTTCTCATTCAATAAACAATATGCATTGTGTTAGAATTTTTTACATAATAATTATAAGAGGTATGCATGCAAACTAAATAATAAATAAGTAAAAAATATATAGAACAACATCACATACATTGATATGACTCCGTAGTAAGTACCTAAAGCACTTATGTTACAGATATCAGAATCAACAGTGATATTACAAATAACCTTAAATAAATACATATTACACCCAGACCAGCACAAACAAACATGTTCATGCACACAAATGTTTGTACAGTGCGGGGATCGAACCCGCGACCTTTTGGTTAATATTTAACTTCTTGACTATTGCACAAGTTATTACCAAGAACCCTATCAATTCCTTAAGCAATGTCGTCTGTACACATGCTCTCGGTAGCATAAAATGAAAAATGCTATTCTAAATTACCGCTAGAGTTATCTTGAACCGTTGTTATCATCGATATTTAGATAACATTTCCCTTCTTTCTTTGTCACAGGCAACAGCGTGAATGCGATGGACATGAGTGGACTAACCAGAAATGGAACTATCTATCAAGAAAACTCCCGGAACGGACACAATATGATGGTAAGTGAGACCTATTATTAATTGTTTTATGTTTTCTTTCTAAAGTTGAAATTTCCCACAATTGTAAACAATCCCTCAATTGGCATGATGACACCTATCGTAATTATTTTTAAGACCATGGCGTTTAAAAAACATAGCCCCTATTAAGTTAATACATTCAATATATTTCCAAAAAGCTGTAGAAACCAATTTTAAAACACACAAAACTCAATAAATATTCGGTCAATTGACTCCGATTTCTGACACATGACCGTGACGTCACGTTCATGTATTCCCATACAAAATCTATGGAGGCAGACCGTTTTGACAGATAATAAAAATTATGTCAACGATTGGTGGTGTCTCCTAGCCCATTTTTTGATAAAAAGGACGAACATTGTTGGTCTGACTATATGAGCGTGCTGGGCAGGATAACTGACTACCATCGTCTCACAAGTACAAATAAAATCATACTGCCACAAGACGGAAAATCTTTTACCTACTTGACTGATTATTGAGTTATGCTATCCAAAGATATCAAAATAACTCTGCATATAATAGAAAATAAAAAAGTTGATCCGACGTAGACACAGCGTAGTGTTTCCGGTAATAAAGAAAGGGACCACTAGAAATGTGTATCCATCGTAATCTTCTATCGTTATTTGTTGTATCTTTTTTCTGACTGATCTGATGTCCATCTAAGTTATTAATTGTAAATATTTTGTCACCTAGGTATCAATGGCCAGCAGCGTGAACATGAGCAACACGGCGCTGGGGCTAGGCTACGTGGGCGTGGGCGTGGGCTCGGGCGTGGGCGTGGGCTCGGGCGTGGAGACCGCGTCGCGGCTCAACCCGCGCGCGCCTGACTTCGCGCAGCGCCACCCGCTCATGCCGCATAAGCACAATGCGCAGGTAACTGATACTGTAATGGTCCTCCTGGCCGATTTCGACCACGGCGGCCAATCTCAACAGAGATCAGCCAAAAAGATAACACTTAAAAAATCTTTTCGGCTTCGGTCATCGGGGAGGAATCGAACCCCCACAATCATTGATGAAACATACGCTGGCTCAAAGCGTTAAAAAGCACTTACAAAATTCAACGACTCCATTAAGGTTCTCGGTAGCTCAGTGGTCAGAGCATTGGACCGGACTTCCAAAGGTTGGGGGTTCGATTCGACTCCGATGACCGGAGCCGAAAAGAATTTTTTAGGTGTTGCCTTTTCGAAATTGAAAAAAATAGCGTTGTAAACGCGAAAAATACTTAACAATTAAAAGAGATCAGCCAACTACGCAGGAGATATTGTAGTGCACAAGTGTGAGCGCAATGCACAGATGCACTCACTGTTCCATCACTCTCAAAGTTCGGTAAGACGGCAATCCGACATGACCCGAGAGAGATCAGGCGCTGGACCGACGGCTTAACGTGCGCAACGAAAATCTTAGAAACAATTTTGGCTCGACCTGGGATTCGAACCCAGGACCTCTCGGATGTAAGGCAGAAACTTTGCCACTACACCAACGAGGCATTCAACTGATACTGTACTCGCATTATAGCGTATTTTCAATGTAACTACAACGGGAAGGCATGTTAAGCTGTTGATCTTCGCGGTAACCAGCCTCACACTTACCCCGCCACCATGAGTATGGCTCACATCACCTCATAGTCGTATTGAGGCCTGTGCTTAATAGTGGGTCGCTATAACTTTACTTTCAGTAAGTTTTCGCAATTTATGAAATAATGTATGTAGCTCGTACAGCGCTTGATTAGCATAAATTGACAAATCGATAAAATTATCTTAAACACTACATAAACTAGCTTGTCTTACTTGGATAGTGTTTAAAACAGGGTGTTTCGTGCTGAACATGCTTCTGTGATACAAAAATGTTGAGTCACTGGATAAACAGCGTGCGGACCTATAATTATTTATTCAGTAGTAAGACGGCGAGTGGATAGATCTAGCAGACCAACTAAAATCATAAATCTTCGCAGTTGTTCACGAGCGCGAACAACGCGGCCAACCTGAGCACGCTGCTGATGTCGTACCAGCAGCCCGTGCCCAAGCCCATGCAGCACACGCCGCAGCCGCACCACCCCTACCAGGTTAGGATTCAATATAACTACATACTATCGTATTTTTAGGCTTCGTGTACACGACGCCGGAACTGCACGACCGCAGGGTTCGAAATCGCCTGTTTACAGAGATGGCCGGCCCGATGAGTATGCGGTGTACCGGCTCTTCAACGGTAAATTCTTTCGTATACGCGTGGTTTCGGTCCGGCACTAGAGCGGTTCCAGCGTAGTGTACACAAAGCCTTACAGCTGATCGATTTTTTTAAGCAAAACGTTTGTAGTATCAGGATGTAGAGAAGATGCGGAAATTTATATAGGAGTGTTCAAAAATATCCTGAACTAGCGTTCTCTCCCGTCGATTGTGATTTTGTGCTCGCTTCGCGATTCTTAACTGCGTATCCTGTGGAAAATTTATTTTATAACTTTTGACCGCTTGTAAATGAAGGGGTCAGGGGAAAAACAACTTTTGTCACATTTTTTATTTTTTTCAACTGGCAATGCAGTCTTAATGGTTATATCTGTCGCTATGCTCTGTCAAAAACAACAGGGCAATAACATCCATAGTCTCTGCGATTTCAAGCTGTTAAAATATGGGTACAGGGGAAAAACATCCAATGTCAGAACCGTTCAGGAAAAAAACAACCGTTGTCCACGGTCGACTATGACAGTGACATAAGACTTTTAGGTTATATTTTTTTGTATTTTCTTTCGTTTCTAAGAGCGCTCCAAATTAAGTGAGTTCCAAATCCTGTGAATACATCCCTAATTCAGGAGAATTTACTCTCCCTGAACAAGCTTACAGGGACATTTTACCGATCAGTAAAGCAAAATTCCTGGATATACAGTCTTTTTTTTTCAACCTTAAATACAATAATTAGATTTGATTAGTCCCTATACCTACCCCTTACCCTAACCTGCCTCCTCCCTATGCCATTATACCTATTACTGTTAAAGTGCCTCAGTGACATCAATTGTTTTTCCCCTGATGTTGGTGGACATAGGATGATTTTCACCTGATTATTCTGACTTAGTTACAATTTTTTATTATAACTTTTAGCAGATGTAAAGTCCAAATAAAATAAATAAATAATTACATTACCAATAAACATGCTTTCAATAAAAAGAGCTTTTCTTATTTATATGGGTATAAATTACACTATTTTATTATGATCTTATCTTTTAATTAGTAATATCTCAGTTTGCTCATTAGGTGACAAAAGTTGTTTTTCCCCTGACCCCTTCAAATGCAACCAAAACTTCGCTGGACGTATTTTATTTCTTGTGTATGTTACTCACACATAATTTTGATAGTGTAGTAATGGGTATAACATAAAAATCAAAGTTACGGGACTTGGGTTCCTCATAGTTTTTTTTTGTATTTATTATTGGACAACACAACACTATAACAGTGTGATTACATCATAGCAAGACTTATAGCAGTAACTAAGAATTATAGAGCTACACAAGATATAATCCATAAGCGTGCTATCATTTAGCGTTGAAGTTACAATTCTAATATTATCCATAGCGATACATCCACTGTCCTTCCATATGAAATAACCTTGTATCATTCCGCAGTCGCTCCTGGAGCGCGGCGTGGGCGTGGGCGTGGGCGTGGGCGCGGTGGGCGGGGCGGCGGGCGGCTGGGGCGAGGAGGAGGAGCGCAAGCCGCGCCCCATCGGCACGGAGCGCGCGTGGAAGCTCACCGCGGGCGACGACTGGCCGCACCCGCACCACCCGCACCACCAGCACCTGCCGCACACCGACCACGACCGGTACCAGGTGAGCCCCCGAGCTATGAGCGCGAGTTACAGTGGTCTTTAGGCGCGTCCTACACTAGTAAGTCGGGGCATTGTCAAGGCGGTGCCCGCCATTGAACGCCTCTCGAGCGATCTCCTGCACTCGTCTCGACCGTTCCGACACCTACCCTAGGTATTTAAAGGCACCGCAAATAGTTTCTAGAAAAAGGCTTGCAGGATTTGCTGTTTAGCAAATACAACTTTTCGTGATGTATTTTAAGCACACGAAATGGATCGATGCAATGCTGAAGTGACTTTTAATTTTGTTAAAGTTGCGTGCGTTAAAAATAAAAACAGCTCATATCTTCGACAGTTTTGCAAGACCCTAGCTACTTCATAAGATATAAGTTATTTAAATGAATTCCAAGTCTAATAGTAATTGTCAATTAGTGTAAATAAATTGTTTTCACCTCGCCAGCAGGGCGCTCACGGCATGAGCTCGGTGGGCGTGGGCGTGGGCGTGGGGCACGCGGGGCTGGAGGGCTACGGCGCGTCGGGCGGCGGGGGCGCGACGGCCGCGGCGCTGTCGCTGATGCAGGCGCTGCCGCTGCACTACATGCCCGCGCCGCCCGCCCCGCCCAGCGCCGACCACCACCACTGGGAGCAGCACCACCATCCCGACAAACAGGTACGCCTCCATCAATCACCTCCTATCGGTTACTTACTTTTTAATTCCAGACGAAAATAGTACATTATGGTACTAGTGTGTAACATTGGTGATTACCGCCGAGGCGCCATTGAGACCCGAGGACGGTAATCATCAATACACACGTGTGTCATACGACGTTTTTCAACACACTTGTGAATAAAATAACAATAAAATCTCATTTTATTTAGTATATATAATAAGTTCATTTTCCGCGCATAGATAGGGGTTGCGCCTATTCTGCCACGTACAAAATGAGGACTTTAAAGTTTTCTTTTTTTAAATCTAGAACTCACTAGTGAGTTATAGCAATGAAAAAGTCACAGTTTGATTATAGGTGTCATTATTAGTCTAATTGCAGTGAAATAACAACCACTTTATGAGCAAGTGTGTTGAAAAGAGTCTTAAAAGTTTCATCCCAATTCTGCTTGTTTCTGTGTGTCTGTCTGTGGCATCTGTAGCTCGCGAACAAATGGACAGATTTCAGTGCATTTTTTTTATTCGAAAGATAATTTAATGACGAAGGTTCTTAGCTATAGCTGGTCAAAATCCCGTGAGGCGGTCTCTGCACGTAGCCGCTTGCACATTGTGGGTTTCTTGGTATCCCTTTCTACTCCAACTAACCAGCCAAAAAGCTAGCATCTTTGCTGGATTGCCCCAGGTCTGTTCCTGGCGATTAATGTAGTGCCCGTTGTTCGGCCACAATTCTGCACTTCAGAAGCGCATGGTGTGGCGTTTGTCAAGTCTTCATTTTGCTAATACCTTCATTTTCATATTAAAGACTCTATAGTGTGGTGACGTGTACAGTGCTACAAGGATCATATGGCACTTGGATGACATTGACAGGGGGGCGTGATTGTGCGAAAAGGGTTGGCAGTTAATAATTTCTCCTTTGATTGAGGAAGTTTATTTTGTTTGAGATATGGAGATTCAGGGGAACAAAAATAACAAATTCACAAAGTTATACACATCATGCATCTGCATCATAAGCTATCACAAAAATCGGTTTTGAAATAAGATTTAGAACCGATTAACTATCCATAGACTATGCCTACTGTACTTCAAAGAAGGTCTATTTTGTGAGAGGAGATTAGTAAACTCAGGTTTGTATTCAGGATAGAAAAAATTAATCAGGAAACATCAGTTATTTTCAAATGTTTATTATAATTATGTTCCCCAAAACCTAGTCTAATGACAACATGTCATAATCTTCATCTTCGAAATCATTTTCGCTGTCACTCCTTTCCTCCGTGTCAGAATTGTATCTTTCCTCGTTTTTCTGTTTTTCCCTGTCGAAACTATTTTAAAAGATGACGCTGCCGCCAATTTTCCTTCACGGCCAATCCCTCAATGATGAAATCGTATTAACTTTTAATATTTTGACAAAAAATATAAACTATTCTGTTAAGTTTTGGAATAAGAGGGTATCACTAACCTGTCGCAGCTGCAACCCGCTCGTTCACTTTTTCAAATGGTATTATTGGGACCCCAGACTGTTTTTCTTTCATGAAAAACTCTTTAACTTATAACACCACTTCTCTCACGCCACTTCTTATCATTTTCGGCATGTTTTACACATTTAAAATGTAACAAAATCACAACAGAACCGCAACCATACCAACCGCACCATCAGCGAACTGTCACAATTGACAAGTTTTAAAATGGCAGTGTTAGTTTCGATTTTCGCCACATGCCAAAAGATCCTTGCAGCACTATACACAGGTTGATCCGATTGTCTATGCTTTCCCAGGTCTGGGTGTTTCTTGTACCTGATTTGTTTTTGATCTTTATTACAAGAGTGCTTAAATTGCTTACTTTGGGATATGATGTTACTCCCATTTATTATTACTAACTTTAGCATTGAGAACTGCCTCAATGTGAACAGTTTACTTTTTAGCCCTATTGCACTCGGGAACTTCCAAATTTTAAGAATGTCATTAGTTTTCCCACCTGGGTGACGTCATACTTAGAAAGATACATAATGACTACTGATACTTTTGCTCATGAGTACCTGTTACAAACTTCTATCAATTTTTCCTTTTCGTCTCCCTGCAATATAAACTACCATTGCAGCTTCTTGTTACGCCCTTTAATACAATAAATTATGTCATCAATTGTTTGTTTTAATTGTGTTTTTGTCTCGATTGATGTGCAGACTTGGAGCAAGTGGAGCCACTAGGCGCCAGGCGCAGACGACACTGCCTTACGGAGGCGCGCAGACTCGGCATCGGTCGCGACGTTAGCTTCTCTCGTCGCCGCGCCTAACTATCCGACGAGGATTATATATTAATTGTAACCCTTGGAAACGGTGTAGATATTAGTGAGAAAGAATTATATTATACAGATTATCTATATACATAATAGAGAAAATGTCCTATCGAGAAAAGAACTACTTATACTGTACGATCGACTGAAGTGAGCATTAAACGATTCATTATAATGAAACTCGTGAGGGGAGCCGGATGTAGTTTTATTTGTTACTGCCGCTCGCCGCGCGACGTACTCTTAGACAAATTATAGTTTGTTAGTCGGCGTCGCCGTTCGTCTGATGTAGATATCGCGTACTAACTGTAACGTAGGTAGCTTGGAATGTGATTCCGAAGTGCCGGTCAGTGTTTTGCGTTGCCGAGACCCGCCGCTCTTATATACATATTTTACACTATATTATGGCATAATACGATATTAATTTCGATGATTGATATGCTCGCAACCCGAGGCGGATTATTAAACGTGTATTAATAAATTTGCTTGTACATGAAGATTAAATATCATTTATTGATGCACTGTATCCACTGGTGTTTTTAATAATACCACCTGTTTTTAATAATTCTTTTTTAATAGGTTTATTTGGGTAATTTGTATGTTTATAAGTAAATTATTATTGAGGACTTTGTCTCGAATATTATAGCAGGATATGCGGTAAGTTCTAGGCAAATAAACCGTTGTCAAATATCTTGCGTGTGTTCTTGATTAGGGATCTCTCGCTTTAATCAATAAAAACCCATGTCAAGAAAAATAAATTTTTATTAAACTTATTATCTATATTACATTTTTTCCATTTCTTATGCTAAATAAGAGATTCTTTTCAAATATAGATAGACATCCATGGTAACAATTAGTAATGTCTATAATTTATAAGATATTTACAAAGTCCTCAAAAGCTAGACATAAATAAATGCACTTTTGTTTGATCTACATAACCTAACCCAGAACTAAGACAGGATTAAAACTGGGTATTTATATATTCCTGACATTTTTAAATTATAACAAGACTGCTTTTTTTATTTAAAACTAGCGCACCCTGCAGACGTTGCCCTATCCGTTTTTTAATTTATTTCGTAAGAACCATCCCCGTACTTTAAAGGAATACATTAAAAAAAGAATTGGCCAAATTATTCCAGGCGTTCTTGAGTAATGCGCTTACCAACACATTTTGCGTTTCATTTTTATACAATAGATGTAATTCTATTACGAGCTACGACCATTATCTGTTGCATAATGATATGACTATTCATCTAACTCTATTATTTGATAAAAACGAAAACACCAGTCATTCCCAAAAAATAAATAAAAATAAGAATATGTTGATTGGCCACAGCAGACGTCGGGTTATACGCCTATATCTCTTAAATAAGAATGCAGTCATTACAATCATAAACTCTCTTTTCAAATCATCTAAAACTGAGGCCACTGTTTCTATTAAATTGTCCGGATCAATGATGTCTGCAAAATCTTCATAATACCACTCCACATATTGAACGACTATGCTATCGATCAATAGGTAAATCTGGTACATGAGAGCAAGAACGCGCGAGTATTTTCACAACTCTAAGTGCCGCTGGCGTATCCTGGACTCGAGGTCATCGTGCATCTTCTCGACTTTACGCGAGTGCTTCTTGATCATCTGCTGTTCGTGGTCGAAGTGGTCCATCTTGTCGCCCGTCGCCGCCACCTGTAGGATAGATTTTCGTAAGTACTAAGATAATATCACGACATCAAGAACTAAGATCAACAATGTCAAGATCAAAACGTAAAGAATTTTGCGTTTTCAAATTTTTTTCACTTCATGCAAAAAAAAAATAGACATATTTTACAACTAAAACAGCTTAGTCTAATTTTGGTATTGGATGCAGCCTAAGATAAAGTCAGCTTTCACGAGAGCTGAAGCATCAGTGCAGTTGCAAATAGTCTTACCACTACACACTTGCGCTACTTTTAGCACCAATCATCTTGATACTGCATCACGACCCAGTTCCTTGACATAGGCTTAATTAAAATACCTAAGATCTTGGGGCTACGAAAACTCACAAGTCTCACAACTCAAGCTAACAAATTATATCCTATAACATGAAAACCACATAGTTTAGTTACGTTCGTTCGCACCACTTTTGGTGCAGTTCAATGGTGTAAATGAGACAACGGAAACATTTTCATATCTCTGACAGAGTTATCTCGAATATTGACAATATAACCATAGGTTTGTTTTAGGCAAGTTAAAAAAAAATTAATGCCTGGCAGATTGCAAAATTTTTGCACATCTTGGTCCCATCAAATTAAAATTAAACAAAAATACCTTGCTTTGGTGTTTCTCACGGTTGCTTACATGATCAGCTTGTAAGTTGCGGAGCTTCAGAAGACGAGATTCGTAGTGTTGTAGCTCCACCTGATTACAACATTAAAAAAATTTAAATAAATTTTCACATGTTAAAGTGGTTAATGTTAATGTAAGTAAATGCAACAAAAACCTTTTGTGAGGTATTATGATATGAATGACAACTACAGAGTTCTCTAGAACTCTTTATTGCAGACCAAAAAATACAAATAGAAAAGTTTTGTTTTTTTTAGATCATTGATAGTAGTGATAGATAATACAGTTAACATTGAATAAGGGGTGTACCTTCAATGATGCTAGCTCATCAACAGTAAAGTTTGAAGCTGTTGCCATCCTCCACAAGCCTTGCACTTTAGGTTCAATAAATTCTTTATTGTTTGGTCCTAAAAAAAGATTTGAACATTAAATTAAGCACAATAACTATAAACTCATATCATCTAAATATTGTTATATTGATGAAACCTTTAGCTGTTATTCTTTGCAATCTGTCATAGCCATCCCTCAGTGTTCTGTGTTTTTCTCGAACTAAGTTGGCCTTGTCTAAGAAGTCTTTGTTTATTTCATTGTTCTCCAATTGGTAGTTGATCTCATTAAATTTTTCTATTTCTTCTTCATCCACAGCATCTGTAATAATATTTTGAAATTTTTTATTAAAATCAATGGTAATAGTATTTTAAAATGTGATCCTTGATAACAAATTTAGCAATTAACATAACCAGTAAAAAAGGAATAATTATACTTAAAGTAAAAGACAGAGTTAATTTTTTCTTGTTATTAAGCAGTTCCTAGCAGTGTGCAGTGACATTTTAGAAAAAAAAAATATTTTATGTACATAACACCTCGATAATATAATTATTTAAAAAAATCCATATCGCCTAATGGCTAGACATTCAATATCATCCAATGCATCAGCATTGGATATCATCCAATGCATCAGCATTGGATGAGTTATGTGGTAGTGGATTACCTAGCTTTCTATTAAAAAAAAAGATTTATAAAATTGATTTAGAAGTTCTGGTATTAGGTAATCACCCAAACTCACTCACTGGTACAGATAATAAACACTTGAGACAAAGAAATGCCAATAACCTATATCAGAAGTCACACTAAAAACATTAACACCTGCCAGATAAAATAAACAAAAACAATGCTTACTTTTGTATCCCTCTTTGTCTCCATCTTCTACATCTTTGAGTATATCATAGTATTGGTCAATTTTATCTTGGTGATGAGTAAACTCCTCCTTCAGTGCTGATAGCTCTTCGCTAGTAAAACCGGATGCCTCTGCTTTAGCCCACAACATGTTTAATTTCTTGTCTTTGAATAAACTTTTGTTAATGTGATCTTCAGAAGCAGAGTTGTAAGACTAAAAAAATAAACAAATGTGACATTAAAGTATTCTACTTTCCATAAACTAGCACCTAACAATGGCCAGTAGATTCTTACTTCATGCTCTTTTTGCCTATTAGAACTGTCTCCAAAATGTTCTCGAAGCCCATAGACTGACATAATATTAGTTAGTTTACGCCTCAATTCAGCTTCCTTTAGACCCTCTTTGTCACCACCTTCACTTTTAAGCCTCTTAAATGTAATTTCTTCTTTATCTTGGATCATCAAGTCGCTGTACAATGACTTCAGTTTTGGCTCTGTTAGTCTCTGCAAAAGATTATTACAGGTTTAAAGTGTATTTACAAAGAACATAAAATCCTAATGTAGATACTGAGGGTGTTGTTACAAGTCTAATTGCTTGAATAACTAGGTTGACAAATTTTTTTGCATACTTACCTGTTGAGCTTTAGTCCACACCAAATTAAGCTTATTCATCCTAAAAGGTTTCTCAAGGGTTCTAAAGTTGACGCCTTCAATACCCTTTTCATTTGCATTACGGGAATATTTGTTTTCACTAAAAACACCAGGAGCCAACAAAGCAAAAAAAATAGGAATACTTAGACTAAAAAGATACATTGTAGATAAACCAAACAACCGCTTATTCACAACATAAATCGCGTAATCAAAATCAATATCGTAGTTACTAGACGAAATGTATTCAAATGTTAAGTAGAACTTTATGATTATCAATTTCAAAATCAAACAATTAACTAATCAACACAACATCACATCACCGCTGGATCCGCCCGCTGATTTTTGACATTGTTGGTTGACACGCTGATTTTTGCCTGACACTCTGAGTGAAAGTGACACTGTCTGTCACTATTATTTACCTCCGATCCACAAGTTGGGTGAACAGTTGGCCTCAGCAGTGCTACTCACCCAACTTGTCGATAGGGAATTTGGGGTCGGTTGTTTTTCCGCGTTGGCTGTTGCGTATAAGAGGCGTATGTCAAATGATGTAAAAGTCAATGGAATAATTAAAGCATGTACCTATGTATGTACTCCCATTTTTGAGGATAATGAAATGGATTTCACTTAAGAGTGTTGAAGTTATAAGTTAATAGAAGTACAGGTTTAAACAAATTTGATGTAACTATTTTTATGCACTTATTTATTTAGTGCTACAAAAAGTATACAATTAGTCATTTAAAGTTAACTAAAATGCAATACATATTATATAGTTGAACCCCACCCACCCTTATCTCAAACAATCAATATTAAAATAAAATCTTTGATTTAGTAAAAACATAATCCTAAATTTCTAACATTGTCATCCATAAGCATTTACAAATCAAAAAAATCATTTGGTTCATGCGGGTAGTTATTCTATTGACTATAACAAAATCCATTTTACTTACGCACTCGGTGGGTACTGTAAAAAGACCGAGCGTAGCGTAAACAATATGTTTACGTGTGTGGACGGCTCGCGAACGGCCAATGCGGAATCCAGAATCCTTTGTTTGGAGTTACCGACAAGGGAAAGCGAACAAAAAACATGTGGATCGTGGGTTAGTCCTGCTGGTATGCAGATATTGCCATATTAACGCCAATTTGCGCCCGCAGCGCCCTCATTTATATTCGACCCATTATGGTCAAGCTGTAGAAACCATAGCATTTTTGTCATATAAGGTGAACCTTGCCACCAATGTGTGGGTTCGGGCCTCAGGGTACGTAACAACCGTCACTGTGACAAAAGTTACCTTGCAACAAAACACCAAGCACGCCGAGCAACACACAGGCTGGATCTAGACATTGGCACCAAAGTTTCACGAATGAATCGTCCACCTCACGTTGCGTTGATTGATAGTATTTTTTGACGTTGGTGCAGCTTTCCTAAATCTACACAATTCCCAATAGTGTTTCTGTACGAACCAGCTTCTGTTTTTTTTGCATTCTTCAACTATTCGGTCACTGTGTGTGTGGATCTCGTATTATGCCCGGATCCGAACACTGGCTAAGAAGTTGGTTGAAAAATTTATCGCCTAATTGGGTGGATCCTTGGGTGGATCAAGAAAAAAAGCGTTTGCCTCAACGTTGATTGGTGCAATGTCCGAATAGCCAATAGTGTTATTTTTTGGCCAACTATTCAGCCAGAGTGTGGATCCTGATTTATCGTGCTTGACGCTTGTAAAAAAAACATTCGCTCTGATTCGCTCGTTTCCTTTGACAGGAGTGGTTTCATTCGTTTTCCTTTCGTGGCCAATTTATTGGTTTTAGTGACTTTTTAGATCTCGCATTGTTCTTTAACGTAGTGCATCAGTTTTATAATACGATCAATGTGATAAATCCGGTGTTCGAAAATGTATAGCGATATTTCTTGACATTTTGTTGAATATTCAAGTAGCTCGCTCTGCACAATGGAAGCTCTATAAACACCTTTCCCACCTGAGAGTGCATCTGAGGAAACGCGGTCGCGAGCACATACAATCCGACTGACTATCGGCACTTTCTCTCGCTGATGCGTTGTGAGTCTGTTACTCAACACACTGTTGTGCAAACTCGTGTGCGCGACTCGCTTGTTTTCTAACGGTAGTGTGTTAACTGCTTGGACTGACGTTGGCCGCGTCTCACGGGATTGCTTGGAGTGTCGAGTGAGATGTGCATCGGGAGTGTGTTGTGATGGTGGAACGCGACGGTATGAGGCGTGGCAGCGGCAGCGGCTGCGGTTGGGGTGGCGGCATGCTTGGCCGTTGGTCGTTGAGAAGATTACTCCTGGACAGCCCTTTGGTAGGCCGAAGACTTGCCCATACAGGTAAATCTATGTTTAATATTCTATTACAAGGTCTCAAAATGAAATTTATGTGATTCCTTCACAAACACGGTAGTAGAACTACTAAACCAAGCAATTAGCACATCTAAAACATGATTTGCTGTCATTATAATATGTGTTCCAAGTGTTTGACAAAGCCTTTACAGTTGTGTTCTCAGCAAACACATCTGCAGATCCAAAAGTTTTTTTTATAATTAGCTGTTAATGGGTCATTGGTTCTTCAATAATTATAGGTCAATGTCACCTAATTAAAGAAGTGTGACCTCAGTGCATAATTGCATAACATTTAATTAGTATTCGACATTCTATTTTGTAATGTGATTGACCTACATATACAGTCTACCTTTCAATATATTACTTACTTCCTTGATATGATTAAATAAGTGTTATTGTTTCTCCTCTACAATCATAGGCTGTACTTTCAAGTAGAATACATGGTACAATATTATGTTGTTCAAGGTAATGGGTTGAATCAATGCACCTAGTGAACTTTTTTAATAAGTATACATATGATTTCACTCCATATGTTTTTGTGTTCCTTCTATGAATTTTGCTGCAATATTATAACCTGAGAGTCAGAAAAAAAATCCTCTATCACTGATGGGTCAATCTTAGCAAAACAAATAAACTTCAAACAATTTCACTTTATAAACACATCTATGGTTACATGATGTTTCTAAAATAGAACTGTGTTACTGCAACACTCTTGAGAACAGTAACTGTCATTAAAAGATGTAAACAATGCCCTTTGGAATAGTTTATAATTTAGATCACATCATCATAGGTCACATGTTGCTACAACAAAGGACCAGAGAAAATTATGTGTCATCTCAGGGAATGCTAATGTTATTGTTTCAAAGACAATGTGATAACAATCATCTGTCTTGTTTGGATTGTTTTGATTCAGGGAAACCCTTACATATAGATACTATTCATTTGCAAATCCATGGGAAATATTCTGCTTGCTTCTATGAAAAAAATCAAATGTTAAGTTATATAGGTTTGTTTTGTCAAAATAATAAGACAATGTTAAAATTTAATTTCAAGGTGCAGTGCTTGTAAAAAGCTTATAAAACTCATATATAGAAATATTCTAAATATAATAAAAAACAACAGTAAAAAATTGTCCAGTAAACTACTGATTTTATTACTTTTAGTTCTGATCAACTTTTTATGATGTTTTGTATTGTGTATAGGGTTGTGGATATATTCACTATTAGTGGCCAAACACTGCAGGATCATTGAAAATTAATAATAATGAGCAGTTTTGCAAAGACATTTAAAGGTAGCATTCCAAGATAGGCCGCAGTGCTTAACTGTAGGAAAAACTGCAGAGCCGTACTTCATGCCAATAGGTATACATGTCACAGCTTTGCAGCCATGCTAGAAATTAATTTCATGAAAAAGAGAATGACCACAGACGGTATCGCTTGAAATCTTAGTTGTGTCATCAATAAGTGACACCTATAATTCTTCTTTTTAATTATAGTTATTTTTGTAAATAAAATAAAAACATAACTTCTCCGGAATAAAAACGTATGACTTAAAAGCACAGACGACATAGAGAATACTACGTACGTATTCTTAAAAGTCTTTGTTTATTTTCCGGAATGCGAGGTCGGGTTCAGTGTTGCAGATGTCAAAAATATTCATTAATAAAACTTCATTAACATCGATTCAGTCAAAACGATTGTCAATATGTCCGATTCTGTTAATTAAATGACTACTACTATGAGTTGTGTATATTAAAATAATATCAACGCAATTAAAAATAAACTGCGCTTCTACCAAATAAAGAAAAATGTTAGTATAGCACAAATAAATATATTATACTACTAAGCTAGCATGTAATTCTAATGACTGCTACTTAATTATTGTTTTGATTTGCCATACCCTGACAGGGTCAATGCATGTACTATAAATAAATAAAGCACACTACAACTCATAGTCAACCCTGCAAAAGCCAGCTTCAAATACGATAAGCGTTAGTAAACCGACACTGTGAACCAGCTTTCTACGGGTGTACGCCCCATGTATTATACGGCTTGAGTGAACAATTTCTTCCTACTTACATATATAACAATCTATAAAACATTAATTAAGTGCATTTTAACATTAAAATTATTTCTGTGAAAGATACGATTGATGCGATCCCCAAACATCCGATTTAAGAATCGATAACATTGATTTATGCTCTAATTATTGTGGACAGTTGGCAGCACTGGATGTCAAATGTCAATGTCTGCTCTTATCGTTACCTCTTAGACGGTTACGACCGGCGCACAAAAATATTAATTTTGGGCGCACATTTTTGTGTTTGTTTAGTTGTTTTTCTTCAATTTATCATAAACCAAAGTAGCGAGACAGAGACTCCATTAATTAAGTTTATTTTGTTAGTAATTCAGTAACTGTTACTAGTTAAATTAATCATGGAAAATCCTGGAAGAAAGTGTATTTGTTTCCTTCGACTTCGGCATTTACGCTGGCAGTCCTTGCGGGAAGTGAACGATGAAACCTACAATACCCTGGCATCTTGGATTTCATCAACTGCTGTAAGTCTAGTTCTGTATAAATATTGAATTTCTCTAGTCAACGGTACAGCAATCACTGTGCGAATATATACCTACCTTCATCTAATTACGGTTATATCCTTCACTAACCTGAGTAGGTTGTTAATTGCCTAAAATCGTACATTTGAATTAACTCATGTTTTGATGTCTTAGACATTGCTAGTAATACTGTGTTATCATGCAAATAGTTACCATAAGTCTTCAATTATAATTTGTTACGTCTATTCATAGAATAAATAATCCCAATATTTATGATAGGAAGTTAATTTTAGTAGGCAAATTATTTTTATAGTTTTATTAAAAATATACTACAATATATAATACTAGTCCCTCATAATAAACTTATCGCACTTGGTAAAATGATAATGAAAAGTTTTAATAAACTATGCTAAGTATAATTGATATATTTACTCATGATTTTAATTTTAATTTTTAGGTTTCCCGTGAAAGTGTCATCTGCACAGAGTGTTTTGCTTTACTGCAAAATGCTCTCCAGTCAAGGCCTACACTATCTCCTACATTAGGGCATACCAGTGTATGCTCAGCATGTGGAATATCTGTTGTATGTATGCATACCTCAAGAGTGCCTCCAGATTGCGAAGAAAGGAATGTCATTCTTAGTTGGATATCCCCTCATTTGGTCAGTATTAATTTACAATAGTAATGATTCTAAAGAATTGTTGTGACTTTCAAATTATTTAGATAGTTCTTTTACTTCAAACTATTTATTCCTTATTACAAAAACACACACTATACTTAAACCAAGTTTAAACTTGGATTGAACAATAGAATCTTTGGTTTAAACCAAGCTTAAACCTAGTGTTAAGCATAGTCCATGTTTTGTAATAGTGGGTTTATGTTGAGTATTATTCTGTCATGGTCATTTTATTTAAATGCATTTAAAATAAGTATTAATGTAACATAATGAAAAAACTTTTTTGAGGCATAATTGGCTATTATTATTTTTAGTTACTTTATTTTTAATTGCATTAAAAATTATAACAAGTATGTCACTTGATTATGTTAAGCTGAGAGTATGTGACGTCATCATCCTTAGCTACTATCATACAAAAAAATCACAAAGTATCTAGTGGTTACTGAGTTTGTTCAAGGGTTTCTTCTCAGCAATTAATTGTCTATGTTTTATATCGAAGCACTTGTAGAACCCAAAACTAAGCAGAAATGTAAAGGCCTCTTCAGGGCAACCAATTTCATAATACTTTTATTTTATGTTGACGATTTGTAAGTAGTCATTGAATATTCCATGCAGTTAAAGAGATTTTGAGTTTAGAATACTATTAATTTATTTTCAGGTCTCGCATCTAGAGAGAGTGTGCTGAGCTGGGTGGATGGCTGCAAGGAGAAATATAGAACGACAATCACATCAGGATGCACATCGAGGGATTGCTGAAACAGAAGATGTACACATTCCTGCATACCTTTCTGGCCTAACGCTTTTAAGGATTCAGCCGTGCAAAGATGTACCAGAAGCATTGACAATGAAATAAAACCTATTCATATGTATATCTATACGTTTTTTAAAGGAATACTCCTTCCCCTTGCAAAATAATACAACATAACAAAGATACGCCAGTTTGTTTTGAGTTCATAACTGATCTGGGGCGTTAAGGTGACGCTAGCTTAGTAGGTACTTAATAAATTGAAAAGTCGAAAATAAAATATAACACAAGATCACATAATTCGCACATAGCTAAATCACTTCTATGTAGGTTACGTTCAGATGGTCGTGAGAACTTCATTTCTTAGTTTAGCTCGACCGGGAATCGAACCCAGGGCCCTGAGAGAAGGCGACATCAATTTCGTCATACTCGCCTCTAGGCTACGAAGGTCGGCAGTGGAAACGATAACGCTATAAAATCGGATTTGCAGCGCCGCAAAGTCGATTTAAGGCTATAATTCAAAACAGAATTACGACAAAATGCGGAGACTTACAAAAAAATATATAACTGTACCAAAAAGCCCATTAAACATACTATACATTAAGCTTTAATAGATTATGACACAACAGATTTGACAGCGATACCAACTCCCTTAGTGACTTGGTCAATCTCCTTTGTTCAAACAAGTTGTGTCTTCTAAATTTGTTACACTGCTATTCTTTAAGGAATGCTAACTTAAGGCATAAAGCTAAATTGAAAACGACTACCATCTTTACTGTAGATAACTAGTAAAATATATGAATAGTGACTGGAGATGAGCAGCGCGTAAATACCCAATGGATATTTACCTGGGTAAATAACCAAATGGTAGGTAATTTCAAATGTATGAAGTCAAGGTAAAAAAGTTAAATATAAAGACTACTTTGTGGATTTCCAAGTTATTATCATCTTACTCAGCTGTAAGACTTTACAGCTGATTAAGATGATAATAACTTGGAAAGTATTACAATTAGATCAGTGTATGATCAATAACATCAATGTGTCAAAAGTTGGTTCTTAATTGTGCCAACAGATGGCGCTTGTAATAATTAACTCTCGTTAGCGATGTTTTTGCCTTAGGTAATATATAAAAAAAATTCTGTTCCGTACTTTGACTATCTGTCGACAAAATATACCGTTGTATGCAAAGTTGGCTTTTATTTAAGCAAAGCAACCTAGCATTCCCTCGACTGTGACCTGTCAAACCAGAGTTTGTACATGGTCCTTCGAGAGCCGGTACGGTTGTGCCAGACCTATCCGGAGGTAGAAGTCGTTCTGACGGTGACGCATTTTTGGAGCACTAGACGTTGTGAAGGGTGGTACCTGGTAAGGTGCACCTAGCTGGTGGAGGAGCAGCACCCTGAGGAGTTGGAGCTGCTGAGGAAGAGGTCCAGGTTTGGTGGTGAATCCGGCTTTGGGACTTCAGGAAGGTGCTGAAAGGAGGTGCCTTCAGGATTCAGTTCGGGTCCGACACCGGAACAACAAGTGTGACGTCATATACGTGTGAGTGAAAAGGACAAAAAACTGTGAGTGTTTCTTTTATTATTTACAAACTTCGGGATTTTGAACTCTATTACATAGTGGCAATATACTTGGAATAGTTAGTGATCTTCAGTGGTGAATTTACGATTTTGAACTTTATATTCAAGAGAGAAAAGACTTTAAAAGACATTAAATAAATCAGTGCATTTTGAACCTTATTTGTTTTCAAGTTTTAACTTAGAAAATTATTGATAAATATTATGGACTTAGAAAATTTCGTTTGTTTACATTAACTTAGGCTAATTTTTAAGAATTTTGGTTACGACGGGGAACCTATGCCCGATTTTAGTTAGAGTATTGTTTGTGTTTAAACACTTAGAAAAATTTGCCAATTTAACTCATAGTCATTTTTTCATGTTCTTTTTGGACTTGTAAAATTTTTGAAATATTTTGCCGATTTTAACACATAGATTATTTTACACTGTTTATTAGCATATATATGTAATTAGTCTAAATTTTGTTACTTTATTAGATTTTTTATTTTTATTGTTAATTAGGTTTAATCGTTTTAACGTTACATTTAACAATGGATTCGGAAATAAATTTGCAAAGTGATACATATGAAAAAATTTATAAAGCTAAATGTAATTATCATAAATCTCCGAAAGAACGGATTACTGAGGCTTATTGTCAAACAAGATTGGAATCATTAGAAGACTTATGGGATGAGTTTTCCAAAACGCATAGGCGGCTAGTAAAAAATCATGGAGCAGCATTGAGAGATCATGAATATACAACGAAGTCAATTTACGATTTAGCGGAAGAGATCTATACTGATTATAAAACAGAGTTAAAGTCTGCATTAAGTTCATTCGCTAAACAAAGTTCATGTGTTTCGAAGAACGAAGCATCGGAAAAATGTTTAGACCGTAAACCTGATTCGTTTAAGCTACCGAAAATTGTAATCCCTACATTTTCAGGAAAATATACGGAATGGATTACATTCCGTGATTTGTTTACTTCATTAGTTCATAATAATGTTAATTTGGACAACGTTGAAAAGATGCATTATTTGAAAAGTTCTTTGACTGGAGAAGCTGAACAACTGCTTAGACAAATCCCTATTTCAGAAGCTAACTATGATAGATGTTGGTCTCAATTAAAAACGAGGTACGATAACAAACGGTATTTGTCGCATTTTATTTTGAAAAGGTTGTTGAGCCAGAAAAACATTATTATTGAATCTGCAACTTCTTTAAAAGAGTTAATCGATACAACTAATGATTGTTTGAGTGGATTGTCTAATTTAGGTATAAATATCAGCAACTGGGATATAATAATAATACACATTTTATGTTTGAAACTTGACGCTGAATCTAGGAAACAATGGGAGTTTACAATCACAGCGAGTACTCCATCAGAGGACTTGCCTACATTCGAACAATTTAAAGATTTTTTAACAAATAGATACAGAGCGCTGGAATTTTTAGACACAAAACCAAATAGATTTCAACCAAATACAAATTTTAATGGGAATAATAATAATATAGTAAAGTTTAAAGCCATGCATATAGCGGCAAAAATTCAATGTGTATTTTGCTCAGACGCTCACAAGTTAGGTGCTTGTAGAAAATTTTCAAATGAAACTGTAGACTGTCGTCGTAATTTCGTTCAGTCCAACAATTTGTGTTTTATTTGCTTAGGCGGTAAGCATGGGGCGAAGGCTTGTCAAACAAATATTAAGTGCAAGCTATGCCATCGCAAGCATCACACGCTTCTACATCCAAAAAATGCAGAGAACGCACTATCTAAGTTTACTAAGGTCGAGTCAGAGGGAACTGATAGTCCAACGGGAAAAACAGGGCCCAATTATGAGGCAGGGAGCTCTAAGGGCTCATCCACGGTGGTTGCTTGTAGTTTCTCGACAGGTAACTTAAAACAAGTATTGTTAGCGACGGCGCTAGTCAATGCTCAGTCGAGAAATGGGAGCAATCATGTACTGAGAGCCTTGCTAGATCAGGGTTCACAGGGAAACTTTGTCACTGAAGCGGTTGTAAGTGACTTGAAATTACGAAAAACGCCCATAAAAGGAGAGTTTTTAAGCGTAGGGGGAGTCAAGGGACTGATCTCCAAAGCTATGGTTTCGATAACCATTTTTTCAAGGATGAATCCCAACTGGAACTTTACAGTCAAAGCCTATGTTCTGAAGTCGATTACTACTTTCCTTCCAAGTAGGAAAATAGAACAATTTGACTATTCAGATTTTCAAGGCATAGAGCTAGCTGATCCTGATTACAACCGGCCTAATAAAGTAGATTTATTATTAGGTGCGGAGGTTATCAGCCAAATAATTCAAGAGGGAATAAGAAAGGGACCTGATGGGTCACTTCTTGCTCAAGCTACCAGTTTGGGCTGGATTTTATCGGGAACAGTTAATCCGAACAATGGTTCAAATGAAAAGGTACTCGCATTGCATTGCCAAGTACACGAAAGCGAAGATCTGTTAAAAAAGTTTTGGGAGATAGAAAATGGAATAGGTCTAACAAAGGAACAAACATACACAGAAGAAGAGAGGAAATGTGAGGAAATATTCGTAAAAACAACAACAAGAGATAGTGAAGGAAGATATGTGGTGAGATTGCCTTTTAAGACAGAAGATCCAGAATGTATGAAAGGAGATAGCAGAAATATAGCGGTAAACAGATTAAAAGGGCTTGAAAAAAGATTTGAAAAAGATAATACATTTAAAGAAAATTATAAGAATGAATATTTAGAAATGGGACATATGGTTGAAGTAAAGGAACCGGATGAAAATAAAAATGAGTCAGTATACTTGCCACATCATGCAGTGGTACGGAATGATAAGGAGACTACAAAGCTGCGAGTAGTATTTAATGCGTCTCAAGCAGGGAGAAACGGAGTGTCACTTAATGACAATCTGATGGTTGGTCCAACTATCCAGCCGGACTTGAGACACTTGGTGATGGCTTGGAGATTGTCACGTATTTGCCTAACTGCGGATATTGTGAAAATGTACCGCCAGATTAAAGTTCACGAGGAAGATACTGATTTCCAAAGATTAGTCTGGAGAGATAATTCTGATGAGGAAATAAAGGATCTTAAACTGGTAACTGTGACTTTTGGCACGGCATCAGCACCGTTTTTAGCGGTTCGAACTCTTCAACAAATCGCAGCCGATGAAGGCCACAACTATCCTTTAGCCGCTGAAAAAGTAGGTAAGAACTTTTATATGGATGACCTGATGTGTGGATGTGAAGATGTTAAAGAAGGGATAGAAGTATATACACAGATGAAAGGTTTATTAAAACAAGCTGGTTTTACTTTACAAAAATGGTCGAGTAACAATGATGAGTTGCTTAAAATGATTAAGGAAAAGGAAAATGAAAAAGAAGTAGAAAACTTAAAAGATGGAATCAATATTAAGATGGATGAGATTATAAAAATTTTGGGACTTACCTGGGAACGTCACAATGACAATTTTCAATACAAGGTTGAACTTCCAGAAATAGTACCACCTATAACTAAAAGAAAGATTATTGCTGACATATCGCGACTATTCGATCCAATAGGATGGGTTACACCGTGCATCATAGTTGCAAAGATTATCATACAAAAATTGTGGATAGCTGGTATTTGCTGGGATGAAGAGGTACCTAAAGAAATATTAAATGAATGGTGTACTTACCGAAAGGATTTAATAAATATGACCGAGGTGAAGATTCCTAGATGGCTTGGAACGAAGATGGATGATAGAAAAAGAGAACTCCACGGATTTTGCGACGCTTCGAAGCTAGCATATGCTGCAGTGGTATACATGCGAATAATCGATGCCGAAGGGAAAGTCCATGTAGCGTTGGTTACAGCAAAATCCAAAGTGGCTCCAATCAAACAAGTGTCTATACCGAGGTTGGAACTTTGTGGTGCAGTGGAGCTTACTCGATTGATGATGGATACGGCTGAAGTGCTGAAAATCGAAAATAAAGACCTGCATGCGTGGACAGACTCGACAATCGTGTTGGCTTGGCTAAATAGCTTACCTAGCCGCTGGAAAGTGTTCGTAGCCAACCGAGTTGCTGAAATACTTACCTCCATAGGCCCACAGCAGTGGTCCCATGTCAGTACACAGGACAATCCAGCAGATTGTGCATCAAGAGGAATCGCACCTTCAGAACTGAAAAATAAATCTATATGGCTAAATGGTCCGTCTTTTTTAATGGCAGAAAATATAGTATACAAAAAGCCTATTGAATTTACTACGGAAACAGAAGCTATACGTGTTCATCAAACTATAGAAAAGGAAGAAGATTTATTTGAAAAGTTCTCGAAGTTAAGTAGACTGGTTAGAGTAGTAGCATACTGCCGAAGATTTATGGAATTGAAGAAACCGAAACCTGAAAGAAAAAAGAAACAATATTTAACATCAGAAGAAATAGAAAAAGCATTAGAAGTTGTCATTAAAAGAGATCAAAGAATGAATTTTGAGGAAGAAATAGAAAGAATAAAAAAGAAACAAGTTATGAAAAATAATTCATTAAAGTCATTGAACCCATTTATAGACAACACAACTCAAATCTTGAGAGTTGGTGGAAGGTTGGAGCAATCTCACATGTCTGCAAGTCAGAAGCATCCAATTTTAATGGCTAAACATTCTAAGCTGACAGCTTTATTGATTGCAGAGGCACACCTAATAACTTTGCATGGAGGCCCACAATCCACCTTAAATTACTTGCAAAATAAGTATTACATTGTTGGTGCCAAACAGCTAATAAAAGCCCATGTTAGGAAGTGCGTCACATGTGTAAAAAATAAAGGACTTACCAATCAACAACTGATGGGTCAACTTCCAGCAGTGCGAACTACACCAGCACGGCCTTTCTTACGTAGTGGAGTGGACTTTGCTGGTCCGATTCAAATACGCACTACAAGAGGTCGTGGTCACAAGTCCTATAAAGGATACATATGTTTGTTCGTATGCATGAACTTACATCACAAGGCTTTCTTCAGGCCTTTAAAAGGTTTGTTGCTCGAAGAGGTCGTTGCGAGGAGGTCTGGAGCGACAATGGCACAAACTTTATTGGAGCAGCCGGAGACCTCAAAAAACTGTTTTCCGAGGAAAAAGACAGCATTTTACCGGAAATCGCTGAACAATTGGCCAATAACCATACAACATGGCATTTTATTCCGCCCCATGCTCCCAATTTTGGTGGACTGTGGGAAGCTGGGATAAAATCGGTAAAATTCCACCTAAAACGAGTAATTGGAAACTCTACGTTAACTTACGAAGAGCTAGCAACAGTTCTTACGCAGGTTGAAGCTTACCTTAACTCGAGGCCTTTGTCAAAGCTAACTGGTGATTCAGAGAACATAGTATTGACACCGGGTCACTTCCTTGTTGGAGAACCTCTGGTCACACCACCCGATCGTAATTATGAGGACTCAAACATAAGCTCTCTTAGACGATGGCAGTACACTCAACGTATGAGTCAAGAGTTTTGGCGTAAGTGGTCGAAAGAATATTTAAATCAGTTCTTTCACCGATATAGATGGTCTGTGGAAGCACCACAGCCAGTAGTAGGAGACATTGTGTTAATTAAGGAGGACGGCCTTCCCCCCTGTAGATGGTTGTATGGTAAAATTGTAGAGGAACATCCAGGGAATCCAGGGAAAGAGAAAATCCAGGAATTACAAGGGTAGTCACAGTTAAAAGTAAAAACGCACTGTTAAAGCGTCCTACAAATAAATTGTGTATTTTACCAATATCTGCCTAAATCAATTTTACATTTTTTTTATTTTACTTTGTTATTTTACAGTTTAGCCTAAGGTTTTACATTTACAATAAGCATTTTTCTTTTATTTTACAAAACTTTGTACATCAATATACTTATTCAATGGAATATGGTTGTTATAAGCATATTTTTAGGATTTTAAATTAAGTTTTTTTAACTAGGAAAATGTTGATAATTTATTTTGATTCTCAGATTTTATACTACACTTTTATTACGTTTTAACTAATTTGCACAACATACTTTGGAATATTTTGTATTATAATGGGCACCAGTTCTTAAATTTTGGTATTTTTTATTGTTTAAATTGTTTATTTTAATAAGGACAGATAGCAATATGTCCTTGGCGGGCAGTAGATGTACGATCAATAACATCAATGTGTCAAAAGTTGGTTCTTAATTGTGCCAACAGATGGCGCTTGTAATAATTAACTCTCGTTAGCGATGTTTTTGCCTTAGGTAATATATAAAAAAAATTCTGTTCCGTACTTTGACTATCTGTCGACAAAATATACCGTTGTATGCAAAGTTGGCTTTTATTTAAGCAAAGCAACCTAGCATTCCCTCGACTGTGACCTGTCAAACCAGAGTTTGTACAATCAGTATAAGTGTCATACAAGTTGTTGATATTCATCTTTTTGAGAACATACAGAGACATTTGAGCATATTTATGTAAATTACAAATGATTTGGATCCAATTAAATACAGTTTGAACATTTAAAATGACAAATATGTCTCAAAACTGTTAATATAATGTGACATTTATAGTTAACAACTGTATAGTAAAATACCCCAAAAGTCATGCAGCAAATAGATTTATTGCTGCTAGGATTGCACCTGCATTTACTGATGTGTTTTGGCTTGGACATGTACTGTAACCCTAAGTAAATAACAGTTAGGGAAATTCAATAATATTATGTGTTGATTATTTGAAATTCATATCATCATTGATTTGTTTCATACAACACAAACACAACAAAATAGATAATTTCACACACTTTGTTGAATCAATAAGTAATGGTTTATGTAGTACCTATTTATTTAGGTAGGGAAGTATCTTTGAATTATATCAAATTATTATCAGGAGAAACTAGGGGAAACCTGAGAAAATTTATAAATAATAAGATGGTTTGTTTGGTGTCAGGCACTGGCATGTAGCAAAGCAGAGCAAAGTTTGTAGTAGGGCACACAAATTACTTAAATCAATAAAATAGTCCTCCTAGCCGATTTCGACCATGGCTGCCAATCTCAACAGAGATCAATTTTTGGTTCGACCTGGGATTCAAACCCAGGACCTCTCGGACGTAAGGCAGAAGCGAAAGTTTCAAATCAAAATATGCCGATAGTGATTGCGTGCTTAAATAAAATTTTACGTACTTGAATACCTCCACATAGAATAACTTGAATAAAAACATTATCCTTGGCTGTATTGTTAAAGTGTAAGGTAGGCGTAGCTTGTACTAACAATGTTCAATTAAACTCAAGAGGAAGAGCACAAGGTTCTTAAAAAAGTAGTATTTCACCTCGGTATTTGTTGTATCCTCTGCAACGGGAAGCGAATCGATAATAATCTTACTTGGAACATAACCTATTACGCAATCATTCTCAATTATATTGTCTAATGTAATATCTCCGTGAATATCTTGTGTATGACTCCGTCACTAATACGATCTTAAATTTACAAGATATCTGCTTAAAATTATATGTTATCGTACGTCTCGTATGTTTATGCGACGCCTAATTATACGCTTCATCGATCTAGCTAGGTTTCATTTTTAGAAAATGTCGATAAATTCGTGTCTTGACATAATGGAAATCGTCCAAAATATCATTAGAACGTAAAGGCGGCGTTTACCGCGCCACAACACGAGAAGGTCAAGATGGCGCAGCAGTCACAAAACTAAATCCCCTGTTCGAATCCTGATGATGTATTTTCGGTATCGTCAGTCGCCCAGATATTTAAAGTAAATTATGAAAACTGATATAATTGCTAATCTTATCAAAACCAAGCAGATAATTAATGAGACAGATTGTGATTTAATGAGTCTGACAATGTTATGGTAACAATTATGTATGACGGATATGCTCTTAGTTGTACTTTATTACATGAAATAGCTGTTCCTTGATGGACGAAACTTAGGTAACTCATTGTGCTAATAAAAAAAAAATAAAGTTAATTTAACTTGTGGCTACAGGTATTTGTCTCCAGCTTCCGTTAGTTTCGTCATCTCGCAGCCTCATTGTCAGCACTGAATGGAGAAAGTGACTAAGTTTTGAAAAGCGCCGTTTTGTCTCGCTCCTCATCTAGGTAACCTTAATATGGCTGAGTAATGACTGCGTCCCAGTAACGTCCTAGCGAGAACGAGGACATCACCAAACCGAGGCTAGGTTCTAACAAACTAACTAACAAAAAATGTTGCCTAGAAATATCTAGGCAACATTTTTTGTTAGTTGTGTTATTTACAGTTAGTTAAAGTTACCCATAATAAAACAGTATTTAAAACAAAGAGTTAGAAAGTAATTCTTAATTTACTTAAATTAATAAGCAACTTACACCACTATCTTAGGTAGGTATCTAGAAAAAAAAAACTTAAAGAATTATCGAACGCAGTACTACCTAGGTATATCAAGTCTCGAGGGCTAAGCTCTCCTTGTCCGAAGTCGTTACTCCCGACCCTTTGTCTTTGCTGACATTATTGTCGCGTCGCCTTTGCCTGTGAGCCTGTGAAGAACCAAAACCTTTTAAGAACACTCCCTCTAACTACATCGAGTATCATATTTCCTGAAATTAAACGCTTCCATTAAAAAGGCTCAGAAGGACATTGACTAGGCAAAAAAGGCCACATAGCTTGAATTTGGATTATATTTATTACGTGAAAAATGGAAAACGCTAAATCCCTTTGCCTATGTATGGTATGAGGCATCACGCGATTTCCATCTAAAGTCCAGCAAAGTTTACTAATGAGATCGGCGAGTTAGTACAAGGGCAAATTGCACGTTAGCAGCCACGCTTGCATGTACTAGAAATAACGCATTTACATACAGTCGATATACCAATGCAACAGTTTCACTACCACTCGGCAGTCGCTCAGTATGCTGAACGTTAACACGTTATGTGTCCGGACACCTTAATATATCGTTTTCGCCACTGTATATCTTCACTTTGCAAGTTTAAACGTTTAGATATTTTGAAAACCTTGGAAATATGCACAATTTTATTTATTTGACGACCGTTTGGTGCAAAGGTCTACATGTCGGACTTTAAAAACAAGGGTCGAGGGTTCGATCCTCACACTGTACAAGCATATGTGTGCATGAACATGTGTGTTTGTACTGGTCTGGATGTTTTCTATGTATAAAATGTATTTATTTACAAAAAAAGTATTTAAGTAGGTTTATCCGTTAACTAGGACCCATAACACAAGCCTCGTAGCTTAATTTGGGACTGGAAAATTGGTGTGATTGTTGTGAAATATTTATTATTATTATTTGTTGAAAGACTCGAAAAATGAAGTATCCTTTCATTTTCATGCCAGTCTGACTTAAAGCAGTTTAAATTTCCGTTTTACATTCGATGTTTGTTTTCATGACCGACCTCAGTCTGTCGTGTCTGTTTCAAGTTTAGCATTGGTATCCAGCGGTACTGATTTGCAATCTAGCGACTGCATTCTTGACTGCTTTAGGTCACGAACGATTTGGTTCAAATCGGTCCTTTGTTCATTTTTTAAAACAATTTAGTCGTTTTTGATAGAACGAGCATTTTGATCATTTTTCACACAATGATAAAACACCGAAAATCAATGATAGTTCAATTCGAATATTATTTGTCAACTTGTTTTGATTTAAATTATCACTAAGATTTCTAGTGATCGAATTGTCTCCTTTTTTATTGCTTAATCTTTTGTTTATATCATTTGTTGTGTTGTTTTGTTGTGATCAACGTGTCGTTTATGCTCGGTGGTTCGTTGTATTTATCGCTCATCGTGGAAACTTCAGCGCTGTCATATATTACTAGAACGCTTGCCGAATCATATTCCGTTTCAATACAGCTATGAATTTTCCATGTAAATCGACTCTCCATTTCATAATATTTCAGTTTCAGAGCTGTCAGCGAAGCCAAAGTCCTCATTAGGTTTATGTTTCACTGACGTTGAAACAATCGTTATAGTGTTACACTAAATGCTATGAAATCTAATGAAAGTGAGATCAGATCACTGTTCAATCACTTTAATCTCTTTAATCTGGAATTCTGCAACAGAAAAAAGGCACGACGACTGTTCTGATTTGGTCATTTAAATGTTAATCGCAATTTTCGTGTTATTGAATCAACTTTCTATCACACGCTCGGGCCTCGAGCCGCCAGAGGCGGTTGACCTGCATGTCGATTTTGTAAAATTCAGACATCACATCGAATCTCACCACGCTGCTCACTCTACCTTCGCCTTAGGTTTAAAATGCAAAAGCTGCGGCTGCGGCCCAGTTGCGGCGATGTATTTAGCGTACAGTGTACACTCTATGACGCCAGATTAATTGCTTTCTATGAAAAGTCTCGCTTCGCTCACTTAATTCACTGCGCGACTTTATTATTACTTCTAGTAGATATGATAAATGACTACTAGCAAATGCTAAACGCCGAACGACATCTCTGATTTCTATTTTCTTGAATTGAGATTAGTATTGTTGATAAATGTTAAAAATCGGTTACTCGTATAACCAGAGATGCGATTGTTTGTGAAAAATTCAGCAAATTAAACGGTAGTTTATTTTATCTATAATATGATGTGACTTACAAGCAACGTCACAAAATATGATCAGGAAATAAACAATGAAAAACTTTGGTCGTGATTATGGTGACGTTTGTATGTCAGACTCTGTATTAGCATTGCCTTAATTTTCAAATACAGCACTTACTTATGTACGTATGAGGAAGTTTTTAAAAAAACATCACAGAATACGAGTATTTGATATGCTCTTGAGCCCACAGCCTTTTTACGATGCATCATTCATCACATCAATAAACCATTAATTACGTTTGTAGTACGTGTAAGTAAAGTCATCGCTAATCTTTAACTTCCTGAATTAATGTCCCGCCTAAAGAATATCTTGAAACTATGTACATATTATAATATTTTCAAGATATTCTTTAGGCCAGGGCTGCAAACTGAATATTTTATTTGTTTTTTGACATACTAAAACGTTGCTATCTGACCTCTTGGCGCAAACTCAAAGTGGATCACAAATTATTGTCTTGCCACTGACTCTGAATTACAACTGAGTCTGACACTCCGATGAAAAGCGATGCACCACCTTATAGTTTATACGCTGAGAATATTAATATGACATATTTATAGTTGCAGGTCACCTGAGATCAATATAAGCCGCAAGGTTAGAACCTTGCGCTGGTCACCTGGTGCAGCAACTGTGAGCTATGTGCGCTCTTTTATTGTGATGATTTTCGGGCCAAAATTAATTAATTGAATAATGGGCTCCTAAAATAGACATTCCATTTGGAGAATAATGGGTTGCATAATAAATAACCGCCCTGAATTCGCTCGTTAAGTGCATGTTGCTCACTTTTGTGTGAGGTCATTTTTTTTTAATATACATTTGTAATTATAAAATAAAGACAAGTGTCTCGCCATGTTATGTAACCTACATACATCTAAGAAAATTTTCAACATATTATTATTATAAAAAATGTTTGTCTCATATAGTCCGTATAAATTGTGTATCCCTAACCCAAATTGTACCTTTATTGGGTACCTACGTCTTCTCATAGAAAACAGAATCTGAATCGCGATAAGTTTTCCATACTAGTTTTTTTTTACAATAGTAATAATGTGAAATTAAAACACACTTAAAGAAACTGGACTGCCACAGGCGGGACTCGAACCCAAGCCGGGCTATTGCTCTCCTAATTGAGCTACCGTGACACTTACACATCGGTCCGAATGTCTTGAAATGCTCTTTAATTTCATATTGTGATGAAATTTGCATTGTTGATGCAAAAAAAATCAAGTAACTTAATAATAATAATATTTATTTATTTCCTCATCATATTATTTTCTCACTTATACCTACCTCGCGTATTGTTTCGATCACTTACTAAAGAAAAGCCAAAATAATGTTAATAAATAACTCACAATAGTCGTTGACGTGTTTGTTTTAAATTATCCTCCTCTCCCCCTCGGACAGCATTCGAAGTGCACGCTTATACTGTCTCCCTAAATAATTTTTTTAATATTTTAAACAAATTAACGCGTTAATTACAAAATTCGTGTGTGATAAACAGTGATCGGAATAGGGTGAGTATATTTACCTACAGTTTGTCGAACAGAGACGGAAATCGGAGACTTCCTTACGACTAAAAATTTTTTACCGGTAAATTTACCGGAACTTTGATATGAAAGTTTTTAATAGCTAAATGCTTCAATAAATCTTAATTAATGTTAGATAAAAATAAAATAACGCATATTATAAAAAAAAAAAATATTAAAAAAAAAATTTGTTTGAACATTTCAATATAACATATAACATGAATATAATATATTAATGACTTTCTTATCCTAAAACATAATTATTTTAAAGTATAAATAAATATAAAGTTTTAAATATTACACCTTTTTACCAACACAGCGGATTTATACAAAATGTAATTCAATACTTAATAAAACGCGATTACTATAAAAAAAATTACTGGTAAATATGCTGAAACCTTAATGTGTAAATCTTTATATCGCATTTTTAAACATTCTTGTTTGGTTCATTTTACACATCCTTTTTCAAATTAATTAAAAATGCACATGCATTATTTTTCAGGTAACGATTTTGACAATTATTTTAAACTTTTTTGTTCATTTTGACTAATTTTTGCTTGTGGTTCCGTCCGCGTGACTGTCAATCAAGGCGTAACTCTCAAAAGATGTATTTCTCGATTATGCATCGACTTTTGTTGATGCCTTGGTCCTACCGATCTTTTACTATGAAATATCCAACACGAATTTTTCATTTCGATCTATTAGTTTTAGTTAAGGATCTTGAAGCAAACAAGCAAAGTCTTCAACTTTATAGTATAAATATATAGACATGCATATATTTGCTAATTTTTTATTATACTGAATAGTGACAGTACCGCGGTAAAGGGGAGGCTTTTGCGGGGGGTAATCAGGTGAAAGGTATACCTGTTTACCCCGCGCTCGCGCACACTCCTTCCCACCCCCTGTCACTCGTCCCTTGGCTTTTGTCTTGTGCACGCGTATTTCTGTTTTCTGTTCTTGGAGTTTAATTATTTTTGACCTGGCTTTGTTTTGGTATTCCGATTTGCAAGTGTATTGGCTGCTGTTGTTTGAACACGGATAAATAACTTTGGCTGTCGTTTACTGGACCTGGAAAGTGTTTGTGATTTGGATACCGTTGAATTGGACTTTTATCCTGTAATTGCTGATTACACGGTAAGTACAATTTCGTTGTGAATACTTTTTACTCTTAAAATTAATAAATTTCTTAAAAATAAAGTAAGGTTTCGCAACGGTGGTAATGCAGCTTATTCGACCACTCAGAGAATAGACAGCCGAAATATCGAGTTCCGATTGGTCAAGTAAGCGTCAAAACGTAACCGCGTTTTATGTTAAGTGTGCATAACAAAATGGCCGACGCATCGTAGTTCAATTTTTTGTTTTTGTTTGGCTAATTTTTACTTTAATTATTTATTAAGATTTTTGGTTTGTAAATTTATTCTGTTATTTACCCTCTCAAAGTAAAGAGGATTAAATAAGTTTAATATTTAAAAGAGTGTTTGTTTACCAAAATGGCACTGTAACACGAAGATACATAGTAAAAAAAGATTTTTGATAGCCATGTTTATGAATATGGCACCTATATATCATCGTGTTAACAGTGCAATTAAGCAAATGAAAACTCTTTTAGATATGAAACTTATTTTAATTATATTTGCAATGCGTTGACTTAAAACATACCGAAAAAAACTGCTGTTTGATTGATCTAGTCTAGCTGAAAAGCTGTGTTTTCGCGCTGCATTTTTTTCATTTTGAATGAACTATACAATAAGCCAATTTAGTCAAAGTAGACTCACCTGAATTTTATTTACAGGATATAAAATACATATTTCTTTCGACCGTGATAAACACTTTTTCTCAAGGTTAACTCCATTGTTTTAATTTTTTCAGGTACTTTAAATTATAAGTTGTTTGCCAAAATGGCAAAAACCATCAGACCCGAGGTCGTCAAGAGTTGGATTTTAAATAATCCATAATTAATTTACGATGAAGCAAGTGGTGTCATATTTTGCACAAAATGTGAGACTTCGTTAAAATCTACACATAAGTCAAACATTGATCGACACATCAATGGAGCCATGCACCAAGGGAGGCTAAAAAAGCCTGAAGAAGAGTTTTACACTGACTTCATAAACTTTTTAATATTATGTAACATCCCGTGGTCTAAAATTGACAATGTAGCGTTTCAAACATTTTTTAATAAATATTTATGCTCCAATTGTTGCTGAATTTGCACAAAAAAGAAAGTTCCATCAGAATCACTGTTACGCAAAAAGTACTTGGACACAGTTTTTAAAGATCGACTAACTTCAATTTATAATACTATTGGAGACAATAAAGTGTGGATTTCACTTGACGAAACTACCGATTTTATGGGTAGATATGTCGTTCATTTATTGGTGATGCCTCTTATAAAAAATGTTGCAACTCAGCCGTACCTGATTGCTTGTAAAGTACTAGAAACAGTTAACGGAGAAACAATAGCCCAGTTTGTTACAGACTCTTTGAGTGAAATGTGGGGGGAGTCATTTTTGGATAGATTAAATAATGTTTTAGTACTATGCACTGACAGCGTGGCATATATGCTCCGAGCCGGACGTTTATTAAAACATGACTTTCCCAATATGCTGCATGTAACATGTTTGGCCCACGCTCTCAATAGAGTATCCGAAAAAATACGTTCTCAATATGAAAATGTTGACACCTTGATTGCCAACATAAAAAAGATTTTTTTAAAATCGCCCAACAGGGTAAACATATTTAAAAGAATGTACCCGAACCTAGCCCTTCCACCACAACCTGTGATAACAAGGTGGGGGACATGGCTGAAGGCAGCTAGTTATTTATCGAAACACTTTGAGGAAATATCCCATGTATTAAACAGTCTCAATAGCAATGAAGCCTTGTCGATAAGGAAAGCAAAACGAGCTATTAATGACGAAAATATACGTGCTGATCTGAATTTCATCAATGAAAATTTCACTATTATACAAGAGGCACTCACAAAACTTCAAGAATCTAAGTTATCTATATCGGAGAGCTTAGAAATTATAGACAACGTAAGGTGTGTTTTGATGTAGTCTTCGAAAAACATCATTGAAAATAAATTGGAACAAGTTCTAGAAAGAAATCCTGACTACGATAAGATCAGCGAAATAAGTGAACAATTAACAAAAGGAATTGAAGTAGATGATTCTCTTTTCCTTAAATTTGCACCACTCACGTCTGTGGACGTTGAGAGGTCATTTTCTATTTATAAATGGATTTTAAGTATAAAAAGGAACAGACTTAAAGTTGAAAATATTGAAAAATTAATGATCATCTACTTCAATTTCTTACAGGATAACAAAATTTGTCACAGTACCGATGATGAAAATATTGAAGACTAATGTATTTGTTTTCATTTGTTAGATATGTGACTTAGTTTCATTTTAATTTCAAGATTATTTGTAATTTCGAAGCGAGTGTCTGCACCGAAGTGTCGCTCCGGAAAAACTGCTGACCTTCTCGAATCCAAATATATGCTACTATATTTGCCACAAACGCTCACTTCGACCGAAATTTTTGCTTTCAATTGGTATTGATTGTATTAATTAGCCAAAAAAATAATAGTAAACACTTCAAACTTATTTGTTCCTAAATGTCTGTATTTTATTGTTTGTTTGTACTTAGAAAGCTATAACGAATGTCACTCATTCAAATATTTTTGTTTAGTTTTGAATATTAAAATTAACTTTTTGTGAAAATCGAAATACTTTTTTATTGTTTTTGTACATACGAATGGGAGAAGTCACTGATCTCTAAGATACAAGTTGCTGTCTAGTTTAGGGTCAGAAAATTCATTTAAATAAAGTAAATTATGTTTTTAATAAAGAATTAACGTAAAAATAATAAATAATTAATTATTATTTTTACGTTTATAGTAATCGCGTTTACATTTTGTATAAATCCACGGTGTTGGTAATTGTGCAGCTACAAACGTAGCTGCAAACCCAATTACAAAAGCTGTAAAAAGGTGTAATATTTAAACTTTATATTTATTTATACTTTAAAATAATTATGTTTTAGGATAAGAAAGTCATTAATATATTATATTCATGTTATATGTTATATTGAAATGTTCAAACAATTTTTTTTTTTTAATAATTTTTTTTTTATAATATGCGTTATTTTATTTTTATCTAACATTAATTAAGATTTATTGAAGCATTTAGCTATTAAAAAGTTGCATATCAAAGTTCCGGTAAATTTACCGGTAAAAAAATTTTAGTCGTAAGGAAGTCTCCGATTTCCGTCTCTGTTCGTCAAACTGTAGGTAAATATACTCACCCTATTCCGATCACTGGTGATAAAATAGGAGTTCATAAGTGAATAAGAGGTTGAATTTACGCCTGGTGAGTGCTACGAGTGACACGTCCTAAGCCCCGCCCACCGCCTCGTCGTAGCACAGCGACTACGCGCACGGAGCTGTAGCACGCTACGTACTGTGCTACGAAGCGCTCTCACTCCGCCTCACTACTACGACACTTTTGTCGCCCTGGTACTTCTCGGACTCGTGCGTGACGTAAGTGAGAACAGTAGCATGCCGCTAAAACGTACACCCCCCGCCATAAAAGCATCATCAGAGCCAGACTTGGACTTTGTCGGAAGTGAAGGCCTGAACCTTAATCTAATCGACGCTAAACACCGGGCCAGCTCAAGCAGTTTTAAAAGGAAACATGGGGACACTGAGCTAAAGGACTTCATGGAGGACGTCAGAGAAATGTTCTCAAACTTTGTCACTGACCAGAACAATAGGCTGCAGACCCTCCAAGACTCCCTAGTGGACATTCAGTCGCAAAACAGTGGTTTCCAGACTTTTGTGCAGACATTGTCAGATAAGTATGACGAACTCAGCAGGGAAATTAAGGCCTTGAGAGATGAACGAAATGAAAATAAATTATACATAAAGCAACTCGAAAATAAAATTGAAAATATTGAAAGAAATACGTGCTCTTCGAAGTTGGAAATTAGAAATTTACCTGCACCTACACCTAGGGAAAATAAGGAAGACCTAATAAAATCACTACAAGGTATCGGTAACCTCTTGGACCTGCAAATTCAAACTTCTGACATTAAAGACATCTACCGAGGTTATGCTAAACAGGGACAAATCAAGCCGATAGTCGTGGAATTTAATTCGGTATTAATTAAGGAAAGGGTGATAAAACGTGCAAAAAACGACTCCAAAACCGGTGTAAAAGCCCTGAATACCACTCGATTGAAGATCAAGGGACCAGAAAAGCCTATATTCATAGGTGAATGCCTCACGACCAAAGCTAGAAGACTCTTCTTTTTGTCACGTGACTTTGCGAAAACCTACGGGTACGCTTTTTGCTGGACATCGTATGGCAGAATATACTTACGTAAAAAAGAGGGTCTCCCACAGATTCGAATTGATGAAGAAGCAGACCTAAAGAAGATCAAGTGCAGTGAGGAAAGCTCATGACTAAGTTCAGTGCTTTCTATTATTTCTACTGTCAATGTGTGCAAATGTGCTGATTTTCAGACCGCTATATTTTCGTTTTATGATTTTTTAATGTTTAATGTTACACAAATTAACTCACACACAAAACAAAAAATGATCTATGACCTTGCACTTATAACTCTGTCTTTAGTCGGATCCAGCATGGTGGCCAAAATCACGAAATCGAACATATTATTTTATACTGGTGGGTTCTTTTATGAATGTCCGAGCTTTCTAACCGATACATTTTTTACTATTTTTTGTCTCTGTCATATTGGTCCAAAGGATATAAACCCGCTTCTATATGGATAATACGACTCTAAGCGATATTGATAATGTTTCCGTTTCATACTCTATTAAGTGTGATATTGAGCAATGCAAAAATAATATTGTGTTTTCCTCTGGGATGATTACGGTGATTACTCAGAACATACGCAGCATTAATAAAAACATGGACGGTCTCATGGCATTGCTTTGTAGACTTAAATTCGAATGTGACATTGTCATATTGACGGAGTGCTGGCTGCAAGGCGACAGTGTCCTACCTGTGTTGCATGGTTACTATGCAAAAGCTACCACTAATAATAATCTTCAGAACGACGGAGTCGTTGTATACATTAAGAATAATATAAAGGCAACAATTGAGGAACCTCTTATTGAACAATGCAATTCTCTGACTATTAAAATTGGCAATGAAACCGCAATATTGGCTATTTACAGATCACCTTCGTACAAAAAACTAAACCCTTTCCTTCAATCACTTAACCTTATCTTAGGATCATTAGCTTCATTTGTCAACATAAGTATCATAGGTGACCTGAACATCAATCTAATTCCCCCTAAACGACATCCACAAGCGGACGATTACCTTGAGATGGTCACCTTTTATGGCCTCTTGCCTGCTCATACTTTCCCTACGCGCGAGGATAAGAGCTGCATTGACCACGTTATTTTAAAATCTAAGGTTACTGCAACGACTTTGGTTCTTAACACCACTCTTACTGATCACAACGCCGTTCTTTTGTCCCTGCCGACGGTGGTCAGCAAAAGTATGACACAGTCGTACATGACTAGGGTAGACTACGAACAACTTGGCGTTGAATTATCAAGAGTTGACTTTGATAAGATATACTTAATGGAAGACGTCAATACTGCTATGAACTACTTTATATCTAAAATTCAACTAGCAATATCCTTGTGTACAGTAATTAAAAAGGTGACTAGACGAAGTAAACTAATTAAGCCATGGATAACATCTGGACTGCTGAGATGCTTAAGAAACCGTGATAGTATGCATAAAAAATTAAAACTTAATCCTGATAACGAAATTCTTAAAACTACGTATAAGCGCTATAGAAATCACTGTAATAAAATATTAAAAAAGTTAAGGACAACTTACGAAAAAAATGAAATAAATAAAGCGGGCAATAACAATAAGAAATTATGGAAAGCAATAAAAAATGCAGCGTTCTGCAATAATAATGAAAATCATAATACTGAACTTATTAAAGCACCATCTCCTGAGAACGCACTGCTTGATATTAATAAATATTTCGCGACAATAGGTGAACAATTGGCTTCCAAGTTTGTTTCAACTTCATTAATTCATCAACAAGAAATTCATAAGGAGACTGGTGGGGACCCCTGTAATCGGTCATCGTTTGTACTGCTTGACACGGATCCCGATGAGGTTTCAAGGTTGATTATGTCCCTTGGGAATACTGGTTCTGTTGGCTATGACGGAATTGCTAGTAAAATTCTCAAGAAATTTAAAGATATTTTAATTTTTCCCCTTACGTATCTCTTTCAAAGGTGTTTTCTTAAAGGAATTTTTCCGAATGCCCTCAAGAAATCCATAATTATCCCTATATATAAATCAGGCGAGCGAGATGTCGTAGGAAACTATAGGCCGATATCTCTTTTACCTGTCTTATCCAAAATTCTGGAGAGACTTATTAATAACAGATTGACTACCTACTTAAGGAAATACAACATTCTCTCTGCAAACCAATTTGGTTTCCGGACTGGTTAATCCACTGACCAGGCTGTGCATATGCTGACCGACTGGTTGGTTAGCAGGATTGATGCAGGTCAAAAAACGCTGGGCGTTTTTCTTGATCTTAGTAAGGCCTTTGATACGGTCTCAACACCTATCCTCGTTAATAAGTTGGAACGAATTGGTATACGTGGTACGGAACTAGAACTTTTTACAGACTATTTAACGAATCGTGTTCAATCTGTGAAAATAGGCCAACATATCAGCTGTGAACTTCCGATCTCACATGGTGTTCCCCAGGGGAGTATTCTTGGCCCAACTTTGTTCCTTATTTATATTAATCAACTTTGTGATCTTTCTCTACCCCACGGTCAAATCATAACGTACGCGGATGATACAGTTCTATTGTTTGCGGGGAACACATGGAAGGATACGTTTGAGTTTGCACAAGAAGGTTTTAACCAGATTGCAAGGTGGCTGTATTGGAACCATCTAACTTTAAACGCAGAGAAAACCAAATATTTGACTTTTTCTATTCGAGACGCGACTCAACTAACCTCCCAATTAAATCTGACGGCTCACTTCTACACATGTAACGGTGATACTGTCTCATGCGGGTGCCCAGTTATAGAGCGAACTACATCCCTGAAATATCTGGGTGTTGTTTTAGATTCTAACTTGAATTTTAAGTGTCATATCAATCAGTTGGTCACTAGATTAAGAAGGCTGATTTTTGTTTTTAAAAAACTACGTCATATTGCGGATCCCATATTGTTAAAAAGAGTTTATGTTAGTCTCGTCGAATCTATTCTGTCTTACTGTATTACCTCCTGGGGTGGTGCTTGTAAAACTTACTTAATTAAATTAGAAATAGCTCAAAGGTCTATTCTCAAAGTTGCTACTTTTCGCCCCATTCTTTTCCCCACTGATAAGTTATACCAGTCGTGTGATGTTCTCTCTGTAAGACAGATTTTTATTCTCCAAACTATCATGAAACAGCACTCAATTACCCCCTTTAATTCAAATTATATAAATAAAAGACGTAAACACATGATATGCGCGGTTCCTACCTTTAAGCTCGACTTCAGCAGAAGGTTCTTTTGTTTTCTCGGACCATATCTCTATAATAAGATTAATAAGTTTGAACTTATATACCCATTTTTTAGATTAGAATGTAAGAAGAAAGTAAAAAAATGGCTGCAGTTATTAAATTACGATAAGACTGAAGATCTATTGAGTAAATTGTCATAGATTATTACATTTTTACTATTACTAAACTCTCACACACCCTCCTACACACACACATACATCTTTCACACTACTCACAGGAGGATCTAATCTATTCTATTACTTTTACATAATTTACCATTTTTTTATTATACGAGTATTTCTCTAAACTACATTGGAAAATCAAATATTAATTGCATGTTTTATTAGAGTTTTTTTTCGATATGGTCATATTTATTTCGGCTTAATAATACTTTCATTTATGTCAATGAAGAATTACTTATTTTATTGGTGCAACTTCATTTATGATATATATTTAGTTTTCTTATCCTAAAGGGTTGAGCGCTGCGCTTCTGAGATACAGACTATGTTTTAGTCTAGTTCAGACGCAGATGTCAGTGTAATTGCAAAATTAATGTGCGAAATGTAACAAGAAAATTGTTTTGTATGTGATTTCCTTATTTGAATAAAGTATTATTATTATTATTATCATGAATTTCGTAAGTAGGACGTGTTATGTAAGCAAATGAGACCATTGACTTTTCTTTGAATAAACATTGCTCTTGTTTCCAAAAATAGTTTACTCAACAGAACTCTAGTAAAAGGTACATATTTAATTTGTTTAAATTGTAATGTAATGAGTTTCTTTTTAACACGCTTTTATTAGCACGGGCTGTATGTATGTAACGGAATCTTTAAGCTCAATTTTTCATCAACTTCCAGAAATTGGATTAATATGAAACTTTGCACATGTATCAAGTACCGATGACAATGCAATAATTTGATAAGAGATTTTCATTATCCTTATTAACTTTAAAAAATCAGAATAAATAATATCTTAAATACCTTTTATTGCTAACTAAAAAAGAGCAAATATTTTTTGAGTATTTTTAATTTTTAAATATCCTTAAAGAGTAGACACTAGCGATATAAGGATACTGGTTTGCAAATTAGTTTCAAGCTTTGTTGTCTGTTCTCTGCAGTCACAGAAATCAGGTCGGTCGCATGTTAATTACTTACTGGAATCTAGAAGCAAGCGAACTTCTTAAACACAGCGCTTTGCCAAAATATTCTTTGAATATTTTGTATACTTAAGGCTTTAGTTTAGGATTTCCATTTATTGTTTTGTCTAAAAAGGCATTTACACATAAAATGAGAAGCAAGAATTGGTATTACAATAAAGCCTTCGAATTCCTTTGTATCGAACCTTTGCACGACGTATTGATGAAGCAACGATTATAGACCGAGAATGCGAATATGGTCATCATTGCACTTGGCTTCTATGGACGTGACTTAGCTAACGTTTAGGTTAGAGTTAATAGCCTCGGCCGTGTTAACGGAGTTGCGCAAACAATCGCGATTGTCTCTGTGCGACTTGTAAGTGATGAAATGGTCGCTCAAATATCCGCTAGTTTGCCGAATTAAATCATTACGAGGCCTCTTCAAAACTTTTTTCTTTGGTTAGTATAATTGTTAGAAGAACTAAAACCTTGCCAAACTTCGCAAGTGCTGGAATGGGATTCTTTGGCTTATATTAAACTTGAAAACTTTACCCTTATTTTCTTATATTTTGTTGTTTTTTTTACGACGATTATGTCTAACAGTATTGTTTACCAGCCATCTGCTTCAGACACATTTTTATTGATGTATCGTTAATTGATTCCTATTGGTGTTTTGACACAGACCAATGGAAAACTTGGAGTTCCCATTCATTTTAATGAAAACCGATTCGATACGGCTCTGCCAGCCTACATCAGATGCATTATTGTTTATGCGAATCATCATAAAATCGATTGTTTAAACGGTGTTAAAAAGCTTGTTACTAGCTAACAACCAATGTTATAAACGGCGTTGTCACAAACATGGAACAATCAACTTCTCCCGACATCTCAGAGCAAAAATAATACTTCTTTATCTTAAAGTTTTGTAATATCGAACTGGCTTCCCAAAGCCAACGAGCAAGAAGAAATATTTAAATTATATTATGACGACAAACTCAAGTGTTTTTACTGTGCGACTAGCATGCTGACGCTTTGGGCGACTGTAAGTCAGTATGTTTTCTGATAAATAAATAAAAATAAAAAAATAAAACGAGCAGACGAGGCGCGACGAGCTTAGAATCATAAATACGGTCTTATTATCATATTACTAGCGGCCCGCCCCCGACTTCGTTCGCGCAAACGTGTTTATCCCAAGGGATCATTTAATCTGGATAAAAAGTATCCTATCACCTAAGTTAGTTCATACCTTGTTTGTATACCAAATTTCATCAAAAACCGTTCAATAGTTTCAGCGTGATTGACGGGCAAAGATCCAAATATCCAAACAAAGAAACTTCCACATTTATAATAATATTAGTATGATTTTGTATCTAGGTACATAAGGGTGTTCGGTAGAACGATGAAGATAACATTTTTTTTTGGAAACATTGCAATTTTTTTGGTAACATTCCTTATTTGCAAAAGTGCCATCATTCCACCTTCGCTTTTGAATATTCGTTTTCATGGCGTGTTTCCCAGACTTGATACTATACTTCACCATTTCTTGACTGCGGGCCTATATTTTATGACATTACCGTTTGTAGAGAACGGATTTCCCAGGAATGCCGATCATTTCTGTAATAGGCCATTCATAACGGAGTGAGTAGTCTCCCCGACCGACCGCAGAGCCGCGGGTTCGTGCAGCGGGTGCTCTACTGAACAGCTTTTGTGAACCCATTATATGTTCCGCTACAATCTCCAGTTGAATTCGCACGCATTTTACATTTTACAACATTGAGGAATAAAAAGTAGGTACGATACGATAATAAGAAATACAAAACCAACATACGATAAGACAAAAAAATAAGGAAAAAGGATTAACTTGTTGTTTGTTCCTTTTTCACAAAATTCACATCGAAAATGGTTGACTATTATTAATTTCTTTGTGAAGAACGGGTTGTGTTTAGCTATTGATCGATAAGATTCGGTTTATAGTGTTATGGTTTTAGTTATACAGAATTTTAAACTTTTTTTATTTATTAAGTATATTTACATTTGAATATTGTATAGTCGTTACCTAGATCCTAAAGTAAAAATACAAAACAAATACAATTTAATCAGACGTCTGTTGCTCGTTACTTATTTCGTGTACTAAAGATGTAAAAATATAATGATATTACCTACATTTCAGTAAGCTGCATTCTGAACTTCACTGCATGTATATATTTATTAACAACTCCAAAAAATACTCATTTTACTATTTCAACGTTCTTGAGCTTTCTTTGCAAACAGACGAACGTTTTTCTTCCTCGTCCACATAAAACAGAACTTGTTTGTGCAACGAAAACAAAGTTTATAATGGTTTACCTGATTATTTGACATTTAGAACAGCCGCACTATAGTTGGCTCTTGGCAAGAATTTCAGGCCAATTTCTGTTAATTTTACCACTATTGTGGTGCAATTTTGCAAAAAAGCATTAAATTATGTTTTATTATTTCCTTTTCCAGGTATATGCCTATCACGTTACAATTCATTAAATTTAATAGCAAGGGATTCCCTTAATAACAAGTTATGAAGATTTCTTTAGTTTGTTGGTTGGGACGTTGGTAAGAATGTGGGTTCAAAATGAGAAATGTTTAAAAGTATTTATTTATTCTAAGTTTATTGCAGTTGATGCTGAGGACTTAGGTGAAGGACAAACGTAACAATGAAATATGTACTGACATTTTGTTTGATACACTACTAATTTTTCGATCATGAATAGCTCTTTGATTAAACTATACAGAGTCGTTATCTTTGCTTGTTTAGTTTAAATATTATCAAGTTCCGGTGCAATGAAATAGAGTCTGCTAATGAATAATTAAACAATTACTACTATGTATGCATTCTCTTCCAATATAGCCGACATGACAAAGAGCATGCCTGGTCGATATTACACGGGTCTGTTACTAATTACGAGTAAATGCGATATCATGACTAATAAATACAGCCGACAGCAATTTAAGCTTTACACTCAGCATCTTAGATACCAGTAAATAAGGGCGATTATACAATAAAATTTAATACTTGCATGTGAAATCGACTGTACATTTTCCTAAACGAGGTATTGCAGCGTGCCCTACCGGGCTTCGTCTCGGTTCACCACGACACGTTTATCTGACTCACGCATGACTCTTATTTTTGTAATCTTATTTTTATTGTTCTTTTTATTTATATTAAACCTGTAAAGTTCATTCATCCAAAAATGGTCAGGCATTTTATCAATAGCAAAACAAATAGGTAGATAAGGGACGCATAACCTTAACGTAGCTTAACTAAATAGGTACTTTATAATTAAATAATCATAATGTAAGTAACATAATGTAAGTATTGTCCACGAAAGCTCTGTCGACAAACTGTTACACAGTTCGGCAGAATAGTGCAAATAAGTATGTAGTGTTACTTTTGAAAAAGAAACTAAAAGATAAAAAAAGTAAGACATAACTTAAACATTATGTAGGTCATTACATTAAACATGTCAAAGCATAATAACGTATTTAAAGGAATTTTAGTATTTGTTAAGAACTTGAACTAAGTACATGACTTTCAAGTAGGTAGGTACACCATTTTATTAATCACGAATTAAACATTTAGCTTGACTGAATAATTATAAATAAAACCCTTGACCTTTACAGACTTTCTCATTATTGGTATCATATTAATTAAAACTTCATTGTTATGATAATCAGGTTTAATTTAAAATGGTCAATTTACCGTAATTGGCACATCATGAATGACATGCGAAAAAACCGTCACGAGGTTAAAAAAACAAAGTAATAAAATACATAAGCTGAAAACGATAAACAATTTAAAAATGTAATTACAAACTAAGGAGTTCTTAATGCTTAATTAATTAATTGCTTTTTAATATGTCTCTGTAAAAAAATCATTAGAATTTGTGTGATATTCATAATCATAACTTAAGTCGAGCATAATTGAATAAAATTTTCCAAACTTATGAAGTATGCTGTTCTGTTACAGCAGTTATCATTCGATGCTGTTAGTATTGGCTGTAATTGAAACATGCGAATCTTGTACCAAATATATTCTTCTCTGGGACTTCGCCTGCTATTTTTAGCGGTCATCTAAATTAGGACAAACTGATTACGCGCTATTGGCTAGGTCAAGAACAATACATTGTATTTACTTGGCTTGGATTCAGAATGTTCACTTACTACTGTAATTAATAGTCGAACTGTCGGCTAAACAATCACGTATTTTTTAAATTAAGTGTTTCGATTTTTCTGATTAGAAGTGTTTTATAAATTTGACGACCACTGTGGTGTAATGGTCAAGAAGTTGACTATTAACCAAGTGGTCGCGGGTTCGATCCCCGCACTGTACAAACATGTCTGTTTGTACTGGTCGGGGTGTTATATACGTATTTATTTAAGATTATTCGTAATACCACTGTTAATTCTGATAACTGTAACACAAGTACTTTAGCTACTTACTGCGGAGTCTCAATGTATGTGATGTTGTTGTGTATTTATTTATGAATTGGTTAGGTATAGATAATTTTCAAAAGGAAAATATTATGTATATTATTTCGTTATGAACCGTTTGATTTGCACATAATCGATCCAGAATCAATCACCTTTTAATAGACATAAGGCGAAACGCGATTGAAGGGGGACCCCCTTTTTCCAACAACGGTTCATTCATGTTAATTTCGTGTTCTCCATCCATCACACGCGTATGTTTTGTTCCAGTGCTGGAGCAGGGCGAGGCGAGGCCCTCCAAGTCGACCGCCCCGGACCAGGGCAAGCACACCACCGTCGAGTTCATTGCTGAGGACGAGGAGGTGCGTATTATATCATGCACGGGGGATACTTCGAACGGCCTATACTTTTTTGGTTGTTGACATAGACACTCCATACAACAAAAAATTTTGTGCACCGTTTTGAGTTTATAACTACGAGTAATGACGAGGAGGTGCGTATTACTTGATGCACGCGGGAACATTTTGAACGGGCTCTACTTTCTTGGTAGTCGGTGACGAGACGACTATGTCAATGAAGTGATCCATACAGCCAATTATTTTGCTGAATAAACCCATGTCTGTCAAGAGACTTTTCCCAACTTTCAATGACTAGCGATATCACAAATTGCTCTCGCCCAACATAACCATATCGAATCGATCCCGACAGGGGTTTCGTTAATCGTGCACTTGTGACCTTGGTTCAGCGGCGCAAACTCTTGACAAACAAATAACATTGTGTAAGTGTGCAAGGCTAACTTGGAGAACACTGGTCACGTCGCGGATATCTTAATCCGCATGCCGCGAGCGCGTTACTACAGAGAAAAAAAAACACTTTCTATCGATAGAAGACAGCAGACGCTTCACGCATGCTAATTACATCGTTCCTGTTGCGATGGTTACGAAACTAATAGGTTTAATCATTATGAGCGTAGAAATTGCTAACACGAAACTTGATGAAATATGATAGGCCTTCGTTGCAGGTAACTTTCACATTATTAAATTAACCCAATGAACTCTAAATTAGAGAACCGAATCCACCTTTGATAACTTCTGTTTACAAACTTTATATCGACTTTTATATGATACTTAATGATTAATTTTCTCTGTAACTCTCTGAAATGTATATTTCCTGTAAATTCAAAAGTACTTTGTCGTTTTTTTAAATTTTGCAATTGCTGATTCGTAAAATTACACAATGCGGACGGTACAATAATGCGGACGGACAATCGATTGCTGTAACATTATGTATGACGCTTACATTTGCGGAATGACTCGCAAACTTTTGAGAATTCCAATATAAAAGTTGTGCGGTGTTACAACACTCAGGCCCAAGTTTGTGAGGACTTTGGCGTTGGTGGTAAGAATGACACAAATGGTGAATGTCTCCAAGGAATCTGAAGATTCCAGAGGTATACGGGACTAAGCAGTTACTCTAAAGTCTAAACATAAAGCTTCAATAAGAGATGAGTGCTGGTCGAGTAACCTAGGACCGGAAACCGAAACAAATGACCAGTTTTAATTACAGATCGCGAACTATCACAAGGACCAAAAGGATTATCTCCAAAATTATTGTTGAATGAAACGTGAAATCTGAAATTTTAAGATCCAACTAATATAGGCATCGAAATGTAAGAAATCCCTTGTTCATCGAGCACGTACATAATATTTTACGTTAAAATCATGTGCAGGGAATATACTGAACATAACTAATACACTGGTAAAACATAGATAACGATGTTTGTTCACGAGGTCCGTGAGATATGCAGGTGTACGTACGTACGTGGGGCACACGTGGATTCTTCTAGGCATATTTAAACTCAGTTTTCCTTATTGCTTTTGCTCGATGGTATTTCATTTTACGTGATGTTTATAAGTGGGCACACTCCATGTTCAATCGTCACCTGGTATTGCGTGTTGCGCGTAAATAATTATGTTGTGATCTTTTCAAAGCTTAAACGTGTCTGAAACACCCGTTTTGTCGGAATTCCGGGCTGGCCGTCGCGCCTTAATATTCGGGTCGCTGGATAGATGGACCTATGATGGATCTTGATCCGAGTCACCAGAATTGCAATTAAGCATTATTCTTTATGCGGGAAAACATACGATTATCATACCTAAAAAACTAGTATCATCATTTCATCAAACATGAACAATAATTTTTATTTGAACTATTTTATGGCAAATTGGTGCCATGTTAGTTGCTTTACATGCAAAGCACACTATGTAAGCACTTTTCATATCTTATCTCTCAGATTCAGCCTATAAAACAGTTCATAAAGATTAAGCTTAATAAAAAGTACATACTACTGATAGAGAGGATACAGCGGAAATTTTTACGCTGGCTGTACAAAAGGAAACACGGCTATTACCCGTACCTATATCCTTCAGCTTTTGTTTTGGGTATGGTTGACCTAGAAACCCTAAAACTTAGGAGAGCAATGGCAACTGTTAGGCATTTGCTCTTCATTATTCACCACAAACTGGACAGCAAGCCAGTTTTGGAGAATGTAAGCCTATTAGTGCCATGGAGAATGCCGCGGGGGGAGGAGGGACTAGTGGCTCCGCGCCGGAGGCCACGTCTCTTGATGAGGCCAACTGCCCGAACGGTCCGGGCTGCACACGCGCCTACAAACCGTTTCTTGAGTCTGGTAGGGGACATACTCATCCAGCACGAGGAACTGGACATTTTTGCTGATGGACTAATTAATTTATTGACATTATTTCATACGATTGTGGACAAAATGGTTTTACTATAAGTTTTATTTTGACATTGATATTGTAATTTGTTTAATTATTATTATTATTAATTTTTATTATAATGTTATTAATTATTTTTGTTTATATCCATGACATTATTTGATTTCGATGACATTGTTGTGACTTAGTTTATTTTAAATTTGAATTGTAATAATCTTTGTTGTATTTTTGTGCATGAGTATGTAAATTTAAGCTTGTTTGTGACTTGGTGTATACTGTAAGCTACAAGTGGTTTGAAATAAATAAATAAATAATAAATAAATAAATAAAGCTCTGCGTTGTTTTATGGTGATAAATTGTGTAAAATTTCTGCTTTAGCAATATTCGTGGTTCAGAGTCTGCGTGACCCCATTAAGTTCCAACCAATAAAGGTTGATTAGACCGACCGGAGGGAACTTAACTCTCTTGGGAAACTGAGGGAAAATAATCGGAAGGTTGTTAAAGAAGACTTCCAGTATCGATATTGTGAAGTTTTTTTTGTATCTGTGCACTGCACAGTGTGAAATTTTGAGCGAACATCCTATTTAATGAATCCATTGTAAAAAAAAAGAAAGCTTGGACAAAAATTCCCCCAGCGTAATTCGTTAAAATTTTTGAGTAATCGCAAAAGCTAAAAAAACATAGAAATCTTAGAAACGCTATAATTATGAAGTCCTAGTTAATAAACCAACCCCAGTAGTACCACGTTATAGGAAAAACATTATTTAATCATGTAACATTAAATAAAAACTATTTTGTGCTACCCGCCCCGCACAGCTATATAATAATATAAGGTAAACTTATTTTTCTGGAAATCTTCAAGTACTTTTTTCACGAATACCAAATGGTGGTCGCATCTATGTTTGTCAGCATACATACCTTATAGCTTTAAGTAATACTACAAAAAATAGCTCGATAATATAGTACTTATGAGTTATGAGTTTAAAGTTTTATTACCTATACTAAGGCATATTGTGCTAGCAAACATAGATGAAACCTCCATTTGGTTTTCATAAAAAAAATACTTTAAGGTTTTCAGAAAAATAATTTTACTGTTGTTTGGATACCACGAAATGGATTTTATTTAATGTTTTTATTTCTAGATTTTGCGATAGGTCCAAAATTATGTCGAATCACGCTGTGGGAGTTCTTGTCTGAGCTTTCTTTTTATCTTGTCTATCCAACGGAATCATAAAATAGGATGTCCACAAGTCAGTCAAAATTCCACACTGTGTACTGGTATTAACGCTTGGTTAAGTGTGGTTAAGTTAGCAAGTTCATTGATAAGATAAATAGGTGAGTGTGACGTTAATTCACCTAAAACTACCATCTCCCACACGATTATTTCCCTAATTTAAAGGTCGGTCAAACAGTAAGGCTTTACTACTAAATTGGTAAGGATTTTAGAAGAACCTTACTAAAAAGGATTTTCTAAAAATGCTTGAATAAAATTGAAATTAGCGAAATAGGACTTAAAACGTAACATTAGACTTAAACCTTCATTTAAGATAATATTTATATAGGAACAGGTTTTGTTTTCCATGTTACATAGTGAAACCACTAACATGAACACAACCAACGTCGACTACAAATTAATCACGATTAAAGTTCAGGGTTTCCTTTCATTTCTAGCGTAATAATTGGCATGATGACACCTATCTTAAATATTTACAAGACCATGTCGTTTAGAAAACATAGCCCCTATGAAGTTACTACAACCAATATATTTCCAAAAAGCTGTAGAAACCAATTTTTAAACACACGAAACTCAATAAATATTTGGTCAATTGTCTCCGATTTCTGATACATGACTGTGACGTCACGTTCATATATTTCCATACAAAATCTATGGAGGCAGGCCGTTTTGACAGACAATAAAAAGTATGTCAACGATTGGTGGTGTCATCTAGCCTATTCCACTAGGTTAGCGTGGACGGGGATAATCCATAGATTTGCGGATTGACGCCAGCACGTTCAGTAAAGTGTAACTAAGTATTTACTCAATTGGCTAATAAGTGGATTGTTTTGTTATAATAATCATAAAATGTGTTTTTTAATTCCTAACAAGCCAATAATGTTTTGTCAAAAAAGCCTTTCGCATTCGGCGATTTAATCGATTCCTCAAAAGCTTGTAAATTTCAGCAGGATAAAGATAGTTTTTGAATGCTCGATCGTTCATTGAACTACATCCAGTCCAAAGGAATTTATATAACACGGTCGCTCAGACTGCTTAGAGTGAGTTACAAATCGCAGTGGTCTAGACTCTCCTGCGCTAGATATCTCAGCTGTCTTGCCTGTTTAGTGGTCCGACCACACTCGTATGTTGGACCGGACGTCCTATAATTACAACATAGCCGCAGATTGTGCTGTTTATCCTGTAGAATTTCTTGTTAAATAAATTTGTGAAGTACACAAGAGAGTATATCATCTAAATGTAATGTACCTACTTTTCACATTGAAAAGTACGTAAACATCTTTAGGTGAATGCAAAAAATAGTGTCAATCATTTGATTGAATTTAAAAAAATAAAAACAGAATATTCATGAAAATATTGATAATGTGCATAATCAAAATGTAATTAAATGTCCTTACGAACATATCAAACAACGAATTAAAATTTTATTTATAGAAACGCAATAAAACTATTTAAAAAAGCCAAACGAGCGTCAGACATCAACTCAGTTGTTCTAAACGTGTTTTCGCGATGTGGTCCAGAAAGTTGATCGTATCCGTATGTGTCGCTTATTTATTAAATTCAAGAACTTGTTCCATAAGTAAAGCCGTTTACTGGCAACTACATACTTGTGTTCTGTTCTTTAGCGGCTCTTGTCCTAGTTATGAAGTCTTGAGACTTTGTAGGGGGCTCTTGTGTCAGATTCATGAGTGAATTAGTTATAATAAACCCTACTATAAAACGGGTGTGCCATACTAATCACTAAAACATATATCGCAGGCAATATCGTATAAAGAACTTGTTACAATACGTAAATTTTCGATTCGACTGCTATATGTTAAAATACGCAGTATACATACAAATTGTCATTTAAGTAGTGTTTAAGCTAATAAAATCCGAGCGTATAACATCAAGAATACCAAACAACTGCGCGAAATATTCGAACGACACGAACAAAGCGCTTCCGTATCAGACGAACCGAATAGTTGTCGTCATAACCACAAAGATTGACTTTTTAGGTTTCCGTACCTCCAAAGAAAAAAACGGAATCCTTATAAGATCACTTTGTTGTCCGTCCGTCCGTCCGTCAAAAGATACAACAAAACAATCAAAAGATACAGCCTAAATGGCTGTATCTTTTGATTGCCGCAAATTTCCGCAAATTTTCGAAACTCGCACGGGATTCAAAACCTACAGGGTACTTCCCGTAAACTTAGAATCTTGAAATTTAGTACGAAGTCACGTCTTATAGTACAGATATAGGAAAAGTTACGAAAACCGTAATTTTCAGTATCATCTAATAAAAAAAAAAATTTTTGAAAAATATTTTTGACAATTTTAAAAATTTCAAAGTTACTACTCCTTATCTCATGAACGCGTTGAGATATTAAATTAAAATTTATATTAAATAATTATAAATTTAACTTTACTTATTAATTAAATATTTTTATTAAATACTATAGTCTATAATACCCGTGATGGGTGAACTTTTACTTATATACCTACAGGTTTGTACGGATCCCTCGGTGCGCGAGTCCAACTCGCACTTAACCGGATTTTTTTGTTTTCTGCAACTGTGGGATCTTGAGTAAGCTGCGCTGTTCTTTGTTCAACTTTCTCAAGTCCACCGTACAGACGATAGGACATCAGGCACATTTGTTAAATAATAAATCGCTTGTAGCAATTAGCACAAGTGTATAATGAGATGGCGAAATGTTTACCTTGATGTAATGTCGTGTGTTCATACTGGTAAACTAGTACAGTGTTTACAGCAAACGAGAGCGAGCAATTAGTTTTTAAACCACAAAGAGTCCTAAAGGGTTGTTAGCGTTACTAAATAAATTGTTTAAATAATGTAATAACAGTTATGAATTAATGTATAAATAGTAGTGAATAATGTATTACTTAGATGATAATATGTTATTCTAAACATTTGTATGCTGTACCATGCGGCTTAGTAGGAGGCAGCTTTTTATTATATTTAGGATCCCAATTATAGGTATGTACTACCCTACTTAATAAAAAATAAAGAATTTAAATCTATTTGCCGAGCATCGATAACAGATGTCCGAGTCCCACCGCCAACAGTGCAGCGCGAGAAATTCACCGCTTCGCTGCACTAGGCTGTCGCGCTCGCGCTGGTTTGCTTGCAATTCTGTCTCCAATTCTTTTCTGATCTTTATTGGAGGAAGCTGTCTTCAATACTTTTCTGATCTTTATCCAAGAAGTTTGAACTTGCCGTTTAGATATTTACTAATTACCAGATCTAATTTTCCATCCTTGTCGTTATAATCACCAGCATAATGTGATATATCGCAGGTATCTTCTACCGCTAACCAAAGTTTATTTTAAGAATTACCTGTTCATCTAGCTAGTTTCTATCCTACGCTATTCAGTGCTCATACGAGTACTATCATTTTTAGGCCATTTAAATTCACTCTAAAACTTTTTTGTTACATTACTATACTATAAGGACAGAGAGCATGTAGACTAGCAATAGACAACGATATAAGTCCTTGATATACTTACGGTGTATAAAAATTATTCGTGTATGAAAATGATCCGATGAGATTCGTTGATGTAAAAATAACAACCAGCATACCATAATCATATGGCAAGGCGGAACTCAAGTGCTGTTTGGATTCATTTAAATAATGATACCATTTGCATTCCATTAATAGCTTGAAGTTGACAAAAATAGATTTCGCAAAATAGTATGAAACATAATTAAAAACAAAACAACTACCGTCTTGTTACAAAACATGGTTCAAAAATAGTAGTGTTTACTAGGCTTTAACTAGGATCAATCAACGGATACAGTAATCCTCATTACAAAACGGAGTTTATCTTTTAGTCCTGACTTATCTATGGTACTAAAATAAAACTGTGGACTAACGTTTGTCAGCTATTTTTGAGATTATTGTGCAGGTTTTTATTGTTCAGTGAGGTTATTTTTCAATAACAGGGAGGTTGTTAATACGTGTATCTTAACTTGTTTCTTGTATTTTTATCACATTATTACTGGTACAACATAATTTTTAATTTTATATCTTCACAATCATAACAATCAATTACTATGACTATGAAAAGTGACTCTTTTCCTACGAAATAGTTTCTATCACCAATATGAAGTTCTCCATTTAACGCTACTCGTGTCTATAAACTATTGGGTTGGTACATTTTACAATTTGTCAGTATCAATATGCCACTTAAAATGAAAAAAAAAAATATTTCGAGAACCGGAACGTACTATGTCACTATTATCTGTGTTAAAACGAGGAAGATCATTGCCCCGGGTGTACATGGTGTGGTTTAAGCATAGGACTAACTGATTCTCTATTAAAACTGATTTTGTAATAAGGACAAATTTTAGGCCTTGAACTAACCTCAATACCGTAACAATCGTGGATCGGTTAGTTTTGGTTTAAACCCGTAATAAGGCATGTTTTTGCAATAATACAGCTAGTGTTGTTGTAGTTAACTAATCTCTCTAATCAGCCTGTATGTCCCACTGCTGGGCACGGGCTTCATCTCAACTATGAGGTGGTATGAGCCATGCTCCACCACGCGGGCTCAGTGCCAATTGGTGGAGGTGTGTGTAAGGTAAGTGACCATCCTTACTGTCAGATATTATTAGGCCGTCCGAGGGCCTCTGACCAGGCTTAACGACTAATATCTATCGATATTAACCGGGACCAACAGCTTAACGTGTCTTCCGTCCGAAGCACGGAGATGCTTGTAAATAGACGTCACTTGTATGGTCAGAAATTTCCACTGTAGTTCAAAATTATAAATACTCTTAAAACATATTTATTTACTGGTTTATGATGATGGAAGTTGCAAATTAACAAGCCCCTGGTCGAGTATCTTGCTTACCTTTACCGTATGTCGTAATAGCCAGACAAAACTGCCTTTCTCTTGCTAGACTGTTAGCTACATGACTGCACCAAGATGGTGAACTGAAACATTTTGTATTTAAAGTCTAGGTAGGTAATTAAATGACTAAGATATATTAATTTGTTTGAAAATCGATTACTCTTATCGTTGTCTGATTTTTTTCATTTGTAATCTATGTAAAAGGTGTCGGCCTAGTGTTCTTCTAACCTCATAACATACTTTTGAATATTCATTACAGCAATCGATATTTTTAAAAACTCTCCTGGTGATAAAATGTGAATGTGTGTGTTTTTTCGACGTTTATGTTTTTATAAAGTCTATAAATATTAGTTAGCGATTATGATGTCACAATCCAAAACCAACAATTGTACATTAGATACGCATCTAAGCTTATCATCTTGCCGAGGGCATCGGTCTGGTTTCTTGTCATCTATGCCGCTGATGCACCGCTGCATTTAGCATTCTGAGAAATGGACGAGTACCAATGCGATATGGCCGCAGTAGCCGCCTCGCGAAACATGACGAATTGACACCGTTGCGTTTGCGGAATGGTAATAGTACTCACTTTTTCCTTAATAGCACTTTAACTTTAATACTTATCGTGTAAATTGTTGCCTGCAAGAAATGCAGATACAGAGAACCGAACGGTGGTTTTGCCCGTGAAATAGGCTTGAGTAGAGCAATGGGAAATGGTATTTCAGATTTTACAAATTAATGCACGTCCTTTGATTCAGAGATCGACTTTGCCAGGATTCTAAAGACCAAAATATTCAAGAAGTTTTCGTTGAGAAAATTATGTATATTTTTGTCGAACAGCATAATATTTATTTCGTAAAACATTCCATTGATCTTGTGGAAAATGCTTTTCTTTGTTTGTACCCGTGAAAGTCTTTTATTTGTTTTATTACGTTTATTTTCGGATTCTTGGAAGTGGGAGTCAAAAGGCTTCCTATTTTCATTTTCTCGGAACGTATTTTCCTTTTAATGCTCGCTACTGCAAAAATAAGAGAAGTGTAGTTATTTTTTTATGTTCGCTTTACTAGGTAGGCATGACATTTTAACTCTTTATAAGTGATATAAGATATTGTACGAACTTTAAATAATATTGTCCCAGACATGACAATCTACCACCCACGTGCTATATTCGTATTTAAACGGTAAAACGGTAATGAATGTGTCGTCAATTGGACAGGCAGATGTAGTAATACCGTTATGGTACATTTGCCTTTTTATTCAGTGAAGGGTACTCCAACGATGTTTTCGGTCAAGATACCGAGTCGCAAAGGTCGTTTGAGCCAAGAAAGAATGAATCAATCATGTTAGAACGCAGATTAGAGATTACTTAGGTATGTGGTGGAGAGGTAACAGTAAATTTCGGGTCATTTGATTTCATGTTGAGTTCATCGGCCGTGTTAGGTAGGTTAGTACTTCTAGATTTATGCGAAATTGCAAAGGTAGAGTTTGAATTATCCCAAACAATCCTTTACAGTCGATATAATATTTGATGGAATCAGACGTTACTTTGCGGAAATTCATGATTAAAGCTGATATAATATTTTTTGTCAGGCGTCCGGCGGTGGCAACACATCGAAAAAACTAATTGACTTACTGAGAATCGAATATGGCACCCTGACCGGAGTTTGTGGTTAACCGTACGTATTAAGACGAATCTTATCAAATGAATCACTAGTTCGCTACTTCCGTGTGAGATTCCGTACGGTCTGCGAATACAAGGAAATAAGTAAAGATAATTTTAATACGAGTAAACTAAACAAGCACAAGCTTTATAGCGCCAGCTAGTAGAAAATTTAGCAACTTTTTATTTAAAGCAGGTTTAACGAATGTCTGTGTCAACAGTTGGAACTTTTTACCACGCGTCAGTTCCTAGAAGAGCTTTTTTCGCTAGACAACGCGCAAGAGCTTTGACCGATCGTCGTCGTAGTTCAGTCTCAGTTCTGAAAAATAAGTGTATAGTTTTGTACTCGGCTGTCGTTTATTAACGTGTTGTCTAAATAAAGTGTGCAACTTGAACCTGCCCTACGGTCCTTGGTTCTACTGAGTACTGAGCGCATGATGTGTTCGATTAAATCAAATTTTTAAATAATTTTTATTCTATTTTTATACTAACTTACAGCATTGTAATGAATTTATTATAACCTCGTCTCTGTTCGGCCTCTTTTAGCAAAAGGTGTCGAAAAACAAATAAGTCATAATTAATTAGTTGCAATTACAACAATCCTTTGATAGGTGGAGCGTATCGGTAACAATTGATTCGATCCAATTGGTCGAGAGGCCGAGCGTCACGCTCAGCAGCTGTGCCTGTAGTCTACATGCACGAATTTATAAAACAATCTCATCTTTCTAGAGAGTTCTGGAATTTCTGGAATAATGTATCTACCTACACCTAACTTGTCAGTGATCTGGCACTGTTGAGTTTAGTTACAATATTCTCTTTACATTTTTGTTTGTAGACCTAAACGAAAGTTTCAATCAATCTATTTAAAACAAATCATGGCTTATTCAATGGGAATAAGATGTCTCGCGCACGTTCTTTTTTATGATATTCCTTAAAGTACGGAGATGGTTCTTACGAAGAAAATAAAAATTGTGGAACAAGTACATACACGTAGCGCTTTAACGATGTTTTATTTCGTTACTACTAAATTTAGTAGTACTCTCACGCAGTAATTACTTCATTTTGTGATCCGTGTATCGTCTGATTAATATTTGATTGAACTCGCAGACTGAGATTGATTTATTAGTATGCGCTCCGGGCCGCTGTTGCACGCGGCTATTAGCACGCAAACAATACGCAATTAGTTTTGAAACATATTAATTTGTGGCCGCTTTGATCGCTTGCGTAATCAAAACGATTATTAAATCTCACATTATTTTCACGTTATTAGCTACCAATAAATATCATTGCAATCCGCATTCGTAGCGCTCATTAACTTGTAAAGTTATGCAAAATGCGAAAAAAAAGGTCATTTTATGTGTAATGTGCATTTAATAAGCTATATTTTTACATGGAAAATAAGAATTAGACTGTGTTTTTTTACAATCCTCGGATTTGGGAGGTTTTGGTACCACTCGATGTCTTTTATGTCATTTTATATAGCAAAAAAGCTTTTACACAAAATATATGGTAGTCCCAGCGCCAAAAAAGTGCACTCGAAAATTGAACATGCATATAAATTTTACCACGTATACGAACGTAACTGTAAATTCATAATTGGAATGTTAATTCTTTACTTCCCTTCAATACGCTTACTTTAACAGGTTAAAATATAGAATTCTCAAGTCAAATGAGTAAATGAATTGTTTTGTGCAAATAAATAAATTTCTATTTCTGTTTCTACAGTCGTGTCGTGTTCACTATTCTCTATAATATAAAAATGAATCGCAAAATGTGTTGGAAAGCGCATAACTCAGGTCGCCTGGACCAATTTAGCCAATTATTTTTTTATGATATTTCTTAAAGTACGGGGATGGTTCTTACAAAGAACAAAAAACAACGGGAGGACAACGTCTGCGGGGTCTGCTAGTATAATAATATGACTTTCCGTAGCCTTTTTAGGGCTCTTAATTGAATGGCCAATAAGGTGCTGACTTCTTCGTTCAATATTGCCAACCGCCTAAATTTTTACAAAGGTCATACGTTGGTGATTTCCACAGGTGATTTCCTAAAACCTCGTTATTTTTACAGATATTCAAGTTCGGTTTCTCTTGTTGTAGGGCGAAGCGCTCGAGTGTCCACTATGCCTATCCCCGGTGCCGACGAGCAGCGCGGTGCGGCTCGCCGGCTGCTACCACCGCTGCTGCGAGCCCTGCCTGAGGCAGTACCTGGCCATAGAGATCTTCGAGGCGCGCGTGCCCGTCAACTGCCCGGTGTGCCACGAGGGCATGCACCCGTCAGGTTTGTACTCGTAATCAATGTTTTTCGGTGGCGACGAGCAGCGCGGTGCGGCTCGCCGGCTGCTACTACCGCTGCTACGAGCCCTGCCTGAGGCAGTACTTGGCCATCAAGATCTTCGACGCGCGCGACTGCCGGTCAACTGCCCGGTTTGCCACGAGGGCATGCACCCGTCAGGTTTGTAATCACGGTTTTTTGACCCGTGCCTGCTCTCGGTACCAGCGCAATGCGGCTCGCCGGCTGCTACTACCGGTGTTGCGAGCCCTCCCTGAGGCAGTACCTGGCCATCGAGATCTTCGAAGCGCGCGTGCCCGTCAACTGCCCGGTGTGCCACGAGGGCATGCACCCGTCAGGTTTGTACTCGTAATCAAGGTTTTTGGCTGCCGACGAGCAGCGCGGTGCGGCTTGCCGGTTACTACCACCTCTGCTGCAGGCCTTGGCTGAGGCAGTACCTGGCCATCGAGAGCTTCGAGACGCGCGTGCACGTCTACCGCCTGGTATGCCACGAGGGCATGCACCCGTCAAGTTTGTTATCACGGTTTTTTGACCCGTGCCTGCTCTCGGTACCAGCGCAATGCGGCTCGCCGGCTGCTACTACCGGTGTTGCGAGCCCTCCCTGAGGCAGTACCTGGCCATCGAGATCTTCGAAGCGCGCGTGCCCGTCAACTGCCCGGTGTGCCACGAGGGCATGCACCCGTCAGGTTTGTACTCGTAATCAAGGTTTTTGGCTGCCGACGAGCAGCGCGGTGCGGCTTGCCGGTTACTACCACCTCTGCTGCAGGCCTTGGCTGAGGCAGTACCTGGCCATCGAGAGCTTCGAGACGCGCGTGCACGTCTACCGCCTGGTATGCCACGAGGGCATGCACCCGTCAAGTTTGTTATCACGGTTCTTTGCCCCGTGCCTGCTCTCGGTACCAGCGCGGTGTGGCTCGCCGGCTGCTACCACCGCTGCTGCGAGCCCTGCCCGAGGCAGTACCTGGCCATCGAGAGCTTCGAGACGCGCGTGCACATCTACTGCCCGGTATGCCACGAGAGCATGCACCCGTCAGGTTTGTAATCACTGTTCTTCGCCCCATGCCTGCCCTCGGTACCAGCGCGGTGCGGCTCGCCGGCTGCTACCACTGCTTCTGCGAGCCCTGCCTGAGGCAATACTGGCCATCAAGATCTTGCCGGTCAACTGCCCGATCTAATGCACCCGCCAGATTTGTTATCAAAGTACATCGCCCCATTTTCTTAACACACTGCTACATACACGCCTAGTGTAACTGGACTAGCCTTAATCAAATAGTTAAGGGTACATTCGTTGGTATCAGCTGTTTTAATCAAATTGGGCATTTGTTGATTTTGCTCCATAAAATTGACTAGAGCAAATGCTACGGTAGTTAGAAGATGATTTTCTTTGACCGACTCTGCTCGAAATTTTTGATAACTACTATAACATATAGTATTACAGAAGCACGTCTGGTATACTCTACTGATCCACGCATGATCTACTATGTTTACTTTAGTATATTTAACTTAAGATATCAGTTAGCTATATGAGGATGGATCTTGTTTTATGAAATAGCTAATGTTTTATTTGTTTAGAATGATATAATTATACACCCGTCTAACGAGATAAGTAACTATTAAAATTGTGAGTCACAATCACATTGACATAATGTAATTGCAGAACAACAAGCCATTAACCGCATCAACAGTCGTTTTAAGAAGTAATTAGTGGGAAACTTACTCAGTTATTATTATTATTAGCCTTTATGTCAGACTTTGCAGATGCTTCATTATTTCGACAGGATCTGTGCTTTACTTATTTTCTGCAAGTCTGCTTGCCAGTCGGCAAAGGCCTCCTCCAACCTTTTCCACTCGTTTCTATTTTGTGCCACTCTATGCCACATTTTTCCTGCCACCTGACCTATATCGTCGGCCCAGCGTCTAGCTGGTCTGCCTCTCTTCCTATGGCCTTCTCTAGGGTTCCACTGGGTCACTATTTTGCTCCATTTCTCGCTGCCTCTTGCTGTGTGACCTGCCCATCTCCTTTTTAGCATCCTTGTCTTTTGCCTTATGTCCTGTACTTTTGTTTTTAGTCTGATGATGTTGCTTTTCTGCCTGTCTGATTTCTTAACCCCCAGCATGCTTCTCTCCATAGCTTTTTGACATTTTTCAAGTTTTCCTGTGTTACTTTGTGTTGCATACCAAGTTTCACATCCATATGTCAAGACAGGCAAGATACACGAGTTAAATAATTTTGTTTTGGTTTTAATGTGCAATTTGTTATCTTTCATCAGCTCTTTCATGCTCCAGTACTTGTTCCAGCCTTTGGTCACTCTTCTACTAATTTCTTTGTTGATATTCTCTTCTGGTGCTATCAGCTGTCCGAGATAAATATATTCTTCTGTGTATTCTATGCACTATCACTGCATGTTTTTCTCCATTCGTCATAAGTTTTGTCTTGTCAGGGTTGAGTTTGAGACCAACTTTTTCACTTTTGCTTGCCAGATCCTTAAGCATGCTGCAGAGTTCTTCTGGTGTACGAGGGTGAATCAAAAAGTTCTTAGAAGTGCATATATATGAAACCTTTTTGGATCAAGTTCGATATTCAAATTAAAGAGTGTCGATCACACTATATTTATGCAGACTGTCACTTGTTTTTGTCAGTTCGTTCGCATGTAATAAATTTTTTTGTGCAACGAGTTGCTTAAAAGTCAAAATTATGGATAAAAGTGAGTTACGTGCGGTGATAAAATATCTCAGTTTGAAAAAAATCTCTACGAAGGAAATTTTTTGGACATTCAGCAGACATTAGGGGGTGATGTTGTACCCTATTCTACGGTTGCGTACTGGGTGGCTGAATTTAAAAGAGGTAGATCAAGCTGTAAAGATGACCCGCGTTCTGGGCGGCCTTCAACCTCCGTTACAGAAGAAAATGTCAAAAAGGTTGAGAATCTGGTTTTGGAAGACAGAAGAATGACTATAAAACATATAGCTGAGATCCTAAAGATATCTTTTGGTAGCGTTCAATCCATTTTAATTGATTCACTGGGGTGCAAAAAAGTGTCTTCAAGATGGGTGCCACGAATGTTAACCGACGAAAACAAAAAGCGACGTTTGGAAATTTCCAATGTTCCAGCGTGATTCGGATAATTTTTGCCGTCGTCTTGTCACCATGGATGAAACGTGGGTCCACAATTTTGATCCTGAAACTAAAAGACAAAGCATGTCTTGGAAACGACCATCCTCTCCATCCATTAAGAAATTTCGAGTTGCTCCTACCGCTGGCAAAGTTAAGGCCTCTGTGTTCTGGGATAGTGAAGGAATCCTTTTTATTGATTACATGCCAAAAGGCCAGACGATTACTGGACCCTATTATGCAAATTTAATCCCGAAAGTGCGTGAAGCGATTAAAGAAAACCGTCGTGGAAAACTGTCGTTGGGCGTGTTGTTCCTTCAAGATAACGCTCCTGCTCATCGATCGGAAGTTGCGCTCAACGCAATCCGCTGTGTTGGCTTCAATCTCCTTGACCACCCACCATATTCTGCGGACTTAGCCCCAAGTGATTTTCACTTATTTCCAAAATTAAAAGAGGAAATTCGTGGAACAAAATTTCACGATAATGACGCGGTTATAGCTGCCGTAGAGGACTTTTTCGAGAGTCAAGAAAATATTTTTTTTTCACAAGGAATAAGGAAGTTAGAAACGCGTTATTCTAAATGCATTGCATTGGAGGAGGGAGATTATGTAGAAAAATAAAATATTATTATTTAAATCTTTGCATTTTTTAATATTGATTCCAAGAATTTTTTGATTCACCCTCGTATTTGCGAATATCACAATGTCGTCTGCGAAACGCAAGTGTGACAGTTTACGACCGTCGATGTTTATTCCCCTGTTATCCCATTCTAGTTTTCGAAAGATGGATTCTAACACTGCTGAAAATAATTTTGGGGACATAGGGTCTCCTTGTCTTACTCCTTTTTCGATGGCGAATGGTTCTCCCTTCTTTTCGAGTTGTATGTATGCAGAGTTTTGTTTGTATATATTTTGAACCAATCTGATATACTTATGCTCAATTCCTTGGTCTTGAAGTGCTTTGTTTGTGGATCAAGGAGTCAAAAGCTTTGCTGCAGTCTATAAAAGCTATGTAGTATATTAGTTGATTTTTTCATTGTATTTTTCTATTATTTTACGTACAGTGTGAATATGGTCTATTACAGAGAATGTTTTTCGGAATCCGGCTTGTTCAATGGGCTGTTGTTCATCTAACTTGCCTTCAATACTTTTAAGAATTATTTTGGAAAACATTTTATATATGTTTGACATCAGACTGATGGGTCGATAATTACTGATATCCTGGTGGTCACCCGTCTTGTATAGAAGTAATATTAATATAAATATTTGACTTTGTCCATTGTTTTGGGATGATTTCAGTTTTTACAATAACATTGAACATTTCTGTGAGGACAGGTACTAATATTGGCCTGGATTTTTTAAGAATTTCGTTTCTGATACCGTCTGGCCCTGGGGCTTTATCTTTGCTCAATGTATGGATTGCCCAGTCCACTTCCTCCGGTAGTATTGTTGGGACTTCTGTCTTGTGTAGCAATTTAGTTTCTGGTTGTTTTGTGTTATTTTTGTACAGATCCCTGTAATATGAAGTGGCTATGTCCAGTTAACCTTGTCTTCTAAATTCTCCTGCCCCTTTTTTATTTTTAACTTTTGTAATCCAGTCTTTTGCCACATTTAATTCTTTGTAGGCTTTTTTGATTCCTCCATTATTTGTGATGTGGCTTTCTAATGTTTTCATCCTATATTGTTTTCTGTCCTTCCTTATGCTTTCTTTGATTTCTTTACTGACTTTTGCAATCTGTTTTCTTCTGCCTTCAGTACGTCCCAACCCAATGAGTGTTCTTCTTTGTTCTAGCAATTCTTCAGTTTCTGCTGATAGCCAGCATCTACTTTTTCCTTTCCTTTTGGTCTTGCTATGGTTGATTGTGGATGTAATTGTTTCTTCAATAAAGTCGTATTTTCCCTGTACACTCATATTCGCAGTATTGTTTCCAAAGTCCATAAATTTGTCCCTCAAGTCGTTTGCTATGTCAATAATTTGCTGGTTTCCTGTGTCTGTGTTTCTTGGGTCAGGTTTAGGTCTTAGGTTTTTGGGCTGAGTTGTTTTCAATTCTGCTCTGACCATTCTGTGGTTAGTGTTAAAGTTGAAATTATTAATAACGCTGAAGTTTGAGAAGAAGTTTTTTCTATTTGTCATGTTAAAGTCAATTTCGTTTTTTGTTATGCCATCTGAGGATAGCCATGTCCACATTGTCTTCTTGTTCTTTTTGTAAATGGTTTTGAGTATGGTTAAGTTGTTTTCTTGTGCGAAGCTCACCATCTTTTCACCATTTTTGCTCCTGGGTTTGTTACTGTATAGGTGATGTCCTAGTATATTTTCTTCATCTGGACTGCGCTCCCCAATTTGGCCGTTAAAGTCACCCATGACTATTAGATTCTTGTGAGTATGATTCAGGATTGTTTCATTCAGGTCATGGTAAAATTTTTCTATGGTATTGGTATCAGCTTGTTCAGTGGGTGAGTATACTTGTATGATGGACCATGGTTCTTTGTATCCAGGTAAGTTTAAGTTTAATAGTATAATGCGTTCTGACCTTCCAACAATGCTTTCCACATACTGTACCAGGTGTGGTTTTATAAGGAATCCAACCCCGTGTAGGCCGGGTGTCTCCCCTTTATAGCATAAAAGATAGTCGGGATTAGACTTGATGTGTTCTCCCAGTCTCCTCACTTCGCTTAGTCCCAGGATGTACCAATTTATATCTTGTAGGGCATATGTCAGTTCAGCTAAGTTTTCCTCAGATTTTAGTGTAAGCACATTCAGCGCAGCAATATATATTCTTCGGAGGTGTTCTTTGTTTTCTTTGATTCTTTTGTTGTAGTGGTATTTTTTCCTAATTTGGTTGGAGGGTGGTAGTCTACTTCCCCGCGTTGACTAGACGTATTGGGGAAGAATGTTGTTGTTGTTTTGCATGATGTTGTTTTGATGATATGGTTCCGGTGGTGAGGGAGTAAGTTTAGTTTTTTGGCAGCTCTTGTTGGGACAGCGAAGAAGACCTTCCCCGTGCAACAAAGTTGAGGATGTTTGGCTTTATTATTTCTTTTGTTGTGGTTGCTGGAATACCAGGGTGTGGGTTGTTATGGGATAATTGTTTTTTTGGTTGGTTTCTTTCTACTGGTGAATCTGTTTTTTCTCTCTTTCTTTTTTCCCGGTTGCTATCGCTTGGTTTTTTAACTATCAACTTGTCATACTTCAAATATGCAATGTTGCCTTTTTTCCTCTCCTCCTCAACATTTTGCTGAAGTTTCCTTCTTGTTTCATGCACTTCTTTTGGATAGTCTTCTTTTATGTAAATGTTCTGTGGTAGGTCATTTCTATTTAGCTGCACAAGGTGTTTTTTCCATATTGTAGTGAATGAAACGACTATTGGTCTGTTTTTAGAACTGTTTTTGCCAATTCTATACACATTTTCTATTTCGTGACTTTCGATGTGCACTCCTAAATCCGTGATAAGTTCTTTCACATAATCCACTAGCTCGAATTCACTTTTCCCTTTTTCCTCTACTCCAAAGAACACCAAGTTTTTCCTTCTCTTTTCTCTTTCCAAAAACTCAACTTTTCGTTCTAACAATGATGTTCGAGTTTTGAGGGCATTGTTTTCTTCTATCACAGAGTTGAGCCTTTCGTCCAATGCTAGCGTTACTTCTGCAGCTATTTTTGATGTTTGGTCGTCCAATTTCTTTTCTAATTTTGCTAACAATAATTCCATGGTGCTATCCATTTATTTTGCTTTGATTTCGGTCACGACTAACGAAACTTGACAGATTGAAGTGTGACAAATGGTGACGGTGACAAATTGTTGTAGTGATGTCACGGAGGTATAAATCTGTAGTGAGTGCGCTATTGACAGTCGGTGGCAACACTTAGGTGGCGGAAGTTGTTTCTTTCACTCTGTATTGTCGTTGGAGTCAATTCTATTTGTCGGTAATCACAAGACACTTTCAGATTTATAGGTTATGTCGCCAAACAGAACTTGAGAACTTTTACGGTGTAAAATACTTGACACACATGAATTATTTGATAGATCGCGGGATTACACTTTGGCACTAAATAATATCTCGATTTCATAAGCTTTCGGTGGTTTTTTCACAAGTTTTTGATTTTTGATTATCGGAGCTCACTGACGTACGTGTACGAATTAGACACCGGAACCGGAACCGGTTCTTAATCCCAAGGGAATTCCGTACGATATTATCTCTCTAAAGTATAAAGACTTGCTTTACTTTGACATTTCGATAATTAGACTTTGTCGAGCATGACGTGTGAAAAAGTATTGATTCAGTGTTATAATATTTTCAACAGATGACGCTAATTATACTTAGATCACGGGACGTCTTGAAATTTTCTTTGTAAGTAGACACAGACATTCATATTAAGTATTAACCAATAGCAGGAATGCATGAAGGAACAAAATTGAATTTTTGGAGTATAGTGATGAACGGGTAACTATACAGTACAGTAAAGTAGCGGCCGTCCGCAACATCGTTCTGTTATAACTGACCGGTTATACATTCGCATTATATACTTGTGAGTCATGTCATGTCATGACATTACTGTTAGTATATGGTGGTATTTCACCTCAATATTGCGATTTTAATAACTTTCTGAAGCGACGATCATTATAAATGAATGACGTGACTCAGGTATTTCATTCGCGTCACCCGATAACCTCGCATCGACTTTTCACTAGGAATCTAAAGTAGTGTAAAATGTATTAATTCCGCGTGTCGATATCTAGGGTCAACCAGGGTAATTGTAAACAGGGGTGATTGGTAACACTCGTCGTATTTCATGTTTATGCACGCAAAATATTAAGTTGCGTGTAATAAAACGCAAGTATATTCTATAGTCTATGGCTGCAGCTGTCAAAATTGAAAACATATTCACACACAGCTGCAGCCATAGACTATAAAATTAGAAACCTAAATATCATTTTATAGTCTTATCCATAGATACGACGCACGTATGAGTTTGATAAATGAAAAAAATTATTCAGTTTCAAGTACGGACAAGCCCCAATTATTTCTTTCCTATTTTTGAGTAAAATCTTAATGCTGTTTACAGATTACATCTACTTACCAAGTTTCAACGATTGCACTTGTTGCACATCCAATAGAAGTCATTTTGAAAAGTGATGTGTTGTCTTGTGGTAGTGAGCCGGGGTCAGATGCGCTGGTGTTGGATATTACACCACCAAAACTGTTCCACATGCTTTCATTGTGTGTGCTTGAATTATGGTGTTGTTAGTCCGTTTAACGTTTTAATGTATTTAATTTTACTGAAAAGTACGATGCAAAAGTTTATTGCACCTACCGCCGAAAAAAAGTATTCGTTACAATATCAAAAGCAAATTGGCATACTACCGCAATCACATTTGGCCGCTTTCCCAACTTGTGCGTAGTTTTGTTTCTTCTTATATTTTAGTGTGCCACAGACTAGAGGAAAACGCAAATCGCGAATTGTTTTGTTTGTCTTCCTCGCGGGGTTTTCGCAATGGTTAATTTATTTCGCTGAACTAAAAGGAAAGGAGGAAATTGCATTTTAGCTTTGGATACGAACTCTATAACTGTAAAAATCCTACCACTACATTTGATCATAAGCTTTTTCAGTCTATCAGTATCAAACCAGACTGATGTAGTTTGATCTAACTTGCTCTTTCTCGCCTAGGCTAGACTTAAGTTGGACTAGACTGAAAGTTTCGAAAATAATTAACTTGAGATAGCGCGTTTCACCAAACCGGTTGGGACCGTAGCTAATTAACAAAAAACAAATTGGATATATTTAGACATATATTTTTATTGTTTTTCTTTGTTAAGAAATTAAATAAAGTTGTGCCGCTTAATTTAAATGTAAAAGTGAATCAAAATATTAATGTATATTTTTTTATCTAATTATATTTATTTTCTTGCTTACGTTCCAATACACGCAATATCAAAGGTTAATCGTGCTTAGAGGATAAAGCTATTTATATCATTGCCATCTTACAAAAACATGCGGTTTTCTTTATTTAATGAATAGTCTAGGAACTTTGTGTTTAATCTTGCTGTTGCTTTAACGCGATATCGGTACCAGGTATTTAACAATATAATAATAACACAAAATTCTTTTGATAATTCACTTTGTAATTACTTGTCATTTCATTGAAATTAGACCTGCTTTATATAACTCTTTAAAGTTGGAAAGATTAAACCTGAACCAAATGTCAACGATTTGAATAGAGGTCCACCATGTTTAGTACCTCGTGTGTTCATAAGTTTTGAGACAAACTTTGTGCTAAAAAAAAGAAATTGCAATTTATTTCTCTTTCTTATTTTGAATTTCGTATGTTAACTTTTAATTCCTTTGATTTTCAAATTCATTTCTTTCAATTTTCTCGTGATGGAGAGAACAAAAGAATTGCGACCGTGATTTCGCTATTTAAGGCGGGAAAAAAACCAATGGAGATTTTCCGTGAGGTGAAAACTTTTGGTGTGAGCCGTAACTTCGTGTATTACACTATTAAACGATACAAGGAGACAAGTTCTTTGCAATATCGCCAAAGGAGTGGTCGGCCGCGCTCTGTAAGGACGCATGCGAACATCAAAATCATCCGAGGGCGACTTCGCCGAAATCCATGTCGAACTCAGAAAAGACTAGCTCTGCAGACTAATATTTCGCGCGTTTCAGTCAACAGAATACTGAAATATGATCTTAAGGTGAAAGCGTATAGCCGTAGGAAAGTTTATTTTTTAAACGATCGCCTTCGTAAATTGCGACGCGAACGTTGTCCAATACTGCTTAAGAGACACGATGCGAGGAAAATACTCTTCAGCGATGAGAAAATCTTTACTGTCGAAGAAAAGTTTAACCGACAAAACAATAAAGTGTATGCAAAAAGTAGCAAGGAGCAGTAGCTTCAGCACGGAATGTCTCGCGTACTCATCATCCGGCTCGTGTGATGGTATGGTGCGGAGTTTCGTATGAAGGTGTGACTCCGCTCCATTTCTGTCAACAAGGCGTCAAGGTGAAAGCCAAGAACTATCAAACTGACATCTTAGAGCCTGTTGTGAAACCCCTGTCCCTTGCTTTGTTTCACAACAAGGATTGGGTTTTCCAACAGGACTCAGCGCTATCCCATAAAACAAAAACCACCCAAGCGTGGTTGAGGGAAAATGTGCCGGCATTCATCGCGGCGAACGAATGGCCTTCTTCCAGCCCCGACCTCAACCCGCTGGATTATGCTTTATGGGCTGAGCTAGAGCTCAGGGCCTGCCGAAATTCCCACCCAAACTTGGAGTCACTGAAGCGAGCTCTTGTCCGAGAAGCAAAGCGAATCCCGCTGGAAAAGATTCGTGCCGTCATTGATGACTGGCCAAATCGTCTAAGGGCCTGTATTAAAAACAAGGGTGGTCATTTTGAATAATAAATATTATTTTTTGTTTATTATTATCTACTTATTGTTTACTGAAAATTTTAGAAATATATGTTAATTATATAAAAAGTTATGCAACTTTTATTTCGTCTCAAAACTTATGCACACACGAGGTATATACACTTATGTTTTCCTCAAACTTACTTTAGTTACTCTACCCACACATGAATAAAATTAACCACCACACAATTCGATAACGACCACTTTGGTGGTTTGGTCAAGAAGTTGACTATTAACCAAGAGGTCGCGGATTCGATCCCCGCACTGTACAAACATTTGTGTGCATGAACATGTCTGTTTGTACTCGTCTAAGTGTTATATTACGTATTTATTTAAGTTTATTGTAATACCAATGTTGATTCTGATATCTGTAACACAAGTGCTTAAGCTACTTTACCACGGAGTCAGATCAATGTATGTGATGTTGTTATATTATTAAGTATTATTATTTATTACTAGCTGACCCGGCAAACGTTGTCTTGCCATATAAAAATATTGTGGACAACCCTTATTACTAAGGGGTATGAAAAATAGATGTTGGCCGATTCGCAGACCTACTCATTATGCTCACAAAATGTCACGAGTATCGGTCAAGCCGTTTTGGAAGAGTACGGGAACGAACATAGCGACACGAGAATTTTATATACTACTAGCGGACCCCGCAGGCGTTGTCCTGCTGACGGTGGACAACCCTTATCACTAAGGGGTATGAAACATAGATGTTGGCCGATTCTCAGGCCTACTCAATATGCTCACAAAATTTCATGAGAATCGGTCAAGCCGTTTCGGAGGAGTACGGGAACAAACATTGTGACACGAGAATTTTATATATACATACTATATAGAGATAATTCAAGATAATCCGATGCCGTAGTACGAGTAGTGTGTGACATGTCAGTCAGGATCAGTAAATCATCAACGTATAGTTCTCTATGTTGCTTGCGATATGAAACAAATGGGCACGACACAGGATGTGCCATATTGTGAAGTGTCCATATCCACAGTATTGTTTAAACGTTGTACTACATTATTTTCATTCGTAGGTATTGCACTCATTTACATTCTTACTTATAAATAAACATTCCTTAACATCCCCTTTTGAAATCTGAAACGTATTTTCCCGAGTATTAATTTTTAACCCCAGACGAAACTGAGTTATAAGTTTTTTTTTTATCAATATGGGTTCGCTCTTGACATCATTCTCCCTCTAGGAGGTAAAGAAAATGTCGACGATGTAGCGAGCTTACCCAGAAGGTGCCTATTTATTTTCGCTTTGAATGAGCTCAAGTTATAAGAAAGAGGGAACACCGTCGGCGGAAACGCATTCCATTCCTTGGCTGTGCGCATTATGAAGGATGAAGCGAAGCGCTTAGTGCGTATAGTAGGTATATCAACCAAGTATGGATGGTAACCCGCCGTACGTCTGGTGGCCCTCTGGTAGAATGGACTTGGTGGAATGAGCATATGGAGCTCATGAGCACACTCCCCGAAGTAGAGTCTGTAGAAAACCGACAAGCAGGCAACTTTACGGCGGTGGTCTAGACTATGAAGCTTAGTCTCCACCAGCTTCCTGTCACCAATCAGCCTCCTGGCTCGACGCTCCACGGAGTCCAGAGCGGCTAGTTGGTATTTAGCTGAGCCATCCCACAGGTAGGGGTTCCAAAATTACGGATATGCTAATTACGTAACTAATTACGAATTTTTGGGTCCAATTACGTAATTCCGTAATTACGTAATTTTTATGATACTTTTGAAATCGATGTTTTATTATTCTGTCAGTGTATTCACAGACCGACTATAGGTAGCAAAAAAATGCAGAGTTAAAAAGATATTAAACAGAAGCTTTATTAAAAAAATCAAAGGAACATGAATGAAGTCCCTTCCTAGTTTCTACTATAAAGTAATACAATACAATATGTACAGTTAGTAAGTATATTTTAGGACAATTCGTATATAATATATAACACAACATATTACACAAGCCTTCATTTATTTAAAATCAACACACACAAGTCAAACACAATCACAAATATACTTTAAGATACGAAGATAACTTTATTTATTTTCAATTATTTTGACTGTGTTCCTGTCTGAAAATGAGATCTCATAAACGACAACGCATTCAAAGTTGATGAAAAATGAGGCATTGCACGCAGTAAAAAGTAGCCTATGTGTTAATCAAGTGCATGATCTATCTATATAACTAAGTTTCATCCAAATCCGTTCAGCTGTTTAGGTGAGAAAGCTGAATTAATATCCAAACAATTTTAACATTAATAAAATTATCTCTAAGAAAATTCTTACAGTAATTTTCCTTATTGGTGAATCTTCATGAAAACCTCGCCTGTTTAAATAGTTAAATGCTAACATTTGTAATTTTAAATCTAAATCACCCTGTAGAATATAAATAGATTTGATTCTAGCACTTACATATTTGTAGGGATTCCTTCCATACAATAATAATGAAAAATCCTCCAGTGACAAACAGAAATCTAAAATAGTTCACAACACATGACAGGCACTTAACAAATTACTTAATTGATCAGGTCAGTTCTTGAATTTCAAGGTGAAATTTACCTTTGAACGTAATAAGAGACAAATGAGGAATGAGACTATTTTTTTTGATAAATCAAACAGCCGAACTTACACATAGATCGTGGGGGGCTTTCCCTGCGGATTATTCATAATAAAGTTATACTCTATTACATACATGTCAAAGATCATTATTTCGTACGTTATGCAAGGCTACAATAAAACGCGGGGATCCCCGCCGGGGAAGTACCGGACCATGAGGTATAGGAGTGCTATTCTTGAGATCACTCGAAAACATTATCGTTCGAATAGGAGCTAATTATTCTTGATTTACTTTAAATAAACTTTAGCAGTAGGTAAACAGTTTACGATTCAGAATTCAGATAGCTTAGTCGCATATATACTTTAGCAAAATAAAGTTGTTAGCGGAAGGTTTTACTGATCTTAAATAATACGTTTTCATCGCTCGAATCTCAAGAATAGCTCTCCTAATATTTACCGGAGTGAATTTTTCCTTTACGGGGAAAAAATTGCTTATTTTTTTAAATGTTTTGGCTTGGAGACGAGTTGAGTTTTGTCTGTGCTTCCGCGCTTCCGCCAACATTCAGTTTCAGTGTAGGCTAGGTGGGTTGTCTTATATGTCAAAGGTCCTGATTAGAATAATGTTTAATGTTGGAAACTTGCTAATAAGTTGCTAATGTGTGATTGAATGGATTGAAATAATGAATATCACTACATAGTATAAAACAAAGTCGCTTTCTCTGTCCCTATGTCCCTTTGTATGCTTAAATCTTTGAAACTACGCAACGGATTTTGATGCGGTTTCTTTTAATAGATAGAGTGATTCAAGAGGATGGTTTATGTGTATAATAACATCCATTAACACGCGTGCGAAGCCGGGGCGGGTCGCTAGTCATATTATATTTCATTGATTTTATGAAAGTCCTTTACTTACGTAATTACGGAATTCGACCCTTCAGTTATGGAATTTTCAAAAGTTTAAAATCTTTGCGTAATTACGGTATGGAAGCTCTACCCACAGGTGAGAGCAGTACTCCATGCAGGAGCGAACTTGTGCTTTGTACAAGGTTAAAAGCTGTTCAGGGGAGAAGTACCGCTTCACCTTGTTGAGGATGCCCAGCTTCTTTGGCTATGACGCCTATGTCTGTTTGGCATCGTAGAACCCAAATGGATCGACTGATTACAAAGCGTTTTGTTTTTTATTCGAAAGATAGTCACGGTAGTTATTAAATTTGGTCAAAATCGATCCAGTCGTTTAAACTCATCAGCTGTTTTCCTGGCTCATTCGGGAGTTTTTTAACTGAAAAGTTAGTTTTTGTTTTAAAATTTCAATTAGCATAAAAACAACGTATTCATTTCCACCCTGAAAAATAATAAAAAATGAAGTAGCTAGAATTCGATTAATTGACAAAATATCGTGTTTGCAATGTCTCAGCTGAGGTGTTAGTAGTCGAACGTTTTCTTAAGTCGTATCCCTCGCCGGCAACAAAGAGTCCAGACGGATCGATAACAGCTAGACGCACTTTGTGAAAATTGTTCAATTATTCACACGAATACGTGTTTTGCCTGATGGTTTCGCGTGTGGCGCTTTCGCGACGGGCTATCAAGTTGTTTTGCACTCACCAGCAACAGGTGCTAATACGATTAACTTTGTAACTTTTACGTTGCGTATTATTTTTACCGTTGTACAGGCCTGGCCTTTTATTAAAAAAAAGAATTAAGTTGTCTTTAGCTGCAGCTTCAGACTAGGCTTTAGAATAGACGAACGCCCCCATAAGAGCATGGAGAGATAGTAACTAATTAAAACTAATCGCCATCAACTTTCATTGTCTCAATTGAACAATTGACATGAATTATGTATGGTAGCCAAATTGCCTTTCTACTATCAACCTTGCACTTGTTTGTCTAGACATAACTTTGCTTGATTGATTCATAGATTTAATTACATTGACCTCATATCTCCCGTGTATTTGTCTGTCAACTGCAGTCGTATCGTCTATGATATAAAAATGAATCGCAAAATCTTTTGGCAAGCGTATAAAGAACGCCTGGACCAATTTGGCCAATTCTATTTTTTATAGTATTCCATAATGTACGGGGATGGTTCTTACGAAGAAAAAAAAAAAACTATAATCTATCATCAGATCAGGGCCGCGCACACAAACACACACACACACACACAACACACACATAAAAATGCTATCCACCTTTAAGACTTAGACTCTCAATTTACGTACGTAATTTATGTACGGAGAGCGGTGTTTTCAAACACAAGTATCTATTTACTTAAATTAAATCCTCTTTCGAAAACAGAAATGTAAAAAACTTGGAACTCAATAAAGAATTTGAATTTATAAAAATTTGTCGTTGTTATTTCCAGATGTACATCGAATCGTGGACAACCCTGTGCTGTACGAGAAATACGAGGAGTTCTCGGTAAGGCGCGCGCTCGCCGCCGACCCCGACACGCGGTGGTGCCCCGCGCCTGACTGCAGGTCGGTCTGATGATCCTTTTGACATGAACAAATCAGTAACGTTACCATAGCAACAAGATATACTTCAGTTCAGACGCTCTGCTATCACATCATAATTATTATCAGGACTTACACTGTTTGTCCAAGTCCTAACCAGTTGACTAAATAGACCGTTACAGCGGCATTCCACCTAAACAGTGAACGCCTTTCGCTGCGCTTTTATACTCGTAGTTTTAACACGGATTCAATCAAAGCCAATGCCAATGTACTTCCACTGTCATAAACGTGGATGGTTAATTTTGGCCGTGAGTGAATTGGTGGTTCAGACGCGAATCAGTTGACCGAGAGCGATCATTGAAATCAATCAGATCACGCTAGTTCAAGGCTTGAGTGGAATTATAATTACGTCTGTTTATCGATCGTCATACTTAAACACTATAGAATTGGATTCAATTATATTTATATTATATATATTATATTACGAGTATTACTTAAAACTGTCTTGCAAGACGCTATCTTCAGTTAGTAATTGAGGATCGAGATAAGACTCTTTGATGATTGAGAGTGATGCTCAGACACAAGATATTTGCGACTGCTTTCGCCCTTTTCAACCCTTGCATCAACCAACTAGTTATATGCAGGTTTCATCCGGACATGATTTGCAAATACTTAAAATCATGATTACCTTCCAGTTTCGCGGTGGTGGCCACGGGATGCGCGTCTTGCCCTAAGCTGACCTGTCTCGCCCCCGGGTGCGGTGCGTCGTTCTGCTACCACTGCAAGGCGGCGTGGCACCCCACGCAGACGTGTGACGCCGCGCGCCGCAGCCGCCTGCCGCCGCCGCGCGCGCCGCAGCCCTCGCACACTGACCTCGACCACGGTGAGTCTGCAACAACAGTTACCCATAAATGACGTCACACAAATTTCCTTAATTCTTCACCCTTCACCCTCCTATTCTTGTCTTGTCACTGCTGGTCACATTTGTGAGAAAGAGTGTGACGTCACATTTTTACACCTAGAAATAATTATTTAATTAAAAAAGCAGTTCCTTGTTTTTTTTTATTTCAATTTAAATTATGTACAACTTATCTCTAAAGAGAGATCTCTTCCAGCCAACCCTTACTGTTAAAATATAGAAACATTGATAATCGGAAAGATAACAACAGTGCACAATACTCATTCTGTGATTATAATAAGTTTTGAAATGTGACGTCACGAAATTAAGGACCCCTCCCAACCCCCTTGTCACACAATGTCACACTACGTCGACCCCCTCCCTCCCCCTTAACGTGTGACGTAATTTATGGATGGCCCCTGAGTGGTTTTGTTATTACCGTTAGGCGACGTGGCACCCACAATCACGACCATGGTGAGCCAAAGCTAAGCAACGTACTCGTGTTGTGCGTGCCTGACTCTAGCGTATTTCGTCTCCCAATGCGGGGCGTAATTCTGTCATCATAACTGGCGCCCGGGTGCAGCGCGTTCTTATGTTTCTTTCTATTTCAAAGCGGCATGATGGAATACTGATCTCAACTATACCTCGTGTGTGCATAAGTTTTGAGACGAAATAAAAGTTGCATAACTTTTTTTATAATTAACATATATTTCTAAAATTTTCAGAAAACAATTAGTAGATAATAATAAACAAAAAATTATTATTATTTTTCAAAATGACCACCCTTGTTTTTAAAACAGGCCCTTAGACGATTTGGGGCCAGTCATCAATGACGGCACGAATCTTTTCCAGCGGGATTCGCTTTGCTTCTCGGACAAGAGCTCGCTTCAGTGACTCCAAGTTTGGGTGGGACTTTTCGCAGGCCCTGAGCTCAGCCCATAAAGCATAATTCAGCGGGTTGAGGTCGGGGCTGGAAGAGGGCCATTCGTTCGCCGCGATGAAGGCCGGCACATTTTCCCTCAACCACGCTTGGGTGGTTTTTGCTTTATGGGATGGCGCTGAGTCCTGTTGGAAAACCCAATGCTTGTTGTGAAACAAAGTAAGGGACAGGGGTTTCACAACAGGCTCTAAGATGTCAATTTGATAGTTCTTAGCTTTCACCTTGACGCCTTGTTGACAGAAATGGAGCGGAGTGACACCTTCATACGAAACTCCCCACCATACCATCACACTAGCCGGATGATGAGTACGCGAGACATTCCGTGCTGAAGCTGGGACGTCCTTGCTACTTTTTGCATACACTTTATTGTTTTGTCGGTTGAACTTTTCTTCGACAGTACAGATTTTTTCATCGCTGAAGAGTATTTTCCTCGCATCGTCTCTCTTAAGCAGTATTGGACAACGTTCGCGTCGCAATTTACGAAGGCGATCGTTTAAAAAATGAACTTTCCTACGGCTATACGCCTTCACCTTAAGATCATATTTCAGTATTCTGTTGACTGAAACGCGCGAAATATTAGTCTGCAGAGCTAGTTTTTTTTGAGTTCGACATGGATTTCGGCGAAGTCGCTCTCGGATGATTTTGATGTTCGCAGGCATCCTTACAGAGCGCGGCCGACCACTCCTTTGGCGATCTTGCAAAGAACTTGTCTCCTTGTATCGTTTAATAGTGTAATACACGAAGTTACGGCTCACACCAAAAGTTTTCACCTCACGGAAAATCTCCATTGGTTTTTTTCCCGCCTTAAATAGCGAAATCACGGTCGCACGCAATTCTTTTGTTCTCTCCATAACGAGAAAATTGAAAGAAATGAATTTGAAAATCAAAGGAATTAAAAGTTAACATTCGAAATTCAAAATTAGAAAAAGAAATAAATAGCAGCCAGTAATTTTTTATTTCTTTTTTTTAGCACAAAGTTTGTCTCAAAACTTATGAACACACGAGGTAGTGTGTCATCAGAAACGTCATCATCATCAAAGTCAGCAGCTGGTCTGCCATGTGTTGAGCAATCGACCTTTCTTATGTACTCCTAGGCAGGCGGCATGCTTCGCGCCTAGCGTGTTACTTACCGGGCGGCGGCGATTTAGGACAGCAATCATCGAAGCATTAGCTAGGCACCTAGCGCACGTGTGTGAAAGCGATGAAACGGATAAATTAAATTTAAGTATGCTTCCTAAAAATTTAAGCAAGACCCGGTGATTGTGAAGTTTTAACAGATGATGCACACGACACGCCCCCACCGGGCGTGTCGTGTGCATCATCTGTACAGAAGGTCCTGGTATACAATCAGCCAGGAAGTTAGGAACTCCTAATTTCGCGGGCTCAGGAACTTACGAAACTGAATCCCACGGATGTTGCAGGTGAAGTGAAGCCGTGCCCGCGGTGTTCGGTGCTGATAGTGAAGGTGGAGGACGGCTCGTGCAACCACATGGTGTGCTGCGTGTGCGGCGCCGAGTTCTGCTGGCTCTGCATGAAGGAGGTCTCCGACCTGCATTACCTGAGGTGAGTTGATGGCAACAAGTGGGGACAATAAAATAGAATAGACTTAATTTGATGCTTGCTTACCATAGATTAAGCGCATCGTCTGTGGCACAGACTCTGTGCATTTTGTCTTTGTCAGTGCGTGTTTTTTTTAAGTGAATCGTAGCCGCTATGAAAGGAGCGATCTCGTGCTACCTCGCTCCGCGAGCGTGTGTCGCGTTATAGTCAGTCGTAGGAAGCTGAGGCAGTTTTTATTTTATCGTAAAGGAAGTTATGGAGCGTGATGGATGATATTAATAAAAATAATTTATTAAGCTTCATTAATTTATGTATCTTTTTTTACATTATCTCACTAAAATAGTCGTAGTGAACTTACTAGGGCCAGTAATGTCTGGCCGTTTGTATTGACACCTCGTGATGGTCCGACATGGTGAACGACAAGCTGTCACTTTGTGATGTTTCCGAAGGATGTTAAGAACTTTTAATGACTTGACGACCACTTTGGTGTAATGGGTCAAGAAGTTGACTATTAACCAAGAGGTCGCGGGTTCGATCCCCACTGCACTGTACAAACATTTGTGTGCATGAACATGTCTGTTTATACTGGTCTGAGTGTTATATGTATTTATTTAAGTTTATTTGTAATACCACTGTTGATTCTGATATCTGTAACACAAGTGCTAAAGCTACTTACCACGGATTCAGATCAATGTGCAAAGACGACCGCTTGGTACAGGTCGGTATTCTAAACCAAGGGTCGCGGGTTCGATCCCCGCACAGTACAAGCATAAGTGTGCATGAACATGTGTGTTTGTACTGGTCTGGGTGTTTGTCTATGTATAATATGTATTTATTTACAAAAAAAAAGTATTTGAGTATGTTTATCCGTTGTCTAGTACCCATAACACAAGCCTCGTAGCTTAATTTGGGACTGGAAAATTGGTGTGATTGTTGTGAAATATTTATTAATGTATGTGATGTTGTTGAATATTTATTTATTTATTTTATAATATTTTTACTCTTTTTCCATTCCAGTCCAAGCGGCTGCACATTCTGGGGCAAGAAGCCGTGGTCGCGCAAGAAAAAGCTCCTCTGGCAGCTCGGCACGCTGGCGGGCGCGCCGCTCGGCATCGCCGTAGTGGCGGGCGTGGCGCTACCCGCGCTGCTGGTGGGGCTGCCGCTGTGGGCCGGCCGCCGTGCCCATCGACGTCTCAGGCGAGCCGCCCCTGCGAGACGTCGTGCTGCCGTCGCCGCCGCCGTTGCTGCAGCTGTGAGTATCGCGACTAATATACTGCACACAACATACTCATGTATATTGCATGACGGACACACGCTTCCGATGCTAGTCGATGGTCGAGAATTACTCTAGCAATTAGATTATACTAGCGGGCGCGCCGCTCGGCATCGCCGTAGTAGCGGGGTTGACGAACCTGCGCTGTAAGTGCTGCCGTGCTCGTGACGTTTGAGACGTGACAGTGGCAACGCGAAGGTTTGGCAACTTAAGGGGCGACTCAAATAAATTACCTGTAAAATTGTTAGTATTTTAGCAATTAAAAACCAATAAATAGAGTAAATGGTACTTGTTGATTTCGAAAAGACAACACTTAAAAAATTCTTTTCGGCTCCGGTCATCGGGGAGGAATCGAACCCCCGACCTTTGGAAGTCCGGTCCAATGCTCTGACCACTGAGCTACCGAGAACCTTAATGGAGTCGTTGAATTTTGTAAGTGCATTTTAACGCTTTGAGCCAGCGTATGTTTCATCAATGATTGTGGGAGACACCCTCAAATCACCCAAGAGAAATATTTTTACAAATATTTAACAATCGGTTAAGATGAAACAGGCTATAATTTTATTTGTTAAGTATTTTTGGCGTTTACAACGCTATTTTTTTATTTCGAAAAGACAACACTCAAACAATTCTTTAGGGCTCCGGTCATCGGGGAGGAATCGAACCCCCGACCTTTGGAAGTCCGGTCCAATGCTCTGACCACTGAGCTACCGAGAACCTTAATGGAGTCGTTGAATTTGTAAGTGCATTTTAACGCTTTGAGCCAGCGTATGTTTCATCAATGATTGTGGGAGACACCCTCAAATCACCCGAGAGAAATATTTTTACAAATATTTAACAATTGGTTAAGATGAAACAGGCTATAATTTTATTTGTTAAGTATTTTTGGCACATATTTAATGTGACGTCAGAACGCAATTTTTCTTGTGAGTAATTTCTAATTTACGGTAATATTTACTATTATGCTTATTATGATGGATGCTCATGTCGTCACTGGTGTAAAAAAATGTGACTGCGTGTATAATTAGAGCGGCAAATGTAAATATGTTAGTGCTTTGATATCTTAAGTTAACAACATCATCAGCTTGACAACAAACAAGTAATGAACAAAAGTGCGGAAAGCCTAGTATTCGTCAGTTTGTTCAAAATAAATATTGTAAGGAAAAACACTTTGAAGATATGTTCGCGCTAACTAGCGGAAACTACAAAGAAGAAATGTAATCTAGTGCGTCCAGTAAAAAATTGGAAGCTCAAATAAAGTTAACAAATATCATTTAATGTTCATAATTTAAGATAGTATACTTTATTGAGAATATATAAAATTTGCAAGAGCTAGTTTCGTCAATAGCATAATTACAGAAAGTCGGGTTTTTGAGAAAAAAGAGTTAGATATATAGTCGTGATCACGATAGCGGGATCTATATATCAATCTCTTCCATTCGTTTGAATCGTTTTTTAATCCAAAGTTAGCAATTTAAAATTTGCAGTAAGTCGAAGACTTATTTTACATGACCGGGCATAATTACAGTGGGGACTTACTGCAAAAGTTCTTATTCATAGTCTCTCGGCTTAATTACAGCATGACATCTATACCACTTATATGTTAAGTCACTTACTGTATAAAAATTGGATACGAGCAAATAAACATTAAGAAGATATACTGTTAGATCCTAAGCAGTTTCCCAATATGTATTAAATGAGTAGTCTAGTTTTAAAAACAGTATAATGCGAAACTGTTATTTTGTTTAGTATATGTTATTATCATCGCCTTCAGGTCGTCGTCGTCATCGAACAACGACGTATTTGCAAAATGCCAACTTTCCAGGAGAGCGTAGTAAAGTTCTGAGACTAGTTTTTTTGTGATTGCAAAAGAAATAGTTAATTTTCTGATTTCAAATTTAGCGATATTATAAATATTACGATCATCTTTTATATGAGCTACGTGGTTATCTTATAAAGTATTCAGTTTTTTGTAAAAATCACATGCGTCGTTGTTCTACGGACCACTGTAGGATGTATACAATGATACGTCGTTGTTCTGTGTGCTCTGTTGGTCAACTTTTTGACCTATATTACTTTAAGACAATATTCCGCGGAACTCTAGTTTGGATTTTCTGCCGGATGTTGAAGAGAGTTTAAGAAATTAAAAATTCATTGTGTTTTTTTTTATTTATTTCTTGATATATATTGTCAGTTAAACTTTTACTTAACAATCAAAAATTCTCTTCGAAAATACTCTTATAATTCTAATCAAATATACTCATTATAACTCTTGAAATATCAATTATGTGTTATTTAAAACTTAATACAAAGTATAATATAAATCTCTTCCCTAAATAATAACACAAAAAAGTATTTGAACCAACAAATATACATTAAAAAAAATCTATTTATGGAATCAGATTGAGTGAGACTTAGCTCTAACTTAAGCTTTGCTCAGAAATATAATTAGGTATGACATTTATTCAGTCTTAGAAAAATATAGGAACGAATCAGCTTTCATTTTCACTTACGGCAATAATATTTGGATTAACCTATCATAACAAGAATAATACTCATAGTTCGAAAGTACCTATTTTAAAACATTTAAACATTTCACTCTTTGCAAAATAACTATTGACTATTCAAGCATACTACTATCACCATCTGATTCCACTTCTGCAACCCGACCATGTGGCAAACCTCGATAAAAGCAGTGATATCTCCTGGGTATTATTCCCGACTCTACAAGGCTTTTATCAGTAGAAAGAGGTATCAGTTGTGATGCCTTTTTTAAAATGATGTTATCATCACCACGGTTTCTTGTTTTCTTACCAATAACTAGAGTCAAAAAATCATCGTGCAAACTATATTTGTTTAATATACTCTTGCTGTCTTCTACTATAACTACCCTAATTTTGCTCCATGCGACGTTTCGGCCCGTATTATCCAGTTTTTGTTAGTTAGTAGCTCTTTGAAATCGAACACGTCATCTTAAGTGATATCTCGTACCTGGTAAGGTTTATCAGTAGTCTTAGTCCATCTCATAAGTACCTTCCATTCAAGCGAGTATATAGTTTTCTGTACCCCAGCCCTCTTAATGCCGGAATGTATCTGACCAAATACCTTAACTCTTTGGTCTCTTTTTGTAAAAATGCTTGGATAAAGTTATACAGACAGCTGGATATTTCTTTCGCACCACGATTATCAATAGTCTCGTCCCAAACATAACAAAATCCTTCTTTTCCAGCTGCATCAAATACAGTCAAATTATAACATGATAACTTCCGTTTGTAGAACAAAATGCTCATTTGGCCATGTCATTCCATTGGAGCATATAGACATGATAGAACTTTTCGTAAATCGAATGTAGCACACACAATCAGACCATTAGATAAAACTGCATCTGCTTTCTCTTTAGTTTGTAATTGTCGAGCAATGGTTTTGTTATGTTTGTGCTTGTATAATCAATCAGATTTAATTAGAGGGATTTTCTGTATTCTTGAAAACATGACATTGATCACAAGTATCCTTTTTGTACATGGAACGACAACTTCAAATGAGAGTTAACTATATCTCGTTACTGACGTAGAGTTTGCGCTGGATTTTGTGTTGAGGGCAAAATAAATCATGACATTTTCAATGTCTGTTTAATGGAGACGGCATTGGTGCAGCAGCTGGATAGCAGTTGGATCTTCAGGTACTGCGTAAGAAAATGTAGCAGTCATCGTTACTCGCGGTCTGATCTTCGGGCACTTCGCTACAAGCGATGGTGGAGGAACGTCATCAAAGGGGAGTCAAGATTGGCGTATACTATGCTGTAAAGAATGAGCAGAGGGGGGGGGGGGGGGGTAAATAATCAAATCCGGTTACTGAAGGTAAAAATTGGTCCTTAAAAAGTACAGGTTATTCAGTTTCAGCTGGCGTTCCGTTATTTTGAGGTGTTGTATTTGAGCGCTGCGGTAAAATAAATAAATAAATAAAATAAAAAATAAAAACATTTATTTTTCAGACAACACGATCCAGATTGTTAGTAACAATATCTTATCTCCTATGTTAGTACAATTCAGAAAATGTAGTATTTGGCATAAAATAGTCATACTAAGCGGAGCTTGGATGCACCATTTTGTGTGGCCGAGTTCTAATCAAGGTTCTGCTGTTCCTCCGCAGACTCATCTCCTTCGACGAAATTGCTATCTTTTATCTGAGAAAACACTATCACCTAAAATAACTTGCATTTGAAAAGTTTCCCGATCTGTTTCAGAGGGTAGAGTAGACGATCGATTCGAACGTGTATAACGCACATCTGTTAAAAATAAAAATTGAAATTAAATTATTATATACCAAATTAAATATAAAATCCCAATTAAATTAAATTACTATACTCCCAAATTTCTATTTTATATTATTTTAAATTTAAATATCGTACACAGACGCTTATTGTGTATTGGCCCTAAGTACAATGTCGGTTTCGCACATCTGATAAAAAAATACCAAAGTACAGTGCAGTTTCTGATAAATCGTCAGACAAAAGTCCTTAGAACAATGCAAGTTTATTACATACACGTATAATTACAATTATATCCATCAAACATTTGTATTTTCTCTACTTGTAACATAACGAACAATATTCCAAAAATGTTATAAAATATGGACTGCATTTTTTTAACAACAATATCCATGGAACAACGACAGATGTACATCATCAGTCAGTGACTTTTTTTCCAGACTCCCTAGTAAAGAGACGGTTATGATTATCAGTCGTTGTAAACTGCACTAACGTTATATCGCCCGTATGTTTTAAAAATATATACATTAAACTGTTTTATTTTAATCATTGTTAATAAATAAGATAACTACTTACCCAAATTGTTATTCTCATATTCACGATCTGTTGAAATAAAATTGTAATCCTTCTTGTTCTCGGTGTGAATGGCATTCTCACTGTTCATATTTGTAATTAAATCCAGTATTTGTTTTGCTCTTTTTGAACTCATTTTTACTTAACACTGGTACGGAACGTTAAATAACTACTTATTTCCATTAGATAACACAAGATTATTGTATAAAATTGATCCCAACGATCAACGCACGGTCTTACGCAGAACACTGTCGAGACTAAACATACGCCGCTTTAAAAAAGGGATGCAGGGGGAGGATATAATGACGCTTGCTCAAACACGTCCTTGTACCTAGTTTAAAATATCACATCCGCCGATGTTCGATCCTGTAACTCCGTTATTTTGAGGAATTTTGAAAAAATAAAAAACAGTTATATAAAGAAGGCATTTTAAGTTAGATTAGAGTATAAAAATGGATTTTGACGGATGGTCACGTACGTCATTGTACGATGATCACGACGAGGTTACATAAAATACTGACAGCAAGATACGGCAATATTGCATGTATGCTTAGTAACGCCCCACATGTAGGATCCATATTACTTACCATATAGACAATTACATGCGATATTATTTTATGTTAAGGTGATATATCAAAATTAACTGCCCAGTTTGGTTAAGCTTTATAGAAAGCCAAGACATTTTACAACTTTGATACGAATATATACATTTCTTCACATCTTCATAAAGGTATGTAAAGAACCAGAAACGCAATTGAGTGATTTTGGTTCGATAGTTTTTATTTTCGAAATGATATCCTAAAAATATATTTTTTTAAGATTATTAATAAGTGAGATGCCATATTCAATAGGAAATCGGTTTAATTGATGGACACTATCTATATTGACAATCGTATAGAAGCATTTTACTGTTAGTCTTGTAGTTATTTTTTTAGAAAATATTTTGTGTTCTGTCGCTTACGTCAAAATTTTGGAGCGACTCGATAGCATTTGGGCGCAGCGTATTCACGACCTTATAAACCTCAACATAAAGTATCAGTGCGTTAGCGTGCGATGGTGCTCTCAGTGCTGCGACAACTCGCTCCGACGGCGGACCTGTGTCAGTTTATACGAGCCAGATGCTTAGTGGCGACTTCGAGATCACATATTGCAACCAAAATAAAATTGTAAATAATAGGGTTTAATTAGATAAATTTGTAAATAACAGGTTAAGTTAGTGTAATATTAACAAGTTACAGATACATGTTTTTGTTGTTAGTATTTGAAGTTAGTAATATTGTATCATGGGAAAAAAGAAAAAAAAAATATACCTGAATTGAAAAAATAAAGAACGCTATAAATAATCAAAATGGCGGAGGCAAAAAAAAAGTAAGTGCCTACATTTAATACATTATAAATACATAAATATTAGTCATCAACTTCCTTCCTATAATTAATATTGTTCATACTATTGTTATTTACTTCGTACTTATGGTTACGTTATTGGAAAATGTTACTCTGTTCTACGGACTACAGGTCCGTAGAACAGAGACGGTGGAGTCGTCATTTGACTTGGGTTTTGATAATTATCTAGTACAGACACGTAAGTAATCTTTGTGTTCCAAATGTAAATATTCTCATAATATTTCATGTAAAATTGGTCCATAAAAGCATAAGGTCGAATCTCAAGATACACCCAAAACCAAACCAAAAAGTTTTGAACTAAACTTTTCTTGCTCTTTCTGGCAAACTTACTCTTTTATTTCTATCTTGTTTCATTGCGGGGATACAAAAGGTGATTTATGTTTTGACGAATTCACAGTATGGCTTAATTGCATAATAGCATATTTATAAATATACCTTTCTTGCACTAATAACAAATACCTAATAGTATTCGTATAACGACATCAACCATTATGCCGTCTAGAAATTTGAGTCTTTTCTGTAATTCACGTTGGGCGTGTTCACAGATACACCTTTCTGCCTCTAATCGTTGCAGCAATGTACAGTACATTGCTATTAGATCTTAAGATACACCATTATGCTAGATTTTTTTGGACCTTTACTACAATCACATAAAGTCGAAAGTAAATATCAAGCATTATTCCTATAAAGCAATTTTACGCATTTTTTAAAGATCCGTGAAGGTTACTCTTCATTTCACGTTGTGGAGTATCAAAGTGTAGTGTTAATGTTATTAATGTATTTAACGTTAGAAAGTGGCAAAGTTTGTGAATTGCTGCGTTGATGGTTTGTAAGGTATAATCTCCGGAACTTCTAAATCTATTTAAAAAATCGTTTGACCCATATAAATCTACATCATCTTTGAATCTTATGATGGCCAAGCCAGTTTTGGTGTCACCATCTCTGAGGTCCAGGGTTCGATTCCCGGTCGGTTTAATGTTTAATTTTACTAGTTTTTCGATATTGACTCGAGTCTGGGTGTTGTGGTATCGTCGTTGTTTCTGATTTCCATAACACAAGTGCCTCAGAGGCACTTTAGAGGCCTTCCATGACATCAGATCAATGTATGTGATGTTGTTCCACATTCATTTATTTATTATTATAAGTTATATTTATTTGAATTAAAAAATATAGTGTTATAGGGAGATTCTTTATAGGATGGCCGAATTCGCGGACGACTTCTGGTGTAAGTTATTTAAGAAGGCGATTTAATGAGCATAATATGTTTAAAATTGGTCCAGCAACTTTAAAATGTATTTGCTAAGTTTTTTTAACCATCATAATAGAAAAATAGTAAAAACATCCGATAACCAAAACCATCAGAAACAATGAGTAGATTCCAATATTTCAATTGGTCAAAATACTAATACTAAAAAGTTGTTAATTTAGATAAAGGGATAAATATGGGTACTTTACACCCAAGTGGAAACTGAAATTATTCTTAATAATTTGAAAAGGATTTTATTCACAGTAATATGATGTTTTCTTTTTAGGCGATTTGATAGAAGATCAGTCTACCTTGTTATTGAGCTTAAGAAATATCCCTTATAAAACTATTACTGCTAAGTAGCTTTGTAGATGAGATGTGTATGTCTGAGTGTAGTGTGTCAGGTATAAAAATATGATAATCTACAAACCCAACTGCATTGACTTTTATTTAAGACGAGAACACCAGGTGTTCTTTGCGAAGCGTATAGTTGAATATTTATTAGAAAGCAAAATAGCAAATATAAGTAGAGGTTTGTAGTCAAAGTAGTACTACAAATTTAATTACGACGTCTGTCTTAAAGTTAAATCAGTTATAATTTTTAATATCTTATATCTTATCTACCTAGTCTTATCTCCACCACGCGGGCTCAGTGCGGATTGGTGGAGGGGTGTGTGTAAGGTAAGTGACCAACCTTACTGTCAGATGTTATTAAGCCGCCCGAGGGTCTCCGACCAGGCTTAACGACTAATATCTATCGATATTAACCGGAACCAACAGCTTAACGTGCCTTCCGAAGCACGGAGATGCTTGTAAATAGACGTCACTTGTATGGTCAGAATGGTCACCCATCCCAAACATGACCGCGCCGTAGGTTGCTTAACTATTGGTATCACTACCAAAGCGCTGCAACCACTGCGCCACAAGTACAATATAAGTTATATTTAAAAAGTATTAAAGTTATCATATTTCATTCATGGAACCAGTAGTTACAGATTTGCGTTAATCATCTGCCACTTTATTTAATCTGTCGGCTCCATTTTTAACCCAACCTTGATACCAAATTTTCCTTGATACCAACATCTGCATGCATTTACATTGTTTAAAATACCATTGGTTCCTGATCCAACATAGTAAATATAACTGAAAGGTATAATTTCTTTACTTAAAAAAAAAAGAATGCATTTATAAAAATAAATAAATAAAACTTACCTTCATACACCTATCCTACATATTATTTACTTATCCGTATGATCCGTACATACGGATAAGTAAATAATATGTAAGATAGGTGTATGAAGGTAAGTAATAATAAAACAATTTATTTCTAAACATCCAACAAAAAACTGTATGTTGCGACTCCATAACTTTCTTGTCCGTTCCCTCTGACTGTGCATTGACCCCGGTCGGTTGATTTGGCGCGAACTTTAAATTTACGAACCGAGTTGACGAGTGGCGCTTGCGGGGCGCGGGGCGAGTGGGCGGAGCCATTTCAAACGATCGCGGACCGATATATCGTCTTAAGTAATGAAATCGGATAAATATAGTCATATTGAACATCGCCAACTGGACAAAAAAACGTAGAAGATCATAAAGATGATGACACCGTTTACATTATGTGTAGATCTTCTATAGATGGTAATGCAGTCTCGCATGGACAGCTACAAATTAGCAATATTCTGTCCTTGAATAATTGCATTTAACGAGACTTTTGAATTTTTTGAGACATTTAAATCGAGTAGAAACAATAATCTTTACGCTGTCTTATGGCACGAAGCCATTTCAGGCCGAATGCATGTGCATGACATTGTCTGAACAGTAATAATACGTAAAGGATTTCACTGTGGTCAATGTTGTCCGTGGAGCGTATAATTTGTTTATCAAAAATTCTCACGCTGATGAGGAATTCAATTCAGACCCCTTAACTTTTTGCAAGCCGAAATTTTCTAAAGCAAACAAATTCCTTGTGCTGAACAGAGATCTTCACCAAGGGGTATCCTTTCTTCACGAAAAGGGGCCGAAGACAATTCTAGTTAGACTTGCCAGTTCTTTCAGACGCATCCTTAAATCTTTCGAAGGACCTTGAGGATTAGTGTGTCACTTAAATTTTTTAGTTTTGTGATATAGTAAAAGAAGAATGGTTTATTTTCCTAAATGGATCTGTCAAATCTTAGTTTAAAATTGTTTTAAACAATTTGAAACTAAGATTTGACAGATTTAGTACGAAAAAAGACAAATGGTCTGTTAAGTAAGATAACCACTTTTTTACTAACCACACAGACAGTACCATGATCCGTCCAACTTTATTAAAAGGCTATTTTTGGCATCAGTTTGGTAGTAAGTACCTACAAAACAGAATATCTGAAACATGTATATAAATATTTTAAAGTAAATTAATAAATAATGGAAATTTATAATTAATCAGCTTGTAAAATAAAACTTACTAACTATTAAAATGTATATGGTTATTTAGCATAAATACAGTAAAAAACACACTTGCTGTGTTTATGCTAAGTGTTCCCTATTAAGAAAATTTTAGTTGTACTTAGTATAACAAAAATAATGAATTTATTTTGTATTTCAATTGCTCAATATTGGTTTCTAAATAAGTAATAAATAGGCGTTGAGGTCCTTTGTCATTTGAGGTATTAATCACAATGATCTGATCACAAACTAGGGATATATGGAAGATTTTCACGCCAAAACTTTTACCGCGTTTTTCTCAAAACCGTTGAGAGCGCACTTATTGCAATTATGCTATTGACGGCAGAATAGTGGTGACCCATTTTTTTTTTTTTTTTTTTTATTTAGAAAACATACAGTTTTTTCTATATATATATATATATATATCTTAAAATGTACACATAAAAACCTAAAGTTTCCTTAATTACAATAATTAACCATATAAATGATAAGCTCTCGTAAAAACCAGTACGTATACATGCAGGGTATTTAAAAATATTCATTTTTTAGTTTCTTTATGTACAAATAATCTGTCAGCTACCTGTTTTTTATATGCCGATAAAGTGGAGCCAAAGATATCTATATCGTTGACTAATTCATTGTGACATTTTTTAGCTTTGATTTGTACTGAAATACTTCTATTTGGACAGCCAGTCCTTACGAGTACCTAGCTCTTTCAACAAACATTATTCTGATGTGACCATGTTTAATTAACCATAGTTATAGAAAGTGACCTCGACCATATACTTGCAAATTTAAAGTTTTACAAGATTAATTAATGAATACCTTTAAAATTCCAGTTGGTAGTGTCCCCCCTAGTGGCGGGCCTGGCCGTGGGCATCGGCGTGCCCATCCTGCTGTTCTACGTGTACGGCGTCGTGCCGGTGTCGCTGTGCCGCGCGGGGGGCTGCGCCGCGCCGCGCCGCGACGAGCGCGCGCGCGACCCCGACGCCGCCTCGCGCCGCCTCGACCCCAGCATAGGTCAGGACCGGCGTCTCCGTCACTCGATGTCGAGCTTAGTCATGGCCTACCTTACCGGCACCGCCCCAATCCAGCAATTAACTTGTCATACAAATATGAGCAAGAATTTAAAAAAATAAAGTATAATATAATTTGCAATATTAGTATGCAAATGTCAACAGAGCGTGCAGTCTGCAGTCTGTGCCTTTGCTGTTACTGTACAATTTAATTCGCAGCTCGCGTACAGCGCACTAATGGCTTGTTCTCTTACTAAGCGCCGACTTCTAGTTGTCAGCAAAATATTTAAAGTATTTTGCGGCCGGCGCGCGAGCTCTAAGGCTTACAACCCGCGGTGAGCTTGTTACTTGAGGAGAACACGTGGCTAGCGCGCTGGCGCGACGCCGTAGATTGAATTCGGGACGACGCCGTGCTGCAGCTGTCCCGATGCGGAGCCGGTATTGTGTGCCATTTTTACACGATGACAGCTACAGAAAAAGCATCGACAAACGATATTCACCGCCGTAATGTATTGTCCCCAGGCGACGCGTCCCTGTCGGCGGGGTCGCACGTGGCGGAGGCGCGCGCGCCGTCGCTGGCCGCGCTGGCGGGCTCGCTGTCGGGCCACGAGGCGCCCTCGCCCGCCGCGACCCGCCTCGAGGTGGCGGCCGACGTCGACACCGCGTCCGCCGCCTCGTGGCCCGACGACGCGCCCTCCACGTCGTCCCGCGCCGCGCGCCTGCGCAGCCTGTTCCTGTACGGCTCCGCCGCGCCGCCCGACGCCGACGCCGAAGCCCCGCCGCCCGTGCCGCCGCACGCCGTGCCGCTGCACACGCTCGCCTCCCCCCCCGCCGTCTCCGTCGCCAGCGAGACGCAGCCGCGCGCGTAGCGCACCCTAACACATTCCGCCCCGAGTGATTCTGTCTATCGAAGCGCCCGGAGATTTTGGTGGTGTCCCGTGGCAGTACTCCGATGTCGTAAAACGATCGTCTCCGCCGACGCAGCCGCGCGGTGCGGCATCTGACATTCCCCGCAGGTGATTCTGTGAATTAGCTCGGCCGGGATTTCGGAGTTGTACCGAAACAGTTCTACGATAGTGAAACTCCTGTGTGCGTGCGCCTCGGTGATTCACGTCCCCGAACGTGCGCGCGCACGTTTTTGAACTTAGTGTATAAGGATAAGTCTGATATGATTAGTGTTGATACTCATGACATAATATCTCCATAGTGATCGATGCGAAACTGACGAGCGGCGATTTTTGCTGTTTCGCTCTCTGAAACGGAATAGTTTGGATCCTATATAAAACGGAATTCAAAATGGGGAGCGAGGACGCCAGCGATTACAAAGATTGGGATGAAAGTATGTACTGTTAATGAATCGTGCAACGACAGATGCGGCCCGGTGCGGCCGCCGCATCCCGGAGAAGAGTGTACTAATACGCGACAGTGCCCACCGCGTCGCACGCTCCCGTGCTCTAGCACTCGGTATTCGTCCACCGATGCACCGATCTTTGTGCCAATATATGAGTGTATCGATTTCGTAATAAGCACACGACTAATTAAGCTACTGTAAAGGCCCCGTACTGAAGTTGGCAGCCCCGCTAAGATAGATGCTTCGCGCTTACAGTGCAGTGTTACTCTATCCGATATTTGTGATACTTTGAATAATAATTACTATTAATGATCTAAATTATTTAATTTTTCACGTTTGTAGGCAAAAAATAATGTTAAGCGATTATTATTACGTTATGTGAAGTATATAAACTGTAAACTATGATTAAAATGTGATTAAATCAAAGTTTATTTTTATTTAAACATCCTAAAAATGAAACCGTTTTTTAATAACTTTGAAATGATTCTTGAAGTCAATTTTAACTAAATAAAACAAGAGTGTCGCTCTTTAACATTTCATTATTTTTTAATATGTATTTAGGACTATTATACAATCCACTCCCACTTCAGATATATAATTTGTGGCCACTCCCATCCTTTACAAAAATGTGACATTTAAGGGGGCGTCCATAAAAATTATTCGACTCAAATATCTTCTTACTTATCTTTTTTTTCTGATTGAAACAATTAGAAATTATACTATTTTTAAGTCCGATTAATCCTGATTGTACATGCTTGAGATGATCAATCACTAATTCGTTCGAAATAAAATAACTTTTATTACACTTATAACTTTTGTCAATATTGATTACTAGTCTTAACTAGTCGTAAATAAAAGCACGAACCAATTTTTCTACTCTACAAAATGCGGGTTTCATAAAGAAACCAACATTATTTAAAAAAAAAAAACACCTCGCGTAATTTATGGACGCCCCCTAATAATTACTCGACATAAGGTTATTCAACGCAAGTAGAACGTTTATCTATCACACAAATATAATGAATGTCATACTCAATCATAATTATAACTACATAATTTAGCATTAGGCAATAATTTCATATAACTATGTACAAACTTTTAATGAAGCTCACTCTTATAAATATTTTTTACACTTCACATTATCTTCGACACAAACAACATTGACGGAAGTAGACTTAGGTTTAAATTTTACATTTTCCAATTCGGTAGCCGACCCGATCTTATCATAAATGAGGAATAACAAGGTTTTTTTGGCTTTTGAAAATTTCTGACTGATGAAGATAAATTTTAGGAATGTCATGAGATAATTTAATTTCATAAATATATTATTTAAAAATACAATGTGTTACGGATCTTACTACGTCTTTTTTTCAAAAATAAACCAAGCACGATATTACCTCGCACTTTTTCCTTTGAACATTAGAATTAAATTTGCAATCTTATTATTTTATGGGGAAGGATTCGCTTAGTACACGGGCACGATTTTATTTACATGGGGAAGGATTCGCTTAGTACACGGGCACGATTTTATTTACACGTCGCTTTTTTTAACTAATAAAATATTTTATACAATTACTTACATATTGTCACTTCACACACTTAAAGCATTGGACAGATGGCGCGACATAGGAAGGTTGATACACACCTACCCACATGACGCTGAAGTGTGTAAAATAGAACTGATGCCAATTTTTAAAGTAAAGTTTAGTATGGGAAACCCCTCAAAAATAAAGATAAAAACAATTCACATTCATATAAACAAGGTTCTAGAGAGCATCCTAGAGCTAATTATGGACAGGTTAAATATCCCCAAGTTTAATTTTTGCACAGACCATTGGTTTCCTACCTTTCTGCGCCTGTAGATGCACAAATAGATACCTAGTGGTACCTACACACGTATTACAATTATGCTTATCTGAGAACATATACTAACATAACATTAATAAATATGAACATAGTTATTTACAAAATGAATAAAATTATAATTAAATGTCTTTACATAGTTGATTTTCAATGCTTTATTTTAAATAGCTAACATTTTGCCCTGAGAGCAGCAAATGCCATGTATAAACTACCAAATGAATAGAATATTGAACGTAAGAAAATATATAAAGTTGTATGAACTGTACTTAACAAAAATTTGGAAGAAGGTTTCAGTTAGAAATGGTCAAATATTAGACGGTTTTATCATACAGATGCATAAACAGTTGCTGTTATCAGTTATGCTTTTATTTATACCTTATTCATATTTTTGTTCAACACCGACAGATTCTTATGTATGTCTTTATTGCATAATAGTATATCAAAGGTGATATAATATACTATAGTTATGCAGCGCAAACCCCTTATTGTAAAATTCTTGACTATATAATAATATGATTATTTATGTCAGCTGTTCATTATTTTAGATACAAACAATATAGGATATTTATTTACAACATAAATTCCATTACAATTTTCATCTTCTTAGGCCTTTTTTATTACATTTTACGCTGTGCATAATTATCAATTTCAACACTTTATCTAAAAGGTATTATAAAACGGCTTGTCAAGTTTCACAGACGTGTGCACTTGTACATTCAATAATATGTCCCCTGAAAAAAAATATAATGATCGACCCAGGATTAGATTTCAAGCCACCGGGACAGACAAACGCAAAAGGAGACGTCTGAACTCGTTACCTCCGTCGCCCTTACCTAACGTGTTGCCGCGCAGGGAGGTAGCAAAACTACACCAAAAATTGTAAATAACGAAATATAATTTACAATATGATCCGAATTACTAGATCAGTTGATAGGGAGCTACATACTTCATATAGTATATTATGTAGTACCTATCATTTTTAATAAGAAAATATTCCATCAATTTTTTGTTTATGTCATTAGACCACAGCCATTAAATTCATTAATATATTTATTTTACTTTTATTAATATTTACACAAAAATTTCTACTTTTGTACATTGTACCATAAATTAATCAATAGATAGATATACTTTGACTGAACATTTCACACGGAAAACAATACAAGAAAATTCATTAACAATCAACCAGGTTACAGGACTGAAGTTAAAGTTCTTAGAAAGTGACAAAAAAAGCAACATACGAGGGTGAATCAAAAAGTTCTTAGAAGTGCATATATATGAAACCTTTTTGGATCAAGTTCGATATTCGAATTAAAGAGTGTCTATCACACTATATTTATGCAGACTGTCACTTGTTTTTGTCAGTTCGTTCGCATGTAATATTTTTTTTTGTGCAACGAGTTGCTAAAAAGTCAAAATTATGGATAAAAGTGAGTTACGTGCGGTGATAAAATATCTCAGTTTGAAAAAAATGTCTACGAAGGAAATTTTTTTGGACATTCAGCAGACATTAGGGGGTGATGCTGTACCCTATTCTACGGTTGAGTACTGGGTGGCTGAATTTAAAAGAGGTAGATCAAGCTGTAAAGATGACCCGCGTTCTGGGCGGCCTTCAACCTCCGTTACAGAAGAAAATGTCAAAAAGGTTGAGAATCTGGTTTTGGAAGACAGAAGAATGACTATAAAACATATAGCTGAGATCCTAAAGATATCTTTTGGTAGCGTTTAATCCATTTTAATTGATTCACTGGGGTTCAAAAAAGTGTCTGCAAGATGGGTGCCACGAATGTTAACCGACGAAAACAAAAAGCGACGTTTGGAAATTTCCAAGCGTAATCTCGAAATGTTCCAGCGTGATTCGGATAATTTTTGCCGTCGTCTTGTCAACATGGATGAAAAGTGGGTCCACCATTTTGATCCTGAAACTAAAAGACAAAGCATGTCTTGGAAACAACCGTCCTCTCCATCCATTAAGAAATTTCGAGTTGCTCCTACCGCTGGCAAAGTTATGGCCTCTGTGTTCTGGGATAGTGAAGGAATCCTTTTTATTGATTACATGCCAAAAGGCCAGACGATTACTGGACCCTATTATGCAAATTTAATCCCGAAAGTGCGTGAAGCGATTAAAGAAAAACGTCGTGGAAAACTGTCGTTGGGCGTGTTGTTCCTTCAAGATAACGCTCCTGCTCATCGATCGGAAGTTGCGCTCAACGCAATCCGCTGTGCTGGCTTCAATCTCCTTGACCACCCACCATATTCTCCGGACTTAGCCCCAAGTGATTTTCACTTATTTCCAAAATTAAAAGAGGAAATTCGTGGAACAAAATTTCACGATAATGACGCGGTTATAGCTGCCGTAGTCGCCGTAGAGGACTTTTTCGAGAGTCAAGAAAATATTTTTTTTTTCACAAGGAATAAGGAAGTTAGAAACGCGTTCTTCTAAATGCATTGCATTGGAGGGAGATTATGTAGAAAAATAAAATATTATTATTTAAATCTTTGCATTTTTTAATATTGATTCCAATAATTTTTTGATTCACCCTCGTATTATGTTGCTTTTCAAATGTACTCAATATTATATATTACACATTTTATATAAAATATAATTTACCCTAAATCATTTGGTTGTTATTTGTATTGTTAATGTTATACATAGTTGTTTACTTTGGCAGAACAAGTAACTTACAAAAGATTTTACAATTCTTTAGTATGATCTAATTAGGTTGGAAAGAATTTAGGCTGCAGCAACACACACATATTAAACTTGGCTCCCTAAATGGTCAATAAATTGGTACATGTATATTTATTTGATGGGTATTTGATGATACACAGGTTGAATGAAAAAATCCAGCAAGCTTGTAGAAAGTGTAGAACATGCTGCCTTGAAATACAGAAAACTAAGCATTTTTTTTTCTAATTTCAACTTACGATACAATTGGCTAGGAAAATTTAACTGTAATATTTTGTATGTATTTAATTATTTATCATTAATATTATTATACAACCTATTTTTTATTTATTTTATGTTTAAAATATTTTTTTATTTTTTTTTTAATCTAAAAAGGTCATTTTATCAATCTTCTTCCATAGAACAGTAAGCAAATAACAGCTTATTTATGAGTACTTATTTTTATCAATATATCTTACTTTCGACTATTGTTATAGGTGTGAAATGATTAAATGCAAGGAGAAAAGTAACTAGAATGTTACAACAATGATGTAGTTTTCGCGATATATGATGTGAGACATGACATATAATTATAAATAATGTTATAATGTATATGTTTAAAATAATAAAGCATTGTTTTATTTTTTATAAAAAAGAATAAACAATTATTTATGAAATATTAAGGTTATTAATAAAAATAAATAAATACAAATGCATTTAGTTTCGCCTAATGTGCACTCAAATGCGATTCTGAAAAACATTAGCTGCATTATGATTTCTAGCTTTTTCAATTCTTACACTGGATTTGCGTTAATTGAACAGCTCCAATGTTTAATAGATAGTGCGTGTTAAGTACTCATAGAGAGTATATCGTGAGACAATATGAGGTTGCTTTTAGCATATTGTGTCTTCCCACGAAATGGACAACTGCCATATAAGGTGTCCGTATTATAAGCAAAATAGCTACTGAACACTAAAACTACAAGCAACAATTACCAATGGAAGTTGTACAAAATAGATCTGTGTTTACAACTTCAATTAATAAGTTGCAATCTTATTTTCATCCTCAACTTTCCAATATAATCTATATTTATATCTACCAGATCAATACAGCTGGAAGTCGTAGGTGGTGGATCCGTCGCGCCAGGTAGGTTCGTCTGCGACTTTGGCACGACAGAGTGGGCACGTGTGCTCTCGGTCAAGCCAGGCCGAGATGCACAGCTCGCAAAAGATGTGGCTGCAGCCGAGCCGCACCGGCGTCGTGTAGTCGTCGTGGCAGATCGGGCACGAGTCGCCGGCAGACATCAGCTGCTCGCCAGTCGGTTTCGTGCCAAGATTCTAGAAGTAGTTTTATGATTATAAGATGGCAGAATGTTAATGATGGGGTTATGCATTTTTAAGCAGTAGTTATGATGGCTCCTACTGTGGCAACAGCTGTAGTGTTTCTACTTTGAACTATGCATATGGTTGGGTTGGGGTTCACTAAAGAACTAAAGTATGTAGTGTACGGCGTCTCGCTCACTCGTAAATGGAGGTGCTAATGATCATATCTCCCGCGCCCGTGCGCCTAGACTGCGCCATGCGACTCTAGTATGTAAACCAACTGCTATTCATTTGGTTTGTAAAGAAAACCAAGATACGGCGCGTAACGCTTATGCGACGCGCCTTTGATCCTCCGTGACTCTTGACCGTTTGAGCGACACGCATTAGTATCACTAACTCATTTTATAACTTACAGAAATGTATTGCAATCCATCTTTTTACTTACCACACTTTGTAACAAGGTCCAAGTGGCGTTTTTAAACAGCCGCAACCTCACCAACACCTCCACAACTTTGGCAATGACATAAATAGATGTGAGAAACATGCCAACCATCTTCTCAGAGCCCTCGTAGGACTGCATCAAGTAGAATATCCAAGGTTGGATTGTGAGAAGGGACCGGTACAATTGAGACACTGCTTCAGTGAATAAGTACACTTTACCCTGCAAAATATTGTTCAAGATAAAAACCATGACACAAATACATATTTTTATAATAGAAGCTGTTCAATATTTAACTGCTTTTTAGAGCTATTAGTCTACTCTGCTAAGACAGTATTATAACAATGTTTGGTAAAGTTCTTTTAGATTATTGTAGTGGCCCCCCGCAACTTTGTCCGCGCGGAATCCCTTTGTTTTAGAAATTGAGGTCGAACAGGATAAAAAGTATCCCATTTCCTGGTTCTAAGCTACCTCTTCACCAATTTTCAACCAAATCAGTTCATCCATTCTTGCGTTAAATAAAGTGTAACTAACACCACTTTCTTTTATACATATATATAGATATTATATAGTTACCCTTTTCTGGAATGGCAGTATAAATGCAGGCATCATTGTTACTAAAATCTTTATATCCACTGTGATGATTTTGACAATCAAATCTGTCAGTACAACGAGCCACAGTAACTCCCACACATCTATAGGGTCCGTGTATCCAGGAAACATCACCACATTGGGTAGAAGCTTTCCATGGCCAAACAGAAAGTGAACAATCACAATACAGCTTGAGGTAAAGGTAAATTCACTAAACAGCGCTACTATACTCCTGTTCATTTGCTTTCCATGCTCCCTGCAAATAATTCAAAGAAAATTTTATTGTGTTACATCAATATTAAACCAGATAATAAAATATATATGTATAACATTTAACTGTGTTTACCTTCTTACTAAACTGTTGCTATGTGAAAATGTACAAAATAGTATGATAAAAGTGAACAGTCCCTCTCTGCTATCATACATAAACTTTATGAAAAGCAAGAAATAAAATGGGGCATAGCGGATTAATAAGTTCAATGTTGCTCTCACATCCACCACCTGTAACAATGAACACACAAACACAATATATCAAATTTAAAAACCATTTATCTTCTCATCTCTCCAATTTTTGCTATTTCTAAGCTGACAATATTTTGTATTCTCATAAGTACTCAATAAGATAAAACACTTTTGTATTAAATTCATTGTTTGTAGGAACTTGTAGAAATTGATAAGGTGACATGAATAAGAATAGCGACGTTTTACCTGAAAATAAAACGTTTATTAAACATACTTACCTTATTCAAAGCCTAAAACATGAGAGTAGCATCTAGTTCCGATCTAGTACCAGACGTCAAAACGCCTACGTGACTTCTGTTTTCGCTGCTTCGATACCCCCTCTCTGCGACACTAGCGCCACCAAAGGCAGCTCGAACGAATGTTCGATGTTCTTATCATTGAGTGTTTTAATCACCAGGCAGCATTAAAAATAGGCTTTGAATAAGGTAAGTATGTTTAATAAACGTTTTATTTTCAGGTAAAACGTCGCTATTAAACAGTACTGTACCTTATTCAAAGCCTAAAACATGAGATCCGTGTTTATTTTCGCCTGGTGGCGCTTAAGTTATGCCAATGTGATAAAATCCTCATCGTAGGATGAGGGGTTACTGACAAAATGTACTTAAGTAAGGTAGTTATACACAAAGATTAATGATAATACAGAAAGAGCTTTTCTCAATTTTTATTTTTCAAACAAATCAGGTACACAAAACAATAAGTTTTTTACATAAATCAAAAAACATGTACATATCTTAAAGTACAAAAAAGTAAATGTTATTCTGCTAACATGTTTCAAATAGTGAAAATCAATAAACTTGACCTACTTAAGAGAAGCATAGGTAAGGTGCATATGCATGAAAAATCTAGATGTAACAACATACAAAACTATGTTTAGGTACACACTAATCATTACTTGGGGTAAATAATTGAACTAAAGAATGAGAGCTTGAGGGCTGAGTAATAATTTCCCGACAGTAAAATTTTGCAAACGTATTACAAGATTTCCAGTTTGCTCGAGACAGTATTTCATCTTATGAAAAACTTTCAATCCAGCTTTTTGATGCGACAGCGGATCTAACGCTTCCGGGCGTCGCATTTATACCTGCTTCTCCAAGCAATCTTTTTACCCAGCCCCCAATCATTGCCCTAGAGGCGGGCCTAGGAATACCCGTCAAACTAATAAATAGGCTTTGAGATTTAGCCAAATCTCGTCTCGCTTGAGTTAAGCAAATCAACCTCTGAATCCAATACACAGGGCACAAAGCCTTGTTTTTCTCATTTTTAAGCAGCTTCCAATCAGATTGCTTATATTTGTAAGAGTCTGTTTTTGAACCAAATACAGGTTTCATTACAATGTGATCATTGTTGACAATATAATGCTCCGGTGAAATTCGTAACAAAGTTAAATCATGCACCCTCCTGCCCGAACAAAGCAGGAGTATGGCAGCAGTGCATTTGCACATTTCAAAAACTGTCAAGTTGTCTGGATTCATCTTACTTATAAATTTTATAAGAATATCTGTATCCCATATTGGTGGTTTTTCATGCTTTGGTTTAGCCAAGGCGATTCCTTTTAGCACTTGCTTCACAAGGCAGTGTGAGCTTAACCTTTCGTGGCGGTCGGGGTTACAAAAAGATGATACTGCTGATTTGTGCACCAAAATAGTGCTTAACGAAAATTTTTGTTTTTGGTGAAGATCGGTTAGAAAACGGGCTAGATCTGATCCCGTCGGATTAAAAACATCAACGTGTTCTACGGCTGTCCAATTCAGCCAGCGTTTCCATGCCGTTCGATATGTATTCAGCGTGGACTGACGCCATGCAGATGCTAGCAAGGCTCGCTGTTGCTTAGACCAATTAGTCAAATGCGGATTCCACCCCCACATTTCCAAATTTCCAGGGTCATCTCCGCAACTCTGGGAGGTGGGGCTCCCGTTGTTGTGTCTATTAGTACCTTGTTCAGATACTTGATTGTGAATGGGGCTGCGAGTGCTCGTGCTTTTAGGTCTGGCCTCCAAAATGCGTTGTTCCACTGTGGCACTATGATCAGGAACAATCCCATCGCTTCGTTGAGTCGTGTTAGGACTTTCGGGATGAGATGGGGTGGGGGAAAAATCCAGGCCAGATGGAAATTCCATCTCAGGCTGAAAGCATCGTAGTAGGTCGCGTCGACGTCTTGTCTGTTGATTGTACAGTATGCCGGCACTACATGCGCTTCTTTCGATGCAAACAGGTCCACTGATGGAGTCCCCCATCGGCTGAAAACCTTCCGTGTTAGACTCGGAAGCAGATGCCACTCTGCTGACAACTTTCCTCGGGATAGACAGTCTGCCTCGGTATTGAAATTGCCCGGGATGTGATAAATTGACATCTGAATGTTGAATTTGTCGAGTATTTCGAGAACTTCCTTGGCCAGCTTTGTTAGGACTGTTGATCGAGCGCCCCGTTCGTTTCGGAGATAGGACACTACAGTCCGGTTGTCGCTCTGAATTACTAGAGATTCTGAGCTGAGATGCTGGGCTCGTCTTTTCAGAACGTTTATTACTGCTAACATTTCTTTTTGGTTGCAGTGTAGGCTTTGTTGGTTGGATGACCAATTTCCTTGTAGGCTCTGATCGTTTAGTTTTGCACCCCATCCCACATCGCTGGCGTCTGTGGTTAGATAATGTGTTGGTTGCGAGGCATGTATCAGTGAATTCATTTTGCAATGATTCTTCCACCATTCCAGCTCCTGCTTTGCGTCCACGGACAGTGGAATTTCTTTGTGTGTCTGAAGTTTGAGCGCACTGTTGCACAGAGTTTGCAGGGCTCGAAAGTTTAGACGACCTCTTCGTATCGCAAAGCTTGCGAAATTCAGTAGGCCAATTAGTGATTGCAATTCTTTTAACGCAATTTTTCGTTTTGACAGAGCAGTCTTTGTCATGTTTTGTATTTTGCGTGTAAGCTTCTCCGGTAGATATTTTATATTTAGCCATGGATCCCATATCACGCCCAAAAATTGTATGGCCTTTCTGGGTACGAGGATTGATTTCTCTGTGTTTATTGTCCAGCCCAGATACTCCATAAGATTGAGTGCCAATTTTATCTGGACCTCCAATAGGGCTGGGTCTTGATTCACCAAGAGAAAATCGTCCAGATACACTAGAGTGCGAATTCCCTGGTTTCTCAGTTTGTGAGCAACCCAATTCGTCAGGGACGCAAAAGCTTTTGGGGCTGAACTGAGACCGAACGGTAAACATGTTATTTGTAGTAGTTCGCCCGCATATATTAACCTTAGATATCTTCTGTGTGTTTTGCACACAGGAAGATGAAAGTAAGCTTGATGGAAATCTATTTTTGCCATCCAGTCGTTTGGTTGCAAGAATTTTGGCACATGCTGAACGTTTACCAGTCGGAACTTGCTCTGATGTACGAATTTGTTGAGGCTTTTCAAATTGAATATTGGCCTTGACGTTCCGTCTTCCTTTGGGAGAAGAAAAATCGTAGAAAGAAAGCTGGGAGTGGTCTCCGCTGCTACTAGTATTCCTTGGGACCGCAACTTTTTGATAACATTCGAAGTTTCTTCTGACTGGGGGGTATGATGACGAAAGTCTGGCATAGCTAGGGGTGGCTTCGATGCGAATGGAATGTGATAACCCGTCAACATTTTGAGGATGTAGGGCGGAGCCCCCATGTCCTCCCAGCGAGCTTGGAAATGGCTCAGTTGACCGGCACGAAAAGACCGGGAGTCAGTTTCGTTTCGGTTTATTTCTCCTATCCCGGTGGGATAAGGGAGATCGCGCTCTGGCCGTCCTTTGTCTATCACCACGGCCCCTGAATGATTTGTTTCTGCCACGAAACGAAGTGGTGTAGTTTGACGGCCGTGGCTCAACATTTTTGAGCTGAGCCGACTGGCCTTCCACTTTCTTCTGAGCAAACGTATGGGACGAGGTCCCCAGACCGGCCTGCGGTGCAGAATCGCGGTCTTTATTATGCTGCCAAAACACTTTGCGGACGCCTCCTGATTTTTCGATCGCAGCAGCAAATTTTTCCTGCTCAAACAGGTGAGAGGGTGACGGTGGGATCTTACGAAGAGAGATCTTATGGGCAGGATCCTTGACGGATGTGAGAATATCTTCTCGTCTTTGTTGGATGAGCTCGGCTCTGTGTCCACACACTAGCTGCATTGTGTCGTTTGCTGCATTGCTATAGTTGCTCATTGTCAAAATGTTATTAAACCTCTCGTGAATTTCTGCGTGTGTTAGCGTTTGATTGCCGCTAACCCATGACAAAAAATCCTTGAATTCACTTTCTAGGGCCTCACGTTGAGTTAACAACGCGTATGTGAGGCTAGCAAACGCTTTTTCCATGTTTGTGTAAAATTTCGATTTGTCGTAAGATCTAACCTCCTCATTTACTTCTAAATTGGTGAACCCTGGTGAATGTAAGCAAGATTTCTGGACTTCTGCGTAGCGTATTTTACTCCAGTCTACGTTATGGAAGCGTTGAAGCCCCATTACTTTTTCTAAAAGGTTGTCAGGAGTTGTAGGTACGGCAGGTTCCTTAGTCTTTGTATTAAAATAAGAATCAAACTTGACACTGCTTGTTGAGGGACCGGGGTCCATATTCAATGGTAACTCGTTAGATTCATATAATTCACCACTAACATTTTGATCTACGAGGTCAGCGTCGTTTTCGACAGAAGGGGTTGGATCTAATCGACGCTTAAGATCGTTTACTTCACTGACTAGTTTTTTAAGTAATTTTGCGCTCACCCCTTTATCCTTGTGCTTCCTCCGCCGTTTGTATCCGCGTGCCGATGACGAACTCGAGTTTGAAGATGAGTCAGAAGTTGAGACCGCTGGACTCGAAGCCCTCGCACGCTTTCTCTTCCTCGTAGCTGTGGATTCATTCCCTGGATCTCCCTCGACGTCTTCTTCCCACGTGGACGTATTTTGTTTTTCCATTTCTGAAAAGCTAACGAAACACGTTGGAAAAATGCTTTCAGAAATAACCTGCATGAAAAGTTTTTGTGCTTGATGTGAGAGATTATAAATTTAATCTAACACCTAACGGTAACACCGTTTGCTAAAAACCAAAAATGTTACAAAAACTTTATTTTAATAATTAGCAGGGTAATCTTTAAAAATCTTTGCAATCGTAATGTATTTATGATAGATATATATCAAATATCGTTATTTTAAGGTACTTACAGTTTATCAGGGTGATATTTCACTCCAATTTGAAAAATAAAATACCTCACGGCCGGTACCAGAGAGACGGTGCTTAGGTACGAACGTAGCTTCGCAGTCGACCGTCTCGTTCGGAAACTAAAACGCCAATAATAAGAACATCGAACATTCGTTCGAGCTGCCTTTGGTGGCGCTAGTGTCGCAGAGAGGGGGTATCGAAGCAGCGAAAACAGAAGTCACGTAGGCGTTTTGACGTCTGGTACTAGATCGGAACTAGATGCTACTCTCATGTTTTAGGCTTTGAATAAGGTACAGTACTGTTTAATACAGTGCAGCTACAGTGTAACATATACCATACATTTACATTTATATCTTATTACATCAGCTGCATGACCTGACTTATTAAGTAAAACAAATAAAAATACCTGTTGTGTTCCATCGTCACTTTGGCTCTCATTATCAGCATTGTCATGAATGTTGTTGTTATTTGCGGGATTTACGGAGACATTGATCTCAGGGTGATCTTGCCCATGGTCAGATAGATTTGAGTCATTTGAGGGACTGTTGCTTACTGCGTGGCTGGCAGATGGAGTCCTGTTTATTGGAGGAGTGCCTCGGTCTGTCACAACATAGGTCTGTGCCCCAGCACCAAGATTTACATGAGCTATAGAACTCTGTGGCCTTTGTACACTACTCTCTCCGATTTGATGAGTTCCTGGAGTATTCCTAGGTAACCAAGTTGGTAATGACAGTCTGGCATTATTACCCTAGAGCAAAACAAGAAAGGTGGGTAAGAGTGCACCGTTGGTTATTGAAAGTCATGAAGAAAAAAAATTATCTAAAAGTATTTATCCAAAACTATTGTGCAATAGCTATGATATATTGGCTTCAAAGAATAAACTTACCATGCGAGCATGTTCTACTAGAGGTCGAATTTCTCTGAAGACACTGTTTAACCGATCTCCAAGCCCTAGGTTATTCCTATTTGGAGGCACTGGTCTGGAAACTGAGTCAAGTCTGTGTAACGCGTTGTTTCGCGGCGGACTCTCTGTGGGTGCCTCATCCTCAATATCCAAGTTTACTTGATTTGCTTGGGCCATAATCACCAAATAAATATTGTAAAAAAATACAAAATTATAAGAAATCGATCAATTTATCAAGAAAAATATCATTTCCAAAATATTTATGAAACATGAAACACGGAGGTCAAAATAATTTGACATTTCTGACCTGTCAGACCAACTGACATTAGCAGTAATCCTTCCTTCAGCAACAAATAAACTAAGGAAAACGGGGTGAAAAGACATTCTAAACGCCGAAAAATTCACCCCAAAGTTGGAATATTTCACTGACCTCTATATTATATACAAGTACGCGTACTTGTATTATAGAGGTCAGTGGAATATTTAAATTTACGAACGAACCCTAACTAAACTTTTGTTTTAAAATAGTGCAGTCCTAATACAATGAACTCGTATTGTCTCGTATCGATATTCAAAAATACTGATACCAACACGATTAACACACACGAGAAGAAGTTGCTTTTAAGTATTTAGGTAGGTCCTACGGATCCTAGAAATTAAATTATTAAAACAAGTTTAATGATATATATTTTTTTGTCCTTAAGTAAGTTTCGTACACACGCCATCAAGAACAACTTTGCTATGCAGGTATCACGAACTGTATTAATTTATTTGTGACGCGCTGAAAGTCTATCAAAGTTTTTCCAACCATCAAAGAAAAACTCGTTGTACACAGTGTTTTAAAAGAGCAGCAGCAGCATCCTGCAGACTATGTATCAGCTGATAGTAGGATAGATATGATTATTTGTTATGCGAGTAGTCGTCTTCTTTCCTCCTATTGATTATTGGAACTGTATATCGAAATAAAAATACATTTAATGTCATTGATAATTTAATTTTCATTAAAAATAATAGTCAAAAGACCGCAATGAATCTAGCCTTTGATACGATGAGCAAATTTACCTACGTTAGGTACACACACATACGTTTATAAATGCACAATGGAGTTATACCGTAAATTCAGTCTTTTATTAGGCTTAATACCGCTACCCAACACAGAGGAGCAGGCGTCTCCATCGACGAATCCAATTGTTGTTAATACTGACGAATAATAAATAACATATCGCTTAACGTATTTTGTGCTTAAATTACAAAAAAAAACAAATGACACTACATACGTAACTGGACTGCATTTCCCAAAAATGATAAACTGTTACCAAATAATCAGAACGATTTTACTTGGCACGCATTTTTAGACTGAACTAACGTCAGTGTCTGGCTTGAGAGCAAGGACACCCTGAACGTGCAGGTCCCTGACAGCTTCAAGCAAGCGTCTTTCAGCTCTCGGCTCGCCGAGAGCCACGTCAACGCTGCCTGCACACAAAAGCAAGGCTCGCAACGCTGCCCGAGGCCAGTCAGGTCTCAAACCACGTCTCACTACGGCGCCAGCTGCCGCTGCTCCCAATCTGCTGCATTCAATTTCTAAGCGGTCCCCATATTCCTCTATCAGAGAATCACCCACTTCTCTTCTTAGTTCCGGCGTCAAAGATGATAGTAATAATAACGCCACATCGTCCATGGGCCTTCCCAATGAAACCATCTGCCAGTCCAAAGCTATACATTCACTTATCCCATCTTTTTCACGAAACAAGAGATTGCCACTCCAAAAATCTGCGTGAGCCAATGGCGCTGGTTCTGCCGGTCTTAAAAGGGTGCCGAGTAACGAAGGAGCCCTTGCTACTAAGGCAGACACAGCTGCCGCTTCTTCTACGCAGTCGGTTCTTCCTCTCAGAAACGCTTCCAGTTGCGGAAGCCCTCTTCTCACGAGCCGCAAGTACCCAGCTGCTGCTCGCTCGCATGGAAACAAGAAATCAAATCTCTGATCCAATGGTCCCTCTCTCTCGCGTAGCGCAAGTGAAAGAGCGTGTAAACGAGCTGCGGCGTGGAGTGCTGCCCGTGCTCGTTCTTCTGTGAGTCCTTCTGCGAAATCAGCCGATTCAAATCCAACTGAGGTAACATCTTCTAAAACGAGTTCACTGTCTCCTCCGATTTCATCTGCAAATGGGAAAAATTTGACATTTCAAATAATTGATCACATAGTCGCGCTTAACCTCGCGCCTTGAAAAGACTATTGATTCGTTAGTGTTCATTGGTAGATTTTAAAAAGACAATAAAAACGTGAAAGTTAATGGAAAATTGGGTCAACTAGGTCAGCCGCATTAGAAGTGGGTGACACTGGGGTCCCAATTGAGAAGGTGTTGAGTGACTCGAGTCAGGTAAAATTAATTTTCAGCTTGCATATTTTATCATGTTACTTTTATGTTCACTTTATAAATTAACATTTAAATTGGAAGTGTATTTTTAGAAGAGGTTTTGAACATTGTGCAATTTAATTGTCGTAAGAATGTTGAGAAGCTCGAATGATACGCGCATTCTAAATCTTACAAGCTCTCCAGCTATTTCGACACTAATACCACTACTTCGGTTTGCATATGAACTTGTAATTATAGAATTAATAGATGACCTTGTAGTTCAAGTAAAATACATTTGACTGTCAATGACTAGACGAGGTGGGAGTCCAAAATTCTAAATGCTTGGTACATGGGTTACAAATACAAATGAGAGACAAAAGCTAGCTGAAGTCACCAAGCTTGAATAATGGCGAAATGCATGATGCAACAATTAAAACTTATAACTGACCTGGTAATCTTGCTTTGATGCATTTCGGAATAGGAAGCCCGGCAGAAGGCCCCAACGCATCCTCTGCCAGTTTGTTTAGAGCGGGTGCCAACTCCGTATAGAAGAGAATCTCTCTAGTATCAAACTGAGCTTCGGCAACAAAGAGTCTCCCAAAGGGATCCCTAGGAGGTAGCTTGACGACGAGGGGCAGCGCCCGGCGTTCACCATTACTTTCGTAACGGACCGTGACGGCGAGCACCCTGCTGAGCGCTCCGGCTACTCCAGCGCGGGATTCTACTCGGACCTGAGAAAACATGACATCATGATTAAGGAAATATAACGATCACGTGATGGTATCAATTACTCACAACCCTATGATAGTCTTTGATTATTCAAAATTAATTTTGGTGATTCGTGCACGTCTAGTTGTGATATGACGATATTATGTACCTACATGTATACTTAAACTCCATTTTTAATTATTCCTTAACTGACCAAAATCTCTATCTATAGGTACTATTTAATTTATTATGAAATAATCATAAGTATTTATAAAGCACTCAAAACCTCGTTAGCGCCGACCACGCCTGCGCTAGCTAATAGCTCGCGGGCCCATTCCTCGGTGAGCGCAGCATCAGCATCTGGCTCCGGCACCGGCTCACAGTCTGAGTCCTCACTCCCACTGCTCGGAGCCTCCGACACCGTCACGCTGTCCGGCGCCCCCGCTTGCATCGCGCACACTAAACGCACACCCAAACGAACACAAACAATTACCACATACACATCTTATAAACGCTCCAAAATTAATTCAATTTGACTCTCATTTCTGATGACTTTACTCAACCAACACGAACAACATTAGCTTCGAGCAATCAAGCGTTAGGTACTGGCAGGGCCCTGGTTCGCGATTCCCGCGCATGCGCGCTCCTCCCCTCAATTATTCATCGGGAGCCCGTGACGTGTCGCCCGACACGGTCAATCATGATGATGCATTCCGACCCGAGATGGCAACAACACGGTAATGTGAAGTCTGGAAGAAGGCTTGACCCGTTGCTTGGTCTCCTCTACAATTAATATTGCTATTGATAAGTCAGCTTAGGGTTAGAGCGTTTTTACATTATCCGATCCGATATCGGTGTCTGACGAGGATAACCGACATCATGTGCTATTTTCACATATTTCCGACAAATTATTCCGATACGGCCACTTGCTCGATAGCTCTGTGCGGGCAGGCCATCATAGCAGACTATAATAGAAAACTTTATTTGCTGTATCCTTAATATTTGAGACCAAAAAGAGATCTGTGCTCAGACAGTATGTGATACATCCCATTGTGGAAGCGAGATATTCAGAGGGAGTTTTTTATACTCTTTTTAGAAAGCTACAAAATGCACCTAGAAATGTTTTATATTTACCTACTTTTGTATGATTGAATCCTATTTTTTTTAAATAATAAAAATATATATACAACAACAGCAACAACGACTCCATGGTAAGTAACTTAAGCACTTGTTTTACAGACATCAGAATCAACCGTGGTACAAAATAAATACATATAACACACAGACTAGTTCAATCAGACATGTTCATGCACACAAATGTTTGTACAGTGCGGGGATCGAACCTGCGAGCTCTTGGTTAGTAGTCAACTTCTTGACCATTACACCTAAGTGGTCATATTTAAATTCAATTATTTGCTAATTCATCTCACAAACACTATAAAGAAACAAGACACATTTTCAAATGGCTGTGGGGCATATGCATTACATACACACACATCTGTGACTTAAGGGTAAGTTTGTTTTTTAATCATTGGTTTCTATCATTATCGTTTGTTTCCCACCTATATTGCAACTGCGAATGAGAACTTACCAACTGAGGTTTCCTTAACCATAGGAACATAATGTTTTCGCGATTGTTTTCCATATAAATAAATCAATATCGATAAGTAGAACCACAACACACCGCTTAGATTTTTTTGACGAAAGAATCAACGCCGCCATCTATTGGCAAAAAGTATAAACTACGAAGAAAGTACTCAAAAGAAGCTGAAATATTATCTAAAATACTTAAATGAAGAATAACTTACAAATGAAACAAGTTTTGGACATGGAATCATGACTTTAATGACTGCTAGTAAGCTCTACATCAACCTATTTGAGGAATGTATTGTATTACCTGTCTATCACCCCAAATATTCCTGTTCCCAAAAATAAAACTACCAATTTGAGAATTTTGATGTGTAATGCAATCCATTAATTTCTTTTATAGTATTCCTAATGAATATTTAACACAAATATATCTTACATTAAGTGTACATAAGGCAACTTGGATCTGCATAGTATGCTGTGCAGTGCTTACATTTAAAATTAGCTAAGTGTTAAATTAATCAATCGATTGAATAAAAAAGAAAATAACTTTTTTATAAGCAAAACATTTTAATTTGTTATAGAGAAGAAACACTATAATAATTATACCATACTTGTTCTTGTTAGAAATACAACTTATTGTTACATAGCATTATTGACTCATTAAGCCAGTTAAGCTTTTATTTTCAACTTTCCGAGATCATTTCTCAACTTATTAAGATTTTCTTGTAATGCTTCCTGTTTGTTTTCTAATGCTGAAATGTGGTCATCCGTCCTTTTTATTTCCTTGCTAATGTATTCCATTCGCTTGGTCACATTTTGTTTGGCTTCTTCAAAATCTTGTTTAACCAAAACCGGGCCGATAAGTTTGTACACTTCAGCATCCTTTTTTAGTAACAAAAGCTCTTCCTTTACAGCTTTGTTCTCATTTAGTTGACTATCTAACTGTTGTTTTTGTGCTACGGCCTTATGATATTCTTTTTGAACACCATTGAAAATCTCAAGTTCTTTTTGCAGTTTCTTCTGGATTTCTTCAGTCATGGTAGATTAAATTTTGTTTTCCGATTTAAAAATTTAAAATTTGTCGCTTAAATAGGGCTCTATTTCACAAAATTTGGCAGATAACGCACGCTCAGCTAAGTCATAGGTATTTTTTTAGGTTAGTTAGAGACTCTTGTTTGACATTTGACAGCTGACTGATAGATAGCGCACTTTTTTTTTCTTTATGGCTTTGTCGTTAACGTAGCCATTATCAAGTAAAAAAGATAGCGCACTTCTTCTTCTTTTTTTTAGCTTAGCAATCCATGCCTTTCTTCAGCCTTCTTGATCCGAGTGTCGTATAAGGGAGTGCAAGGTAAAAAAACAAAACGGAATAATCTAAAATAAAAGAAAAAAAAAGGTTGCCTGTATTTACGGGTGAAGATTTTCGTGACACCACCGATCATGTTTGAGTGGGAGAGAGACGCAAGGCATTCTTCGCCGTTCCGGCGGGCCTCTCTCGTTCGGTGACTCATCGTAACAGACGTGAGCGGGCGTTACACTTATTCATGAGTGACTCCGAGCCACAACGTCAAAAATGATTCTTTTCGTCACAAAAATATGATAACAATAGCTTAGATTTAGCTTAGTTTATGCATGTTAAAATAATTTTAAAGGATAATCTTTGTACAGGCTTGTTTTAACGAAACGTTAGTTTGGTCACAAAAATAAAAAATGACTTGTGACGTTTTCTTTCAGCTGATTCCACAGATTACTATTACTAGTTCTATATATATTCGTTTGACACTTAGATTTGTTTGAAATATTTGTGTAGAGCAAAAATATAAATGAGGTATACTCCTTAGTATCGAATCAAAATATTAATATCGAAGCAAAGCGGAAAATGGATAAAAAGACATCTAAACGCAGAAGGTCCCCAGAAGGTTTAGAAGATAGCTCTAGCTCCAGCAGTTCCGACTCCTCACAAGAGAAAAAGAAACTCAAGAAACTTAAGAAGAAATTGAAGAAAGAACAAAAAAAGACCGAAAGAGCTTTAAAAAAGAAATTAAAAGAAGAAAAGAGGAAGTTAAAAAAGAAGAGAAGAAGGACTAGTGAAAGTTGTAGCAGAGATGGAGGCGAGAAGGAAAAATACAACACTTCAGCTGACATACCTTTGGGTAAAATTTGAAACAAAAATCTTCTACCATTAAAACTTGCCAAACATTGTACCAGTATTTGCTACATTATTCTGTATGTATTGCTATTCTAAAACTAAAATTTAAAATTGCAGAATTAATGGAGAAAGCCAAGGCTATGGCACCAATGACAAAGGAAGAGTGGGAGAAAAGGCAAAATGTTGTCAGAAGAGTTCTAGATGAAGAGAGTGGGCGATACAGGTTATTCTATCACTCTTACACTAAAATAAAAAATATTTATTTAGCATCAGTTAATGATTTATGTCTTTGTGGTATCTGATGAAGCTTTTATTATATTACAACTAACCTTCTCTCATTTTTGATACTTTGGATTCATTTTTGCATTAATCTTGTGTTATCTTTGCCTCTCAGTTGTGTCCTGTTTCCAGGTTAATAAAAGGTGACGGTGAGGTGTTAGAAGAGATTGTGTCCCGAGATCGACACAAGCAGATCAACAGACAGGCCACCCAAGCAGATGGGGCTTTCTTCCAATCACAGACTGTTGAAAAGAAACATTTCTAAATGTGGGGCTCCGTTTACTCTGTGTTTACAATGGCACATTTGTATGCTTTTTAGTTCTGATCCAGACTGATAAAAAACTAGACTATCTCTGCAATAGGAAACTAATGCTGTGCCATTCCAACATGATCCATTATGTTTGTTTTTTCTGTTACCCAATTGTGTGCCCTTGGCCAGCAAATTGAGCCATGTAAAAGCATGTTAAGCTGTACCAGAAGGTATGATACTATTTTTTTAGTAAGCTTTAAATGAATACTAATATTCATAATTCTGTATATATTCATAAGTTTGCTTCCTTTCTTGTTCCAACTAGTCTAACAATAAACACCTAAAAAGTCTTTGACAGTTTTTTAACAACCCATTTAGTAACCTGAACAAAGATTTTATCCAGTAAATGCTTAAACTGTTGCAGTAAATCTGGCGGTTGTGGTAAATTTGGGCTAACATGGTCAAATTGTTAGGTCATAAAACAGGATTTTTTCTTTTTAATTTATTTATTCTACTCATTCTATAGCTCATCTTTGGTAAGTTTTGATTCTTCACTTTGATTCTTGCTATTATCGTCAGTAGGTGCCACTTCTTCTGAAGTTTCACTTGATTCCTGAAGATGCTCATTGACCAGGGATATTAAGCTATCGAGAGGTCTTCCACCATGTTCCGTACTAACAATTTTCTTATGTTTGTAAAGTATCAAAGTTGGGAGTCCATTTATCTAAAAGTAAAAAAAGTTTGTGATGTTTTTTGTCATTATGCACTATTTGTTAATTATCTTGATTACAAATAATTAAATTACCTTTTCAGTCTCGCAAATTGGCTTAGAGCGCACACAGTCTACATCCGCTATGAGCACACGACTTTCATTCTGAAACTTTTCACCAAGTTTCAACCACAATGGTCCTAGTTGCATGCAGTGAGCACACCTGAAAAACATGTTAAGTTTTAGGTCCTGAAGCGAGCTATAAATCGTCTTTGATTACTTTTTTCTCAGCATTTTGTTGCATATTTTTTTACCATGGTGCAAAATAGTTGATGAAAACTAAATCTTTTTCCAAGAATGTTTCAAAAGTTTCCTCAGATATCCTTGCAACTGGCAAGGCTTTCTTTTTCTTCATAAACTTTTCTGGATCATGGTTTTCTGCAAGCACCATTTTATCCACATAAGCTTTAAGATCTTCCAAGGTGTTTGCGTCTGCTACACCCATCTGTAAAAGTCATAATAAAAATCCAATAATTTCCACCAAGATTACTTATTTGGTTGTATTTATTTAAAAAAAAATTATACCAATGATAATAATTATGTAAATAAGAACTTACAATTCTACCATTTACTATCCATAATAGGTATGGATAGAATTTGATATCAAAGTTTTTGCAGGTCATCTCATTTTCCATGCAGTTCACTTTGCCTATCTGTATGTACTCATTGTGAGCATACTCAACCGCTAGGTCTGCCCACACTGGGGCAAGTTTCTGTAAAAATGGAGGTTGTTAATAAATAAGAAAAATTAGAAACACAATAGCCTCAGCCTAAAAGAAAATCTCACCTGTGATGCCTTGCACCATGGAGCATAAAACATAATGAAGTGTTGCCCATTGGATATAAACTTTTCTATGTTATGGTCATTAAGGAATGCCATGCCACTGTACACTTTTACATAATTTGTATCTTTTTGAGTCTCAATAATTTTCTGAAATAAAAGTGAAGTTCTGTCTTAACACACTAAAGTAGTACTTATCCTATGTACAGGAGGTTTGTAGGAAACTTTATGCATACTACTAACTGGTACATAAGTTAACTTTAACTTTAGTATGATTTTAATAAACCATACAATGAATATACTATTTTAAAGAATAAGCAATTTTATATTTAAAAGATATGTGATTTATGAAACAATAATAACTTAAACATACCTCAGCCTTCATGATAAAAACTTCACTTAAGAATATTGTTAGTGAAGGCAAATCTCTTGTTCCCTTATACTCTACAGGTGTAAAAGTATTTTTATGGAAGTATAATAACGTTGGATATCCTACAATTTTAAAAAATATTATGCACAAGAACTAATATTTTTATTATATTACTTAGCTAAAAAGACAAATGTAGTGTCAAGGTCCCATTCCTTTAGCCTGGGCTCTTGTTACATTGTTCTTAAATATTATGTCTGTGAATTACCAGTGATATCATTATCTTGGCAAAGTTTAAAATGTTCTGTGCAATCAACTTGTGCAATAGTAAATTTTGACTCTTTTGAGTTGACCAATTTACCAAGCTCCTGCCAGATCGGATAGAAATCAGTACAATGTCGACACCTGCAACCATGAAACAGCAGATTACAGATGAATCCGAACCGAAGCAATAACCGAAAAATTACTCAAATTACGTAGGAACCAGAAATGCTTACCACGGAGCAAAAAACATTATAAAGTTTCCATCCATTTCTTCTATACGTTTTTTGAAATTACCTGGGTTGTAATCGTAGACGAAGCTATTTTCGGGAGCAACAAAATAGGGCAGAATCATAAATAATACGAAAATTAAACTTTTATACATTTTCAGTACTGTATTGAGACTAGATAGGTATTTAATATTATTTTATTGGAAATTGTAAGTAAGAAGTTTCTTGATCCAATTAATATACACTCAATGTCGACTTCATTTACATAAAATCTGAAAATTGGAATTTAATATCCGAATGAACCTGACTGAAGAAAAATCAATATTTCATGTCAAATTCAATCGAATGTCACCCGTGACATAACCAAACACAGACTACAAATTAAATATTTAAGCTGTGTCTCCTTTTTTTTTTGTGCGCTTCTTTCCTCTTGCTTGTGTGGAAAAGGCAAAGGTTAAAACCAAACAGCCTGGACTTAAGTTACTCTTCTGATTTTTTAATGGATCCAATGGATGTCAAGTTGTTCTGATTATTAATTTCATCTTGCTTTCTTGCTGTAGGTTCAGATACTTTGGATTCCGACGTGAAATGTAGGTGTTTATGAAGTTCTTCAATGGCTGTGTCTCCGTATCCATCTCAGTTTCACCCCAATCACCCCACTCAGTTTTGGGGGGGCTAATTTAATGAATAAGATTAAATTCCTAAAATTTTACTTTGTACTAAACAAAAGTGCCCACTCTATAAATAATCAAATTAATAGATAATATTTATTTCGTATAATTTCAGATATACTTCTTGAGTTGAACGGTTCGATTTCCGAACATACAAAAGAATGTGGTAATTCTTCAAAATGGTTGCTTTGTATGGTTTGCCAACTTGCATGTCTGTGTTTCAGAGTTCTTTGTTTTCGTAATTTGGTTCGTAATTATAGCAATCAAGGAAGTAACTATCTATTCCCCGTTATTTTAACAAAGTTCAATAATAACTAATCCATTGGAAAAGTGTGGTGTGCAGGAAAGATGTCATCGGTAATGTGAGAGCTTTCGACTATCATTTTTATTTTACGGGATTATGACGTCTGCGATTCCACTTCGGTATATAATTCAGTAAAGAAACAACAGGTAAATTGTTTTTACTAACGTATCTTGTATAGATGTAGCGCAAATTAGCCAAATATATGAAATAAAGCTGCCTCTAATTTTGGCATTCCAAAGCTCGTGTCACGATGATAGATTCATGTTGAAAAGTATTTCGCTTGTGTTTCAAATAATATCCAAAATAACTGTTCAGTAATATGTTTATTTATGTAAGATGCTATGTTAGTTCATGTACAATTGTATCGTAGTCCTGTAACATCCAACTAGAAAATGTTTCATGTTGTTGTGACCCAGCATAAATGTAACATCTCCTTTTCTTATTTACAGAGTTATTCACCACAAGTGTGTGTAGTTGCTGAAGTGTAAACAATGTTGTTTTGATCTTGAAAAGTGGAACTGGAAGGAATACCAAGTGTTCATCTGGAATTTTGACGTAACCGTTTGAACTGCAAGAGGCATACAAGTGTTATTAAGTTGCAAATGCGAACAGTGGCTGATCCGTGTGGATGGTGGGGTGGGCTCGTGTGATGGGAGGGGTCGGGTAAGCCGTGACGCGCTCGGGCGCGGGCGCCATGAACTCGCCGGCGCCCGGCAAGACGGCCACGCGCTCCTCCGGGTATAACCAGAAAGCGCTTGCCGAAATCCGCAACTCGTTGCTTCCATTTGCTAATATTGGAAGCTCTGACCCACCTGGGTCATCAGCGGCAAGCACAGTCAGCTCTGGTGTAAGCTCCGGATTTAGTTCCTCCTCAGGAAATGGATTAGATAAAGATTTGAATGTGTTGCCACAATCCTTGAATCAACTACTTGCTTTAGGATATGATGAGGTAAGTGTTTTAATTACTCATTGTAATACTGACGGTGTGGGTAAACATTAAAAAGTTTTAGAAATTTATCATGTGTTGATTAACAACTGAATCCATAATTTTGAATTATATTTGTACAATATTAATTATTATTATATTTATTTATTTGACAACCACTTTGGTCAAGCAGTTGACTATTAACCAAGAGGTCACGGGTTCAATCCCCACACTGTACAAACATTTGTGTGCATAAACATGTCAGTTTGTACTGGTCTGGGTGTTATATGTACATATTTATTTAAGTTTATTTGTTGTACTACTGTTGATTCTGATAGCTGTAACACAAGTGCTTTAGCTACTTACCATGGACCCAGATCAATGTATGTGATGTTGTATATCTATTTATTTATTTAATATAAACACATTTGAATAATAGTTTAGCTGTTACACATCATCATTATTTCCTTTAACTTTGATAGAGCTTTCATAAGGGTAATTAAGGTATAAGAACCCAAAGGTATATGAGTTAAAAAATGTTTATCATAGCAATCAAAATGTGTTAATGCCATCTCTTAGCAAGTACTATTAATAGAATAGTAATCAACAGATTATAAAAAATACAGGCCCATATTATAAATACCTTACAGACTAACATACATACAAATAATAAAAAAATGACATAATCTAGTTAAATAATAAACACAACAAATCACATGCAACATATTGTAGCTAATTTACTGAGTAATAATTATTATGAACTAATTTAAAGATAATCTGATTTTTGAGTACATATTTACAAAGTGTTAGAATTCATATATTATGGGCCTTGTTTTTGTTAAAAGTCTTATACTTATAACCCTTAATAAAATAAAATAAAACACTTTTAATTCAGACTTAGGTCCATACTTTTTTGTTAGTAATACAAGTACCTTGTAATGCTGTATTAGTAATTCATAAACATAATGGTCTAGCAAAAACCTCAATTAATTTGAACTGTAATACAGCAAAGATAAATAGTTTCTAAATTTAAATTGTTTTACTAGTTAGGTATCAAAAAGTATGACCAAAATACATTTACTATTGAGGTATGTCTTACTTACGTACCACAATAAGTATATATGCAATGTACGACAATCAGTTTGTTTACTTCTGTTCACTCATATTCTCATGTAACTGATATTAATGTATGTCTTTATGAGAATAAACGTCTTTAAACCTATACTACACCAAAAAATGTGATGGTTCATGGCCACCATCATAAACAAGAAATTGTTCATCTACCTACTACTAATACAAGGCTAGCAAGGGATCCCAAAGATGAACCCTTAGTCCATACATACTGTTGTATGCAGTGAGAGTTGAAAGTTCCACAATGCACTTTATTCTCTTTCTCTCTGGACCTATCCCCATTTACTTGAGACTGGCCTTTCCCAAAAAAATTGTGTAATCAAAAATACCATACAAATTTTAAAGAGATCGGGAACTCATGTTTGATTGTAACTGCAAATGTAATATTTTCTGTGCATTAACCGATTTCATCTGCTTGCCCCACAGGATTCAGCGGTGAGGGCTCTAAAGTTTACCAGTGGGCGTTTTGAAGCAGCCCTAGATTATCTGTCGAAGCAACAGGAACCCCTCAACGGTATCCTGAAGAGCGGCGCTCTCGGGACAAAGTTAATCAGGAAGCCGAGTCTCGAGCGCGACCTCCACCGGGGGAGCCCCGCGCTCGACTCGGGCGCCGGCAGCTCGCGCTCGGACAGCCCGCGGCAGGCCGACGCGCCGCCGCTGCCGCACGAGAAGCTGTGCCGCCAGTACTCGCCCTCCGCCTACGCCGAGCCGCCCCCGCCGCCGCCGCCGCGATGCCCCTCCACGCCGCCCGTGCCGCCCTCCGTGCAGCAGCTCATGAAGCGCATGTCGCCCGCGCCGCCGCTGCCGCCCGCGCGCGGCACCAGCCCCGTGGCCGCCGCGCCCGCGCCGCCCGCCCGCGCGCCCATGATCGTGCAGAACGGCCCGCAGGTGCAGCAGCAGCTCACGCAGCAGATCCAGGCGCTCAACATCTACCAGGGCGGCGCCGAGCTGCCCCCGCCCTACCCGCTCGCCGGGGTGCCGCCGCCGCCCTCCTACTCCGTGTCGATGCAGAACCGGCAGAGCCCGACTCAGTCGCAGGACTACCGCAAGAGCCCGTCGTCGGGGATCTACTCGGGCGGCACGTCGGCCGGCTCGCCGAGCCCGATCACGGTGACGCAGTCGACCGGCTCGGCGGCGGGCATGACGCGCCCGACGCCGATCCAGGCGTGGACGGCGCGCCAGGCGGTGCAGCCGCCGATCATCATGCAGTCCGTGAAGAGCACGCAGGTGCAGAAGCCGGTGCTGCAGACGGCGATCGCGCCGGTGGCGCCCGTGGCGGCCGCGAGCGCGCCGGCCCCGGCGCCGCCGCCGCCCTCGTACGCTAGCTCGATCCAGCAGAAGCAGCAGCAGACGCCGCCGAGCTACCCGCTCGCGCCGAAGCCGTCGTCGCCGGGCTCCACGCCGCCCGTCGTGGCGACGGCGACCACGCCCACCGTCCCGACCACGGAGCCCCCGAGCTACGCGATCACGATGCAGGCTCTCGCCGTGCAGCGGGGGATGCCGATCCCGCCTCCGCCGTACGGCAGCCAGAACGATAACACGACCACGGTCAACTCCCACCACTCGCCCTTACATAAAAAGTTCTCGAACAACGGCGAGCCCTCGCAGGGGTTCGAAATCAAATGTCCGAACCAAAACTGTAGTAATAACTTGTTGAAGGAGCCATGCGCCGCGTCGGGGTCCGACAAGAGCTCGAACGGCTCATCGACGGAGCGCCGACCGAAAGGGTTGGAGAAGATCAGGCATCAGTCGCCGATTCCGGAGAGAAAGAACATTAGCAAAGAAAAAGAGGACGAGAGGAGAGATTGTAAAGTAAGGAATTACTCCCCGCAGGCGTTCAAGTTTTTCATGGAGCAGCATGTAGAAAACATTTTAAAATCGTATAAACAGCGAACGTTCCGACGCATGCAGCTCGAGAAGGAGATGAACAAGATAGGGCTGAGCGCGGAGGCGCAGTGTCAGATGCGGAAGATGCTGTCGCAGAAGGAGTCGAACTATATTAGGTTGAAGAGGGCGAAGATGGATAAGTCAATGTTTACTAAAATTAAGCCGATAGGCGTCGGTGCGTTCGGTGAAGTGACGCTCGTGCGGAAGATCGATACTAGTCATCTATATGCCATGAAGACGCTGCGCAAGGCGGACGTGCTGAAGCGCAACCAGGTGGCGCACGTGAAGGCCGAGCGCGACATCCTCGCGGAGGCCGACAACGAGTGGGTCGTCAAGCTGTACTATAGTTTCCAGGACAAGGACAACTTGTACTTTGTGATGGACTACATCCCGGGGGGCGATCTGATGTCGCTGCTGATCAAGTTGGGCATATTCGAGGAGGAGCTGGCGCGGTTCTACATCGCGGAGCTGACGTGCGCGGTGGAGAGCGTGCACAAGATGGGCTTCATCCACCGCGACATCAAACCCGACAACATCCTCATAGACCGCGACGGACACATCAAGCTGACGGACTTCGGCCTATGCACGGGCTTTCGGTGGACACACAACTCGAAGTACTATCAACGGAATGGTAAGCATATTATATTGACTTTACCTGTAATCTGCTGCCATGAACTTTAGAAAATTGATCTTATCTATTTCTAATTATATAATAGTGTACTGCCTCGTTAGTGTAGTGGCAAAGTTTCGTCCTTACATCCGAGAGGTCCTGTCGAATCCCAGGTTTGTTTCTGAGATTTTCTGATTTGAATTTTTAAAACACAGCTCGTAGTTGGGAAGTTGGCGGTGTTACACCCCCGTGCCTTTGAAAGCACGTTAAGTCGTTGGTCCTGCGCCTGATCTCTCTCCGGTCATGTCGGATTGCCGTCTCACCGAACTTTGAGAATGATGGAACAGTGAGTGCACCTGTGTATTGCGCTCACAGTTGTGTACTATAATATCTCCTGCGTATTTGGCTGATCTCTATTGAGATTGGCCGGCGTGGTCGAAATCGGCCAGGAGGACTAATATATTAAAGTTTATTTAATAGCTACTGGCCTTTGAAATCGCTCAATCAGGCTAAAGAACGAGAAACAGTACTCGTTAGTGTTTTTCCGTCGAATGTTACAACCCAGTGATCGCATCAAGCTATACTGTCAAAAGGTAAGCGTCCACATGCCCGTATCGGACGCATCGCACGTAAGGGACTGTAAACTAAATGCTAGTCATACGACAGCGTGCATTGATCGGCAGTTTTTATATAAGGCAAACTAAATCCGTTACGTGTTATGCTTGCGATGCGGACTTGTGTACGCTAACCTTATGCCGATTGTCTTTCCATTATCCTGCTACACAGGTTACCTTGACAATGCAAGCAAACGATAGGGAATGGTTCATACTCTCTCTTTCTCTCCGTATAGTTCTGATGAGAACTATTTATTAAGTAACAATTATTTATTAAGTATTTTTTGCGTTCACAACGCTATTTTTATATTCGAAAAGACCGCAGAAGAAACATTAGACCGGACTTCCAAAGGTCGGGGGTTCGTATCCTCCCTGATGACCGGAGTCGAAAAGATTTTTTTAACTGTTATATCTTTTCGAATTTAATGTGACAATATGGTGATATTGCAGACCACGGGCGGCAGGACTCGATGGACCCGGTGGAGGGCGAGTGGGGCGCCGAGTGCCGCTGCGCGCAGCAACAGCAACAGCTGAAGCCGCTTGAGAGGTAATAAAATAAGTAACGCGTTTTTCGTTCATAATTATTACAGCCGTTTGACACCGATTGATGAGCATTGGTATCCCCCGCGGATGTCCACCGCGATCGTCGGTCCACTTTGTAGGGGGCCCACGAAGCGTCGCCCGGCATGCGCGGAAGCCATTCGGAACCGCACTTCCCCAACGGCCATCGGTTCGTTTTACCCTACAAGTTTCTATTCAAATTGCAGTTAATCAGTCTTTAAAGTGGGCTTGTTAAGTTGAGCTGAACTTCGTTGTACTTTTGTTAGGTCGATGACAGCAATTTACACCACCGATCTTATGAAGCGATGATGAAGACAGGTGATCTTATATCAATTAAAAGAAATTATCAAAGATTAAGAACAAAAAAATTAATCCAATTTTTTTTTAATTATTTAAAAATTATCAAATAAAAGCTCTTATGCGTTTTTGAAGTCTTTCCAAGGACTGGTTCTAGACGACGAGTAAGATCCAATTTCCTGATGTTGTAAACCCCCACCCTAAGTCACGTTTTTAGTTACGAACAACTATTAAAGTAACGAGCTTGCCTCATTGACAATTGGTTGGCCTTTATGTCTTTAGACGCTTTTTTTGCTCTTCACCTTAAGTCCTACATACTACTTCCTACTAATATTATAAACGCAAAAGTTTGTATGTATGTTTGGTTTATGTATTGTTTGGTTTTATGTATGTATGTTTATTACTCTTTCCCGCCAAAACTACTGGACCAATTTAGCTGAAATTTGAAACTAGATTGATTTTAACCTGAATAATGATAACACATAGGGTACTTTTTATCCCGTTAATCTTAACAGTGCCTGTGGTATACGTAGAAAACGGGTTCTATGCGATCTCACCTGCTGGGCACAGCTAGTAAAAATAAAAATAAATCAAACCTCATTTATATTTTGTCCAAAAAAATCGGTTGTCTGTAAAGTCGGTTTACTGACGATAGTTGAACGTGACAATGTCTTTGTCATGTTGCCTCTTTGTCGCTCGTTCCGCGCTCTCGCTTGCACTTCAAGCCTTGAGTGGAACGCCTCAGAGCGAGGTAACGCCGCATGCGTCATGTTTTTTGGTGCGTGCAGCCGGCTCCATCGAATTATAAGGCGTTGTCACGTCAATAATTTAATTATTTCTCCAGGCGTCGAAAACGCGAGCACCAGCGTTGTCTGGCGCACTCTCTAGTCGGCACGCCGAACTACATAGCGCCGGAAGTGCTGCAGCGCACCGGCTACACGCAGCTGTGCGACTGGTGGTCGGTGGGCGTCATCCTGTACGAGATGCTGGTCGGCTCGCCGCCCTTCCTGGCCGCCACGCCGCAGGAGACGCAGCTTAAGGTACATGCCGGACTATTTTTACACGCTTTTATTAGCTCTGGCTGTATGTATTTATGTAACGGAATCTTTGAGCTCAATTTTCACCAACTTCCGGAAATCGGATTAATTTGAAACTTTGTATCAAGTACCGGTGACAATGCAGTAATTTGATAAGAGTTTTCATTTATCCTTATTAGTAAAAAAAAGAAAATAAAAAATATTAAAAAAAAACTAAATAATAAATAAATAAATAATTCGGCCTACTGTTACAAGTGACTAAATTCACTCTATTATACATTATTATGTTTACTTATCACTAATCATTTCTGCTTAGCCCAAAGGTATGACTGGTAGAGAATGCCCTACGGCGTTAACAAACAAAAAGGTGGACACCTTTTTGTTGTTTTGTTGTGCAATAAAGCTTTAATAAATAAATTACTTAATAAATAGTGTAATATGATTTGGTTTTTTTTTATTATAGGTAATAAACTGGGAGAAGACGCTGCACATTCCGGACGCGGCGAACCTGTCGCGCGAAAGCAAGGACCTGATCCTGAAGCTGTGCTCGGGGCAGGACACGCGGCTCGGCAACCACGCCAGCGAGGTCAAGAACCACCCCTTCCTCAAGAGCATCGACTTCGACAAGGGCCTGCGCAAGCAGGTCGCACCCCACATCCCGCGCATCGAATACCCCACGGACACGTCCAACTTCGACCCCATCGACCCGGACAAACTCCGCAACTCCGGCTCCTCGGACTCGAACAAGTCGGACAGCGAGCTGCTCGACAACGGGAAGACCTTCCACGGCTTCTTCGAGTTCACGTTCAGACGATTCTTCGACGAGGGCTTCACGAACAAGATCAACCTCGACGACAACGACAACCAGGGGCCGGTGTACGTGTGAGGCGATACTGTACTGTGTTTGAAGGATGCGTTTCAATGTACGAGCATCGCTAAAGGAAAGCGAAATAAACTTTCGAAAAGAAACTCGTGATTGAGTGCGAATTTGCAAGACGCCGGGATAAAGAATGTTTGTTATCGGGTCTTAGGATGTAAAATTAATGAGCACTATTCTTTCGATAACTTGATTCTTTAAAAACAGTACTTTATCTCGACGACAGTGGTGGGGAGGCGTGGTGGTGTCGGTCGGGAGTGATTGGCAGTGAGCCTCGGCGTGTAAACGAGGCAGTGATAAAAGAGACACTGAGACTAATTTGTAGGATTTTTTTTACAAAGTGTGTGCCTTTGACTCTCTCTATTAAAACATTAGTCTTGTAAACGTAACGAATGTAACGTATTTAAAATTAATTAAAAACCGTATTGTTAATAATCCCGGTGATAATGTTGTAATATTGTATCGTTATGTATTTGTAAGAGTAATCTTATTTCATTGTAATATATGTAGCGGATGGAGGCAGTGGGGTCATTGGTGCTGTCCGCCTCGGGCGGGTCTAGTGTTGCTCCATTCATGTATACTATTTTTGTAGAGAAATTATTTATGAGATAAGAACAAGCTTACTTGAATTAGCGAATGATTTGATATTGTCATTATATTTTCTTATGTATTTATCGAGGTAGGTCGCTTATGTGTGTGTTTATATAATTGTAAACCGTAATTTATGAAAATGTCTGCAACTCGTTGGTGTAATGGCGATGCAGTGATAGTAGTTCCGAGTTGACGGACCCCGCTCGTTGCGTGCCTTAACGTTTTGTACTGAGAGAAGTCGCTACAAACTGTAGAGCAGGTTTGATAACTCAATATTTTGTAGAGAGTGCAATACATATTTATTTACAAGAACCAATCACATCGTTGTTGCGTATTTTATTTGAATATGAAGATATTGATAAGCTCCAAATTCGAAGGAACATTAAAAATTCCAAAACTATTATTCAAATCATAATTGGTTAGATCTATTTTTGATAGTTTCGACATATATTTGACCAGAGAACGAAATTGTACATACAGTTGGTACATATTATTTATAATTTATGAAAATTAAACAATATTTCAATGTTGCCGCGGGATATTTTCGACAGTTCTCAACAGTCTGTTGGTGTCACTACACAGGTGATATCAGTTTCATTACATGAACAATATTTATTTTAATAGTAAATGTAGGAAAAAACATTTTTATATTTTGTTTTCACTAACAACATCCAATATAACGCGTAGTCGCAAAATAATCTATGTAATTTTGAAAGTCCGCTAGACTCATTGATATCCCAAAGCATTGGTTCCTCGCAGACCCAACTATCATTTGTACAGTAATATATAAATGAGTCACTTCAACCTTGAATTATGTGTTATTGAATGTAAATTGTTTTATTCTGAAATGAAACATGCATATAAGAAGTAAATGAAAATAAAATATGGCAATTTTGTTATATTTTTTTGTTTCACCCTTTACATTATAGCTTGCCATAGATTTTTTATTAGATTTATTCATTCAAGGCAGGAGTAGGAATTCTTGCACTGTCTTATTGAAGTCCTCAGCGTAGTTTATGTGGATGTTGTGCTTTCCATTTGGATATAACTTCAACCTGAAATCGTATTCATAAAATTGATGAACTATGTAAGTAATATATGAATAAATAAAAAATAAATTTGCTCCGATAATAAGCGTCACAGATGGACGGTTAAACATTATACAATAATATTTTTAAACAAACGATTAGTTTACGGTATTGTTAATACACTTATATTACCTAGAGCCCGTAATGTTTGTGAGCAAATGCGACGCGTGCACTTTGTCCACCATGGGGTCCTTTTCTCCGTACAGAATAAAAGTGGGGCATTTGATATCCTTGAGCATTTCGCTGCAAATGTTTCCGTCGTTAGCGCGACACAAGGCGACCGCGCCGTCCACCCACTGCGACCAGTATTTTGCAAACAACTCCTCGCCGTACACTGAGATCATTGGCTCGCGCATTTTTTTGGACCAGGAATTTATGTCTCGCACTTCTGGAATAAAAAACACCATCCTCAGGGGCGGCTTAACTAATAGTGCAGGGTGGGCAACACCCACGGGCGCCGCCGTCTCTGGGGGCGCCGCGGCTCACTTAGGCGTCATTGCAAGGCTAAGAGCATCGTCTTGGACCATCCCGGTACAACAATAACGATATGACAGAAGCAGCGCGGTGGCGGCAGTTATCAAACGCGAGCCCCTTGTGGGCGGCTCCTTTTTCGAACATTTTGTTTCAACTCGAAATGTAAATATTTTACGTTTTTGTACTTACGTACGCTTGCTTCTTCTGTTCTTTGCTTCTATTACGCTGTCTATAAAACTTAAAAAACAAGACTCCTAGGGGGGGGGGGGGGCACCAGAGTTTCATTACACACGGAAGCTACACGAGCTAGAGTCGCCCCTGACCAACCCTGTAGTCTTCAGTGTAGACCTTACCTAGTTATAACTTGTCGCCTTAAAATACATCATGTAACATTATTCACTCTCATCTTTCACACAACCGGTCAAATCATAGATACCTCTTACTTATCTATATATTTACCTACCGTACCTAGCAGCTTCGATAAAACAGGAATACTTGGCGACAAAATAAGGATGGTAGGATTAGTGTGGCTTAAATCGAGACTAACTTTCATACAACTCCAACTCATGAGGCAGGATGAAGGAGTTGGTGCCCCACACGACCAGCTTGCGCACGGCGTCGGGGTGCTTGGCCGCCAGGATCATACTGGACACGCCGCCGTCGCTCCAGCCCAGAAGGGAGTACTTAGGGATGTCTAACGCCTAAAATTATTGCATGGTAAGTAACAATAGGTAATTTCATTGTTCCTAGTAGTGTACTACTTTCCGCCACCGATTTCGCTCGGTTCGGTGATAAAGTAAAATTCCGGGATGAAACAATTCTATATCCGTTCCTAAGGACCATACTGGTCCATCTGTACCAAATTTCATCCAAATCGGTGTAGTAGTTTAGGCGTAAAAGCGTAACAGACTGACAGACTTAGTTTCGCACTGATGTACAGTGCCATATCTAAATATATAAAACTCAGACTGGCTGACATAGTGATCTAGCAACGCACAGCCCAAAGCACTGAACGGATCGGCTAAAATTTTGCATGCAGGAAGATGTTATTATGTAGGCAACCGCTAAGAAAGGATTTTGGTAAATTGTACCCCAAAGGGATAAAATAGGCGATTCAAGTTTGTATGAAACTTTGTCAATTTTGAACCCACCGGATTGAGATTTTGTAATGCATATAGCTACTATGAAGTAGGCATCCCCTAAGAAAGGATTTTGATTCCACCCCTAAAGCACAGATTACTAAATAGTTACTAAAGGTTTAAAAAAAAAGCCTAAAGGTTTTAAAAAGGGGTTGCATTTATTTATGAAACTCGGTGGGCGGACCAAGTCGCGGGCGGCCGCTAGTTATAGTATGAATTTATATTGACTTGGAAGAGTAGCAACCTTCATAAACTGGAACGCATACTCAGCATCTCTGACGTAGAAGTCTGTTGGGAAGTCTCTCTCTGGGGGCCGGCTCTTGCCATAGCCGGGAGGATCCCAGGCCACCAGTGTGAACTTCTCGCGATCAAAGCCTTCCACTTGCGGCTTGAAGTCGGTCCAGATGGAGCCGAGAGCGCCCGGCAGACACAACACGGTGTGGGACCCAGTGCCGACTTTCACATAGTTAATGTTGTGTGCGCCGACCTTTATCTTCTCTTCCTAAAATCATCCAGAGGTTTGAGTTCTGGAGCAGTTTTTTTTTGTAATGATTTTTCATTATATTTATGTAAACAACAAGAATTGAAGTCAAATACTAGGTAGGTACCTAACGTACCATACCTAACTTCGTCGAACCGGTTCGTTGATTCAGTTTACTGTCAATGAAAGGGATGATAATGGTAAACTTACCGTTGGTAAAACATTGGTCGAGAAAGGGGCGAAAATAACTCTTACTTTCGAGCTTACAGGTGATAATCGATTTAAACACTTTATTAACATTTTACGAAAATATTTTCTAGGTTAACTATCACTAAATTGTCGTTTCTATAAATAAACTTTATCACTATTCAACAATGATAACAAAAGAGTTAACAATCACTTGTGATTAGCAAATTTCAAATTTTCTTCCTTTTCCGTTACGAAATAAGGTTCATTTTTATTTACACAAACAAATTATTTTACATACTCGAACTAAAAATCTTTCTAGCTCTTTCAGCGCACTATGACACTCTCCATTTGACGTTTCAAGCCCCTGTTCTTGTCCAATAGTATTATTGAAATCTTACGTATATGTTTCCCAAAAAGAGCGTGCCAAACTTAAGGAGATGATAGACTATTGGATGACTATCGATAAAAAAAATCATATTATCAATACAAATAGGATTTATGTGTATTTTAAAATCATCAATTGTGAATTTGTGAGCCTCTCATCACCTCACCTCTCTATTTTTTCTCAAGTGTCCCGTAAAATAATTAAAAAAAAATAACTTTCCAGAGATCAAATTCTACGAGAATATTTGACAAGAAGTTAAGTAAAGAAAATAGCGTTGTAAACGCGAAAAAATACTTAACAAATAAAATTATAGCCTGTTTCTACTTAACCGATTGTTAAATATTTGTAAAAATATTTCTCTCGGGTGTTTGAGGGTGTCTCCCACAATCATTGATGAAACATACGCTGGTTCAAAGCGTTAAAAAGCACTTACAAAATTCAACGACTCCATTAAGGTTCTCGGTAGCTCAGTGGTCAGAGCATTGGACCGGACTTCCAAAGGTCGGGGGTTCGATTCCTCCCCGATGACCGGAGCCGAAAATAATTTTTTAAGTGTTGTCTTTTCGAAATTAAAGAAGTATAAGAAAAATATTCATATACAGCTCATTTGTACACATAGCAATAAGAGGTAGGTTCAAAATTGGAAAATTTCAGAATAAACATTTAAAGAAATAGCATCTCTGACTTTTACTAGTGATTTTTTTTGTGAATAGTCATGACTCATCATCTCCATATAAGTTTGGCACGCACTTTTTGGGACAACCTGTATAATAAAATGAATTGCTGTTCGTTAGTCTCGCTAAAACTCGATAACGGCTGATCCGATTTGAATAATTATGGACTTGAAATATTTGTGGAAGTCCCGGGAAGGTTTAAAAGATAAGATTTTTGTCACATAGCAACGGGCTGGACAACGTGTCCTGGGTCAGCTAGTTATTAATAATACCCTCGGAAAATATTAATTAGGATGAACATCATATTTAGGCCGGTGCCATACGTTGGCCGAACAACTCGTCTCAACGTTGACCCGTTTTGTTCGTGAAGCGTCCACACGTTGGCGCACAAACTAATTCAATACCGGCAGGGCCAACGTGAGGATGTACGATACACTCGGCGCGAATATTAAACCACATATAAAAAAAATCGTGTTACTCATTTTTCGGTTGTATTGAATGCTAAATATGCTGTACCATGTTAAATTCTTTTTAAATGATGGCATGCTTCAAGAAGATAACAAAGTCATAATTTTATCAAAATTCTTAGTGGAATCCACTTCATTTTCCTCCATTAACATTTACAAAACAAAAAAAAACATGCTAGTAATTATTTCATTCATTTTAATAATATTCATTTGACATATACACACTCGGCGGGTGCTGTGAAAAGTCCATAGAGAAATATTATGTATGGAAAAGTCTGAGCACATCGCCAAAGTGTGGACGGCACGCGAACGGCCAACGCGGAATCCTTTGAAGATATCGACACGGGAGCGCGAACAGCCAGCGTTGGTACCGCCCGAAATCCACATTCACAAGTTGGATGGTTCGCCTAACGTGTGGATCGGGGGTTAAAAAAGATGTGATGTGCTGACGTAAGAACTTCATTGTGAGAACAGCCTATAGAAGTCTTTGGCTGGTATTCATTAGGGTTTGGGTTTGTCGACTGAAGGAGCTAAAACCTAAAATTAACAACAGTCAACAGGGAGGGAGGACAGGAGTGCGAGGTTGAATCGATTTTAAGTTGGGAAATAAAATACAAAGATTAATAGTTATTAAAATTAAATTTATTTTATCAGTAATTGTTGACATAACAACCTAGCGATTTATAACTAGCATTAAATGTTAAAAGCATGTTTGTATTAAATAAACGATTCCTCTGAAACATATTGTTGTGACAAAAATTACATATAGGTTTGGGAGTATGATAGTGAAAAAGATTCTTATAATAAAATAATACCACGCCACAGTTAACTCAAAAGTAAATAATAACCAGATAGCAGATAGTGTGATGCACTGTGCACATTTTGTCGGAACAGTCGACATCAAATGCAAAATTTTCTAACAAAAATATTATATTTACACTGTTTGCCGACCGTACCTACACTTGCAAAATGACCGGCCTATTTCAAGCAGTGAAAAAATCTTTATAAACCCAGACACTCCACAAAGGATATGCAACATCATTCAGGCACATCAAGCACTCTATACTGTCATTTTTTTTTAAATAAATTCGATCTCAGCACAAAATGTTGTACAGATGGTTGTTTAGCAATAAATACCCATATCGACATAACCCTGGCAGTGAACATAGCAAATTACATAAGGCTAATAAACAATCGTGATTGTTTTTATTTTGCTCGATTCGAATCACACGGGGAACCTGCTATTGTTCACCCACTAGCGTTTTTCCCATAATAATTAATTATTAAATACGAGAGGCATACCGATACCGATAGTAAGAGGGCGACCACGAATAACCTACTCCCTATGACAGTGTAGCATCACACACTTTTTCATCAGATATTTATATCTTTCTACAATCCGCGAGCAGTATTAATAAACATCTGTCGAATTTGCGTTTAAAGTCACACTACCCATGGACAGCGGGCCAACACCGACGCAGTGCCGTAACTTTAGTGCCGAGATCGTTATAAGCACAGTGTGACTGCGGTTAGAGCTCGCCAGCGTTGCACGCATCTTCATAACTCTTCCCTCGTTGTTCGGGGTCGAGCTTGATCATGTCGTCGATACGCAGGATGGTGATGGCGGCCTCGGTGGCGAACTTGAGCGACTTGATTTTGGATATCGCGGGCTCCAGCACGCCGGCGGCGAGGTTGTCGCGCAGCTGGCCCTCGTTGAGATCTAGCCCGACCCATTTCAGGTTCGCGTGCTCCACCTGTGGCATAGTGAAAATATTTAACTTACGTGGCACGCAAATGAAATAAATATTTTTGATTGATCTGCTGGATAACTACTGTTTGTCATTTAATAACTACATATTTATTTATCAGGGTGAGTGAATGGATGGCATTATGATATACTAGCTTTCGCCCGCGGCTCCGCCCGCGTGGACTAATATTTTTCGTATCCCACGGGAACTGCATATTTTTCCGGGATAAAAAGTAGCCTATGTGTTATTCCAGACTATTATCTACCCCTGTGCCAAATTTCAACCAAATCCATTCAGTAGTTTTTACGTGAAAGAGTAACAAACATCCATACTTACAAACTTTCGCCTTTATAATATTAGTAGGATTTATGAAAATAGTTTAGAATAACAAGATACTACAAAAAAAATCTATCGCTCTAAACATGATAAAAATACACTACAAATCCAGTGGGGTGAACATCAACAAGTTTACTATTCGTTAACTTGTCAGTTTGTATAGAGAAACTGACAGTTACAATCGTACCGTCAAAACATCTGAATGTTTTGACGGTACGATTGTACGGTACGGATGGTACAGTGAGGTGAGGACGAACATTTTCGTGTCGTCAAAATGTCAAAAACTGACAGTTTCCCCATACAAATTGAAAAGTTAACGATAAGTAAACGCTACGAATACGTAACGATAGTTATTTGTGCTTACCCCACAGTTAAAAGTAACGGTAACGTTCGTGCTTACCCCACTGCTTGTACTTATACTGGGCACTTCTAACCATCATAAAGGGCTTGTTAACTGATATTCATTTCACCGTTGGCTGAGTAATGACGTCCTCTATATGAATTGAGGTATGAATCCAAAACTCCACGTTAACCAACCTTAGTCTGCGATGAGTTGTGGTACGCGCGCAGCTTGGCGACGAGGTCGGTAGCGTCGCGCGCCGCGTTCACGGCGAGCGTCTTCGGGATCACCAGCAGCGACTGCGCGAACGCCGCTATCGCCAGCTGCTCGCGGGAACTCTGCGAACATGGAGAGTAATAAGCGAATTTAAATTAGTGATAAGAGTAATACCTAGTTTTAGAGCTTGTTCTTTCTGGAAAAGAGTTCAAAATGTAGGGTTATAATAGCCCTATAAGAGCTAGCATCCTACATGGAAATTGCTAGAGATGTTCCGACTACTCGGCCACTATCATAGTCGGCGACTATTCGGCAAATAATCGGCAAAAAGCGCCGACTATCCGGCTTCTCATTTTTTACGTAATTTTAAATAAAATTAAACAAACAAAACATGCGCGCGAAGCATCACGGAAATCCCCGAACCCGTGATCGGCTAGGCGACTAGTCGGCGTCTTTGCAGCAAATTAATCGGGTAGTCGGCTAGTCGGTCAAAGTCATGATCGGCACTTCTCTTCTTCTTCTTCTCGAAGCGGCGTCAGCGACTCACATAGTGGCTGGCCGATGGACCCTCAACGAGCACCGTCAGCACTCTACACCGACGGCACACATCAACATATCTTTACTTGTATTATTAGCCTTTGTGTCAGACTTTGCAGATGCTGTGCTTTAATTTATTTTCTGCAATTCTGCTTGCCAGTCGGCAAAGGCCTCCTCCAACCTTTTCCACTCTTTTCTATTTTGTGCCACTCTATGCCACATTTTTCCTGCCACCTGACCTATATCATCGGCCCAGCGTCTAGCTGGTCTGCCTCACTTCCTATGGCCTTCTCTAGGGTACCACTGGGTCACTATTTTGCTCCATTTCTCGCTGCCTCTTGCTGTGTGACCTGTCCATCTCCGTTTTAGCATTCTCGTCTTTTGCCCTGTCTTATGTCCTGTACTTTTGTTTTAGTCTGATGATGTTGCTTTTCTGCCTGTCTGATTTCTTAACCCCCAGCATGCTTCTCTCCATAGCTTTTGACATTTTTCAAGTTTCCTGTGTTACTTTGTGTTGCAGACCAAGTTTCACATCCATATGTCAAGACAGGCAAGATACATGAGTTAAATAATTTTGTTTTGGTTTTTATGTGCAATTTGTTATCTTTCATCAGCTCTTTCATGCTCCAGTACTTGTTCCAGCCTTTGGTCACTCTTCTACTAATTTCTTTATAGATATTCTCTTCTGGTGAGCTGTCCGAGATAAATATATTCTTATACTTGTATTAAAAGTTTAAGTTAATTATAAATACATGTTCATAATCATAATAATCATAATCATTTATTCCTTCATAAACATACAGAGGTTGTGGGTTGTTTAAATGCGAACTTTATGTTTCACCTTTTCAGGTATATGAAGTATTTACATTTTAACAATAGTACTAATAAAATAGATATCAACCTACAGTGTTAGAACGGCATACAACGGGTTGGTTTCTTACTATAACTTTCCCTCCTTATCACTTAACACATCCCAAAACTGTAGACACATCCCACAAGCCCTTTTAACCCCCGACGAAAAAGAGGAGTGCTTGACCTCTATGTCTGTGTGTGTATATGTGTTTGTAGGCTTTACCACCAACCACATACAAATGTTTTTCGTATGTCCATACTGCTGGCATCTAATTTAGGATAAAGACGTCGTACTCACCAGCGTGGTGGCGAAGTTCTCCAAGTAGATGGAGAGCGCGGCCTCGACGGCCCCGCCGCCGGGCGTGAGGCGGCCGGACTCGAGCACGCGGCGCACGGCGCACGGCGCGTCGTACTCACCAGCGTGGTGGCGAAGTTCTCCAAGTAGATGGAGAGCGCGGCCTCGACGGCCCCGCCGCCGGGCGTGAGGCGGCCGGACTCGAGCACGCGGCGCACGGCGCACGGCGCGTCGTACTCACCAGCGTGGTGGCGAAGTTCTCCAAGTAGATGGAGAGCGCGGCCTCGACGGCCCCGCCGCCGGGCGTGAGGCGGCCGGACTCGAGCACGCGGCGCACGGCGCACAGCGCGTCGTGCGCCGAGCGCTCCATCTCGTCGCAGTACGCGTCCGTCGGCCCGCGCAGGATCATGGACGCGGCCGTGCGCGCTACAGGACTGCAATGCAACACGTGTTAGCACCTTCGTTAATTTATGAATGTCGTATACGGTCATTAGTATGGACACTAATCGGAACGCAAGAGCGCCTTCTAGCGGTGTACTTCGAGCAACTACACATCGGGTGTGCTTTGACAGAGACATAATGTCAATGGCGGTTTCGACCGAGCTCAGTTTCGATCGAGACGCCGCGGAGTGAAGTACTTAGTTGTCACAGATCTGTCGCGTTTCGCTTGGTGCCTAACTTAATTACTAAAAGTGCTAGATTTTGTATTGTTCAAACGTTGTAATTAAATAGTCTTTACATCAAACGTATTCTCATTGCAGGGTATCGTGCAATGAGTCTGCCCACACGATGTCTGAAGGTCCGGATCGAAATCCTAACGATTCCACATGTAAATAAAAAGCGAACTGTAAATTTGGGTGCTATATTCTCGCCATATTGTAACCAATTTCTGAATCGCGCGATAATAGTAAGCGATCGGCGACGGCGATGAGTGCATATGGAGTGAAGTAAGAAAGTGCCGTGTGACCTATTCAGCATTTGTGCCGTTCTTTAGAGAAATAGAGCTTAGTTGGAAGAAAATGTTTTATTTCGCAACGGTTTTGTCCGTTGTATTACTGTTCCAGAAATTGTTTCTTCGAAATGAAACTTTGAGTGCTAATAACAACTATAACAAGACTTTAAGGAAGAGAATTTCACAAAAATATCTCACACACAACTGAAATGTATAGTCGACGTAATAATGCTTAAAAAGTAGTCACAGACGAGGCAATATTGCGCTCGCTCTGTTTATGATTTTGCCCAGAGCTGTAACGAATTGAAATCCACATACCCCTTGATCAAGATGAGCTGGTCATCACAAATCTGTTCCTGAACGACCTCGGCGGCTTCGCCGATCATGCTAGCTTCAAAAACTTCCTCGCCTGAAAACAAACCGTCCATTATTATCTAGAGTTCCACAAATAAGATAAAATTACACAACTTCAAGTTTTTACTTGTTCTTGAGCCTTTAGTTATAATGTGTACGGCTCCACACGCTGGACATACAGTTGGCCCAAAAGCTAACGCTTTTAACCGTTATAAAAAACCAATCACCAGTCAACATCGAGTTCAACACTGTTTTCTGGGACCTCTCATTGGATGATAGGTTTTTTGGCCTAATAATAAGTGCTTATTGCCAAAAGAAACCCTTAAATGTATTACATTTTTGCGGCGGTCTCTGCACTAAGCTTAATTGGGATGATGACACCTATCTTAAATATTGTCAAGAACATGGTGTTTAAAAAACATAGCCCCTATGAAGTTAATACAACCAATATATTTCAAAAAAGCTGTAGAAACCAATTTTTAAACACACAAAACGCAATAAATATCGGTCAACTGACTCCGATTTCTGATACATGACAGTGACGTCACAATCATTTATTCCCATACGAAATCTATGGAGGCAGACCGTTTTGACAGATAATAAAAAGTATGTCAACGATTGGTGGTGTCGTCTAGCCAATTGCTTGTGTTGCAGTGGCCAAGAAGATTTGACAGGTGAAGAGTTTTTATGGTAGCACGGGGTTGTTGCACGACGATGACATAATATGACAATACATATATTAATATGTCAGGATTAACAATGAAGACTAATTTTAAGAAATAATGATAATGATTAAACTTAATGATGATAATGTTATTCAAGTGTGTGTGTGTGTTAAGAAACTTTTTCTAAATCCTTGCACAACTGAAATACTAAGAACATAAATAGATACGGACTTACCTTCCATATTAGTCAACGACGTCAAGAACGTAGCACCGGTGGCTTTAGCGATCCTCTTCAAGTCGGCCTTCTTGCAGCGGCGCACGCCCATCGCGCCCGCCTCCACGAAGTACTTGAGGCAGAGGTCGTCGATGCCGCCCGAGCACAGGATCACGTTCACGCCCGTCGCGAGGATCTTCTGAAGGCGCTCCTTAGTGATGTCCAGCTCGCGGGCGCGGATCGCTTCCAGCTTCTCGGGGTCGGTGACCAGCACCTAACAAATATAGTTTGAGAATGGTGGTCATTTGCACTAGCCAGGTTTATGCCACAATAACTAACCGTTTACATATATGGTTACAATAAGTTTACATACAGTTACAATAAGTTAAGATTTATTCTCTCAGGACTGTTTTTAAGATAAAAGTTAAATTTAGACTTTCAAAGTGGGCTCAAGAGAGAGAGAGAGAGAGAAAAGGGGAGAGAGAGAGAGAGAGAGAGACTGAACCTGGAGATCAACTTGAGCAAGCTGTGCATTGCACTGTGGTGATAAGCAGATGCTAAGCTATTTGACCAAAAGAGTTAAGTAGTCTTTGAAACAGTATTACAAAGTAATTGGATGTTTTATTTAGGAAAGTAAGAAAAGGTAAATTGAGTAAAAGCTCAATAATCACCTGAACACCCATCTTCATCTTAGTCTTCTGCAACGAAAAGTCCAAACACGCGATTTTTGCATTTAAAATCTTCTTGGGCATAGCTTGGGAGGCCACCGTGCAGTTCAGAGCATATCCCTTGACCAACACGCTCTCCCGGGCGCTGCGACCGTGAGCTTTGAGGATGTTCACAGCTTTGATCGGGTAGATGGTGTTGCCACGAGGGTCCATCGTTTTGATTGCCTGAGCTGCATCCACTACCATCTCAGAGAAGAAATCTGCATCACTGTGCGGTATTAGTTAAAGAAATTCAGATATATATGCATTACAGCAAGGTTACATTAGACAACAAGACATCATAACACTTTTTATAATGTGAACCTGCATTCCAATTGCATTCCTTTGAGAGGAGCAGGTTCTACTTTTAAGGTAGGAACAGAGAAGGTGTAATTTGTCTTTTGCACTTTGTAGCTTGTGTTTGAACCAATTTATTCAGACACTAAAATATATATTTGAAAAGGATACGCTCCAATAAGTTTGGATGACATGGTGGTCTTGGCAGCATTGATCAGGGACGGTCTGCCCAAGGACTCCACTGTGACTGTAAGGTTGTCTTGCACATATTTGACAGCTTCTTTGCAAGCAAGCCTGTATCCAGAGATGATGCTTGTTGGGTGGATCTTGTTCTTCACTAGTTCATCTGCATTCTGAAAAATAATTGGCACATATTTGGTAAGTTTGTAAGATTGCTGCTATTATTGAATGTTACATACTCAAAATGATTTATTTATATGCAAGTTTGTACATAGATGTCCTTAGAAAAGATGCTTACAGCACAGACCCTGTAAGGGGTTTTGCATCATTATTTTTTTAAACTTACTTAATAAATATTTGTTAAGTATTTTTTCGCGTTGACAACGCTATTTATTAATTTCGAAAAGACAACACTTAAAAAGTTCTTTTCGGCTCCGGTCATCGGGGAGGAATCGAACCCCCGACCTTTGGAAGTCCGGTCCAAACCACTCTGACCACTGAGCTACCGAGAACCTTAATGGAGTTGTTGAATTTTGTAAGTGCTTTTTTACGCTTTGAGCCAGCGTATGTTTCATCAATGATCGTGGGAGACACCCTCAAATCACCCGAGAGAAATATCTTTACAAATATTTAACAATCGGTTAAGATGTAACAGGCTATAATTTTATTTGTTAACTATTTTTTCGCGTTTACAACGCTATTTTTTAATTTCGAAAAGCCAACACTTATAAAGTTCTTGGACCGGACTTCCAAAGGTCGGGGGTTCGATTCCTCCCCTATGACCGGAGCCGAAAAGAACTTTTTAAGTGTTGTCTTTTCGAAATTACTTAATAAAGTTAATGTAACTTATGAAACCAACATAAAGGTAAAAGTTAAGCCTAGTTAAAGGTTCAAAGACAATAAGTTTTCCCACCTTCAATAACTCTGCAGCAATTATGACTACTGAAGTGGTTCCATCTCCAACCTCCTCATCTTGCAACTGAGCGAGTTCCACTAAGACCTTAGCAGCTGGGTGCTCTACTTCCAACATTCTAAAAATAAAATTGTTAATAAGCTAAAAGAATATCATTTGAAGAGAAAAAGTTATCATGCAGTGTCTAATACAGTACTTTTCAATTACGAATAGGCATGATGACACCTATCTTAAATATTTTTAAGACCATGGGGTTTAAAAAACATAGCCCCTATGAAGTTAATAAAACCAGTATATTTCCAAAAAGCTGTAGAAACCAATTTTTAAACCCACAAAATTTAATAAATATTCAGTCAATTGAGTCCGATTTTTGATACACTACCGTGACATCATGTTTTTGTATTCCCATACGAAATTCATGGAGGCAGACTGTTTTGACAATAATAAAGAGTATGTCAACAATTGGTGGTGTCATCTAGCCTATTGAGATGTGAATAATATTGATAATGAAAACAAGAAATAGTGACTTAATACTTTAAATTCCTCTGACCTAACACTTGAATTCAAATAAATAGTTTCTTACTTACTTCAAGATGGTAGCTCCATCATTTGTGATTGTGACATCTCCTATATCATCTACCAACATTTTGTCCAAGCCAACTGGGCCCAGAGAACTCTTTACAATGTTGGCTATAGCTGCTGCTGCCATGACTACAACAAACAATATAGGTTCCGTTATTCGAAGTCCTAGAGATTAGTTTAACAAACTAGATGACATTTTAGTGGTACTTCTTGTACCTGAAAACTAAGGTATTTTTCATAGGTTATTTCCTTTGTAAGTTAATGAGAAAAGCAAAGAATTGCGAAGATCATATTTTGGAGGACGATTTACAGTTAGCACATACGTTATTTAGTGTAAATTGTTCTAAATAAGGAGAATTAAAGGAAATATTGATTAAAATGTAACCATATGAGGCGATGCATGCATGTGATCACCGGGGCTTTTGCCTCGTGTGGATTTTCACAGAAAATTATTACCATTTTGGGTTCGAACTGGTGCTCCTGATGATCTAGTTCCAGCAACATGAAGAGGGGCAGCGACTGTAGACATTTTTGATTATATTTTATCACAAAATTCACAAATTACTCGCTCGTCACACTTTTTTGATTCTGGAAGATGACTCAATGTAGCCAACTTAAAACAAATACGACCTGACTGACTGACGTTTTGTTTATTGCCAGAGTTAAAATTATAATATAAGTTGAGTGTTAGCGCCATCTATCTATTGATGTATTAACTGTAAACTTTGGGCAAATTATCATATATAGTTTAGCTATTCAATAATAGATGGCGTTAAAGAGACCGTTTATTCATGGTATCAGTTTAGCCAACTCTCAGATATTTCATTTCAGTATTGCCAGACCTATATATGCGTAGATGATTCACTATAAATTTAGCTACTTTAATTATTAAGTGTAATAGTTCGGCTTCTAGAAGCTAGATGGCAGATAATGACGCAAACGTGAAGTTGAAGAATAAGATTTTATTTTCTTTGAAGTAAATAATTGGCCAAGGAAGGGTCGATTTTCCTAATATAAATTCTTCAAAAGTTAAATAATGCTTTAAAAATAAATTGACAGGCAATTGTATACGTGATAAAATGTGCAATAATCATATAAGCACGATCTTAAAAAGTACCTACTTCCATTACTCGTAACTTGTATACAGCAACAACTTCGCTTTGAATAGGTAAAATTGATGGTTTCTCATCAGCCTATATACGTCCCACTGCTGGGCACAGGCCTCACCTCAACTATGAGGTGGTCCGAGCCTTACTCCACCACGCGGGCTTAGTGCGGATTGGTGGAGGGGTGTTTGTAAGGTAAGTGACCAACCTTACTGTCAGATGTTATTAAGCCGCCCGAGGGCCTCTGACCAGGCTTAACGACTAATATCTATCGATATTATCCGGGACCAACAGCTTAACGTGCCTTCCGAAGCACGGAGATGCTTGTAAATAGACGTCACTTATATGGTCAGAATGGTCACCCATCCCAAACATGACCGCGCCTTAGGTAGCTTAACTTTAGGTATCACTACCAAAGCGCAGCAACCACTGCGCCACAAGCACCTCAATTGATTGAAATTGATGGTTATGGTCAAAAAATATTTATGATAGAAATTGAAGGCTTTTTTAAGAAAGTCTTAGATTGGATCTTATTACAATTGGACATTACTTACCATTAGACCTCAGTATTATGAACACTTTATGGCAATAAAAAAAAATAATCTTGATCTCGTTTAACGCAGTCAGAGCTTATGCCACCGAGTCCACCTACACAAGTTACCTACTTTGATTAGATATAACTATTATATCTAATTAAAGTAACTTATGTAGGATGCACATAAGTATGGAAATGGAAACTTGTCAACATTATCTAAATATGAATCCTTAACAAACACTCAGAATCTTGAACATTTGGGTTATGAACGAAAGCCATCATTTAGACTTGATATTAAAAATCGACTTGTATTTGCGGCGTGTGTAATGGACCCACTATCTGGCGGTCTATTAGTTATTACAAGTATTTATGTAGTTAGTGTAGGGTTCGCATAACTATCAAGATATCAGGAGCGTGTAGCTGCTACGTGACGGGATCGCGGGCCCGGTAGAGTCGCTGCGTCAAAGTGCTTTTTGAGACTTTTAAAATAAACATTCAGACCTCACTGTCTCGGGTCTCTCTATCTTTACACGCACGTTTCGTGTAGGTTTTTGATCTTATTTTCAGTAGCTACTGAAAATAAATGTCGATGAGTAAATTTATCTTATATCAATTTGTAGATAATGTATTTTGGTCTCACCATCCGGTAAGCTGAGAAACCCAACCGGACATGTTTAGTTCGTAGTTTCCTTAGGTTTTCACAAATTATTACTGTTTAAAGGCACTTCAAAACAAAGATTAAGTTTTAAGCTAATATTCCTATTCCAATCCAACTAAGTATGCACATCACTTTTTGAAAGCTTAGCAACAAGGTAACAAGTAGAAAATCATATATGCTTAATAAATAAGATATGATTGTCCTAACTGATCCAAAGCCATGGAGCCTCTAGCGAGGAGCGAGGTACGTGCTCGGCGCAAGGAGGATTGGCCCTCCCGGCCGCGCGCGAGGACGCCCCGAAGGTCAATCAGGAAAAGGTTCTACGGCGCTCCAGTTTATTTCCCTGCATTATTACGCACTGAATCAGGGGTCCCTCGATTTTTATGAGGCGATATTTTTTCAGCAACCATTTGCCTACCTGAATATAATGTCATAGTGTAGGATATTACATTATTCTCAACAATAAATATTTACTCTCATATGTACATTATTTTAAGAGTAATATTTAGAATGTTGTGATATACTTAAATACCTACCTGAATAAATACCTGCCTGTTGATTGATGATTACTTATTTTTTGCCTATTGCCTATAGTTTAATTAGCACTAAAGTAAGAAGGTACTTTTTATTTTTTTATAATTATTTAATAATAAGTACTCATGTTTTTGAGTTTGTTGTCATGTTATGTTTTACCTAGAAATAATTCCGAAGTCAAACACGTACAACGTGAATAAACTGCGACATTGTCTCCGAGAACACCGGCTGCCGCGACACCCCGCACTCCAGAGTAAATGGTTCTCAAGAAAAGGACAGAGTGTTTGGGGGTCCTCGACGCTACGTATCTCTGTCCCTGTCACTTATCCGTCATTGAAACGTCCGCGTGCTGTATCTGTACGAGAGACGAGAGCATAATCTCGTTCCTGCGGCTGTTAACCAAGGCCCATGGAATAGCGAGCAAAACAAATCGCGGAGACGGCACATGCGCGCGCAGCGGGCACGCGGCACGCGCCCCGCGCCAGTCGAGCGCCCGCCGCCGCCGCGCCCTGCTGCCGCGCCCGCACCGCTCCATGGCGCCTTCGTCGGCACCGAGCTCACGCCCGTAAGTACCCACACACCCCACGACTCCTCCCGAGCGCCACGACCCTCGCGCGACACACGTTCAGCGCCCAGCATCCGCACCCCGGGGCGTGGTTCGGCTCCACGCACGGAGTCGGCGCTGCGATGCCGCTGATAACGCTGCAGCCTTGTCAACAAATATCGTTATATAAAACGGTGTAATCCTAAAACAAGTTGATAGTCATCTCGAAGACGTGTCTATTGATTTTCGCGAGGATCGACCGCTCCACGAGTTGTCGCAGCCTGCAGCCTCTTTAGTATTCTGCTGCGGATGTCGCCACTCAAAAATCAGTAGTCATTGTAAAACGTGGGAGATATAACTGGATCGTCCGCAGTTATCGCACCCTCAGGGCTCCCTGTTTTCCCGTCTCACTCGCTATCTTATTATGTATTCGATGATATTGCGTTACTCGTTCATACATGAAACTTCTCCGAGTTGCTATTCTTTTGATTATTGAGGATACTGGAAACTTGCTCAGTTGCGATCTTCTTTTTCGTCACACATGTTCTTGATTAATGTTCATTTTATGTTATCCTTGTTCGAACAGTAAGAATAAGTAATTAGCATTTCAAGTGGCTGAACTGCGACCTCCAATTTCGAGGCTGCTCTAAACCGGCGTTTATTCAAATATTTATTGCATTCTACTCGAACGATTCTGCAACCGTGTAGCTCTTGCCATTCACTTTTAGAGTTACAATATCTAACTTATAATGTCTTACTGTCTATGTAATGTAATCCTGGAAATAGAGAGAAAATTCGTGTTTAACAAAGCAGCTTGCGTAAATCAGTGACAACCACACTGAGCGATTCTTTACGGACAGTTAAGATAAGCTCCAACTCTGAACTGAAATAAAACTGTGATTGAAAGGTTTACTTCTTTGTTAGTATAAATTTAAGAATTAATGAAAATGTAATTAAGTTTCTATGTGCTTTAAATTCACATTCACTAAAATAACAAGTACTCTTTAGTTTGTCATACATTCAGGCTCCACAACAAACATTGCTCATCTCTCAAAGCGCCCAAGATATTCCGGGAATGGAAATCATGCCGTCACTTAGGTATTCCCGAGCTCATCTCAAGCACTAAACTATGTTGCGGGAATCAGCCTCGCTATTGCTTAGAATTTACTAAATATCACCACAAATAGCATTCAACGCGCTTTTGACCCCAGTCGAAAGCGGCTCATATCAACATTAGCTTAACACATTTCTGACGAAGCGAGTAGCTTTGGTAGAGGTTTTAGATCCGGTGTTTGTATGTAACATAATATATACAAACGTAACTCACTTCAAAGTAAACCGGCGAAGAACGATGCGGACTAGTACCGAGCAAAATTCCCTCTTACGAAAACGGCAATTTTTATACAGGCTGTTTCTTTAAGGTGCTAAGTCGGTGAAGAGTGATAGCTGAGTACTATACCTATCGATTTAACCCCATGTTTGTTCAGCGATTTTTTTGTAGTTTTCGAGTTATATTTTTTTCATATTTTAAAGTTTTTTTTTAACCGTTTTTTTATGAGTAAAATAATCTCCTTTCTTACATTGAAATTGAAAACTTGCGCTATAGCCTAAGTTTTCATTGTAATACAAAAAAAAGTCGTACTTAATGGGATATTATTTGTATTAAAGTAGAGTAAAAAGAGTGGGGTGCACTTTATGTCGTTTTCATAGTTCTCTTTTCATAGTTGCTAATAATATAATGTTTTTAATATATACTATACTAAGCACCCCACGCTTTTTACTCTACTGTAATATAAATTTTTTGTTCTCAGAAATTATTTTCTCTTTTTTAGTTAGCATAATAAAAGCGAAAGTGTTTTTTTTTAAGTTTTTAAAATTATTATATTTTTTATTTGCTTCGTTAATAAGGATAATGGAAAACACTAATTATTGCATTGTCATCGGTATTTGATACGGGTGAAAAGTATCAAATAATCCGATTTCTGGAAGTTGGTGAAAATTGAGCTCAAAGATTCCGATACCATACATACATACTTTATCTATATACTTTAAGTTATTTTATAACTCATTAGAAAATACAAAATTGCTCTGTCAAGGCCATCTCAGTGACGAGCTTTATTCTTCAGAGTTGAAAAACTTTTACACGTTAATAATTTGAAGATGATTGTTTTTAAGGAGGATAAATGCGGTTACTCTCTGGCCGCCTATTGGTCACATAGGTCGACTGACTGCCTCGTTGGTGTAGTGGCAAAGTTTCTGCCTTACATCCGAGAGGTCCCGGGTTCGAATCCCATGTCGAGCCAAAATTGTTTCTGAGATTTTCTGTTATGAATATCTCAAAAACAGCTCGGAGTCGGGAAGTTGGCGGTGTTACACCCCCGTGCCTCGGAAAGCACGTTAAGCCGTTGGTCCTGCGCCTGATCTCTCTCCGGTCATGTCGGATTGCCGTCTCACCGAACTTTGAGAGTAATGGAACAGTGAGTGCACCTGTGTATTGCGCTCACACTTGTGCACTATAATATCTCCTGCGCAGTTGGCTGATATCTGTTGAGATTGGCCGCCGTGGTCGAAATCGGCTAGGAGGACTATTACTATTACTATTATTATTGGTCACATATAGCTGGAAGTTCACCTGTTTCAACTGCAGTAGATACGATATGTCAGTATGTTACATGACTGGTATTTATATTTATATGTGGTTTATAACTCGCGAACAGACGTCGCACAGCCCCCGCTCTGTCACAAAGCAATACATTTTAATCTGCACACATATTCTTCATGTAGGTATCAAGGTAAGAATGTGATAGCCTCACAGCGCAATAATTATGTAGTTCCTGGAACTGCTAATTTTGAATATTTTATCGCACGCTAGATTTAGGTCTTGTAAAAAGATATCGAAGCGTTAGGATACAAGTCCGAGACCCAGTCCCAGAACTTTCTATAGAAGTCAACGGAGTAATGTGTTTCAATGACGATATGTTGAGAACGTTGTTATTTTTAGTTGTTAAATATAATCTGGTTTAATTTTTTATATATAAATTGTAACATACCCAAAATAGCAATTTGCAAGGAATAATTAAACTGGAGTGACCGCACGGTGACCGCGGCCACGATCATTAATGCGTGTCCCCTGGCACCGCGGCAGAGAACCCATTTATATGCTAATCGCGACCGAAGCCGGGGACCACGCTAGTCCGGATATTAAACGACTGCCGACTCTTTTCCCATCTGTTAGATTTCTAAAGGATGCATTAACATATCTTAGGGTAAAAAGGTGGCACCTGAAAGTATTTTGGCCGTATTCAAACTATTTTCATTCTACGGAAACCTAAATAACATACAGTAGGTATACATTTATAAGTACTGGTGCTTCGACTACAAATAACGTTGAACAGAAGCAACAGTACAAAGATGAAAACGAAAACTAGATGCATTTCGAAAGAAACTTTTCCGACAGATCAAGGGGGAGAAGAATCACGCAAGAAATTGTAGACGGTCGCTTGGCCCCTACAATATTCATAAGCGAACTGCACCGCTACTTTAATTGGTTCCGCTTCACTTTATTGCAGAGAATTTTCCCGGAAGTGTCTGTCGAATGCCTAATTTTCTTGCTTCAGCACGACGTGAAAATAGCCACGTGGGAAACAGAAAACAGATTTTTACTTTTTCCGTAGGCAAACGTAAAGTAAACACGATGCAACAACAAATTTTTACACGATAGAAAGAATTCTATTTAGCCCCAGGGCAGAAAATGCCTGATGGCGTTAAGTTCACCTTTTGTGCAAATTTTATGGTGCTTATAATGCTTCAATAAAAAAAAAATCTCAAAAAATGATGTCAGAAACAAATAAAGGAAGCTATAAATATTACTTATCATAACAATTCGTTATGTTAAGACTAGAGAGCCTGTTAGAAAATAAGCATAAACAGATGGCGAAGTCACGGCTTTCGTGCGCCTTTTAACGTCGGTTGTAGTTAAAATTGAAAAAGTGCCTCGGCTTGAATTTATCTTTAAGATAAAGCACGCAAGCCCGTCGAAGGAAAGCTTTGTCAAATTCATTCGTTGGCTAAGACAAATCGTTAGCTCAGTGCTCGGAGGCACTCGCGCGGACTTTTTGAGTTATTGCCTTGTTGTCGAGAGCCCGTAAATGTCGTTAAAAATATGACCCGTGTTGCCTTGTAGCCAGGCGAAGCAGCAATATCAGAAAACAACAATCGCAGGCGACTTGCAAAATTCAGGCCATGAATTTGAAAATGTAGTACAAATATATATTTTTACTTTACCCATGCATATATTTGTCTTACTACATTGTAACAGGCATAACAGTAGGAATCGCTATCAGTGTACTTTGAATGAGAACCAACACGTTCCATAGTCACAAGCCTGATGAAAAAACTTTGTACAATACTTTCGTTACAACGAGTAGTACGAGCTTATCTTATGCATCAGTAAACAACCATTGCAGGTGAGGCTGCTTGCCTACGTGCTCTCGGGTGCAGGGGGGGCGCTCTGGCAATAGCCGTAAAGCGCAGTCCGGCCCCATCCTAGCGCCGCCACTGACGAGCGCTGAACCAACACGATACGCGTTTGTTTCAAGAAAATTTAATTTAGGCTGTTTTTAAACTAGATCCTTATTCTCATATCGTAACATAACTTTTGGTTAAAATAATTGCAAGATTAACACTTTGATTTGTTGGGTACTGTTAGTTGAAATACCACTTACAGAGCACCCCGTCAGCATACGGAAAAACATTTAAGTTTGGCAACCTAACTTTTTTGCTTATGGCTAACCTAACTTACTTTTTTTAAGTTACCATGTTATAAGCGGTTTTTTAAATTAACTTAGACGTCTTACACAATGTATCGATGTTGATTTCCTGAATATAAACAAAACTAAATAAAATAAAAAGTTATGCTGCCAAACCAAATATTTTATATGGGGTATTTGAAGTAGAATTAAACTTACGTAAATAGAACGATTCGAGAAAACCCGAATAAAGTTTGAACTCGATTATTTGATCATATTCACTTAATATTCAACTTCATTTACGGAGTTAATATTTGTTTGTTTAAAATTATGCGGCGCTTACGTTAAATATTCCAATTGAAAATAGAAGTTTGAACAACAATTCGATTATGCAAAATTATTTTCTTACGTACAATACGACTCGTGAATAAGATGTTCAAAATGCAAAATAAAGCGATTGACCTATTTTACTCTTACACGGCGAAGGTTAGGTTAAGAAAATTGTTCTGATGAAAACCATGTTTATAGTGGCTGAATTTCATGAATGATCATGTAGCATGTAGCGGAGATAGTTAGTATACCGTAGTTTTTTTTACTCTCAAAATTGTATTAAACTGAAACTAAAATGCAATTACACAATAGCGTTAGGTTTCAGGCAGAAACGGTATGTAGGTTGGCATGAATAAAGAATCGACTGTCCGCGCACTTAAATATTTAGCCATATCGCTCTTTACTCGATTTCCACATTATGCAAGTTGAAAAATTGTACTCTGGTGCAGTTTTGGTACTTATTTTCAACCCTAAAACTTCAAAGACAGCTTCGAAGATCAATTAATTACCTTTTTCTTTGAAAAAATTTAGATTTCGGTTGCGTTTATTTAAAGGTCATCTAGTAAAGATTTTTCGTTAGAAGATTATAATAATTTGTGTTGCGCGTACTTTAAGTTATTTATTAAAAAGTCTATTAAAAAACAAAAACGCCTTCCTAAAGCATAACTTAGTATTATGTTTTGTCATTTTAACATAAACCACGGGGGCTACAATTTTTTATTTGGGTTACAAAAAGAAAAAAGACGCATTAATATGATTTCTTTAATCATGGGTGTGTCCGACTCCTATTCCAAGGATAGATAATATTAGGACAGCTACATTTTTATCCTAGAACGTATATTTGAGCAATCGTCGAAAAAAAACATGTATGTATATGAGTCCTTCTAACTAATCGTGGGTGAGTCCGACTTCCCGAGAATCGATAATAGTAGGACAGCAATTTTTTTTATCCTAGCACCTATTTTTGAGCAATTATCGAAAAGCATTGGGATAGTTTTATGTTTTATCGTAATAAGACGATGCAAACTTAAGATAATATTTTTGCAGTAGATTGAGAAAGTTTAGGATAGTATTTTAATCTGTTAGTTATATTCCTGGCTTTATTTGCTGCACACCTTATAGGGTGGATTAATAAGTTCAGTCATGATTATTTATTGGGAGAATCCAATTTAGTGTTAAACGAACCGCTCCATACATATCCATTGTTATTAGTTTTCTGTGCGAATAGCGAAGTTCGCGAGTGGAATTCAGTTGGAAGAGCGTTTTCTTTTCCGTGCACCCGCTAGACCGGCGGAGAATCCATTAGAAGTTGGAACACTGCAAATCAAAGTCGCGCGCGATGGCGTCCGCTCTAATTGGCGCCTTTGTGGCTTCAGCGCGGATCTTATTGTCTACTTTAATTAAAATGTCGGTCATGTTAATACGAAATTAGGGCATCATTGTTCTTTGTTTGAGTGTTTTATTGCTTTTGTTTGTTTTTATGAGAGCCTTAATGATCCACTTGTTCTGTGTTTTTTATCTACTAACCAACCTCGATGGTATAGACTATATATTTTAATAAACTGTTGTGATTCACAAGATTTTATTATTAAACAGAGTAATACTCTACTACTATGGATAATGGAATGCAAGCAAAATATCACAAACTTTGAAACGCAGTAATTCGTAGCAACGCTGCTGCTACGACAGTGCTACAGTAGTTCTTTTCTGTAGCGCTGCCGTTACGAGAATGTAACCATGCTACGGCTCGTAGTAATTATCCGTAAAGCAATAAATATGTCATTCGTGTTTTTTCTTCTTTTTCCTTTTGTGCACCGCCACCTCGTTGTCTCTGCTTGGGCCAGTGATCGACTGGTAGAGAATAACTTAGGAACTATATCCGCCATTGTACTGAAATGGGTTGCAGAACTTTACCCAAGTAATCAACCCTCACTCTTTTGATTTTGCCGTACTCGTCAATAAAAATATGAGGTTAACTTAATGTTGATTTCGTTGTCCTGAATGTCGTCGGCTGGAGAACAATTTCACTTTTAGTAAAAGGTTTTTATTATAACTTTTACTTATTTACTTTCAGTAAAAGGTTATTGCTTGGCTTTGTTTCTCTTTTGAGCCACTATGACACTATCCACACAAATCTTATGGATCAGTATCCGCTGTATTTTTATTTATTTATAGAAAACGGAATAACTGGTACCAGGTATTCTGTTGCCTGTCTTACAGCCAGGATTAATTGGAGTCATTCACCGAACACTCTGCTTGACTGAAAGTATATCCGTGTAATACCAAAGAACAGTTAAGCCTTTGCAAACGTTTAGAGAGCATTATTACGCACACTGTACCAGACTGTACCTACTTCAAATCGAAGGAATCTGCAGAATTCGTCGGATGGCAGTTATTCCGTCGTTGATTAGTGCGAGTTTGGTTCCGGAGATAACAACGAATATTCGTGGCTACAGGCAGGGCTGCCACCTGCGTTGAGCAAGTGACATTTTATTTTCAAAACAACTTGCTAGATAGCCAAATTCAACCCAAAAAGCAGCTAGAAGTATCTACTCTATTAGTACTCTCTGAGTCTAAAGTGCGAGGCAACAGTAATTTTCCGATTCCTAATTTAAATTAACATTTTTATTCAATTAATGACACGCCGAATTAAAAAAAAACATTCAATGACTTTTGCTTTGTATTTGTAAGTCATAAATGACAGTTAATTACAGATAATAATTTCGGTAAATTACGGCGCCGATTTCCAAGTGCACGTGGATTTTAGATTTCAAATCTAATGTGTTATGAGGTGCTAAAAAAATAAGCTCAATATCTAGGTTTCGTAGACTTTATTTAAAATTGTAGCAAGGTAGCTAAGTTGGCAACACTGGCCAAAGACAGGCGGCAGTCGGAGTGCTTCCTGATTACGCTAATTCATTTAATTGTGCGTGAGCTTTTGAATTTGGGGATGGGGAGGATTCATTACCTTTTGCGTAACAGATAGCAAATGTGGATGTTCAATTTGTGCGTTATTATTTTTTGTTTTACGTAAAATATGTAGAACCTGTGTTACGTTAGCCAGTTCTTAATACGTATTCGTATGATTTAAAGATTTTTAATTGTTTAAATCCTTATCACAATAAAACCAATATGAATTTAAATAACTGATAACTTTAGACTAGACTGATACCTTTAGAATTATTACCATTGCAATCCTATGTTTACTTGCTTTAAAAATATCAATGTTTTTATCACGTTTTATAAGGTTATTTTTAAGAATTAATGCCTATTTTTTTAATAGAGGATTTTATTATTTTTCAGGTGATCTGTGGTGGCAGCAGAAAACCGTGGACAGACACACATGCTGACGATATGGTTTGTACATATTTGGTTAATATTAAGCTCAGTATCATGTCAGGCTCAGTTGTATCATCTTACTTAACACTTTAACAGCCGAGCACGCGCTCGCCGGCGTTCCAGGCAAGGCGCTCGGCTATTAAAGTGGTAAATTTTATTAAAAGTCACAAATCTAACAACCCCTTTCATAATATAACCAATTAATGTATCGTACTAATTAAACACCAAATGTACTCCTGGTAACAAAAGGCTGGCCTAAACTTGATTGCCAATTGTTTATTTTTAGGAGACAACTTAAGTCTTTTCTTATAATCTAAGAGCTCACTCAATTACTTCCCTATGTCTTATGGTAGGTATGTTGTATGTAGCAGTGTGGTATTTTTTTTTAGTAGCATACTGTTATCTACATCTACAAGAACCTTCAGTGACAAATAACTTTCGAATTGTGCTACCATAGATGCTGGCGTGGTCGAAATCAACCAATGGATTTGCTTGCTTTCGATGGCATACCTAATAATTTTATAATATAATACTGGGACGACTTATGACATGTTCAAATATTCCTTATTTTCCACTAGTAAGAACTATGCGAATAAGCCTTTTTGATACCTTAGAAATTCTACCAGTTTGCTTGTACGCGCTTTACTGCTAAATAACTGGGTTCTGCCTTCCCCATATTATTACTAGGCTAGAGGTATCCAGTCGCGATCAATGCCTTCTTTCCATTTTCCTGCTACTAGCGACATCTAGCGGTTTGCTTGCAAACTGAGTGGTCCGTTGGTTCGTATGGTTCTGAGGAAACAGCTTCACTTAGTTGTTCATGCGCCACCCGCTAGATGGCGTTAGCCTTAAGCTACTTTTGAGTTTCTTATTCGTTTCTCGTTGTCGTCGTAAATTCCGAATTGTGAGAAGTTTTCAAACTGTGTTGTTTGTTTCAGGATACAGTATGGCCCCGGCACATCGGCTCAATTCACCCGGACGCCTGTCACTCTCGCTGCTATGCCTCTTCGCCACTACTCTTCAAGTCACAAGCGGTAAGTCACGTTTAGTTTATTTTAGGATCACTCGAAGTTTAGCCTTCGCTGTTGTCCGTGAGTCACTTACCACAAATAACTGACCTCAATCAAAGCCTCAATGGATTCAAGAATTTAGATTGGAGAGACAAGTAAAAATTTCTTGCACGATTGTTCATATGCTACCGAAATGAATTGGTTATACAGAAGCAGAAGAATTTTGAAATAACTTTATTATATGCGTGGTATTATTTATGTTTTAGTTTGGATGCTACGAACTTGCTACGAAATATCGTAGCATCATCAGCCAGAACATTGAAGGGCAGCATCGTAGCACTTTTCGTAGCACACACCCAATTTTGTAATACGTTTTGACGGAACGTCCGACAAATTCCTTTACCGCAAACTATATAGGCACTTTGACCTAAAAAGAGAAATACAAAAGGACGAAAGCTCGTTCTAAGTACAGACGACAACACGTCAAGCTAAACACTGCAGGATCTTATGCAGTAGTGGTAGGGGCGCTTTTGCAACAAAAACATAGGCTTATTGTAATCTATTACGGCGCTTATCTAAGAGGCCGGTTAGCAACCCGATAAACCGAAATGCGTTTATCGAATCGTTCAGAGGCCACCGAGGGAAAAGGACGAACCACCGTATTAGTGATTGAATCTCATGGTTTAAAAATAATTTTCCTTTTTGAATACTATAGGTTAATCAAAGTTTACTGTTATCTTGTTCTTTACTAACACTTAGGTTTTGTACTATTATTTTACTTAGTTTACTTATTCAGGTTTTTTGAACTTAAATTTATCCCGTTTTCTACGAAATTGAAAAGCTTGTCAGGCTGAAAAAGATCACATTCAGTGTTAGTAAAGACCTTTCTACACTGTGTAAATTAGTTTGTAATTTCCTAATTTTGTTTAGCTATCTATATCGTCAATCAAAATCAGATTTAAAAATGAACAGGTTTTGGATTTCAGTAGGCATAGTTTCTATTTAAGCCTTTTTTATTTTCGACTCGCAGGACACGTCGCGTAGAACATGCGTGGTTTTAAGATATCCTTCGGGACGGCCATGAGTAACGGAAAACATATTCGTCTCGCTCTAATCCTGCTGAAAAAGTGTTCCTCTCGCTCTTTTGCCTAGAGGCGATCAATAAGGACTCCGATTATAAATTCGAGAATGCCCGAAGGGCATAAGATGGTATTCCTCTAATGATGTTTTATGGTCCGTTACGTTTGAAGACGATTGCTTTTTCCGAATTAGGTGAGGTGGTTTTAATGTTCGCATCGCTTTGATGATGAAATATAATGATATGAGTGTCAAAGGTCTTCAAGATTGCCAGACTCTTATCTAAGATTGTTTTAATATTAACTTCTATGTGAACATGGTAATTGGCGATTCAAACTTATTTCCAAAAATATGATCTCTATTAAGTCCGTGATAGAGGTGTCTAGTTTTATAACATCTAAAAAATGTTTTAAAAGTAAAAGAAGTATGTTAGGTATACTGCACCTGCTCATCATTAACTGCAATAAACATAAGTAAATACAGCTTATATTAACTGCAATAAACATAAGTAAATAGCTTTTACTGCTTGTGTTTTTTTTTAAATTTCCCTTAAATTTTGTTTAAAAAAAGCACAACGGAAATAATTTGGAACTTGCAAGGACTGCTTGTGAGATGATTTTGTTACTTTCACCCTTCGTCCCCGAGATCATATTAATTCATGTCATCTCCGCCACTTCTTTAATAATTTACGCATGTTTTACACTGGAAATTAGTTCCAAAAATAAAACCCGACACGGCTCTTATCTGATAAGTAATATGAATCTTGTTTCATAGTAGTCAGGTTTTATTTTTGGAACTTATTTTTTATTTCAATAATTTTGGGGACATATTTATCATCACCAAAGTTAAGCAACCTAAGGTTTGTTTGCGATGGGTGACCATTTTGATCATATAAGTGACGCCTGTTAACAAGCATCTCCAAGCTTCGGAAGGTACCTACGTTAAGCTGTTGATCCCAGTTAATATCGATAGATATAAGTCGTAAAGCCTGGTCAGAGGCCCTCAATAACATCTGACAATAAGGTTGGTCACTTAACTTACAAAAATCCCCTCCACCAATCCGCACGATTACGTATCAAGTTTGGTTCGAATATTTTCGATATGACTACGGTCGGATTAGGTGAGGTGATGTGCCCAGCAGTGGGACTTATATAGGCATATGAGATGAGATATTCATCACAACAATGTATATACGACTCGTATTGAATTTTCCTATTTATTGCAAAAAACTTAATGTGTCCTAGAGGGCGCCACATGCAATTGATTGCAAAATAACAAAATAATTGACTTTTATGAGATAAGTACTAATGTATTCATTTATGGCTGGTGTTAGTATCCTATCTATCGTTCTCTGAAACTTAGTAAACTAAACTGTCACTTTCCTAGAAAAATCTGAAACCTCAGATAGCTTTCGATTTGAAACTAAGAGATGACTGATATTTTACTTTCAGTCATACTACTGCAATAATACTTTATTGCATGATCGATATTGTTTTAACCCTATTGTTTTGTTCTATCCACTTTTGAATGCTAACATCATTCTAGAAGTACTGTATTGTTGATCCATGTTGTTTTGTAGGTACTATGGTGTACCATTAACATAATTAAATCGTCTGTGACGCTGAACGCGTTTCAAAACTACTTCTTTTGACGGCCTCTCGCGACTGAATTTCAAAGAGAGCACATATGGGATGAATTACGTATATGGTCTTCTTTAATGAGACTCTTATATTATAGAGATTTTGCTTTAATGCGAACTGAGTAGATATTCATTAGCGATACTTTTTCAATGAAATGTCAGATAAGCTTAGAAAAACCAAATTATTACTCAAAAGACCGACTGTTGGAATCAAGGTCAATAGGTATTTCATATCAGCCTGTTACAGTCCACTGCTGGACATGGCCTCCCCCAAGGAGTGCCACAGCGCACGATCTCCCGCCCTTTGCATCCAGTCACTACCAGCTGCCTTCTTCAGGTCATCTGTCCATCTAGCCGGGTATTATCATCATCTATAGGTACTTAATATTTGGAAATGCAATGTTTAATGAAGTATAACAAGATTAAACAGTCAAGTGATAAAAGGAATCATACAATTGGTTACTAGTTTAATTTACTTATTCCTCATTAAAAAAACAAGGTTTAGAGAATGATGTATGCAGGCAGTAGGGGATCAAGCTAAGCTCAAATATTTTGATAAGTGATGCTTGATCTTGAGGCTCAGCTGCCGAGAGCTATTGATTAGCTATTTTCGATCGACCTACTTTCACGCTTGACTCCACAGTGCTCCGGAGATAATATACTCATCGCTAATAGCTCATTTTTAATTACTTCGGATTAGGTGGCGATTTTAACATTTCTTTTCTTGATGATGCAATTTCATCAATTCGATACTTTTTATGCGGCTTTATCTCACGATTCACGATCAATGTAGATGTCCCGCAGTCAAATGCAAGTTGCATTAGACTTCGTGATACTATGAAGAGTTAATTTACTGAAAGGATATGTTCTCTTTCTTCCCCATCCCATGTGATACAATAGCAACAAGCCTCAAATCCTCAATTTTCGAATGTACCATTTATTACATCCGCTACCTACTAGGTCCTCCGTAGTGGACTAGTTGACACCACATTACGAAACCGTATCCATTCTTCCTGGTGTTGCCATAGTCAAGTAGATTTCATTTGATATGTTAGAAACTTGTGATCTCACAGACAACCTATGTAATAGTTTTGTGTAACTATTGTCATTTCACTGTTAAACGTTGTTTGTTTAATAAATATTAAAAAAAAGTAAATATGTCATACTTGCGTCCACTGGGGAAGTATATTCCCCACAAGTGGAGAGACACTCGCCGTGACGGGTGCTGGGCTCTTATCTCGGAGAAAAATCTTTACTTGTCGCGAACTAGGTCATTCCTTGTCCAAACTGAACGACTTCACATATCTAGGCCTAGTACACTCGCTAGCATATCAGATTACACATTTTTGACGTGACAACGTCTTATAAATTGGTTTGCCGGGTGACACTTCAAGAAACTGCGTTACGCTCCGCTCACGTTCCGCGCTCACAATGAGAGCGAGTGAGAGGCACGCGTCCCTTCGACTCGGGCATGGTTAGCCCGCCTAAGAGCGAGTGAGACAGACATAAAAAGTGAAAGGCACGCGTCCCTTCCACTCGAGCACAGTTAACCCGCCTAAGAGCGAGAGAGACAGAGCGAGAGAGAGAGAGTGAGAGAGATAGGCATACACACCGGTTCATGTTATACGAATGAATATTCACATTAAAATTATTTTACCACTCAAAGTCGTTGTCACGTAAAACTTTCGCCCGTATACCGACTTTACAGGCAACCAATTTTTTTTGCGATATCCCTTATTTTACTACTTTTTTGTAATGTATAACAGCTTTGTCTTGTTATTATTTATTATATTTAAAACTTTATTGTACAAGACATGTACAAAGGGTTGGACTTAATGCTAAAAGCATTTTCTGCTTGTCAACCTCAAGGTCATGCAGAAAGAAGGCAATGCGTGCAGTGAAAATTAAATGAGAAAGGTAAATTGTTTAATTATTATGATGATTGTTATGATGCTTGAACTCATATACAGTTCGAGTTGGAAGGAATGTTTAAAAAACTGAGATCGCATAACACACTTAAGTGTTTACTTTTTACCCTCATGGAACCTGTTTTTGTAAAATGCTACATACTATTAGGCAGGATTTTCATAACTCTTTGTCAATCAATGGTAGTTTTCAACATAATATTTACTGTTATTGTGTGTTACGAATGTTGTGTTCACCTATAATACACTGCTCAACAAAGTCTAGGGAACAAGCCAACTATATGACTTTATTTGTAAAATCTTCTTTAAAAAAGTACTGATCTCTTTGAGGTAAACAGGTAGGCTGAATGTTTATCAAACGTTGTTCGAATTTAAAAAAAAAAAAATTAGAAACAAAAGAATTTTCGTAAAATGCAGGAATCTTTCACTTTGATTGCTGTGTAGTGATACTGTATGAGAATTTTAAAGATAAAAATTTGTTTTATTGTTTTATGATTTTATTGAAAAACAAAATTAACTGTTGTTATTCGTAACTTTTGCGACTACGGCCATTATGTCACGACGTCATTTAACGCGGGAAGAAATGATTCGAGCTGTAGGAATGTTGGAAGCTGGGCTACCCCAACGCGAAGTTGCAGCTGCTCTGAATTCTCACGCGAGCGTTATCTGCAGACTGTGGGCACGTTACAGACTTACTGGCGATGTAGCCAAAAGGCACAGAGGCAGGTATAGGGTTACTACGGAAAGGCAAGACCTTTTTTTGCAAAATGTCGCAAGGAGGCAACCCACCATTACGGCTCGTCAGTTGGTAGAAGACCTCCAGTCGCAGCACCAGGTTGCTATCAGTGACCAGACTGCTCGGAGGAGACTCCATGAAGCTAATCTTCGTGCTCGCAGACCACTAAGAGTGCCCGCGCTGCGTCATGGAAATCGAGGACGTCGATTATTGTGGGCACGTGAACATTTGCAGTGGACCGTAGATCAGTGGGCACATGTACTGTTCTCCGATGAATCTCGCTTCGGATTTCATCCAGATTCAAGAAGAGTGCGTGTTTGGCGGATTCCTGGTCGGCAGAGTCGGCTTCAAAACCCACAGGAGGTGCATCCCTACCAAGGTGGTACAATCATGGTGTGGGCTGGAATCCGCCTGGGTGGACGGACGGATCTCGTTTTGATCAGGGGAAATTTAAATGCAGAGCGATACTGCGAACAGGTAGTCCAATCCGTGGCTATCCCGCACCGACAAAATCTGGGCGCAGATTTTATTTTTATGCAAGATATTGCACGACCACATACTGCGAGTCAGGTGATGGATGTGTTCCGCGAGTACAACATCGAAGTGCTGGAGTGGCCTGCTCAGTCCGCGGACCTCAATCCCATTGAACACGCGTGGGATTTACTAAAGAGAAGGGCTTTTAGAAATCTCCCTCAAAATTTGAACACAGCAGATGATCTTTTTTCACATCTCTCCAGAGAATGGAGTCTTCTTCCACAAGAGACAATCGATAGTCTCATAATCAGTATGCCACGACGATGTCAAGCTGTTGTTAATGCCTTAGGGGGTCCAACTGATTTTTAAAAAAGTCCCCGCATATTTGTTCTTAACTGTAATGTTTTAATTTTTAAGAAATTTTATTAAATTAAATTTCTTTGTTTAGTTCTGTAATACACTTTCTTTGTTTTTCATAAAAATTACCTCGTAATTCAAAAACTGAATCCTTTATTTATATACGCAACTAATTAAGCATTAAATTGCGCATCGATTGGTATATAAACTTTAAAACAAAAATATATAAAAATAAAAATATTCCCTAAAAACCTCCTGTTCCCTAGACTTTGTTGAGCAGTGTAGGTATACATATAAGATTTCAATACTATGGTTTCAATTTAAGATGAGCAATGTACATATACTCGTATGTATACTGTTAATGTTGGACCGAGGGTTCCGTACAAACCTGTAGGTATATAAGTAAAAGTTCACCCATCACGGGTATTATAGACTTAAGTATATAAATTTTAATTTAATATCTCAACGCGTTCATGAGATAAGGAGTAGTAACTTTGAAATTTTCTAAATTGTCAAAAATATTTTTCAATTTTTTTTTATATGATGAAACTGAAAATTTATGCGTTTCGTAATTTTTCCTATATCTGTACTATAAGACGTGACTTCGTACTAAATTTCAAGATTCTAAGTTTAAGGGAAGTACCCTGTAGGTTTTGATTCCCGTGCGAGTTTCGAAAATTTGCGGCCTAAATGGCTGTATCTTTTGATTGCGTTGGCTTAGAAGGTTGATTTTTCTACAGCTTCCAGGGACAGTAGACCTAAGTATCAAATAGAAATTTCATTTTGATACCTCCACGCGTTCCTGAGAAAAACGGTCTTGACAGACGGACGGACGGACGGACAACAAAGTGATCTTATAAGGGTTCCGTTTTTTTTTCTTTTGAGGTACGGAACCCTAATAAATGGTCATGTTTTCATCTCTAGAATACGGAATGATACAAAAACAAAACAGGGTTCAAATGCCTATTTTCGTTGGTCGAATAAGTTTTATTGAGTTTACGTTCTTCATCTAAACATTGTAAATACGGACAGACATACTGTTATGTTTCGGAACTAATAAATGTCAAATATCAAATATTCCGCCGGTGTTCGAGCAAGATAAATCGTTCACAGACTTCCGACCTTTCCTCTGCTGACGAACATTGCAATATAAGCTCTATTATTATGAGAAATCAGACGTGAGCGTGTTGGCAGGTAGGTGCCGTATGATGTCTGTGTTTGCAAGCGGTGTCGGGTGTCTCGGAAATAGATTCAGTTCCGCAGGTTCTGGGGGACTCCGGGGTTTGCAGGTAGGAAATATGTCTAGAATAGCATATGTGTGCTTGATTATATTATAAACATAAGTGAAAAGGTCACGACATCTTTGTCTAATAATAGTACTTAAAAACAGCGGCTAGATTGTAACCGACCAAAGGTTAAAAGTAAGTTGATGACACACAGTATGATAAACATAGAGGTAGGGAACAAATTGAGAACAATGCAATTAAAAATATTAAACACCTACGAACAAAGAGAGTTGTTTAATAATTATGTGATAATGAGATTATCAATAACGAGTAGAAACCTATACAAGGCATAAATGTTGCGAAGGTATGTGCAATGCAGTTGAAAGGAGGATAAAATATTTTAAAATGAAAACGTCTCAAGATTCGCCATATTTCTGCTAAAGGTATGCACGATAAGTTACGTGGAACCTCCATTTATAACTATTTCTTGAAAATGCTTTTATGCGACACGTAAAAATCGCGTAATAGCTCTTAGAGTGTCCAACAACACCTTAGTCTAATTTACGATCGCCCTGGTACCCCTTAGGGCTGTGACAGACGAGCAACTTTTTACCCAGGTTTATTTTTATCGAATAGGTTAATTTTTTTTATTCAGTTAATTTACGCCGGGAGTGATGATAGTTAATCGTTATTATGAAATCTCATATTTAAAGAAAGGATTTAAAGAACGATGTTCGCGCTAAGCTTTATTAAAGGTCGAGTTCGGTAAAAACGGTGAACGAATCGTTCACAACTTTCTTGGGAATCGGTAAAACTGATCAAAACTTCTTCAACGCAATATAGTCTTAACAAAGTTAGTTTAGATGTCGAGCAATGTCAAAGATGTGAACCTTATAGATAAGTAGTAAATATTGCCTTCTGACACTTTGTTGTTATAAATAGTCCGTGATAAATAAACTTACAGATCGTTGTACTCAGGGGAATATTTCGAACTATACCAGAGAGGACGGTCTTGATACCATCTGTGGGGTGATCACGAACCACTATCGTTAACTTGTCAATTTGTATGGAGAAAATGTCAGTTTCTGACGCTTGGACGACACGAATACGGTACGATAATGTTCGTGCTCACCCTCCTGCAGTTACGTAGATCGTGTTGCATTTAGTGACTTCATCCATAACCAAATGATAGGTGATAGATAAATGAACTCAATAGATATTCGAAATATTGCACGGGACTTGGCCGCAATCTGTTTTCGCAAAAAGCGTGTAGTCAGCGCACCTGGCGTTAAGGAATTGGCCCATAATTTATGTTTAGGGATTAATACGTGCGCGGCATGGGCCAGGGGAAACATAAATACTCGTACCTTTACATTTTGATCAATAGTTGTGACTTTTTTGTTTTAAACGAAGAGTCAAAGATAAATCATGTCTCTAAGGGACGATTTTTCAATATTCAGATGCCTCTGACAGTCGAATAAAAATAATTGTTCTGATTGTTGCTGATTAAATAAATGTTCATATAGATACGTACCCAAATTCACTCAATTGGGAAATTTGAGCTAGTAGTAGATTAATAGAATTTCCTAAGGTTAAGTTCTCACTATTTCCTAATTTTAACCAGTTATCATTTATCCCTTGTCATTTCATCTTTTAAAGTACTTAAGTAAGTCGATGATGAAGCTAAATTTAATATCAGGGTGTGAATGTCCCATTTGGCAGGGTTCGCCCGGTCATTCGTTATTTTTGCTACATTTGCTCGCCCGACTTCTATTGCAGTGATTTGGCCTGGCTCACAGAGTCGAGCTGTGAAAGTAATTTCCGTTCTGTGAGACATACTAGCCGTACGTGTGTCAAGGCGAATGTGGTTCTAAGGGTTCCATGACTCAAGGGGTTAGTGAAATAAAAAGTGAAATAAACTTACATATTAAGTTTCAGAGTGAAGAGAATATCAATCTATAGATAGGTAATAGAGATTGTTACACTAGCCGTCATCAGTTTTACTGCTAAAAGCTGTTTAATAAGTCAAGCTCAATTTTGACGTGATAACGTCTTTAAAATCGTTTTAGTCGGGTGACATGTTCAGAAACTTGTGTCACACCAAAACCTCACGAGCGCGATCGCAGGTATAACGAGAGAGAGACGGACCGATCTCCCGTCTCATCTCGAGCGCTGCCAGTCATCGGAGTCGGAGCGGACGGAGGCGGTTACAACAATTGCAACAAAAAAAGGTGAATAAAATAGCCGTAAGACGTTATCACGTAAACATCTCGATCGTAAACCTACTTTACAAACAAAAAACCATTTTTTTTTAATTGAATTAGTGCCTTATTTGGATACTATACTTTTAAGACGGAACCCTTTCTATAAAGCCAGGTTCATAATAGTTTTCTAATAGAGTTTATTTTCACTGCGACGGTCAAATAAAGGACGTGTCAACCTACAAGCGAGTATAATGAACGGACCAAATCATCTTCTCGGTTGAAAATAACACGCTTAAGCCTTTGACAGCCGAGAGACTAGACACAATAGAAATTATATTGTTTGGGGGTCACCGGTGACCACCATGGCGTTCAATGTGTTAACTGTTTGTACCTAGTATTCATTGTAGGTCAAATGTACACATGTGAATATTTATTAAATATTATGCGCATCATGTATCTACTTGCATAGTATTTGAATTCCATCATATTTTATACAATAGTAGATTATGCACCGAGGGCGTAAAAGACTGTCATATGTCACGGGCGTTTGATCCTGACCGTACAGAGGGACTCTTTGTTGACTCCTGAGCGAAGCAAGGGAGTCATATAGAGTCCTGAGTAAAGCGATGGATTCAATCAGCCCGAGACTACGACAGTCCTTTACTCCAGAGGTGAATACTCTACTTTTCACACCGTATGCAAGGCAATATTAACATGGCCTTCCCTGTTTTTGTTGATCATGGAGGATTATGTTCATAATCATCGTAATCTTTTACATATTTATCTTTTGAGTTTTCCTAAAAAAGATTATTCATAATTTCTACAGCATATTTTATTAAACTGCAGAATTAAATTATTATCACTTGTACTCATTTTTGTAATAGTTCATTTAAACGTATTTGAAGATTACAAATTGTTCATTTACTTTTCTTCTGAACGGCGGTTTTTCTTGTTCATATTCTGTTTATGGTGGCTATCTTATATATATAAAAATGAATTGCTGTTCGTTAGTCTCGCTAAAACTCGAGAATGGCTGAACCGATTTGAATAATTTTAGTCTTGAATTATCCGGAGAAGTTCAGGGAAGGTTTAAAAGATCTAAAATTAAAAAAAAAAAAGCGACGGGCAGGACAACGTCTGCCGGGTTCACTAGTCTATATATATAAAAATGAATTGCTGTTCGTTAGTCTCGCTAAAACTCGAGAACGGCTGTACCGATTTTGCTAACTTTGGTTTTGAATTAATTTGAAGTTCAGGGAAGGTTTAAACGGTTAGATAATTTTTTTTTAAATGCGAAAACACCGGGCAGGACGACCTGTCTGCCGGGTCCGCTAGTATTATAATAAAATAATCTTTACAATGGCTGTATGCTATGAGCCTTGTTCCAAATTCAAATAATTTTAATCCCTAGGGGATTTCCCTACGATTTTACCTCCCGAGACATTAAAGACTTGCTTTACTCTGACATTTCGTGTCATATAATGTGACTTTGTCGAGCATTCGGCGTGAAAAATCTTTTACGGCTGTGTTGTGTTACGAAAACGGTAAGATTTCCAGCCCGATCGGTGATCAGCGGCCTGCATTCAGTTCGATCTTTACATGTTTATCGAGCTGGTGAAAGCCCTACGCTGCACTTTTGCTCCAGTGGTATCCAATCTAGTACTTTTCTGCCCCAACGGCCAGCAGTTCTTCGCTCATATGCCCTGATCACTGTCATTTGAGCTTACTTGAGAAAAAAGGTACGGACCCACTTTACTAAACGCATCACGTTTAGTAAAGTGGGTCCGTACCTTTTTTCTCCCACGTAAATATCTCATTAATATACTATATCTACTTCATATTACTTCTAATCTTCTAGATTACATTAGTTATGACTTTTTTTTGTATTTTCACTGCTCTTTTTTTAATGTCAGCGAATCTCACGTCTACATTTAAGGAATAAGTGCAGTTTTTTCTTCTTCCCGGGCGTGAGTGACGTATGGAGGTCGAACTAGGTCTGCCGAGAGAAAACTTCTCCCTTAAGATTAATGACTTGCCTCATAGCATCACACTAGATGAAAATCCCAATTTAATTTAAACTTAACTGAAACAAACAGTCTATAAGGAGAGAGCTCAAGTAATAATGGTATCGATCTGGGAAGAATGGCTTCGTATAATACAATTCAATATTAGCATGACCTAAAAAATTTGATTGAATATAAAAGGACACTAAACTTGTTCGTATTATGATTCTTTAATAAAGCGCTACAATTAACCTCGTATTCACGTAGGAACTATAGCTTAAATTTATCAATGGTTTCTGCACCCACGAATTTGAGCCGCAAAACCTGTCATACCAGTTCGTTGAAGATCGAAAAATATAGGAAAATCTGCCAAAATATTGGCAAGAAGTCTATTTATCACAGATTTGTGAGGGTGTTTGCAAAACGGCGCGATCTCTGTAATCCGGACAGACTCCAATAGGGACGCCACAATTAATAAAACTGGGATACTCCCCCCAGGCAGGGATTATGCCGGCAACTCCGGGAAAATTGCCGAAATTTGCCGGAAAAAAAACTGGAAACCCTGGATCTTAAAAAGTTGTACACGGTTTACGGGAATCGTCGTTCGGATATTAGATTTGGGCTGGTTTTAGACAATTTAACATGTTTAATAAAAAGGTGTATGCGTTCTTTTTTTTAATTTTTCGAAGACTCAACGATGAGCATTGTTTTACCCCCATGATAGAAGGAGGCTTACGCTTTTATCATACGAACAATTTTAAATGATGGGATCTTGCCATGATTTCCAGTCCACGCTTGGTTTTTCTTCGCTGAAAGTTTTGCTTTAGCAATATCTTTTTAACAAACCTTACCTAATTAAATTACATTTTCAATTTGCAATAACTGCAACGAAAGTGCCCCCATTCCGTTATCTCGTTTGCTACTAGAGTACCTTCTCTACCTATGAGCACAATAATAACTGCTGTGTTTATAAAAGCAAACACTGGAATAGTTTTTGCCATTATATTGTTACCCGAGCAGTAGAATTCCTAGTTGTATACGAAAATATTGGAATAGTTTTCCTAGTCTGCTCATACAGTTTTGCTCAATTTGACGGCCGTGTTTATTTAAAAAAAACTTGTTTTATAATACCTCGAAACATATAGTATTGCGTCTATTTTAATCTATTTTATGAGGAAGGTAGCTAAAGTAGATATAGTGAATGTAATATTATATAAATAATTTTAAAATCAGTAGCATTCACGTAGGAAACTGAAGCAAATATATTCTTCAGCAAACTATCTTATCAGATGGGCTTCCAAATGGGTCCACTGAGAACACAATGACAATCACAGCTATGCTTTACATCACTTTACCGAAGGTTAACACATTTGTCTTCTATTTTCTTACAAGGTACCGTGACCAAACAGATCTCAAAATTAGAAAGTTTAGAGCGCGCCTGCCTTCGGTCGGCAAATCCATTAAGATCTGTAGATCGCAATAGGTGTTTTTCCTAATCCATCTCGGCAGCAGATGTCCGTGCATGATTGAAGTTTGTCCGCCCCCGCCCTCGCCGGCGCGTCAGTAGCTGTTTGCGAGCCGGCCGCCACGCACCCAGCGCCGCAGCCGCGTGCCCAAAGAAGTTAACGCGCGATTTAAAAAACAAAAAGTCAAAATATTTACCATTTAAAAAAAAAACGTTTAAATTATTTTACGACAAAAAAAGAAGAATTTGGTGCTGGCTGATGAATATCAAGGAATTAGATAAATAAAAGATAATTAGAAAAATAATCAGTTATTAATTGATGTCAATCTGATCGTTTAAAATTTTTTGGCCAATTAATGAAATAGCTGTAAAAATAGATAAAAAGTGTTGTATCATTAACAATTCATTATTTTTATTGATTTGTGTTGGTGTAAGTACGGCGTTTACATCGAATTTTTGAAGATTGGTAATTATGTAGACGAAAATGAAAGTGGTATTTTCTATATTTTGAGTACAGCAGCGGTAGAGATACTAACAAAAAGTTAAAAACTAAATAAAACTTTAAAAAAACTTTTCAGTAATAAATTCTGCCTTCATTGGAGTAACCAAGTTATCTTGCTGAAATAAAATGAGCAAAGTTTTGCACAAAGCGAATTAAGATCATCCACACGGAAAGAGATCAAACCAGGATCCGTGTACAAACGAGTCCGCCCCGCGCCTCGCCGTGACAGAGAAGATACGGACACTGCAATAATTTATTCATCATATCAGCCTGTTACAGTCCACTGCTGGACATAGGCCTCCCCCAAGGAGCGCCACATTAATTTATTAGAATAACATAAATACATTTTCGTTTCGTGTACTTTTTGAGTTCTCTTCGACGTATTTTTATTGCATTAGTTTTTTTTCCAAAAAAACACGAACGCCGAATCATTAGTTAGTAATCATTTTGAAACCTAATACGAGTATTAGTATACTTTAAGTACATAAACTACTCGGTGACAAATTAAATTTGTTCTTTTGTTGGGGATATCAAAGTTTGTGTAGACAAAGTCTTAAAACTTTGATAACACTAAAATTGGGCTATTTAGAAGTTAATGTGGACCACTAATACATACAAACTTACCTAAGTTATGGCTGTCTTTTACTCAAAGAATACTTAAACTTTTTATGTGTGTAAAGGTGAGTTTAGTACTTTTAACGCTATTAAAGTTTGTTCAAAGGATGACAAATAACTATCGTTCTTGATTGAAGTGTTAGTCATCCCATTATTGACAACTGATAATAATCTTCGGGCTTGAGTCATCTAAGAATATCGTTTTCAGTAGGTACAACAATTAAGCTCACCGTCGTCACCCCTTGTCATATAAATTTATCTACATATGACAGGGCTACATTGTTTCGCTGTGGCAATTTCAATATCAATTTGCCTGCCAATCAAGTGCGCTTGTCATCACAATTTGATCTCGCCACCAATCACCATATCTGCTGGAGTGCATCATGGCTATGATACGATAGCAGGTAGCATACATACCTGTTTGTACTTTAATTTTTCCCTTGGGCGGTCTCACCCAGTCCGAATCTTTAATCGCGGTGTCGACCCTTGTCAACATCTCATGAAAGGTGGGTACTTGGTTGTTGTAGAGATTTTGGTCTGATTGCGTTTATCTATTGGTGATGATACAAAATTAAGCTCAAAGTTTGTATCTATTTTATGATCTATTTAGGCGAAGTCAAATGATGACAATGTCAAGGGATGACATAACTTTTTGATTGAAATTAATTCTGAAAATCGAATGAACTTATATTTAGGTATTATTACAACTGAAGTGTTTGCTAGTACTAATTATGATTATTATTTATATAAGTACTTAGCTGAATCTCGGTTGTTAAGTATCAAAGGCGCTTACTGTGCTTATTTCCATGACTTTTAACCAGTTACACGTTAATGTTAAACCCGCTAAGCCCTACAAACGACTGTTCCACTTTGGGGCTTGCATCGGAGACTGAGTTTTGAGCAATATACTTCGAAACTTTGTAAAGTATTAGCCATTTGGTTTAATTCTGATTTCGTCACATAAAACTGGTGTACCTTTACTTGCACGTATTTGCATTTTGAGCGAATTCATCCAAGTTTGTCTAATTTTTGAATACTTCCATTTAACAAGAAATTGAGCCAATTTGAGAAATTGAGAAATTGACCTGAAACAGCGCTATGAGTTTGTGCGAGAGATATTGGCAAGGATTCACGAAGAAAGGGTACATAGGTAATTATTAAACGGCAAAGTTTCAGTATTTTAAGTTCAGGAATTTTCTTAGGGTATTGACCGGATGGAGATAGGATATTATTACATTGTACCTACTATCGACCTTATTGCTGAACGAAACAAATTTGTTATTTTTATGGCGTACATCAAAAAGAATTGTTTAAATTCTGGTATGAATGTTCTGGGTACAGAATGAAGAAATGATTTGTACCTGTTACTGTTATATGAGCATTTCGGACAGCCGAACGTAATTACGCATTTAAAACAAATGAACGTACAAGACCAATTCTCGACCGTGCAATAAATTCATTGAACTAAACACACTTAACATTGTTGAAATTAGCTCACATACGAGTACACGAGACGACAGACAGTTAAAGATAAAACATTTGATAAGTAAATTAAACAAATACGTATTTTACTATTGTCTGCAAGGAAAGTGTTTATAAACATCGTATCAATGCTCACAACAATAAAAAAAAATTGAGGGTTCACTTTTATGAGCACATGTGCACTATCCGGTTAAAATATGAAATTACGACGCCATAGCGTTGCCTACATATTGTGTAAACGCTACATAGAAAAAATATTTCAAAGCCATGGATTTATAATAAAACCGCGATTCCATTCAACCTTTATTTCGTCGCAGTGGAGAGCGGGCTAATTAGTCCTAAGCTTACCATTGGAGCCCGTAAGAGGATTCCCCATAAGACGATTATCATGTCAAACGGAAAGTTCTGTTATATCTTTATGTACCCCTGTAATGTACACTTATGTAGATTTACGTTTAAATCTGGAAAAAGTTCACTCATGACTTCATTTATTGTGTTGGCGTGCTTTTAGGGAAAGAGTTACGTAAAATGAATTATTATTACGATCTGTTTTTGGTGTGTGTCAGTCGTGTCAGTTATGACACGAGAAAAATGTGTAGAAGTATATCTCAAAACTATAGTCGCGACGACCGTTTGGTGCAGTGGTCCACAGGTCGGATTTCTAAAACCAAGGGTCGCGGGTTCGATCCCCGCACAGTACAAGCGCAAGTGTGCATGAACATGTGTGTTTGTACTGGTCTGGGTGTTTTCTATGTATAATATGTATTTATTTACAAAATAAAGTATTTAAGTATGTTTATCCGTTGTCTGGTACCCATAACACAAGCCTCGTAGCTTAATTTGGGACTTGAGAATTGGTGTGATAGTTATGAAATATTTATTTAAATGAAGAAGAAATTGTCCATATACTTCAGTATCCATCTCATTACGAATTTTTGTCATTGAGTAATCATTTTGCTACAACTTATGGATATTCCCTTTCTAGCTGGTTGCCTGCCACGCATCCTACACTTCACTGTAAATCTGTTCGTTATTTAGTAAAAAACGTTTAAAAAGTGTGTCAACTGATAAGAATTAATTGGCTCAATTATAACTAAGTCTGTAGCAACTAACAAATCGACAGGTATTTGATACAGAAATAGGTATCGATTTACCACAATTTGGGTCGGGATTCGTGAATGTTTGGTTGGAACACTAGTTAATGGAGATTAAGCGCTATAATTGCTCGGATATGGCCTCTTACTTGCTTTATTAGTTTCGCTTAGTAGCAGCTGTGTGTGAATTGGATGATATCAAGTAGTCTTCATTGCTGATTTATTTCATGCATCATTTATTAAAAATCACTAGTGGCCGCCCGCGTCTTAGTATGCGTGTAAACCCTTTATCTTCACAATACTCAAAAACTTAACCATCTATCGTTAAGCTTTGAGTTGATTTTTCAATTTTTACATGGGCTTGATTTTTTTCGTCGTGCAAAAAGTCACTCTTCAGTCTCGTAACTACCTCCATAGTCAAAAAACATATCGTTACATTGCTTCGTTGCGTCGTGAAAGAAGGACAAACAAACAAACAAACTGACTTTCCCATTTATAATATTAGTAGGGTTTAGTGGGGAATGCTGGGGATAGCCCTCATGATGTGATGATCGACCATTTTTGGACCTGTCGAAACTTGATTTTATCAACTTGGAAAAACTGTGTGGAATGTCAAAAATACCTATTAAGCTTAGCCCGTAGGTAATGTTGGGTAATTTATTAAAAGTAATGAAAATGAACCCCACTATAAACAGTACAGTAGACATTGAAATTATACACTTTTAACGGATTATTTCGCGATGTATTTCAAATTTTTTTCACCTAATGTTTTGGACCCTTTACAGCGTTTGTGGTAACAGGAAGGCTAAGGTGTTAGTTGTCATAACATAAAATATTGTAAACTACCATCATAAGACTCATGTGGTTTTATCTAAATATGCAGGTCTGTAAAAAGTAAAGCCTTTCAGCTTTATACGATAATCGGCTTACGTGCATTCCTCTTATTCGGGCGCTGCGGGGACTAAATTACCCTCTCTCCTTTTAGACAGAGTATCTATGACGAAATTTAGAAGAATTTTCGGTCATAAATAGCTTTTGCGTAAGTTCGCAGTTAAGATAAAGTAGATTATTAACTTTATTTGAGACGCGATTTAGTGCTTACAGCTTTAGGCGTATAGAATATGATGACATGATTTTAATGCTTTATACATATTCCATACCAAGACTTGAGGTTATTTATTGTAAATCTATTCAATGTAAGAAGAATATATAGATATTCTCATCGTATTTCATGGCTGAACCCGTCGTGACTCTTACAGTGGTACTACAACAGAACCGAAAATTTACATAAGCACTGTCTTAAATAATAGGCAGGGCCTGGACCAGCATTTAGCATTTTGTACTACAAAACGATGTTTTGACAGTGATAATTTAACCACGTTCTAACTGCAATCATTCACTCACCATACATTCAATTCATAGAAAAGTTTCGTTTTAAGCAGGTAGGATTTTTTTAATCTTGGAAGGAATTTAAAAATAAATTCCAATCAAAATTCAGTTTTCCAATCCCTCGTGCATTCGACTCAACGGGCTTTCAACGCTACGGGATAGCTGGAAAATAATTCGACACTGCGCCCTTCGCACCAACGGTCATCGACTCTATGTAGGTATCCCGTTTAAACTAGGGTGTTTAGCGATAAACATGCTTCTGTGGTACAAAAATGATTTGTCACTGAATAAACAACATGCGGGCCAGTGATTATTTATTTTGTAATAAGACGGTAAATGCCTTTCTCCCATTCCACCATGTGATAACTGGTAACGCGGATAATAACGATTCATGACGACTGCGTTATCACGCAGCTTCTTTGTGGAAATGACTCTGTGGGCTGTAGGCAGTAAGATTATGTTTATGATCGCTTTTGTTCAATCAACAATTGAAAATAACAAAGCCTATTAAGGTATATAGTGAACATAGGTATGTTTCGTATGATTAATATTACATTATGATATAAGTTTTATAACATATTTGCGAGGAAATAAATAAAACTCTAACGAAATAAAAATCTAACTTTCTTAAAAGAATAAATCTTTAATAACTTGTTAAAGAAATTATAGAAATTTAAACACTTTTTAAAAGTGATTGTTACGTTGCCAGTTAGCATTTACTTTTGTGTTTTCGTTACAGATCCATTATTGTCAAAACTCATTTAATTAAAAAAATGTTTATTTATTATATTTTATTTCCCTCCGTTAATTGTATTTATATTAACCACTTTCTGACACTCAAACCAAGATTTTAAAAGGGATCTTTCATTTTTAGACGGAGCATCTTAAAAAAACAAGTGCAAATTACTTTATAAAAAAACTCGTGCGTTTTACATTACAATAATGCGCAAGTGCGTAATGAAATACACTATGATATTGAAAATAGTGTAATTACAGCCACTTTACGAGCAAAGTATCGTTATGTTTACGAAACGAAGGGTAAATTTGTTTTAAGATTTGGTCGTTCGAGAATTTAAGGAAAATTTAAACATTAGGAAAGATAAAGGCGCAACTTAAGTAATTTTCACGTCAAAAAATTGACACAACCTTTTATCCATACTTGGTTTGTAGCATGTCAAAAAATCTGCAACATGTTTAATTTTTACTGTGCTCTTTAACCCTTTATAAATTCTTAGCGATTTTGCCTTTACGGCAGTTAGCATTTTTAACGAATTTCTGGCCATAATAGAATTTTACGCTAACATGTTTTTAAAATCCGCAAATATTTTGCAGTATTTCACATAATTTATAGTATAATTTTACAAAGCTGAGCAACAACGCTCTGAAAAGGGATTCATTATAATTATATTCAGTAACTCGCACAATCGGCGTGATAGTTACCTACGTACGTCTGATTGAGTAAATAAAACATGATCGTATGATGCCTTTACACTAATGACGACACTGATTTATAATTTCAAGATGGCGTCCTACTATTATTTGATACCTATTCAGGGCAGACAACAAGGGCAAACAGATGCAGACTCATTCTGAAGCCTAGTGGGTTTCCGATCGACCGACTCCTTTTTGTTTTCGAACCGATTGTGTCGCAACGCCATTTGTCACAGGACTTCATCGATTTATTGGGGTGGCGGAAAAAACAGCCGAATTACGGAATCCATTAACATAGATTTTCGCCATAATCACCGATGTGTAAAGAAAGGGGATTCGGAAAGGTATTTTCTGTAGACTGGCTGTCGTTGGCCTCATTCTGTGCTTGTTCGGATATTTGTTTGGCGTTGACAGATAATTTAGTGTGTGTGATCATGGTCTTTTTTGTGAAGAAGTTCTGGTCATAATAGCACGATTGAACTAGGTGGCCTGCAAATCAGCCGTGGCCATCTTGTGGCTGATGACGGTGATGCTGAAGAAGTATTAATTTAGCAATTGGAGCTGATTCAAGTTCTTATATAAAAGTCTGATTAGTCCCACATTTGTTCGGCATTGTGAGATCTAATTCTCTAATAAAAGATAAGCACGTCTTAATCCCGATTTGGGGTAGAACTCGGATCTAATACACGTGTCCTCTCAATTTGTACTGTATACAGTTCTGAATAAGCGACGTATTGTGCACGGGCCCTAACGCAACCATTTTGAGATTGGACCCTTCCAAGCGTGAATGGGAACAATTCCTGATGACTCCGGGCTGTTTTCATCGGGAATTGTTGCGCTGCCGTGTTTCAGTTTAGGTGGGCAACAGGCGATTATGCTGAGTGAGAACTGCTAAGAGAGAAGCAAAGATAAATATTTACTTTGGTGTAAGCAAGACAATTGTTAATTCTAACCTGAATGATGTTGAATCATGTTACCATTACATGCTCGAACTGCTACACCAAGTAAACAAAAAATTTATAAACGTCAAAATGAATCAGGCGATCTAGAATAAAACTGTGGAATGTTGTTGGGATATTTCTAAAATTTTTCTCTCGGTCACTCAGTTTATCTTTAACATTTGACAAAGTGTATTAAACGAATTTAATGGTCGTGCGATTAGACAATGTAGAAAGAAAGAAAGCACGGAACAAAAACGGTTTTTTGACGGTTTCTCTTAGGTATAATCTTGTGGCGTTATGAATGTTTAAGCACTGTTACGAGACTAACTTTTTCGGCTCCCAATCTAATTGGAGCCGCGAATACAAAACTGCTGGTGACTGAGTCGGAAATGGAGCCGAAATTGGAATATGCCTCTTGCATTTTAATTTCGAGACGCCGGTCATTACGGAACGTGTAACAATTATTCGCGGTAGCCGTCAAATTGAAATGTTCTAGATGTATTCGCTGCTGCACTCAAAACTAGGCCAACACCAATATACGTCATAACAAAACAGTATTTATAAAGCAGATAGAAGCTCAAAAGTAAGTAGTTTAAGATAGAGTATCGTAACAGACTGAACGAAATACGAGTGTCAAGTGAGTTAGTGCAAAATGTCCACGTCAAACTCGTTGTGCAAACAATAACTTTCAGTGTTAAAAAAAAACAAAAAAGCTCCGAATCCGAGTGCGTTAAATTTCGAATTCGGAACGCCTTATTCGCTGTCAAAATTAGCGCGCGAGTGGTCGGCGCGACGCTAACTGCGGCGCAGGCGTGCGCCGCGCAGGGCGCCGCCAAGCTGGGCGAGCACGCGGCGATGCTCGCGGTCGCCATATGCTGCATCCTGGTGCTGCTGCTCGTCTTCATCATACTGATCATCGTGGTCGGACAGAACATAGAACCGAAGACGGGCTCCTAGCGGAGGAGAGGTAAGATTGGCTTGCTATTGACATCTAACGTCTTTTCACTCTGGCGGACACGCGGCGATGCTCGCGGTCACCATATGCTGCATCCTGGTGCTGCTGCTCGTCTTCATCATACTCATGGTAGGCTTTTTATTAATATCTTAGGTCGTTTCTGGCTTTTTTCTTTTAGAAAACGCTAAGCAGATTGAACTGACTATTTTCAGGACAACTTTAAAATATCCAAGGATCCGAGGATAGGATTACCATACAAAAATATTTATCTACTCGTATGGTAATCCCGTACTTGAATATGTAGCCAGCAAAAGGTTTCACTCCACCAACACTTCAAAACTGAATTTATGGGGAAAGATATCGTTATGGCTTGAAATTGTAGGTACTATTCAATTATTTCTGAATTGCTGAAAACTATGTAATCGTATCAAATTGTAGATGTGAGAATATAAGTACCTACGACGGAATCGTATGAAATACCTGCAGGTTTTATTTTTTTCAGTAACAATAAATACACGCTCCACTGGCATCAGTAGAATTGGGTAAATAACCTTATCCTGATTAAGAATGCAAATTCGTCGTCGAGATTCGAGTAAGATAGTGTTTAATCTACGTTATCAGAGCCGAGATGGGAAGGTCAAACACCTCTGCAGGGGCACAATTAATAAGGGTCGTCGATGGAACAGCGCCAGCGATATCGAAGGCCAGCCGGAGACTGCTTTAATTAACACACCACCCGCATTTTATATTCAACGTAGATTTCGATTCAATTACCCACATGGTGAGGTTCGAAATCTGCGACGGACTTTAAAAGCTTTACTCTTTATTATCTCGTGTTAATCGGACACGTTTGGTACTCTTACTTGTTTAAAATCAAGAGCAAATACAAAATGGCGCCTTACGTCTTATTGCAATCGATTTCGGTAATCTATATACCAAAAACATTTCCATGTTTTAATTGATAAGACTAGATTAACTAAAATAGTAAGTTAAACAAAAGCCGATTATTACATAAATATACAATCGCTGTTAGGTACAAAGTTGATTGTGTAGGTATACTGCCCACGTGCCCAAAGGACCTTCTCCTTTGGGCACGTGGGCAGTATACCTACACATAATTTTGGTTGAATAAACACAAATATTTTGTGTTTATCGATGCGAGGCAGGGTTGCTAGAAAGCTTATGGCAGTTTTGGAATTCGGTTTATAAGATGGGATCCATCTGATCCTCGCTGATCTAAGCAGTAAACATTTGACGAAATGTTTCAAAACTATCATTTTTTAGTTTGGTTGTGTCAATTTCATAATTCCGTTGTACTAGACGGAAAGACAGCTGCTCGAAAAACATGTCTGGTCAATTGTTATAACGGATTTTTATGAAGAGAATCCGTTTTGTTCACACTACGTGCTGGATTCTAACTATTATAGAGTACTTATGTAATACGTTAGATGAAGCCACAGAGATACTAATTAATCCCTTAATAATCCAATCCCTCATAGCTTAATTGCGACAAAGGTATTAAAAGATGCCGTATGAAGTCAATACGACATCAAACTATTAGTAGGAATTAGGTTAAACGAAACACGTTGCAAACCGAAAAATAACAATCAAAAGTACTAGTTTTTTTTTTTTCATTTCATTTATTTGCATACTAGGTGTGTTACATTATATGGATGGTAGTTATAATGCTTAAAAACGAACTTATTGACCTAGTTACCAAGAAGGTGTGGCAAGTTTGAGAATTAATGAATTTAAAATTAAAAAATAAGACCAATTATTTTCAAAATTAATGTAAGTAATGTTGGTATTTGCTAAACGTATAGAGCAGACAGAAGTTCTTATTTACTGTTAAAGTATTCATCTACTGAATAATAACATTTTGATACAAGATGAGCTCGTAGGATTTTTGAAAAAACTTACTAACATAAAGAGTCTATTTTTATGTCTAGTGTTGATGTTATGAGTATCTTTGACTTTAATAAAGTTTTTGTTATTTTTATAAGTGAATTATGCATATATCGTATATGTAGATAGAAGGTAAGGTAAGTAAATTAAATTTAATGAAATAAGGTTTGCATGATTGAAAATTGTCAATTTTTGCTAAAATTCTTAGGCATTTTTTTTGCATTATAAAGAGTTCATTCAGATCTGTACTGTTTCCCCACAGTATTATACCATATTTAAGTTGTGAGTATGCGAACGGGAGTGAGAAGCATTTGTTTCGAAAATTTGATGTCAGCAATAAACAAAAAGCTGGGAAAGTATCGCGGCGGTAAATACTCGTAAAACGTCTTAAACAAATAGTCTTGTCTTCCTTGTTACTCGACACGGACGACATAAAAACATGGCGGAATTTGTGTTGATTTTAGCAAATTGGAAGTGAGCGGCGAAGAGTCAAGTCTGATGCCTGCTCAGTATTTGCTTACTTTGTTTGTTTGAGTTAACTTCAATCGTTTCATTTCCCACTTGAGAAGTAAACAAGAACTGACGTTACGACTAGAGAGTTTTTTTTGCACCAACAACAAAAAAGATAAAAAGTTACAGTCTAAAAGATTCAAGATGTAAGTATTTCTATAACACCCTCAATTCCCCGATGCTTTTACTATGTGCTCTATTTTGTCCCTAATTTATATATATATATATTTTTCTGGTCTGGGTGTTTTCTATTTATAATATGTATTTATTTACAAAAAAAAGTATTTATATGTATATCCGTTATCTAGTACCCATAACACAAGCCTCGTAGCTTACTTTGGGACTAGAGAATTGGTGTGCTTGTTGAGAAATATTTATTTATTTTATCATAGACCTATTGTTGAAGATAGGTTTTCCAACACAAAGCTTCTATCAAAAGCACACTCGTGTGATAAAGTACCTGTAGTCGTTTGTATGTAAAGTGCCCGCATGAACACAAAAATCGAATACGTATTCACGTTTTTATCTCGTACCAAAATAAAATAAAAAGTTTGATGAGCGTATACAGAGTAGAAATACATTTTCTCGTTAGTATAAATATTTTTACCTAAAATATTTTCGCGTACCGCACCCACCTCGCCGTCGTAAATATTCATGATTCAAAACATTGGCCTGTAAATAAATTCAAAACAAAAGTTAGTTAAAGCTTTAGATTTTCAGAATCTGCACGTCTTTGGTTGCTAATCATACAAGACTGTACGAGTATCATATTTATCCCATTCTGGCACTACAAGTACATACAGCTCTAGTTATATTATTACTTACTGAGTACATGTGATATCACAGTGTTCACCAACTTCGTGAGATAAGCTAAACTAGCTAAATGTAGCTAGTTCATGACTGCAACTGTGATGCTAATTGTTCCACTTGGATTCAGTGCATTATTTACCAACCATTGTTTGCATATCGTCTCTAAGGAATGCATATCGTAAGGAAAATTCCTCGAGACGATTTCCTACAAACTATATATTTCAGCCTATCTATTCTTAACTATTTAAAACTAAAATACACTGTATCAATCAATTGCTGTATGTTGAAAACTTAAATTACAAATTTCAATAGTTAGTGGTATTTAAATGGCTTTTTGTTTTTTTATTTAAGCCAAACACAGAATATCCAAAAAATCCAATCGGCCTTAATGAAACCTGTAACAGTATTCCGTTTCCCACACCAATTGTAATTAGGGCTCGGCGTTGATGACTTGTGTATAATAATATCGATATGTGCCCGAAGGGCGGCCGCTTCATATTTGCTGTCGAAATTAAATGGCGCAAACGGAGACACATACATACATAGTCAATACATTTACGATAGGTTTGCTTAGGTAAAACCTAGTTCACAAACATTTAGGCGCTGCTTTATTGTTTAACTGACCAAATTGAACAGAACAGAGTGAGCGAGCAGGTATTTCCTAGGCGAGTGAATGGGCGAAACAGTAAAAATATGCTCGGTCGAGACGTAGACGTAGTATTTATTATATAGAGAGCACTCGCCAATCTGTTCACACGAAGCGAGCACTCGGCCGAGTGCACTGTCTCGCCCATCCACTCTCGAACATCCATCAGTATTTGCCCTGTTCGGACTCGTAGTTAAGGCGAAAAGTGTTACGCCATCGCTATGCTATAGTGCCTTGCTACGAAATGCTAGCACTATGCAATGGCGTACTACGAAAAATAAATCAGTTTACAAGCTTTTGTTACATTATTTCCATAACCATTTTTGTTAGTAGTTTCAGTTCCAATAGTCTCACACTCACCTGTCACAGGGACCAAGGGAAACTATGCAACGGAGTGTTTATTTCGCTGTAATGTTAGGGACTATGATAACTAAAAATCTTACTTGATGTAGTTATTCATTTTTAATTGTTGTTTAAACATGAGGGATGTATTGCCGTTCCATATACACTCTACCAAATCTCTCCCATTCGTGGCCGTGCGCAGTAAAGCCCCTTATCCACCTGATGAATATTTCACGCCAATACTTTTTGAACATCACTTAATATACCACGATAGAAGGATTTTAACATTTATGAGCGATAACTCGATCACTACATATACTCTGCGTATGACAGTTTTATAAGCTGTCTCTCTAAATGCAAAGCTATAAAATATTTCACGATTTAACTTTAAGCTGATCCAATTTCCAAGACATAAAACTACACATTTACAACAAATGTATTGTTAGAAAATGCAAAGTTTTTCTAACAAGTCGCACTCGCTACTGCGTATATCTATGGTTACATATTTGTCAAAAGCAAAGTCCAACTTTCAAATGCATCATCATTCAAATAAATCACACCTTACAGGTGTGATTTATTATGGTACCTTATAAGTTTATTTAAAACAAAGGTAGACATTGATGTCAGAACTTGTATCCACTTATTTTTAAATCCCAAGTAGCTCTCCCAAGGTATATTTCATACCTTGAAATAAAATATGACGTCACCTAATAATCCAAAGACCTAGAAAACGATAGCTTCAATCTTTATGTCTTCCACACAAGATATCAAGAGCGATTCGAGACAAAGAGGCCGCCAAGTCGCTGCCGACCGGAAACGCCGCAATGTAGCAGCAATCCGACGCGACTCCGCTCCATTTCCGGTAAGCAAATGAGGCTGCTGCCGGGATTAGACAGCGCATCCGCCGGGACCGACTAATACAGCCTGCGAGACAAGTTGAGTGTGAAATTGCGGCTCAAACATCGTAGTAGGATAACAGTAATGGTGTCTGATGACTGTTTTTGTGTCACTATCTGAATATAGTAAAAGTGACCGACACGCTTGCCTTTTTATTTTTATAATTTAATTAGAACCTTTATTTAGATCTATACAAATTAGAATTTAGGAACTAAAAGCTACTTTACGATAAGTTACAGGACGACTTAGTGAGATTGTGGCCAAATATCTGGATAGCACATTATGAAACAAAAGGTTATCATTTATGACTGAGTGTTTAAATATGTTGAGCACCTAAGTACGACTACTAATTCGAATTCAGAATATTTTTCGTAATGAAAAGAGGCGAAACACGGTTGACTGCTTAAGATGCAAAGCCTAAAGTTTAAGTTATTTTTATTATCAGCCTAACAGCTTTAAGGCACGTCACCAGACCGTTACACGGGTGACTAGGATCTTGCGCAAAGTTCCTCTATAACCCTCCAAATGACCTCCAAACTGGGTAACGGCTAGTGGTCAAGCCGAAAGGGAAAATTACTTTTCGGAGAGACCCTTCCAAACGTTTGTAGTTAGGTATATACTACCACATATTTCACTACAACTTTTTAGATAGGTATTTTTATACTCACATGCGTGTGAAAAAAGAGCAAGCGTCAGATCTAGGAGACGCATGCAGGTTTAGTAAAGAGCTTGGTTACTTAATTATTTTTTGATCACAAGAGATTCAGATTCCTACCATGAACACCAGTGTGTGTAATATAATAGAGAAAAAAAATTCTGCAGAGATCTAGACGAATCAAAAACTTGTTTTAAAAAACTTTTCGTGCATTTTACTGTCGAGCAAACAGGTTTTGTCTATCTTTCACATCAACACTGATTGAACAAAGCGAACGCCGAAATGGAATTAAAAAATATTTTTTTAACCGAATCCCCTTGTCGCTAGTCGCTACCTGCGAGTAGAAACTCGACGGAACTTTTCGCATAATCTAACTTTGTCCGCTAGTCCGGATCGATGGGCCGTTCATTGTAATACCTACTTATTAATTATGTTATACGAGTAAGTATTAAGCTGAACATTTAGAACTTCGTTTGGCTGGTAATTAAGAAGCGAATTTGATGTACTTCGATATGCTGACTCATCTGCTTTGTAAGTTGTTTTGTTTATATATCTTTCAAATGCTTGGATATACATTAAACCAATTTTCTGATAGTTGATGTACTTTGCTTCGTTGAAAGAACAAGTTCGAATAAGACATTCACTTATTAGCACTTAAAGCCGAGCGTTTTTAAACTAAGTAATTACATATGTTAAGATTCTTTATTTTTACGAGTAGCTACAATGCAAATTTCTTTATAATTTGAAATTAAAATACACTTAAAGAAAAAACGGACTGCCATAGGCGGGACTTTACTGTACGAGTACGTACATATGTCGTATGTTTTAAACGCACTCCACGTGTGATCGGCTGTTAAAATGTTAAGAATCAACACAGCTCAAAGCAACCACTTTAATTTTCAATTGATGAAAACAATTAAGCAAGACGAGCATTATTACATAATCAGCTGGTATCAAACTATGCAGTTGCAAACATTGCTTCCTATTCGTATACATATAGCCCTCTGAAAGGTCTCAGAATCATTAACCATCTCTCAAAGCCTTCGGATTTGCAGTCGAAGCTCGTTAGGGCTCACGCCTCGCAGACTCCTATGCGGTCGCGATGCATCGGCGACTGATGTAGACACTGAATAACACACACCCAAGGGAAATGCTGATCAAAGTCGCTCTCAATTGTGTAAAATGTTACACTCAGCGAACTCACTTCGACTATATGAATATATCTGGATGAATCCCAGTCATACCAAATCTAACGTTTTCAATGCGTTGACGAATTTATGGTCTTCATTACTGGAATCCTTCAAATCGGCTAGAAGGTAGCTCTTTACCTTTCTAAATAAGATTTGAACTTTAGAAAACTGGAACAAAAAACCTTCAGCAATGCTGGGGCAAACCTTGTCAGATCCCGCTGAAAATGTCACGACTCTAAGAAGCCATTCTTATTCGATGAAAATCCAGCAAATGCCTCGAAATTTATTCAAACTCACATTTTACCATAAGGGAGAAAATGACAAAGGGTATCGTAAAGTATTGTACGCCAAAGTGGCTATATTTTCTTTACCTCATTTTGAAAAGAACCTGCTTATCTACTGTGGTCTATACAGGGTTAGACGAACAAATAAGCCCCGAAGAATGAGTACCAAGTCCTGAACACTTAAAATACTGATGCTAAGGAATTTCGAAAACCTTTTCCCGGCAACTTTGCGTAGCAACTTTTTTCTATTATTTTAGATACATGCCGGAAGCAATATATTTTTTAGGATCGTCGTAAAGAAAGTATCCTATAAGCATTTCAACGAGTTTCACACATTTGAAGCAGAAAAGTAAGCCGCTTATTTGTCCAAATCAATATGAATAGAGGTAGCTCTACTTAACACAGGGTATAAAGTATTCATACACGCGTAAGGACACGTGCGAGTCCCAAATGCCAGTATTCCACGACTTTCAAAGGGAAAGCTGGGCAAGGCAATGTAATAGAAAAGACGATTATTAATTAATGTAGAGCAGAAAGGCGACAACTGAAGCTAGTACGCCAGTACGTACGTACAAACTTATTGAAAAGCACCAGCAATGACATAGGGACATCGAAATATTTATTTAGTACACACCCGCTAATAATGAAGATAATAAAAACTGACTCTCTCTCTCTCTCCGTAGTAAGTAAACATGCAAAACACAGATAAAAGAAGACCAACTAATATGGCATCTAGTCACATGCTTGTATAGTTATTCCGTTCTGCGCAACTTTGCCGTGGCTTGTTGGAAATTCGAATTTAACTGTAAACGAGTTTGAATGGGTTCACTCGCTCCGAACGAGTGGTGAACGAGAGCCGACTCCGAGTGCTTCCCTACCTTGGATAAGGCATTATTTTTAAACGGGTGTTAAAAAGTTAAAAGATGGATTCTTCTGAAATTCAATAATGTGGGTAAAGAATCTTCACTTATAATATTTTTTCGTTAATATGGTAGCGATTACTGATAGCTATAGCATATATACCAAAAAAAAAAACTTTTATTTAATTTGGCCCAGTAGACAAACAATCCATAATTTTAAATCATATTTATTGTGTCATTTGTTACTTATTTTAAGACCCTGGGAGGTATTTTTTTTAGTTTTTATTAATTGTTCAGAATTGACCTTCTTTACCACTTAATTATAAGTAAGTATGTATAGATATAAATATAGATATAGCATGTGCTACGAAAATGCAAAGGAATATGTTTGGTAAAAAAAAGTTATTAAAACATGATAGATGAGCAAGAAATATACAAGTCTTAACTTCCAGGATGTAAGTGTCCAAGTGGACACTTACATCCTGGATCTGGTCAGAGTTTAAGTAAACTCTGACCAAACTGTTTATCAAGGCAATCACTACATATTATTAAACAAAGCCGCTTCCCGCGTCGGTCCCTATGTCTGTTGTTCTTAGATCTTTTAAAACTACTTAACGGATTTTGATGCAGTTTTTTTTGAAGGTTTATCTGCATAATAACACAGCGGGCAGGACAACATCTGCTTTATTCGCTAAGTAAGTAAGTTTTATTGAAATAAAATATAGTCTATATACCCACATTTAATAATAATAAATAATATTTATTATAAGCTAATAATTATTATTAATAATAAATAATATTTATTATTACTTATTATTATTTCCCCATTCCGACTTCTCGAGGAAATAATCACGTGAGAAACGTTCGAGTTGGCTGCCATGTAGACATGCGCAAAATCGTTCACTGAACTGAAAGGAGTGATATAGTTCAGTGGGAGTTGAAGATATGTATCACTCATCTAGTTCAATTTAGTTCATTTAGTTCAGTAAATCTATAGAGGCTTTTATAACGTTCTATTGAACTAAATAATGAAGTAGTGTTAAAATTGCGTTGCATAATTATGTATTATGAACCATTGTTGACTATTCTAATGACTTTATTAATTTTATATAAGAAGCTGTCAGTAAAGAATTAAAATTAAAAAATGTATTATTTAAAAAAAAACGTAAAATTTACATAGAAAACTGATTTTACTTCATACTTATACTAAGGCTTGGGACTATCAGCCTAGAATTAAGCCACATTTATTAATTACACTAGGTTGGCGTTTTTAAAAACAAAACTACTGTACTAAAAAAAATATATCCGTACGTTTTACTCTCATATCACTGACTTACTGAAGGAACTACATTGAACTAAATGAACTGCTTTGAACGAAAGGGAGTGAGTGATATATGTGGACTAGATAGGTGAAGTACTTCAATTGAGTCATTCATTCAGGAACTACCCATGTCTACTGCCATGTTTTCCAATGGAATCGCCGACGAGTGGCACGCGTGGAGTGAACTGTAATCACTAGCGGAGCCGAGTGCTCGCTGAAGCCGGCATCGAAATGGTTAGGCCTATAGTTAAAGGGTTAGGCTTAGAGCTAAAACACACTTGAAAAATGGAAGAAATAAAAATGGACTGCCACAGGCGCGTCCGCCAAGGACAAGGTGATGAAGGTTCTATATTTTTTTTCTTTTTAATCCTTTGTTAAATCCTTTAGTGTCTTAATAAAACACTCTTGCTTCTTCCGGTGTAACCTTTCCTATCTTTCTCTCGTCTTTTTTCTAAATCAAAAAGGACTATACAGATTTTTATTTTTTAAATATATCTTTCTTGGGAAAATGCATAAAAAATTGTATCTTAACAGTTGCCATTTTGTGTCTCGAAAATAATTGTATGTTCATAATGTTCATACAATTAAAGTTATTTCATGCGCACACGGTAATCTATATGACTTACGTGGACTTAGGACCTAGGTTGATTAATATATGCATCAGTTATAAATAAAAAAAACTCATAAGAATTATTTTTGTGTCTTTTGCAATCATCATCAGACTATGAAAGTGATGTTTAAAGTATATAAGACATCTTGTTCATAACCTAAAGTAAATAGCGCGTTAAAATTCAGAAACCATGTCCTCGCTTCTCGAGTGTTGAGCGAATGATTTCACAAGAATGAAGCTAGAAACCGTCTAACACTGTTCGATCACCGGTGAGTGTGCACTCAAGCAATAAGTGAGAGATTTCTGAAAAATGCTTGTGATTACTGTTTAGAAATAGCTGAATGAAAATATACAAAACTCTTTTTTTAAAGGATTTTTGAAGTGAAAACTTCTTTAGCGGCGTTGAGCACTTTTGTGGCATGGGTAGAAACTGTGAAACTCGCGTCAGGTCACGTGATGCTGATCGAAAAACCGTAAGACGGTTGTTGTTTTCACTTCTGCCGGCACTCCCGGAGTGCAACCCGTGTTAGTTTTTTGTTTATAACCTTAAACTGAACCACATCAGAATCAAGAAACTATCCCCTCTAGAGCGGTGAACGAATGATTCACAAGAATGAAGCGATAAACCGTCTGCAATCGAACGGAACTGTTCAATCGAGTTACTTCGGCCCTACTCTATTACACTTCGTCGATTATTTCACCTCTTGCTTTCCCGTTCGCATTCAAGCTGGAATGAATAATTTTGACGACCGCTTAGTGCAGTGGTCCACCAGTCGGACTTCTAAAACCAAGGATCGCGGGTTCGATCCCCGCACAGTACAAGCATAAGTGTACATGAACATGTGTGTTTGTACTGGTCTGGGTGTTTTCTACTCGTATGTATATGTATTTATTTACAAAAAAAATTATTTAAGTATGTTTATCCGTTGTCTAGTACGCATAACACAAGCCTCGTAGCTTAATTTGGAACTAGAGAATTGTTGTGAAATATTTATTATTATTATTTATTATTATAATAGGGATGGCCACGTTCGAAATTACGGCCAATAGCTAACAAAGTAGGAGCCCAGTGCTCACTCAGGCAATAAGTGAGGAGGTTTCTGCAGAACTGGGATTTAGGAATCAAGTACGTTACAGGTACTTGGTACAGAGAACTGTAACCATTGGAGCAGTTAGTTTCTGAGGAGTTCTTTGATGCTTAAGCCAGGCACATACAGACGAAAGCAGTTTCGTATATTAATTCTAAAACCTGCTTTATTTATGGCGTACATCTTTTTGTTGTAGTAATTCAGTTCATTGTCTACCAAGCCAAGGTATTTGTTTGTATCATTTAAGAAGTAAAGTAACAGTTAGCGGGACGAGTATAATTAGTAATGAATAGTAGGTAATTTACCTATATCTGAAGTTGAACACGTGAATGGCCTGGCTCCGTGGTTACTGATGACTAAAGCTAGCTTGGGCATTAATTCCGAGATGAATTGACGTCCCAAGCGCTTTTCATCGCGTTGTAAAGCCTAGCCGCAGCCAGACGTTCTTTCAGTATCATTATTTTCTCATTTTTCACTTCATCGCAAAAGCCGAACTAGTGAAACGTAAAAAAAATGCATGTGCTAGTAGCACATTGCTAATCAAACCAATATTTTTCATATTCATATGTCACAACATAACTCTTCAATTTAACCACAATGATGCTTCAAAGGTGTTGTGGTTGTGATTGAGATATTTATAGTTTTCAAAGGTGTTTTCATTAGTATTTATTGACTTGAGTGTTTCATTGACGCGTAGATTGATTTATTTTAGCTGTTCAAACTGGAATATCAAAACAGAAAGTGCACAAACCGTATCCGATTGCGAACGCAAACTTAAACACACGCTATCCTAGTCAAACACGAAATAAATAGAAATGTTCTTTTATCAGTCCAACTTAGTAATTAAGGGTTACCGCACACTGTTCTCTCGTTGAGCCGTCCGCGTCCGGTTGACCCATAATGCGGGACAAAAGCCGATCAACAAAGCCCGACCTTGCCTCGCCGACTAGCAGGTATGTACACACAAGTGCCTGTGAGGGCTTACCGATCGTTCAGCTTCGTTGCTATGACGTTGTGTGAGGTATTCGACTGTCTTTTGCTATTAACTTGTCTGTTCTGTACGACTGTACTTTTAAAAAGTGGTATAATGTTGTCTGTGACTGTATTGTTGGATTGTTGCAAAATTTAATTTTAATCTACTTACGAGTCTTACGTAAGATCATCTTACAGGCAAATTTTGACGAAATTGTCAACATGTTACTAACTTGAATTTCAGGTATGAAACTTATTACTCCCAAAATGGCACTCAACCACACTATTATCAACAAATGAACGAAAATTATATTAGTACCTACCTACACCGATAACACGGATAATTCAATTTTGCGGTCGCATAGTTCACAGTGAATTTCATTTTCATCCTACTCACGAGCGACAGCGCAATGAATATAATTTCTCTTCGGAATTATTTTTATTGAAAAAAACAAATTTTAGTTATGCCTTGATCACACGCGCTGAGTGGATAGGCGAGACATTGCACTTGGCCGAGTGTCGCTTCGTGTAACCAGATTGGCGAGTGCTGTCTATATAATAAATACTGTCTCGGCCGAGAATCATTTTACTGTCTCGGCCATTCACTCGGTGGGTGTGTTAGTTACAGGTTCAATATCCCACACTAAATAGCTAGTATGATTAAGTTTTTTTTTGGCAAGGATCTTCAGACATGCAAATTTTCTTCCTCAGTTAAAAAGAGGCATGTTGTCGTAGCTCGTAGCAGCTACGCGATTCGTAGTCCATAACGCGCTACGTGGTCTATCCGTAGCACACACGTGGCATGCTACAGCTGCTACAGATTTTTTATTTGAGGAAATACACTCGCGAGCAACCAAATCGATTCAACGTGCAAGCGCGCATATAAATGTGATTTTCGTCTTGAAACAAAAATGATCCTACCTAAATTATACATCATCTGAAAGCGTGTCTGTTTAAATCAATTAAATCAATACCGTAACTGTCCGTATTTACTAACACTTTTTTTATAGCAGTTGTAAAACAGGAATTTAGAAAAACGCGATATCTGTTGGTAATTTTAAAATCAAACTTTTTAACGATAAAAAACAATATTATTTCAATTCGATACTTTTTATGCCCCTCCGTAGCTTTGATTACAGTTCGCAGTCGGTTCATTCAACGAATTAGCTTCTTCACCGTATCTTGAGGTATTTCGTCCCACTCGTTCAGTAACGCCGCCTTCAGGTGCTGTACGATCAAAGTGGCTGGATCTCTGGCCCGGACTCTTTTCTTCCATAAGTGCCAAATGGGATTCATGTTTGGGCTGAGCACAGTCCAGTCCATCACTCGTATTCCCACTTCTTTCAAAACTGTTGAGTAACACGCAACGTGTGAAAACGTGTATTGTCGTGCATCATAACGAAGTCTTCGCAAAAAAATCATTCGTAAGACACTACGTGTTCCAGGAGAATGTCGCTAAAGATCTGGTCAACTGTCAGCACTCCTCTTCTCCCTCCACAAGGCACGAAAACAAGGTAAGTCTTTCCTTCATTGGAACTACCGGCCCACAAAATGCATGACCCGTTGATTTTAGCCTCTGTTTCAGCAAAACAGCACCGTGCATATCGTTCTCCCGGGCGTCTGTAGACCCTTCCTCTCCTGTCACTGCCTTGCAGACTCATTCTGCAATCATTGGTAAGTAAATATGAACCACCATTGGTCTATTATCCAATCGGGATGTTCCAGAGCTAATTGAAGTCGCGCTTGCCGGTGGGCTGCAGTGAATTTCAGACCTGAGGCAGGCCGTTTTGGTGTGAGGTTGGCGTCTCTCAGATGTCTCCTTACTCTCCACTCACTCACAGTCACCCCTCGAACATGTCCCAACACTAGTCGTCGATTTTGCGATATAGTGGAGACAATGAATCGGTCATCTCTGCCTGACGTAGACCAGTGGCGGCTGATTCTTTGTCTGCGACTTAAGGGACCGGTCGCTTAAAATTTTCATAGACTCTGGATACAGCAGACTGGAAGAATGAAGAATGGCAGATTGAAGTTGAACAGCAACTGTACGCACACTGTAGCTCAACTGTAGCTCAGTTCTTACTGCAAAAAGTAACAACTTAAAGAGCTTCTTCAGGTGTCCTAGTATCCTAGTGTCGTTAAAACAATCGATGCAAGTAGCGGAGATGCTTACAGGTTAATTTGTGATAAGCGACTGATAAGGTTGACCTTGATGGGGTGACTCAACTTGTGAGTTTTGAAATTAGATTTTTTTCGTAACGGTGGTTTATCATTGTGGGAAAGAAGATACACTGAATTATTAACTTACTAACGAAAAAATTATCTCAATGTGGCAGCGTAAGCGTTGAGTCGATTAGGTTGCTCGCAATTGTAAATAACAACCTGCTTCTTTAAACTAAGTATCTTATCATTCGCTACTGCTACTTACATATTGTCTGCAATGATTCGGATCCAGTTTGTTAGTCGAAGAACGTCTTACAGCGAAAATAATATGGGTCCGTAGTTTCAAAACTAGCTCCTAAATTGCTCCTAACCGCTAGCTAATTGTTACAGAAAGCGCTCCATGTTTAGTTCGCATGAGGAAAAAATCGCTGAAAGTAGGTCAGAGAGAAAATCGCGGTCGAAGCAACTCGAAGGGTCGCGTATCCGACGTACCCAGTTTTGTTTAACACTCCACCAGGAGCACCCTCCGGCTGTCAAAGGACAAGCGAAGGCTGAGTAGCTAGCTGAATGAATATTAAGCCTTGAATGGATGGAAATGAGGGAGGTGGGGGGAGGGGGGGAAGGGCTTGGTAAACGTGGATACTATGTTTGGAATACCAAGCTGTATTTATTGTCTGTGTTGTTTGTAGAGTATATCTCTAGAGTTGTGGTGGAAGGTTTTTTTTTCAAAACCGTCATGAAAGCTTGTAGTTTTACTCATTAGCAATTTATTCATTAATATAATACCATATTGTTGTCTTTTAGTGTTAAACACTATGTTGCGACGGCTAACACAATAGTCTACCTGTAACCACGGACGCTGCAAAGAGTCTGCAACGTCATGTTATAATAATATGTAAATACCTAAATCTCGAAATAAACCGTAAAAAGTGTTTTTTTAAATATACCGGATATTATTCCTGCCTCATACAGTTGAATTTTCCACTGCAAAAACTGTTAGTTCCAGTATAAATCCTTTATTTCCAAGTTTGCATTGGGCCAATATTCAGCCGAGATCTGAAATAACTAAGGGTTAAATTCACAAATGGCTGGTATTTATTCAGAGTCAGCCAGCTCTGAAGATAGCAGCGCCATTGAAGATTTATGACACGACTATTATATAGCCTAACGCTGGGCCCGATGTCGAGCCTCAGTCCTTAACTGAGGTCCTACTTAGTAATCTGATATCTGTTGAATCGAATGAAGCCATCCCAGCCACTCATGGTAGATTTTCCGTGCGAGCGAACGAGATGAATAGATATGAAAATACAGACAAAATTTTACGAAGTAGGGCCTTAGAGGGCAGCTGGGAATAAACAACCCTACATTAGCATATTATCCCGTTTAGCTGTAAATGATTGCAAGCTACGCTGGCTTTTATTGCAATTGGATAATTTATAATAGTTTTTTTTCTCTTGTCAGGTAAGCCAACATTCAAATGGTTACCAGTGTTACCACCTTTTTCTTATCCTCTTCTTAAGTCAGAGAATGCTTAAGGTACCTATGTTTCCATATGATTTGCATAAAGATTCAATAATTTTGACTTTTCAAAATAGTCGTGATGCTGTTTTAATTATTGTCTAAACCATAGGTTTCTGTTCCTATTACTAGCTGTTTGGCCGAAACAATAGCGAACAGGCATGATGACGCCTTTCTTAAATATTTTCAAGACCATGGCTATGAAGTTATTACAACCAGTATATTTCCAAAAAGCTGTAGAAACCAATTTTTAAACACACAAAACTCAATAAATATTCTGTCAATTGACTCCGATTTCTGATACACAACCGTGACGTCACGATTTTGTATTCCCATACAAAATCTATGGAGGCAGACCGTTTTGAGAGATAATAAAGAGTATGTCAACGATTAGTAGAGTCATCGAGCCTATTCAAATGTTGATAGAACTAGAAACAAAAAACTACAAAAAATGTTCGTTAAAAAAAACTAAGGCAACCAGCGTCCCGCTGAGTGGCGGTGCAATTAGCGCCCTGGCGCTAATGAGTCGCCGCCATCTTAATTCGCACCCCACACAAGATCACCGACCTGGATTATGAATTCACTGCGATTTCTTTGTTACTGTCAACTACTTTGCAGATTTTTTTTAATTTTGCTCCCCTTTCGTAGGACAAGTAGGTGTCGCTTAGGGCCCCGTTTACACGGCATTGTTCTGCACGTTTTTTTGCATTCACGTTCATTTTAACGTTCACGTGACGTGATATTGATAGTGACGTTAAAACGTATACTGCAAAAAATATGTGCAGGACAATGCTGTGTGAACGGGGCTTGCTGTTGAACACCTAGTCGTAATACTTTTAAGGCGCGAGTATTATCTGTGCAATGCTTTTTTATGGAGTGCTTTGATGCTGCTCTCTTTACATATCTTACATTAGTCAATAATCAATCATTGTGCTAGTGCAAGTTTAGGTGTCATTCTTCCCAGTTATAACCGTGGGTCATATGGAAAGTCTAAAAGGGTTTCGCAAAAACAAGCTGACAAAACAACACAACAAGCCGGAGGCTCAGAAAAACAATAATCTTAGAAGTAATTTTACTATTTCCTAAAGGTTTTTTAACAAATAAAAATTTCGTTCATTTCTAATTCAGGCACTATGATTCATATGAATTGCTTTAAATTGCATTACGTGTTTTCCAATTTTTTTTATAACTTATTATTATTATTGGATTAAACTTGTTATATTGTTTTACCAAAATATTATGACAGACATCTTCCAATAAAGTAAGTGGCCAAAGTTCTAGTGCTGCATGTTTTATGTAAGTTTCAAGGGACTTCGCTGAAAGGCGTGAGTGCGCGAATTTAATAATGCGCCGGCATAAGTAATGAGCTCAGGTGGGGCCTGGCGACGAAGTGCGTGCAACACTTAGCCGGCCGCTGTGACACGATTCATTTTCGGGGGGAAAATTACGGGATTCGTCACGTAAAATGATATTACAAGGGATGACCAATATTGAAAAAAAAAATTTATGACGACCAAGGGCATTTTTAAACGAAAGAGCTAAGTTAAATACAAGAAAACTTCATAGTCTAAAGTTAAACATGAATTTCGGTAAGTACAGTGTTATTTAAAACTAGCTGACCCGGCGAATTTCGTACCGTCTTGGCGTTGCAATGATTGAACAATGTCATCGAATGACATTGACATTAGTTACGCGCGTTTTTTATAACATGCAAAATTAAATGTATATTTTTCGATATTTCTGAGAGATTTTCTTATTTTTTTTTTCCGTAAGAACCTTCTCCTAATAATAACAAATACAACAAAAAAGAATTAGTGAAATCGGTCCAGCCATTCACGCGTGATGCCGTGACCAAGGATAACGGGTTTCATTTTTATATATATAACTAGCTGACCCGGCGAACTTCGTACCGCCTTAGCGTTGCAATGATTGAACAATGTCATCGAATGACATTGACATTAGTTACGCGCGTTTTTTTAAATATGCAAAATTAAATGTATATTTTTCAATATTTCTGAGAGATTTTCTTAATATTTTTTTCCGTAAGAACCTTCTCCTAATAATAACAAATACAACAAAAAAAGAATTAGTGAAATCGGTCCAGCCATTCACGCGTGATGCCGTGACCAAGGAAAACGGGTTTCATTTTTATATATATAGAAGATATAATATAATATAATAGAATAGATATAGATAGAAGAGTAAAAATGTTAATCCTTACTCATGACTCTTTACCTAATTGGCCTCGTCTTGACTTTACTTTTGGTAGAGACCAATCACAATTTACATTTTGCACAATACTTTGTTTGCCAACAGACATATTCAAAAGCTAGGGTAGGTATCAAATACATCACAAAACGAACTGTATAACGATAGGGTAATATTAAAATTCCAGATCTGGTAATGGTCGATCGAGACAGCCGATGAATAATTTAGACATTGAGACCGTGCCGATTTGATTGCAAATTAATCGTGATTGGAGGGAATCTCAATTTTATTGGAGATTTCATTATTAGAGGATTTGACAAAATCAAAGAACAGTCATGTAATTTGTAACATTTACACTTAATTCAGACGCTTGTGCCCAAATCGTAAATAGGCTTAACCGAAATTTTAATTATAGTACTTTAAACTTTTCCTAAATCGGGGTGGAACGAGAGGCACCTTTAGTATCTAGTAACTACATAGTAGCTGAGCTCCTTACCCTAGTAAAGAAGATTACAAAAACTTGAAAGTACTACTTTCATCAAAGTAATGTAAAAGATTCGTTTATCTTTTGTAATAATCTGATCTGTGGAAACGCCAGGCCCATCGCAAGCGCCCTCGGCTAAACAGAAGAATTTCAAAATTAAACTTACCTTAAATATTTCAGCGCAGTCCATTGTCCACGTCGAAGGGTGACGGTGATCCTTGCTGCCGGCCCGAAATTATTCCGGCCCAATGGGTTTAGACAAAGATTAGGCCATTAGAAGCCATTCAAACCCCTTCCTTTCATTGAAACCTTTGATTTACCTGAAGTAATTTGGATCTTTAAACGTGAAATGGATCTTGAATAAACAATTTGATTGACCTCTTTTGATTTTTAAAATCAAACCTTGCAATCGTGAATTAATGATTTATAGGATCAAAAAAAGGATCTTTAAACCTTTTTAGAAGATTGCGTTTGTGATTATCATTATTCACTTCAAATGTTTGATGAAATAAAACTCGTAATATCTTTACACAGACACAGCCAAGTTAAGAGAATGTGTAATAATTTATAGTCATTTATCTTTCTGGGCAATAAATTGTGGTATCTTAAGAGTTCACAGGAGTTCAAGTGCCACCCACTGCTTTATCAGGTGCTTTTCTCTGAGATATTTTCATATAATCTGACTAAAAAAGTGCTTGCCTTTTAGTTGGTCGTTCCTTGGCATATTTTTGAAGACTGTTGGATCGGCATACGGCTTTTAGTCTATGTAAGAAGACTTTGAGTAAATCTCAACATCGGCGCCACTATCGAGATCAAATCACAAATTGCAGCAAAAAAACTGGGAATCCTGAACAGAGTCAAGCGATACTTCACCGCTGGTCAGCTTTTAACTCCTTACAAAGCGCAAGTCCGATCCTGCATAGAGTATTGCCAAAAGCCAAAAGGCTCATTGGTGACGACAGACTTGTAAGCACGCAGCCCCAAAGCTTCGCTCATCGCTGCAGAGTCGCCTGCTTGTCGACCTTTGACAGGCTTTACTTCGGCGAGTGTGGTCATGAACTAACTACACCTTATTCCGCCGGCCCCCTTTTACCATCGAACCACCAGACGTACCGCGGGATATCATTCTTACCGTGTCGATGTTCCACTGATACGAACCAAGCGCTTCTCATCTACATTCCTGATGAGCACTGCAAAAGAGTGGAACTGACTATCTGCGTCAGTGTTTCCCTGCAATTACAACCTAAAAATTTTCAAAGCTTGAGGCATCTTCTAGGTGAGCTCGCTCCATCGTAGACTCAGTCTTTGCCTCGTTCGGCTTAGTCTTGGGTCAAAATTATATGTTTTTTTTTTCAATCTTTGCTTTTTAGGTTGTAAATAGAGTTATTTGTCTCTTTCAAAGCTCTTGTATAAAGTCATACCTAGGTGGTTTTCGATTATAGCTTGTTAAAATGAAATTTATCATTACTGTGTTTATATTTTTCATTTCAATTCGTTGTTTTGTATAGTTTACTGCTGAAATATTTAGATAGCTAAACTACACTATATTTTTCGGAATCCGAATTCGAGGTGCTTGTGGGGCAGTGGTTGCAGCGCTTTGGTAGTGATACCAAAAGTTGAGCAACCTCAGGCGCAGTCATGTTTGGGATGGGTGACCATTCTGACCATACAAGTGGCGTCTATTTACAAGCATCTCCGTGCTTCGGAAGGCACGTTAAGCTGTTGGTCCCGGTTAATATTGATAGATATTAGTCGTTAAGCCTGGTCGGAGGCCCTCGGGCGGCTTAATAACATCTGACAGTAAGGTTGGTCACTTACCTTACACACACCCCTCCACCAATCCGCACTGAGCCCGCGTGGTGGAGTATGGCTCGCACCACCTCATAGTTGAGATGAGGCCTGTGCCCAGTAGTGGGACGTATATAGGCTGATGATGATCCTTGGTGGATTTCGTAACTAGTTATTTTTATAAACCTAAAATGTAGGTGGTTTGTTTACTTGCAAGCATCTAGTTATCCTTTCTTACCTCCCATCCTTTTCCAACATGCACATTTTTTGTATTGTTTACGCATCGGATGCACTCGTTATGTGAAGAATTGATGCGCAAAGACATTTATACGTTTTACGTCTCTCTTCCTGACTCGTCACCTGCGCGTAGACGCGCGCGCCATATTTTATTTGTGATATTTAATAAACTTTAATTAATGAACTTGAACTCTTGCGACGTGAATTGTGTATAGTGATGCCTTATGTGAGCAGCTGCAGCTCTCTTGGTGAGTGTGCATGTTCCTTCCACTTCCACGTGCTCTTCAATTTTCTTCGTCGTCTTTAACCTAGGTGCTTGCATTTGTTCATTTGTTAGGCCAGCTGGACACTTTCATGCGCGCCTCCCGCACATACAGTCCACTTTATTTATATCGAAACACCTTTAAAATATTATAGATTCCATCCCTCAACTCTTGAACCGGCCCTCGCCACCGTGGTGGTTGATTGGCGCCACCAACCCTCTTAGTTGTTATTGGTATAGATGCGGGCGTCACATTAACATACCAGCCGGCGAGATTGCGTTATGAGAACAGAAATGTAATTTCTCGTGAGTTTCCCCGGCGCCGCTCGCATTTGATCCATCATAATTTATTGGGTTACGCCAGCCCACCGCTGCGGATCTGCGATAACACCTTACTAATTGACAACTAATGGGATTATATATTTTTCCCGACTTGTGCCTACACGTTAAGGTAGAAAACGCTTGGGTTTTGGGACTACGATATTTATAAAAATAATTTCATCAGTTTAATGGATTTGGTCCCTTAGCACGTTTAAGAAAGTAATTGATAGGTAAATTTTATCGTGGCGCTTTGATCAGGTATGAGCATCGTAAAAGTCGCAAAATCTTTTCTCACATGAAAGAAATAACAGAAATCTTTAAGGCATATTTTGCTTTTGACAAATATCGTGATGTCATTATGCCTACTTATTTGTTATAATGTGAAATTAAAACACACTTAAAGAAAAAACGAACTACCATAGGCGGGACTCGAAACCGCACCTCTCGCGGGTGCGGGTTCGAGTCCCGGTATAACCAGTTGGTGCCGTTATCATATCTACTTACTTTCCCCGTACAACGTATTTCCGCAAACATACGTAATTAGTCAAAGGCCGACCGATAATGCGGTGACATGATTCAGGTACTTCAGCGGTAATTAAAGATGAGCGCACAGTATCGGGTGGTATCAGGCGTCACACCGCGCGTCACGTCAGTGTCGCATTCGATCCCCCATTTATCACGCTAATGGCACAAACCTGAGCACACGTCAGCTTCCGGGAAAGGCTACCTCTTATAAGAAGCTTTAGATGGTGAAGTATGAAAGGGTTATGAGGGATTTGAAAGCCACAAATAAATTAATAAAAGTACGGTTTTTTTCTAGTTCTCTAATATACTGTTTACGCTATGGCTTGGAGTACAAAACAAGGAATATTACTCAGGGTAGGTGCAAAACATTTAGTAGTTTTTAACATTGGCGTGAAATAGGAACCGTTAGTAGTTACATTATATGACAAAAATACCAAAAAAATGTCATAATCGAATATGCTTTTAACATATCTACTTAAAATTTTGCACATGACCGGAACTCTGAAAATTCATCTGACGGTTATTTATCAGAGTTTAAAATGAATGATAAATTGATGATAGTTCTTCCGCATCATAATTATGTAATTTTTCGTTCCTCTTACAGCAAGGGATGAGCGATCTACGGTGAACAGGGTGAATAATTAGACGGGCTGTAATTGGTGTTGTTTTCAGCGCGGCCTGATTGATCGCGAGTGGAACACGATGCCACTCGTGTGATCATACGTCAAGTAGCTTAGTACTCATGGTAATGAGTTGGTAGTAAGTATTTTAATTTAAAAGTGTAGGTACTTGATGTCAAATCCTCATCCTCCTTTAAATAATTTGTTGACCCCTACATTGGTATAACAGAGTTGCTCAAGGCACCTGTTGGCGTGAAGGGATCCTGTGACCGCGCGCCTACTGCCATCAATTTCGATAAGGTTTCACCGTATATTTTTTAAAAATGCAGGGAAATTTGTATTCTACAATATTATTAATAAGTACAAATTAGAAAAAAAAACCCATAGTAAATGAGTAAATTTGTAAATTCAATAGTTGCATATACCCTACCATATGTAGGTTTTGAGACAACTGTAAGGGTGTCAACAATATTATATATTATACAAGTATTAACAGACTTACAGCTGGGTTTCTCGAATTCCAAGGTGAACTTACTATAATGACTGGATTACATGTTGTACGGTGTAAACAGCTCATGTATGTATGTATGTAAATACTTATTCCAGCCAGACGAAATATAGCCTAAGTTTTAGGTTGGGCTACAGAGCAGACAAGCAAGAAAATTTCTAAAATATATATCGGTGTTTATTTACACAAAGTTATATATTCATGCTCAATAAAATCAGTATAGGCAAACCACAGCATTGGCCGCAGCACAACAGGGAAATCACACTGAAGATTAGTTCCGACTCCGAACAACAATAGAAAAAAAGTTCTAGCTTTCAATCTCCTGAGTTTTTGCTAACAAACAAAACAGAATAAAAACGGTATCAATGGGTGAGGATTTATTGTTATTATGTCCTACCTAGTAGTTACACGGTGGTCGAATTATAGTTACTAAACTTTTTTCACCATTCTGAATTAAGTATACGAGTATCGCATATTACGACGTCTACAACTCTGGTATGAGTTCCACTACATAATAATCATATTCAGCTTCATTCCACGCAAATGCCATCAATCTTGGATAATATTTAATCAAGTAGTGCAAAGTATGTGATCATCTATCCTGTACGACAAATGTACATACTCGTGTCTTATATTCTTTCTGTCTGGCCAGTGACCTTATATTATTAATTATTTATATATATTATTAATTATTATTAATTATTTACATTAAGACCCTTGTTGAGTAATTTGATTTGTTGTAAGAAGCAGAGGCACTCACCTGGTCAATCCTTGACGTCTTCTCGGAGGCCTCCTGGTTTATCCGCCGGTATGGTCTCGTGCAACGATGTTGTTATTTTTTGCTTTTATTTTGAACAAGAGATTAGGAGTTTTTCGAGGAGCCCAAATTTTGTGGCTGCGCGCGCGTGGTGCGTTGCGAACGTTTTTTTTTTTTTTTTTTTTAGATGGCAGCACTGTCGCTGCGTTTTGTAACGGCGTTGGAATAAAGGATTGTGCCTCTGATTTAAAATAAGAAAATTGATTATTTGAAAAGAATAGAGGAAAAGATATTTTTTGTGCTATGAAAAAAGTTGAATGAAAATACGGAACATGCCGCCGACCTTAAAATAAGGACTTATTTTAACTGATAATTACAAACTAGTAACCTATGAGCTAACATCTCTGAAGTAGAGGAACAACCTATTCCATAGGTAAAGGGCAGACCTTCACGACAGGTCGCTTAGTAAAAGTATTACCAATGCGGACGGTAACCACACGGGTAACACCATCAGCGCCGGGGTGTAGCTTGTGTACACGTGCCAGTCGCCACTGCAAGGGGGGTAGAGTGTTATCCACCAGCACCACTACTGTACCCTCCTTGAGGGGTGTGTTAGATGTGTCACGGAACCATTTGCTTCGCTGTGAAAGCTGGTGAAGATATTCAACACTCCAGCGTTTCCAAAAATGTTGTGTTGCTTGTTGGATTACTTGCCAACGAACAAGGCGTGAAGGATTCTCTGAATCAAAGTCAAGTTCTGGAAGAGAAGTTAATGGTTCCCCGATGAGGAAGTGTCCGGGTGTAAGAGGTAACGGATCAGAGGGATCGTTACTTTGAATAGTAAGTGGTCGCGAATTTAAGATTGCCTCGATTTGGCATAAAATAGTGTTAAATTCATCGTGATTTAAAGTTAAGTTGCCTACGACGCGATACAAATGAGTTTTCATGCTTTTAACAGCCGCTTCGAAAATACCGCCGAAGTGACTTCCGTAGGGTGGATTAAAATGCCAGGTTATTGAAAGTTGATTAACCTCTTGGTTGAGGACGTTTTGTATATCTTCATTTTTAAGAAAATCAGAAAGTTCTTTTAGATATCGATCGCATCCGACGAAATTCCGACCGCAATCAGAATAGATGTCTGTGCATAACCCACGTCGGGATACGAAGCGTCGTAAGGCATTAAGAAATGATTCAGTAGATAAGTTAGGCACAAGCTCTAAGTGTAGTGCTTTTGTAGACATGCATACGAAAACACAAACATATGCTTTGATGACCTTAGCGTTCCGGTGAGAACCAGATTTGAGATTGAAATGACCTGCAAAATCAACTGCAACATGCAAGAAGGGCCGAAGAGCACGCACTCTTGCTGCTGGAAGTGGAGCCATGACAGGCTGTGGCGCGACAGGACGCAACCGAAAGCAACGGACGCAACGTCTAGTGCGCATTCGAATGACACTGCGTGCTGATAAAATCCAGTAGGATTGAGAAATGATATACTGCAGGGTTTGAGGACCTACGTGTAGGTTAATCAAATGATAATAATCGATTAAAAGAGTTGTTAATGCATGTCGCTTTGGCAAAAGAATTGGATGCTTAGCATCGTAAGAAAGGTGAGAACGTTGAATTCTGCCGCCGACCCTGAGAAGTCCGGCGTCGTCGATGAATGGTTTAAGTTTTTGTAAGCGATTAGAACAGTTATCACCATCTTTAATGCGTGATAAGTCCTCTGCAAATTCCTGTTGTTGAACAAGAAAGATTAATTTGTTAAGAGATAATTTGTTTTCGTGGACTGTATTACATTTGTGAGAAGTAAAAGATTTTCGGCATTTGTTAATAAAACGCGTAATGAGAGAGAATATCCGTACCAGTTTAGGTAATGACGAATATCGCTCGATAAAGTCCGATATGCAATCAGATTTGTCAGTTTGAGACGTTAAAACATGTTTACGACGTTCTTCGTCGGTTTTAATGTCAATATTTGATACAGGCCAGTCTGCCTGGGCAAGTGAGAGCCAAGCAGGACCATGGAACCACTGCTGTTGGTCCAGCTGAGAAGGCAGGACACCCCGAGAGGCGATATCCGCAGGATTGTCCTCTGAGCGTACGTGACGCCAGTGAGCGGCAGGCAAACGCGCTGTCGTCTCTGTGACACGATTAGATACGAATGTACGCCATTCGTAAGGCTGTGATCGAAGCCAAGCTAGAGTGATTGAAGAATCGCTCCAGGCGTAAACATCCTTGATAGAAAGAATATCACCAAATGTGGTGAGAATTTTAGATATAAGTTTAGAAAGGAGTTCTGCTCCACATAACTCCAAACGTGGAAGACTTACACGCTTCAGTGGTGCAAGCTTTGTTTTTGAAAGAAGTAAATGAATTTGTATGTCACCATTTGTATCGATGACTCGAAGATATACGCAAGCTGCATACGCCTTTTCAGATGCGTCTGAGAAGCCATGAATTTGAATCTCTGCATGAGCAGGAAGAACATGTCTAGGTATTGAAATATTTTGTAAGTGATGAAGTTCTGATATAAAATTGACCCAGAGATCGCAGATACCTGTGGGTGGAGACTCGTCCCAACCTGTACCAGCAACCCAAAGTAATTGGATTAAATGTTTTGCAAATAAAATGATCGGACTAAGAAAGCCAAGTGGATCATAAATCTTGGAGATTTCTGAAAGCATAATTCGTTTTGTACAATTTTGAGTAGGAGTTTCTACTTGGTAAGAGAAAGAGTCCGTTGTGGGATTCCACTTGAGGCCTAACACTTTGACTGAAGAGTCTGAGTCAAGTGCAGATAAAATGTGTGCGTCATCTTGATGAGAATTGTCATGTTTAATATGAGAAAGAAATTCTGAGTTGTTGCTCGTCCATTTTCTAAGTTCGAAAGTGCCTGCTTTGCAAATAGCAATGAGTTCACGTTGTAGCGCGAGTGCCTCAGGGAGAGTATCTGCGCCGGAGACAACATCGTCCACAAATACTGAGGTGAGCAATACTTGCGAAGCACGAGGAAATGATTTAGCTTCATCCAATGCCAACTGACGCAGTGTGCGCAGGGCAAGAAATGGAGAGGACGCAACACCGAAAGTGACCGTACACAGTCGATATTCCTTAATGGGATCTGAAATGGAATTTCTCCAAAGAATACGTTGGAAATCACGATCTTGTAATCGCAAGTTGATGTAGCGATACATCATTTTAATGTCAGCAGTAAAAACAATTTTGTTGAGTCGAAATTTTAAAAGAACTTCAGGTACGTCTTGGTGTAGCTTTTGACCGATAAGTAGATTGTCGTTAAGTGAACGACCAGAAGTAGTCTTGCATGACGCATCAAAAACTACGCGACATTTTGTTGTAGTTGCGTTTTTCTTTACCACGCAATGGTGAGGAATGTAGTAAGGAATGATGTCACAGTCCGTTGATTCCGTGACAAGTTCCATGTGTCCCATCTCTAGATATTCTTGAAGACACTGGGCGTACTCTACTCGCAAAGCAGGTTGACGCTCAAAACGTTGTTCAAGTTTGTTGAAACGAGACAGAGCGATCTCGCGTGATTCTCCAAGAGGAGGAGCATCCTCCTTGAATGGAAGTGACACTGTGTATTTTCCTGTTTTATCGCGACTGTGAGTCTCGACGAATATTTTTTCACAAAGTTGTTCGTCCTTTGTGAGTGACTTGACCTCAGGGATGGACTCAAGTTCCCAGAACCTTTGAAGTTGAATGTCAAGTTGACATGTACTGAGATTAGAGTGCAATCTAACAGGAAGGGAGTGTGCAATCGTTCCATTTAATAAATAGCCAAAGATGCTATTGATAGCCACTGGAGTGCCAGGTGGGCCCTTGATGTTGTTATGGAGAATAATTTGGTCAGTGTAATCTGAACCAAGAAGAAGTTCGACGGGCCGGGCCGAGCGCAACTCGGGGTCCGCCAAAGGCAAATTTTTTAAATGTGAAATTTGCTCGAAAGAACTTGGTATGGATGGGACGTAAGAAGTTATGTTTGGTAAGATAAGAGCTTCAATGTACAATTTTGGCTCGCTTCTGTCATGAGGTGTGACCTCGCAGATGACAAAACCGCGCGGCTGCTCATTTCTATCGCCGATTCCCGAAACCGTAGTAGAAGTACTAGAATGATAACGAGGTAAACGTAAACGTTGGACACACGCTTCAGTTACCAGCGTGGCCTGCGAGCCCTGGTCCACAAGGGCACGCACGAGTCGCGGGACTGATGGAGAGGAGTCCATCGGACGTAGGTTAACAAGTGCGGTGGTGAGCAAAACAGTACAATTGTTATTATGGCCCTGTACATTACGTTGTAATGTGGGCGTTGATGAAGATTCCGCTACTAAGCTGGATGTACACGGTGTACGTATTGGCTTAGGGGAAGAAATGTCCGCTACCAAGCCGGATGACGACTTAGGGGACGGAGTGTCCGCTACCAAACCCGAAACGGGCTTAGGGGACCGGTAATCCGCTACCAAGCTGTCGGGGGAGAGCGGCTCCGCTACCGAGCTAGAAAACTTGGGGGAGAAAATATGTTGGCTAGTAAGCGCTATAGTAGATTGGGTAGTACCTATAATGTCGTGAATAGAAGTGTGGTGTCGTTGAGAACAAACGTGACAGTTATGTTTTGATTTGCAATCGCTTTCATTATGACCCGAGAATAAACAATTGAAACATAATTTATTTTCATTAATAAATCGCATACGTTCCGTAGAAGTTAATTTATTAAATTGTTCGCATCGGTACATTGGATGCGAGTTGTCTTTACAAAAGTTACATTTGATGCGAGAAGCGTTAGGAGTAGACGAAGTCGCGGCGTGATGACTCATCGCACGGGCGAGGCGTGCGGGTGGTGTCGCTCCTTGCGCGTCCGAGGCGGAGCGGGCGAGGCCGGTGCGCGAGCTGGCTGCGGCCGGCTGCGCGGGGCGCGTGTTTGCGGCGCGCGCGGTCGCAGGTGCGCGGCTGACCATCGATGATGACATCACTTCGGAAGCCGTGAGCTCCTTTTCGAGAAAATCTAGTAATTCGCTGACATTAGGTATGACACTGGATGATGTCAAAGAAAGCTCAAAACGTTTTCTAACATCTGAAGTAATTTTACGTAATAATATATTTAAAAGCATAAAACTCCAATGAGTCACTGGTAGTTCTAAGGATTTTAACGCAGTTAAGTTTTCATGGTAAACATTAAGAATGTTACGCAATGAGTTCTGTGGATTATTTTCGTTCATAGGTTGAACATCAATAATTTTATCTAAATGTTTTGTTGCAATTATGCGTTTGTTCTCATAACGATTAAGTAATACTTGTAAAGCATTATTGTAGTTTGCTTCCGTAATAGGAATTGATTTAATTAAGTTATAAGGTTCGCCGCGTAACGACAATAATAAATATCTAAAACGTTCGACATCTGATAAGTTTTCGTTATTGTGTACTAACGAGTTGAATAGATCATAAAAGGCATTCCACTCGGTAAGCTGACCTTGAAATATCGGCAGTGATAATGCAGGCAGCTGTATGCGTGAATGTCCCGTAGGAGTAGTGGTTTGCACGGAATGACAGTCGTGTGCAATACTCTGTTTACGTTGTATAGATTTTAAGCGATCAGAGATAACTTGAATTTTGGTATAAGAATCGTCAAATTTTTCACGTATAGCTAACTGTTCATCTTTTTTAAATTCGCCGTTTTTTACCAAGAACTTTTCAATCTTTAATTGAACACTTGAAAACTGTTTTTTAATTGAATTCAGTTCTTTTACACGAACACGGAATTCTTCTTCATCTCCAGAACAATCCACCATACGTTTTAAGCTAGATAAGCATAAATCTCTTTCGAAATAAAGTTGCTCTTGTTCCATTGTTATGTTAAATTAGTTAAAATGGACACGATAATAAGTAAACAAAGTCTGCAATTAAAATAAGAAATGTAGTAAAGTAACGTACGTTTTTGGCAACCCAACTTGTAAATTTTATAGTTTGTAAGATATGTAAATAGGTTTTTAGTTGTAAAAATGTAGGTAGGTAGTTAGTTTGTAAAATAGTATTTGAAAATTTATTATAGGTAGGTACGTTGTTTTAGTTAAAATTGTAAATGTTGTTAGTTATTCGACTAGATAAGGCTATTTTGTAGAAATCTTTCGCTAGACGCGTAATGTAAAAGGAAGATATTTATTTCCAACGCGCAACGTTGAGAAATAAAATGTTAGTAGGTATATCGTACCGTGCGCAGTACGTCGATAGATGCTCGGCTGAGCGATGAAGTGAGTGGTGATGATATCCGACACGCAATGTCTGAATATTATGCTAAGTACTTATTACGTATTTAGGATAAATACGAGTAATAAGTGTGGTGAGTCAGTAAGACTGCTAGGTAGATAAAGATAGGTGGGGTGTACTAAGTACGCAATACAATAGTACGGGGTGTGTATCGTCGCAAACGAATACAGCTAAATGTGTAAAAGTGAAAGTAAAAATGTTAGAATGATAAGCCTTATCGTATCGAATAATGTTCGCTTGCAGTAGGCGCGCAGGCTGATGCAATCGCTTGCGGTCCGGCGACTTGGGCGCGTCACACGAACTTACCCTCGATTGAGATATAAAAATAAGATTTGTGAAAAATGAATAAATTTTACGTAAATGTTTGGATGAATAGCCCAAAAAATATACAAATCGCGAGAGACCATTCGGATTCGGCTCCGAAGGTCCAAAAGTATGTTGAGTAATTTGATTTGTTGTAAGAAGCAGAGGCACTCACCTGGTCAATCCTTGACGTCTTCTCGGAGGCCTCCTGGTTTATCCGCCGGTATGGTCTCGTGCAACGATGTTGTTATTTTTTGCTTTTATTTTGAACAAGAGATTAGGAGTTTTTCGAGGAGCCCAAATTTTGTGGCTGCGCGCGCGTGGTGCGTTGCGAACGTTTTTTTTTTTTTTTTTTTTTAGATGGCAGCACTGTCGCTGCGTTTTGTAACGGCGTTGGAATAAAGGATTGTGCCTCTGATTTAAAATAAGAAAATTGATTATTTGAAAAGAATAGAGGAAAAGATATTTTTTGTGCTATGAAAAAAGTTGAATGAAAATACGGAACAACCCTAACAGGAGATGCAGAATTTGAAAGTTTGCACTGCTTATGGTGTGATGTGAACTCAGGATGCAACACTTAGTGTTGCATACTCCACTTGAGACGCAATTGAATATCAATCAATGCACAGACGTGATAAATGCATGTATCAATTAGACACCCGGGAGATAAGATAATAACGTTAATCGAGACCTATTTGCGCGCGGATACATAGTACATTGTACATAGTGAACACATAACCCATTATCCAGTCGAGTAACCCCGATCAGGGCACAATAGCAAACACGTCATAGTTTCGCGTTAATTCAGATGCGATACGTGTGTGAGGCACAGTTTGTGACATTATTATTGATTACAGTTACTACTAATTGCGAGCGCGAATACCACATGTTTGATTGGTGCGGTTAAAGCAGGTATCAATTTACTGACGTTAAACAATTGTTTAAATATGGTTAAAAAATGACTTTCTATAGATCAACTTCAATATTAAGTACTTTAAGGAATAAGTTAGAATGCTGTGACACAGCAATTGACATAATAAAAATAAACTAATATTTATAATTTGCTTTCCTAGCAACTGTGTCTATCCACTTCAAAACAAGTGTCTATGCATGTGTAACCTCATTCGCCAAGGTTTAAATCCGCGCGACTGTTTGCGTTTTATCGACGTGTCGCCATATTGGATGGTGGCCTCGGCAAACAGCCGCAACGGAGGGCGATTTGTGGCAACTTTTGTTGCAGCCGTGACAGCTTGCGGTCGAGGCCGGTGAGCAAACACTCGCCGTATGTAGATTTACACCCTATAAGTAGATACAGGCTGTGTTGCCGCAGTAAACATGAAGAGGTTGAATCAATTTATTCAGGGAACAAAATTTTACCGTGTATTTTTATGAAGGTCTTTATGGGACATGCTTCAAACCAAAACACCTGATTTAAAATTAACACTTTTATTTTAATTAATATATTATCTTTGTAACTTCGTTCTGTTCATTGTTCGACCATGTAGTTAAAACAGTTTTTATATATAAGTAGATTTATATATTATAAGAGACAGTCAAGTGTTAGGAGAACTAGATCTTTTATTTGTGAGAGACGGCTGCCTGAAGTAGGTTTCAGAAGAAACCTGTGACACAGGTCACCAGGCTGGACCTGCAAAAGTCTTACAGAACTAAGAAGGGTGCAGACTATACGAATGCAGATTTTTATGTAAGGGTGAAAAATGTAAGTGAAAAAAAATAACAGTTTGGATAATACAAAGACATCAGGAACAAAGGTAACATGTCAGCTAGGTAATTAAGTACTTTCACATAAAACTGAATGAAAAAGAAAAAAAGATAAAGTATAAAAATTAACAGCAGTTTCACGGCAGAATTTATTGATTAGGTGACGAATCTGAAACACACCCACTCAAAGAAATTCTTATGTTACGAAATAATACTTACGTAACAAATGTATTTAAAACAAATACCACAAGCTTTACATTTCTTTCGCATTCTAGAAAAACAATGACCTTAGATCAAATTTGGATGCAGTTAAACTGCTTCTGAATTCTTCATATTTATATATGCTGGCAAGCACGAGTCAAGGTATTTCCTAAGTCGCCTCAAAACAACTGGATCACACGTCCAACTGTCCGAAGTGTAACACGGCTAGCCCTGTTCTAAATTGCCCTTGTACCACTTTCCATCCCAATTTACCCCATCTTAAGTCCCACTCGGGCACATTGAGTGTCAGGTGCTCCGCCAGCAAAAGTATCTAAGTTTATGATGAATGACTCCTTACATTATTAAAGCGAAAACTTTAGCGGTGCTATTAATTATCACTAAGGATTCTCGACTTCGGAAGTTTCGCGGAGTTAATTCAGATCAGATGACGTACTCTGTAAGATGATATCCGTGTCTTTAAAGTCTCAAGCCATCTCGTTCATTTGTACGGATGTACCTCAAGACGTACCTAGTGCCATGAGTAAAAGAGACAAAATCGAAAACACTGACATTCGCATTACGGGTTAGCTTAGTAGCAAACGAATTTCCAGGTCGTTACTTTATTAGTTCGATGCAATTTATTACTTCATCCCGCCTGTAGTTTACAGGTGAGCGGTAATTTAATTGCCTGTAAATTGAAACTAATTGAATTGCGGAATGGACTCCTCTTGGTTTATTTTCCTTTCCACAAGTTTCGAAGTTGAAGCAATCTATGTTAAGTTGACTCGGGAACACTATATAACTTCATTGGAAAGTCATCAGAAACTTTGCGGCTGTATCAAAATACAAGTTCTTTCTCAATAAGAAACATAATGTTCTTAAAATACTATACATATTTTATTAACATACATATATTGGTGTGCAGGTTTTCATTACGTCAGTAAAAGAGTGATTTTCCGACACGCAAATTTTACGCGGCCCGAGTGAAATAGGTAGAGTGGGATATCAAAATCCAATTTTAGGAAACTTTATGTAATTAAGAGTTAAACGACTGGTGGGTGAAAAGTACGTGCTTTTTGAGCGTTTTTTTTCCAATTTTTCCAATGAAAACTTAAGGCTTCCTAGAACCTAATAAAGGGTGTAACGGAAGGGTAACCGCAAAATGAATAAAAATATAAACAATTCTATCTTGGAACATTGTTTTAAAAGTAGAAAGAAACTAATGATGTAATATATACTTACAATAATTTCTTTATTATTAAAACAAAAGCACCTACTTCTAAGGCCGAAACAGAATAAGAAGTATTTGTCCTGTGTGTCTATGTCTTGTTGGTGCCACTCATACAGGTTAGGTAGGCGCCTCTCGCAAACCGGGCGATTGCTTTCCTTATTGAGCTACGGTTACACTTACTCAGCGGTCCGAATGTCTTTAAGTAAGAGGGCGAGCGGGTTCGAGTCCCACCTGTGGCAGTCCGTTTTTTTAGTGTGTTTTAGTTTCACATTGAATTTTTAATCTCGAATAGATATTCGATAAGGAGATCCTTAGTTAATTAAGGTATATAAATGGAAATTCAATATAAGTAAAAAAAATACCAAGATAAATATTACAAAATAGATTCAGTTTGAATAAAATGATAAACAAAAGGTTTTACCGTAGTGATAAAAATAAGGAGTTTGTTGAAATTCACTCAAAAGGTAGATAGTCCGCACATTTAAAAGCAGATAACTGTTTTAAAAATACTCTGTACACTTTAATAAAAAAGTTGACAAAAATAAATAAACAAACATTTTCATTGCTTTAGTAACTAGATATAGTGCCTATCATTGACCACTAAGGACACTTTGTCCCTCGTTATTTTATCTCGTATTTTCCAAGAATATTATAACATTTCCCAGCAGCCACAACATATCTAATAGTCGACCGCTCGTGCTTCCGGGAACTTACAACTTAGTTACGTTACGGGCCGTAGCAAGAAGCTACGCCGTAGCTCGTAGCACCGATGTTCATATAGGGGAGTATCTTCTCGGAGACGGATATGTTCGATAGTTACTTCCTGCGTGTTTAAAATTATGGCGGTGACCAGTATATTGGTCAATTTAATATTTTGACAACCTTTGGTTGTCCGAAGGACTTCGTTACAAAATCAATACCTTAGGTTAAATTGCTTTGTTATTACAAAGTTTATGTCAATGATTTACATAATGAAATATGTTTAGTGTGTGTTGTGTGGTAAGCTAGCAAGATACACGTGTCCCAAAAACGTGATCAGAGGATTGTTTTGTTTAAAGTATTGTATACATTGGAGAGGGTTAGAAGCGCCCTGAGAGGTTAAATGGGAACAGATATGTTTACACGTCACTACAGGCAAAACCACATCCAAGCCAAGCTAGAACGAAGTTAATCTCTCAATCCAATACGTCTGTCGATTGCCAGAAGCTCTGTTTTTATTCGCCAAGCGCTGCAATCGGATCGAATCGGATCGAAGGAATTGCTACTTGCTATTAGTAGATTTTCATATATATATAACGTTAAATATCTGATTTTATAATGAGAAAATAGTGTCTTCGACACACATCTTCCAAATTCTTACTACAAGTTAAAAATTGATTAAGCTACATGTTTGATGTAATTATTTTCCATTTATAACTGGCTCATTCAACAACATAGTTTGAAGAGTTTGAATCTATGCAAATACGAATTACATTCCACGCTTAGAACTCGTAACAATATCAACCTAATTGGGCTCACAAAGATACCACTAGTAAGCCTCCAATTTTCTCCAAGTTCAGACGTTAGGAGTTCCGACGAGTGAAGTTTATTCACTATTTGCAATTACCACACACTATGCCACTAAAGTTTCGACTAGACTAGATTCTTCTGGAAGTGTCTGTAGAAATATACATAGACTTTAGAAAGTATGGCGCTCCATTGAATTAATTATAAACGTTAATGTGAAGATATTTTTCAACTTTTATAGCATCTTGGGCTAGAACTATGATAGGTGGTTAAGTTAAAGATAATACACAGAAATTTGTATTTCAAAAACGGATAAAATGTATGTTACACAAGTTCTTGTTTGTAAAGTTTGTAAATCTTAACTCGAAAATCAGAAAACGCTAGCAGTTTGAATAAATGGATTCATGAAAACAGTTTTTATTTTTAATATTGGCGCAACGTACTCAAATGTTGATTTAATAAATTCAATATTAAAATTGAGATGATGAGATGAGATAAAACGATAAAAAAGCCACGCATTTCCCATAAAATCTCAGGAACTACAAGTGCTGAAAGATAAATTGTCCAGGAGTTTTTTTTCCGCACTGGATTTTGTGAAATTCACGCATTTAGATGTGTTTTTGGTGTTGAGAAACAATTTTTGCATATGGATTCTGTTTAGGACGTAAGTTCTATATGAAAATATATTTTGTAAAATTTTCCACCCTGAGTGTGTTTTTAGGGCTGAAATAATGTACGAAAAAGATGCAGGGAGGTCATTATCTTTCTAAAACGATCAATTAAACCATGTAACCGGGGGGGGGGGGGGAGGGAATTAATCTTTGGACGAAAATTCAATAATTGTGCGGACATAGGTCCCGTACAAACCACTAATAGCGTTTATTGATCAACTTCAACACACTTTGACACAAATAACTGCAAAAAAGAAAATTCTTGCTCATTATTTATAATTCGATAAGTTTTTTCTTAGCATCAGCGACTTTTGCGCACCTCTATTTGAGCTCAATCGACTCTTTTCTGGCTGTATTAAATAATTAAATCAACAAAAAATCCAAAACGATAAGAATTTTCTTAAAAAAGTACTAGTTTAGTACGATTTTGTACCAGACGCCTACGAAGCGCCACCTGGTGGCAGAAAAAATAGCAAACACCCTCATTACACGCACCTTGCTTACAGTAGTGGACCGTACTTTTTTTGTGCTCAAAATAAAAGAAGCGATGTGAGACGGTAACTGGTTGTTATTTCTGTGCAGTGCGCGCGGGGGAGGCCACGGAGCCCTCGACACGGGGCGCGCCCGGGGAAACCACGCCAACTAAACTGCCAAGTACGTCCACATTTCTACACGTAAATAAACAGCTATAATAAGATCTCGCAATCTACCTCCGATAACAAAAATGGCCGACACGCCGCGAAATGACCCATGTCACGGAACTGAAATGACGAAATTAAATAAAAACGAAATTGGACAGAAATGGTTTGTTTTTGGTATTGTGTTTTATCACATTTCGGTGTCTTCATTTTATATGATTGAAATAAGAAAAAAATACTGCCTCTTTTTTACCCGGGTGCGAATAAGGAGGGTTATTGACTTTCTTAAGTTTGGAATGAATGCTTAAAAAGTAAATGTTTTTTCGATATCGGAGGGACATCTGCGCGAATACTAAGTTTGTGGGTCCAGGATTACGCAAACTTACCGAATTGACGTTTTGACAGCGGCCAGATAAAGTTATCGGAATCGTTTATCGCTAATACGACGAATGTTAATGAGTTCACGTCGGGAAGGAAAGCTCATCATCAATTTTACGGGAGGAAAGATAAAAAGAGATCTTATTTTAGCATTAAATGTTTATACAGCACTTACTTTACGCAGAGCACACACCCCGACCCGAAACTCCACGCTACATAGAATGAACACAAAATCGAACGAGCACGTATTGTTTCCCAAAACAAATGGAAAATTGCAAAAAATAAAAGCTTAAAGGCCCGCATATTAAAGTTGATGTGCACACCAGATCCTAACAGCGTGTGACCGTGCGGAAAATCACATTTGGCGTTTTTCCAATACATAGATACAGCACCTGGCACAATATAGATCCCTATCACAGCCATTTCATTCGTTGAGAGAGTATTCCCACCTTTTTTTTTTAATTGATGTGTAGGTTTGTGTACTAATGTTATTAACTTTCGAATGTGAGCATGCTAAGTGTTTGTATCATGTGATAGTGGTTAAAGAAGATGGTAAGTTCTATTAAAAGTTTGGAAATTCTAAAGTAATGAAGGTCTTAATCTAGCCCGGAAAGCCGAGAGAGCGCGGCGAAGTTTTAATGGGCCTGCTAACGGGTTCCTATGACTGGCGAACTGCAGTGTCACACCGTAGCTATCTCTATGCCTCAAGTGCTTATACTCGTATACGGTTTGCGGTATCATAGGTACCTACCTACTGATACGCATTTACCGGTAAATCTGCTTAAACCTTCATCAAATATTCAGTATCTACCTGGGACATGAGTAAACTTCGTTTTGACGTTAGAAACGTATCCTCATAAATATTACCTAACCAAATAAGCTCAAACTAAACAAAAGCAATTTGATATTCGTTCTTGAGACTGAAGAACTTCTTGGAAGTTAGAGAACACCCGCGGAATTGGTAATCTCGTTACTGGAAAATATCTATTTTTTATTTTTCTTACATAGATAGATTACAGCCAGATCTAAAAATATAGCAACGAAATGTTAGCATGTTAGCATACCTTGTCAGATTTTACCCAAGACTTTTCCGAAGCTTTGGACCAGTCAGCCACAGGAAAATTGTATCAATGGATACAAGTATCATTTGAAATTGAAACTCGACAAAAATGCTTCCAGGCAAATAGTAACCAAAACATTCCGCAATATTAATTTTAAAAACGTTTGCAAAGTACACGAATAAACGTTGACGGTTGCCGTCGTGTTTATCGCCGTTTTTCAGGGGAATAAACGCGCGAAATAAAATACATTTAATAGAGCGAAGTCCCCACACCGGTATTTTTGTTGAGGCTCTGTTTAGACACGCTTGTAAGTATTTTGACTTCGAGAATTTTGGTGCGAGAATGCAGACCGCTTATATGATCGGTCGATGTGGAAAACTGTGGGGAAGGCCTATGTTCAGCAGTGGACGTCCCTTGGCTGATAATGATGATGATGAATTTTGGTACAAAAAGTAAAGGGCTGTGGGTAAGTTGGCTGATTAGTAGTCACGCTATTGTGAACGTGCATAAATTCCCCTAAAACAAGTACTTTACCTTTCTGATGTCCATGAGGCTCCATATTTTACAGAACTGCATTAAGAGTTAAAAATATAATATTAGTTTTTTTGGGATAAAGCAATAACAAACAGTGACGCGCTCTTAGCTGAGGCCTCTTTACTCCGTATGTGTGTTTAAAAAATATTTCCGCGACTCCGGTGGCCAACAAATGGGCACTTGTTTTGAGTTATGATGAGATTCAACCGATTTAGCGGGGACCGAATAAACGCTAAATGTATAAACGTAAATATATGTATATAAACGTAAAATGTATGTGTAGTTTGATGCTATGAATTAAGGTGGGAAAAAGTATTTTACAGAATTGACTTCAGTGATGAAAGCTGTCAAACGAATGTCTACAAAAAAACAACCAAAAATAAAAGGTCCCGCTATAACAAGTTGCACATAAAAATTTATTGGCATTGAATTCAAATAGAAGTCGCATATTTCCTGGCAGAGGTCGTTCAGGTAAAAGTTTGGCGTAAGTACCGCCATATTCCACGACGTAAAAGCTGCGAAGTGGGAATAAGTGTGAGTAGTTTTATTAAAGACTTGGCTGGAATGGAAGCTTTAATAGCAAGGCTAGGGTTATGCTTTGTAAATAATTAAACGACGATAAAATGTGGTTAGGGAAATTGACAGCCGACTTAATGACGACAAATTGAAAATGAGGGTTCGCGTACAAAGTAAATAAATAACTTTTTAATCCGTTTATTGAATAATAAATAAGTACTTTCGTCCTTACAGAGTCAAGCCGATTGTGTTTGTGCGACCTTGATTATTTATCATTTTGTACCGGCGTATTTTTACCAATATAAACAAATATTGTTTGTTAAAAGAACTGCTTGACAACCCTGAGGACTAGCGCTTTACGTCACCACCACGGAATCTGGGCTAAATTGCAGACTTCCTTAGCTCCATTGTTTACTTTCATTCTATATTTTCTGACGGACTCATTTGTTTGTTAATTGATTACGGATATAAATAGACACGTTCCGCAGTTCGATCAGAACACGTAGATCTACGCACATCTAAAAAATCGCGGTCGAAGCAACTCGAAGGGTCGCGTATCCGACGTACCCAGTTTTGTTTAACACTCCACCAGGAGCACCCTCCGGCTGTCAAAGGACAAGCGAAGGCTGAGTAGCTAGCTGAATGAATATTAAGCCTTGAATGGATGGAAATGAGGGAGGTGGGGGGAGGGGGGGAAGGGCTTGGTAAACGTGGATACTATGTTTGGAATACCAAGCTGTATTTATTGTCTGTGTTGTTTGTAGAGTATATCTCTAGAGTTGTGGTGGAAGGTTTTTTTTTCAAAACCGTCATGAAAGCTTGTAGTTTTACTCATTAGCAATTTATTCATTAATATAATACCATATTGTTGTCTTTTAGTGTTAAACACTATGTTGCGACGGCTAACACAATAGTCTACCTGTAACCACGGACGCTGCAAAGAGTCTGCAACGTCATGTTATAATAATATGTAAATACCTAAATCTCGAAATAAACCGTAAAAAGTGTTTTTTTAAATATACCGGATATTATTCCTGCCTCATACAGTTGAATTTTCCACTGCAAAAACTGTTAGTTCCAGTATAAATCCTTTATTTCCAAGTTTGCATTGGGCCAATATTCAGCCGAGATCTGAAATAACTAAGGGTTAAATTCACAAATGGCTGGTATTTATTCAGAGTCAGCCAGCTCTGAAGATAGCAGCGCCATTGAAGATTTATGACACGACTATTATATAGCCTAACGCTGGGCCCGATGTCGAGCCTCAGTCCTTAACTGAGGTCCTACTTAGTAATCTGATATCTGTTGAATCGAATGAAGCCATCCCAGCCACTCATGGTAGATTTTCCGTGCGAGCGAACGAGATGAATAGATATGAAAATACAGACAAAATTTTACGAAGTAGGGCCTTAGAGGGCAGCTGGGAATAAACAACCCTACATTAGCATATTATCCCGTTTAGCTGTAAATGATTGCAAGCTACGCTGGCTTTTATTGCAATTGGATAATTTATAATAGTTTTTTTTCTCTTGTCAGGTAAGCCAACATTCAAATGGTTACCAGTGTTACCACCTTTTTCTTATCCTCTTCTTAAGTCAGAGAATGCTTAAGGTACCTATGTTTCCATATGATTTGCATAAAGATTCAATAATTTTGACTTTTCAAAATAGTCGTGATGCTGTTTTAATTATTGTCTAAACCATAGGTTTCTGTTCCTATTACTAGCTGTTTGGCCGAAACAATAGCGAACAGGCATGATGACGCCTTTCTTAAATATTTTCAAGACCATGGCTATGAAGTTATTACAACCAGTATATTTCCAAAAAGCTGTAGAAACCAATTTTTAAACACACAAAACTCAATAAATATTCTGTCAATTGACTCCGATTTCTGATACACAACCGTGACGTCACGATTTTGTATTCCCATACAAAATCTATGGAGGCAGACCGTTTTGAGAGATAATAAAGAGTATGTCAACGATTAGTAGAGTCATCGAGCCTATTCAAATGTTGATAGAACTAGAAACAAAAAACTACAAAAAATGTTCGTTAAAAAAAACTAAGGCAACCAGCGTCCCGCTGAGTGGCGGTGCAATTAGCGCCCTGGCGCTAATGAGTCGCCGCCATCTTAATTCGCACCCCACACAAGATCACCGACCTGGATTATGAATTCACTGCGATTTCTTTGTTACTGTCAACTACTTTGCAGATTTTTTTTAATTTTGCTCCCCTTTCGTAGGACAAGTAGGTGTCGCTTAGGGCCCCGTTTACACGGCATTGTTCTGCACGTTTTTTTGCATTCACGTTCATTTTAACGTTCACGTGACGTGATATTGATAGTGACGTTAAAACGTATACTGCAAAAAATATGTGCAGGACAATGCTGTGTGAACGGGGCTTGCTGTTGAACACCTAGTCGTAATACTTTTAAGGCGCGAGTATTATCTGTGCAATGCTTTTTTATGGAGTGCTTTGATGCTGCTCTCTTTACATATCTTACATTAGTCAATAATCAATCATTGTGCTAGTGCAAGTTTAGGTGTCATTCTTCCCAGTTATAACCGTGGGTCATATGGAAAGTCTAAAAGGGTTTCGCAAAAACAAGCTGACAAAACAACACAACAAGCCGGAGGCTCAGAAAAACAATAATCTTAGAAGTAATTTTACTATTTCCTAAAGGTTTTTTAACAAATAAAAATTTCGTTCATTTCTAATTCAGGCACTATGATTCATATGAATTGCTTTAAATTGCATTACGTGTTTTCCAATTTTTTTTATAACTTATTATTATTATTGGATTAAACTTGTTATATTGTTTTACCAAAATATTATGACAGACATCTTCCAATAAAGTAAGTGGCCAAAGTTCTAGTGCTGCATGTTTTATGTAAGTTTCAAGGGACTTCGCTGAAAGGCGTGAGTGCGCGAATTTAATAATGCGCCGGCATAAGTAATGAGCTCAGGTGGGGCCTGGCGACGAAGTGCGTGCAACACTTAGCCGGCCGCTGTGACACGATTCATTTTCGGGGGGAAAATTACGGGATTCGTCACGTAAAATGATATTACAAGGGATGACCAATATTGAAAAAAAAAATTTATGACGACCAAGGGCATTTTTAAACGAAAGAGCTAAGTTAAATACAAGAAAACTTCATAGTCTAAAGTTAAACATGAATTTCGGTAAGTACAGTGTTATTTAAAACTAGCTGACCCGGCGAATTTCGTACCGTCTTGGCGTTGCAATGATTGAACAATGTCATCGAATGACATTGACATTAGTTACGCGCGTTTTTTATAACATGCAAAATTAAATGTATATTTTTCGATATTTCTGAGAGATTTTCTTATTTTTTTTTTCCGTAAGAACCTTCTCCTAATAATAACAAATACAACAAAAAAGAATTAGTGAAATCGGTCCAGCCATTCACGCGTGATGCCGTGACCAAGGATAACGGGTTTCATTTTTATATATATAACTAGCTGACCCGGCGAACTTCGTACCGCCTTAGCGTTGCAATGATTGAACAATGTCATCGAATGACATTGACATTAGTTACGCGCGTTTTTTTAAATATGCAAAATTAAATGTATATTTTTCAATATTTCTGAGAGATTTTCTTAATATTTTTTTCCGTAAGAACCTTCTCCTAATAATAACAAATACAACAAAAAAAGAATTAGTGAAATCGGTCCAGCCATTCACGCGTGATGCCGTGACCAAGGAAAACGGGTTTCATTTTTATATATATAGAAGATATAATATAATATAATAGAATAGATATAGATAGAAGAGTAAAAATGTTAATCCTTACTCATGACTCTTTACCTAATTGGCCTCGTCTTGACTTTACTTTTGGTAGAGACCAATCACAATTTACATTTTGCACAATACTTTGTTTGCCAACAGACATATTCAAAAGCTAGGGTAGGTATCAAATACATCACAAAACGAACTGTATAACGATAGGGTAATATTAAAATTCCAGATCTGGTAATGGTCGATCGAGACAGCCGATGAATAATTTAGACATTGAGACCGTGCCGATTTGATTGCAAATTAATCGTGATTGGAGGGAATCTCAATTTTATTGGAGATTTCATTATTAGAGGATTTGACAAAATCAAAGAACAGTCATGTAATTTGTAACATTTACACTTAATTCAGACGCTTGTGCCCAAATCGTAAATAGGCTTAACCGAAATTTTAATTATAGTACTTTAAACTTTTCCTAAATCGGGGTGGAACGAGAGGCACCTTTAGTATCTAGTAACTACATAGTAGCTGAGCTCCTTACCCTAGTAAAGAAGATTACAAAAACTTGAAAGTACTACTTTCATCAAAGTAATGTAAAAGATTCGTTTATCTTTTGTAATAATCTGATCTGTGGAAACGCCAGGCCCATCGCAAGCGCCCTCGGCTAAACAGAAGAATTTCAAAATTAAACTTACCTTAAATATTTCAGCGCAGTCCATTGTCCACGTCGAAGGGTGACGGTGATCCTTGCTGCCGGCCCGAAATTATTCCGGCCCAATGGGTTTAGACAAAGATTAGGCCATTAGAAGCCATTCAAACCCCTTCCTTTCATTGAAACCTTTGATTTACCTGAAGTAATTTGGATCTTTAAACGTGAAATGGATCTTGAATAAACAATTTGATTGACCTCTTTTGATTTTTAAAATCAAACCTTGCAATCGTGAATTAATGATTTATAGGATCAAAAAAAGGATCTTTAAACCTTTTTAGAAGATTGCGTTTGTGATTATCATTATTCACTTCAAATGTTTGATGAAATAAAACTCGTAATATCTTTACACAGACACAGCCAAGTTAAGAGAATGTGTAATAATTTATAGTCATTTATCTTTCTGGGCAATAAATTGTGGTATCTTAAGAGTTCACAGGAGTTCAAGTGCCACCCACTGCTTTATCAGGTGCTTTTCTCTGAGATATTTTCATATAATCTGACTAAAAAAGTGCTTGCCTTTTAGTTGGTCGTTCCTTGGCATATTTTTGAAGACTGTTGGATCGGCATACGGCTTTTAGTCTATGTAAGAAGACTTTGAGTAAATCTCAACATCGGCGCCACTATCGAGATCAAATCACAAATTGCAGCAAAAAAACTGGGAATCCTGAACAGAGTCAAGCGATACTTCACCGCTGGTCAGCTTTTAACTCCTTACAAAGCGCAAGTCCGATCCTGCATAGAGTATTGCCAAAAGCCAAAAGGCTCATTGGTGACGACAGACTTGTAAGCACGCAGCCCCAAAGCTTCGCTCATCGCTGCAGAGTCGCCTGCTTGTCGACCTTTGACAGGCTTTACTTCGGCGAGTGTGGTCATGAACTAACTACAGCTTATTCCGCCGGCCCCCTTTTACCATCGAACCACCAGACGTACCGCGGGATATCATTCTTACCGTGTCGATGTTCCACTGATACGAACCAAGCGCTTCTCATCTACATTCCTGATGAGCACTGCAAAAGAGTGGAACTGACTATCTGCGTCAGTGTTTCCCTGCAATTACAACCTAAAAATTTTCAAAGCTTGAGGCATCTTCTAGGTGAGCTCGCTCCATCGTAGACTCAGTCTTTGCCTCGTTCGGCTTAGTCTTGGGTCAAAATTATATGTTTTTTTTTTCAATCTTTGCTTTTTAGGTTGTAAATAGAGTTATTTGTCTCTTTCAAAGCTCTTGTATAAAGTCATACCTAGGTGGTTTTCGATTATAGCTTGTTAAAATGAAATTTATCATTACTGTGTTTATATTTTTCATTTCAATTCGTTGTTTTGTATAGTTTACTGCTGAAATATTTAGATAGCTAAACTACACTATATTTTTCGGAATCCGAATTCGAGGTGCTTGTGGGGCAGTGGTTGCAGCGCTTTGGTAGTGATACCAAAAGTTGAGCAACCTCAGGCGCAGTCATGTTTGGGATGGGTGACCATTCTGACCATACAAGTGGCGTCTATTTACAAGCATCTCCGTGCTTCGGAAGGCACGTTAAGCTGTTGGTCCCGGTTAATATTGATAGATATTAGTCGTTAAGCCTGGTCGGAGGCCCTCGGGCGGCTTAATAACATCTGACAGTAAGGTTGGTCACTTACCTTACACACACCCCTCCACCAATCCGCACTGAGCCCGCGTGGTGGAGTATGGCTCGCACCACCTCATAGTTGAGATGAGGCCTGTGCCCAGTAGTGGGACGTATATAGGCTGATGATGATCCTTGGTGGATTTCGTAACTAGTTATTTTTATAAACCTAAAATGTAGGTGGTTTGTTTACTTGCAAGCATCTAGTTATCCTTTCTTACCTCCCATCCTTTTCCAACATGCACATTTTTTGTATTGTTTACGCATCGGATGCACTCGTTATGTGAAGAATTGATGCGCAAAGACATTTATACGTTTTACGTCTCTCTTCCTGACTCGTCACCTGCGCGTAGACGCGCGCGCCATATTTTATTTGTGATATTTAATAAACTTTAATTAATGAACTTGAACTCTTGCGACGTGAATTGTGTATAGTGATGCCTTATGTGAGCAGCTGCAGCTCTCTTGGTGAGTGTGCATGTTCCTTCCACTTCCACGTGCTCTTCAATTTTCTTCGTCGTCTTTAACCTAGGTGCTTGCATTTGTTCATTTGTTAGGCCAGCTGGACACTTTCATGCGCGCCTCCCGCACATACAGTCCACTTTATTTATATCGAAACACCTTTAAAATATTATAGATTCCATCCCTCAACTCTTGAACCGGCCCTCGCCACCGTGGTGGTTGATTGGCGCCACCAACCCTCTTAGTTGTTATTGGTATAGATGCGGGCGTCACATTAACATACCAGCCGGCGAGATTGCGTTATGAGAACAGAAATGTAATTTCTCGTGAGTTTCCCCGGCGCCGCTCGCATTTGATCCATCATAATTTATTGGGTTACGCCAGCCCACCGCTGCGGATCTGCGATAACACCTTACTAATTGACAACTAATGGGATTATATATTTTTCCCGACTTGTGCCTACACGTTAAGGTAGAAAACGCTTGGGTTTTGGGACTACGATATTTATAAAAATAATTTCATCAGTTTAATGGATTTGGTCCCTTAGCACGTTTAAGAAAGTAATTGATAGGTAAATTTTATCGTGGCGCTTTGATCAGGTATGAGCATCGTAAAAGTCGCAAAATCTTTTCTCACATGAAAGAAATAACAGAAATCTTTAAGGCATATTTTGCTTTTGACAAATATCGTGATGTCATTATGCCTACTTATTTGTTATAATGTGAAATTAAAACACACTTAAAGAAAAAACGAACTACCATAGGCGGGACTCGAAACCGCACCTCTCGCGGGTGCGGGTTCGAGTCCCGGTATAACCAGTTGGTGCCGTTATCATATCTACTTACTTTCCCCGTACAACGTATTTCCGCAAACATACGTAATTAGTCAAAGGCCGACCGATAATGCGGTGACATGATTCAGGTACTTCAGCGGTAATTAAAGATGAGCGCACAGTATCGGGTGGTATCAGGCGTCACACCGCGCGTCACGTCAGTGTCGCATTCGATCCCCCATTTATCACGCTAATGGCACAAACCTGAGCACACGTCAGCTTCCGGGAAAGGCTACCTCTTATAAGAAGCTTTAGATGGTGAAGTATGAAAGGGTTATGAGGGATTTGAAAGCCACAAATAAATTAATAAAAGTACGGTTTTTTTCTAGTTCTCTAATATACTGTTTACGCTATGGCTTGGAGTACAAAACAAGGAATATTACTCAGGGTAGGTGCAAAACATTTAGTAGTTTTTAACATTGGCGTGAAATAGGAACCGTTAGTAGTTACATTATATGACAAAAATACCAAAAAAATGTCATAATCGAATATGCTTTTAACATATCTACTTAAAATTTTGCACATGACCGGAACTCTGAAAATTCATCTGACGGTTATTTATCAGAGTTTAAAATGAATGATAAATTGATGATAGTTCTTCCGCATCATAATTATGTAATTTTTCGTTCCTCTTACAGCAAGGGATGAGCGATCTACGGTGAACAGGGTGAATAATTAGACGGGCTGTAATTGGTGTTGTTTTCAGCGCGGCCTGATTGATCGCGAGTGGAACACGATGCCACTCGTGTGATCATACGTCAAGTAGCTTAGTACTCATGGTAATGAGTTGGTAGTAAGTATTTTAATTTAAAAGTGTAGGTACTTGATGTCAAATCCTCATCCTCCTTTAAATAATTTGTTGACCCCTACATTGGTATAACAGAGTTGCTCAAGGCACCTGTTGGCGTGAAGGGATCCTGTGACCGCGCGCCTACTGCCATCAATTTCGATAAGGTTTCACCGTATATTTTTTAAAAATGCAGGGAAATTTGTATTCTACAATATTATTAATAAGTACAAATTAGAAAAAAAAACCCATAGTAAATGAGTAAATTTGTAAATTCAATAGTTGCATATACCCTACCATATGTAGGTTTTGAGACAACTGTAAGGGTGTCAACAATATTATATATTATACAAGTATTAACAGACTTACAGCTGGGTTTCTCGAATTCCAAGGTGAACTTACTATAATGACTGGATTACATGTTGTACGGTGTAAACAGCTCATGTATGTATGTATGTAAATACTTATTCCAGCCAGACGAAATATAGCCTAAGTTTTAGGTTGGGCTACAGAGCAGACAAGCAAGAAAATTTCTAAAATATATATCGGTGTTTATTTACACAAAGTTATATATTCATGCTCAATAAAATCAGTATAGGCAAACCACAGCATTGGCCGCAGCACAACAGGGAAATCACACTGAAGATTAGTTCCGACTCCGAACAACAATAGAAAAAAAGTTCTAGCTTTCAATCTCCTGAGTTTTTGCTAACAAACAAAACAGAATAAAAACGGTATCAATGGGTGAGGATTTATTGTTATTATGTCCTACCTAGTAGTTACACGGTGGTCGAATTATAGTTACTAAACTTTTTTCACCATTCTGAATTAAGTATACGAGTATCGCATATTACGACGTCTACAACTCTGGTATGAGTTCCACTACATAATAATCATATTCAGCTTCATTCCACGCAAATGCCATCAATCTTGGATAATATTTAATCAAGTAGTGCAAAGTATGTGATCATCTATCCTGTACGACAAATGTACATACTCGTGTCTTATATTCTTTCTGTCTGGCCAGTGACCTTATATTATTAATTATTTATATATATTATTAATTATTATTAATTATTTACATTAAGACCCTTGTTGAGTAATTTGATTTGTTGTAAGAAGCAGAGGCACTCACCTGGTCAATCCTTGACGTCTTCTCGGAGGCCTCCTGGTTTATCCGCCGGTATGGTCTCGTGCAACGATGTTGTTATTTTTTGCTTTTATTTTGAACAAGAGATTAGGAGTTTTTCGAGGAGCCCAAATTTTGTGGCTGCGCGCGCGTGGTGCGTTGCGAACGTTTTTTTTTTTTTTTTTTTTAGATGGCAGCACTGTCGCTGCGTTTTGTAACGGCGTTGGAATAAAGGATTGTGCCTCTGATTTAAAATAAGAAAATTGATTATTTGAAAAGAATAGAGGAAAAGATATTTTTTGTGCTATGAAAAAAGTTGAATGAAAATACGGAACATGCCGCCGACCTTAAAATAAGGACTTATTTTAACTGATAATTACAAACTAGTAACCTATGAGCTAACATCTCTGAAGTAGAGGAACAACCTATTCCATAGGTAAAGGGCAGACCTTCACGACAGGTCGCTTAGTAAAAGTATTACCAATGCGGACGGTAACCACACGGGTAACACCATCAGCGCCGGGGTGTAGCTTGTGTACACGTGCCAGTCGCCACTGCAAGGGGGGTAGAGTGTTATCCACCAGCACCACTACTGTACCCTCCTTGAGGGGTGTGTTAGATGTGTCACGGAACCATTTGCTTCGCTGTGAAAGCTGGTGAAGATATTCAACACTCCAGCGTTTCCAAAAATGTTGTGTTGCTTGTTGGATTACTTGCCAACGAACAAGGCGTGAAGGATTCTCTGAATCAAAGTCAAGTTCTGGAAGAGAAGTTAATGGTTCCCCGATGAGGAAGTGTCCGGGTGTAAGAGGTAACGGATCAGAGGGATCGTTACTTTGAATAGTAAGTGGTCGCGAATTTAAGATTGCCTCGATTTGGCATAAAATAGTGTTAAATTCATCGTGATTTAAAGTTAAGTTGCCTACGACGCGATACAAATGAGTTTTCATGCTTTTAACAGCCGCTTCGAAAATACCGCCGAAGTGACTTCCGTAGGGTGGATTAAAATGCCAGGTTATTGAAAGTTGATTAACCTCTTGGTTGAGGACGTTTTGTATATCTTCATTTTTAAGAAAATCAGAAAGTTCTTTTAGATATCGATCGCATCCGACGAAATTCCGACCGCAATCAGAATAGATGTCTGTGCATAACCCACGTCGGGATACGAAGCGTCGTAAGGCATTAAGAAATGATTCAGTAGATAAGTTAGGCACAAGCTCTAAGTGTAGTGCTTTTGTAGACATGCATACGAAAACACAAACATATGCTTTGATGACCTTAGCGTTCCGGTGAGAACCAGATTTGAGATTGAAATGACCTGCAAAATCAACTGCAACATGCAAGAAGGGCCGAAGAGCACGCACTCTTGCTGCTGGAAGTGGAGCCATGACAGGCTGTGGCGCGACAGGACGCAACCGAAAGCAACGGACGCAACGTCTAGTGCGCATTCGAATGACACTGCGTGCTGATAAAATCCAGTAGGATTGAGAAATGATATACTGCAGGGTTTGAGGACCTACGTGTAGGTTAATCAAATGATAATAATCGATTAAAAGAGTTGTTAATGCATGTCGCTTTGGCAAAAGAATTGGATGCTTAGCATCGTAAGAAAGGTGAGAACGTTGAATTCTGCCGCCGACCCTGAGAAGTCCGGCGTCGTCGATGAATGGTTTAAGTTTTTGTAAGCGATTAGAACAGTTATCACCATCTTTAATGCGTGATAAGTCCTCTGCAAATTCCTGTTGTTGAACAAGAAAGATTAATTTGTTAAGAGATAATTTGTTTTCGTGGACTGTATTACATTTGTGAGAAGTAAAAGATTTTCGGCATTTGTTAATAAAACGCGTAATGAGAGAGAATATCCGTACCAGTTTAGGTAATGACGAATATCGCTCGATAAAGTCCGATATGCAATCAGATTTGTCAGTTTGAGACGTTAAAACATGTTTACGACGTTCTTCGTCGGTTTTAATGTCAATATTTGATACAGGCCAGTCTGCCTGGGCAAGTGAGAGCCAAGCAGGACCATGGAACCACTGCTGTTGGTCCAGCTGAGAAGGCAGGACACCCCGAGAGGCGATATCCGCAGGATTGTCCTCTGAGCGTACGTGACGCCAGTGAGCGGCAGGCAAACGCGCTGTCGTCTCTGTGACACGATTAGATACGAATGTACGCCATTCGTAAGGCTGTGATCGAAGCCAAGCTAGAGTGATTGAAGAATCGCTCCAGGCGTAAACATCCTTGATAGAAAGAATATCACCAAATGTGGTGAGAATTTTAGATATAAGTTTAGAAAGGAGTTCTGCTCCACATAACTCCAAACGTGGAAGACTTACACGCTTCAGTGGTGCAAGCTTTGTTTTTGAAAGAAGTAAATGAATTTGTATGTCACCATTTGTATCGATGACTCGAAGATATACGCAAGCTGCATACGCCTTTTCAGATGCGTCTGAGAAGCCATGAATTTGAATCTCTGCATGAGCAGGAAGAACATGTCTAGGTATTGAAATATTTTGTAAGTGATGAAGTTCTGATATAAAATTGACCCAGAGATCGCAGATACCTGTGGGTGGAGACTCGTCCCAACCTGTACCAGCAACCCAAAGTAATTGGATTAAATGTTTTGCAAATAAAATGATCGGACTAAGAAAGCCAAGTGGATCATAAATCTTGGAGATTTCTGAAAGCATAATTCGTTTTGTACAATTTTGAGTAGGAGTTTCTACTTGGTAAGAGAAAGAGTCCGTTGTGGGATTCCACTTGAGGCCTAACACTTTGACTGAAGAGTCTGAGTCAAGTGCAGATAAAATGTGTGCGTCATCTTGATGAGAATTGTCATGTTTAATATGAGAAAGAAATTCTGAGTTGTTGCTCGTCCATTTTCTAAGTTCGAAAGTGCCTGCTTTGCAAATAGCAATGAGTTCACGTTGTAGCGCGAGTGCCTCAGGGAGAGTATCTGCGCCGGAGACAACATCGTCCACAAATACTGAGGTGAGCAATACTTGCGAAGCACGAGGAAATGATTTAGCTTCATCCAATGCCAACTGACGCAGTGTGCGCAGGGCAAGAAATGGAGAGGACGCAACACCGAAAGTGACCGTACACAGTCGATATTCCTTAATGGGATCTGAAATGGAATTTCTCCAAAGAATACGTTGGAAATCACGATCTTGTAATCGCAAGTTGATGTAGCGATACATCATTTTAATGTCAGCAGTAAAAACAATTTTGTTGAGTCGAAATTTTAAAAGAACTTCAGGTACGTCTTGGTGTAGCTTTTGACCGATAAGTAGATTGTCGTTAAGTGAACGACCAGAAGTAGTCTTGCATGACGCATCAAAAACTACGCGACATTTTGTTGTAGTTGCGTTTTTCTTTACCACGCAATGGTGAGGAATGTAGTAAGGAATGATGTCACAGTCCGTTGATTCCGTGACAAGTTCCATGTGTCCCATCTCTAGATATTCTTGAAGACACTGGGCGTACTCTACTCGCAAAGCAGGTTGACGCTCAAAACGTTGTTCAAGTTTGTTGAAACGAGACAGAGCGATCTCGCGTGATTCTCCAAGAGGAGGAGCATCCTCCTTGAATGGAAGTGACACTGTGTATTTTCCTGTTTTATCGCGACTGTGAGTCTCGACGAATATTTTTTCACAAAGTTGTTCGTCCTTTGTGAGTGACTTGACCTCAGGGATGGACTCAAGTTCCCAGAACCTTTGAAGTTGAATGTCAAGTTGACATGTACTGAGATTAGAGTGCAATCTAACAGGAAGGGAGTGTGCAATCGTTCCATTTAATAAATAGCCAAAGATGCTATTGATAGCCACTGGAGTGCCAGGTGGGCCCTTGATGTTGTTATGGAGAATAATTTGGTCAGTGTAATCTGAACCAAGAAGAAGTTCGACGGGCCGGGCCGAGCGCAACTCGGGGTCCGCCAAAGGCAAATTTTTTAAATGTGAAATTTGCTCGAAAGAACTTGGTATGGATGGGACGTAAGAAGTTATGTTTGGTAAGATAAGAGCTTCAATGTACAATTTTGGCTCGCTTCTGTCATGAGGTGTGACCTCGCAGATGACAAAACCGCGCGGCTGCTCATTTCTATCGCCGATTCCCGAAACCGTAGTAGAAGTACTAGAATGATAACGAGGTAAACGTAAACGTTGGACACACGCTTCAGTTACCAGCGTGGCCTGCGAGCCCTGGTCCACAAGGGCACGCACGAGTCGCGGGACTGATGGAGAGGAGTCCATCGGACGTAGGTTAACAAGTGCGGTGGTGAGCAAAACAGTACAATTGTTATTATGGCCCTGTACATTACGTTGTAATGTGGGCGTTGATGAAGATTCCGCTACTAAGCTGGATGTACACGGTGTACGTATTGGCTTAGGGGAAGAAATGTCCGCTACCAAGCCGGATGACGACTTAGGGGACGGAGTGTCCGCTACCAAACCCGAAACGGGCTTAGGGGACCGGTAATCCGCTACCAAGCTGTCGGGGGAGAGCGGCTCCGCTACCGAGCTAGAAAACTTGGGGGAGAAAATATGTTGGCTAGTAAGCGCTATAGTAGATTGGGTAGTACCTATAATGTCGTGAATAGAAGTGTGGTGTCGTTGAGAACAAACGTGACAGTTATGTTTTGATTTGCAATCGCTTTCATTATGACCCGAGAATAAACAATTGAAACATAATTTATTTTCATTAATAAATCGCATACGTTCCGTAGAAGTTAATTTATTAAATTGTTCGCATCGGTACATTGGATGCGAGTTGTCTTTACAAAAGTTACATTTGATGCGAGAAGCGTTAGGAGTAGACGAAGTCGCGGCGTGATGACTCATCGCACGGGCGAGGCGTGCGGGTGGTGTCGCTCCTTGCGCGTCCGAGGCGGAGCGGGCGAGGCCGGTGCGCGAGCTGGCTGCGGCCGGCTGCGCGGGGCGCGTGTTTGCGGCGCGCGCGGTCGCAGGTGCGCGGCTGACCATCGATGATGACATCACTTCGGAAGCCGTGAGCTCCTTTTCGAGAAAATCTAGTAATTCGCTGACATTAGGTATGACACTGGATGATGTCAAAGAAAGCTCAAAACGTTTTCTAACATCTGAAGTAATTTTACGTAATAATATATTTAAAAGCATAAAACTCCAATGAGTCACTGGTAGTTCTAAGGATTTTAACGCAGTTAAGTTTTCATGGTAAACATTAAGAATGTTACGCAATGAGTTCTGTGGATTATTTTCGTTCATAGGTTGAACATCAATAATTTTATCTAAATGTTTTGTTGCAATTATGCGTTTGTTCTCATAACGATTAAGTAATACTTGTAAAGCATTATTGTAGTTTGCTTCCGTAATAGGAATTGATTTAATTAAGTTATAAGGTTCGCCGCGTAACGACAATAATAAATATCTAAAACGTTCGACATCTGATAAGTTTTCGTTATTGTGTACTAACGAGTTGAATAGATCATAAAAGGCATTCCACTCGGTAAGCTGACCTTGAAATATCGGCAGTGATAATGCAGGCAGCTGTATGCGTGAATGTCCCGTAGGAGTAGTGGTTTGCACGGAATGACAGTCGTGTGCAATACTCTGTTTACGTTGTATAGATTTTAAGCGATCAGAGATAACTTGAATTTTGGTATAAGAATCGTCAAATTTTTCACGTATAGCTAACTGTTCATCTTTTTTAAATTCGCCGTTTTTTACCAAGAACTTTTCAATCTTTAATTGAACACTTGAAAACTGTTTTTTAATTGAATTCAGTTCTTTTACACGAACACGGAATTCTTCTTCATCTCCAGAACAATCCACCATACGTTTTAAGCTAGATAAGCATAAATCTCTTTCGAAATAAAGTTGCTCTTGTTCCATTGTTATGTTAAATTAGTTAAAATGGACACGATAATAAGTAAACAAAGTCTGCAATTAAAATAAGAAATGTAGTAAAGTAACGTACGTTTTTGGCAACCCAACTTGTAAATTTTATAGTTTGTAAGATATGTAAATAGGTTTTTAGTTGTAAAAATGTAGGTAGGTAGTTAGTTTGTAAAATAGTATTTGAAAATTTATTATAGGTAGGTACGTTGTTTTAGTTAAAATTGTAAATGTTGTTAGTTATTCGACTAGATAAGGCTATTTTGTAGAAATCTTTCGCTAGACGCGTAATGTAAAAGGAAGATATTTATTTCCAACGCGCAACGTTGAGAAATAAAATGTTAGTAGGTATATCGTACCGTGCGCAGTACGTCGATAGATGCTCGGCTGAGCGATGAAGTGAGTGGTGATGATATCCGACACGCAATGTCTGAATATTATGCTAAGTACTTATTACGTATTTAGGATAAATACGAGTAATAAGTGTGGTGAGTCAGTAAGACTGCTAGGTAGATAAAGATAGGTGGGGTGTACTAAGTACGCAATACAATAGTACGGGGTGTGTATCGTCGCAAACGAATACAGCTAAATGTGTAAAAGTGAAAGTAAAAATGTTAGAATGATAAGCCTTATCGTATCGAATAATGTTCGCTTGCAGTAGGCGCGCAGGCTGATGCAATCGCTTGCGGTCCGGCGACTTGGGCGCGTCACACGAACTTACCCTCGATTGAGATATAAAAATAAGATTTGTGAAAAATGAATAAATTTTACGTAAATGTTTGGATGAATAGCCCAAAAAATATACAAATCGCGAGAGACCATTCGGATTCGGCTCCGAAGGTCCAAAAGTATGTTGAGTAATTTGATTTGTTGTAAGAAGCAGAGGCACTCACCTGGTCAATCCTTGACGTCTTCTCGGAGGCCTCCTGGTTTATCCGCCGGTATGGTCTCGTGCAACGATGTTGTTATTTTTTGCTTTTATTTTGAACAAGAGATTAGGAGTTTTTCGAGGAGCCCAAATTTTGTGGCTGCGCGCGCGTGGTGCGTTGCGAACGTTTTTTTTTTTTTTTTTTTTTAGATGGCAGCACTGTCGCTGCGTTTTGTAACGGCGTTGGAATAAAGGATTGTGCCTCTGATTTAAAATAAGAAAATTGATTATTTGAAAAGAATAGAGGAAAAGATATTTTTTGTGCTATGAAAAAAGTTGAATGAAAATACGGAACAACCCTAACAGGAGATGCAGAATTTGAAAGTTTGCACTGCTTATGGTGTGATGTGAACTCAGGATGCAACACTTAGTGTTGCATACTCCACTTGAGACGCAATTGAATATCAATCAATGCACAGACGTGATAAATGCATGTATCAATTAGACACCCGGGAGATAAGATAATAACGTTAATCGAGACCTATTTGCGCGCGGATACATAGTACATTGTACATAGTGAACACATAACCCATTATCCAGTCGAGTAACCCCGATCAGGGCACAATAGCAAACACGTCATAGTTTCGCGTTAATTCAGATGCGATACGTGTGTGAGGCACAGTTTGTGACATTATTATTGATTACAGTTACTACTAATTGCGAGCGCGAATACCACATGTTTGATTGGTGCGGTTAAAGCAGGTATCAATTTACTGACGTTAAACAATTGTTTAAATATGGTTAAAAAATGACTTTCTATAGATCAACTTCAATATTAAGTACTTTAAGGAATAAGTTAGAATGCTGTGACACAGCAATTGACATAATAAAAATAAACTAATATTTATAATTTGCTTTCCTAGCAACTGTGTCTATCCACTTCAAAACAAGTGTCTATGCATGTGTAACCTCATTCGCCAAGGTTTAAATCCGCGCGACTGTTTGCGTTTTATCGACGTGTCGCCATATTGGATGGTGGCCTCGGCAAACAGCCGCAACGGAGGGCGATTTGTGGCAACTTTTGTTGCAGCCGTGACAGCTTGCGGTCGAGGCCGGTGAGCAAACACTCGCCGTATGTAGATTTACACCCTATAAGTAGATACAGGCTGTGTTGCCGCAGTAAACATGAAGAGGTTGAATCAATTTATTCAGGGAACAAAATTTTACCGTGTATTTTTATGAAGGTCTTTATGGGACATGCTTCAAACCAAAACACCTGATTTAAAATTAACACTTTTATTTTAATTAATATATTATCTTTGTAACTTCGTTCTGTTCATTGTTCGACCATGTAGTTAAAACAGTTTTTATATATAAGTAGATTTATATATTATAAGAGACAGTCAAGTGTTAGGAGAACTAGATCTTTTATTTGTGAGAGACGGCTGCCTGAAGTAGGTTTCAGAAGAAACCTGTGACACAGGTCACCAGGCTGGACCTGCAAAAGTCTTACAGAACTAAGAAGGGTGCAGACTATACGAATGCAGATTTTTATGTAAGGGTGAAAAATGTAAGTGAAAAAAAATAACAGTTTGGATAATACAAAGACATCAGGAACAAAGGTAACATGTCAGCTAGGTAATTAAGTACTTTCACATAAAACTGAATGAAAAAGAAAAAAAGATAAAGTATAAAAATTAACAGCAGTTTCACGGCAGAATTTATTGATTAGGTGACGAATCTGAAACACACCCACTCAAAGAAATTCTTATGTTACGAAATAATACTTACGTAACAAATGTATTTAAAACAAATACCACAAGCTTTACATTTCTTTCGCATTCTAGAAAAACAATGACCTTAGATCAAATTTGGATGCAGTTAAACTGCTTCTGAATTCTTCATATTTATATATGCTGGCAAGCACGAGTCAAGGTATTTCCTAAGTCGCCTCAAAACAACTGGATCACACGTCCAACTGTCCGAAGTGTAACACGGCTAGCCCTGTTCTAAATTGCCCTTGTACCACTTTCCATCCCAATTTACCCCATCTTAAGTCCCACTCGGGCACATTGAGTGTCAGGTGCTCCGCCAGCAAAAGTATCTAAGTTTATGATGAATGACTCCTTACATTATTAAAGCGAAAACTTTAGCGGTGCTATTAATTATCACTAAGGATTCTCGACTTCGGAAGTTTCGCGGAGTTAATTCAGATCAGATGACGTACTCTGTAAGATGATATCCGTGTCTTTAAAGTCTCAAGCCATCTCGTTCATTTGTACGGATGTACCTCAAGACGTACCTAGTGCCATGAGTAAAAGAGACAAAATCGAAAACACTGACATTCGCATTACGGGTTAGCTTAGTAGCAAACGAATTTCCAGGTCGTTACTTTATTAGTTCGATGCAATTTATTACTTCATCCCGCCTGTAGTTTACAGGTGAGCGGTAATTTAATTGCCTGTAAATTGAAACTAATTGAATTGCGGAATGGACTCCTCTTGGTTTATTTTCCTTTCCACAAGTTTCGAAGTTGAAGCAATCTATGTTAAGTTGACTCGGGAACACTATATAACTTCATTGGAAAGTCATCAGAAACTTTGCGGCTGTATCAAAATACAAGTTCTTTCTCAATAAGAAACATAATGTTCTTAAAATACTATACATATTTTATTAACATACATATATTGGTGTGCAGGTTTTCATTACGTCAGTAAAAGAGTGATTTTCCGACACGCAAATTTTACGCGGCCCGAGTGAAATAGGTAGAGTGGGATATCAAAATCCAATTTTAGGAAACTTTATGTAATTAAGAGTTAAACGACTGGTGGGTGAAAAGTACGTGCTTTTTGAGCGTTTTTTTTCCAATTTTTCCAATGAAAACTTAAGGCTTCCTAGAACCTAATAAAGGGTGTAACGGAAGGGTAACCGCAAAATGAATAAAAATATAAACAATTCTATCTTGGAACATTGTTTTAAAAGTAGAAAGAAACTAATGATGTAATATATACTTACAATAATTTCTTTATTATTAAAACAAAAGCACCTACTTCTAAGGCCGAAACAGAATAAGAAGTATTTGTCCTGTGTGTCTATGTCTTGTTGGTGCCACTCATACAGGTTAGGTAGGCGCCTCTCGCAAACCGGGCGATTGCTTTCCTTATTGAGCTACGGTTACACTTACTCAGCGGTCCGAATGTCTTTAAGTAAGAGGGCGAGCGGGTTCGAGTCCCACCTGTGGCAGTCCGTTTTTTTAGTGTGTTTTAGTTTCACATTGAATTTTTAATCTCGAATAGATATTCGATAAGGAGATCCTTAGTTAATTAAGGTATATAAATGGAAATTCAATATAAGTAAAAAAAATACCAAGATAAATATTACAAAATAGATTCAGTTTGAATAAAATGATAAACAAAAGGTTTTACCGTAGTGATAAAAATAAGGAGTTTGTTGAAATTCACTCAAAAGGTAGATAGTCCGCACATTTAAAAGCAGATAACTGTTTTAAAAATACTCTGTACACTTTAATAAAAAAGTTGACAAAAATAAATAAACAAACATTTTCATTGCTTTAGTAACTAGATATAGTGCCTATCATTGACCACTAAGGACACTTTGTCCCTCGTTATTTTATCTCGTATTTTCCAAGAATATTATAACATTTCCCAGCAGCCACAACATATCTAATAGTCGACCGCTCGTGCTTCCGGGAACTTACAACTTAGTTACGTTACGGGCCGTAGCAAGAAGCTACGCCGTAGCTCGTAGCACCGATGTTCATATAGGGGAGTATCTTCTCGGAGACGGATATGTTCGATAGTTACTTCCTGCGTGTTTAAAATTATGGCGGTGACCAGTATATTGGTCAATTTAATATTTTGACAACCTTTGGTTGTCCGAAGGACTTCGTTACAAAATCAATACCTTAGGTTAAATTGCTTTGTTATTACAAAGTTTATGTCAATGATTTACATAATGAAATATGTTTAGTGTGTGTTGTGTGGTAAGCTAGCAAGATACACGTGTCCCAAAAACGTGATCAGAGGATTGTTTTGTTTAAAGTATTGTATACATTGGAGAGGGTTAGAAGCGCCCTGAGAGGTTAAATGGGAACAGATATGTTTACACGTCACTACAGGCAAAACCACATCCAAGCCAAGCTAGAACGAAGTTAATCTCTCAATCCAATACGTCTGTCGATTGCCAGAAGCTCTGTTTTTATTCGCCAAGCGCTGCAATCGGATCGAATCGGATCGAAGGAATTGCTACTTGCTATTAGTAGATTTTCATATATATATAACGTTAAATATCTGATTTTATAATGAGAAAATAGTGTCTTCGACACACATCTTCCAAATTCTTACTACAAGTTAAAAATTGATTAAGCTACATGTTTGATGTAATTATTTTCCATTTATAACTGGCTCATTCAACAACATAGTTTGAAGAGTTTGAATCTATGCAAATACGAATTACATTCCACGCTTAGAACTCGTAACAATATCAACCTAATTGGGCTCACAAAGATACCACTAGTAAGCCTCCAATTTTCTCCAAGTTCAGACGTTAGGAGTTCCGACGAGTGAAGTTTATTCACTATTTGCAATTACCACACACTATGCCACTAAAGTTTCGACTAGACTAGATTCTTCTGGAAGTGTCTGTAGAAATATACATAGACTTTAGAAAGTATGGCGCTCCATTGAATTAATTATAAACGTTAATGTGAAGATATTTTTCAACTTTTATAGCATCTTGGGCTAGAACTATGATAGGTGGTTAAGTTAAAGATAATACACAGAAATTTGTATTTCAAAAACGGATAAAATGTATGTTACACAAGTTCTTGTTTGTAAAGTTTGTAAATCTTAACTCGAAAATCAGAAAACGCTAGCAGTTTGAATAAATGGATTCATGAAAACAGTTTTTATTTTTAATATTGGCGCAACGTACTCAAATGTTGATTTAATAAATTCAATATTAAAATTGAGATGATGAGATGAGATAAAACGATAAAAAAGCCACGCATTTCCCATAAAATCTCAGGAACTACAAGTGCTGAAAGATAAATTGTCCAGGAGTTTTTTTTCCGCACTGGATTTTGTGAAATTCACGCATTTAGATGTGTTTTTGGTGTTGAGAAACAATTTTTGCATATGGATTCTGTTTAGGACGTAAGTTCTATATGAAAATATATTTTGTAAAATTTTCCACCCTGAGTGTGTTTTTAGGGCTGAAATAATGTACGAAAAAGATGCAGGGAGGTCATTATCTTTCTAAAACGATCAATTAAACCATGTAACCGGGGGGGGGGGGGGAGGGAATTAATCTTTGGACGAAAATTCAATAATTGTGCGGACATAGGTCCCGTACAAACCACTAATAGCGTTTATTGATCAACTTCAACACACTTTGACACAAATAACTGCAAAAAAGAAAATTCTTGCTCATTATTTATAATTCGATAAGTTTTTTCTTAGCATCAGCGACTTTTGCGCACCTCTATTTGAGCTCAATCGACTCTTTTCTGGCTGTATTAAATAATTAAATCAACAAAAAATCCAAAACGATAAGAATTTTCTTAAAAAAGTACTAGTTTAGTACGATTTTGTACCAGACGCCTACGAAGCGCCACCTGGTGGCAGAAAAAATAGCAAACACCCTCATTACACGCACCTTGCTTACAGTAGTGGACCGTACTTTTTTTGTGCTCAAAATAAAAGAAGCGATGTGAGACGGTAACTGGTTGTTATTTCTGTGCAGTGCGCGCGGGGGAGGCCACGGAGCCCTCGACACGGGGCGCGCCCGGGGAAACCACGCCAACTAAACTGCCAAGTACGTCCACATTTCTACACGTAAATAAACAGCTATAATAAGATCTCGCAATCTACCTCCGATAACAAAAATGGCCGACACGCCGCGAAATGACCCATGTCACGGAACTGAAATGACGAAATTAAATAAAAACGAAATTGGACAGAAATGGTTTGTTTTTGGTATTGTGTTTTATCACATTTCGGTGTCTTCATTTTATATGATTGAAATAAGAAAAAAATACTGCCTCTTTTTTACCCGGGTGCGAATAAGGAGGGTTATTGACTTTCTTAAGTTTGGAATGAATGCTTAAAAAGTAAATGTTTTTTCGATATCGGAGGGACATCTGCGCGAATACTAAGTTTGTGGGTCCAGGATTACGCAAACTTACCGAATTGACGTTTTGACAGCGGCCAGATAAAGTTATCGGAATCGTTTATCGCTAATACGACGAATGTTAATGAGTTCACGTCGGGAAGGAAAGCTCATCATCAATTTTACGGGAGGAAAGATAAAAAGAGATCTTATTTTAGCATTAAATGTTTATACAGCACTTACTTTACGCAGAGCACACACCCCGACCCGAAACTCCACGCTACATAGAATGAACACAAAATCGAACGAGCACGTATTGTTTCCCAAAACAAATGGAAAATTGCAAAAAATAAAAGCTTAAAGGCCCGCATATTAAAGTTGATGTGCACACCAGATCCTAACAGCGTGTGACCGTGCGGAAAATCACATTTGGCGTTTTTCCAATACATAGATACAGCACCTGGCACAATATAGATCCCTATCACAGCCATTTCATTCGTTGAGAGAGTATTCCCACCTTTTTTTTTTAATTGATGTGTAGGTTTGTGTACTAATGTTATTAACTTTCGAATGTGAGCATGCTAAGTGTTTGTATCATGTGATAGTGGTTAAAGAAGATGGTAAGTTCTATTAAAAGTTTGGAAATTCTAAAGTAATGAAGGTCTTAATCTAGCCCGGAAAGCCGAGAGAGCGCGGCGAAGTTTTAATGGGCCTGCTAACGGGTTCCTATGACTGGCGAACTGCAGTGTCACACCGTAGCTATCTCTATGCCTCAAGTGCTTATACTCGTATACGGTTTGCGGTATCATAGGTACCTACCTACTGATACGCATTTACCGGTAAATCTGCTTAAACCTTCATCAAATATTCAGTATCTACCTGGGACATGAGTAAACTTCGTTTTGACGTTAGAAACGTATCCTCATAAATATTACCTAACCAAATAAGCTCAAACTAAACAAAAGCAATTTGATATTCGTTCTTGAGACTGAAGAACTTCTTGGAAGTTAGAGAACACCCGCGGAATTGGTAATCTCGTTACTGGAAAATATCTATTTTTTATTTTTCTTACATAGATAGATTACAGCCAGATCTAAAAATATAGCAACGAAATGTTAGCATGTTAGCATACCTTGTCAGATTTTACCCAAGACTTTTCCGAAGCTTTGGACCAGTCAGCCACAGGAAAATTGTATCAATGGATACAAGTATCATTTGAAATTGAAACTCGACAAAAATGCTTCCAGGCAAATAGTAACCAAAACATTCCGCAATATTAATTTTAAAAACGTTTGCAAAGTACACGAATAAACGTTGACGGTTGCCGTCGTGTTTATCGCCGTTTTTCAGGGGAATAAACGCGCGAAATAAAATACATTTAATAGAGCGAAGTCCCCACACCGGTATTTTTGTTGAGGCTCTGTTTAGACACGCTTGTAAGTATTTTGACTTCGAGAATTTTGGTGCGAGAATGCAGACCGCTTATATGATCGGTCGATGTGGAAAACTGTGGGGAAGGCCTATGTTCAGCAGTGGACGTCCCTTGGCTGATAATGATGATGATGAATTTTGGTACAAAAAGTAAAGGGCTGTGGGTAAGTTGGCTGATTAGTAGTCACGCTATTGTGAACGTGCATAAATTCCCCTAAAACAAGTACTTTACCTTTCTGATGTCCATGAGGCTCCATATTTTACAGAACTGCATTAAGAGTTAAAAATATAATATTAGTTTTTTTGGGATAAAGCAATAACAAACAGTGACGCGCTCTTAGCTGAGGCCTCTTTACTCCGTATGTGTGTTTAAAAAATATTTCCGCGACTCCGGTGGCCAACAAATGGGCACTTGTTTTGAGTTATGATGAGATTCAACCGATTTAGCGGGGACCGAATAAACGCTAAATGTATAAACGTAAATATATGTATATAAACGTAAAATGTATGTGTAGTTTGATGCTATGAATTAAGGTGGGAAAAAGTATTTTACAGAATTGACTTCAGTGATGAAAGCTGTCAAACGAATGTCTACAAAAAAACAACCAAAAATAAAAGGTCCCGCTATAACAAGTTGCACATAAAAATTTATTGGCATTGAATTCAAATAGAAGTCGCATATTTCCTGGCAGAGGTCGTTCAGGTAAAAGTTTGGCGTAAGTACCGCCATATTCCACGACGTAAAAGCTGCGAAGTGGGAATAAGTGTGAGTAGTTTTATTAAAGACTTGGCTGGAATGGAAGCTTTAATAGCAAGGCTAGGGTTATGCTTTGTAAATAATTAAACGACGATAAAATGTGGTTAGGGAAATTGACAGCCGACTTAATGACGACAAATTGAAAATGAGGGTTCGCGTACAAAGTAAATAAATAACTTTTTAATCCGTTTATTGAATAATAAATAAGTACTTTCGTCCTTACAGAGTCAAGCCGATTGTGTTTGTGCGACCTTGATTATTTATCATTTTGTACCGGCGTATTTTTACCAATATAAACAAATATTGTTTGTTAAAAGAACTGCTTGACAACCCTGAGGACTAGCGCTTTACGTCACCACCACGGAATCTGGGCTAAATTGCAGACTTCCTTAGCTCCATTGTTTACTTTCATTCTATATTTTCTGACGGACTCATTTGTTTGTTAATTGATTACGGATATAAATAGACACGTTCCGCAGTTCGATCAGAACACGTAGATCTACGCACATCTTGCTAACTAAACGTATGTTTAAAGCAAAATTAAGATTCGATAATTTCGTTCGGATTTTATCGAGCAGTGAAAAAGTAGGTAGGATTTACTTCTAGTTAAAATGAAAAAATAATTCTCTCTATTTAAAATGAACTCATAGCTGTCAATGTATATTAAATATTTATCGATTTCAATACGTTATTATCAATTGAAACTATGTTGGTTATCTTCGTCGAAAGGGACGTCAAATAAAGTAAAATATGTATTGGAATTGCAAAAATATAGCTATTCTAGCCGCGCGTTGCACCACTGCTCTCTGTCTAAGCCTTAACGTAACGTTTGCCATGTTTAAATTGCATAATATTATGTTTCCATTCGCAGAGTGCGACCGCACGTTCGTGAGTCGTGGCGGCGCGAGCAACGGCACCTTTCACGCGCCGGAGCTGCTGAACCCGAACAACCACAGCCGGCAGTGCCTCTACACGTTCCTGGCCGCGCCGGGGCAGCGCGTGCTCGTCGAGTTCCGCACCTTCGACCTGCGCGGGAAGCCGCCCGAGTACGTCCCGCACACACACACGCTCGCGACACTCACACAACCACAGCCGGCAGTGCCTCTACACGTTCCTGGCCGCGCCGGGGCAGCGCGTGCTCCTCGAGTTCCGCACCTTCAGAATGGCGCCAAATGTGTACTGGGCGCTTTCCAACGCGTGCTTTATTAACGCGCGTTTCAAGAACCAGGAGTCTTATTGAAGCGTACACATGCAAGCGCGCGCTTCTAGTCAAGCGTTAAAATGAAAACGCACGTTTGACGCAACCAGAAGGATTGTAACTATTTGTTATTGTTACAGTAATCGTATGATTGACGTATGCTTTTGAATCCCAAAGCTTTAAGCCTAACAAATCAATGGAGACTAAGTATGTACTTAGCTATAACCGGAAAATTAACAGAAGTGTAAATATTTCTTCTGAAGACTTACATATTCATTACACGCGTTCATTAAAACACATAATTATCAGCAAATCGTTGTCACAAAAATAATTTCATTAATTTGATTGTTTATTTTTTTCAGTGGAGCCGCAGTGGGAGAGCTTCCAGCGTGAGTATTCCCTTCTTATATCTCTCCCTCTTATCTGTACGTGTTACTATAAATTTATTCGACGCAAACATGTTTTCTTTCCGCAAGAATTATTATTGTTTTGTATAGACACGAGAATTTGGGTCAAACTTCTCAAAGCTTGGAACCTTGACTGGAATAAACTTGTTTTGATTTATATTGGGAGACGTTGGACCTACTGGGGGAAATCACATAACTTACCTAGCACTTACCTTAAGTAACTTTAATACTATTCCTTGCTTTCCTTTATATTGGCTCGCCAAATGTTCCTTTCTATAGTTACTATCCGTCACCGCAAAACCTAATTCAAATAAAAATAATTAAAAGTTAGCATTCAATAATACCAGGCTCTATTCAATGGTAGTTAAGAGAAATTAGTACAACATTATTTGGACGACTTCTCAATTTCTTTATTCAAATTTAGATGCATGCACGAGTACATGGACATCTACTCGGAGATGGCTTCGCTGGAGGCGGGCGAGCTGGTCAACTCGGCGTTCGGCGGGCGCTACTGCGGGCCCATCCCGCCGCGGCGGCGCGTCAGCTTGCACCGCGCCGTCGCGCTCTCCTTCTTCACCGACAAGATGGTCGTGCCGCCGACGCTCTTCACCGGCTTCTACCGCTTCATCAACGCATGTAAGTAGCTTTAATGTCTGTAATAAGAAGCTGGTTACATCATCGCTACTGCGGGCCCATCCCGCCGCGGCGGCGCGTCAGCCTGCACCGCGCCGCCGCGCTCTTCGTCTTCACCGATAAGATGGTCGTGCCGCCGACGCTCTTCACCGGCTTCTACCGCTTCATCAACGCATGTAAGTAGCTTGTATCTATGTCATAAGAAGCTGGTTACATCATCGCTACTGCGGGCCCATCCCGCCGCGGCGGCGCGTCAGCCTGCACCGCGCCGTCGCGCTCTCCTTCTTCACCGACAAGATGGTCGTGCCGCCGACGCTCTTCACCGGCTTCTACCGCTTCATCAACGCATGTAAGTAGCTTGTATCTATGTCATAAGAAGTTGGTTACATCATCGCTACTGCGGGCCCATCCCGCCGCGGCGGCGCGTCAGCCTGCACCGCGCCGTCGCACTGTCCTTCTTCACCGAATCGTAAGAAGCTTGTATCCAATAAGAAGCTGGTAACACCTGCGCTGCTGCGGGTCCATACTGTGCCACCATGAATTAACTGAAAATGAATGTGACTGTCTGTAGCCTCCCCTGCCTTATTAAAGTCCATAAACCTGATTGGGTTCGTTACAGCTTTGCACGAGAATATGTATATGCGAAGTATTTTGAATCAAACTTGTGGGATAGTAAAACGATGTCAAAGATATAAATAACTTTAGTAATTAAGTTAACTATAAACCAAGAACGGAATTTGCTTCAATTTTGTCTTTACACTTTAGAGTTTAAATACAATTTGCGAGTTACACTGACCAAGAATGTTAGATTGGTTCATTCGATGTTTTTGATTAAATCTTTAGAAAATTTCGGGCAAAAGTTGGTACACACGGCTCCACATAAAGCCACTCATATTCATTACAAAATCACCCTTATTACGTAAGCATAAGATACCGCAGTGATTAAGTTGACGTGCGTCCTGTCAGCCGCAATACATGAAAAATCCTACTATGCCTAATTGAAAATCCAGCAACCCTAAAGTCGCTTCCTAGTCCTAACTAGAATGAGTCGTCGTGACCCAATCAATGTTCACTTATAAAATTATAGCGTAAATCTAGTGACCTAGAACTTGGAATAATATGTTAGGTAATATACCTTATCACTGCTCAAAAACCAAACACAATTGTCCACAGCGGAGTTCGAGGTAGGAACGCCGATCCAGAACACACAATGCTCGTTCGTGATCGACGCCACCAAGCGCAAGACGGGCTTCCTGCTGTCGCCGACGTACCCCGGAATCTACCCGAAGGACATGACCTGCAACTACCTGTTCAGCGGGCAGCCGGGGCAAAGGATCCGCCTCGAGTTCCGCGACTTCGACCTGTTTTTCGGCGGGCCACAGTAAGTTTATTTTCCATTTGTATTTATTTATGTATGTACACAATATCTTACATCTTTAATCATAAGAACTCTTGAAAGCAAAAAATATGAAACGATGTTCTACTTAATGTATAGAGATTACCCAAAGATATTTCCAAAAAGTTATAATTATAACCCTAACCTTTCATTTTAGCGCGCTGAAAACAATATAGGTTCATGATAACAAAATTTCTTACTAATATAACAAAATGTTCTAGTTTAGCGGTAGAGTACTCTCGAGTCTCGGACATAATCATAAGCGCAGCAAGACAGACAGACTAATTTGTTTAGGTAGCAGGCAAGGAGCATATAATCACTACGTTTAAGAGATGGGACTCCATAGACAAAAACTGGTCTATTAATTGTCTATGAAAGGTGTCCTTATCAGAGACTAACTTTCTATTATAAAAAAGAGAGCGGTTCTATACATGTAAAAGAGATAGAAAAAACAAGAAAAAATGGCATATGGAGCTTTCGAAACGCTGATAGCAGGATCAAAATGGATGCAAACCGCCAGCAACGAATCAGCGGTATGATAAGCATTAAATGTGACTGAATCTGACGACGTGCTGGTTCCAGCTGGTGCCCCTTCGACTGGGTGAACGTTTTTGACGGCCCTGACAACTCCTTAGGCGCGGTCATGTTTGGGATGGTGACCATTTAGGTGAAGTCTATTTACAAGCATTTTCGTGCTTCGGAATGCACGTTTAGCTGTTGGTCTCGGTTAATATCGATATATATTAGTCATTAAGTCGGGTAAGATGACCTTTTGACAGTACGGTTGGTCACTTACCTTACAAACGACCAATCCGCACTGGCCCGCGTGGTGGAGTATGGCTCGTACCACCTCCTAGTTGATGTGGGGCCTGTGCCCAGCAGTGGGACATATATAGGCTGATGGGATACTCCAGCGACAAAGCGAATGCATTTCATATTGTGTTATTCGTGCTCAGCAAGAGTTTATTTCCAGCTGCCCCTTCGACTGGGTGCGCGTGTACGACGGGCCCGACAACACGTCGGCGGTGATCGGCACGTACTGCGGGCAGCAGCGCAACCTGGTGCTTTACTCCAGCGACGAGCGTCTCCTGGTCACCTTCTACACGTTGCCGCGCTCCGCCAGCACGCAGAACCGCGGCTTCAAGGGTATCTTCGAGTTTTCTGAGAGTTTTGTTAAGTTAGGTAAGTGGCGTGTAGATGTTTCATCTAATTTTACATTTCAAAATTACAAAATGTCTGGTACATGCTGTACCAGACATAAGCTACGGTACTACGCTTAGGCTTACTAAGCTTAGGCTACGGTAAGCTGGGCTTAAATCCGGTGGAAAGGTAACTTTTTCCGTTGGTTTAGTGATAAGTTGATCTTTTCGTAACACAAAGCCTTTCATTGTCTTTTTATTTAAAAAACCTTTTTAAGAAAGATATTAACGATTAATAAATGACGTCAGTTTTCTAACACAGTTGTGACTAACAGATATTTGGCAAATATTTTTTTCCAAACTATGAAACTTAAATGTTAATAGCTCTTACCGGCCATAAAGTATAAAGGAATATGATATATCTGTGTATGCTAACTTTCAGATTTTATAAGTAAACACGATGCCGAGCACATCAGGGGCTCCGAGTGCGACCAGAAGATCCTGAGCAAAAAGGAATCCACGGGATTTGTGTACCATCCAAATTATCCATTCCCCTATATACAAAAAGTTGTTTGTAGGTGAGTTAAAAAATTATATACATAATAATGTATTTTTTCATAATCATATTACTATAGTTTTAATTTATTTGCAATTTCCGAACTATATCTTCGCCTTTGCAGATATTTTATATACGGTATGCAAGACTCGCAAAATTTAGAAAGGGTGCGTTTAGAGTTCCAGAACTTTTCTATACCAAAGGGGTATAACCCGAAACCCGAGTAAGTACACTAAAGTTTGTTACAAAATTCCAAATCCTTTTTTGTTCATCCTATGCAGTTGTTTAAAAGTTTTACTAAGTTACTTTTGGTCTGAGTCACAATTTACTTTACACACTCCAACCGACGTTGCTTGTTTGAAAACAAAATCAACGCCTTTTTATTATTTGACGTTTGCCAAAGTGATAATGTTTGTTATTACCTTTTCAGCTCGTGCCCCGACGGGTACCTGAAGGTGTACCTCCGCGGGCAGGAGGCGACGGACTCGTACGACAAGCACGACGCGGAGCTGTGCGGGGAAGGAGCCCCGGGACCACCGGTATTCCCTCCGCCGTTGTTGTCAGACGGGCCGAGGCTCGTGATGGTGTTCAGCTCCGGTGAGCTGCAAGGAAGAGGATTTAAGGCCAAATATACTTTTGAGACTGGTAAGTTAATCACCTGCCTATCAAGGCAAGATCTAATACAGTCTATTGAGTTGGAACAAGAATCTCCATGTCGGGAAGGTAAATACTTTTCAACTACATAAAAGTGTTGCAAAAAGCCTTGTTCTCAATTAGTTCCAGTTAAGACTAGATTTAGTAAGATTCTAGTTTGGTAAAACTGTGTTCAAGATCTACTTGTATTACATACCAATATTCGGGCTTGTAGCTGGGTAACACTCATAAAACTAAACAAAATGTAAATATCAAGTGTAAGAGCTAGAATCAGCACCCAGTTACTTCAAGAATGTTTTGTCAGTGGAAAGGGAAAACGGCTAAAGCGCCAAAACGGTGCTCGTGGAAAAAGAGGTCTAAAGGTTTAACTTTAAACCTCTATTTACACGAGTACCGTCTTGGCGCTTTAGCCGTTTCCCTTTCCACTGACGATTTACTTAATAACTTTAACATGTCTTGTCTGTTCTCTTCAGAATACCGTGTGCCAGGAACAGCTGCGCCGGGCGGCGAGTGCGCTTTCACGTACCGGTCCGAGGCGAAGAAGAGAGGGGAGTTCAACTCCCCCCGGTACCCCTCGAACTACCCCTCGCACACCAACTGCACTTACACGCTGGACGCTACCCCGAACGAACAGGTCACGGTGGTGTTTGATCATTTCAAAGTCAGGGCGGACGCGTGGAACGCTACTGCTGGCTTGTACGGGTAAGTCAACATTAATTCCCATCTGGATGTTTTCTTTAGAAAAGTCTTGTCACGTATTACCACTACGCTGATGACTCGACACTCTAATGAGTGATCATTAGCAGACAAACCCCAGCAATAAGTGTCTTAAAAGCACAAAATAAATGAAAAAAGAAATCTGAAAACCCATAAAATGGTTGAAGTTCGTTGATTGATATTTTCTAAGGATTTCAGACCCGTAAGTGTAGGATCATTGCGAACTGACCCTTATCTCTGCATGCACATTAAAACACCTGAATTTGTGTTCAGACATCCTTGTCTACCTAATACAATACCTGAAAGACGAGTTGAATAATACAAGAATAATCTGTAAAGCCTCGCGATATGAGATGCAGATGTTTTATGAATTAAAAGAGTTTTTGAGTCGTCCATTTATTATTTTCCGCTCTCAGTGGTGCAACGTGCAGCGAGGACTGGGTCGAGGCGTGGTGGACGGGGCGCGAGGGTTCCCGGGTGCCGCTGGGGCGCTGGTGCGGGCTCGCCACGCCGGGGCCGCTGCAGTCGCCGCGCGGCGCCCTCGGCCTGCTCATCGCCTTGCACACGGACCTGGACAGCGTGGCGTCCGGATTCAAAGCCCGATATGTTTTTGAGGTTAGTTAGTTTTGGCATTGCATACCTGAAGTCGAAAAGACTTACATTTCCGTGAAACATTTCCGTCTCTACTTCTTACATTTCCGCCTGTACACAAAGTTTATGTTTGGTGACATTTCTGCAGCTATTATGCATGGCTTTATTGATGGTTGAACTCAAAGATGTAGTTTATTCGCGCTTTACATAACCGATGCTGCGATGTAGGTACTAAAACTTTCCAAACCCCACGTTGGGCGCCAATTTAAATTTTTCACATTAGTAGCGGATTCTGCATGCGCAATACATAAAAATACCGCGTGGTGACACGTTATCAGTGTGTTGTGGTGCGCGAGTGGTTTATATAACCTGTAGTACTTCTTTACAAATAATAAATCTGTCACCCCGCGAACCGCGGCGGAGCGCGATGCCGCGATAAACAACATTTTGTAAATCTACCTGCTTCACAACATGCTTTACTTTCTTGTGCTAAGCCGTACTTTTTTATTTAATAAAAATTTATGTAATCTTTTGTGTTCTTCAATAAATAAATAAGTAACTAATCGCCTCTCTCTTTTATTCCAGCCCGCAAAGTCGATATTCGGCGACTGCGGCGGCAACATGTCGGGCGCGGAGTGGGGCGTCATCACGTCGCCGCGCTTCCCCGCGCCGTACGAGCCGCCCGCGCGCGGCGCCGCCTCCAGGGTTTGCAACTGGTTCGTGACAGCTCGACCTGGGAAACGGCTACTGCTCAACTTTGAACACTTCGCTGTGGAAGGACATCTCACTGGTAGGTTGTGTCAGTTAAATAAGACGTAATTGATGATGATGATGATGCCTCCTACTTTGACCAATAGGTCAAGTCGTTACAAGCGGCCTGTTTTCAGTTGGATCCTAGGCTTTTACAAAAGTCGAATTACCTCCCAGTGCATCATCCACTATCCTAGCCACTGAGGCCCGGGCACCATGTAACATTAAAGTACTCCAAAAGACTAATTAAACAAGAACAAAAAAAACTAAATGGGTTTATGTCGTTTAATTACTTGCGCTCGTATAAGTTATTATAATTAGAGGCTTTATTGTCGTTGTTGTTGTTCGAGTCCTATTGCACCCCTGTGGTGCAAAGGACCTTCGTGAGTTGTGGCGACAACTCACGAAGGCCCTTTGCACCACTTGCATGCACTTGCTCCCCCTGTCCTGCGCTTGCTGTATCGGCAGTTGTTGGCATTGGGCCCACAAGTCCTCGTTGCGAATTTTATTAGTCCAATATATGCGTTGAATAACTCTAAGGCACTTGTTAACGAAGACTTATTACGTAATCATTATTATTTTGTACAGAGCGTGGGTGTCCGGCGGCGGTGCTGCGGCTGTGGTACGAGAGCCCGGGCCCGCCGCTGGAGCTGTGCGGCGAGAAGGCGCCCGCCGACCGCTGGCAGTACCTCTCGTCTTCCAACTCCATCAGGCTCTCGTGAGTTTTATACAATACAATACTTACAATATTGTTAAGCGAATATTTTCATTGAGGAAATCAGAGTGTGTGATTTATTGTTTACTTTCCAATACTTGTCTTTCAATAGTAACTCTTGATATAAGTGTTTCCATCTTAAGTCCAATTTGGGTGAGAAGATAACAGACTATGTTTGAGACTTTCAGTTATTCCCCCAACAATCACCAAATGACTAAATTTTGCACTTATCTGCCCACTAGTCGCTAACAATTATTTGGGAGATCATTGAAACGCCATGATGCTGTAGGTAAACTTGGTGACAGCCAAGATTATGGTGTCTTCTGTAAGGAGCTTTTGAAGCATGATCGGGACGATAGGGTACAAATCAAAAGTCCTGGTACTTCCAAACTCAATAAAAAAGGTTCACTCCTTGCGCACTTGTACTACTACTTGTACTTGCTACTTGTAAAATACAAATAATTTATTTCATCAACTTAAAAAATAGTTACATCATCAATACTTGTCCTTCAACACAATAGCTATCTTCAACGTTCCAGGTTCATAATAGCGGATAAGTCGGTCGGCGCGGCGGGCTGGCGCGCGGTGTGGACCGAGGTGTCGGCGGGCGAGGAGTGCGCGGCGGGCGAGTGCGCGGGCGCGTGCCTGCCGCCCGCCGCCGCCTGCTCCGGCCTGCAGCACTGCGCCGTCATGCCGGCGCGCCCGCACCACTGTTAGTACGCAGGTGACATCACACCGCACGACGATACGGTGCTATTGTGATTTGGATGAGCTTAAGGGTTTTCCGTCTCGGGCAAATGGAGACAAATAGACTCTAGAGAGGTAGCTCTCTCAACCATCAGAAAGGTCTCTCTTTATAGATATGTTCGGAGGCTGGTAATGGAACCTGGAACATCAATGCTAATGTGATCATGTTAGAGAAGCCACCTCTAAACTTATGGTGAAAATATTGACAAATGGTCTTGTAACGGTAATCCTGGGAATCCTGAGACAGAATGAGATGTAACAAGCTTACCCTTCACTGAGCGATTGAGTGTTGAAAGTAAATTCAGTCTCATTGAAAAGTGGTGCGAACCATATTCCACTCGGTGCAGACTGAGGAAAGAGCTTTTAGTGACAAATTTAGCCATGTCAATAAATGGCTAAGCCTAGGGCTGCAGAAGTCTGAATCACAATAGCATTTCTACTTTTTGGTCGATGATTTGGTTATTAACTAATTCTTGCTTTTATTGAAGAGTTTTCTAATCGAAATTAATAAAGCAAAAGATGTGTGTGAGTGGTCATTTTCGTTCCTATGTCATCGACCAAATTTTTGTTGGGTTGTCAGGAAACTTTTTAACAACTTTTAGAGAAACTTCTACATTCGGTAGCTAGTACGGTGAATATTCCAAAAAGTAACGATCCGCCTATTAAAAGTCAAATGCTAAATTTTAACCATCTTTTCATAAAAATTATCATACTCAGACCTGACAACCCGTTTTATAAAGCACCCATAAGCCCACAATGCACATGCGTCAAAATATCTTGAAGATGTTCTCGAGTCGAAACAAGATTCTAACTCGATTGATGAAGAAAGATTTTCCTATAAGGCAGGCAATCTTTAACTCTAATATTATATTCTACTTAACTTCTTGCAGTTTGAGAAGTAGTTAAAAAGAAATTATTCTCGTTATAATGATATTCGTAGACTTTATCCATATCTTCTACTGCTAGACTCTTAGTAAGTCACTCAATTTCTTGTAGAAGACTTTAATAAAGTACCTATGAGAATCATAGTATTAATTAATATGGAGTATTGACAATTATTAATTCCAGATTATTCTACACAAGCAGATTGTGTCGGAATTTATTTAAGTTTTGCAATATCTGTCCTATTAACTTAATTTATTTTTAAGTTATTTGGTTACGTCTATGTTTAAGTGATCGTTTAGGTTTTTCAAAATTTATTAGTCTTGGTAACTTCACTGTATTATATACGATTGGCACTGCACTTGCATTTCACTAATGATTGTATTTACACATTGCATTTGGTCGTCGCATCATAGGGTAATATTAATAATATCTATGATAAAATTCAGTTTAATGATGTAGCTTGTTGATGAATAATATTCCATGGAGTAAGCAGTATCAGTCGTGGCAAGTGCTTCCCTGTCGACCTTCACCAGGCTCCTGGGAGCCCGGGGCTTCGCGGTCATACGAGCTGCTGCGTACTCTTGCTTTTATCTTCTGTATTGTTGTTAAATATTGTACTTTAAACACTGTAGCTCTATTAACTAATAATCTTAAAACAATAACGATAATTATGTTCACTTTACTTTCAATTTACTATTGATGGTTCAATGCAATCTTTGTCTCAAAATATAGGTAGCTATGTATAATGTTAGGCGATAGTTTATGTAAGGGTTCAAGACATATTTATTGTTGGTGAATTAGCAGAATATATCTAATATGTTGCAAAGATTACCGATCTTTTCATTTACTAACGTCCTTTTGAATACGTTTTCTATTATCTCAATGTTCTCATATAAATTCATACTTACATTCATATATTCCGCTAAATTTTTTTCTCAAATTATTACTTTTATATCTTAGTGTTCTTGCAATACTGTGATGACTCAGGAGAGTTCAAAAAACTTTCGTTTGAGACTAAATTTCAGTTTTCATGTTTTTAAGTTGGGTATTTTGCGTTATGTTCTATTGTTGGTATTTCCGGCTAACGCCGACGTGTCGATGGAACGGACGAAGCTTGCATTGAGTCATCGCACTATGGGGCCCAGGGTACCGAGTCGATTGTCCTTTCATATCCCTCGTTTACGCGATTGCACTTTCTGGTTTGTCGCTTTAACTAGTGTTACATTAACCGGCTATAGCGAAGCATGTTTAAACGAATGAAACTGAAAGAGTGCGCCGTCTGGGTACGTAAGACCGATATAGTTGACATCGCCATGTAGTGGCGTGAGTTCATGCCTATTTTAAAAGACAGTCAGAGTACTTTGTTGGTCTTGCGTGCTGGGCGGTGGTGTCCCAGACGGATCAGAAAGTATCGTCTCGGTGCCGTGGGCTGACGCGGCGGTGTGCGCAGGCGGCGCGACGGGCCGCGTGTCGGCGCGCGGCGCGCTCGTCGTGCTCTCGCTTGTGCTCGCCGCCCCGCACTGACCGGGCGCCGCACACGTGAGTCTCTATTTACACCCCGCCCTCGCCCCGTCCTTCGCCACCCCACCACGCCACTGCACGCTCTTCCCGCTCCGCTTCTCATTCTCGCTCTTCTTCTGTGATATGTTCTCGTCACGTAACAAGCACTCTAGAATTCAACCTGCGTCCTAGACGATTTATGGGTCCAGTTTTTGGTACAAAGTTGGAGGAGGGCAGTACGCGAACTGCTCGCCCATGTCTGTTGATAAGCGATCGAAAGCGCGTGCTATCACATCCTCTCCAAGGTGAGGGGACTAGTGTCTAACATTTCAGCGTCACGTTTTCGAAATGACTAGCATTTCGACGTTACGAGAGCATAGCACGAACTAAACATATCTTCGTAGAAATCGTGCCTATTTTTTATTGCTAAGTATGTTTGTCACAAATTTTTCGCATTTAATTTTATGTTTGCAACATTGTCTTGTATCTGGCTCGAAGGACTTTATATTTATTTACTTCGATACGCAGAAATAATGTTCTTTACAAAAACTTAATGAAATACGAAATTATATCGCCAATCTTTACTTTATCAATACATTATTGTATTTATTTATCTGCCTTATGTTCTTCTACATTCATTTCTTACCTTTGTAAAAGTAACATAAGTCAAGTAAATAAGTTCAAAGATTATAATCAAGCGCCGCCATTGTCATTCATTGCATTCGGCTTCCTAAACAAGCTAAATAAACTATATGTGTTGCATGTTGTAAAAACAGAAACATAAAAAAAAACAATTAAAACACGATGTGCTCTTAACAGCGTTCAAATGCTACACTTACCTATGAGATGGAATAAAATCACTTCTAATACTGTTGTTTTGCCGCCCTGAAAGTTATGAGGTGTGTTGCATTGAACATTGTAAAGGGTAATTCTTACAATTTCAGGGTTTAAACACCGCAGGTCGATTCCGTACCCAATTAGGTCACGTCAAAAATAACTTTTAGGTAATTTTGTCAGTAATCATCTCCGGCTCGAAGGATCAAAACATGAATCACCAACCAATAGATCAAAAGTAATATTTTTTTGCGAAAAGCTACAACTACAAAAGCTACAGCTAATATGTAGATTCATTATAAGCAATCACAGAAGTCGGTAGTAAGCTTTACTGTGAAAAAAGGCGTTGTTGCTTTGGTACAGCATATATAGCGCGGATTAACAAAACACGGGATTTAGAGCAAAAAATACGGATTAAGGGTCGGGATCTACCTGCGGTCTGTCCAATCCGGCGCATGAGCGCTGAGGTTTCCCATCGCACAGGCGGCGCGGAGGCTCACAGCGCGGGCGGCAGCGGCGCGACGCACGCGTGGTGGTGGGGCGGGGGCTGCGTGTGCGGCGCGGGCGGCGCCCTGGCGGCGTGGTGCCGGCGCCGCCGCCGCCGCCCGCGCCGCCCGCCGCCGCCGCCGCGCCCGCCGCCCCGCGCCTGCGCCGCCCGCCTCGCCGACCACCCCTCGCTGCAGGACACCGTATGACGAAGCGCGCGCCGCGCCACCGCATGTGCGCGGATTCACAGACTAATCAAATACACCACTTTAACGTACTATAGAGTTTTTATTCACCTCTCTTTTAAATCCAAGCCAATTAAGCCTTTAACCTGAAAACAAACACTATGACAAACGTAATATCACCATTACTATGGATAGCGTTCTTCTAACTAACTGCTGGTTGGAAACAACAGTTCCATAATTCCCGACGTCCTGAATAGTTCTGAAAGGAAGGATAAATGTTTAAATAAACAGTTTTTGAATGTATTGTATACAAGCGTCCCGCCCGCGACTTCGTCCGCGCAAACGTTGGATTTTTCCTCCTTTATTCCTACTTTATCCCAAGCGATCATTTAATAGGGATAAAAATTATCTTATCTCCCAAGTCAGCTCATACCCTGTCTGTATACCAAATTCCATCAAAATCAATACTTTCAGCGTGATTGACGGACAAACAATCAAACATACAAACAAATAAACTTTCGCATTTATAAAATTAGTGTGATTAACAAAGATAATAGGTACATGTAATACGGTAGGTTATTATTTAATTACCTGAACAGGTAGGTCTCTAATGAAGCACATAGGTGAAAGTGAATCCAAAATGATACGCCCTTATGTTAGAATGAACAGTCCTAAACATCCATTGTGTTTGTTTCCCTGGCCGTAGTATCTATACATACATGTCTAAAATAATTGAGAAACAGTATCTCTCTATCTGCGGGTTCATTTCAAAAATAAACTTTATCTATTTGTCGCAATGACATGCCTTATTACATGTGTACCATATTATTATTATTATTCATATTTATATTTGTATGTCTATGATGTGATATATATAATACATATTTATGTAAGTAATTAGTAGGTATGTATTTTTATTAGTTGTACATTTATTTATTTATTTATTTAGGAAGAAGGTACCTGACCATTTTACTTTCATTTTCTTTTTTCTCTGTATGTGCACCACCTGTATGTTCTCTGCTTAGACCCGTGGTTGACTGGTAGGGAATGCCTCCGGCATTAAGTCCGCCACTGTACACAAGATTGTGCATAAGTTTTTTAAATAATTTTCATACAACAAATTAAGCTTTCTTTGACGAATTAATATCTAGTAACCAACTAGCTGACTTTGACTGCGGCTGCTAATATGAACATAGATTAGCTTATAACGCAGGAGTAGATAGAGTGCAATACAAAGCGAAAGCTGCCTACTCTCCATTTCGACACTCTCGTCCTCTGAGATGAGCGCGCGTTTTTTAGAGGTTAAGAGGTCCAATCTTAGATATTGTCACGGAAATCTCTGTAACGAACAAGAATTTGCCTATCCTGTTTGACAACCCATCAATAGGTGTCAATTGGTTTTCAATCAAATGTAAGTATACTCGTATGGTAAACCTATTCAATTCGATTTTTTTAAGTGAAAAACTTTTATTTTTTAGACGCAGCGTAAACTAAAATTAAAATATGTTAATTAATAGCCGTTGAACTAGATCTAAGGACAAAAGAAGAAATGATCTGTCTACTTACTTTGCTGTTTGGTCTTTTTGTATCACCGGCAACGGTCTATTTTTAAGATTTGTCTTTTCCTAATCTGTCATTTGTCGATTATTAACCTACGAGTACCTATTTTGCTTTAAAAAAATAAACATCGAACTTGATGAATCCACATCGTAAAAAGCAAAAGCAAGCTAGGTATCGTCTGGAAAAAAGTGAACATCGTTAAATAAATGAATAAACGATTGAAGCGAGTGAATATGTGGGTTCCGTTCTAGCCATGTTATTTTTTGTGTTTCGACGTTAACATTCACAGTCTTCACTTTTTTATGTTCACTTGTTTTCACTTAATGAAATTATTAGGCTTTTCACTTATTTTTATTATGTATTTTTTTGCGGTGTTCACTTATTTTTTTGATGTTAAGTTGTTTTTTTTTTCAATGTTATCTTTCAATTTCACGGTTTTTTCAGGGAGTACTAGAGTACCGGAGTAGTAGTAGTGTATTTGGTTTATCCTATGGCCTCGATATTTCTTAATATATGACGGGCTCTTGCCCTTGCCCTCTGCTCTCTTGAGCAGAGGACCATAACTACCTTAGTTTATCCTACTCAGTATCCTCAGGGAGTAAGTACTTAATGTGTTTGATCCTGTTCTATAAAATTAATGAATCGGGCAAGAGAGTACCAAAACCACCTATGAGGAAATCCTGCTCAGTATCCTTATGGAGTATCAACCTAATGTGTGTGTGTTCTTGGCCGTGATCTCAACTGTACGCAGTGTGCGGGGATGTGGACGAGAAACCAAACTGAAATCTTCTGGGCACTATTAGATATTTATTGTAGTTCACAACCACTGTTATATTGAAATATACTTTGTATGTGTTTAGAATTCCGAGATCACAAATTAACGTTATTTTATGCGACCAGACCGGGCGGTCATAGCACAAAAGTGAGGGATGCGTAAGAGAGTTGGCAAACCTGTCATGTAGATCGTATCGTGTCACGTGGATCATATAAACAATGTCACAATTTTATGGCATAGTATCAGGGCTTTTGGCCTCACTAACAGTGGGCAAGAGAGCTAGAGGCCAGGAGAGTTCCAAAACCACCAACTAGAAAATCCTATTTAGTATCCTCAGGGAGAACCTAATGTGTGTGTCCTATTGTAATAAATTAACACGTTCAATGCCACTTCGACTTCTAATTGCCTTGTGATGTGGCACCTACATTAATTTCACGATGGACTCGCCAGGCAAGTCCCCGGCACTATATACTAATTTAAATAGACTCGCTAGGACTCGCACATACAGCGGCTGATCCTCAACAAGCACCATCGACAATCATTAATTAGAAGGTTAAGAACCTGCGTCAGTGAACCCGCTGAGCGAGCTAACGGTATTGTGGGATGCATTTTTTTCTCAAAAATTATAAAAAATGACTATGTACCATGAAAATGAACTAAATTTATTTCGACGCGTGAGGCGAGTCGACATCCAACTAGAGGGCCAGAGAGTACCTACCCAAACTACCTGTGAAGAAATTCTACCAGTATCATCGGGAAATCTAAAGTTATCCTACGGTGATATTATTGCTGACGGGCAGGTTTACTACTGGATTACAAAGGAAACAAGTAGATAATAAGGCAAACACAGTTTTGCAAATTTATTCCACATATTAAACTGATACAAGATTGATACAGAGTTCTAACAGTATGGACATGCTATGTGGTTGAAATACAAAAAAGTTTAGTAGAGCGATAATAAACATTACAGAAATCCTGAACTTTACAATACTATTTCCTCACACTAATGTATTTTAAAGGGAGATATGTAATAAAAATAAAGCAAAAAACTAAAGCAGGAACACAGTCGGGAAATGTTATCGATACAGTAGAGACATGGGTAGTTCTATTTTAGCCGTAATTGAGTTAACTAGTTCAATTCATTCCATCATTTCATCGTCCTCATGTAACCTAAGTTGTAAGTATGTCAAAAAACAACAGTCAAACTCCTTATAATATAATAATTACTGCTAAAATACACATCACATCACAAAATGCGTTCGCAGGAATAAAATATATTGAATAACATGTATTAAAAAAACAGTCGACGGGTCGTAGACCCGAGCGCGCGGCCGCAAACAGGCAACCGCGGCCTCGCGCCCCACAAATATAAAGTATATATTAAATAATATATACGGCTAATACGACAGTGAAAAACATAAGCATAACGGGAAACTTACATTCGAAACATTTCATAACTTCCTACTTTAAGATTTTTACGGAATCAATGCGATACAAAATCGAAAACTTGAAAATCAAATAAAAAACACATATATAGAAAAAAAAGGGTGCGATCCCCCGTTACAGGGCGGGGACCGTGTAAACGTAACCGTGAGCCGCTCGTCGCGCCGTGCGTGTGCCCCTGCGCAGCTTGTAGTGTCTCCGGGACAGGGGCGGGCGCGGGCGGAGGCCGGGGGCGGGGCGCCTGGCTGGAGGGGGGGCGGGGCGCCCGGCTGGCGGGGGCGGGCCCCGGGGCCCGGGCGGGCGGGGCGCCTAGCTCGCGGGCGGCGGCGGCAGCGGGCTGCCCCAGCCGCACGCCGCCGCCGCCGCCGCGCCCAGGCGCCGTTTCGTCGAGCCCCCAAGGTTCTGGTGACCCCCGTCATATTTACGTTTACCTGCAACGCAATTCAATGTTACAACCAGCTCATGAGTGGGCGTAAGCCAGGAGGGGCATGGTGCTGTTAAGTACCAAGATAGTAGTTCCCTTTTCATCTTTTCATGTTGTTTTAAACTAACATGGTCACTAACATTAGAATAGAATATAGGGAACTCCAAAACAAAAAGGTACATTACGAAGAAGCCTCATGTCCCCCTTGTTTTTATATATCCAATAAAATATTTTAGAACCAAAACCTCAAAATCAAGGACTTAGGCGCTCTTTAGTACATTCTAAAATTTAAAACTAAAATTGGAGTATTTAAATAACTTAAATTAGAAACAAAGGAAAAGACACAAGATTCCGTCCAAATATTTAGAAAACTACTTATCCCGATTTCTAGTTCTAAACGACATACAATACCATTATCTACTATCACATTTAAAATCCAACATATCTACCATTATCTCTGATAAGGAAATACGATCAATACTAACTAAGGTCTCCCACAAACTTCACACTGGGAAAACAACAGTGGACTCTGCTCAACCGTGCTCTTAAGCAGGACAAGTTTGTGGTAGCCCTAGGGATAGGATAGGGTGTGGGGGTAGTTACCGATATACATTCATTTTTCCAGATTACACGCAAACCATCAAACAGGCTGAAAAAATAAAACCAATTCAGAATCTAAGCAGTCAAATAGAGTTCGATTGAGAAAGAGTCCAATGTTATTGACAAATTTTGAATTTTGATTAATGAACTACGATCCGTAACACTTTCGGTTGTAATGCACGTATTATATCAATTTCCCCCCCTTTTAGTGCATCGCACAGCCCCCACTGCTAGTGAACATTTGTAAATATTTTCATTGGCGATAAACAACTGCCTTAGGCAGAAATCTTATATTTTCTTAAGACTAAGCACAGCCTGTAACAACTAAAAATAAATGCATCGTCGATTTAATCAAACCCTTTGATGAAAAGTACATTGCTCATCTTTAGTTAAGATTTGGATTTTTCAAATTTTGGCATTCCAATAGGACAATGTCATGTCTTATTAGAAATCTGAAAATTGAATAATGACGTATCATAGTCGTTGATTGTCTAAGGTGGCTGCCTCATTATGTGGACAATCATTAAAAGGCTTAGCATCGACATGTCAGAGGGCCTACTCTGTAAGTAGATCTTCATAATTTCGAATCAACCCATCCTTCCACTGCAAAAACGATCAAGTTAACAAAGATTGAAATATTATACTGAAACCCACGAGGCTAGTTTTCAAGGTTAGATAGAAAAAAAGGCTAATTTGGCAATCTCAAAAAATTAAGAAAAGCAAGATTAAACAGTTCTAGTATTACCAACCAGCCCAACGTCAATATGAGGCCTTTCAATGAAGACTGTATTACGTGTATCACTACCAAAAACTAGCATCTTTAATATCTTCATCGCAAAAGCGACCACTCATGTTGGTTCGACTCGAAATCACACTGAGTCAGAAGACCAGAAGGCCTACTACGAGAAACGATATCCGTCGAAACGATATCGTGTACAGACGACAGCACATCACGCTACGAAATTCATGCGCATAAGATGCCACAGTTTTCACCTTGACGTACTGTTATGTGTATTTGCGTCATGAAACGATTTCAGTTTTGACGGATTTAGTTCCTCGGAGGCCGTACTCGCTAACATTTTGTTCGTATTTTCGGATCGTCCCCAGTGCGTTCGCTCGCACGGCCAAGCTTGTAAGTTGACAGGGATAGCTATATCCGAAACTACGGACAACGGCTTAAAGAGCAGGGGCAAACCCCACCTTGAATCAAACCACTAACCTGGTAAACTTGGCTTGGCGCGCGGGTGGCCACGCATGGCGCTGGGCGTGCGGCGGCCACGCGCGGCGCGCCGCGCACCACCACGGGCCCCAGCCGCGGCCGGCGCCGCCGCCCCCGCCCCGCGCCGCGCCCAGCGCGCGCCCGTCCCACATGACCCAGCCCCCTGCGCACACGCATTACGTCAGTCGCGAACACACTCAATGGGGGAGGGGAGGCGGTGGATGCAGAGACGGATTCGGGATTTAAAGGTTGTGTTCGTAAATAGTTGACGAAATCCAGCAAATTCTAAGGTTGGAAGTATTTTTATTATGTTCCATATTGTGAGTGCTGGTGTCATAAACCCAACTCCGATTTATAGATAGACCATCGTTAAAATTATGTATTTCAAAATTGGCCCACCTAAATTTGACAAGAAAAATTCATAGAAGGAAGCCATATTCCAAAAAAGAGATGGGTTGATATTTTTGACAGCCAGTTTATATTTAATTAATGCGTTTGTTAAAGCAAGCACAAATGACACCAGAAAAATCTGTTAGAGTAGCTAAGGTGACGGGCTTATCATTTACTTGAACAAGTTTAAAAGATTTCATCAATCTAACGAAAATCTTAAAATAGACCGAATCCGCCGTTGCAAATTTGCATTCGCGATTTTTTTCAAATACAATAAATTCAATTGATTTCGTGCACATAATTATTTCATGCAATAATAATATTCATGCTAGTGCCAATTACAAAATACAGGTAGATATAATAATACTGAATATAGAGCGATGCGACACGAGTGTTAACTCGTGTGCGATCTAGCTAGAACGTATATGACTTTTCCATCGACAAGAATATACTGTAGATACATACAATCGCGAATGCAATCCGTGATTAAGTGGCTATGTCATTGTGTTTGACCCTACTTAATCCACCCCCTAGCGATGACGTCTGTCAAGCTACGCCGACCTCTCCCGCCCCGGCTTATCTGACTCCACGCCCACATATAAATCAGCCGTGTAACGGCACATCGCTCGTCAAACGATTCCAGTCATCACTACTCATAGTATCGGGCTAGCAATGTAACGCAAAGTAAACAACGAGTTCAGTTCTTGGTGTGAACCCCTCGCGATGTTGACACGCGATAAGGTCCCACCTATCACGACCAACCTTTGGACTACTTTGATCTATTAAGTTAACCAATACCGTACAGTTATTTTTGGTTCTAATCTTCATAGTTGTAGATGTACAGTGGCCAGCACTTCACGGCAAACACTGCGGTGTCTTATGAGCTTATAATAGGGGCGATTTTTCAACAAATATGGGTGTTGCTGATGTGCTGACCACTGTGCTCGCGGCATATATTAAGGTTAAATCAGATAAACCAGGGCAGAATTAAGACGGATTGGACAGACATACGATACAACAAAAGAATAAATTATGATTACATGGTAAAGGTTTTACCTAATAGCCTTAATTATATCTAAATAGGTGCTCCTTTAACGTACGTATGTGTAAGTTAGTGAAAATGTATGAACACTTAAAAGTAGGTAAATAAATAAAAAGCACCGATTTAGAACTTGTTGTAAGACAATAATGCGACTTCTAAAATAATAGTTATAAATAGTTAACAATTGAATGTACAAAATAGGCCAATCCATGATGGGCGACACGATGTGTGCGTAATCCTCATCGTAGATTGTTCCTACGTGTCTTAAAAGCTTGGAGAAATCTTTGAAACTTCTTTGGATAGACGGACTTGTGAACGCTTCAAAACCATTCCTCCAAGTTCACTAATCAATCATGCTGCAAAATAAACGATCGCATTGCAATAGGTACTCTATAACGTAATCATGTAAGTTACTGAAGATATTAATGCACGTTCCACAGCAATAAGCTGACATGTTCAAAGACGTATGAAAATAAGGCACTAATAAAACATATTAACATGGTCAACTATTGGCTGTAAAGCGTACAACTAGTTAGATATTTTATTTAAAGTAAATTGAAACAATCAGGTACCTACTAAAGCTTTCTTTACTCAGTTAAAGTCTACCGCATTCTAGAGATCTACAAGTAATAATGAACATTCTTATTGGATCATTCAAAATCTACATCTAAACACCGAATCGACATCTAAGGTAATCAATTATTACAGTATCGAAAATCGTATGGAGGGGGTACCTGAATGCCTCCGGTTAGATCGTAGTAAAGCGAGTTGGGCCCGAGGCCGAGCTCATCGTCCTGAGTGAGGCATTTACCAAGCGGGTCAGTAAGTCTTCTTAACATATTTTCTATCTCGTTGCGGCAACGAGAAATATAACAACGTTAAACGAGCGTCCCGGGCTTAGGACAACATTCCTCATCTAAGTGTGCGAGGGTAGCGAAGCTCCAAGCGTGTTATCGGTTAGTAACAGAGCAAAGCGAAGCGGCTACTGATGGATGACAAGCGCCGGGATGGCTTTAAGCGGTACTAATGTCAAATGGCAACTGAAAACAAGAGGTACAAGGGCCACACTGTCTCAGCTGACTCTCCAAATTTCTAAGCTACCGGAAAAAAACTACGGTGGGTGGAGCATGGAGGCGTAAACGAACGAGAGTCAGCTCAGACGGCGTGGGCTCAGGTCAGAACGGGCATGTTAGTCGGAGTGGCCTCAGCCATATAGACCTGATGGTGAGATCGGCCGACCACCCCGGTCCGCGTACCCGCCCACGCCCGCGCCGTCGCGGCGGGCGCGGCGGCCGAGCGGCTCCCGCGCCGCCGCGCCCGCCCGCCGCATAGCAATCACCACCGTCAGGCCTACACACTACCGTCTTTACCGAGTCACTAACTCCGATCGAGGATATGGGATTAACAAAAATAAAATAAAACAGATGAAAATTTGGCAACTCAAAAATCGAAACGATGATGAGTACAGCGACTAGTGACTAGTAAAAAAGAGTGATAACATTAGTGAGTGTGTGTGGGACCCACCGGTTGCGCTCTGTTGGGAGGCTGGCGGACGGCGGACGGTTGCGGTGGCCCCGCGTAATCAAAATAGAACTCATCGTACCGGTAAAATGGCTCATTGTAGCCACCTCGGTAATCACCGTACCCGTAATAGTCGTAATCATAATCTATAAACACACAACACAGGCCTTTTAGAGGCTAAGCTAAACTAACGCTAACTTATAATCTACCGTGACGGCTGGCGTTAGCGAGCCTTCACGTCACTCGGACCGGGAAAGTTTAACTAACGATTCTCGCATGCGAACTTCACTTAACTCTGGACATGACAGCACTGTTAGCGCCGAAACCGCCCCGGCCGGGCCGAGGCGCGACTCACACACGACACAACATGCGTCGGCACTCGACTATTTCTCTGCGGTTCCTCACACATGCTGACTGACATGAATCTAGGTGCTTCTTCATCCCACCACCTGTCCCTACTCTAAGCGGCGAAAGTGTCAGAACTGACTGACACAGATCATAATGTAAGATGACTTTCTGTATGTTTGAAGCATGCACTGGAAATGGTTAATATTGTTATTACATTACGACGATGTTTGTCCCTGCCGCCTATCACTGAGTTTCCTGATGGCTTCTAGACCATGCATGGTTCCTGATCCTGGCTTTATTATCTAGCTCGGGGAGTAGCGTTAATGAAACATGTTACGTGGCCAGTACGATACACTGTTCATGTAGAGCGCGGGTATTATTGAAGAAGTATACATAAGTTAGTGTATAGTAGCGGCCATCTGGTTAGTAGGGGAAGTAGCAGATGTGCGAGTGTGCGTGGAGACCACACCGTGTTCATTGTTCAAGTGTGGGAGGTATTCGAAGGTAAACGGAGGGAAGTTTTAAACAAAGGAGCACTACGCAAGATCCAAACAATAATGTAAAGCTGCGCAAAAGCACAGCACGACTATATGTGTAGAGTATTAAAAATTATATTAAAAAGTTACATTTGGCTGCTCAAGATAGCTAACATAAAGAATAATCCGTAATTCTAACTAGATGAACCGCTACTACGTTTCAGAATTCAGATGGTTGAATCTTGTTTGCAGCTGACCTTTCTTTTCCCTCGATCAACCTTGGGTGCCGTTAAGTGCTTTGTGTCTGTATATTTTTTCATATTTTTCATAACGGTAGCAGGGATTAGATTTATTAAGTAATTCATTGGTTGCTTCTTTAAAAAAAGTATTTTATAACAGACATTCTCTCCCTTTTTTCAAAAGATATAGGTACCTAAAATTATGAATGAAAGATATTAGACGTGCAAAAAACGCCTTCAAAGTCTACTACATTTCAAATAAAAAAAACTCGCAATCTGTCCAACATCAGAGTCTGCAGAGAATCAAAATCAATGTCCCACACAGATCTATCCCCCGCCACCGTCCCATCGCATCGTGTGTCCGTGTAGTGTGTGCACGTGGACATACTGACCGTAATCTCCGCGGGCGGCGGGCGGGCGCGGCTGCGGCTGCGGCGTGCGGCCGCGCAGCGCGCCGTGCACGGGCGAGCAGCTGCACCAATCAAATCTGACAGTTAATAGCGACACGTTAACACCACTGCGGCGCGGCGGGACCGAGGCCTGGGGGTGTCGCCGCCGCTGCGGTTCCGTGGACAAGTTCATACAGAAGATCAGCGCGTAATGTTTAACGAGACCTTTTTAGAGACAACATGTCCGTAAGCATGCTTATGTACAGTAGATACTAAACCAACAATCATAGACAATTCAATTCATGGCAAAATCCAACTTCTAATGGTCAAAGGACAGTTATAAACTTTAAATGAAACGTAAACGCATTCTTTGAATTAAACTCCGTACTGCAACGTACACTAATCAATGGAATCGCCTCCATTTGACAGCCAGGCGAAATGCGATACGGTGTCTCGGTGTCACTTTCCGAGTTGATAACTGTGACCCTAAACACCAAAAGTAGTGTGGGTGGGGTGGAGTGAAGCTCTGACCACGCCTCCCGAACCCAAAATAACTAGCATCAAATAATATACCTAAAGAAGTGCGAGTTGCTGACATTGTTATATTCTTCAATACATAGTATAAAGCCAAGTCGCTCATCGCGTCTGTCCCTATCTATGTATTTAATATGTATGTATGCTTAGATCTATAAAACTACTCAACGGATTTTGATGCAGTTTTTTAAATAGAGTGGTTCAAGAGGAAGGTTTATCTCTTTAACACGGCAGGCGGACAACGTCCGCCGGGTTTTCTAGTTAAAATATAAAACATAGTATACAATTTACCATTCTTTGTAGCACTATCTAAAATGAAATATTTTAAAGCAAAGATTACTTGTTGGAAAACATCTAGAATCTATATAATTTTATGGGCTCGTTAATCAATAGGCGCTAATCTATCCAGCAGAAAACCCCGGGCACTGAAGCCGGGTCGCCCAGGCCGATGTGTGTTTAAATAAATGGAACAACGAAAACAAAATAGAGACAGAAATATAGGAAGAAAACCAAGCAAGACAAAGGTTACATTAATGAAAAATTTAAAGACTGCAGTGAATAATATGAACGTAAAAAAATACTAAAAATATAAAGATTTTATAGGAAGTAAAAACAAAGACCAAAAAAATAATAAATAAGTTAAGGTAATTTCCAGCCGAAAAAATCTGTCAACATAGAAATAACATGTGTATGAGCGTCGTATTAATTTGGAATAGATGATAATAAAGATTTGTCAACATAATTTGAAGTTAGGTATCGTTCACACCTAACGGATTGTCCTCCACAGTCCACAGACTGTGAGCATGCACTTACAGCCTGTTTGAACGTTGTCACAGGCGGCTTCCCAGGTGAGCTACGCGACGTAATGCGAGTGGTAGCAAGTAGTGGTACTTACGAACATACGCGACTGTTCACGTAGTAGCATAAATATTGAGTGAGTAAGCTTACCCTCCGCGGCCGTGAATCATCTGCATCATGCGTCGCTCTCTCGCGCGTAGAATCTCTTCCTTCTTCTTCTTGTCCGATGGCGGTTTGGCGAGCGACACTTCCAGCCGCGCCGTTCCGATCTCCTTGCCGTCCAATTCTTGCATTGCCTGCAGAGGTGTGTCGTCATTATATAAAAACTTATCACTACATAGCATAAAACAAAGTCTCTTTCTCCGTCTGTCCCTATGTATGCTTAAATCTTTAAAACTACTCGATGGATTTTGATGCGGTTTTTTTTAATTGATAGAGTGATTCCAGAGGAAGGTTTATATGTATAATAACATGCTTAATATTACTAGAAACCGAATACTACACGGGCGAAGCTGCTGGAGCGCTAGTAGAAAATAAGGCTGTTTTCGTCCAAGTCTGATAGTCATTGGCCTATTTTTTTAAATAGTGCATATTTTTTTAAATAGTAGATATGTCCTAAAATGTAGATAACAAATAATCGAAATCTGCCCGACTATCGGCTTTTTACAAGTGCGTCCTACGTATAGCAGACATAGCGAATTGGCAAACGCTCTACCGAGATCAAATCAATAGCAGCTGTTCTTGTGGCCTACTTGCAAGTTTTGCGGTGAGATGCAATCTAATATGAAGTAGCGTCGCTTAAATATACCGACAGCATATCAGGGTACTATGGTAGGGTAATAAAGTAGGGTTTAATTCACATTTATAAAGGATTTTTATAGCAAAAATGGGTAGCCTGATGTGCTGCCGTCTGTACAATCATCCCATAACTCAAGAGTACAACAAAATTCTGACCCTACCCGCATAAAAGAAGGTATATTCAAATCTTACAGAGCTTACCCTAGCAGCAGACTTCTCAAGGCCAAGAGAACTATTTAGCGACGTATCTATTGTGTCTCGTTACTGTGTTTCAAATAATTATTTATTTACTTGATTCAGATGACAAAGATCCATATTTGTTAGTCATACATCATTGTGTACTATGTTATAAAAAATAATAATTTGCTTTTCTATTATTAATTGTTATGAAAATAAAAATAAACTATTTTCTGCCATGAAATTCGACCCAATGTCTCGGATAAAACAAGTGTAATTCCTAATAAGCTTTATGTAGATTTTATTTTAACTAGTGGACCCGTCAGACTGTCCTGCCCGCTGTTTTCGCAATTTATCAATATTTTCTCATAGTTTACACCTTCCCTGGACTTCCACAAATACTTCAAGGCTAAAATTATCGAAATCGGTTCAGCCGTTCGAGTTTTAGTGAGACTAACGAACAGCAATTCACTTTATATATAAAAAAGCGATCGGCCAACCTAAATTTTCCCATTGGAATGCGTCATTTTCCCGCGGTAAAAAGTAGCCTATGTCCTTTCTCGGGTATCAAAATATCTCCATACCAAGTTTCATGCAAATTGGTTTAGTGGTTTAGGCGTGATTGAGTAAGACAGACGGAGTTACTTTCGCATTTATAATATTAGTATAGATACGCACCTTAACTGCACAGTCCCGGTCGTCGAAGTGCACAAACGCGTAGTCCTTGATCTTCTTGACTCGCTCCACGGTGCCGTAGCGCTCGAATTCCTCCTTCAGCGCTTCTTCAGTTATTTCTTGCGTTAGGTTTCGGACGTATAGTACCTTCACCTGGGGCGACAGATTCACGATTGAGAAAACTGTGGCATCATTAATAACAAGAGAAATTGTCTAATTAAAGCCACCGTTACACCGGAGCACAACTAGGCTAGATGAAACCACCATAGCCATACGCTTTATTATCTGTCGAAACGATCTGTATAATCTAACGTCGTCACGTAAGATGGTCTTAAAAATATTTAAGATAGGTGTCATCATGCATATTGTGATACGTGTCGCCAATGACATCGGGTGACGTTGCGTGGAATAGCCGGACACCAAATCATCACCAATACGTTATATCAAGCAATTTGTTCTATTTCATTGTTATGACATTTATCGCCTAGTGTACCCAGAACTTCATTTATTTTTGCCAAACAAGCCTGTTTTAGACGTGCGATAGTTACAGTTCGAATTACTGAATAATATACGTTTCAGAACCTAAAAAATTTTGCAAGCAGTTTTACTCAATGAGTTATATTTCCATGTAAAACGAAATTGGCGCAGGCGCTATTTCAACTAAAGCAGAAGATCATAGAACAAAAAAGAGATTCAGTAACACTTACTTTACTCATAGTTTGCTCGTCTGGCTCTTCTTGGGGGTCGGCCCAATCCACTATAATATCACAGCCCCATACCTGCACACCAAAATTACGTTTAATTTGGTAACTTCAGCAGAGTAACCAATCACAATAGAACGATGAACGTACCTTTATTCTACCAGTTCCCAGTCTACGTTTAGCTAATGACGCCGCTTTGTGAGACTCGTATTCCAAAAAACAAAATCCTCTATTTTTCTTCTTGTCATCGGGCGAACTATATATTATTACTTCTACGAGTCCCGCTGCAAGTATACCAAATGAATATAGCACTAGAAGTCGAACACAAGCATACTATAATTAAATAAAGCTTCCCACGGCCCCAACGCGCAAGTAACATTCCTTTTAGGCTACAAAATATGAAGCAAATCAAACGATATTCCAGGAGAACATATACGGTACTGAAAAAGTTCTAGTCTATAGAACAACAGCAAGATTCTCCAGTCATCACGCGTGTGCGCCCGGGGCACACCGCCACTACGACCGAATAGCACTTATTATGAATTCGACAAGGACTTACGTGCGTGCCTAGTAAACTCCTCAAACAAATCGTCCCGATCTCGGTTCTTAGGGATATTCCCCACGAATAACCGGTGATTGTTAAAGGAAACGGTAACGCCAATCTTTTTCCCCTTTCGAATTTCATAATCATTCAGCTGCAAGAACAATTCGAGGAGAATAGCCAACGGGCGGGGCCGGGTCGCCTGGCGGCCGCGTCCGGCCCAATGACTGGAGACGGGACGGACGGAACGGGACGGGACCGGACGGGACAGGGCGGGACGGGACGGGAAGCAAGCGGGACGCAAGCGGGGCACCCAGCGGTCCACACCAAGCCCCACGCACAACCCACCAACTCTAAACTCCGTAATTCATTCGAGTGAAACTTTACCTGTTAATTTACCAAACTCTTCCAGTATCTCCTCTTTGCCTTTAGACTTGGGAATGTTGCCGACGAAAAGTCGTAGATTCGGTACGCTAATCTTAATTCTCAGAGTCTTCCCTGGCTTTATTTCGTGATTATCGAGCTGTGGGAAAAATAACAAGGGAAAAATTTTGAAAAGGATTTCGATTCGGATCCGGTCGGCCTCGGCCGTCGGTGGCGACTGGTACCGGACGAAGATGAATTTCGAGTTCGGGCGATGATCGTCAGCGGGCCCGGCCGCGGGTTAGCGCCAATCAATGAGTTACTGAACTGATGATAAGCCAAAGTGTTCACTGAGCAAAGAGGAGAGCCTGAGATATATTACATTCTCAGTTGGAGAACTTTCGAAGCCAATTATGTTAACCCTGTAAGTGGACCGTTTGATGAAGTGAAAATAAAAAGAAGCGAGTACAAGTGTGATGGTAACAAAAAAATAATAATTAAAGCAACTTAAAATTGAACGAGGTGCAACAGTAAGAACGGGATGATATCTCAGGACAAGCGAGGCTAGATCAGTTTATAGGTGTTATGATTGCACATTTGCACAAATTCAGTGAGATTACATTTGGCGAGGGCGGCAACACGTTCTGTCAAATATTTTACTGTTTTCTACATTATTTCAGTCGCCGTAAAAAAACACTAATAAAATACATATAGGTCTTAACTTACATCCGCGTACTTACAAAAAACTGAACCGATTATTTTAGTGACATTATAGTGAAATCGTTCAGAATCGTTTAAAGAATCCAAATCGACAGACTGGACAATCATGAATAAGACCTATGGAATGCACCGTGTACACGTAAGTAAAATGTTTCAGAGATACATGCAGCCGCCTTCAAGTGGGATATTAATGACATGCTGTTTAAATGATAAAAGAAGCTTAAATCTAAATCTCCCAAGTGTGACTGTGAACTTATTCGACAGGCAAATGATTGGGACTTGCAAAAATACTGGCTGATGAGGACAATAGTCTTGCAAGTGACACGATCGAACGGAGAGGCCGCCTCGGCGAGCCGCCAGGGAACTATATACATGGGCTCCTAATATGTAATCCTTCGGCCGTACTTTCGACTGGCGTCATCTCACTCAGTCGCACAGAGTGGAGCTTGCACGAGTGAAAGAGACGGCTACCATCAAAACTACGGACGTCAGCGTACAGATTAGGGCACCGGTGGCTCACTAGGCAGAGTCTACGAACCATCGGCAGCTAAGTGCTGTGATCAGTTATATTTTAGGGGATTATACTTAAACATTCGGCGAGTCACCTGGAAAGTAGATGTCAAATTAGAATAAATTTTGTCTCAAATCAATACACCAATTATACATCAGAAAATTATTTCATTCGCTTTAGTTTGACACAATTTAGCGTTACCAATTACGTCTGTCTGACTGATAATGAACAATTGCATCTTTATTTAGTTTTGCGATAACACAGTGTGTGCTGGATATGTTGACTATTGGTCTGATGTGCCCGATAACGTCCATAAGGCGAAACTGGTGCGTCGCGATCGGGGTCGCCCCCAAGGCCGACGGCACCAATTTCAGATACAAATGTTCAATGACTACTGTTTTGTACAATTTCAACGGAGCGGTAAAATGCAGCGGACACTTCGCGAATTCGCCACACGACGCGAAAACATTTTTAATAACACTTAGGGCCACTTCAATAGACAAATAGCGCTTTCAGTCCGACAAAATTCCAAGATGGCCGATTTGAAATGTTAAACTGTCCAGAAGGTCAAACCGAATGACATCTTACATTCGGTTAGCTTTTTAACAATCCTATAGCTATTTATCTGACTATTGAATAATTAGCTCTTAATTGGACGATTGAGGTCGGCCGGTGGACGCGTGGTGAAGGGATCAGTTCCACGCGAGCACGAGAGGAAGTTTACCGCTCCATTGATATTTTGGGAAGGTACGAACTTTGTCGTCTGCTGTATTCCAAAGCGAACATATAACATTGCAACATCGGAAAGCAGATACTAGATGTATTCGGCTACAAGTTTCCCAGAGGTGGCGGGACAGAGATTTAGATTTAAGTCGGTGATGAAGATGTGTCTCTTGAAGGGTACACGTCCGTCTAGTTAAGCAGCGGGCAACAAAATTGGTACTAGCGATGCGACTCGAGTTGTTTCTCATGCGGGGGTAGGTATACTGTTTTCATCTACTTTAACATAATGAATTTTGTTAGTGCTGCCGAGTTGACATTATACCAAATGGTTGACCGCCGGTTGAGTAAATCATAAATTGGACAACGAAATTGCAGCAAATAGTTTAAAACCGTGTGACACTTCAACGTTTGAACGCAAAAAATCTGTTCCAAATCCAAAAACTCGAGTCGCACCGCCAATCTCGACACATAAATCTGCGAACATCGAGCGTGTGTGTGGGGATACACACACTGAGGTCACTCACCTCTTGCACGGCGCGCTGCGTGGCGTCGCGCGTCGTGAAGGTGACGAACGCGTAGCCGCGGTTGGTGCCCGTCATGGGGTCCATCATGAGGCGCAGGTCCCAGATGTCGCCGCAGCGCTCGAACAGCGGGATGAGCTCGTCCTCGTACATGTCCTTGGGTATCTTGCCGCAGAACACCTCGCAGCCGGCGCCGGGCGTGCCGCCCTCCCAGCCCGGCGGCGGCCCACCGTATTTGCGTTGACCTGGAACAGGTATCGCATCATCACTACGTACTGTAAAGCGAAGTCGCTTCCCGCGTCTGTCTCTGTCTGCATGTATGCTTAGATCTTTTAAAACATTCTCACCAGATTTCGATGCAGTTTTTTTTAATAAAATGATTAAATTTGAAATAAATGAATGAGAAAATTCGAGGAAGGTTTAATTAATAAAAATATAGAAAAAAGCGGAAACAGCGGGCAGGACAACGTCTGCCGGGTCCAGTCTTCATCACCTAATTTTAAATACTCTTTATTATCCGTCAAAACGATCTGCCTTCGTTTTGTATGGGAAAACACAGTTGTAACATTTGATTGAATATTTATTGAATTTCATGTAATTAAAAATTTCTGAATGTGTCTGATATACCTGCAATAGGTGTCATCATGCTTATTATGTACTTAAACCAATGTTCCCATCAACTCAATTTTGCTATGAACCATGCTGCCATTAGGCCCAAAAAAAATTTAAGGTACACATTTAACTCATACACCACATTCATAAATTATTTTTTAAGGCCCATACCGTTTTAACAAACGACCAGAAAGAATGTATATATGTGCGTTCATCATTATAAGAATGTGGTCAACACTCTTAAACCACACCATAGATTAAGCCAAATCTACATGGCAACAAAAAATGACCCAGTTTATTTCGCGATTACAAACGAAAGAGACGGCGCGCTACAAAACAAAATAGCGGACGATTTAGTCTCTCTCCTTCAGACGACGCATTAATAATTTGCCACGTTTGAAGGACAATCAAATAATGCCGATGAGGTCAAATAATATATTTTTTGTCTTACAGACAGAACCAAATATTTCAATAACAAAGGACTTTAGTTGTTGAAATGAACATTAACATGATGGGTTTTTGTTGCATTGTTATTTTTATTTTGTTTTATCGATAGGTCAAGAAAACAATGATTCAACAAACTTGTCCGACTGTCTAGGTCTGCTTTGTTATTATTAGTACCTATTTAGGTATTTTAGAGTGCCTGTCCACAGGCGCGGAGCGGAGAAACGGAGAAGTATTAACCAATATTTTGTTTCGGTGAGGCCTGTGCCCAGCAGTGGGACGTAGAAATAGAAATCTATACTTGCGTTTGGTTAAGGTACACTGAAGATGGTCATAGTTATTAATCAGCATTATCAATCGCATGCAAATCTTAAGTTATATTGGGATAATAAATTTAAATTGTTAAATGTCTATCAAAACAATCACAAAATGTCAACAAGTCATCATTAAATAGATAAAAAAATATTAGTTATCATCACCTATCGCAATTTCAAAAGCCTTTTTTCACTAAGCCAGTTGATACAATTCTCTTTTAAATTTATTAAATGCAGATGTTTATGCTGCTGATATTTTGAGGATTGTTCACTGAAGAGGAGCGTTTATTATTTTAATATTTCTCCGTTTCTCCGCCTCGCGACCTCGCTCAGCGCCGGTGGACACGCACCCGTATTGTATTTCTATAAAGACAAATGAATCCATAGTGCAACAAAGTACTCATTACTAGTGTTCGCACGGTCCCATTTGACGATGCGATGGAAACTAAGCGGCCATAGTCAATTTCACTTTGATTCCCGCATTCTACATGCGTACTTATTCCAATTAGAATATAATTAGATAATGTGAATAATTGTTCTCAATCGTATGGGATTCCGATCAGACAACTAAGTTTTGCGTAACTAAAAGAAAATCTAAGTTGTACATTGCTAATTTTATTTGATCGGATTGATTGGGCTGTTAATCTGATCGATAAATGGAAAAAGTCCACTGTCTAAGCCAGAAAACTAACAGGGTGGATGGCTAAATTGCAGTAAGTACAAACGAAAGCACGTCAAGCTAATTTACGGTAGGTATCTAAAGCACGTATAATACAGGTGGCGTTGTAACAAAAATGGGTAGCCTGATGTGCTATCTACATTTTACCTAACCCAAATCGAAATCTTTTCGTCTGTATAAGTCGAGGCACGGCAAACGATACAAAAGATATTCCACGTTGTTACGGTGCCGATATTGTCTTCACAGGCATCAACGGGTTAAAATAGTGAAAAGTGCACAAACCTGTGGTCACGTCTAACGTGTACCCGGTCCTGGCCAGGATCTGTTTGATCTTCTCCTCGTCTGGCCCTTTGACCTGGACAGCGGCCGCGAGCGCGGGCGCGCCCTGCACGCCCGCTCTGCTTTTCTGTCTGAAAACACAAGTTATACATGTTTAAAGCTCGCGTTGGCACAGTCCGTTGCATTGGAGGCATTGGGCGAACGTTGATATCATGCGCCCATTCCAACATACATACCACACCAACTACTGGATGAGAATTACTCTAGACTTTCTAAAGGCGGAGTACTACTGCTAGACAGTCAGCCTCTTTCCAATTTGTTAAAGCTTTAAATCATACGGAATTTCGTCAAAGGAAGAGGTACTCAAAATTTGGAGAGTTATCAAGTGAACGAAGAATCCACTTGTAATGTCATTAGGATAGTCGGTCAGCCAGGCCACCGGACGTGCGAAATCTAGACATTCGGCCACTCAATCACGACCAGGAACGTCACTAACGCGATCATGCAATTGACACTGCGCAGCGCGGACCACGACCCTCCTACGGCCCACAAACTCTACCCACCCACATCCTATAAGAACACAACCCCACCTAACTCAAGTTCACATGAATAAGTACTTTCCTGAAGTGAAATGGCACTTATCAAGTCAAATTAGCATGTCTAGTCGTAAAAGCCGCTTCTACAGTTAATAGTCTTAGCGCAGGGCACTCTGCGGCTGCAGTTTCCGAGCAGGCAAGGTCTGTGGTCTCATGTATGTAAACGCCCATTTGCATCTTATAAATCATGCAAACAGGTTCTGCATCAAGTCATGACTTTGCCGAGGCTAATGACCATTCGTAATCTAATCTCGCTGCGACACAAACACGTACAGTGACGAGCGACTCATCTGCTTTCCACTTGAATCCATACTACTGTCCGCACTGTGACTCAAAAACTAACATGTCGAGCAAATAAATAAATTTCTCGTGCACCCGATGCACAATATGCGTCTACCGTTTCCCCAAAAAATGATATTTTATGAGCCTGCGTATAGCCGATATTAAAAGCTATACATTTGCACGAGCTCGGAGACTTGTTAATGATGATCATAACTGCTAATCATTATTGTGCTATCGAATCTGCTATTATACGGATTTTCTCACACCTAGTGTGAGAATAATGTGACGGGAGCCATTCAAAGGAAGCTTTTAGTAATTTTGCTACGGAGACTAGGTACACCAATTAAATATGCCATTCTCGTCTTTATAGGTTGTAATGCATGGAAGCAGATGGCGCCAATAGCCACGTTACCATGTGTAGGCAGCTTTTGCGAGCTCGCGGATGTTGCAGCGCATAATAATTACAATACATTACTTTTGTTTTATAAAACACATTGCGGCTCAGTCACGACTGCCAGTTTCTTTGTGTTTTGCCCGGGACGCCTTTTACCGGACTGCGGATTCCGGATTAATATTATTCATCTGCAATATGCAAACGAGGTAGCTAACTAACGAACGTCATCAGACTCGTTGAGACAATAGCTCAAAATGTTAAATTCATTGGTCGTCCGCAGCGCCTCGATAATATGTCAAATCAATTTTTCGAGATTGCGACCCAGATAGGTACCTACTGGTCGGCCGTTTGGCAATCATCCAATATTTTGATTGGGTTACAAGTGAAAAGATATCAGCAGTACTCACCTATAGGTCTTCATGACTCCACATAAATAAGCACTTTTATTCGATACATGCTCGAGATTTGAATCTAAAAATTGTCCAAGAACACTTAAAGCACCGTCGGATGGAAATTCTTTTAAGGCATCTAACGCACGTTCGTCCAATTCGGCGTGCGCTAGCTTTCCAGTCTTATAAATATCGTCCAGCTTGGCTGCCACCTGGAAATGAGAAGGGGCTCTTGTAGTGACAGGAACTAAGCTACTGAAGCGCTAGTCAGACATCTCTATTACACGACTTCGGGGCTCTAAGGTATCTCAAAGCACGCTCTCAAATCACTATAAAAATCTTTGTGAACAAGTTTAAGTGATGTAGACAGGGACATCTTTCTTAGGGTGCGTCCACATCTCACGACTGCGCCGCGAATGTGCAGCTCGCGAACTGTCCGCGAGTTACGCGCGTGCATTTAAGGTTCGTGCGCCACTGATGGGCCGCCAACGCGCAGTTCGCGCGCAACCTAGCGGCTCGCTCGGCTTCATACCATCCGCGCCCTCCTCCATTTCGCGTCTCATGCAAAACGAGAATCATGCGAGGCTTGTATAGTGATTTGCGAGCAATCACCATACAAGCCTTGCATGAGTCGCGCTAAAAGATGCGCACGCGCATCAAACGATTGCACTAACTGCGCGCATGCAGCACGTGCGCAACGCATTCGTGAAATGTGGACGCACCCTTAGGTGGTAAAGAAACTATAGCTTAGTGTTTATTCGAGTTTTATGCTAACTATTTTCGAAAGGTAATAGTAAGATGTCTACTAAGATAGAGATTAGGGGCTAGAGCTTTAAACTCATGCTTTTTATCATTCAGCAGAGTTTAAAGTTAGGAGTTAAATATTTTTTTTGCAAATTATAATGAATTTACTGAATCTTATTTTACCCAGAAATATTTTAAAGAAAACGAATCTAGCCTCTTATTAGTCGTACTTCTTTATAAATCCACGGTTTTAAACTTGTTACATTGCAAACACGAGTTTAAATGCACATAATTTGAGCGTGACTTATTTATTGAGTAAAAAAGGGTGGACCTAAAGCAACACGTTTCTTGTTGTTTGGGAATAATGTTGATGGATAAACCACGTGACTTTGCGTTTAGAGATGTGTTTGTAAGCGTCTTGTCTGCCCCTCCGTGAGAGTCGCCAGACAAAAGGTTTAGGGAACCGCCACTCCCACTGGAGGTCACCGCGGCGGGAGTAATAAACTCGGACACTGTCATCAATTGATACGATGACAACATATTGGTATTGAAAGAGTTGACACCACCTTTTAAATTGTTTAGGGGTCATTTACAAGCCACGTCATCGTCACACAGTAAAGATAGAAGGGGTTTATTTTCTATAAAAATCCAAAACAAAACGTGCGATACACGGAGAGGGGAGATCTCAGCTGGTTTCCAAGGCCAGGTGAATTATTAGCAACTAAGACTCGAACCAAGGAGACGTGCGAGCAATGTTGGCGGATTTTAATGCCAGCAGATAACTTTTTTGCATCAACTGCTTCTAGGAATGTTAGTAAGTAACTTTCGATATTACGCATAAAGGATATCATGTCGAAATCATCATTTTTATACGTAGGTATAGTGACCAGCACGTCACGGTAAACATAGGGGTATCTTATGTACTTTGTGATACAGGCGATTTTGCAACAAAGATGGGTAGCCTGATGTGCTGGCCACTGTACAATCTTATCATAACGGCACTAACATAAAACAAAGGACTAAAGCAATAAGCCTTGTTATCTGGTGCCCAATTGGACAAGTTAAAATTAACAGATATGTAGTTAATTGGACAAGATCAACTGGTCTGACTAAAGTCTGTTGGCAATGGCAATACCTACCTAACCTACATCTGTATGCCTGAGGCCAACTACCTACAAGGAAAAATTCTTGCTGTCCCCACTACTTCACTCCACACTTATTAAAATAAAGTAATTCTGAACAAGCCATGTGTCTACTTAAAAATACCAAAGTACCAATTACTGATGAAATTGTGTTCTGTATTTTGAAATGCCAGGCATAAAAATTGCAACTGAACATGGCAAGCCGAAACTTATCAAGTTTTAATGAAGAAATTGGAAAAACATGTTCTCATATTTTCATCTAGTTAAAAAAGCACTTATTAACAAGCTCACAAGGGCATAAGATTAACAAATCTAATTGTGTTAGGCATAAAAACCAGTAGCGTGGGCATTGTTCTAGTATTTAGGTTTGATACTGAGACAAAAAGTGCAAGGTCAAATGATGGTTATTTAAACATTGGAGAAAGGTTCATAGCAACAGAGTTATTTTGAAAATATGCAGGTACACAGATTAATATGGCCAAAGGTCAGAACAACAAATGGCAGCACTATCAGAGAGAAAGTGCATATTGGATGCATGCAGTTGTGTGGGTGCAAGCCATGCACATTACTGGTTTGTCCAGTTATCAACTTATGTTCTAGGAAAATTTCAGGTGTGGCTGATATGTAGAGGAATGTGTGCAAATTCTTTTGACATTAAGCCAGGATACCTACCTACTGTCAGTGACATGCTGCAGTGATATCATGGTTAGGTATTTCCAACTCTCATCTTGAACTCTAATGCAATAAGATAAGGGTTAATACTACTGTGAAGCATAATTTAAAAAAAAACTAAACAGTTTCTTGCTAGATCTCGAGCCACTTAAAATTCTGATAACTTATTTGAAAACTTCAATATTTAATTCACAAATTCTTATAAGAGTCTTACAAGAAAAAAAATTTATTAAGAAATAATAAAGTTTTAAGAAATTAATAATTCATTTATGAATGTGCCAAATACAAACATAATTTGGGCTGTTTAAAATACTAAAAGCTACAATAGTTTTCATAGAAGTTTCATTAGAGCTCCAGTTAAGCAGCTACAGTCATTTTAAGCTAAGTTATTTCCTAAGTAAAAAAAACAATTAAATTTATTTTAAAATGTGACTTTTGTGTTTTTAAATGATATAGGTAATCATAAATAACATAATAAACAACTAATCACTGTTATTGGAGCATTTACTGGCCATATAATGGAAATTTAGTTTTCACCGATCAAATAATGAGTCTGCTCTTTTTTATTTTTTTGAATAGTTTGAAGTTTTTTTAATGCTGAAAACTGCCTCACAAATACTTGGATTAAATTATTGTTTAACATGCTTAATAAAGTAAAACTTACCTTAGGATCCAAGCCATAATCAATGAGTTTGCGGTAATCCGGTGTACGGCCAACTTCGGAGTCCTTCCCAGGTACCTCTTCAATGGAAATTTCTCCATTGCCCTCCGCCATTCTGCACAAATTTTCTATTATTTACACACACACTGCACTGTTCATTGGTTACTCCTACAGAATTCACAACTAGACAACTTTTGAACTTTTGGGATTGATGCCTCAGTATGGCATCAATCACACAGGTTTTGTGTACGGCTCACCAACAGATGATGTCATACACTACGTTTTCAAGATAGCCATGATTTTACCATTCAACTACCAAATAAAACTATCCATATTTATTATTTACAATTAAAATTATGCGTATTTTGCGTATGCTACAATATTTACCTTTATTTTGCAATTTTTGTAATTTTGGAAGAAAATGATAACTCTGTAATCGTCCGAAAAACAAAAAAACAAATGATGTTCAAACATAAGAAACTGTGAAACAATGGGACAGTGCACTCCTCATTCCATCTGGGCGAAGGCGAAATTTTAAAAAGAGAATGCGCGGGTTAATGCATTTTTTCTTTTAGTGAGGTGACACTTTTCAAGCCTAAAAAGAAAAATCGAGATTTTATGTCAAAAAAATTAAAATGACAATACAATAAGAGATGCGAATTCCGGCGGTCAATGACCGAAATAACACAGCAGACTAACTGTGACAGCGCTTTAGAAACTATTACACATTACACTTTTAGCATTTAAATCACTTTAAAACACTTAAAGAGTCCTTTTGAAACTAAATATAAACACTAGAAAGTTTCCGCGCATGAAACTTAGTGAATGCAAAACTGCAATAAGTTGAGAGTGCAACTGCATTGCACCCGATAAGAACCGGCCGGCGCGAGGCTCAATATCCAAAAAGAATCCAATTGGATTTAGCACAGAAGATAAAAAAAGGTAAAAACACTTGAGCACTTAATCACTTTTGAAAAAATATAACTTAGACACTGTACACTAAAATAATTACCTATTAATTTTGCTAGTTGGTGGCCGAGACAGATATGGCGGCACCGCGCGACGTCAACGTGACCGCCAGTACGGGGTTCTCATAACGACGCGCGCGGGACATGCAACGAGGAGTGCATTCAAAGTTTTTAAAGGCACATATACTTATTTTTTTTTAAGTTTTAGATCTCTCTCTGTTGCAGATACTAATAGCGACCGCACGCAACTAAAAACGAATTAATATTTTTATTGCACAGAGAGTTTTTGCAATGGTTGCGAATAATTTTGAATGTGAAAGAGCGCGGCGCGTCGCGCAAGGCTGCCGGCCGCGAGGTGAGACAGGCTAGCGGCAAGACGGCGGCGAGCGAGAAGCCGAGAGCGAAGGGGGGAGGGTGTTGCAACTGGCGGTGCAGGCATGCAGCAGCGACGACGCCGCACCGAGCTCGCTGCATACTTGCATACACACGCACACTTGCAAACCCTATGACCTTCGTTATTCGTAATCGATTTAGTGTCAGTGTTTCGCCTTTGTTATTACAATTAGTACTTTAAACCATTTCTAACACCTAAGTACTAAGGAATCACATAGCCAGCAGCAGCATAATATAACTAACATGCCGCAATATTACATACAAGACAAGCTTAGAATTTATTTATTCATCCAATTGGAATAAAATTCAAAAGAATTAAACTATCAGGTTGACAGATATTTTAAGCATTGTTTTATTAAGCAACTAGAAATATGACTATTAACAAATTATCAGAATCAACAAACCCATATAAAAATAAAACCTACCAGGAAATTTTAAGTAAAAAAAAATAAACAAAAACTTTAATCGATATAGTAACGCCATTTTCATGTCACTCATGTCACCTAGCTTTAATATTTAGTTCAGTGTAAAAAATCACACGGTTACTAATCGACAACGTTCAATACTAGAACAAGGTTCATTACTCTTTGATATGGAAACGAAGGGATAAAAGAGTTAATCGCAGTAACCCCTTGCTTAAAGTTCGCTTACACCTGCTGATCATCGAAGCCGTATGTATTCGCGACACATACACATACCCATTTAAAACTGGCCTTCGTACTTCATGTGTCTGTGTAAAAAACTCGGATCTGTATCCGCCGCATTATGTGGGTAGATAGGGCGGCTACTGCGGGTGCTTCGTTTTAAGCGGACAAGGTTCCAACACGGCCCTTTCACCGCTAATGTGAATCTTACACGAAACGAGTGTCACGTCGAAAATCCTTTACTTACCAAATCAGACTTCCTTTCTTAACAAAGAACTTTGGTGTAGTGGTGTGTTCTGTAGCGGCATGAAAGACAGACAGATATACTTCCTTTCTCACATTTTCTTTATAATCATAAGCGGTTAATAAAATGGGAAAACGAACTCTTACTCGGTTTCCGGCGTCTTGTAGTACCTAGACTTTGAGGAATTATTATTTCAGAACGTATTATGTTGTGATTGTTGTGAATTCTAACGCATTTTTTTAAATTTATATCATGGAGAAAAACTCGACTAAGATCAGGTAATAGATTCTTGGAATTAACGTTAATTACACACAACACTATTTTGCATTTTGACAGTGGATTCGAAAAAGTTTTCGTTATTGCAAAATGTCAAATACCTACCAGCCAGTTTCATATTTGTTGAAATAGATCAGTAAAAAAAGTTTACAAAATCTTACAAAAAGTTCTTAAGTCGTGTCGTTTATTCTTGTGAAAAGTTAACAAAGTTTTATTAAGTTGCTAAAAGTTTAACTCGATTCCTTTAGCGCACTTTTAGTCTTGTCTTTGTGTTTTGCCAACAACTAAAAACTTTGACTGGAGGCACTGGCAATAGGTTCGTTTATCATTGATCAAAGCTCTAAAAGGTGGGTTCCCAGTCTACTAACTTTATTTTCAATAAGTAGAGCAGGTTATTCTGTTACTCACCCATTCCGAGACCTTAGGAAATGGCACGAATCATCCGTCACGGACACTCACGTCTATAAATAACCATTTTGCAAACATACACATAGCAAGCCGCTTCGTTCGTCTCACCGCGCACTACATTCGCGCGATAAGGTACTTTGTGCGTGTTTTAAATACGTCAACAGGTTATTGACCCGCGCGTTTTGCACCGTACGTTGTCGAATTTATTGTGTCTGTAGATTTGTGGGTCACCGTACTAGCTGACGTCAAAATTGGGGGCCCATGCGATGATGACGTCATCTTATCAAATTAAACTAGCCGGTAATTCTAGTTCTAGTTTGTAAGATATCACATTCACAAAACGCGTACTATGCATTATAAATAATAATACTCGCCCTAATCTGACCTGCCTGCCTGCCCAATCCGGAATAATAGAATAGAATCGTTTCTATCATGCTCATGATGTGTGTCGAGGTCATTGCTATTTTGTTTTTTTTTTGCTAATTCAAGGGCATTGGTGTTTAGTGTTGTACTCGTACAGTTTAAGTCGGTCACTGGTCACTATTTCTTGGCAGGAAGTTAGTAATGGGAATTAAATAGCTGTAGCTGTAAGCTTACGATTCCAAATATTTTTCAGCCAATCGCATAGATTTTGAATTATTCAGCGCTGTGTTGTGCGGCGCGCAGCGCGGCAGAATCTCGTCTATTGTGGTGGAGGTTCTCGACCTTAGTCAGAGTGCGCGGCGTCGCATATTCAATAGATAGACCAGAAATGTTTTTTTTTAGGTGGGCCTGATTATGCCGCCTTTATTAAGTCTGTCTCGTGTCAAAGGCCAATGTTAAACAGGGATACGAATATGTATGTTCATACTAGGCAATGCTATGATATAATAAGACCGAAATAGTATTGTCTACCAGTCACTCATGCATCCAACCCTTAATTGCATAGTCGCGTGGTACACTTTTAGAGACGACACCTTCAGAAACAAAAATGTAAAAACATTTAAATTAAACTTAACTGAATGAAACTACTGCTGTTGTGAACAACAGAAATAAAATAAATTACTTTTAAACTGTATAACGCTCATAAAATAAATACATAAACTCTATACATTACAAATAGAAACTATTCAATGATAAATGAAGAAATTCGTTGCGCGCCCCCGAGGCAGGCACAACAACCTACCCCAATCTATTTCATCGTCTTATGATATTGACCTCTTCTTTCCACATTAGCATTAGGTTAATGTGATAAATAGATAGATTAGGATAAATAGGGTGATTGGGCCCATTATTAAATGATTAGAGACTCGACGAAAAATTTTGCATTTTTTCTTGGCTTACTAGGCAAACAAAAAATAACAAATATGTAGTTACGCATCCCCGAACCTAATGAACTGAGATAGTTGAACACAAACAGATTTTATGCACTAAGGTAGGTATTTTGTTGAAAGTCAGATTATTTTTGCAAGGCACCTACATATTGGCATTAAATATTGCTTTGTTGTTTTTTTCCTAAGTTCTCAAACAGTCAACATGATAAGTACCATACGGAATTTTAAAGAGGATAGACTGATGTATGTATGTAATGTATGCGATTATAAGATGAACTTGAAGAGCTCCTCTGTGACAGCATACATTAAAACGCTGGGAAGAGGACAGAAATTAGGTTTATACCCAACGTACTGAAATAAAACGACAATTAGGTAAGTGCTTTATTTTGCCAATAATGCTAGCTTACTTTGCTATAACTGCTTCTGTATCACAAGATTTTTGCTATTTGTAGTCCCTTCCAATAACAACAAAGTATCTTAATGATTTTAGTGTTTATATTTATGTGTTTAATACCGCGGTAATCAATTGGCCTTGAACCATAATCCTAGCTGTCTTTTGGCTTGTATTTCTATTGCTCAGTTTTAGCTGTAACCTGCATTATTTATTACAACAAATTACCTACGTAATTTCTTTTCAGTGAACCTATTTTTGACTTTTGTGTGTAGAAATAATGAATGTGAGAAATGACATTCGTTGATATGGTATGATTGGTGGTATGGTAAGTCCTTTCTAGGGATTTAAATTTTTCGATCGGTGCTCTATTCCAAATCATTTATACATATTATACTTATGCAAGAACTTTATTATAAGGAATAAGAATCACGTTTTAGATATTTAACTTAGACTTACCTAATGAGGTGAATGGTTAATGTCATCCTCTATTATTAACTCTTCCTAAGCAAGTTTATTATCACCATCGTAGTTGATCATTCAGTATGGACACTAAATTGTAAAACCGTTATTCCATTGCAAGATTCAGTTAGTAATAATTAAAATTAAAAAATTGAGCACTACACAAAATCACCGAGCGACACATCTGCTTTCTGTTCAAACAATTCTAATGCAAGTGACGGTTTATCTCAGGTGCACAACAATTAATAGTAGTACCTGCTTGCAAAAGCACCTGTCCCTTCTGATTCATTTGTTAATCCCATTAAAATATAATTTAAAAGTGAGCAAATGATTGCGCGAACCGAAATTTACAATTCAAAATTGGTATCAGATCGCCGCATAGAGTGACCCTATTTAACCCTAACAATCTTTCTCTGTGAGGAAAATAAAAGGCCGTGGATTGTCACCGTCTGTAAAAGATTATTCTCACCTATCACAATTTCTTCACTATTGTTCGGACATCCATTAAATATATTTTTTATAAGTACTCTGCGCAGTGGCAACGGGTTTGGATGCCCTCGACAGACAAAAGCATAATGGAAGAAAAGGCGGCACTGTTAAATTATACATACATTCACAGACGGGTCAGGTTATCTGTGAATAAGTGTGGAATATGTATGGAAAATTGGAAAGAAGGGTGAGGCAAGAAAAAGATTCAAGAATGAGACGGCTCAGTGCTTATAGTTCGCCTAGATTATTTACAGACTATTCATGTTTAACAAAAGATTTGCTACTGATATGTATCTGAATTTCAAAGAGTACAATAGACTCATGTAGACTTTTCAGCTTATCCATATGAAATTTTTGTAACAGCTGACATTACAAAGATTTGTCGTCTGTCTCAAAGTCTATGCTACAAAACGAGGGGCCATATTCTAATAAGACAAAACCACATTAAAGTTCCGATTCATAAAACAATGAAGACAACGATCAGCAGTGAGCGATGGCTATCGCGATCGCAATACTGCTCCCATGAAAGCTAGTCTTAGAAATAAAAGCTAATAAGTCCAAACACACATTTGAAAGGCCTATTCAGTTCTATAAGCGTAGTACCACCCTACCATTAAGAAAAATCCAGTTGGCCCGCAGCCCGCGAGCAGCATGGGAATGTTCGGGGGGTCAACGCCATTCGTTTCGCGTACTTGTCCCGAGTAAGGAGTGCGTATTATTATTTCGATAGATGTTTTTATTTTAGGGTCTGAGATCCGGTCTGCGCGCCCCCTCGCAGGCTTGTGGCCGGCTGGCGGACGCGCGGGCTGCTCTCGCTTCGCCCATCCGACAGACACGGCGCAGCATCCGAGACAGATGTTTAATAACCTGTGAAAATATCAAGCAATTCATATTGGTACCTACTGAACAGAAATGCTGTACGTACGTTTTCATTCGTAGGAGTCTCGAAAACATACGTTATTCTGAAAGCTACTCCCAGAGGGGTTTATTTACCTACTGATGAATTATTACAAACATGAATGTATCTATGCAGCTGGAGTTTTAATTAGGAAGTTCAAGTTTCTCTAGAATATTTAAAACTCTTTCTTTAAGACTGATAAATATCTAAATTAAAATATCGACCTAATATAATTAAGGAATTATCATTATTTCGTATAAAGTTTTATTGCAATGGTAAAATCAAAAATAAAAAGCATCAGTGTTCTCAACTGAACTTTACTCAGCGGGAGTCGTACCCGCGGTAACCGGTTCTCTCGATCAATCCTTAGCTTAATCGCGAAAGCGATGCCCGGTGCGAATTTCACACCAGTCTCGTTCGTCTAGACCTCAAGATGTCGCAATTGCCTAGGAAAGACCTAGCTGTGAGAACAAATAACGGCGAAACTCGCGCTTGATTGAATTCGCACGTTTCGTAATCTAGTTTATAGCTAGTGCGGAGGGGTCCGGTGTGCATGCCTTTACATTGCACAAGTTTTGCTGCACTAGGTATAACGTGTTGCAGTCGTACATAAGTTTTTATTCATCTACTATTTAGTAAGTGCTTTGTGCGCTTATAAATAGTTCCATCTAAAAGAAGTTTCAATTGTTTTTCGAAATAAATTTTAAGAACTGTGATAGGTACTAATGTTTGAGTATAAGATACATTGGGTGAAACTTTACGATATAAAACTCTTCAAAAACTGACTGATCTAACTTTTTTTTTCAACGTCAGGGAAATGCTGTTACGCATACCCACCAGCCGCAGCTTGGGGTTATGTGGGACTCCAGGCCTCAGAGAGAGAACCCACCTACCTACAGTAAAAACCTGACGGTGCCCTCCGGTGCCATGTGAGTCGGGGACGTGGCGGGTTCACCGTAGGCCAAGAGGCCACAGGCATTCTCCGCAATGTTATCAGTTAATTTACAAAGGCATCTTGTTACTTGACCTGTAAATGATGACCTGTCAACAAGCCTGTCACTCACCTGCTCTGATTTCTGATATTGTGATATATTGTCTTGATATTCTGTCCAAGTCTAGGGGATCACCCCTAGTTTGAACTTGAACGCAAAAACCTTAAAATAGCTAAATATATATGCATGTTATCCATGTTATTTACCTACATCGATAGAAATAGAATTTCGATACTTAAAAATGGAAATAGAAAAATCTTTATTCAGTACTGAAAAATACATGACATATTAGAAATGTTTACATTTTAATAATTAGAACAGTAATAAATAGGCCACCTACTCAGCATGAGCCACAGACTCGAAGTCTGTGGCGCTGGTCTTCCGTAGGTTGCCTTAAAAAATAAAAATAGATCTGCACAGCAACAAAATTGGATATTATATTTTACTAGCTGACCCGGCGAACTTCGTACCGCCTTAGCGTTGCAATGATTGAACAATGTCATCGAATGACATTGACATTAGTTAAGCGCGTTTATAAAATATGCAAAATTAAATATAATATTTTTCAATATTTCTGAGAGATTTTCTTAATATTTTTTTCCGTAAGAACCTTCTCCTAATAATAACAAATACAACAAAAAAAGAATTAGTGCAAATCGGTCCAGCCATTCACGCGTGATGCCGTGACCAAGGAAAACGGGTTTCATTTTTATATATATAGATTAACAAACATTACTTTAAAATGTCTAAAAGGTGTGATGAAAGAAACTTTTATATATTCTATAACAAAAGATTTTCAATCGTGAAAGTTTTTATAACAAGCATTAATTAAGACATCATTTAAAGGAACTAGGAAAAGTTAGTAAACAGTAAAGGGTACAGTAAATTAATAAGATACAAAGTCCGGAGAGTCGTTTTGTAAAACTAATAGATACCCACTGTTTGTATTTACGCTTAAAGGTTTTCTTTCAACCTCGCAAATTTTTTGAATGGCGGATGGATGTTTTTCCAGCATTTGGTGGCACAGTAACGGATACTCCCACAGAATGCTGCAGTTCTATGACTTGGGCACGCAAGAAATCGGAATGAAAACCAAACCGCTCTCATCCCTTCTGTCGAGTACGTGTAAGGTACTTAAGGCCGACGATATAAGATTGCGTGTCATGTAACTCTTTGCGGCTTAGATAAACAAGTGGCGGCTTTTTGCCCCACTGGCTGGTTAGCGACAGGCACTGCGGTGCGGTGCAAGGCAGACCGGGACCCTTATTGATAAGCCCGCCATTCAGAACAAGATGCTTTACGTCTGGGATACTTGATACTCAATTTACCTGACAAACGCATGTAAATTTACTTGCGTTTAAAACTCGCCACACCATGTTTAATGAGTGAATGCTTGATTGAAAGTAAAGGACATTAATCAAATTTACTTTGATAAAAACTCTTAGACGAATTCGAAAAGAAATTAATAACAATAGCGATTAAACATTTTCACAAGAAAGGATTGCGAAAATAGTAGCAAAGAAAGGAGTTGATTCCTTGTAGTTAGATTATCCTTTGTTATTGTTAGCATAAGTTAGAGCGAGTATGACAAAAATTACTTAAAAAGGCACCGTTTATGGAACCTATAATCATCACAAGGCATAAAAAACCGGTGGAGTGCGAGTTGGACTCGCGCACCGAGGGTTCCGTACAAACCTGTAGATACGGAGTAGTAACTACCGCTTCCAGGGACAGTAGACCTAAGTGTCATATAGAAATTTCAGTTTGATACCTCCACGCGTTCCTGAGAAAAACGGCCTTGACATACGGACGGACGGACAACAAAGTGATCTTATAAGGGTTCCGTTTTTTTCTTTTGAGGTACGGAACCCTAAAAACAATGCTGTGAAACAGTCCCAAATGTTAACTCCTGAGATAAATTTATAATATAGCAAAGATTCATAATTATTAGCTATGAATTGGCTAGTTCCACTATGTATTTAAACAAAAGATCAGCATATTACTACGGCTCTATACATGCACTACACGTACATGTGCTGCACACTTGCATATGTCGGCGTTCTAAGGCTTCTATTTTGTAGACCGTTGTCTACGGGAAGTCGCTTATTGATCAAGTACTGGGTATAGTTAGTAAAGTACTTACGCAGTACGGAGGGGTAGGAAGGGGTGACAGGAAAATATAGGGGAAGGTGTCGCCACCAATCGCTAACTTACTTTTTTACTTGACTACGGCAACTGCTACGGCTAGCCGAAAATAAGTACAATTTAATCTAGCTATAAAAATGTAATTCATTTTTGCATGAAAAATTTCCTACGCGATGACAGCAGACCTTGCAAACCTAATAAAATACTATGCTATGAATCTAAATTAATAAATATAATAATAAAAAATATAATATAAATCAATGCGAACCAATGTGAACATCTAAATTACGTTTAGCAGCAGTGGACGTCTTGCGCTTTAAAATAGTTTATTATCATGAAAGTTTGAAACTATAAGTCTTGCGCCTAATTTATGATAATGGTGCCAAATGGGGTACCTAACCTATCGCTATTTTCGTGCCAACTGCAGGGTAGTGTGGGTAGTTATACGCAACTAACTAGGTAGGGTGTGGATAGGAGCTCATGGTATATCTACCTAGGTAATATAGATATTATGCCGAGCCGACTAACAGCAATATCCAACGATATATAACACTTGGAAGCTGGGTTTGGTGGGGTGATATTTCATTAGGAAGTTCCATTCTTACAACTTGTGTTAATTTTAGCGAACGCCAAACCGTCATTGAAATGAACGATATCAAAAAATTCGAGTGGCTCAAGCAATAAATCGGAAAAAGTCACCAAAGTATTCTTCTTCACTCATAGAGCTGCTGAACAAACGTTTTTCAATAGCTCTTCAGTCGCTCTAGACGGGCCTAAATGGTTTAGTGTGCTCGCTGCTCGCTCAATAGAAAAATGACAATAAGCGTGGAACAAGAAGCTATGATTCTTTATTATCAACAAAGAGTACAATTTTCATGGTGGTTCATGGGCTTTTTTTCTATTTCGTTTAGCCGACTCATTAATCTCATTTATAGGCACCTACCCAAAATGGAGAATCCAGTTATATGAATGAAAATAATTTCACTATAATTTGGGAGGGATGGTGACAGGGACCCCAGACTGACGAAATCCATGTTAAGGTCTAAATATTTACTAATTTCAAAACGAGTAGAAAAGTCAGTTCATCATTCAGAACAAGATAAATAAGTACCTACAAGTGATTCTTGTAACTTATTTAAAAGCTTAATGACAGTCGACAAAAAGGTAAAAAAAGCTAGGGTAATAATTTCATCTACCGTTTATGCTTATGGATTCCTACCTGTCCTAGACTACCTACCGTCATGGGTAGACAATAATGCTCAAGTGTTTAGTTTCCCACACGCAAATTAACTTGAGAATCATTGATTTCGTAAAACATAGGATTGATGTCGATTCTACCTAGGCAGTTGAAAATTCTTGTAAGGAATCGCTGAAATAAACTACGCTAAAACTTTATAAGTATTAAATCAGTGTAAGTTTCCTTCATCTGTTCAAAAGTACAGACTGCATCACGTCAAGTTAATCTCTGCGGCATCTTACGCTTACGTAATAAGGGTGATTTTTACAACATAAAAGTAGCTTGATGTGGCGTCGTCTGCACTTACCTAAGAGTTCCCTATAATGGCTACCTGAAAGTTTAGGGTGGTAATTCTATTCATGATAGTAGTAAGTGGGGGAACTTTAACTTTTTGATAAATTAGTTAGTAGCTTAGGTATTAAAAATACTTTTAATTCGCGATTTTGCATGCTATTTTATATGGCTAAATAGGTCAAAGCTCTATTTTATGTATTTACGACCACATCTTTATGTTATGTACCCTATTTAAAAGCAAATAAAGAAATTTGAATTTGAATTTGACTATGTCATCGGTGTGTCAGAGGAAGTAACGAAGTTACAGGAAATATTCTCTTTTGGTTGTTGCCATTTATGAAGTAGTTTTCCTTCAACAAGAAACGAAAGATTTAACTTGCTCTTTAAATTCAAGCACTTAATTTGTAGGTACCTAGGTACTATAAGTTTATTATGCGTGTTAACAGACGGTCGAATTCACGACCTTTTTGTAAGGTCGCCGTGCTCTCACCTTCAATTAGCAATTGGACCTGTAACTGAAAACTAAAACAGATGAACAAACACACGAACAGATGAAAGCTGTGTTTGCTAACTTAACAAATGTGTGACAACCATTGCAGATCACGTAACAAAAATTGGCATCACTCGGGAATATAACTTGCCCGGCTAACTATTGTAAGCATTACCAGATATTTATTTAACATAAGTGTGTTCTTACCTCTTCACTTTTTCACAAGCATCAACCAAGAATCATGCAAAACCTAACTTTATAAGTGTCGTGAATCACGGGCTAAAGTTTACGAATATAGGAATGACCGGTCAAGACGTACCAGCCTTATTTTAGTGTCAATCATTATCTATTCATTTGCATACTAAAATTTGACACAGACTGGATGTTTACTAACCCGTATGTTAAATTAGCAGATCGATAAACTAGACAAGAATACTTTATTAAAGTTAACAACTTAAAAACACCATATAGTTGAGTACGTAAACGTTAAAATTAAAGGCTCTCCTACTCGACCACTGCAACTGAAACAAGCCCTAACATCATTTACGGATCGCAGTGGACATCGGCAATGCACCACGGTGCGGCGGCACTGCAGGTAAGTACGCGCGCTGCAAGCATCCGCAGCGAGGGCTCAGCTGGAAAACTCCACTGTGTAATTTGGTTGGGAGCATTTTACAAGTGTTTATTTAGTTTCACCTATCCCGATGTTGTGTGTTGATATGTTTTTTGCTTGTCATAATCAAATGTTGCATCTTTCACCCACTTTATTATGTCCGATTGAACTGAAATTGTGTATATTATGGACCAAATGATAAATTGGGCATGAAACATAATGCCCGGACATGATGAAACATGCCTAATGGGAAAGAGCATTAAGCTTATTGCGCGTATCACCAAAAGGGCAGAGTAATACAAACGTCATTTTTAATGTTTTAATAAATCGGAAACTTAAAGATAAAGATATTATCAACACCTTTGATTTCTAAAATAAAATAATGTCTGATTAATGATTATTTAGCAATATTCGTTTTATTGTAATGATCCTTATACGCGTACAGCCATCAGACGGCGGGCAATTTTCACTGCGAACAGTAGTATTTTTATATATTGACATTTATCACTAGACCGTATTCATGATGGCGGGGTATTATTTATTATGATCGCATAGATCAATAGGTCCAATAACATGTATTTAATACGTTTCGTCGAAAACAATGTACAATTTAAGTAGAGACTTTTATCCAAAAATGATTGGTTTGTTACTTTTTCATTTGCGTAAAGACGAATAAATACAGTTAAAAATACTTGAAAGGTTATAGAAAAGGAATTTAGACTATAAACTCAGAATACTTACGATCGTAGGTCCGCTAAGCTAGTAAGTGGTTGATTTAGTTAGGTGAACTCTGGAGAGTGACGATCAGATTTTCTGATCTGCCATCTTTTAAGTGGCTTGGATTGGACCACATGAACCGCATACATGATTGTGGGCTATGTTAGTACTCGTACCATCTTATAGGAGTTCTTTACATTATTTCGTCGGAAGGCTCCGTAATTTCAAACAGTAAACCTTAATCCTAATCAAAAATTTCTTGAACTCGTATTCACCTAAAAAGAAGGGAGGAAAATGGAAGTTGGTGTTCGTAGAATACTTTTTCAAGAAGATCAATTAAATTCACATATATATGATAAGTCTTATCGTATATCTGTGATTAAATTATTGTTACGTTCTAGGGGTGTGGGATCTAGATTGAAATGCACTTCTAAACCGATGAAGTAGAGTAGGATTTATTGTACACACTTTACGTTACAACACTTAGTACACAAACACTTATACCGCACTCCAAAATCTTCTTGTCGCAGTTTTCGCTTCGATGTTTACTCGTCGCTTTCCCAAATTAAACTCAAACTCGGTCGCATTCCCGGGCTCCTTATATACCGGCCGTCAAGGACTCCCGAATATTCGGTAGGTACCTACTACCCAGTACGAGACTGTTCGGGATCCTTCCAAATGCCGTCGCCTAGCCTAGACCCTTTTCGAATGTTCGGCATCATAGTGCTATCCTTGTCTTGTGCTGTCTCTGTCACACCTTTCTGGAATGTTCTTAGTATAGCTGCCTCTCTCTAATCGTGCTATCTCTTTCACTCCTACTGAAAACTACGTCATATACTGAAGTGGGCTTCAAAGGCCCATAAGGGGTCCTGAAAACGCCTGAAAACGGGTTTTCAGGTTATGGCGTCATCTGATAGAGGGTGGCCTGAAACGGACTGAAAACATGTTTCAGGCGCCTGAAAACAACGGCAACTTGGGTGAAATTTAGATAAACTAGTATGTGTTAGAGCACTCTCTGAAACGGCCTGAAATGGTATTTCAGCCTGCTGAAAACGCCTCCAAGGCACGGAAAAACACGATCAAAGTTTTAGCACTAGCCCACCGGCGTAACACTACCCCCTCCTTAGACATGCTCGTCCCGAGCATCATTCGTTCCATGGTACTTGGCTAACCGATCAACATGAACAATCTTACAGGGGCTACGTGCGTTGCGCTGTATCCGATAAGTGACGTCGTTGATCCTTGTGACTACTTTGTACGGCCCTTCCCAACTCGGCGACAATTTTGGTGACTTTCCTTTTCGACGCATAGGGTTATGTAGCCACACGAATGATCCTTCCTCAAACCTCGTCTGGTTAGACTTCCGGTCGTATCTGGTCTTCACCTTCTCGCTGGCCTGCAATCCATGTTCACGAACATGCCTGTGAACATCATCAAGCCGGTTTCGCAGTTCACTTGCATACTCCGAAACTGTCTTTGGTGCATCTGGAGGACGTCCGGTCAGAAGGTCTGCAGGTAAACGTAGTTCTCTTCCAAAATTAGCACACGCAGGAGTTACGGCCGTGCTTTCATGAACTGCTGTCCGATATGCCATTAAAAAGAGCGGAATATGCCTGTCCCAATCCTTTTGATGGTTGTCAACTACTTTGGCCAAATGTCGTTCCAGAGTCTGATTGAATCTCTCAACCATTCCGTCTGACTGTGGGTGATAGGCCGTAGTCCGAGTTTTATGAATTCCCATGACTCGGCAAGTCTCCTGAAACACCAGAGACTCAAAATTTCTTCCCTGATCACTGTGGATCTCAAGAGGCACACCATACCGACAAAACACTTCAGTCACTACAGTTTCCGCTACTGTGACTGCCTCTTGATTCGGAATGGCAAATACCTCAGGCCATTTGGTGAAATAGTCCATGACCACCAGGATGTACTTGTTTCCACGGTCAGAGGTCGGGAACGGGCCTGCGACGTCTAAAGCAATTCTTTCCCAAGGCGCTCCCACGTTGTAAACTTTAAGCGCACCTCTACTGCGTGTATGTGGTCCCTTAACTGACGAACAGCTAGTACATTTCCTACACCAGTCTTCCACGTCGTCCCGACAGTTTATCCAGTAAAAACGTTGCCGAATCTTCATCAGAGTCCTTTTTACTCCTAGGTGTCCACCGGAAGCGCCGTCGTGAAAGGATCTTAAAACATCGCTAACTCTCTTTCTTGGTACAACCACTTGAAGATGAGCATCCTTTCCGTTTTCTGACTCCCATTTCCTGCACAGTACGCCATTGTGCATAACCAGACTTTCCCATTGCGCCCAGTAGCTCTTTGTCACGGTACTCATCGGAGCTACCTCACACCACCTTGGTTTGGGCGCCCCAGCGTTGATCCAATCGTAAATGGGCTTTACATCGCAATCTTCCTGTTGTGCTTCTTGCATTGCTTCATCACTCCATTCTTCGCTAACAGTGTCTGTCCTCAACATCTTCACGCAGTCCTTACCCTCTTGCCTTAAACAGTGTTTGCAATCATCAGGACAAGGTCTTCGAGAGAGGGCATCTGCGTTGCCATGTGACTTTCCACTACGATGTTCGATGACAAAGTCATATTCCTGCAGTTGTTCGATCCAGCGTGCCACCTGACCCTCAGGGTTCTTAAACTCTAACAACCACTTTAGAGCAGCGTGGTCAGATCTTATTCGGAACTTGCGTCCAAGCAGGTATTTACTAAAATGCTGCAGAGTTTTGACGACTGCCAGCAATTCTCTCCTAGTGACGCAGTAGTTTCTCTCCGGCTTCGATAGCGACTTGCTAAAATAGGCGATCACAACTTCCTGATCACCCTTCTTCTGTGACAAGACTCCTCCAATGCCAGTATTGCTTGCATCAGTGTCAACAACAAACTCGTTCTCTGGGTCTGGATATCCCAAAATCGGTGTTTCACAAAGTCTCTGTTTAAGGTCTGAGAAAGCTGCTGCACACTGATCATCCCAGTTGAATTGTCTTTTCTCTTCTGTCAGCTGGTGCAAAGGCTTTGCTATATCTGAGAAGTTCTTTACAAATCGTCGGTAGTACGAGCAAAGTCCCAAGAAGGCACGTACTGCTGTCTTGTCTTTCGGTGTCGGCCAGTCCTTAACTGCACTTATCTTCTCAGGGTCTGTCTGGATGCCATCTGATGAAATCACATGTCCCAAGTAGTTAACCTTGCGCTTGAAGAATGAGCATTTCTTCGGACTTAGTTTTAAGTTAGCATCGCGCAACTTGGACAAAACTTGTTCCAGCTTCTTGAGGTGGTCATCAAAATCTTTGCCTACAATTATGATGACATCCAGATACACTAGGCACGTATCACCCAGGAGACCAGCCAGTATTTGCTCCATCAACCGCTCAAACGTTGCTGGTGCGTTGCACAATCCAAACGGCATTACATTAAACTGCCAAAGTCCTTTACCGGTTGAAAAGGCTGTTTTCTCTTTGTCCTTGTCTTTTATTTCCACTTGCCAATAGCCACTTTTCAAATCCAACGTGGAAAACCATTTCATTCCATGCAGAGTGTCCAAAGTGTCATCTATCCTAGGCAATGGATAACTGTCTTTCTTAGTCACATCGTTGAGTCGACGATAGTCTACGCAAAATCTCATGGTTCCATCCTTCTTTTTCACCAAGACTACTGGAGAACACCAAGGACTTGTCGACGTTTCTATCACTTTATCTCTCCTCATTTCCTTGATCATGTCTTCCACTTCCTTCTCTCGAGCTACTGGAACTCGCCGCGGTCGTTGTCGAATAGGCATGACATCTCCGGTGTCGATCTCGTGCTGCACTACTCCAGTTCTCCCGATATCACTGTCATGTGCAGAGAAGACGCTCCTATAGCGCTTTAGCAAATTACGTGCCTTAAGAAGTTCTTCCTTTGTGAGATCATTTCGGCAGTTTTCCAATAACTTTCCAATTTCCACAACTTCTTCTTGTAACTTGTTCTCCTTCGACCCATGGCAACTCCGTATCCAAGAGATTGCCTCGCATGTTCCCATAAGGGTTCCTTTACTTATGACGTGTTGAGTGTCACTTAGATTTAGCACCCTTATAAATGCTGCAGATGACGTCGTTACCACTGTGCGAGCTGGCATCCATGGTTTACTGCCGTCCATTTTCTCTATTAACACGCAGGAATGAGATCCTTGTCTCGCACCGTGCGGCAATGTCACCGGAACTAGGGCTTGCGATCTCGGTTGAAGTGTAGTCCTTCTAGCGCAGAAGACATGTCCACTCACTCCACCTTCCATAGGAACTTCATAAGCCCCAAATTTCAGCACGCCTCCTTTCATGTCGATCTTACACTCGTACTTCCTCATAAAGTCAAGACCAATAATGCAGTCATCTACGATGTTAGCAATGATGACTTTGTGCCAGTACTTCTTTTCTCCAATCTTCACTGACACTTCCTGCTCCCCCTGGACGGAGATGTACTGGCCGGTAGCCGTTTGCAGCTGAAGATGCATTGGTCGGACTAGATGATCCCTGGACAGGTGTTTCAGCAGTCGAGAACTGATCACGGTCCGAGAAGCTCCGGTGTCAATAGTAAGGTGACATGGTACTCCACCAATTTCTCCTTTGACAGCCAGACTGTTCCCGTCGTTCGCCTGCGAGATCATAACTGGGACATTTTGACCACCAGCCAGCACTCGTCCCTCAGTCCTGTTTCCCTGCTGCTGCCGCTCTGAACTATCAGAGCTTGCTGGCCTCTCCGTTCGGTCCGAGTCCCGTTGCCTCCAAGATCTTTTTGGGCAGCCTGATTGTATGTGTCCTCTTTCCCCGCAGTTGTAGCATCGAGGCCCAGTTTCTCGAGGTGGAGCAATCGGCTCCCTGACCGCAACTTCGCGCACCCTAAAGGATTTTGTTGAGTCTTGGCGTACAGCTTCCACCTCCAGGGCATGGGTGAGCGCATCCTTCAAGGTCCCATGGTGTCCCAGCCGTACAGCAGCCCTCACTTCAAAGTCCCGAATCCCATCTATGAATGCCTGTACTAGCGTTCCATCGATGAAAGTCGCTGCGGAACCTTGGTACGCCTTCCGGACGAGCTTCTCTATCTCAAGTGCCCACTTTTGTAACGACTCATTATGCCCCTGAGTCCTATTCTTTAGCTGAGCTCTGTAAACGTGCTCTAGATGGCTGTCACCGAAGCGTGCCTCTAAAGCTTCAAGAAGACGGTCGTATGTCTTCTCCTTTCCTAACGCTTCCAGAACAGTGAGAGCTTCGTCCCGCAGCGCCAAACTCAGTGCCGTTTTAGCATAGTCCTTGCTCCAGCCATTCGCTTCGGCAACCATCTCGAATTGGAGCTTGTATGCGGCCCACGAAGAGGTACCATCGAATGGAGGTACCTTTAACTTTTCACCTCCTGTGGCTGGTGCACCTGATACACTGGTGGTGCCGTTGGCCACTTTGATCTCCAACTTCTGGAGGCGATTCTCCTGGCCCTCCACTTTTTCGTTCAGTCCATTTAGGCGCTTCTCGTGGTTTTCAACTTTAATTTCAACGCCCACAATTTTGTCTTGCACCTCAGCCATCTCCTTTTTCCATTCTGCAGCTACTTCGTGTACCTCACGGAGGACTTCTTTCTGGTCCCGTAGCTCTTGCTGCAAAATTTTGGCTTGTTCCTCGTGCCATCTAGCCTGTTCCTCCTGCCTTCTGGTCTGTTCCTCCTGCTGAACCCGTAGCTCTTGTTGCAGGGTTTTGGCTTGTTCCTCCTGCTGAACCCGTAGCTCTTGTTGCAGGATTTTGGCTTGTTTCTCCTGCTGAACTCGTAGCTCTTGTTGCAGGATTTTGGCTTGTTCCTCCTGCCTTCTAGCCTGTTCTTTCAGGAGGATCAGAATGGCGTTGACGTCTATCTCCGGCGTCCTTGAAGCTGGTACCGCTGTGTCTGACGTTCCGGCGGTGCCCGCAGAGTCTCCAGCAGCGGTGCGGCTTCGGGTCTGCATCCCCTCCTTCTCTTCTTCTCGCGGAGTAATCGGCATTTTCAATCCCACTTCTGACACCAAATGTTACGTTCTAGGGGTGTGGGATCTAGATTGAAATGCACTTCTAAACCGATGAAGTAGAGTAGGATTTATTGTACACACTTTACGTTACAACACTTAGTACACAAACACTTATACCGCACTCCAAAATCTTCTTGTCGCAGTTTTCGCTTCGATGTTTACTCGTCGCTTTCCCAAATTAAACTCAAACTCGGTCGCATTCCCGGGCTCCTTATATACCGGCCGTCAAGGACTCCCGAATATTCGGTAGGTACCTACTACCCAGTACGAGACTGTTCGGGATCCTTCCAAATGCCGTCGCCTAGCCTAGACCCTTTTCGAATGTTCGGCATCATAGTGCTATCCTTGTCTTGTGCTGTCTCTGTCACACCTTTCTGGAATGTTCTTAGTATAGCTGCCTCTCTCTAATCGTGCTATCTCTTTCACTCCTACTGAAAACTACGTCATATACTGAAGTGGGCTTCAAAGGCCCATAAGGGGTCCTGAAAACGCCTGAAAACGGGTTTTCAGGTTATGGCGTCATCTGATAGAGGGTAGCCTGAAACGGACTGAAAACATGTTTCAGGCGCCTGAAAACAACGGCAACTTGGGTGAAATTTCGATAAACTAGTATGTGTTAGAGCACTCTCTGAAACGGCCTGAAATGGTATTTCAGCCTGCTGAAAACGCCTCCAAGGCACGGAAAAACACGATCAAAGTTTTAGCACTAGCCCACCGGCGTAACATTATTATATTAAGCACAGGGATAAAAATTCGTTAGTCCTTAAAATTGCAACACGAATGCACTATGCATTTAAACCAACTGCACTCGCTCAACAATATGCGGAGGGCGTGCATTGTGACCACACTTTTGCGCAAGGATTCAGTTGGGAATGATTTTTCGTTCGCGTAGACGAGTCCGTTGGTTTATATAATTCATGGTTGGTTTAAGTTCAAATGCGTGTTATACAATAGATATACATTTTTAGAAAGAAACCTATCAACTGAATTTAAAACAAAGAAAAAGACGAGAATATTTATCTTGCGCAATCGCAGGTCAGGAATCAGGATGCTATAGCAGAGCCAGACTCTGTTAGACAGAGGAATGAAGGTCTTGAGGTTCTAATTCTTTCTCAAGTTTATTTGAGACTTAGAAGTGTTCACGATGGTTGGCGTACCTTATTCTGGTGTGGCGACAGGATGGAAGGTGAATTGATGGTAATAGGTGTAATTTCGATTCGAATTTTGCTTTTTGTCGGCTATTCGCTTAATAATTATAATGTATACCTGAGTGGTTGTTACTGCTGCACTTGAAAGATGGTCACAACATCGATAATACTGCACAACAGCATTTTGAATCAAATCTGTACTCAGATTTTCCCTAGCAGCTCTACTTTTTAATACGCTTTTATGTATGTATGAATGTATGTAAAGGAATTTTTGAGCTCAATTTTCAACAACTGGGGTGCTTGGTATAGTAGTATGTGAAAATCATCCTATTATTGGCAACTATAAAAAGAGAAGTATGAAAACGTCATAAAGTGCACCTCACGATTTTTACTCTACTGTAATTTAAATTCCGTGTACTCAGAAATTATTTTCTCTTTTTAGTTAGCAATTAAAGCGTGTTTATTCAGTTTTTTTTTAATTTAATTAGATATGAAGGCTAGTTATTTTTAATTTACTTATAAGTTTCTAATTAGGACAAAACTTTCTTTTATGTTACTATTTTCAATGAGTTATTATTTTACTACTATTCTGGATACTCCAACGATAGCCAGCCATTATACTTTCACTCCAGTAGCCCTGGTAGCGCTCCTCCATAGTGCAAAATCCTGATGAAAGCGTTCTCCCCTCTCCTTGCTAAAATCTCAAAGATTTTCGGTTTTTCGGGTAATTGACAATCTTGGTTGGGTAGTGTTTCGCGTTAGCTGCCTACTAAGAATAAGGGTCACGATTGCGGTCAACTCGCACTGACTTGAGATAAAAATCCAGCTCACAGCTTAAAGCCAGTATTGTTTTCATTAATTTGCTCCCTCATCAAAGCAATCGCAAAACGAGCTTTGCAGCTGACGCAAGTGTGTGTGTGAGTCTGTGTATGTGAGTGCGATGTACCAAACGGCTAAGTCCCGCCGGATATCCAGCTATCCGGCCACATGGTTGGCCGAATATCCGGTATCCGGCCAAACTGCTATCCGTCTCTATCATCTCATAAAATAACTGGTTCTTATTCTTACCCCAGATCTAGACGTTCGGCGAACAGTTGGCCGAAAATCTATCACCCATTCATTGGACTCAGAAAAAATCGTCGGCCTCAATTGCTTGGTGCTGTATCCTAAATGGCGTTAGTTTTCGGGCCAACTGTTCGCCTAAAAAGTGGAGTATGCTTCATCAAGTCGTATGATTACACTTTTTTGCCTTTTCTTGGTTGCATTACTTTTAAACAAAAATTGCACAGAGAGTGCTGCTTAGAAAGGAACGTTTTTTGTAAAAGTATTGTCATATAAAAAAAATGTTGTGCGTAGAAGTTTTTCGTTTAAGTGTAACGCTACTAGCTATGCCCCTTGGCTTTGTCATGAAAATTGATACATTTGCTGTACAACTCGGCACCTAACATTTAATTTGATCTATGCTAAACATAACTCCTAAATATCTGAATTAAGGAGGCATGTCCAGCTCGTATAGTGACTGTAGGTCTCATCCCCGAACTTAAATTAGGTTGACTTTAAGTTAAACAAAATGTTCGAAAAAGGAGCCGCCCTGGCATATCATTGTTGTACATACGGTTTTACATCAACAGGCACTGCGGCGCCTCCTGAAACAGCGGCGCCCGTGCACCCTGCCCTGTAGGTTAAGCATCATCACCAGAGATTCATCACTATAGATGAAAAGGTAAACGCATATTGAGCAGTTAGTTTAACTACAGATTAACTTGTTTCACTAAGATTTTATATATTTTTTATGGGTGGTGGTAATATAACAAAAGTCCAAATGATTTAATAAAAATCTAAATGAACCAAGAATAGCTTGAGTTGAGCCCATCCAACTAATTTAAAAAACAGATTATGACGTTCATTGGTATAGTAGAAATCATATATAAAAGTGGCAACATTTTATATTTCAGTCATTTTACTATGGGGGTGCTGTCAATTTCTATGAAACCCAATTTTTTGGGTTTATTAAAATTCCTGAACAGTTTCAACTGGTTTATTGTATTTTTTAGCTTAATTAATCTCTCAGTATGCATATACGAGGATCAAATAGGCAAATTCGACTGGTAAATTAATATTATAGGTTATAAAGTTCATGTCACTGAAGGCTTGGAGTTTTGTGAATTTTTAATGAAATTTTCATTTTCAGGCGTCAAACATACGTCGGAAGGATAAAATTCTCACAGTTTGACACAGTTTCCACGGCCAAGAAAATAATTGTGGCCACTGAAGAGAATGTATTGGCGGCTTTGAATCTGAAGACAGGTAATTGATTTTTATTGACTGTGTCCGTTTTTAATTAGTAGCATGTATTATTATTATAACGGTTTATACTATAAATTGATTCAAGTTAGACAAATCCAATTATGTATATTCTGCAATAACCAAAACAAGTCTTAGCTACTAAACAAGAAACATTCAAACATATAATCATCATCAAATAGGTATTGAATTCATTATGTTGAATTAAAATGTTAACTTATTTGTAAAAAAAAAACAGCATATGAAATGCCTTAGTTCTTTGAATGAATGTTTTATGCATACAGGAAAATGTTGTATACATTCAATTGTTGAGACGCATTAAGAGGCTCAACTTTAGATTTGCCTGATAAGTAGGTACTGGACTATTTTTAATTTTTTATCATCATAACTGTACAATTTCTGTATGTGTGTATGCTACAGAAATTGTATGATTGCTTTTATTATTCTATTGAAATCTGGCTTTGGCTTCAAGGGGCTTCCAGGCTCTATCTGTCAGTAAAACATGTTCAAACAAAGTTTGCTGATGCAGTAATGGGTGATGATACCCCCCCCCCCCCCCTCTTTTGTTTATGCCAAATCTTATATTATACTTAACATAAGTTATTTAACTATAATTTTATTAAACCCTCTTTAATTACCTATTAAAGGGTCATGTTACCTGAGGGAATGACAGAAAGATAAGCGGTGGCATTACACAGCCTTACTTTGCCAGCTTACATATTTTGATGATAGAACAATTAATGGTTACAACTGTTTGCCACCTGTGTGGATTTGTTATTCAACTGTGTTACATTTTTCTTACTTGATTTTACTAAACATTGTGTTTGTTATTATGTGTTGAATATATGTTATGTGTGTTGTATTGTTATAATATGCAAAACCAGCTTTATCACAAGTGCACAGAATGGCGGCGTTCTGTGTTTAACTGTGAGGTTTATTGTGAGGTGCTCTTGTCTGATTATGGGTTCTATATTTCATCATTATCATGATTATAGGTGATGATAACTATAGGTGCATTTTTCCATTGTTTTGATAAGGCTCAAGATAGTGAAAATTTAGCATCATTAAGAGGCATATTGCAAAATTATAAATATACATAAATATTTCACAACAATCACACCAATTTTCCAGTCCCAATTTAAGCTACGAGGCTTGTGTTATGGGTACTAGACAACAGATAAACATACTTAAAAAATTTTTGTTTTGTATTTATTTACAAAAAAAAAGTAACACACCCAGACCAGAACAAACACACATGTTCATGCACACTTATGCTTGTACTGTGCGGGGATCGAACCCGCGACCCTTGGTTCAGAAGTCCGACCTGTGGACCACTGCACCAAGCGGCCGTCTTTAATTTTTACAGCTAAGCAATTTTTTGCTAAAAACCTTGGTTTTTGGCCCATTGTTACGTAGCAGATTACTTACATGTACAAAATTCCTACTTTGTAGCAGGCCACAATTTTAGATTTATCCTTTTATATTAAAGTTTTCAGCTAAAAACTGCTTTGCAGTCATAATTTTCTAATATGTCTCATTATTATCGTGTTGCAGGGCAAGTAGTATGGCGTCACGTGCTGGAGAGTGCCTCTTCAGGCAACATCCAGCTATTGCATGTGTCCGAGAAGGTTGTCACAGTGACTGGGTCCAACCCTTACCTTGTGAGAGGCTGGGATTCTACCACAGGTGATTATATTTGTTGAAAAATGTTTTCTACAAGATTATTTTGTTTTGTGTTTAGTAATGCGTCTACAGAACACAAGGTAATTATGCACTTAAAAATGCCAATTAATAAACTTACAATTCATACCATACCAGTTTTTATGGATCTATATGAAATTAATTATATTGTTCCATGATAAAATATATTTAGTTTTTGAAATTCCTTGACATGCAATGTCTCTTACGATGTATGGTGGCCAACACGTCATGGTAAACATAGCGGTATCTTTTGCGTTTGTGATACGGGCGATTTTGCAACAGAAAAGGATAGCCTCATGTGCTGGGCAACTTTACATGGCATGTACTACATGCTCCAAGTCAGATTCAGATATGAGAAAACTCTTCAGATATGAGTAAACATCATTGTCCTCATTTAAAGATCTTAAATCAAATGTACCCATGAAGGGGCTTACTTGACTCGTGAGCATGTAGCTCATAAGTCAAGTAAGCCCTTGTACACAAGGTTACGCAAATCTTCGATACTAGCGAGTCTCAATGAATTGTATGCTAGTCACTTGGAGACGAAAATCGTCGAGTATCGAATATTTGCATAGCCTTGTGTATGAATGGACTAAGAGATGATGCCTATATCAACTGCTATGATTCCAGGTGTCCTGCTCTGGGAATGGTCCCTCATGCTGCAGAAGGAAGACCACGCCGAGTTCTCCGAGTGGTGGGTGCAACATGGAACACTGGTACACATGCTGCCAGTGTTTGGTTCCCACCTTGAAGTCTCTATGTACAACTTGATGACTGGACAAAATAGGGGCGCTACGTCTAAGCTGCCAGCTACTTGGACCAACGATGGGTAAACATAGAAGCTCTCTTCATCTTTCTATCCTAGAGTGAACAAAAAATGTTAAAAAATGTTTTGATAAGAAAGCCAAACAATATAATTTCATTTCTCTTTATGCTGAGCATATCAGTTAAGTTTCAAAATATGATTCTAGTCATATTGACAATGGATATTCAATCAAATGTTTAAATGAAAGGCTCAGCCCATGCATGCATACTTCTTTTTCAATTTGATCTGTTTTTTTGTTTGTTGTAATAATACTCAAAAACTACATACAGGTGTACACATCATTTGCTTACAGTTGGAAAGAATTGGACTGAATGCTATATGAAAAGACTACTAAGTAAAGTTCTGAAATACAACATTCAACTTTTTTATTTCAGTTGTGTTCTATCACCTCCATACTACAGCTGCATATCCGGTAGCATGGGAAGCCAGTTACTAATCTCTCTGGACGTCACCTCAAATGCAGTCCAAATTATAAGCAAGCCTCTCTCCCAGTACATTACAACTGAAGAAAGCAACCTCCGACCTCTAGACGCTAACAGTATCCAGCCAGGATTTATTATAGGCGATAAGAAGATTGTGCTGATTAAAAATAATGAGTTTGAAGTGTCGGGAGTGGGCGTGGCGGACCAGTCAGCCAGTGTGGCGTTGGTCGACGGCACTAACGGACCAATGGTGTTGCAGATTTGGACTGATGATGACAAGGTTAGGTGATGTCCATATTGGTAGCGTGTTTTAATTTTGGAGTATAAGTCACTTTACATTTAACTCAAATAATTATGCTCATCAACTCAGTAGGCTTCCTACGAAAAACGAAATCCATCAAAACAATACTAGTTCTTTTGTTGTACACATAACAGCATTTCAAGGTATACACTGTGGCATACGGTAGTTGACACCACCAATCGTTGACGTACTTTTTATCAACTGTCAAAACGCTTTTCTTCATAGAGCTTGTATGGCAATAACACACTTTGACGTCATCGCGTGCAATGCCGACTGAGTGACTAATTATCTTTTGAATTCCAATTAAAAATCAAATAATACGAACTGCAGAAAAATATTAGTGTAAAAGCATCTGAAATTATGAATTATTTTAGAGAAAATTAGTTTTTGAATATTTATTTCATAGTGGAAACAAGCCTATTGTGGCGATTTTGCCATAAAAAGTCCTGGCTTGATATGCTGCACTACGAAATAACGTATATTGTTTCCACGGATTTCGTTTTCGTAGTAGCCTTTAAAGTTCACAGAAATAATGAACGCAAAAAAAAGAAATAAGGTATTTGATAGCTTCATATTTGTTACTTTTCTATGAGAATTAGTTATTGTTCAATACATAGTCAAAGTCTTATTTACTCAAAATGCTAAAGTAGTAATGAAAAACAAACAAGCATACCATCTTATAGTAACAAAACAACTTTCAGTTGGTCACTCATTGCCAATAAAAAGTAAATAGCAATTTCGGTCTCTTACACCGAAAATAAATATCGATTTGGTCGAGACGACGCCGTCACACGACCGTAATCGCACTAATGCACTTCGTATACGAATAAATATCGCGATGCAAAGCCGGACCAACGCCGCATACCTATCGGGTCGCCTTTGTAAACATGCGGTTTTGGTCCGGCTCCGGTGCGGTTCCAGGGTCATCTACACCAGGGGTTCTCTAACTTATTTACCACCCCATTAAAAAAAAATTCCCCCATCCTCCAGACCAGATTATCAGGTCAACATAAAAAAGTATTCAATGTAATAAGGATTTTAACTCCAATAAAGTATTTAAAATTCGTTCATTCAGGAAATGAATATTTATTAGTCGTATCGAGCAGTCTAGAATGCATCCTATTCTCAGCAGTCGTGGGTTTTTTATACTAAACCACACAGGTAGCTCGCGCCAACCTTTAAAGGTCCATACGCCTCCCCTGGAGGGCGCGCCCCATACTTAGAAAACCACTGATCATATTAATTTATTCACTTCATAATATAACCTTACAGCAGACAATATATAACATATAGGCAAAGATGGGTCTTTAGTTACATTATTACTAAACGAAGCCATAGGCTCACATGAGCCGATGTTATTGCTAAGCTCATCACATATCATATTGTTTTCTCCCCAGGGCTTCTCCCTCACAGCTCACAGTGCGTCCTCAGGCAAGGAGGTCCCCGAGATCCGCTGCTCGGACCCCGCGCTGCGGCCGCCGGAGCCCGAGCTCGCGGCGGTGCTGTGCAGCAAGACCCCGCGCGAGTTGCACGCCTGCCGCATACTGCTCACTGCCGCTGACGACTCGGTGCAGCTGATGCAGCAGGGAGGTCAGTCAACTTGTCGAATCTTGTTAGTTGACCCCTCCAGTCCCGACTGGAATTTATAGCTGTCATATCTGTTTAACACATACAAAGTCGATCCTGGAGAGATTAAGACAGTGGTTCCGAACTCTTTTGTCACGGAGCCCTATCCAAGCTTGCGATTTGAAAAGAAATAGCTAAAAATATAGGTAGGTACCATCATTATACTCGCGAACATTATTACGTGGATCGTCTCACGGCGCCCACACTTTGCTTTCTACGGCGAACCAGGACGCCGCGGCGCACAGTTTGGGAACCCCTAAGTTAAGAAGGACCGAGATGGGTTTCAGTAGTCTTAAATCGGTAAAGCTGCTAAACGAAAACAAGAGACGAGGTGGTGAAAAGTTACATGATAGAATAAAATATAATATCTAGCTAAATCGACATGACATTCATCAAATGGCGATCAGCGCTCTGATGAGCAGCAAGGTGGTCAGCGAAACAAACGGTCAATCAAAAAAAATGATAGAAGCGAAGACAACTAAAATATTTACCGGGAAGACCTCCCTCTTCCATCATAAGTACAGTGTAGGGCGGGTGCCGGTGGGGAACAGGGTAATCTGTTGAAATTACTGTCAATGATACACAGATAACTTTCTATATGCCTATCCATCCATAGAAAAAATTCCCAAAATCACCTATTAAATACATTCAGAGGTCAAAAAATAAGCTAATAAGTTGTTGTATTGTACTACGTCACCTTACACAGTCTCATCAGCCCATATACGTATACGTCCTACTGCTGGACACGGGCCTCACCTTAACTATAAGGCAGTACGAGCCATACTCCACCACGCGGGCACAGTGCGGTGTCGTGGAAGGGTGTGTGTTATACGAAATATTACAACTTTTCCGCCCTCGGCTCGAACTGTCATCAGTTAAAAGAGTCCAACAAGTAACAAGCTAGGATTGGTTTCAGGTCGCGTGCTGTGGACGCGCGAGGAGGCGCTGGCGAACGTGGTGGCGGCGGAGTTCGTTGACCTGCCCGTGTCGGACCTCGACGCCGCTATCGAGTCCGAGTTCGATCAGAAGGAAGGTGCGTGCGGATGCTCATTTTGTTTTCTTCCTTCTTCCAGCCACCGACTTCGCCCGTGTGGAATTCGGTTCTCTAATATATTAAGCAAAGTTTATCCTACTAGACGACCTTGCAGACGTTGTCCTGTCTGTTGTTTGAAAAAAATACTGACATGCCAAGATTTCTGATTTATCCCAAAGGAGCATTTAATCGAGTTAAAAAGTATCATATCACCGAAGTCAGCTCATACACTGTCTGCATACCATAAAAATTCGTTTAGTAGTTTCAGCGTGATTGACGGACAAACATTTAAATAAAGAAACTTTCACATTTATAATATTAGTGTGATTTACTATTTCTAATGCCATAGCCCATACCTGAAGGCCTACTACGAGAAACGATATCCGTCAAAACGATAACGTGTACAAAGGACAGTACATCACGCTACGAATTTCTTCGCCCTTATATCTTTCTCGTACTAAGTTTATCTTACTAACAAATGGACGTAATTGGTCTGAAATAAAAGATTTTTATTTTTATTTATTTTATTTATTAGATAGATACCACGGTTATAAATGCCACAGTTTTCACCGTGATGTGCTTTCATCGTTTTAGCTGTGCCAGATGTCAAAAGATCGTCGATAGTGTGTGTGAATGGCTAACAAATGTGTAGAGGATTTTATTTAAAATTCAAATTCAAATTCAAATTTCTTTATTTGCTTTTAAATAGGGTACATAACATAAAGATGTGGTCTTAAATACATAAAATAGAGCTTTGACCTATTTAGCCATATAAAATAGCATGCAAAAGTTTAATATTAATACATTTATGGAGAAATTATTGATTAATTGATTTATTTAAATGTCAAGAGTAGAAATTATATTTGTATGTCAATTTTCCACAAAGTTATTTTAAGATTTTATTAAATTAGATTTTGCATCGACTATATTCAGTTTCTTTATGTTTTACAAATTCCTTAATTGAGTAGAATGCTTTACTTATCAACCATGAACGCAACGAGATTTTAAATTTATTAAGAGGTAATTCTTTAAGGTGGTCGGGAATTTTATTAAAGATTGTTATGCACATGGAATAACAATTATTGTGAAACCTTTGGGTTTTCGGAATTATGTCTAGTACTAGTCTATGACAATTTCTCGTTGATCGCTGATGTATATCCTTCGCCTGTTTGAACTTTGTAGGGTTTCGTTTAACATAAACTGCCACTTCAAATATATAAAGACATGGTAGTGATTGTATGATGGTCGTGTTGATGTTCATACGTTTTTTTACTATCATAACGGTTATTTTTTTACGACAATAATATATAGAAGCAGCATATGATAAGATATAACTGTTAATATTTAGAAAGACAGGAGATGCAATGTGACGATACATGGACAATGATTTAATCTAGCGTTTTCTCATTTCTAGCTGCCAAGATTTACAGTAAGTATTCGTGTGGACTTAGATTAAGAGTAGATGATATAAAAATCTCTTTTGACTGAGATATTTTAATTTTAGTTACCCTTTTACTGTTTGTTTACTTTTAGTAATCGGCCTACATGCAGGGCGGTGTTTGTTTTTTGTTTAGATTCCTTTAAATCAAAACAGTTTTTTGTGTCTATGTTCCACTACCACAATATTAACAAGTTCTTAATACCTGTAGTAACCTATTAAAAAAAAACCGATCAAGTACGAATTGGACTCGCGCACCGAGGGTTCCGTACAAACCTGTAGGTATATAAGTAAAAGTTCACCCATCACGGGTATTATAGACTTAAGTATTTAATATAAATTTTAATTTAATATCTCAACGCGTTCTTGAGATAAGGAGTAGTAACTTTGAAATTTTCAAAATTGTCAAAAATATTTTTCAAACATATTTTTTTTATATGATGAAACTGAAAATTTACGGTTTTCGTAATTTTTCCTACTTATATCTGTACTATAAGACGTGACTTCGTACTAAATTTCAAGATTCTAAGTTTACGGAAAGTACCCTGTAGGTTTTGATTCCCGTGCGAGTTTCGAAAATTTGCGGCCTAAATGGCTGTATCTTTTGATTGCGTTGGCTTAGAAGGTTGATTTTTCTACAGCTTCCAGGGACAGTAGATCATAAAGAAATTTCAGTTTGATACTTCACGCGTTCCTGAGAAAAACGGTCTTGACAGACGGACGGACGGACGGACGGACAACAAAGTGATCTTATAAGGGTTCCGTTTTTTTCTTTTGAGGTACGGAACCCTAAAAAACTGACCTTATCCTTACTGAACAATTGGAACCACTTCAAACTTCCTTTACAAGCACCTGTATTATTTATTTAATCGCAAAACATACGCGGGTGAATCAAAAAATTCTTGGAATCAATATTAAAAAATGCAAAGATTTAAATAATAATATTTTATTTTTCTACATAATCTCCCTCCAATGCAATGCATTTAGAATAACGCGTTTCTAACTTCCTTATTCCTTGTGAACAAAAATTATTTTCTTGACTCTCGAAAAAGTCCTCTACGGCAGCTATAACCGCGTCATTATCGTGAAATTTTGTTCCACGAATTTCCTCTTTTAATTTTGGAAATAAGTGAAAATCACTTGGGGCTAAGTCCGGAGAATATAGTGGGTGGTCAAGGAGATTGAAGCCAGCACAGCGGATTGCGTTGAGCGCAACTTCCGATCGATGAGCAGGAGCGTTATCTTGAAGGAACAACACGCCCAACGACAGTTTTCCACGACGTTTTTCTTTAATCGCTTCACGCACTTTCGGGATTAAATTTGCATAATAGGGTCCAGTAATCGTCTGGCCTTTTGGAATGTATAAAAAGGATTCCTTCACTATCCCAGAACACAGAGGCCATAACTTTGCCAGCGGTAGGAGCAACTCGAAATTTCTTAATGGATGGAGAGGATGGTCGTTTCCAAGACATGCTTTGTCTTTTAGTTTCAGGATCAAAATGGTGGACCCACGTTTCATCCATGGTGACAAGACGACGGCAAAAATTATCCGAATCACGCTGGAACATTTCGAGATTACGCTTAGAAATTTCCAAACGTCGCATTTTGTTTTCGTCGGTTAACATTCGTGGCACCCATCTTGCAGACACTTTTTTGAACCCCAGTAAATCAATTAAAATAGATTGAACGCTACCAAAAGATATCTTTAGGATCTCAGCTATATGTTTTATAGTCATTCTTCTGTCTTCCAAAACCAGATTCTCAACCTTTTTGACATTTTCTTCTGTAACGGAGGTTGAAGGCCGCCCAGAACGCGGGTCATCTTTACAGCTTGATCTACCGCTTTTAAATTCAGCCACCCATTACGCAACCGTAGAATAGGGTACAGCATCACCCCCTAATGTCTGCTGAATGTCCAAAAAAATTTCCTTTTTAGACATTTTTTTCAAAGTTACCGCACGTAACTCACTTTTATCCATAATTTTGACTTATAGCAACTCGTTGCACAAAAAAATTTATTACATGCGAACGAACTGACAAAAACAAGTGACAGTCTGCATAAATATAGTGTGATAGACACTCTTTAATTTGAATATCGAACTTGATCCAAAAAGGTTTCATATATATGCACTTCTAAGAACTTTTTGATTCACCCTCGTATAAATACACGTGGTTGTCACTATTTGATAACATAAGAATTTTGTTTCATCACTTCTTAGATTAAATTATGTATAAATGCTTGCACTATTTGATATCATGCAAAGTCCACGGTGCTGAACGTTACTCTGAGAGAGCGGGATATAAAGAGAGGGAGAGAGAGATAGGGGAAGTGCTCCCACTCCCCCTATCTGTCTCTCTAGGAGAACGGACTATTTAGTTTTTCATCACTCTTTTCCTTTCTTTCAAGACTTAAGGTTTTTTAAGTGACAGAATTATCACATTTGCATCTTTAGATCGAATAAATTGATAATCAATTTTAAAATCTTTGTGTCGTTTACGTACTATCTTTTATCAGGTTCTGTATGGGCGGCCTTCTCCCGCCGCCTGCAAACGCAGTTCCAGCAGCTACAGAACCTGATTCAGAGCTTCCAAGGCGGCGAGAGCAGAACCCAGGACACGTCCACCGCGCTCGTTCGGGACTACTTCAACCTGCACAAGGTCATCGTGCTGGTCACCGATGTTGGCAAGGTGGGGGACTATTTTTGTTTTCGCTACACTACGGTTCATGCAGGCTCGGTATGGACAGCCCACTTTCAGCTACTATAACCTTCTCCCGTCACCTGCAAACTTAATTCCAGCAGCTACAGAACCTGTTCCAGAGCTATATATACAGTGTAACTGGTATCTCGACGTATTCCTTCAAAAGAGTTATATTAAAGTTGATTTCCTACAAAAAAGGTCCCATCAACGAGGCGGCATTGCATATTGCACTTTAAGCCCCTTTAACAAGAAATTACGCACTTATCGAAATTAATTACGCATCTTAAAAGCACGATATCCTAAAAATCTATTGCTTCTAAACCCTAGTCCATGGAACCTTTTTTTTTATTGCTGATTACCTTTTCGTTATCTCTTTTTAAGAAATACGTCGTGTTACCAGTAACCTAACGATCTTGCTTTCGGCTCACTAGAACCGCTGCTTATCATAATTTTGTTTTAATTTTTTGAAATAGGTACGCTGCCAATAAGCGAAAGCTAGATCGTAATGTAAAAACTGTTTGCAATTTACTTTTATCTTATTGTGGAATGCAATAAAGAGTTTTCTATCTATCTATGTTAAACTTGCATAACTTTAATTACATCTAGTGTAGACGATACAGACCATTATGTCTGATACTTTGGTGTTATAGTCAAGAAGTTGACAACTAACCAAGAGGTCGCGGAATCGATACCTGCACTATAAGAACATTTCTGTGCATGAATATATTTGTTTGTACTGGTCTGGGTGTTATAATATGTATTTATTTAAGTTTATTTGTAATACCACCGTCGATTCTGATATCTGTAACACAAGTGCTTTAGCTACTTACCACGGAGTCAGATCAATGTATGATCAGATCAATCAGATGTTGTTGTATATATAAAAAAAATGTCTTGTACTCACAATGGTTTAAGAACTCCTTCCATAGGTTGATTGACTAACATATCTTTGACTGAGTATTTGAATGAGTATTTATATCGCTGCAGATATTCGGCATGGACAACTTGTCCGGCGAGATCCTGTGGCAGCGCTACGAAGCGAGCCTGGACGCGTCGGGCGCGCGGCTGTTCACGCGCCGCACCGCGCGCCACCCGCCGCACCAGCCCGCCGTGTCCGTCGTCGGGAAGCACGAGGTATGTACGTCCTGTGGCAGCGCTACGAAGCGAGCCTGGACGCGTCGGGCGCGCGGCTGTTCACGCGCCGCACCGCGCGCCACCCGCCGCACCAGCCCGCCGTGTCCGTCGTCGGGAAGCACGAGGTATGTACGTCCTGTGGCAGCGCTACGAAGCGAGCCTGGACGCGTCGGGCGCGCGGCTGTTCACGCGCCGCACCGCGCGCCACCCGCCGCACCAGCCCGCCGTGTCCGTCGTCGGGAAGCACGAGGTATGTACGTCCTGTGGCAGCGCTACGAAGCGAGCCTGGACGCGTCGGGCGCGCGGCTGTTCACGCGCCGCACCGCGCGCCACCCGCCGCACCAGCCCGCCGTGTCCGTCGTCGGGAAGCACGAGGTATGTACGTCCTGTGGCAGCGCTACGAAGCGAGCCTGGACGCGTCGGGCGCGCGGCTGTTCACGCGCCGCACCGCGCGCCACCCGCCGCACCAGCCCGCCGTGTCCGTCGTCGGGAAGCACGAGGTATGTACGTCCTGTGGCAGCGCTACGAAGCGAGCCTGGACGCGTCGGGCGCGCGGCTGTTCACGCGCCGCACCGCGCGCCACCCGCCGCACCAGCCCGCCGTGTCCGTCGTCGGGAAGCACGAGGTATGTACGTCCTGTGGCAGCGCTACGAAGCGAGCCTGGACGCGTCGGGCGCGCGGCTGTTCACGCGCCGCACCGCGCGCCACCCGCCGCACCAGCCCGCCGTGTCCGTCGTCGGGAAGCACGAGGTATGTACGTCCTGTGGCAGCGCTACGAAGCGAGCCTGGACGCGTCGGGCGCGCGGCTGTTCACGCGCCGCACCGCGCGCCACCCGCCGCACCAGCCCGCCGTGTCCGTCGTCGGGAAGCACGAGGTATGTACGTCCTGTGGCAGCGCTACGAAGCGAGCCTGGACGCGTCGGGCGCGCGGCTGTTCACGCGCCGCACCGCGCGCCACCCGCCGCACCAGCCCGCCGTGTCCGTCGTCGGGAAGCACGAGGTATGTACGTCCTGTGGCAGCGCTACGAAGCGAGCCTGGACGCGTCGGGCGCGCGGCTGTTCACGCGCCGCACCGCGCGCCACCCGCCGCACCAGCCCGCCGTGTCCGTCGTCGGGAAGCACGAGGTATGTACGTCCTGTGGCAGCGCTACGAAGCGAGCCTGGACGCGTCGGGCGCGCGGCTGTTCACGCGCCGCACCGCGCGCCACCCGCCGCACCAGCCCGCCGTGTCCGTCGTCGGGAAGCACGAGGTATGTACGTCCTGTGGCAGCGCTACGAAGCGAGCCTGGACGCGTCGGGCGCGCGGCTGTTCACGCGCCGCACCGCGCGCCACCCGCCGCACCAGCCCGCCGTGTCCGTCGTCGGGAAGCACGAGGTATGTACGTCCTGTGGCAGCGCTACGAAGCGAGCCTGGACGCGTCGGGCGCGCGGCTGTTCACGCGCCGCACCGCGCGCCACCCGCCGCACCAGCCCGCCGTGTCCGTCGTCGGGAAACACGGGGTATGTTAGTTGTTAATAATAGAATAGTCCTCCTGGCCGATTTCGACTTCGCCACGGTGGCCAATCTCAACAGCGATCAGCCAACTACGCAGGAGATATTATAGTGCACAAGTGAAAGCGCAATACACAGGTGCAATCACTGTTCTATCACTCTCAAAGTTCGCAATCCGACATGACCGGAGAGATCAGGTGCAGGACCAACGGCTTAACGTGCGCAACAAGGCACGGAGGTGTGACACCGCCAACTTTCCGACTCCGAGATGTTTTTGAGAAATTCATGACAGAAAATCTCAGAAACAATTTTGACTCAACCCGTGATTGGAACCCAGGACCTCTCGGATGTAAGGCAGAAACTTTACCACTACACTAACGAGGCAGTCATAACAGTGTTTTATCAAATTGTGTATCGTTACCGAAACTTTAATCGGATACCGGCAAGTGGGTAAAATAATGCTTGCAAGATTTGCTCACACACGGGACTGGTGAAACTAGATAAAAGCTTGTAAAAAGACATCTTTGTTAAAGATAAACGGGTATTGAGACACAAAATATATTCCATTACCGTCCCGCCTTTTATTGCAAATAAACAGTTTAAAATCAAAACTGGTGATACCATATTTAACAGTCTTTTGCTTTGGTTTAGTAGATGTCATAAATAAACTGAGCTTACATTTTTCGTGGTCAAGAAGTTGACTATTAACCAAGAGGTCCCGGCTTCGACCCCCGCACTGTATAAACATTTGTGTGCATGAAGATGTCTGTTTGTACTGGTCTGGGTATTATATGTTGTATTTAATATGTTGTTATATAAGTGCCTAAGCAACTTACCACGGAGTCAGATCAATGTATGTGATGTTGTTGTACATTTATTTATTTTAATTTTTTTTTTGAAAACATGGCTCCGCTTTTCCTCGCATTACTCTTTTTAAAAGGTCCCCTTTTTTCAGATGTTTATCCGAAAAAAAAATTGGTTGCCTGTAAAGTCGGTATACGGGCGAAAGTTTTACGTGACAACGACTTTGAGTGGTAAAATAATTTTAATGTGAATATTCATTCGTATAACATGAACCGGTGTGTATGCCTATCTCTCTCACTCTCTCTCTCTCTCGCTCTGTCTCTCTCGCTCTTAGGCGGGTTAACTGTGCTCGGTGGAAGGGACGCGTGCCTCTCACTCGCTCTCATTGTGAGCGCGGAACGTGAGCGGAGCGTAACGCAGTTTCTTGAAGTGTCACCCGGCAAACCAATTTATAAGACGTTGTCACGTCAAAAACTATTTTATTTTTATATCCAGATAGCTATTTCGAGCGGTGCAAGACGACTCACTTTATTATCTTCATTCTTATCAGTTTATTGTAAAGCTGTTAGCAACGTATGCCGTTGAAGCCTAGAATTCCGGATATTAATTTAATAAAAAAATGATAATTAACAACATCACATTATAAGCCTGAAAGTAACAGTGTTTCTCCACTATTTAATTGATGTTGTTATACATAGAAAGCTTCCTCTTGAATCACTCTATCTATTAAAAAATTAACAGCATTAAAATACGTTGCGTAGTTTTAAAGATTTAAGCGAACAAATGGACATGGGGCAGAGACAACGACTTTGTTTTATACTATGTAGTGATGACGTGAGTTTTTTTATGATTTTATGATAGAACCTAGCAACACCTATCCCATTCCCCAGGAGACAGGCAACGGGTTAATAGTCACCCTGGACCCGATTCGCGGCACGCTGGTCGGCGAGCGAGTCCTTCTCTTGGACACGCCGCTACTTCAGGCCGCGCTACTGTACCGAGCTGATCAGGAAAAACTTCACGCGCTACTTTTGTTGGATAAAGAAGAAACTGTGCAGGTGAGCTTAGATTTTATGGTGTCGAAACTATAATAATAATAGTCCTCCTGGCCGATTTCGACCACGGCGGCCAATCTCAACAGAGATCAGCCAACTACACAGGAGATATTATAGTGCACAAGTGTGAGCGCAATACACAGTTGCACTCACTGTTCCATCACTCTTAAAGTTCGGTGAGACGGCAATCCGACATGACCGGAGAGAGATCAAGCGCAGGACCAACGACTTAACGTGCTTTCCGAGGCACGGGGGTGTAACACCGCCAACTTCCCGACGAGCTGTTAAGTCGGGCTATTGAGAAATACATGACAGAAAATCTCAGAAACAATTTTGGCTCGACCTGGGATTCGAACCCAGGACCTCTCGGATGTAAGGCAGAAACTTTGTAACAACACCAACGAGGCAGTAAGTGTCAAACTATAGCAGATATTCCATCCTACACGCCAAAGCATAAATACTTAGTACCGCAAGTTTTCAAAACACGAATCCACTGCACGATTTCAGGGCCGTCCTTACAAGATATTTTGCTCCGTTCTAAACTGGTCATACTCGCGTACGAATTATGCTGAGAGTCTTATCATATTCTATTACAAAATAGACAGTGGTTGTCCTGATGAAAGGATCACGAACATAGGATGTTGGTACTTGGTACTTGCTCTCTCCCACCATAGAGAGCAAGACAACCATTAAATCGAGTAATATACGGCGTTGGAACTACATAATTAAACGGCACATATGTAACAAGCTGCACTACTGCTCCGCGAGAAACGAGAAGTAGTCACGAGAAACTACAAAGTGGTGGTAGAGTCGTAAGATTTCTTCACGCCTGAAAACGAATTTTGTTTCTATATTGTAAATAGTTTACGAACTTCCCGCACAGTGTTCGATTCTCAATATATAACGATAACAGATTTCAAGCAATATGGTTCCGTGTATCAGTTAGGTTGTATGAAACTGGTTATCATAGATTTTATATTTTTTTACAGATATTCCCGTTATCTGCGGCTCCCCTCGTGGAGAACATGTTCATTTACGTGGCGGAGAAGAACACTGCAAAAGTGCAGGGATACGCGTTAAGATATGACGGAACGGTAAGTTTTTGTTTTTATTTTACTTCCAGTATTACTTACCTTATTGTTTAGTGTAAAAACAAAAGACATGTTACATGTTTTTATTTCATTTTGCATAATTTTGGAATCCCCGTCTTTCAAATAAAAGTGCAGCATTATGGCGTGTTATGAGTCTTTTTAATATACAGGGTGTAAAAAAAACCTTAACGAAGCCGAATACCACATATTCTACCAATTGTTACGATCATTTTTTCCCTTTACACCATACCTGGGAAGTTAACGGTTACTGAGATATTGATGGTTAAAGTTTGAAAAAAAATTGATGATTTTTACAGAAATGACTTCTGTCCGTTATAACTGAACTTATTTCCAAAGAAACATGGTACAAATTTTCACTAGTTCTTTCATAAAAAGCCTCTAAATGGCACACTCCGCAATGAACAGCGCACACTCGAACCGAACCGCGTCGCGGCGGCGTAAAGCAACACGCCCCGCGGTGACTTTTCCGCGTGCGCGCTGTACATTGCGGGTTAGAATTAAATTATTTTTTTTGATGTCAAAAAATAAAAGTAATTTCCCAGCCAAAATGTTTTTTCATACGATTTGGTTTGAAGTACTGAACGCTTGGTTGACGGCTTCGTTAAGGTTTTTTTTACACCCTGTAGACTCCAAACAGTAAAATAATAGTTGAAAAACTAAAAAAACACGCTTTTATTAAAACTGCTAACTAAAAAAGAGAAAATAATTTCTGAGTACACGGAATTTATATTACAGTAGAGTAAAAAGTGTGGGGTGCTTGGTATAGTAGTATGTGAAAATGATCCTATTATTGGTAACTATAAAAAGAGAAGTATGAAAACGTCATAAAGTGCACCCCACGCTTTTTACTCTACTGTTATATAAATTCCGAGTACTCAGAAAATATTTTCTCTTTTTAGTTAGCTATAAAAGCGTTTTTTTATTTTTAGTTTTTTAAACTATTTTTTTTTTAATTTTTTTTAGTAAATAAGGATAATGGAAAACTCTTATGAAATTATTGCATTATCATCAGTACTTAATACGTGTGCAAAGTTTCAAATTAATCCGATTTCTGGAAGTTGGTGAAAATTGAGCTCAAAAATTCCGTTACATACATTCATACATACACCCCGATCTAATAAAAGCGTGTTAAAAAGGGAATGGTGGCACCAAGATTTTAGCTTGGATTGTTACTGATACCAAATTATTCTAAATAAATTAAGGTAGCAGGGTAGACGGACCGCAGTGTGACTATACCACTTATTTCCATGAATATGTATAAAGTTGATTTAAAGCGAGGCCGCACTGTAGCAGCCGTGACGTGCGGTCCCGCAGTTTCGCTGTGGTCTGTCTCGAAGTGTGTTACCTTTATTCTCTCTGTATCGGACGGTATTTTTAGGGTTCCTATTATTGCGATTTCGCTGTCCCTTCTGTCACCAGACTGTATCTCATAAATCGTAATAGCTAGATAGTTAATATTTTCACCTGGTAGGTAATGGTTTTTGTTGCCGCGATAAAACAATCAAATATTCGTACTTAACTTCACATAATCTCAGAATTCGATCACAAAATCCAAATGAATAAACGCCACACCATGACATCGCAAGGAAGTTACTAGGCAAACAGCTTTTTTTAAAAGTTCAACGGCCTTGGAACTTGAACTAGGCTACAGTGTCCGTGTTAGTGATGTGCCAAGTCGGATAAAATCACGATTTAAGCTAGCTCAATTAGCGAAATTTATTCGCACGTGGACTTGCATAATATGCAATGATCTACTCAACAACATATATTATATGTTAATCCACCCAGGCGGTAGTTGCCCAGAAGACCTGGTCGATCAGGCTGGGCGGGTCGGAGGCGGGGCACCGCATCGTGGCCGTGGCGGCCAAGCCGCGCGCCGAGCGCGTGCATTCGCCCGGCCGCGTGCTGGGCGACCGCAGCGTGCTCTACAAGTACAACAACCCCAACCTCGTCATGTTCGTCACCGAGGGGCCCGACGCCATACACAAGGGTGAGTCTCGGACTCAGTCAAGAGAGGTCAGGAGGTATGATTCACGCCAAATAAAAAGAACGCCAGAGGGGAGGAGTTTGCGCATAGGAACATACGCTTGTTCGCTCGCTCGCGCACGTAGCGGCGCGGACGTGCGGAGCGCAACCCCCTCTACAATTCGTACTACCATTTAGACCTATGTATCGTCTATGTCTATGGACAGACGACCTGAGAAGGCAGCTGGTAGTGACTGGATGCAGAGGGCGGGAGATCGTGCGCTGTGGCGCTCCATGGGAGAGGCCTATGTCCAGCAGTGAGTGCAACAGGCTGATATGATGATGATGATCGTCTATGTGCGCAGGTAACCGTTAGCGTTATTTTTATTTCGCGCAAATTTTAATTATGTCACTCGGCGCATCGATGGAAAAATTATCTCAATGCGTCGACCAGCAAGTGCGGCTATGTTGACAGATATAATCAAGCAGAATTTCCCGACGTCCCTTAGCATGATACCGTCACTCCAAACAAGTAATTAGTATAATTCATTTATTCACATCCATAATTTCCGTAACAACAAGTCCAAAAAAATGCTATAAAGATGTCAGTTCAGTTACATTATTGAACTTCATTTATGACCTTAAAAGGCATTAAGTAGCATTATGCTCAATATATTTGTTTAAAGTTTGAAGCTAAACGAATCCAGTAATAGCAAAACAGTAACGGCAAGACAGATTTTCAGACAGACTATCGACAATTTTGTTTGTCGACTTGTAATTTTCACGTCTTATATTTTTCGTCTAAGTTCGTTCGTTTTAAGTTGGCGCCTTGCAGCTCATTATGATGTGATTCAAGATTCATCATCTTTGATTGACATCATAGTAAGCATCTATAAATCTTTACATAATGACCTTTTTTGTATTGATTACCCAGACGTGGTGGTAGCGACGTGCGTGGACGCGGTGTCGGGCGCCGTGGTCGCGGCCGCCGCGCAGCGCCGCGCTCGCGCCCTGCCGCTGGCCGTGCACAGCGACAACTTCATGGCGTACATCTACTACAACGACAAGCATAGACGCACGGAGATCGGTAAGTGGATGGTTTTAACTTTTGCTACTTTATATTTCTTTATCAATTTATTAGGTTATATTGAAAGTAGTTGAACACAGTTTAAGAGAGAATCTAATTGATTACAATGTTTGAAAATATTTATTATGATTTTCTATGGCTATATACGAGGGTGAATCAAAAAATTCTTGGAATCAATATTAAAAAATGCAAAGATTTAAATAATAATATTTTATTTTTCTACATAATCTCCCTCCAATGCAATGCATTTAGAATAACGCGTTTCTAACTTCCTTATTCCTTGTGAAAAAAAAAAATTTTTCTTGACTCTCGAAAAAGTCCTCTACGGCAGCTATAACCGCGTCACTATCGTGAAATTTTGTTCCACGAATTTCCTCTTTTAATTTTGGAAATAAGTGAAAATCACTTGGGACTAAGTCCGGAGAATATGGTGGGTGGTCAAGGAGCTTGAAGCCAGCACAGCGGATTGCGTTGAGCGCAACTTCCGATCGATGAGCAGGAGCGTTATCTTGAAGGAACAACACGCCCAACGACAGTTTTCCACGACGTTTTTCTTTAATCGCTTCACGCACTTTCGGGATTAAATTTGCATAATAGGGTCCAGTAATCGTCTGGCCTTTTGGCATGTAATCAATAAAAAGGATACCTTCACTATCCCAGAACACAGAGGCCATAACTTTGCCAGCGTTAGGAGCAACTCCAAATTTCTTAATGGATGGAGAGGATGGTCGTTTCCAAGACATGCTTTGTCTTTTAGTTTCAGGATCAAAATGGTGGACCCACGTTTCATCCATGGTGACAAGACGACGGCAAAAATTATCCGAATCACGCTGGAACATTTCGAGATTACGCTTGGAAATTTCCAAACGTCGCTTTTTGTTTTCGTCGGTTAACATTCGTGGCACCCATCTTGCAGACACTTTTTGAACTCCAGTGAATCAATTAAAATGGATTGAACGCTACCAAAAGATATCTTTAGGATCTCAGCTATATGTTTTATAGTCATTCTTCTGTCTTCCAAAACCAGATTCTCAACCTTTTTGACATTTTCTTCTGTAACGGAGGTTGAAGGCCGCCCAGAACGCGGGTCATCTTTACAGCTTGATCTACCTCTTTTTAAATTCAGCCACCCAGTACGCAACCGTAGAATAGGGTACAGCATCACCCCCTAATGTCTGCTGAATGTCCAAAAAAAATTCCTTCGTAGACATTTTTTTCAAACTCAGATATTTTATCACCGCAAGTAACTCACTTTTATCCATAATTTTGACTTTTTAGCAACTCGTTGCACAAAAATAGTAGATTTTACAACGAGAGCATAAAGCAAGTCCTCGACTTCATCATCTGCCCTCGCCCTGCGGACTCGGGCATATAACGATCTCGGATAAAAATGATTTGTGCACGAGTTGTAAACTCTGCTTTTCACTTCGATTGCGAGAAAATAAAACAATAATTTGAGAAAATTCAATACGAAAAGTTCACGGCTTCTTTCCCGCTACTTTACTTTTTTTAATTTTCCTGCATAATTTTCGGGCAAAGAAAAAAAATATACAGCCTATTCTTAAATTATTTTGGAATAATGTTTTTTTTGTGGTAAACACGTTTTGATATTTAGTTTCTTTTTCGTATTATCTTATTATAAATCAAAAATGCAAATAGGGAAGGAAATATTATAAATTAGCAAGTTTTATCCATGTACAATTAATTGTTTTTGGCTGTATGGGCTAAATGGTCACTGCCTTAGTGTAGACACATTTAAAAAGCTACTTTTATGCACAAGTGCATAAAATTCAACTTTATGTCGCCTAGATCCTGCATAAAGTAGTACTTTTTCGAGCATGAGAAGTGAAAAATTTATTACATGCGAACGAACTGACAAAAACAAGTGACAGTCTGCATAAATATAGTGTGATAGACACTCTTTAATTTGAATATCGAACTTGATCCAAAAAGGTTTCATATATATGCACTTCTAAGAACTTTTTGATTCACCCTCGTATGTACAAAATAGGGATGTGGACTATTTTTGGGAAAGTGTTTTATAACCATGCATAATATACTATACCAAATAGAGCCCAAACTAGTTGTTATTATTTTTTTAATACAACTAATACCTTGAAAATAAGTTATTTAAAATTCCATTCCAAATTTCGCGCCAAAACGTGGAAACATGTCAAACGCCCGCTGTAACGTCACTTGTTGGCAAACATTGTCGAAGTTGTATGTAATAGAAAGTTATTTCGTAGTTTTGAGTTAATAAGATGGATTCTACATTTTATAAATGTTTTGCGGTGCCGTAGTGTGAAAGTACTACTATTAAAACACCTAAAATCTATCTATTCACGTTCCATGTACAAAAACGATGCGGAAAATGTGGCTTCAACTAGCCCGTCGGGATCCAGCACTAGTATCTTGTGTCTGTGATTTCCATTTAGGTACTTTTAAAAATCAAGCTGGCTTTACCAAAAAATTCTCACAGTCAGCATCCTTGTATTTCAAGCACAGTTGGTGCATTGAACACATTATAACATCATCTTTGTAGAAATCTGACTGGTGTTTCAACATCTGAACATTTTTAATTGTTTTTTCTTTCATTCCTTTTCACATGATGAATGCCACAGCATGTTTGCAACCTCCTTGAGAAGCAGCACAATCATCACACTCGGCACTCACTAATCACAGTTTTCTTTATCGACAACCATAGTGGCTGAATATGGTTTACTACAAATTTTATGCTCCGGGCAAATTTTGCACTTAACTGTGCACAATTTTGCATCTCAACGAAGTTGTACATATCCCACAGCATCGTCTACTATATGACTGCCTGCTGAGCGACTAAAAGGAATGAAACAATTTGTTCAAAAGACAGAACCTCATAATCATATTATTTTATATAACATTAAATTTTACTATTGGAGTTTATAAATACCTACGATTACTATTATAGTGCCGACACGAAAGAAGAAGAAGACTATTATAGTGTACCCTTAATACTGAGTATATTACTTACATAGAGGTCTTCACATTTCTAAATTCAGCCGAGCAGAAGTTACTATTTGTTGCGAAGTAATTAGCCACCGTAAAGCAATCAATACATGGCAAATTTGAACTATCTGCCTTAACATATCCGCTTACCATGATAGGAAAGCCTTTAAAAATTGATTCAATAAGATAATTAAACGAATTTCGAAAAAAATTTCACGGGAATCAAAATAATAATATTATCTAAATATCAACAAACACATAGTACTCGACAGTGAAAATTCTTGTTTGGCAACAAGTGACGTCACGCATTTTGATTGGTGTTGATTGTCACGTGACTTGAGAATAAAAAATTAAACCTTTGGTTTTTGAAGAAAAAAAAATGTTTTTTATTATTTTTATGATTTGAATACAGTCCACATGCCTATTGTGCTTTGAACTAGCGGCCGCCACTGACTTCGTCCGCGTGGATTTTAGTTTTTTGCGACCGATTTTTATACCAACTCGCAACACTATTTTAAACTAGAAGGAATTAGGGGTGGGATTATTCAGAATTATTTATATTATTTCTAAGTCATAGCTTTACGCATGCGAAGTCTGTGCGGAGATCGGTTTAAAATGACAAAGTTTCATTCACAATTTCTTTCCCTTGGGAGTAGAATTTTCAAAATCCTTTCTTAGCATACATCATAAAATTTACTTGCGTTTCAGCCGAATTTCAACCCAAACCGCCCAGTGGTTTGAGCCGTTCGTTGACAGATCTATGTCAGTCAGTCAGTTACAAAGGTGACTGTGAGATTTAAATGATCTCACTGACTGAGATCGAAATTTCAACTGATCATGCGCAGTATTTTGTTTAGTGACACATAAGCGAGTGAGGGCGCAGAACGTTTTTTAAGTCGCGAACGTTGTATAAAATATATATATATACCAATATTAAACCAATCAGAGAGCAGTGTGTTATTTGCCGTGTTTTGAAAAAGCGTAAAATTAAAAACTGTTCTGTGATTGGTCAAACCATATCAAAACTTAAGTATGGATATCCGTTAGTTTATAAATTTACCACGACATGTCGAAAATTTGGGCGTAATATAATACATTTTTTCTTTCGTTTAGAAACCTACGAAAGTTTAGTACAGAAGTGACATATATACCTCGTGTGTTCATAAGTTTTGAGACAAACTTTGTGCTAAAAAAAAGAAATTAAAAATTACTGACTGCTATTTATTTCTTGTTCTAATTTTGAATTTCGAATGTTAACTTTTAATTCCTTTGATTTTCAAATTCATTTCTTTCAATTTTCTCGTGATGGAGAGAACAAAAGAATTGCGTGCGACCGTGATTTCGCTATGGCGGGAAAAAAACCAATGGAGATTTTCCGTGAGGTGAAAACTTTTGGTGTGAGCCGTAACTTCGTGTATTACACTATTAAACGATACAAGGAGACAAGTTCTTTGCAAGATCGCCAAAGGAGTGGTCGGCCGCGCTCTGTAAGGACGCCTGCGAACATCAAAATCATCCGAGAGCGACTTCGCCGAAATCCATGTCGAACTCAGAAAAAACTAACTCTGCAGACTAATATTTCGCGCGTTTCAGTCAACAGAATACTGAAATATGATCTTAAGGTGAAGGCGTATAGCCGTAGGAAAGTTCATTTTTTAAACGATCGCCTTCGTAAATTGCGACGCGAACGTTGTCCAATACTGCTTAAGAGACACGATGCGAGAAAAATACTCTTCACCGATGAGAAAATCTTTACTGTCGAAGAAAAGTTCAATCGACAAAACAATTTTTATTTTATTTTTATGTATAAGGTTTGTCAACTGTTGATACAATAATGCTTTCTTATGTTACGTACGACTAATACGGCTATATGATAATTGTTCTACAGATTTACAGACAAACACAGCATGCTTTAATCTAATTACGTACACACACGTTTTTTTTAAAGTATGATACACTTATTTATCTACTTAACGGAAAATAATATTTTTTTTCTATATTTATGTAAGAAATCACAATGTATATCAAGAGACTCAGAAAATTTGTTAAAGAGCTTGCATAAACGTGGGATTGGCGAGCTGCTGCCAAGTTGTGTCCTGCGAAAAGGCACCGCGAAGATATTTTGGATCGTGTGGCGTGGATATCGATATGGAACTTTATATTTGAATTTACCTAAGAGCTGCGGACAGTCAATATCATCTCTAAGAGTCTTGAACAAAAATACCAAGTCAAGAGCGTCTCTTCTTTTGTCCAGATCAACCATCCTAAACCTTTCCAGCCTCTCGTCATATAACCGAACTTTGAACAATAAAGTGTATGCAAAAAGTAGCAAGGGGGACGTCCTTGCCAAGCTTCAGCACGGAATGTCTCGCGTACTCATCATCCGGCTAGTGTGATTGTATGGTGGGGAGTTTCGTCTGAAGGTGTCACTCCGCTCCATTTCTGTCAACAAGGCGTCAAGGTGAAAGCCAAGAACTATCAAACTGACATCTTAGAGCCTGTTGTGAAACCCCTGTCCCTTACTATGTTTCACAACAAGGATTGGGTTTTCTAACAGGACTCAGCGCCATCCCATAAAGCAATAACCACCCAAGCGTGGTTGAGGGAAAATGTGCCGGCCTTCATCGCGGCGAACGATGGCCCTCTTCCAGCCCCGACCTCAACCCGCTGGATTATGCTTTATGAGCTGAGCTAGTGCTCAGGGCCTGCCGAAAGTCCCACCCAAACTTGGAGTCACTGAAGCGAGCTCTTGTCCGAGAAACAAAGCGAATCCCGCTGGAAAAGATTCGTGCCGTCATTGATGACTGGCCAAATCGTCTAAGGGCCTGTATTAAAAACAAGGGTGGTCATTTTGAATAATAATAATTATTTTTTGTTTATTATTATCTACTAATTGTTTACTGAAAAAATTTAGAAATATATGTTAATTATAAAAAAAGTTATGCAACTTTTATTTCGTCTCAAAACTTATGCACACACGAGGTATATACACTGTACTTTTTTAAGAGTCTTAAAGCCGAAAGCTACTTAAAGTATCCAATAACTACTTGCTATTCGTAAAATAAAACTTGATTATTATTAAGATTTCAAAGCTTAAGAAATTAATAAAAATATTAGCACACTTTAGAACAAAACTCGGCTGTCTAACACTACTGACCTAGTTTTACGCAAGGATATGTAATAATTCTTTAGAGAAAGGGGTGGGCGTCACAAAGGATTTGCGCTAACGCATGATTGGGTAGCGGTCCACGTGGACTATCTTAGATTGGCTAACGATGCAGCACGCGTAGAGGCGTCAAGGTCAAGGAATGCATTGTTGAAAACGTAAACATTATGCACAGGATGATACATTACGTAACATTACTATTTAGAATTTTTATGCAAAAATCATATGGAGTGATAAAAATATGATAGCATGTCCTAAAGGTTTATTAAGATGGTTACATAACGTGGGTTTCGGCTTTAAGACGGTTAAAAAAGCACGGTGTATATATATACAACATTTTGATTGCGTACAGGCACAATAGAACTGTACGAGGGCAAGCAGCGCTGGCTGGAAGCAGGCGCGGCGTTCCGCTCGCTGCGCGGGGCCCGCGCGCCCGCCGCGCGCCGCGCCGCCTACGTGCTGCCCGCCGCGCCGCGCGCCGCCGCCGTTACCGCCACCGAGCGCTCGCTCACGGACAAGCACGTTCTGCGTGAGTACACCTTTCATTGAAACCAGTCTACTTTCCTTTGTTTATGAATAATAGTACATTATTGTACTAGTGTGTAACATTGGTCATTACCGCCGAGGCGCCTTTGAGAGTCTCAAGAGAGTCGAGGACGGTAATCATCAATACACACGTGTATCATACGACGTTTTTCAACACACTTGTGAATGTGAATAAAATAACAATAAAAACTCATTTTATTTAGTAAATAATAGCGCATTGCGATCGGCCACAGACTAAAGGGATGTTTTTTATTTATTTTACGCGCATAGGGGTTGCGCCTATTCTGCCACGTACAAAATGGGGATTTTATGGTTTTCTTTTGACATGACAACGTCTTATAAATTGGTTTGCCGGGTGACACTTCAAGAAACTGCGTTACGCTCCGCTCACGTTCCGCGCTCACAATGAGAGCGAGTGAGAGGCACGCGTCCCTTCGACTCGGGCATGGTTAGCCCGCCTAAGAGCGAGTTAGACAGACATAAAAAGTGAAAGGCACGCGTCCCTTCCACTCGAGCACAGTTAACCCGCCTAAGAGCGAGAGAGACAGAGCGAGAGAGAGAGAGTGAGAGAGATAGGCATATACACCGGTTCATGTTATACGAATGAATATTCACATTAAAATTATTTTACCACTCAAAGTCGTTGTCACGTAAAACTTTCGCCCGTATACCGACTTTACAGGCAACCAATTTTTTTTTTAAATCTATAACTCACTAGTGAGTTATAGCAATGAAAAAGTCACAGTTTGAGTATAGGTGTCATTATTAGTCTAATTGCAGTGAAATAACAACCACTTTATGAGCAAACGTGTTGAAAATGATTATTATTATACAGGGCGTAAAAAAACCTTGCCGAAGCCGTCAATCACGCGTTTAGTACATCAAATTCAAATCATTTATTGCATGTCACATTACATCAAACCAAACGTATGAAAAAGAAATTTTGGCTGGGAAACAACTTTTATTTATTTTTTGACATCAAAAAAAAAAACAATTTAATTCTAACCCGCAATGTACAGTGCGCACGCGGGGTAGTGCCCGCGGGGCGTGTTGCTTTACGCCGCCGCGACGCGGTTCGGTTCGAGTGTGCGCTCTTCATTGCGGAGTGTGCCATTTAGAGGTTTTTTTATGAAAGAACTAGTGAAAATTTGTATCATGTTTCTATGGAAAAAAGTTAAGTTATAACGGACAGAAGACATTTCTGTAACAATCATCAATTATTTTTATCAAACTTTAATTACTCAGTCACAATTGGTAGAATATGTGGTATTCGGCTTCGGTAAAGTTTTTACACCCTGTATATAAAAAAAATCACTTAACGTGTGCTGAAGAAAATTACGATTGTGTCCTAACATAGCGAAGCGACATTATAATATCTTTTTTTAATAAAGAACCACTGTTTAATTGCTTACTGTAAGAACAGAGGACTTGCTAAAACATAAAATAAAAATACCACGTTTTTTCTATTTTGAACATCAGAGTATGCTGTCTTGTCTTGTTGAGCAATAATTGCGAAATGGTTGAGGCTCAAGGGGGTCTAGTCTTTGGTAATAATAAATTGAATGAACATCTCATCTCAAAATGTATGTGCACTTGGCGCCGATATTGAACAAAACTGGGCCCACTAATTTAATTTTTACATTAATATCTGTGCCTCTGCCTCGTTGGTGTAGTGGCAAAGTTTTTTCCTACATCAGAGAGGTTCTGGGTTCGAATTGTTTCTGAGGTTTTCTGTCACGAATTTCTCAAAAACAGCTCGGAGTCGGGAAGTTGGCGGTGTTACACCCCCGTGCCTCGGTGCGCACGTTAAGCCGTTGGTCCTGCGCCTAATCTCTCTTCGGTCATGTCGGATTGCCGTCTCACCGAACTTTGAGAGTGATGGAACAGTGAGTGCACCTGTGTATTGCGCTCACACTTGTGCACTATAATATCTCCTGCGTAGTTGGCTGATCTCTGTTGAGATTGGCCGCCGTGGTCGAAATCGGCCAGGAGGACTATTATTATTACTATCAGTGCTGTTTCTGTTTTCCGTCGATCCTTGAGTTTCTTGCTGTGTAACTCTTCCCTTAACTCGCCACCGCACACCACTGTAGTCTTAAAATCTTAACTAACAATGTTACACAACTAAAGCAAAATTGAATTCGCAGTGGCGTTATCGACGGGCGCAATAGTAGAGCTACCTTGGGCGTACCTCGAGCCGCGGCGGCCCGTCTCACCCACACCCGAACACAGAGAAGAAGGACTCATACCCTACGCTCCCGAATTACCGTTACCAGCTGAAGCCGTCATCAACTATAACAGAACTCTGCATCGAGTGTCAGCGATATATACTGCGCCTTCGGGGTTGGAATCTACGAGCTTAGTGCTGGCTACTGGATTAGGTAAGTGCTGCGTAACTTGGTAGATACAACAAGGTTTAGGGAGAAGAAGTTGGCTGATACAGTGTTAAGAAAGAAGAGGCCTACCCGGGGCTTGACTTGAGGGTCTGATCCTCTTCACGTCTGAACAACCATTTCCCGCTGAAGCCGTCATCAACTATAACAGGACTCTGCATCAAGTGCCAGCGATATACATTGAAATCTACGAGCTTAATACTGGCTACTGGATTAGGTAAGTGCTGTCTAACTTTGCCGACACAGGGTTAAGTTAGAAACGCGCCTATACTACCGGTACCATTTCTTTTTTCGCTGTGGAAATGCTTTTACGCATGCCCCCCACACATCTGCAGGGGGGTATGTGGGACTCAACGGCTGGTGTGCAAGGCCGTAATACCCACTAAAACCACAGCGCATTCCACCACTCCGCCATTGTGGGGGGTACCATGGGGTCGCGTGAGCATTCACCACGGCACCCCGGCGGATAGCCCGAGGGCCGCAAACTCCTTGGCGGCGGAGCAAGGTGTTGGGCTCCGCCACCTCCCGGCCGCAGAGGATAGGGAGGACGGCAACGACACACCGCATCTCCTCTTCCTCTGCGGCCCCACCGCAGCGCCATCCAACGGTGCGCCCCCGTTTGGTCGCGGGAGATAGGCCGCACGGCAACGACAAACCGAGACATCTCTCCTCCCGCGACCGCACCCGACTGCGAGGGACAGCCAAAACCGTCCCCCACACCCGCACCCTTGGACGCATCCTGCGCAGGCCTGCAGCAAGCCCACGTGGAGCGTCCCCTCCCGGGATCCCGCTTAGCTTCACCGTGGGTGGCGAAGCCACGGTTACTGAGCCCCCCCACCACGACAAGGTGGAGATCCCACAGGGGGGATACTACCGGTACCAGCTTTAGCCCTCATCAACTATAACAGGACTCTGCATCGAGTGTCAGCGATATATACCGCGCCCTCGGGGTTGGAATCTACGAGCTTAGTTCTGGCCACTGGATTAGGTAAGTGCTGAATAACTTGGTAGATACGAGGGGCGGCTGATAAGTTCGCGGCCTAAGGTACTTAACGATGACTAATCATCTCACTAATGATACTGCTGATAGCGACACTCATTATTAGTATAAATAGAGGGTGTTTTTAATTTTTTGTTCATAAACACTTTACCTGTGAAACAAGCAACAACATCATGTCAACAGAAACTGGAAATTCGCGTAATTTGGAGCATCGCGCCGTGATTAAGTTTCTCGTTAAAAAAGGAAAAACACCTAAAGAAATTTTTGAAGAGATGTCATCAGTCCTTGAGGACTCTGCACCTTCATACACGATGGTTAAAAAATGGGCTCGGTTATTTCAACAAGGCAGAGAGACATGTGAAGACGATCCTCGTCCGGGACGCCCTGTGACCGTCTTGACCGAAGAAAACGTCAAAAATGTGGAAAATTTAGTTCTAGCCGATCGTAGAATTAAATTGTGGCAGATAGCTGAAGAGTTACAGATAAGCAAAGAACGAGTCGGAGAAATTTTGCACAATCATTTACACATGAAAAAAATTAGTGCGCGTTGGGTACCGCGAATGCTCACACCGCTCGACAAGCAGCGACGGTTAGAGAGCTGTAAAGATTTTTTGGAGTTGTGTCAGCCCGATTTGGATGAAATTTGTAATCGTATTGTGACCGTTGATGAAACGTGGATCCGTCAATACGATCCCGAGTCAAAACAAGAGTCGATGCAATGGATAAAAAAGGGAGAAAGGCCACCAAAGAAGTTTAAAGTGGAAAAGTCGGCATCGAAGCTTATGGCTACCATTTTCTGGGATAGCGAGGGAATTTTATTGATTGATTACTTGCCTAAGGGAACTACAAAGAACGGTCAGTATTATGCTAATTTACTGGCTCAGGCACGTGAGGCAATCGTCGAGAAGAGACGTGGGAAGTTGGCGCGCGGGGTGTTGTTTCTGCAAGACAACGCGCCCGTTCACACCGCTCGAGTTGCGAAGGATGCCTTAAAATCCACGGGATTCGCAGAAATTGACCACCCTCCCTATAGTCCGGACCTGGCACCCAGTGACTTCTTCCTTTTTTCAAATTTAAAAAAGGAGCTACGGGGACGAAGATTTTCGGATGACAATGAGATGAAGGCGGCCGTAGATAGTCATTTTGAGGAGAAAGAGAAAGAATATTTTTTTGGCGGTATCAAAGCACTATATTCACGTTGTGAAAAGTGTATATCACTTGAGGGGGATTATATTGTAAAATAAAAAATATAAAGTTGTATATTTCTTTCATTAACTACCTTAGGCCGCGGACTTATCAGCCGCCCCTCGTACAACAGGGTTTAGGGAGGAGAAGTTGGCTGATACAGGGTTAAGGAAGAAGAGGCCTACTCGGGGCTTGACTCAAGGGTCTGATTCTCTACGCGCCCGAACGACGGTTGCTTGCTGAAGCCGTCATCAACTATATCAAGTGTCAGCGATATTTTTTTTTTTTTTTCATATGAATAACCAGACATTTGGCCGCGATCTCACCTGATGGTAAGCGACGATGCGACCGAAGATGGAACATGACTGGCTTTTAACAGCCTATTCACTCTTTTCTTGAAAGCATCCAAATCATAATGTTCCGGAAATATTATAGGCGGCAGCAAATTCCACTCCCTAGATATACATTGGAATCTACGAGCTTAATACTGGCCACTGTGTTAGGTAAGTGCAGTGTAACTTTGCCGACACGCGGTTAAGTTAGGAACGCGCCCAAACTACCGCTACCAACCGAGGCCGTCATGTCAGCGATATACACAGCGTCTTCGGAATTGGAATCTACGAGCTTAGTTCTGGCTACTGGATTAGGTAAGGACTTATAGTCTGTCCGTGTTCACGATTTTAACCAAATTAAAGACGGATGATATTGAAGTTGACGTGTTTGACAAAGATAATAAAGGTCTGATATTTTTTAAACACAGGTCATGTATTTAAAGTCTTCAAGAATAAGAGCAGTTTTCATTCCATCCATCCTCGTCTCTCGAAGCAGTTGTCCCCCTAGTTTAGGATGAAGCCATCCTGTCACTCTTGCAAGTTTAACCATGCGTGAGAACGTGCTGGCAAGATCTAAGCCTACGGGCAAAAAAATCTACGAACACACCTATCAATAAAAAGGATCACAAAAATTTACCAAATAACCCTTTTAATACCTTTTAACCCACAGACTTATTCTACACGCGAGTGGCGCCATCGAAGACCTTCGATCTCCTCAAAGACGACTTCGACTACTACCTGATCACGCTCGTCCTGGGAGCCCTGATACTCGCCACGTACGGCACCAAGTACTTTGCGTCACGGAAGATGCTCAAGATGGCTTGGAAGTGATTGCGGAACTTGCAAAAGGTGTGTGTGAGCGAATGTACAGACGACAACACGTCCAATTATATATTGAGGAATCTTTTCGCAGTTTTAATAACGGTGATTTTAATAGCAAAATACATAGTCTGACGCGCTGGCGTCTGCACTCGCTTTTGAGAAAAGTTTTTACGTATTGAGGGCAGTCCGTACAGTGCTTGGACTATTCTAGTAGCTCAACTTCCTTCAAGAAAAATAATGATAAACATTTGTCTTGTTAATTAAAAATGGTAAAGAAGTTGGAGTAAGTTATATTAGTTTATTCCACAGAATAGTATAAGCACTGAACGAAGCAAGTCAACACTGTCCATACAGTTTGGAAATATTTCTTGAATAAATAAATATAGAATATTTAATATGTAAATGAATTAATATAGCCTCGTGATTTGTGCATAGTGAGTGTTCACGTAAGTATATAATGAATTAAAATAAACATAAAATATGTCAAATATTTCCCAACTGACATGTTATTATTACGAAGAGCAAATGAAGTGATCAAATGAAAAGATGATACCAATGCGTTTACAGTTTTATACAACGTCACCTATTTTCAAAATATATGTGTCTATTATTTGTTAATCTGTTATGCAAAATATAAAGTCTAAATCTTCAGCTGAAAACATAGGTGTTTTCTTATTATTTATATCACTAAACATATCAAAATCGATATGAGAGAAGGTATAGCCCTAGCATGATTAACTTACAAATATCTTAAAAAGGTGACGTTGCAATATAATGAGGTGTATGTAAAAATTAGGTAGTGCAATGTAGTTCTATTATTTATTTAAAAGTGGTGTATAATGTTTTTTTTTTAAATATAAAATAAAACCATTCCAGGGAACTACTAATCAAAGTAAAAGGTTCAATCTTAACCAATTACCTGGTTAAGATTGATAAAAAATAAATTTTGCTTGGATATATTTCTTATTAAAAAATATTGAGGGAAAAAAAACCCAACACTTTAAATACGCCAATATAGTCAGTAGGGTAATTGAACTGCATTTCTCGTAACATTTCTCACTGAATAACATTTTTGAATTTATAGAACGGAATGTTTTACACAGTTAAACCAAATAAGACGAAAGAAGTAATAACAAACGAGCAAATGCCCTTATCTTGCTCTACAAACGTCTGGGAACTTTCCTAGTCTTGAGAAGGAAGTACTTGAATATTATAAAGACTCTTTACCTAAGTCTTAAGGCGTGTTTCTGATTTTCTTAGGTAGATTTTGTACTTTGACCACCAAAGCGTGGCCAAAATAGATTATCAAATGTATGTACCTATCACTTAAGGTAGCAATATGTCCAATATTATTGCATTTGTTAACTACACTTAAACATTTACTCTGTTATCCTAGAATATTACATCAAGTTTGCACTTTATTTACATTTATTTAGAACGTAATCCTGATAAATGAATTTTTGACTTGTATGATATTGGGAATCATATTATAAGTAATATGGTTTTGTTCGCTCGTCACGTGTTGCTCACGACGGTATGTTGTTTAGCAGTTAAGGTTAAAAGTATTGCGATCCTTTTGTTTAACATGTTGTTTAATTTATCATTTATGTGTTTATAGCTACGACTTATGTTAATATGACTCTGTTTCGTATTTAACACGAGTACATTTTGTTATCTTAACCTAAACAGTATCAATTGTTTACTACTAGTAAATCGTTTGTCATTTCTGTAAAAAAAGTTGAAACTTATGTTCACAGCGCTAAGGCCGTTTAACCCGTTAGTTAAAATACAATTTACTTTACATTTTTTTCCATCAACATTTTCTATCTTCGTAAATAGTATCTGCTACATACTAGCATTTCTCATTGAGTTTGTTCAATCGCCATCAAGGTGACGAAGGAGTTTTCTTTTTATAACTGATGCGACATTTATACGGCCTACGTCACCTTGGCGCTCGAGTCGGATTTCAACTAGATAATGTTCTACAAAAGTAATTTTATTTTATTTCTAGGATCCAAATTATAGACAAATATTGTGCCTATATAATATTATGTAGCCTTTAGTAGTCTAGTCTGGAAGGAACCCGACTCGGTTAGCTAAATTATTTATGGTTACCAGTGCACTCGTTTGAATAAAACGATAGAATTTATATAAAATAGGCTATAAATGCGTTTATTTGTTCGGGTTTCGGGAGAGGTGTACACCGTCACATCTTTTTTAGGAAGTAAAAAATACAATAAAACTATAGTTCAGTGGTAGTGTTAAGCCATTTTACGAAGTAAATGTTTATTTTATCCATATCTCGCAATCTTCGTATAGGGTTAATATTACTTCAGATGCTACTACCTAATAACGATTTTAGTCTCGACGAGTTTTCTTCTAAACCGCCCTTTAGACTGACCCACAAAGATGTGAGAACGGTGGCAATAGAGTATTCAATGTTATCATTGTAAATTAAAATGGGTATTCTTTTCTGGGAAGATTGTGTTTTTATAAAAATAAAGATGAATTACTGCCAATATCACGTTTTATTTACATACATTTACAGTCGAAATAATAAATTCATGAGATAAAAAATTCAAAAAATAGTTAACTTACAGCGAGGTTGAATATGAGTTTGACATTCGCGTCGTAGTCTTTGTCGGTTGCTTCGTAGGGTGTTCCTACCACGGGCTCTAGTTGCGTCTCGGCGAGCGGCGGGGTCAGCACTTGTTCATTGCGACACAGCGCGCGGAGGTGGTACCACGTCGCCCCGTACTCATAGTCTAGCATGGTCTTGAAGAAATCTACCGCTAATGCCTAAAATAAAAAAAAGTTTATGTTGTTTGCAATGAGAAGTCACTTCTTAACTTAATGTTTATTGTAGGAAGTGTAGACCTTTCAAAATTCTAAACTCATTCATATAACATATTTAGGCGAGAAAATTCATTTCCGGAAAACAAGTTTAATAAATCTTTATCGTGTAGAATTTCTGTTTCATCAATTAGATGACAAAGCCTGTATTTTTTATTGATTGCAATTTGTTAGTATATGACGTCATTTACTTGACTTGTGGCTTGTCTTAATATCATAAGTACCGTTGACTGAAAGTTAAATAACTGGCAGTTTCTTACCAAGAGCTATTATGTAAGCACGAACATTATCGTAACGTATTCGTGTCGTCCAAACGTCAGAAACAGACAGTTTCCCCATACGAATTGATAAGTGAACGTTACTGTAATTGTGGTAAACGCTACGAATACATTACGATAGTTGTTCGTGCTCACCCCAGTGAGGTTTCAGATTTTTTATAAAGTGACAGTTATTTAACTTTCAGTCAATGGTAGATAGAATATTACAACCGGATATAAATGACTTTATATTATTGTACCAACCTGTAGTGGCTTCGGTTGCTTATTGCTCAGATACGCATCTACGCTTTTGGAAGCCGATTCCAATCTCGCATCTGTAAGCTTCAGTTGCTTCGCTAGCGTCGGCAAAGCTTCGAGTACCGCGCACTGCAGCCTGTAGTTGGGGCTCGAACGGTACCACGAGCCGGCGTCTTTGAGTCGGCTGTCGTGGGACGATTTGTGCAGAAACAAGTAGAGTTTCGGTAGGACTTCTCTGTGGGGATGATTGAGCAGTAAGTTATGGTATTTTACCTATTAAAATTTGCAAGCAATAAATAACTTTTTTTCGAATTCTCATGCAAAAATGAACTTTCTTCAAGCAAATGAAGGTACTCAGCTTGAATAGGGTTTTTTAGTTTTGAATTGAGGGCGGTCAGCGTGCGCGCGCGCAGTTTTTTGTGTCTAAAGTGATTGCCGAACATTTAAGCATGCGAAGGTCTCATCCCACCAGACACTTATGATATCTTAATTATCACCTGCCATGGTCTTATGATATCACTGTAGCAGAAAGACGGACAAATAGGAAAGGCTAGATAAAAAATTTCATCATCATGCAGGAGGCCAATTCCGCTAATCAATCGTAACAAAATCTTAATTGAATTGCTAGATTCCGAAATTTTGTCCATAGACGACCACTTGGGTGTAATCGTCAAGAAGTTTACTATTATACAAGAGGTCGCGGGTCCGATCCCCGCACTGTACAAATATGAGCATGAATGTGTTATATTATGTACCACTGTTGATTCTGATTTTTGAAACACAAGTGCTTAAGCTACTTACCACGGAGTCAGGTCAATGTATGTGAAGTTGTTTTATATTTATAAAAAAAATACTGATTATTGTTCTCGTTTATAGTAGAACTGTCAAAAACAAGCGATCCAATTTTGTTACGATTGATGATGATGATGAAGTGAGTACGGATGCGTAAACTCACTTGACACAGCGGCTGTGTATGAAGTCCTTCGAAAGCTCCGCCATTGTGACCAGCAGGCCCAGCGCGTGCTGCAGCACCACGGGCTCGTGTGTCTCAAATCTAACAACATAAACAAGATAGCATTAATTAGATACATACAAATCAAGGTTGTCTTTACCATAGAAACGGGTGCCATTTTTCTCCATGGGCTATAGTGGGTTATAGTTTTTTTATATAGTCCTTCATCGCACGCATCAGACGCATCGCACGTAACAGATTTTAGTTAGCCTTGTATAAAAACTAATACAACAGCTTCCACTGAACCACAGTATTAACAATCTAAACTTAAATCCGTTACATCCGATGCGGGCAAGTGGACTTTTTCCTTAAAAGAATGTAATACACTATAAGCTCTCAGTTTTCCTGCGACTGAACTCCCCATCGTTTCAGATTACCGTCTCACTAGACGATAACCATTACGGCTAGAACCTTATTAAACACCAGCGGCCCGCCCGCGACTTCGTCCGCTCAAACGTTTTCATTATCCCAAGGGAGCATTTAATCGAGATAAAAAGTATTCTTTCACCTAACTCAGTTCATACCCTGTTAGTACACCAAATTTCACTAAAATCCGTTCAGTAGTTTCAGCGTGATTAATGGACAAACAACCAAAGAAACTTTCAAATTTAATATATTTGATGGAAACAGGCGTTACTTTAGGGAAATCCATGACTAAAACTGAAAAAGATTATTTAAATTTATACTTAACGACGCCCGCGCAGGACTTACCAACTCACAACGTGACACAGAATATGCACCTGGAAACACAACACTGACACCAACAAAACACTAGACGCGTTTGCATCCTCAGGAGATTTTGTCGTTTAGTGAAAATTAAAAGTAAAATAATTCTCTTTTTAACACGCTTTTATTAGATCGGGGTGTATGTATGAATGTATGTAACGGAATTTCACGAAATCGGATTAATTTGAAACTTTACACACGTATTAAGTACCGATGACAATGCAATAATTTGATAAGTTTTCCATTATCCTTATTAACTAAAAAATAAAAATAAAAAATAGTTTAAAAGTAAGTAAAAAAGAGAAAATAATTTCTGAGTACACGGAATTTATATTACAGTAGAGTAAAAAGCGTGGGGTGCTTGGTATAGTAGTATGTGAAAATGATCCTATTATTGGCAACTATAAAAAGAGAGGTACGAAAACGTCATAAAGTGCACCCCACGCTTTTTACTCTACTGTAATATAAATTCTGTGTACTCAGAAGTTATTTTCTCTTTTTTAGTTAGCAATAAAAGCGTGTTTATAGTTTTTTTAATCTATTTTTCAACTTTCACATTTACAATATTAGTGTGAAGTGTGATACCTGACCACCAAAGGTCCCCATATCAGATGCACCATGGGCAGCAGTTCGTCCTCGTATCTCCTCAGTACCGGCAGACCAGAGTTCAGGACTTGCAGTGCGAGTATCGTCTCGTCTCGCTGCCGGGACGCAATGAAGTTGGCGCAGCGCTTGAGGACCGTTATCACGACGGATACGTGCTGCGGTAGTGGCTGCTTCTCCTCTGTTAATTTGGGTAACTAAGTCATTTAATAATCAAGTTTATCGAATACAAAAAATTGCACAAGACTGACTGCCAATGACAGTGTATGACAATCTGAACAGGAGTTTAGCCAAGGCGCAGTGCAAAACAAAACACATTTTCTAAATTGTCTTTTGACCATTTAATTTTAAAATGTAACCAAAACTGCACGTATTCGTCAAATTCTTCGTTTAACCAAAATATGATGAATTATATATATGAATACGAATGATGATAAATTATAGATATAAGATAATTATTACGTAAACTTTAGCTTAGTGAAGTTACAAACCTTAGTGGTTTTATACTAAGTTAACACCTACATGTTTTATAAGATTTTTCATTTGTTATTAAATGGAAAAAAAAATGTTATCTTGGGGTGTTATACGAGTAAGTGTGTTATGTTGGTGTTTTTGTGTGTGTCTGAGGCTTCGTAGATCCCGAACGGATGGATCGATTTCAATGTGGTTTTTTTTCATTCGAAAGGTAGTTTAATGACGGTGGTTCTTAGCAATGGCTGGTGAAAATCCGTCCAGCCGTACTGCCAACGAAAGTGTATAACATTTTGAGCAGGAGTTTAGCTAAGGCTCAGGGCAAAAATGATATCTTGGGGTGTTTTAAGTGTGTTATAATATAATATACAACAACAACATACAACAACATCACATAAATTGATCTGACTCCGTGGTAAGTAGCTTAAGCACTTGTGTTACAGATATCAGAATCAACAGTGGTATTACGAATAAACTTAAATAAATACATATAACACCCAGACTAGTACAAACAGACATGTTCATGCACACAAAATATGTTTGTTCAGTGCGGGGATCGAACCCGCGACCTCTTGGTTAATAGTCAACTTCTTGACCATTACACCAAAGTGGTCGTCAGATGTTATGTTGGTGTGTTTTTGTGTGTGTCTGCTGTGGCATCGTAGATCCCGAACGGATGGATCGATTTCAGTGTGGTTTCTTTTATTCGACAGATAGTTTAATCACGGTGGATCTTAGGAATGGTTCGTCAAAATCCGTCTAGTCGTTGAATCTCGAAAGCTGTTTTCCTGGTTCATTCGGGAGTTTTTAACTGAAGAGTTATTAACACTGGCGTGTTTATTTGTGGTAAGACTGAAAAAATATGTTTTAGCATAAATAAGTAAAGTGAATCAAGGTCGCATAAAAATCGCTCATTTACGTTGTGAATAGCTTTCTTAATGCAACTTGTACTGGTGCTGGAGAGGTGCTTGTGGCGCAGTGGTTGCAGCGCTTTGGTAGTGATACCAAAAGTTAAGCAACCTACAGCGCGGTCATGTTTGGGATGGGTGACCATTCTGACCATAAGAGTGACGTCTATTTACAAGCATCTCCGTGCTTCGGAAGGCACGTTAAGCTGTTGGACCCGGTCAATATCGATAGATATTAGTCGTTAAGCCTGGTCGGAGGCCCTCGGGCGGCTTAATAACATCTGACAGTAAGGTTGGTCACTTACCTTACACACATCCCTCCACCGCACCGCACTGAGCCCACGTGGTGGAGTACGGCTCGCACCACCTCATAGTTGAGGTGAGGTGTATAGGCTGATGATGATACTGGTGGTGGTTGTGGTGTTACTATTTCATAATCTTTCAAAAAAATGTGCCAGAAGGGCTATCTCTGTATTTATAATATTAACAGTATCAAAACTTAACAATACCTGTAACTTTGTCATCGTAGTCTAAGATATCGTCTTCTTTCTTCTGCTGATATTCCTTGTACATCTCTTCGACACTTTTTCCCGTATATTTCTCAAACTCTTCATTGCTCATCAACATTTCAGCGTCTTCAGTATTCCTTACAAACTCTAAAAGATCCCCGAATAAGTCTATTTGTGCGCACGAGTCGTTTGTGACAGATTTTTCAGTGTCTTCTAAAGGGAACCACTGACGAATACGATCGATAAACTTTAGGAACACTTGTAAATAGGCGTAGAGATTTTTCTCGTAATATTCATCACAGCTCTGGACTAGAACCTATAAATAATAACATAGATTTCAGTAAATAAATAAATATACAACAACATGACATTCATTGATCTGACTCCGTGGTAAGTAGAGTAAGCACTTGTGTTACAGATATCAGAATCAACAGTCGTATCACAAATAAACTTAAGTAAATACAGATAACACTCAGACCAGTACAAACAGACATGTTCACGCAAACAAATGTTTGTGCAGTGCGCGGATCGAACCCGCGACTTCTTGGTTAATAGTCAACTTCTTGACCATTACACCAAAGTGGTCGTCAATGTTTACGGTCTTTGAAAATATATTTAAGAACGCTAACGGTCATCTGTGCACTTGATGATGTATGGGTCTAATTGATGGTACCAAGTTGAATTTTCTCTGCTTGTACCAATGGCACACATTTGTGTGCATGAACATATTTGTTTGTACTGGTCTGGGTGTTCTATGTATTAATTTAAGTTTATTTGTAATACCCCTGTTGATTCTGATTGCTGTAACACAAGTGTTTAAGCTACTTTTTTTATTTAAAACTTTATTGCACATGAAATGTACAAAGGGTGCACTTAATGCTAAAAGCATTTTCTGCCAGTCAACCTCAAGGTCATGCAGAAAGAAGGCAATGGGTGCAGCTACTTGCCATGGAGTCAGATCAATGTACATATGTAATGCTGTTTTTTATATTTATGGTTGACTGGTAGTGAATGCTTTCGGCATTAAGCCTACCATTACATAAATGTTTGTGCAGAACTCGAATAAATAAATAAACTGGGGTGATAGCGGGCATCTCACGCGCCGCCGCGAGGGAGCGAGATAGCGAGATAGCGACTGTCTCATGCGCAAACTCCTCCCCTGCAGCGTTCTTTGTATATGGCGCGATTTATAAGTTACTAATTAATCAACAGTAAATGAATCTGTGTACTTACGTCGTTGACAATGCCGTATAGGCAGTCTAGTATACTCGCGTCGCTGTATTCCATCACCACCGACAGTATCTGCAGAGCCGATTCGCTGTTCCAAGACTGAAACAATTGATGATGATTAGAAAATAACTTCCAAAGTATATCTTTATAAAAATATAAAAAAAATACTACAAGCAAGTTCGACGTGTTCGATTGCTTGTAGCAAAACAAATTAGAGGTTGTCTAGCCTACCCTATTATGCTACGTTAAAATTTATCGTTTTGTATTTTAAAGTGTTAGGTGCAGTATTTGAGTGTAAAGTTGTGTTAATACTACAGAGTATGGAGACCTAAAATATATTTTTAGAAATTATATATTTCAGATATTGTCATGCCAAAATATTACATTAAGGGTCATCATGACACACAATTTTGACAGCTATTAATAGTATCCTTGGAAAACCAAGTTTTCGGCAAAAAACTGCTGAGCTGTCAAAGTTTTGTGATAAGCCTCTGAAGAATTTCTTGTTCAATCTATAGTTTTTATTTATTTACTAGATTTCGCCCACAACTCCGTCTCCGTTTATTTCTTGGCAATACGTCACATTATAGTAAGTTACTTTATTATTGCATTAAAAATGCATTTTTTTCTACAATGTGAAATTAAAATACACTTAAAGAAAAATGGACTGCCAACAGGCGGAACTCGAACCCGCGATTGCTCTCCCAATTGAGCTTCCGTGACACTTACGCATGGGTTTGAATTTCTTTAAGTTCCAATTGAGAGAGCAATCGCCCGGCTTGCGAGAGGTGATGGTTCGAGTCCCGCCTGTTGGCAGTCCATTTTTCTTTAATTTTACATTACAATAGCTACCTGCATGCTAAACTTTATCCCGATCCATCTAGTGGTTTGGACTGAAATTGATAGATCACTATACCAGTCAGTCACCTTTGAGTTTTATATATTTAGATAAGTAACTAGACAGACATTTGAGTCGAGGATGGACCATGTCTGTTTAGTAGCAGCCTATTCACTCTTTTACCTCGTTGGTGTAGTTGCAAAGTTTCTGCCTTACATCCGAGAGGCCCTGGGTTCGAATCCCAGGTCGAGCCAAAATTGTTTCTGAGATTTTCTGTCATGAATTTCTCAAAGACAGCTCGGAGTCGGGAAGTTGGCGGTGTCACACCCCCGTGCCTCGGAAAGCACGTTGAGCCGTTGGTCCTGCGCCTGATCTCTCTCCGATCATGTCGGATTACCGTCTCACCAAACTTTGAAAGTGATGGAACAGTGAGTGCACCTGTGTATTGCGCTCACACTTGTGCACTTTAATATCTCCTGCGTAGTTCAGCTGATCTCTGTTGAGATTGGCCGCCGTGGTCGAAATCGGCCAGGGGGATTATTATTACTATTATTCACTCTTTTGATTTTCCTCTTTTGAGGTGCTTGTGGCGCAGTGGTTGCAGCGCTTTGGTAGTGATACCAAAAGCTAAGCAACCTACGGCGCGGTCATGTTTGGGATGTGTGACCATTTTGACCATACAAGTGACGTCTATTTACAAGCATCTCCGTGCTTCGGAATGCACGTTAAGCTGTTGGTCCCGGTTAATATCGATAGATATTAGTCGGTAAGCCTGGTCGGAGGCCCTCGGGCGGCTCAATAACATCTGACAGTAATTTTGGTCACTAACCTTACACACATCCCTCCACCGCACCGCACTGAGCCCGCGTGGTGGAGTACGGCTCGCACCACCTCATAGTTGAGGTGAGGCCTGTGCCCAGCAGTGGGACGTATATAGGCTGATGATTGATTGGACTCTCAGGACTCACCTTTTTGAGCCTTAATGTGACCTGGTGCGTGAAGTAGTCCGCGTTGGCGGCGACGAGCGCGGCGACGTCGCCGTGCCCGCCCGCGGCCGCCAGCGCCGCCAGCGCCGCGCGGCCCGCGAGCTGCAGCAGCTCGTGTTTGCTGCCTGAAAATCATTTGAGAATTTGAATATATTGACGACCGCTTGGTGACGTGGTCCACAAGTCGGACTTCTAAACCGAGGGTCGCGGGTTCGATCCCCGCACAGTATAAGCATAAGTGTGCATGAACATGTGTGTTTGTACTGGTCTGGGTGTTATATATGTATAATATGTATTTATTTACAAAAAAAGTATTTATGTATGTTTATCCGTTGTCTAGTACCCATAACACAAGCCTCGTAGCTTAATTTGGGACTAGAGAATTGACATGACACCTATCTTAAATATTTTCAAGACCATGGCGTTTAAAAAAACATAGCCCCTATGAAGTTAATACAATCAATATATTTCCAAAAAGCTGTAGAAACCAATTTTTAAACACACAAAACTCAATAAATATTCGGTCAATTGACTTCAATTTCTGATATATAATAAACATACTTAATTTTGACAGATAATAAAAAGTATGTCAACGATTGGTGATGTCATCAAGCCAATTGGTGTGATTGTTGTGAAATATTCATTCATTTATTTATTTATAAATAGGGTAGATTACATAAAAATATGTAGGCGAAGATTTTAAATTGAAGTGCGCTTGTACTCGACTATTTTAGGACTAATAAAGAAAGGATTATTATGCTTAGATTACCTACTACAAATAATGTGTTTGGTAAAATGCTATTCTTTGTTCAGTCAGTTCCGTCTTTACAATTCAGATAATAAAGATATTTATTTGTATGATAAAACATTCTGCGACTATAAATGTGCACTATTGAAATGAATAAAAACCGTTAGTTACAAAGTAAGAGAATTATAAAATAAATTTACTAAATATTAATAATATGAATTACTTCAGCTCATATTTATCCACTGACTCATTTAAACAAACTTGATTCACTAGCATAGAAACGCTTACACAAACACACATACACCCAAACCCACTTAAGTTAAGTTATTTTTTGTTTTTCATTTTATTTTTAGCAAACATTGCGTCTATCTAGAGCAAATACGGTTGTTATTTCTCCCCCTCTTAGCAATGATGGCCACACCCTCAGTAACTAGGCAGGATAACACCAAGTTCTTCTGAGCTTCGGCTAGTGTCGCACACTTTACAAGGCCTTGTCTTTATGTAAACCACTTATTAACTAATACTCATAGACTCTTTCTATCACCAGACACGTCTGTAGCAAATAGGACTGGTATTTCTTCCCTAGTCTCAGTCACAAAACAGTTGTAGTGATCTAATTTGTGTATGATGTTTGACAATGTAAGTATCGGCTCGGGGTTGTCACAGTACCACATCTTCACTGTACGCTCGACTGACTGCGCTTGCGCTACGTCAGTCGACACGCCCTCTACCCGCACCTGCGTGAGGTGTAGATCCGAGACGACAAGAGTTATGACTGTGTGTATGTGTGTGTTGCATTTATATTTATTTCTCTAAAATATTAAATAAATTAATTATAATTTACCACTATGCTACAAAAGTACATAAAAATTTGGTGTTGTGCGGCACATTTTTTAATGAGTAACTTATCGCAACTTGCGTCATTTTAAGTTACTGTTATGTAATTGATAACGTAGGCTAACCGTCCCATAATTAAATAAACCAGTGTGCTTTTGACTTGCGCGTTCGATTGACGTTTGCTCCCTTATCGCCCCGGTTAAAACTATCCACCACTTACCAACTCTCTCCAAAACGAGGCAAAGCGTCTTCAGCAAATACGGCTGGTATTTCTTCCCTAGTCTCTTAGAAATGATGTTAGCCTCAGTATTAAAACAGCATAATACCAAATTTTCTTGTACTTAAGCTAGTGTCGAACACTTTTCAAAGAGTAACTTATTGCAACTTGCGTCATATTTGTGGTTTTTGATACTGTTATGTGATCAATTACGTGGGTAGGCGTATGGTGTGCGGGCTGCGTACTCTACCACTATAATTTAATAAACCAGTGTGCTTTTGACTTGCGCTTTTGATTGACGTTTGCTCCCATATCGCTCCGGTCACAACTATCCACCACTTACCAACTCTCTCCAGAACGAGGCAAAGCGTCTTCAGCAAATACGGCTGGTATTTCTCCCCCAGTCGTTTCGCAATAATGCCGACACCCTCAGTGATCAAACAGCACAGCACTAAGTTCTTCTGAGCTTCGGCCAGCGTACCACACTTGTCTGGGTCGCGTCGCGCGGCGGGTCGCGGTGCTGAGTACCCGATACCCGTGTAGCGGGTCTCTACTGCACCTTCGTATAGCCCTGAAGGTTGACAATAGTGTAAAGTTACTTGAGATTTGAGTTACAAATGCCTTGTATAAAGCAGAGTTAGCTAATTGCGTTGGAAATGAGCTTCCGTATGGATGGAAATTAGAGAGGTTTGACGCCAGGGCGGCTTAATAACATCTGACAGTAAGGTTGGTCACTTACTTACAAACACCCCTCCACCAATCCGCACTGAGCCAGCGTGGTGGAGTATGGCTCGAACCACCTCATAGTTGAAGTGAGGCCTGTGCCCAGCAGTGGGACGTATATAGGCTGATAAGATGAGATGAGATGACGCCAGTTACCTTGTTAAGACAAGTATGGTGAAAATTATACTTAAAGTCCCCAAGCTTTGAACAGACCTGAGCTTGGGGGAAAAAGGTTTCGTTTTTTTTTTTTTTCAAAATTGTATGTACTGCACAATAAAAGCGGATAAAAATAGCTACAATAAATAATAAACATGTCTGTTTGTACCGGCCTGGGTGTTATATGTATTTATTTTAGTTTTTTTTACCAATATACCACTGTTGATTCTGATATCTGTAACACAAGTGCTTTATCTACTTACCATGGAGTCAGATCAATGTAGGAGATGTTGTTGTAATCTACTTACCATGGAGTCAGATCAATGTAGGAGATGTTGTTGTATATTTATTTATTTAAGTCTAATTTCATAGTTTTTATCAATTCTCTTCTGCACAATACAATTAAATTCTTCTGCAATTACAGTTAATGGAATCAGGCGTTACTTTGCGGAAATCCATGACTAAAGCTGATAAAGAGAGTGTCGCTCGTAGTCTGTCGAAGCGACAACATCTCCTGAGGATGCCACGTGTAGTGGCGAAACGCGTCGAGTGTTTTGTTGGTGTCAGTGTTGTGATTACGAGTGCATTTTCTGTGTCACGTTGTGAGTTATAGGTATTGTAAGTCCTGCGACTTCCAGCTCTAGCTTTTTTCATGTGATTACAGAGGGATGTATTTTGGGGCGTTTAGTGGAAATTTGAAGCAAAATAATCCTCCTTTTTAGCTTTACAATAAATAACATTACATTTTTAATACAATACAATACAATAAAATCACTGACCAGGCACACTATCCTTGCTCCACCCCCTGGGGTTATAGATGGAAACGTCCAAGGTTTCTTCGCTGCATAAAGGCAGGTCCCCGCTCGCCACCTCGAGCGGTAGATACCACACGTCCTCTTCGATGTATGTGTCTAGAATCCGTTCTAATAGACTGTCGCTTGAGTGTGGGCCTATTATTAAATATACATATGTATTTATTAATGAAAGAAATAGAGCCAGTAAGACTTAGAATAGACCTGCATAAAATATCTGCTCCTCTACTTTGTGCCATTCATTTAATTTGAATTAGATCAATTAATGATCAGCCGAGCAGACTCGTAGTAGTAGTACTAGTAACGGCTAAAGGTGTCTTGGCCGCAGCGAAGGGAAAAGAGAACCAACACTGGCGGGAGGTATTTGAATTATTGATGGTGTTTTAAAAAATAAAAATTTGTATAACGATGTGTTAGAGTGCCGACGGTTCGTTGAGGGTTCATCGGTCAGGTCCTGGGTTCCAATTCCGGGACGAGACAAAAATTGTTTCTGAGATTTTGTTTCAGAAAGAGCTCGGAAATTGGCGGATTTACACCCCCCATGCCTCGGAAAGCACGTTAAGCCGTTGGTCCAGCGCCTGATCAATTTCCTGTCATCTATTTATCGAACTTTGAGAGTGATGGAACAGTGAGTGCACCTGTGTATTGCGCTCACACTTGTGCACTATGATATTTCCTGCGCAGTTAGCTAATCTACGTTGAGACTGGCCGCCGTTTTCGAAATCAGCTAGGAGTAACTTTAACATTACACAGGGTGGCGACCACAATACGACAATTAACTTTCTGTCTGTTGAGACAGAAAGTCAATTGGGATGATGACACCTATCTTAAATATTGTCAAGAACATGGTGTTTAAAAAACATAGCCCCTATGAAGTTAATACAACCAATATATTTCAAAGAAGCTGTAGAAACTAATTTTTAAACACACAAAAGGCAGTAAATATTCGGTCAATTGACTCTGATTTCTGATACATGACCGTGACGTCACGATCATTTATTCCCATACGAAATCTATGGAGGCAGACCGTTTTGACAGATAATAAAAAGTATGCCGACGATCGTCTAGCCAATTGTCGTATTGTGGTCGCCGTAAACAGATTCGAATGAAATTTGGTTCGCATACATAGTCGTCACCAATCTGTATGTGTGTTTAAGTTAATCCAAAACTGTTAAGTAGTTTAGGCGTGGAAGCGTAACAGACATAAATTCAATTAAATAAATAATAAATAAATATTTCACAACAATCACACCAATTCTCTAGTCCCAAAATAAGCTACGAGGCTTGTGTTATGGGTACTAGACAACGGATAAACATGCTTAAATACTTTTTTTTTGTAAATAAATACATATTATACATAGAAAACACCCAGACCAGTACAAACACACATGTTCATGCACACATATGTTTGTACTGTGCGGGGATCGAACCCGCGACCCTTGGTTTTAGATTCTGACATGTAGTGCAGTAGTAGACTACATTTAGTAGTCTACTGGTGCCGTAGTTTTTAGTTGTTAGTAATTTGGATGATGACACCTATCTTAAATATTGTCAAGAACATGGTGTTTAAAAAACATAGCCCCTATGAAGTTAATACAACCAGTATATTTAAAAAAAGCCGTAGTAGAAACCAATTTTTAAACACACAAAACGCAATAAATATTCGGTCAATTGACTCCGATTTCTGACACATGACCGTGACGTCACAATCATTTATTCCCATACGAAATCTATGGAGGCAGACCGTTTTGACAGATAATAAAAAGTATGTCAACGATTGGTGGTGTCGTCTAGCCTATTTGTAGTTTAGTAGTCTAGTGCAGTAGTAGACTATATTTAGTAGTCTACTACTGCACCAAGCGGTCGTCTAAAAATAAAAAATAAAATAATTATTAGAATAGTTGTATTGTTGCCGCCACCCTGTATATGTATGTACCTGCGGCCATCTGGTTCATGACATAAGGCAGCTCCAGCGCCCGCTGCGCGCGGAACTGTTCGAGCAGGCGGTCCAGTACGAGGTCGCCGCACTCGGCGCCGCTCAGCACGACGCACACGACTTGCAGCCCGCGCTCGCACGCCGGGGAGTCCAGGTGACGGAGCTTGCACCACGGGGATGAGCTCGTGGAAGGGGTCGATACCCCTGGAATACCAGATAAATAGATATACAGGGTGTCCCAAAAGAACGTGCCGAACTTTTGGAGATGATAGAATATTGGATGATAAAAAAACACTTAAGTAAAAATTAAGCAATAACACATTTTGAAATTAAAATAATAAAAAAGTCTCAGGTGTCCCATAAAATAATTAAGAAAATTTAACTTGTCTGAGATAGATCAATTTTACGAGAATATTTGATAAAAAGAATTAAAAAAAATTGTACACATAGCAACAAGAAGTAAGCTCACAATTGATGATTTTAAAATAAACATGTTAAACATCGTATATCTGAAATCATAATACTTTTACTACGATGTTTTTTTTGTATAAATGGTCAACTGTCATTCTATCATCTCCTTAAGTTTGACACGCTCTTTTTGGAACACACCTCATCCCTGTCCAAAATATTCGGCAGGGCCTTGACCGATTTAGCAAGTTGTTTCAAAAAATAAAGCATATCTATGATAGTTTGGAGGTGTCCGTTTGTTTGTCACTTGTCTTTGAGTTTGGCTTCGTCTTAGCTAGAAGACAAATCTATAAAGTATTAGTTTTTACCCGCGACTTCGTCTGCATTATGGAGTTTCTTTTAGAATGCGTTGTTTTCCCTGATTTCCAATTTTATCCAAAATATAATTCAGGTAAATAGTAGCCTATGTCCTTTCTCGGGTATCAAAATATCTCCATACCAAAATTCCATGCAAATTGGTTCAGTAGTTTAGGCGTGATTGAGTAACTTACAGACAGACTGAGTTACTTTCGCATTTATAATATAAGTATGGATCACTACTAGTCCCACATTACGTATTAAAAATGATGTACATTATAAATTACAAATAGTGGTGGTTTTTCAAGAAAGAAATTTCCGAATCGGTTTCACCTAGTTAAATTTCCAATGCAAGTGGAGATACTCTTTCATTTTTAAATACGGTAGTTGACACCACCAATCGTTGACGTACTTTTTATCAACTGTCAAAACGCTTTTCTTCATAGAGCTTGTATGGGAATAACACACTTTGACGTCACCGCGTGCAATGCCGACTGAGTGACTAATTATCATTTGAATTCCAATTAAAAATCAAATAATACGAACTGCAGAAAAATATTAGTGTAAAGGCATCTGAAATTATGAATTATTTTAGAGAAAATCAGTTTTTGAATATTTCTTTCATAGTGGAAACAAGCCTATTGGATTATTCATACTTTATTTGCGATTGTATATTAAATTATAAGTCGTTAGGACTCACCTCTGTGTGAGGCGACCTGCGTGTCTATCGCGGCGGCCTCTAGCAGCGAGTTGCACAGACACTCCATGTTGTTGTGCACGCTCAGTGCGTTGGTGAGGCGTTGCGGTCGCCCTGTGTCTACAAGTACTTGTAGATAGCCGTGAAGGAGGTTCAGGGCGTAGAGTTTTCGGTTCGTATCTGTAATATATTTTATTTATTTACTTAAGTTCTGCACAAACATGTGTACAATGGTGGCCTTAATGCCAAAGGCAGTCTCTACCAGTCAACCATAGGTCCAAGCAGAGGAAATTCAGGCGGTGCATATAAAATATAAAGGAAAAACTAACAATGTATCAGAGAGTTAAAATTAAATAGGCATGGGTAAGTCATTTTTAATCAACTTTATGTGTTCGGTCGATCATACGAAAGGGACCGGCATAAACTGCACCTCCCTTGTGCATCAGTTGGACGATATCGTCTGACATAACAATTAAATATCATTTTTGTCTGCATGCAGTTATGCATGGTTCAAGAGATTAATATATGAAATTTCAATTTCACTTTTATGATTGGTTGTAGCGAAAGCAGCAATGGGATTGAATGCAGAGGAGCCCTAACGCTATTTATATTATGTATTATCATTCAAATTGGCAGAAGAATGTTTATCAATATTGCGTTGCCTAGCAACCAGGTGATAGTAACCTTGTCCCTCACACAATTTTTAAATCATTTGACTAATTGTCAAATCACTCTCACTTTATTGTTAATCCAAAAAACTTACCAAAATCCCTTCTAACTGTAATTAATAGTATCAGGCGTTACTTTGCGGAAATCCATAATTAGTATTAACATTGAAAAATTACTTAGCTTTAGATTTCCGCTCAGTTACGCCGGCATAAGTACCCAACTACACTACCTGTGACCACCGACTATGTTAGAGAACAAGCACATGCAAAAAGCACCGCCCGCCCTCCCACAAATCGCATGCAAAACAGATAATGCAATAATTAGTACCAACACCGACGTGCAAAAGAAAACCTCAACGCGTTTCGCCGCCTCACGCGGCATCTTCAGGAGGAGATGTTGTCGCCTCGGCTGCGCTCCGACGACTAACCTGTGAACGCTGGTGAGCAGGCCTTTTATACTTTTCCCCCACTATTGTTGTGACGTACTAGCGACCGATCCATAATAGGCCTCACCCCAACTATGGGGTGGTGCGAGCCATACTCCACCACGCGGGCTCAGTGCGGATTGGTGGAGGGGTGGATCGGTCGCTAGTACGTCACAACAATAGTGGGGGAAAAGTATAAAAGGCCTGTTCGAGCGCGCGACCAAGTCGCACGCGCACCCACCCGTCAGCGCGCCGAACAAAATTTCAGTGTTTTTTCTCGAGGTACCCACAATATTTTTTATTTTTTGTCTGGCGTCTCTCAGAGATGCCAGCGCAACCCCCGGGCGGGGTCCGCCGCAAAAAGCCGCGGATCTTTAACCGCCGCCGTGAATTTCCAATCCCGGCCAGCAGTTTTCTTAAAGTCTTGGAAACGAGCCGCGGGGCAACAAACCCGGGTCCCACCATGCGTGACCCGACGTCAACAGCCGCCCCGCCTCCGACCACCAGTGCAGCCGCAACCCTCCAACCTCCACTGACAGCAGCGCGCATCACTCCGCCGCGCACTTACGCGGCCACTGCCGCTACCAGTGGGCCCCCCGTGCGCACTGCAACCGCGCCGCGTACCACGCTGAGCGCGATCGCACCGCGCCCCGGCGCGCCTTTGCGTTCCGCGCAGCCCGTGCGAGCTGCGCCGTCCGCAACCGCAGCCGCCTCTGCTACCGCCACAGCCGCTGCCAGAAACGCCAAGGCAGCCGCCAGACCATCCCTGCCCACGTCTACGTCTACGGCTCGAGCCCCATCGAGAGAGCTCGCCGTACCGACCGCGACCGCCGCCCGTGCGGCCGCGCGCGCACCATCTGCCGCGCCGCTGCCGCAGCGCCACCCGCGCGACCCGCGCGTCCGTCCCGCGCCCGCGCCTGCCCCGCCGCGTCCGACCGCGACGTTTGTGCCTCCGGCTGAGCAAGCCTCTTGCAGCGTACGCGTTATTTCGCCGTCGCGCTTCTCCCCGCCGACCAACCTACCGCCCCCGTTTTCGCCCACTGCGGAAAAGCGCGTCCGTGACCCTGCTTCACCGGACATGCGCCCACCACCTTCCATGCCGCGACTCAGCCTTTCGCCTATGGACACCTCAAACGCCATAGGCGACAGTGTCATCAGTGCCGCCACCGCTCCAACACCCGCCCCCCGCTCGCCCACCAAACCAGCGCCTAATCAGCAGAAGAGGTACCCTCCTCTGATTGTTGAAAGGCTGCCGGACTGGGCGACCCATTTCAGGGAGCTGAAAAAGCTGCTGAAGCGACCACCCAACGCGAGGCCCTTTGGGAGAGGAATCCGCTTCCTCCCCAAGGATGAGGATGAGTACCGCGTGGTGCAGCGATACCTTACGCAGCTCACCAACCAAGACAGCAGCATCTCCTGGTTCTGCTACTCACTGCCAGCAGAGCAGAGCCTCAAGGTGGCCATACGAGGCCTCCCTGAGAACACGGAACCAGGAGACATCGAGGACGCACTCCGAGAACAGGATTTCGACCCCGAATACGTGCGGAAGATCAGCGCACGTAAAGGCAGACCGGGGTGCCTGTTCTTCGCCCAGCTGCGCCGCACACCGGAACTGACACCTGCCATTTATGAAGTCTCGGAGCTCCTGTGCATGCCAGGAGTCCGCATCGAGGCCTGGAGGGGCAGGAAGGGCCCATCACAGTGCCACCGCTGCCAGACTTTCAGGCACTCGTCACATAACTGCCATCGCCCCCTGGCATGCGTGCGTTGCGGCGAGGAGCACACCGCCAGGGATTGCCCGCGGCCGGTGGAAGAACCGCCGACCTGCGCAAACTGTGGTGCAGCGCATACAGCCAACAACACCCGGTGCCCGGTGTTCCTCAAGGAACTGAAGAACCAGAGGGCCAGTACTGTTGCGCGCACCACCAGTTCGAAACCAGCGCAGAACACCGTGGCCGAAACGGAGAACGCACCATCCTCTCTGATGGCCGCGGCAAATCCCCCTGCAACCACAGGCAGGAGCACCCGACGACGTCGACGACGGCGTGGGGAAAAGAAGGAGGAGGACCAGCCATCCGTTGCTGCGCCGGCACCAGCCTTAGCCACCGCCCCCGTAGGGGCGAAGGCGAAGCTGGATGGAACAGCAAAACGGACAGAGCAACCAAGCAAGGACCAGAGTAACACCATCGCAAACTGCGTGAAAATACTTCACGCAGTATTAGAGGCCATAGAGGCCGGGAACAACCCCGTGCCCATCATCCTAAGAGGGTTGGCTGATCTCTACAGCGATGTGTAGTCCCCTCCTTAGAGTGATGTCCTGGAATGCCGACGGGCTTTCCAGCACTAAGCAAGAACTCCTTAAGGCGGTACTTAAAGAACAGGAGATAGACATCGCTCTCCTACAAGAAACCCGCCTGAGCAGCAGGAAGAAATGTGGCTTTGCGGGCTACGCCACATACAGAGCTGATGAGACATCCCCACTAGGACATGCCTACAGAGGACTAGCTGTCCTAGTGCGTAGAAATATAGTGCATCAGATCCTCCCACAGAACGCCCTTCAGTCATCCACAGCATTTGGAATCGAGATATTTCTTGAGTCGGAACCATGCCGAGTGTTTTCTTTTTATAAGCCGCCCAACGCACGCCTTGACACCGAGGATATTCATAATATCCTCGGCACAACACCTGTCATCATTGCGGGCGACTTTAATTGCAAGCACTCGTCATGGAATTCGACTAGGAACTGTCTCGACGGGAACCGGCTGTTCAATGACGCAGAAAGAAGTGGCTACCAAATAATAGGCCCAGAGACGCCTACGCACTACCCATACCAAGACGGTTTTCTACCAGATGTCATAGACCTGGTTGTGACCCAGAGACTGACCAACACCATGACGGTAGAGGTCCTGGATTACCATCTGATCTCAGATCATCAGCCGCTGCTCATCACGTATGCCCTTGACCCGATCAAGGCCACCCCACCCGTCCGTAGGAGATACAACTGGAGTACTTTCGCCGCGCATATGGCAGAACACTCACCATCCTTCCCCGTGACCAGAGCGGAGGAAGTTGACATCCTCGCAGAGCAGTTCACCACCTGCGCGGCGAACGCACTCGCTGCAGCAGAGGAAGCAGCTAGAGGCAGAGCGAACACCGCGAACATCCCATTCCCTATCAAGAAGATGATAGAGGAAAAAAGGAGGCTCAGAAGAGCATGGATGAGATCCCGCTGTCCAACCCTGAAGTCTCGCCTCAACCGCATAGCCGAGAAGGTGTCCGCTCTCCTGGCAACAGAGACGGAGAACACCTGGCTGCGTGAGGTCGACGACGCCAGCGCAGACTTTAACAAAGTCCACAGGCTTTGTCGCAGGTTTACGGGCGCTCGCCCCCCCGTACGACCCCTCAAAGACCAACATGGGACCAAGAAGTTCGCGGCCATAGAGAGAGCCGAGATATTCGCAGACCATCTAGAGACCCAGTTCCAACCGAATCCCACAGCCAATAGCAGCCATGAGCAAGCAGTGGTAGACTTCCTGCAGGACTACTTTGGACACGATGTCCCCAACCAGGAAGATCCTATCGTCCTCACACCTGGACAGATCAGGAAGGCACTGCTGCGAACCCCGCTAAGGAAAGCTCCAGGCCCAGATCGCATCCCCAACGAAGCCCTACGTCACCTTCCCCCGCGCTCCGTCGCGACGTTGACCAGGGTTTTTAACGGAATCCTGAGGTTTGGACACTTCCCGCTGAGCTGGAAACTGGGTCGGGTCATCATGATCCCCAAGCCGGGGAAAGATGTTCTGCGAGCCGACAGTTACCGGCCCATCACGCTGCTGCCCACAATTTCAAAGGTGCTAGAGAAGTTGCTGCTTCCTCATCTCCTACCACATATTGAGCCCAGAGAAGAGCAATACGGCTTTAGAGCCGAACACTCCACTACCCAACAGCTTGCCCGCGTCCTTCACCAACTAGCGGCAGCCCAGAACCGAAAGGAGCACTCAGTAGGTGTGTTCCTAGATATGGAGAAGGCTTTCGACCGCGTCTGGCATGAAGGACTGCTGTTCAAAATTGCTAATTCCTCTGCGCCCCGACGAATCGTGAGGCTGGTTCGGTCGTTCCTCCAGAACCGGCGCTTCCATGTGGCAGTGGAAGACGCCATCTCTACTGAACGGCCGATCCTAGCAGGAGTCCCACAGGGAAGCTGCCTCTCGCCCGTGTGCTACTCCAAGTACACGGACGACATCCCTGTAGGGGAAGGAGCCACGCTCGCGCTGTACGCAGACGACGCGGCCTATGTGGCATCCTCGATGAACCCTCACCACGCTGCGAGGAAGATCCAGCGCACCCTGGACCTACTCCCGCAGTGGTTGGACGACTGGAAGCTTTCAGCAAACCCGAGGAAGACCCAAGCCATTCTCGTGAGCAGCGCGAGGAACATGCCGCCACCACTCAAGCTCCGAGATGAGCCTGTCTCATGGTCCACCACGGTGAAATACCTGGGAGTGACCATTGACCGGAAGCTGAAGATGACACCGCACGTCAAGGCTCTCGTAAACACCACGAGGGTAGCGAGAGCCAAGCTGAGACCCATTTTGTCGTCCAACCTCCCCACGAGAGCGAAGCTGGGCGTCTATAAGGCCTACGTTAGAACCCGCCTGACCTACGCTGCACCAGCGTGGTTTGCGCTCACCAGCCGGAGCCTACGAAGGCGTATAGAAGCCCAGCAGTCGCTGACACTGAGGACTATCGTTGCTGCCCCCCGCTACATCAGAAATGACGTTTTGCGCAGGGACCTCAAGACTGAGACCGTGGAGGACTTCGTCCGACACCTTGCGAAGCGAATGCTCCGAAAAGCGGACGGATCCCGACACCCGCACCTGAGGAGCATCGCCCCGTACCACTCGCGTCCCCCAGACCACGGCTCAGCTCGATACCGAGCGTTCCCACGCGACCTCGTCTCCAGCAGCGACGAATCCTCCACCACCGGACCTGACACCCACCAACCCAACATCACCACTACCCATGACACTGGCTCGCAGCTGCAAAGCTCGCCAGTGTCACCACCACCACAGCAGTGAGACTACTCCTGCACACCAACCCAACGACCTGTCCGTCTTCACGGACAGCGACAGAAACCACCGAAAGGGGCCGTTGCCCCGAACGGTTCGCCCCCGACCCCTACGGGGTCAGGTGCGAAGACTCGCGAGTTCACAGGTTAGTCGTCGGAGCGCAGCCGAGGCGACAACATCTCCTCCTGAAGATGCCGCGTGAGGCGGCGAAACGCGTTGAGGTTTTCTTTTGCACGTCGGTGTTGGTACTAATTATTGCATTATCTGTTTTGCATGCGATTTGTGGGAGGGCGGGCGGTGCTTTTTGCATGTGCTTGTTCTCTAACATAGTCGGTGGTCACAGGTAGTGTAGTTGGGTACTTATGCCGGCGTAACTGAGCGGAAATCTAAAGCTAAGTAATTTTTCAATGTAAATACCTTCTAACTGTTCCTATTACATTATATTAAACCTATAATAATTATTATTCCACACCATAATCTTAGTAAAACATAATTAAAAAAACACATACACCTTAAGATTAAATTAATCTAGTGGGTACTGCTGTAAATTTAAACGATAGCTCAAAAAACTAACGTAAACATGACACGCAAGATACGAATGTCAGCCAATTTGGCAAACATTCTTTGTACATTTCATACTACACGATCAAATGAATTTTGTTTGAAGTTCCGTTTCCGCGACATTAATTTATCACGGGGAGTACAGTAACTACTTGCTGCACCAACGTTTTATTACATGTTTTGGGAATTGACTATAAAATGAAAGTTATTTTAAAACAAGTTACATTATTTAATGAACGACAGAGTACGCATATTGTGTTTCTTGGTGTATGACAGTGACGTACCAATATTATTTAGTATCCTAGGAAGCCCATTTGACATTATGAACAGAGTCTCCGCCAGGCTATCAATAGTGGGATGCAGTTTCTCCGGGCCGGCCGACGCGACGCGAGCGCGGACGTTTTAGTATCACACGTTGCTATGCGATCTTAGTGAGATGCTATTGAAGTCTTCGAGCACAAAGCATCCCAGGTTAGCCAAAGCGTATGGGGTTTTTAGACTATGGCAGTGGCTTACCAATATTATTGAGTATCCTAGGCAGCCCGTTCAACATGACGAACAGATTCTCCGCCAGGCTATCGACAGTGCGATGCAGTTTCTCCGGGCCGGCCGACGCGAAGTGGGCGCGAACGGCGGTACTGCAGTAGGTCGCTACAGCTGGATACTCGTCCTTGGAGAGAGCGATGAGAATGTCCAAAACTATTGGCATCGAAGGCTGCATTGTTCTGGAACAATTACGTTACTTATGTTAAGATTATAACTGAAGTATGATCCAATAATAAAGTGTTACACTCATATTAAGTTAACTCAGCGTTTGCACCATTCCCATTTGATTTCTACATAAAGATGACTGATAAGTTGATAAGAGATCACTTTCAGTTTCATAGAAACAGTCATAGCAACGGATAGCTTTAACTTGCATTCCCATACCACAGCTACTTACAGCGTGCGTTACAAGCATCGCCGTGCTTCGGAAGGCACGTCAATCTGTTGGTCCCGGTGGTAACCGATAGATATTAGTCGTTAAGCCTGGGTCAGAGGCCCTCGGGTGGCTTAATAACATCTTACAGTAAGGTTGGTCACTTACCTTACACACACCCCTCCACCGTACCGCACTGAGCACTAGTGTTTGGTTCACACAAATCATAGTTGAGGTGAGGCCTGTACCTAGCAGTGGGACGTATTATAAGCTGATGAGATGAGACAGCGCATCACAGCTACTAACAGCGTGCACTCGTTGAGAACCCTTGAGCAGTGTGTACTGCAGTGTGTAGCTGTATATAGCTAATTCCTTCCTCATGCGGTAGTGATCGTGTGTGCGTAGCGATAAAAGACTCTTTGTGATGACCGTGGGCTTCATTTGTTCCGACATATTTATGATAGTATTTCGTTAATATATGGTCATGGTCAGAAAGTTTTTACCACTTTAATAGTTAGATCATATATCACTCACTTAAAGCCCAAAATGCTAAATTAGCTGTTGCTTAGTTACTTGTTACCTTTCAAAAGTCACAACTTGATATGACTCATTGAGAATAGAAAAGGGTTTTTGTACACTTTTTGATTAAAATCACATTTTTTATTTGTGGAAATGACACTTATGTAGGCATTGTCAAAGTCCGACAGCAATGATTGAGTCTCGTCACAAAAAATATTTTAATCTATGGTCAATCAAATTATTATGAATTTGTGGCATTTAAAACTTGTGGCTTTAATGTGTGCAAGCAATAGGCATGATGATATCTATCTTAAATATTTTCAAGACCATGGCGTTTAAAAAACATAGCCCCTATGAAGTTAATACAACCAGTATATTTCAAAAAACTGTAGAAACCAATTTTAAACATACAAAACTCAATAAATATTGACTCCGATTTCTGATACATGACCGTGACGTCACTTTCTTGTATTCCCATACAAAATCTATGGAGGCAGACCGTTTTGACAGATAATAAAAAGTTTGACAACGCCTGGTGGTGTCATCTAGCCTATAGTTAACCTTAAGGTAGTAAACACTTTCTTAACGTGACTGTACAACGCGTTACAGCTACTTACAGCGTGCACTCGTTGAGTACCCTTGAGCAGTATACAGCCAGTTCCTTCCTCACGCGGTAGTGCTCGTGTGTGCGCAGCGATAGGAGACTCTTCGTGATGACCGTGAGCTTCAATCGTTGCGATATGTTTAAGTAGTATTTAGTTACTATACAAGGTACTTGTGCCGCAGTGGTTAAGTTTGGTTAAGTTAAAGGTTAGCAACCTAAGGCGCCGGTCATGTTTGACCATATGAGTGACGTCTATTCACAAGCATCTCCGTGCTTTGGAAGGTACGTTAAGCTGTTGGTCACGGTTAATATCGATAGATATTAGTCGTCAAGCCTATTCAGAAGCCCTAATAACATCTGACAGAAGGTTGGTCACTTACCTTACACACACCCTTCCACCGTACCGCACTGAGCACTGGTGTTTGGTTCGGACACATCATAGTTGAGGTGAGGCATGTACCTAGCAGTGGGACGTATTATAGGCTGATAAGATCTGACAAGGCGTCACAGTTAGTTACGGCTTTAATGTGTGCAAGCATTTGTTAACTTTAAGGTGGTAAACACTTTCTTAACGTGACTGTACAACGCGTTACAGCTACTTACAGCGTGCACTCGTTGAGGACCCTTGAGCAGTACACAGCCAGTTCCTTCTTCACGCGGTAGTGCTCGTGTGTGCGTAGCGATAGGAGACTCTTCGTGATGACCGTGAGCTTCAATCGTTGCGATATGTTTAAGTATTTAGTTACTATACAAGGTACTTGTGGCGAAGTGGTTAAGTTTGGTTAAGTTAAAGGTTAGCAACCTAAGGCACAAGTCATGTTTGGAATGGGTGACCATTCTGACCATATGAGTGACGTCTATTCACAAGCATCTCCGTGCTTCGAAAGGTACGTTAAGCTGTTGGTCCCGGTTAATATCGATAGATATTAGTCGTTAAGCCTGGTCAGGGACCCTCGGGTGGCTTAATAACATCTGACAGGCTCACCTACCTTACACACACCCTGGATGGGTGTGTGTAAGGTAGTTGAGCCCGCGTTTTGGAGTTTGGCTCGGACACATCATACTTGAGGTAAGGCCTGTACCTGCCAGTGGGACGTATTATAGGCTGATCAGATGAGACAAGGCGTCACAGCTACTTACAGTGTGCACTCGTTGAGTACCCTTGAGCAGTACACAGCCAGTTCCTTCCTCACGCGGTAGTGCTCGTGTGTGCGCAGCGATAGGAGACTCTTTGTGATGACCGTGAGCTTCTCTCCTGCCATGGCGTACCACTTGCTTGTGCGTTTCGACTTGGCATCGTCTTTGAGCTTTTCTGTAACAAAAAAAATGTTTAAGTCAACAAATGTGCGAAAAATACAAATATGTGAGTGAAAAGGTTCGAAGAATGCGGAACAAGAATACATCCACCGTGAAAGCATTTAAAGGTCTACTGTTTCTTGATTCATCTTGATTTAATTTTAAGCTTCTGAGATGCAATATCATGATGATCGTGCGTGATACAGATTACTCTAAGATGTCATTTTGCAGTTGAAAAAGTCAACTGTGATGCAGGGATCGATCCTGCGACTATGGGAATCCGGCCCGTGAGATTCCTCTTGATACCAAAATTGTGGACCTGACATACATTGTTCTGCCCGCTCTTTTCGCATTTTTTCAATATTTTTTAACATATAAACCTTCCTCTTAAATCACTCTATTTATTTAAAAAAACTGCATCAAAATCCGTTTAGTAGTTTGAAAGATCTAAGAATACAGACAGGGACAAACGCGGGAAGCGACTTTGCTTTACACTATTTAGTGAAGCTACAATGTCGTCTTAACATGACTTTTACAACGACAACTTATAGGACAGAAAATATCGAATTTCTCTCTATTTGTTGTACTCAGGAACACAAATAATGAACAACATCAAAACGTAATAAATTCTAAATTTAATTTACCCTTACAGCTTACTTCTGTCTTTTCATTGGCGTGGTCGGCGAGTATGGCGGCAAGGTCGTTTGCACCGGGTTCCTTGTACAGACGATCCTGCATAGTGAGGCACAGGATGCGGTGAATCGCCTCGATGGACGCCTGCGATAAGAAACAAGCTAGGTTAAACCTGACGGATATTGGTATTTTTGGACGGTTACAATAGGGATGTGGACTATTTTTGGGAAAGTGTTTTATAACCATGCATAATATACTATACCAAATAGAGCCCAAACTAGTTGTTATTATTTTTTTAATACAACTAATACCTTGAAAATAAGTTATTTAAAATTCCATTCCAAATTTCGCGCCAAAACGTGGAAACCTGTCAAACGCCCGCTGTAACGTCACTTGTTGGCAAACATTGTCGAAGTTGTATGTAATAGAAAGTTATTTCGTAGTTTTGATTAGATAAGATGGATTCTACATTTTATAAATGTTTTGCGGTGCCGTAGTGTGAAAGTACTACTATTAAAACACCTAAAATCTATCTATTTACGTTCCATGTACAAAAACGATGCGGAAAATGTGGCTTCAACTAGCCCGTCGGGATCCAGCACTAGTATCTTGTGTCTGTGATTTCCATTTAGGTACTTTTAAAAATCAAGCTGGCTTTACCAAAAAATTTTCACAGTCAGCATTCTTGTATTTCAAGCACAGTTGGTGCATTGAACACATTATAACTTAATCTTTGTAGAAATCTGACTGGTGATTCAACAACTGAACATTTTTAATTGTTTTTTATTTCATTCCTTTTCACATGATGAATGCCACAGCATGTTTCAACCTCCTTGAGAAGCAGCACAATCATTACACTCGGCACTCACTATTACACCGTTTTCTTTATCCACAACCATAGTGGCTGAATTTAGTTTACTACAAATTTTATACTCCGGGCAAATTTTGCATCTCGTCGAAGTTGTACATATCCCACAGCATCGTCTTCAATATGACTGCCTGCTGAGCAACTAAAAAGGAATGAAACAATTTGTTAAAAAGACAGAACCTCAAAATCCTATTATTTTATACTAGCTGTGCCCGCGACTTCGTCCGCGTGGAATTTTAACTGTTACCGCCTTCACCGCGTGGAGGTACTCTCAGCCTATGCTACTGTTTAACATGACCCAAATGCAGGCATACCTGCGACTCTATAACAGGTACACACAATGAGTTCCCTCAGTTAGGTAGGGTGATTAATTCATCCCAAGTTTAGGCCAGTTAACACTTAGTCACTTGGCGTGAGTTATTATATATTTCACTGTCTAGGTTAAACTCAATCAAATGAAAAAATCCCATCAAATTCAGTCCTGTAGTTTCTGATATTCAATTTCCTGCCTACACTCTTAGTCTATTGGCGTGATTATTGCAAGTGATGCTGAGTCAAATAAAAAAAGTCCCATTAAAATCGGCCCAGTAGTTTCCGAGATTCAATTTTCTGCCTACCCCCTTAGTCTATTGGCGTGATTATTTCTATCCTTCTTTACCTTCCAAGTAATGTTGAGTCAAATAAAAAAAAGTCCCATTAAAATCGGTTTAGTAGATTCTGAGATTCAATTTCCTGCCTGCCCCCTAAGTTCATCGGCGTGATTATTTATATCCCAGTTTACTCTCCAGGTGATACTGAGTCAAATAAAAAAAGTCCCGTCAAAATCGGTCCAGTAGATTCTGAGATTAGCCCGGACAAACAGACAGACAGACAAAAATTTTAAAAATTGTTGTTTTGGCTTCTATTACGGTAATTAAGACCCCCTGTAACAATTTTTCATAAAAATCTTCAATGTACAGAAATCGATCTTTTACAGTCTTATTATATGTATAGATAACATTCAATTTTACTTTTGGACTTTATAAATACCTACAATTACTATTATAGTGTATCCTGAGTAATACTGACTATATTACTTACATAGAGGTCTTCACATTTCTAAATTCAGCCGAGCAGAAGTTACTATTTGTTGCGAAGAAATTAGCCACCATAAAGCAATCAATACATGGCAAATTTGAACTATCTGCCTTAATATATTCGCTTACCATGATATGAAAGCCTTTAAAAATTGATTCAATAAGATAATTGAACGAATTTCAAAGAAATTTCACGGGAATCAAAATAATATCCAGCTGGATCCACCTGGATGATGGATCCAGCTGTATCCACCTCAATGATGGAACAAGCTGTATCCACCTGGATGATGGATCCAGCTGTATCCACCTCTATGATGGAACAAGCTTTATCCACCTGGATGATGGATCCAGCTGTATCCAACTCGATGAAGGATCCAGCTGTATCCACCTGGATGATGGATTCAGCTGTATCCACCTCGATGAAGGATCCAGCGGTATCCACCTGGATGATGGATCCAGCTGTATCCACCTCGATGAAGGATCCAGCTGTGTCCACCTGGATGATGGATCCAGCTGTACCCACCTCGATGAAGGATCCACCTGGATGATGGATCTAACTGGACTGCTGAATGATGGATCTAGCTGGCTTGCTGGTTCCAGCTGGATTGCTGGAGACATCAATCGCTATCACTAGTAAGATACTTACCACAAGCACGGCATGACCAGGGTTGTTGGCGCAAGTGGCGACGTCCTGTAACGCGGCGAGCACGCCCGGCAGGATGCTCGCGAGCATGTCCACCGCTGGGCCTTCGAGCGTGGGCTCCAGCATCCGGTACTTGTCCGTGGTCAACTGCGGGTGCGTCGCCGTGTGCGCCATCACGCAGTGTATGGCTGATAGCCTAGTAAAATAGATTACATGCTTTATTTTGGTTTTCTTAACATGTAAAGTATCTATCTAACCGTCACTTAACCTTTGTAATGCTTGTGTAATTGTAAGGCGTATCGCATCGATACTAATCTTAGCACCTTCGCGCATACTACACAGGTTAACCAATGATATCACAAAAAAATTGTCATATCACATATTCTTAAGGGCATTATCACATAGTAGGACAATATTGCTTACGTTTTGAATGTTAATCATGTAATATTATAGGAAAAAATCAATTGTGATCTGAAATCAATCACAAAAAGAAATTCAAGGCAAAGAAATAGGCAGAATTATTGCAGCAATAGCACAACAAAGTATAAAAAAATCCCCCAGACACACAGTGACATAAAAATTTACCTAATTAATTAGACTGTAGCACATACCTCAAAGCCCTGTGCTTTTCCAACTTGGCGATATGTACCGACACAAAGATGGCTTGTGCCATCAGCGGCACTTGGGTCTTGAGCAGTTTCTCCCTGAACCGTTTGTCAAGGTTCAGCTGCAGTGCTGTGAGACACTTCATCACAGCATGCTTCAGCTCTTCAGGGACATCGGCCACTGAAAAAATTTTTTTTTGAATTAGACAGCTTTAGAGACTATAACTGTGTTTAATGTTTGGTTCTGCAACTTTACAAAAGAAATACATTCCCTCAGGTGGGAAGTACAGACTAGCTTAGATAATGTCAATTAGGTTACATTTTAAAGTCTTATATAAAAGAAATCTGTTAAAAAAGTGCATAAGTTTGAAACAACCAAGAGCAACACAAGTTAGACAAACAGTGTAGAGTGATAAAAGAAAAGATTTTAGTTAAACATAAGTATTTTATTATACAATAACTTTCCTCAAGCAACATTAAGCAATTTACAAGCAGCAGTAACATTAGGTTGTAACTCACACATTCCTGGCTTGGTGTTGTCGAACACCATCTGCAGCAGTGTGGTTTCAATCTTCATGCACATCTCATAGCTGTTCACAAACACCTTCTCCAAGACCACCCTCATGCCGTCCACAAGTTGCCATTGAAGTTCATATTTCTTTCTGCAAATAACGGAAAAAAAAGATTATAGATTTGTCTAGTATTTGTCAACTACATTTTTGTAGTGTTAGTAAGTGTAGCAATAAATAAAGCTTTGACAATCTGAACCCAAATACTTTATGTTTAATCAGACTATGATAATGTCAATATTATTCAGAACACCTGTAAATTATTTTTAATGATACATTTATTAATGATAGGTTCCACAGGAAAGTCACAGAACAATAAAATTAACAAAACCAATAAACTTTTTTAAAATTATTTGTAAAGTAGCCAACACTTACTCAATTTCAGTAGATTTAAGATGGGTGAGGAAGGGGAACAATAGGTACTGCTGCAACTCTTGGACAACCTCCTTCTTCAGCTCCGACACGCGAGCGACGAAGTTCGAGACACTCTCGGCGGACGGGCACACCATAACAACATCGCACACCGGTTTGATCCGGCCAAAAGACTCCTTCAAATCCGCGTTCATCTTGCTTTTTTCACTCTTCCATCTAACTACTGCATTAAAGGTCAAGTTTAGACAAAATAAGTACTATCTGATACTCCTAGTACGCGTTGGCATTATGTTATTACATGGATTTAATGTGGAAGAGTGAAATCCAATTTCTTCTTTTGAAAATAATATTTTTCGCAACACTGCACATACTCGCAAATCAGGTTTTTTTTACTACAAAGAAAGAAAAAACAAGTGAGTGAAGTGCCAAAATGACAGCTGTATTTTTAGGCAGGGTCCGAACGGTTTTGCTGATGAATTTGTATCGAAGTGGTGCTAACTCATTAATCAGTCTTAGATTCTTGTAGTTCTACTGTTTGGTAATTTTAAGTGTTTATTATTTATACTAGTCGACAAGCCGATGTCACTGTAGACACAAAAAACCTTGAGGAGAATTAATGTTACAACAACAAAGTTATCAACTAAGACTCAATCGGACCAAATGTGCCTAAATCTTTAAAAAATAACTGTTAGCATTCTTCTTGTCAAAGTCAGATGTTCCTGTAATAATAGTGTCCTTCTTTTTCTTTAAAATGAACGAAATAATTTAATTAAACTTTGAAATTATGTGCTCATAATTTACTAAGTTGATTCATATAACACAAGATGTTCTCGTTAATGAGGCAGAGGGTCTTAAATAAGTGCCTCAAGATTTTGAGGTTAAGTATTGTAGACTTCAGCAATTTGCCTGATATTAAGAATCTGAACATCGTCAGGACTGTAGAAAAGACGATTGATAAAAACACGACCATCTTCATCGAAAGCCCAATACATGTTAAGGTGCAACCTATCGATGTCAATGATTTAAAGGCCCATGATAAATTGACGATGACTTTGTACAGTCAAGGCAAAGATACAAGTGATTTTCAAGTGAAACAGTCTTCTAAGCGCCTCGAACTTCTGAACAAAAACGCCTGCTCCGACCGGAATGATATCTGCCTGATACAAGTGCCATACCAGCTAAAAGTTCAGGTTACTGCTACGGACAATGCAACAGTCCAATTATCTAAGCTAGAAGGGGAAGAATTCGTGGTCAAAACACAAAAAGGGGCCGTTAAAGTTACAGACGTGAAAGCACAGAGTCTCAAAGTAGAAAGCTTAGAAGGGGAGGTAAATACAGGAGGGAGAATACAAGCTGCCAACATAGAGCTGAAAACTGGGCTCAACTCAGGTATTAGCTGCAATAACATAATGGCTAACAACTTCAATGTGACGACACATGGTGGTCCTATTGCTGTTAAGTCATGCTACAGTGACAAGTCACATTTCACAACACTTATGGGCAACATCAGGCTGGACCATCTTCACAGATGTGTAACAATAGATGTGATTCAAAATGGTAAACTCCACATCACTGGTTTCTCTGGTAACCTACAGGCCTCATTGAAGAGTGGAGAAGTGTTCATGCATGCCTCCCAACTCATAGACAAAAGCAGCATTTTCATTCACGAAAAAGGTAAAGTTGAATTGCTAATTCACGATATACTCAAGAACCTGCCTGCTACAAATTTGATAGCTGAAAAAATAATGGTTGATGATAAGATCCTCAAACTGGGCAGATTCATGGATGATGCCCACCCAAAAAGGTTCCGGTTTGAGGGGGAGCCCCAAAATGAATTGCATATAGTCTGTAAGAATGGCTCTATTGAATTAAAGGAGACAAACCTACCGTTTATGGTGTAGTTGAATATTATTGTCTTTGTTATCACCAGTATACTAGAATGTAATTGTCTTGTACACTGTAGTGTATATGGAGGAACTACTGTGAGTGATTGTTATGTTTTTAACTTGAAGTGGATATTAATTTATTTTATTAAACTACTTTAAGAATGTCATCCTGTTTTGCTCATCAAATGTTAGTTTTGGTAAAGAGTGAAGTAAAGAACTGTTAGCAATGCAAGTTTACATTAAGATAAACACTACAAGGATATAATTGGCAGCAAGCTAAACAAAATATATATAGTATCTGCATTTATGTTACACATTGTATATATCTAGTATTATTTATGGATTTAAATAATATGTTTTGAAGCTGTTCAATCTAATCATCTTGTTGTGTCTTCCATGTACTTTATCTGTTAATTAGGGTTTCAAGAAATTACAGTTTAAATGAATCTTTAGTGTTATTACCACATTAATTACATTAAATTAAAAATGTAATGTTATTTGTATTAGCAATTTTATTGATCTATATATCCATCATGGTAATATTATTGCATTTATGGTAGAACTTGTAGAGCTGTCAATTAGTAAGACGATGGTTTTATTAAACTTGTATTATTATCATTGTATTTCAAAGATTTATTTTTGTAGTTCCTAGATGAGGTAGAGTAAATTGCTTTTGTGATACTATGTTTCTATAAGCTAGTCTTCTCCATGAAATCTTTAAAAACTACCAACAAGTAGGCTATTAATTTAGATATTCTAACTAAACGTAGTTCAATTATTTATTGTTACCTTTCAATGTGTGTCAAGATAAAATAATGTTGTTGAATTTTTTTATTATTAAAATTATGTCATAATATCTCTGTATTTTATTTAATAGCATTACAGAAATAATTTAAGTCTGTATCTTAAGAATTTTTTTATTTAAAATTTGAATATTGCTTATTTATTACACAGAGAGATGATAGTGGTAATTTTGATTTTACCCACAGCTAATTACTTGTTTGCTGTATAATTATGTTCTATTCTTGTTTGTTTGTTTGTTTTTTAAATAGGCAATAGCTAATTGGGTGCAAAGATGAATGGATAGCGGAGTCCGCGTCGCCGGCGACGGCCGATAACGAGGCAGTTTATATTCCGCGGCGGGCAGCGCGCGCGTCAGTCTTCCGCCGACATGCCGGCCTGCGGGCCCGAGTACAGCCGCCTAGCGCGATCGAACACAGAACTTATCTTTTCGCCGCGAGTTAAAAGATGCTCACACCAACCGCCGCCCTTCACGGCCCTCCGTCGCTCCTTCTCCTCAACCTTCTCGCTCATCCCCGAGGAACGAGCCGTCTCACCTGAGCGACCACCGCCGCTACCGCGCATCGTACGAGTACTCACATGGGGACCCCGATTCTGTCTTCGGCCGCTCTTCGCTCTACTCCGATTCATCTCACATCCCGCCTGGAAACAAATTCTTGTAGTGCTCCCGACGCTGTGGATTGCCGCTTCGCTGTTCATATTCTGGAAGTGCATCCAATGGCCGCTCGGATTGCTGAAAATGTTTGGACGTGCACTCAGCGCCAAGGACCCTAACAAGCCCCGCACTGTTCTCATCAGTGGAGGAAGCTCTGTTCAAGCGCTGCATCTAGCGAGAAACTTCCACTCTGCCGGAGCCAGAGTGGTCGCTTTCGAAATTGAAGGACAATTTGCATTGCTGAAATATTCTGCGGCTGTGAATAGATTCTACACGGTGCCTAGACCTAATCCGGCAGATCCGTTGGCCTACGCGCGAGCCCTGAGAGAGATCGTCGATCGAGAATCTGTTGTTTTCTACGTACCAGTAAGTTCCACGACCCCGGCTTACTATGACGCACTCGCGAAACCTCACTTGGAGATAGTGGGGTGCCAGTGCTTTGTGCCCTGCGCCCGCGACGTGGTATCTTTGGACGATCCTTTGGAACTGATACGCGTGTGTCGTGCGGCTGGCTTGCCGACACCGCAATTTTCAGTTGTGACTAGCGAAGAAGATGTTCGACAATGGTATGAAAGTGGAGCTTCGAAAGAGGGCCGGCATTTCATCGCAAGCGCCGGAGCGAGAGGCGCAAGAGACAGACTTCGTTTCGTCATGCCCGAAGAAAAGGTACAGTTCAGATTTCCACGCGAAATCAGCGTTGAGAAACCGTGGGTAATCGTCAAGGAACCGAAAGGGGAGAGGATAGTAACTTGTACAACTTTGAAGGAGTCACGTGCCGTGAACAATGTGACATGCCGTGTGGACTCCGTGCGACGAGGTTTGGTACCGCAGAAAGACGAAGAAGCCGATGCTTGGGTACAACGATTTGTATCGCGATTGGCGCCAACGAGGCCTATGACTGGTCACGTGTCCTTCAGACTGGTTCGTGAGGAATCTACAACGAATGGACATAGCAGCAGACTGGTAGCTATCGGGGCACGCGTTGGAGTGTCGCTGCCGTATCTGTGCCAAGGGCCGACTCGATGCGGCCACTCGGCATCAGTTGGGAAGTTCTTGGACACCGTGTTGGACACGAGAGAGGCTCTTTTTACATTTTGGGATCCACTTCCGTACTGCGCTTACTACCAGTCGCGGGCACCGGATGACAGGCGGCCGCCGCCGCCGGAACCGTGCAAGTCGCCGCCAAACGTACCTCTCTGAAGAGTCAACTTGTTAAACCATAGAGATTATTTATTAAGACGCTCAGGTACCTGAAGAGTGCGTGAGTGCGAGTACGCTCCAAGAGTGCCATATCTGTTCGCTCTCGTCATGTTCTTTGACCTGCGTGAATGACAAGTGTGACAAGTAGGGTCGGGGGACGATACGACATGTTTGTAACTACTAAGTAGATATTATAAGTGTTCGACAAAAATATTATTGTAGACTTTGTTTTTCTTATCACGTTGAAGGAATAAAAAATATGGTCCATAAAGTACAATTTGTTATTTTTCTTAGCTTCCTATTTATTACGTTTATGCCGATGCAGGATCGGAAACATGCGTAAAACTCCAAAAAATACTTTATTTTACAAATAATAATAATACTAATTCTAAAAATAATACAGACATTCTAGTTATTGTTGCATTTTGCATTATATTTAATTTTAACTTTCTTGATTTTTAGATGCACTAATAACATTACTTGTTGGAAGAAATTCTACTGTTATGCATTTGGGTAGGTAGGTGAAGTGGTGAAAACTCAGTTTCACCAGAATCCAATCTACATATACTGTTAGAAAATTTGATATTAAATTTGTACATGTAATAATGAGACATAGAACTTCATTTCGAGTTACTTATTTTTTCGAAAATCTGTAATTTTCTTTTATTCAATATCTGAACTGTATAATAGCCTAATATAAACCTAATACCAAGACTTAATACCTAAGAAGTAAATGGGCGGCATGGATTCAATTTATTTATTTAGTTATCATACTCGCAAATACCGCACTTGACCCTAATCCAATATGTATGTAGCGATACTTACGTAGATACCTAAAAAAAATGAATCATTAAAAAATTTCAGCATATTTTCAGGCATAATTACGTCCCTTAAACGGTAAAGTTTCTTAATGTTGTAAGCTCTCGACACTGGTAGAAGACTAGCGAATACGTCCCATGTCGCAGTCTATCTGGAATCCAGATCCCAGTTAATATAGATTATCTCCTGTAATCTAGATTGCTCAGACGAATATAAGTCGATGCGACGTAAAGCTACCTTACTACTTAGTATTTACATTCACGAAAGGCAAAGTAAAAGCTAAGATAATCGCGTCTTTTTCTTATCATGCACTTCTCTACGATATAGGTCTGGACAAGGGGACTTCCTTCCCGAAGATTGTATTTATAAGTAAGGTAAACGATATTCCACAGCCTTCATACATAACCCAAACCAGTTTACGATAAGAAGGAAAAGAGTAGGAACATACGAGGTACCTAGGCACTTATTTATTTATTTAAGCTTAATTGCACAAAAAAACTATGTACAAAAGGTGGACTTAACGCCGTAGGGCATTCTCTACCAGTCATACCTTTGAGCTAAGCAGAAATGATTAGTGGGCGGTGCGACAAAATAAATAAAAGAGAAAACACAAAAATAATAATAGGTATCAATAAAATGACACAATGCGATGAAGTATACCTAACCTACGTTTTGCACACTCTGCAGTGCCTACCTTCGCAGCGCTCACTTACTTACGTACACCAAAGGTACATTTAACCAGATTTCATTAAGGCAATCCTAGAGAAGTTGTTTGTGTGAATGTAACATTAGTATGATAGTACATAAGCTGGGGTTATTATTATTGAGTCGCGGTGCACTTGGAGAGATAGCTGTTATCTGCCGTCCGGGTCACCAGACTGACCGGCCAAAGATCGCACCTTTCTCACATCTGCTCGTGGAAAAATATTTACAATTTCACTCAGGAATGAAGATTAGTCTCCGAATAATAATAGCTTACCTACCTACTTGTACGGAGTCGACCATGTAGAGAATCGAACTCAGACCCTTCAAGAGTGACGTATAATTGATTCAAATTAACCGATCATTTTACTCAGGGTGCAAAAAAGTCAGATTTTTGTAATAAGAATTACAATCTATATACAAATATATATATAAAAATGAAACCCGTTTTCCTTGGTCACGGCAACACGCGTGAATGGCTGGACCGACTTCACTAATTCTTTTTTTTTGTTGTATTTGTTATTATTAGGAGAAGGTTCTTACGGAAAAAATGTTAAGAAAATCTCTCAGAAATATTGAAAAATATACATTTAATTAGCATATTTTAAAAAACGCGCGTAACTAATGTCAATGTCATTCGATGACATTGTTCAATCATTGCAATGCTAAGGTGGTACGAAGTTCGCCGGGTCAGCTAGTTAATATTATATCTTGATAGATATCCACGGATTTAGTGCGAAATTAAAACGATTTTTATAGTAAACTAGCTGACCCGGCAAACGTTGTTTTGCCATATAAATGTTTAAGGTGGACAACCCTTATCACTAAGGGGTATGAAAAATAGATGTTAGCCGATTCTCAGACCTACTGAATATGCTCACAAAATTTCATTAGAATCGGTCAAGCCGTTTCGGAGGAGTATGGGAACAAACATTGTGACACGAGAATTTTATATACAGGGTGTTAAAAAAACCTTAACCAAGCCGTGAACCACGCGTTCAGTACATCAAACCAAATCGTATGAAAAATAAATTTTGGCTGGGAAACAACTTTTATTTTTTGACATCAAAAAGAATAATTTTATTCTAGCCCGCAATGTACAGCGCGCACGCGAAAAAGTCACCGCGGAGCGTGTTGCTTTACGCCGCCGCAACGCGGTTCGGTTCGAGTGTGCGCTGTTCATTGCGGAGTGTGCCATTTAGAGGCTTTTTATGAAAGAACTAGTGAAAATTTGTATCATGTTTCTTTGGAAAAAAGTTCAGTTATAACGGACAGAAGTCATTTCTGTAAAAATCATCAATTTTTTTTTCAGACTTTAACCATCAATATCTCAGTAACCGTTAACTTCCCAGGCATGGTGTAAAGGAAGAAAATGATCGTAACAATTGGTAGAATATGTGGTATTCGGCTTCGTTAAGGTTTTTTTTACACCCTGTATATAGAGATATAGTAAATATCGTGATAATAATCTTATCTTATATCTTAAATATGTATTTAAAAATAAATTGCTGTTTGTTAGTCTCGCTAAAAATCGAGAACAGCTGAACCGATTTGAATAATTTAAGTCTCAAAATATTCGTGGAAGTCCAGGGAAGGTTTAAACGATGAAAAATTTAATTAAACCAACGGGCAGGAACACGTCTGCCGGGTCCGCTAGTTTAAATATAAAAATGAATTGCTGTTCGTTAGTCTCGCTAAAACTCGAAAACAGCTGAACCGATTTGAATAATTTTGGATCCGAAATATTCGCGGAAGTCCAGGGAAGGTTTAAGCATAGAAAAAATATGGAATAAATGCGAAAACAGCGGGCAGGACAGCGTCTGCTCGGTCCACTAGTTCATCGATATAAATCCTCGCACTCTAATTTACATGCTAAAAAAGCATCATAGTCACTGAATAAAATAATAAAAGTGGCAAAAAATACAGCGCAATCTTATAACCCCCCAGAGATTATGAGACTGCTTGTTTAGGTAATAATTTGATATTCATTGTTTTTACCGCCGGGCGTTAAACTAGGTAATTACTTATAGTACGAGAGCCCACGACCAAAACCATGTCTCATAGCAATACGGCAAAAACCCTATAAAATCGTTAGATTGTATGATTCTGAACCCGACTAGGTGTGTAGTAACGGTCGAAAGTGTAGCAACTGCGTGGGAGGCCATTTCTGCTGTGTCAAAAAAAAAGACAGTCGGTATTATAGCAATACGTCTGATAGTGAAAATGTAAATAGATTTTATAATTGTATTACGAAAAAGTTTGTTTTCAGACATTTTGCGCGTAGCATATAGCCTGAGCGCATTTTTGAAAATGTCAACAAATTTAGCCGACCTGTATCATAGCAATACGGATAAAAAAAATTTCAACTTTTTGTATTGCTGCCATGATTACCAATAACCTGTTTTCAACTGTCCACCTGTCACTTTAAGTGTAGCATATACTCCCAAAAACGAAAATAACGTTTCGGAGTCGCCTGGCCGACGCCTCTGTTAAATGTTTTTTTAAATTTACAGCCTTCATAGATATTCAAGAATCTCCCTTGTCTATTATATGTACTTTGACAGATGACAGATGTCATTGCTTATTTCTTTTGTAAAAGTTACTCAAGTGTGCTTTAAATAAAACCAAAACTATCAAATCAATCAGTATTTAATTTCAACAGCCTCAGCGCTTGTTACGCTCCTGCCCCTTCCCTTCCCTTCATCCCAGTTTCCTTTTGTGCGATTTATTTCAGTCCTTCAAATTCAACTTCAATGTTTCGGGTAAATTCTTTGTTAATTATCATCTAATAAATTCAGGGTCGCAACGTATTCATTGGTTTGTAACAGAAAATTCAAGATGCCTCAATACGATTTTTAAATGATATCTGAGTATCGAAAAGTTGTCTGATAGAGAAGGTGCTACACTTAATTTGTCTGATATAAATTTTTTGCACATGTGGACAACTTATTTTATCATGTCCAACAATTTTCAGACATATTGCTATGATACCGATCGGTAAAATTTGTTAACATTTTCAAAACGGTCTCAAAATTTAATGCGTTCACATTTCCGTCTGAAAATTGTTTTGTTCGCATCAAATAACCAAAATTTACTAATAAAAAAGATTTTCAGACGTATTGCTATGAGACATTTTTTTTGTCTCATTTTTAATTTTTTTAAGTGATTTTACGGGTTTGCGCTACACCACTAACGTCTGAAAAATATGTTTTCGGTATCTCAGAACTATCATTCAACTACAGTCTGCATATCAGACATATTGCTATGATGCAGTTCGGTAAAATTCTTTGACAGTTTTGAAAATTCGGTCAGATCAAACGCTACGCGGAAAATGTCTGATATTGGTATTTTCGAGTTCAGGATAATCGTATCTATCGATTTGATGCAGTTTTGGCCGTATTGCTATGAGACAAAAATTTTGGTCGTGGGCTCTCGTACTATTACTTAATTCATCACAATCAATACGGTAGTTGACACCACCAATCGTTGACGTACTTTTTATCAACTGTCAAAACGCTTTTCTTCATAGAGCTTGTATGGGAATAACACACTTTGACGTCATCGCGTGCAATGCCGACTGAGTGACTAATTATCATTTGAATTCCAATTAAAAATCAAATAATACGAACTGCAGAAAAATATTAGTGTAAAGGCATCTGAAATTATGAATTATTTTAGAGAAAATCAGTTTTTGAATATTTCTTTCATAGTGGAAACAAGCCTATTATCCATTAGTCACAATACGGTAGTTGACACCACCAATCGTTGACGTACTTTTAATCAACTGTCAAAACGCTTTTCTTCATAGAGTTTGTATGGGAATAACACACTTTGACGTCATCGCGTGCAATGCCGACTGAGTGACTAATTATCATTTGAATTCCAATTAAAAATCAAATAATACGAACTGCAGAAAAATATTAGTGTAAAGGCATCTGAAATTATGAATTATTTTAGAGAAAATCAGTTTTTGAATATTTCTTTCATAGTGGAAACAAGCCTATTTAGGTGTTGGGATTATATTAAAGAAAATCTAAATAAAGTTCTTTTTAGACTTCAAAACTTTAATTTTGGTGGCCTAATGTTAACGCTGTTCAAATAAGTATTCATCAGCTTAATCTTTAAAATTAGGTAAATCACAACAGCTTAAAAAACTGCTTTAAACTCAAATAACATTAGGATTACGTATGGATGCCCATATAGACGTAGTTGTAGGTATTTACATTTGTCAGCTAAATAAGTTAAAAGTCAAACCATTCGCGGCATTAATCCATACTAATCCATATTATTAGTATAAATGCGAAAGTAGCCATGTCTGTATGTCTGTTACTCAATGACGCCTACCTAAACTACTAGACCATATTGTATGAAATTTGGTACGAAGATGTTTTGTTTTGCTGAGAAAGGACATAGGCTACTTTGTACCGCGGGAAAGTTACGCATTCCCATGGGAAAATTCAGGTAGGACGATCGTTTTTTTATATATAAAAATGAATTGCTGTTCGTTAGTCTCACTAAAACTCAAGAACGGCTGAACCGATTTTAATAATTTTAATATTTCAATATTTGTGGAAGTGAAGGGAAGATGTAAACGATGACAAAGTTTTACGAAAAGAGAGAGTGTTTTACAGACACTACCAAAAGAGTGTTTATTGTAAAAGAGATTTTAATGATTCTTATCATAATTATGTATGTGTTCATAGTAAATTACAATAGGTTGTATTCACCTTTGTTCTAGTTTCCATTTTCTCCTTACATAACAAGCTTCAATTGGATTAGTACTAATTAGAAAAAAAACGCTACTCTAATTTCATTTCACGATAAAATTCAAATTTTATTTGGGCTATTATTAATCTGAAATGTTACCTACAGTTTTTCAACTAGTATTCTGAAAGTGAATCGCAATAAAAAAGAAAGTTAAGTAGTGCAATCATTGGCTTATTTAATGCTCCTTCGGCGATTGATTATTCGGTGTATCGGTAAAAAGATTAGAAAGTATCCTTGACCCAACAGGTTGTGCTCAATGTTTCTTTAAATTAATTTCGATTTTAAATTGAACCTGCAAATAGCATGACAATAGGGACGAAGAGTTTAAATAACTTTAAGTTGAGTTTTTGTGGTTAATAAAGCTGTTATTTCAGTTTAAAAAGAAATGCTTTTGATTATAACATTCAGTTCAGTTTCACTTTAGTTCATATGTATAAAAGAAAGTGGTGTTAGTTGTAGTGTTTCGGGGTAAAAGATAGACTCAGAGACGTGTGAACAGTAGCGGCATTTATTCCAACTGGACGTTACAATTTAATACATGAATACCCTCAACATATGAATAATACAAATCGTCGTTTGCAAGATACCTACATTACATCCCTCTACGCTTAACTAATGCTTACTCCAATAAGTCGATAACATATATTTCATTTATATTATTTATTTAACTTAAATCTAACCATCACCCTTATAAACTAAACAATTCATTACTATCATCTAAAACTTATACCTAGGTGGCTTATTAATACGACATTGTCTGACAGGCCGAGATTTGGGTGATGACGCGGTCGGTAGAGGCGAACCTTCCTCTGGCGGAAGAGGAGCCGAAATTTCCTCTAAACTATTTGACTTATCCCGACTATCAATCAAAACATCAGGGGTTACTGGCTGTGTCGACATCTCTGACTGGCCTTCCAACGAACTGTCTCCAGAAACAAAACCGTCGAATTTCTGAGAGCTTGTGCTGGGCTGATCACTAATAATATTAGGTGCGCATATAAGTGATGCACGGGTCGTACTAGGGCGCTTGCGTAATTGATCAATGTGTCTGTGCACCATTTCCCCGTCCTTACCTAACACTCTGTAATTACACGATCCTACCGAGTCTATAACTCGCCCCGGGGCCCATTTCTCCCCCTTTAAGTATTGCCTGTACCATACATCTGTCCCCGCGTCGACAGCGCGGCTCTGCCCTGCTGCTGCTGCCTGCTGTCGCTGCTGAGAGTGAAGTACCTGTCTTTCCCTATCCGGCTTAATTATATCCAATCGTGTGCGAATGCGACGTCCTAGCAGCAACATAGCAGGGCTCTCCCCCGTGGTAGAATGTTCAACATTCCTATAATAAGTTAAAAATGACCACAATGCCCTATCAACTTTAAGTCCCTCTGCCAAAGCTTTTTTAATAACCCGTTTCAATGTTCGCACTGCGTTTTCTGCCAATCCGTTAGAAGCTGGATGATAAGGAGCGGTAAAGATGTGTTCAATTCCGTTAATTTTAGTATATTCCTGGAATTCTTTAGATGCGAATTGTGGGCCGTTGTCGCTAACGATTTGTTTCGGAAGTCCCCATTTACTGAATAACTCACTAAGTTTGTCTATCACTGCTAATGAGCTAGTACTGTTTGCTTTAAATACCTCAATCCACTTAGACATGGCATCCACGACCACCAGATACGAACTTCCTCCTATGGGACCTAAGAAGTCAAGGTGTAGTCTGGTCCAAGGTTGTTGGGGCCAGCGCCACAGGCGCGGGGCCTGCCTCGGCGGCGTTTCCGCCTGCGCCGCGCACGTCGCGCACGCCCGGCACACCTGCTCCACGGCCTCATCGACGCCGGGCCACCACACGTAGCTACGAGCCAACGCTTTAGATTTGACGATTCCCATATGTGGTTCGTGAATCATAGTGACTACCCTTTTTCTACATTTTTCGGGAACCACTAGCCTATACCCCCACATGATGCATCCTAGTTCTTCGTATAGTTCATGTTTTCTATTATAAAATGGTTGCAAATTTTTAATCTCACATTGAGGTGGCCAACCGTCTCGTATATAGCTAAGTATTTTTGATAATAACGGATCACGTGAAGATTCTCTCTTAATTTCATGGTAATCTAACATCAAGGCATCTTGGACAAAATGTAAATATGTTTGCTCTGGTGTGCTTTGTTTACAAATCCCTTTATCACCCACAGGCAAGCGAGAGAAACCGTCCGCAATATTATCATCCGTTCGTACGTATTCTATGTCAAATGTATACGCGGATAGAATGATCGCCCACCTCTGCATGCGACTGGCTATCATAGTCGGTATACCTGTATTAGGACCAAAAATTGAGACTAACGGCTTATGGTCTGTTTTCAAAGTGAAACGACGTCCGTACAAATATTGATGGAACTTGTTGACAGCGAATATGATAGCGAGCGCTTCTTTGTGTATCTGTGAATAGTTTCTTTCGGCTTCGGTGAGCGCGCGTGACGCATAGGCTACCGGGCGCTGGCCGCGGCCGCCCGCGCCGCACTGGCTCAGCACCGCCCCCACCCCATACGGGCTCGCGTCACAAGTAACAACTAACGGTTTTTTTGGATCGTAATGAGCTAACACTTCTGCGCCTGACAGTGCACATTTTATTTCTTGAAATACCTTTTCACATTCGGACGACCAATACCATTGTTGTCCCTTTTGTAACAACCTATACAATGGCATTAATTTACTGCTCATATCTTTCACAAATTTACCGTAAAAATTTATAATACCTAAAAAGGATCTAAGTTCCTTGACGCTGGTAGGGCTTTTTATTTTCTGTATCGCCTCGATTTTGGAGGGGTCAGTTTTAATACCTTCTTTACTTATGATGTAGCCTAAGTAACGCACTTCGTTGACAAGAAACACACATTTGTTACTTTTTAATTTTAAACCAAATTTATGCAAACGTTTAAAAACTGCCTCCAAGGCTAACAAATGGTCAGCCTTACTACAACCACCGATAATGACGTCATCAAGAAACACCTCCACATTGGGGATATCCTTTAACAAATTACACATTATTCTTTGGAATATTCCCGGGCTCGAAGATAGCCCATAAACCAATCTATTGTACCTATACAAACCCCTGTGGGTGTTAATTACTGTTATTTCTTTCGTATCATCTAGTTCAATTTGATTGTAGGCCTGCGAAAGATCAATTTTTGAAAAATATTGAGCCCCACTAAGGCTAACCATAAGGTCATCTATTTTGGGTAAGGGGTAACGGTCAATCAGTAAGGCAGGATTTACAGTAGCTTTATAGTCAGCACAAATTCTCAGAGATCCGTCAGCTTTGTTTACCGGTACAAGCGGAGAGGCCCAGTCCGAGCAGTCGACGGGCTCGATGATGCCGTCGCGCAGCATTGCGTCGAGCTCGGCATCGATGCGCTCGCGCAGTGCGAATGGCACCGGCCGCGCGCGGTGGAACACCGGCTGCGCGCCCTCTCGGAGTCGCAGGGTCGCCTTCCCGCCCGTGTAATGACCCAAACCCCCGCTGAACAGTTCTTTATATCTGTCAATTAAAACATTTATTTCTTGTGACATTTTAACGGTATCATGGTGTAAATAATGACATTTTGTAAACGCCGGGATTCTAATGTTTAGCTCGGTCAGCCATTGTCTGCCTAATAAACCGGTTGTACCCCCGTTGATTATAAACAATTCTAAAGGTTTACTAAGACCACAATACGATACATTCGGTTTGATAGTGCCTAGTGGTTTAATTTTTGACCCATCATAAAAATTCAATACAATATTACTATTTTTAATTGTAAAATGTTTAAAGTACATATCGTAGGTCTGTTTACTAATACACGATATTGCAGATCCTGTATCTACTTCCATTCGAATAATACGATTGTCTATTTTAACCGGCAAACTCACCGCTCTGTAGTTATTCAAACACAGTTGATGAAAATTTTCTTCATGAGATCCTCCTTCATCTTCCTCACTCCGTTCCTGCGTTTCGTTGTAATGGAACCCCCGATCCGAGTTCCCTGGTTTACTTCGTGAACTCGAACTTTCTCCGTTGTTTGCACAAACGCGACGCAAATGACCGACACGGCCGCACCGGCTACACTCGTAGCTCCGGAACCGGCACTCAGTGTAGCCATGGTTTGTTGCTCCACAAGCTCCGCAATGTCGCCCGCCTTGCTCAAGTCCGCGCGCCCCGGCGCCGGCGCCCCGCGCCGCACCCGCGCTCCCGGCTCGCGCTCTGCTCGCGCCGCGGCGTGCGCCCCGCGGCCCGCGCGCCCTGGCGCCTCCGCCGCCGCTGCCGCCGTACGCTGCCTGCACCGAATGCACCGGTGCTTCTCCGGCCCCAGCCGTATCGCTCCCGCGTACTTCCACTGCCGCGGCATCGCGTTCCGCCGCCTCCAAAGATGACGCCAACTTTATAGCCTCTGCGTAGGTCAGCGAATCGTCTTCTGCGAATAATCTTTGCCGAATGACCTCGCTGCGCAATCCGCAAACAAATTGGTCGCGAAGGTTTTCGTTAAGATTTTGTTCAAATTTGCAGTTCCGAGCTAACTTCTTCAGTTCAGCGACGTAGTTAGCGATGCTTTCTCCGCTGAGCTGTCTGCGCTGTCGGAATCGGTAACGTTCGGCGAGTGATGATGGCGTCGCTTCTAAATGGCCACGTAATATCTCGACCGCTGCCTGATAAGTCGATTCGGACGGTTTTTTCGGGCTCGATAAATTCACCAACAGTTCGTACGCGTTATCACCCATAACGGATATTAACGTTGGTAATTTAAGTTCGTCGGGTATTTTATTTACAAGAAAGTACATTTCTAGGCGGTCCACGTAGCACGACCACACCCCGTTCGCGACATCGAACTCACTCACTTTTCCCACTGACATTGTCTCGTTTCGGTTCTGCACTGCACAGGTTAATCTTAGCACTAAATGTGTCCTTGCACGCGAAATCACCAGCCTCGTTAGCCAATGTAGTGTTTCGGGGTAAAAGATAGACTCAGAGACGTGTGAACAGTAGCGGCATTTATTCCAACTGGACGTTACAATTTAATACATGAATACCCTCAACATATGAATAATACAAATCGTCGTTTGCAAGATACCTACATTACACTATTTATAACTCAAGAACGGATGAACCGATTTGGCTGAAAATTGGTGGAGAGGTAGGTGGAAGGCTTAGAATCAGGAAACAGACATAGGATACTTATTATCCCGTTCGACCGCGATTGTGAACACAAAGGGATTCCACGCGGACGAACGTCGCGGGGGGCCACTAGTATATTATAATTTTTAGTGATATCGATCATAAACGCAAACCATTACATACTTAGTTTGAATACTGATATATATATACTTACGTATCTAACTAACTAATTGTAATAGAGATAAAGGTATATCTTTAACCCGTTTAAGATATAATAGTAGATTTGTTTCCTTGTTATTAAACATTGATAAAAATGCGACGTAGTAAGACAAAACCAAGGTTGCAGTGTAGACGCATCGCAGACGTTTGATTAGGCCTTATCAGTATAAAACTTGAATCCGCAAACATTCTTATTGTATGAGCAAAATGTCTTGGGAAGAATAGATTTATGAAGAAAATACTTTTAAGACCAAGTCATAACGCCCGTAACGTAGCACCCTTAGATGTTATATCGGTATCTCGGTTTGATAAAGGAGGCTATTTTAAAGTTTATACATACATAATTTTAACCTACATAAATAAAATGTGATTACTATGAGAACACATATGAAAATCAGCAATTTAAGAATAAAACACCCATGTCCACAATATCTATGGGTAACTGCAAAAGATTGCAAGTGATACTATGTCAATCGCTTTGACCTAAATTTTAAAATATCAGTAGACAGAGATACAAGTAGATTATCGAAAGATATGATAGGAATTCAAAAACAAGTATTATTTTTATGGCACCTGTTGAATAAGGTCACATCACTTTTACCGACTGGGCAATACATTTGCACATTAAGGGATGAATGAATGTTATGTTTACTACTTTTTGTATGGGCTTATTTGGTGACTGAGGTTTTATAAATCGGGTCTAAGAAAGTTTTCTTAGTAGGAACAGCAATACAGTGGTAGGTTTCCAGGGTTTTTTTATTTACATTTCCTAATGCGCTATTCCACTCGTTGTCGTGGCATATTATCTTAAGAATGACAAATCGACTACGTACAGTCAGTATATAAGAATTAGGACGGTTGAAAGTTGCGTAATACACACGGCTCCGCATCAAGCTAGGTACTCATTTTCGTTGCAAATCACCCTTATTACGTAAGTATAAGTTAGTACGGTGATTAACTTGACGTGTGGCCGTGCGTAGAATAACAGCATGTCGGTAGGATCAGATTTAGTTGATGGAATCAGGCGTTACTTTGCGTAAATCCCTGACTAAATTAAAAAAAAAGAATTATTTTGCTTTAAATTTTCACGAAACGACGCCAGCGCAGGAACCCAAATAAATCTAACTGTAATCACCTGAAAAAGTTAGAGCTGAAAATCGCAGGACTTAGAATACCTACAACATGCCTACAACTCACAACGTGACACAGAAGATGCACCTGGAATCAAAACACTGCAGTGTATTGTTGGTGTCAAATTTAAAGCAAAATAATTCTTTTTTCAGCTTTAGACTCAGATTGACCACACAACACGCTTAACATACCTAAGTTCTAATGAAATTATAAAAACCGCGACTGCGTTTCGTTTTTGACTTGAATTGATATATTAATGTATTTATCACCAATACGAGTAGTGGGTACATAATAGGTAAATGAGTACCGGTGTATGTGTATTACGAGTACTTTAGCCTCGGGGTAATTGAGCCATTCAGTTAAAAGTTTGAACCTCAAATATTTTAATAGCAAATGGCGTTTAATTATATTGCCATCCGGTAAATGGTGTCATAAAAGTTCGGTAAAACCGTGAACTTAACACAGTAATCAGTAAAATAAACGTATTACTGGTAAATGGTCAAAGTTATCAAAACCTATAAAGTAATACACAGGCACGGTATGTAGAAACAATATCAGTTGAAATCAGATAAACAGTTCATTGACATGAGGTAAGAAGATGTAAAAATTGGGATGGATTAGGGGAGAAGGGGGCACCTTTGAACAGGGGAAGCTTTGAACATTTGAGTTTACGAAGATATTATCGAAGCGTATTGTGTGGTGATATTGGGCAGTGACAACACAAACCTGCACAAGTGCACTACTGTCACTTGTCACTACTGACGTTTGAAAAACTGTCGTTAAAATATGAGGAGTTTTCAATTTCGAGTGCTAGTGATAAGATTTTTCAAATAAGTACGTCATCCAATTCAAGGTATATAGACCGTTTGTTCCCTCTATTAGTCAAAATGTTTTGCATATCACGCAATGATAATTAAAAAAAAGATAATTATATTTGCCCATGGGGTAGTTTTGAACACTACCATGGGGGCAGTACTAAAATGGCAAAAAAAACTGAATAAGAATTTGACTAGGAAGTCATGAAGTCTATTACTGTAGATCTAGGAGTATTTGCTGTTCGAATGAGACTTGCAACTTGTTTCAAATAAACGTTATGTCCATTTTCTTTTTCATTTTATTAAACAAGTGCTTTGTAATTTTTAACTTTAACTTCCTATTGATTTTATCTCCGTTGAGTTTAATAATGTTGTAAGTTAAAAGAGTGAGAAACCTTAAAATTTCATCGGATTTATTGATAATTCAAAAATGCCCCATGTGTGTTCAAAATTACCTAAGGGGTAGGGCAGCTTTGAACTTTGAACTTCTTCTTCTTAAATGGATTTTGCGCCTAAAATTTGCGTTTTCTTCGTCTTATGATGTATTGCGGTTTTAAGGCCTAATAGTTAGATTAGTCATCGTGAAACAGTAGACCGATTCCGAACTTGAGAACCGGAAGTTATGAGTGAATGTGTAAAAAGTGTTTAAAGGTGCCCCCCTCTCCCGTACATTTTTTATTACACAAAATTTAACTCTGAGAACACGGCCGTTGCCACCAGACGTCCAAAGTTCGATTCATGCCTTGGCCAGACAACACGACCTACATTTTGTCTCATAACTACCAATTAGGTACTGTAGAGTAAACAAATAAAGTCGCGTAGTTAAGGAAAGTTACAATTTAATATTTAATTTACGACTAAAGAGCACTTATTTGTGAAAACGTATATTACAAGATAAACAACTTTGTGTAATTTAATTACAAGCAATAATTAATTATGTCCTATTTTTCTCGTAATTGAGGTCAAATAATTTGTTCTTAACACATATGACTTTCAAATTTAATGTCAGAAGTTCAAACTTGGTAGTTTTTAACATGTAAAAGTAAACAAAAAAAAAACACGGGTTGCACTCCTGGAGTGCCGGCAGAAGTGAAAACTTGATTATTAACGTTGTGCATTTTTGATTTATTTGAACCGTCTTACGGTTTTTCGATCAGCATCACGTGACCTGACGCGAGTTTCACAGTTTGTACCCATGCCACAAAAGTGCTCAACGGCGCTAAAGAAGTTTTCACTTCAAAAACGTAATTTCCAGTAGTGGGTAACATTAAATGTATGTAGTAGCCATGTGGTCGTAGCAACCGTAGTTAGTTGCTACGCGCTGCGTAGCGTCTCGTAGCATCGAGGATAACTATGTTACTATACGAAAAAAGGATATTTTGTAGATATATTCATAAGATTTTCCTCTGCAGTTCTGTACTTATAATTGTGAGGTCTCAACTGATAAACGCTCTCAGGTCATAACAATAAAAAGATAGTAAGGTATAGCATCTTTGTTTCTTGACAAAGTAAATTAAGCTTCGGAACAGTTCCCCTTAACATTTATATTGCTTCAACAGTCGTTAGTTGGACCGTAATTCATAATTTATACGCAAGATAACATTGCACCTTTGTTTAATTGGGATCGAAATACAACGTTCGTGGCGACCTATCACGCGGCGTCGGTGTGTACAAGTAAGAAAATGAGAGTACAAAAATATATGTATTGGGAAGCAGAATAAGGAAACGTGCTATTAAGTAAAAATAATAATTGCACTGAACAAGTTTTATGTGACCTATTTTATAAACATTTTTGCTGGAATATTAAACATTCAAAATCAGTTATTTTGCTAAACTACGTGTAATTTTTTACTTTCTTGTCCTGCTAACAAAGCCAAACAGTATAGCACGGTAAATACCAACTATCAGATTGTTAGTAAGGAGGAATATTCTATTCGAATGCAGGATGTTGATAAGCAAATGTGTCTGGTAACCGGTCTGGCTATCGAAGTTTTGATTTATTGCACTACCGTCTCTGCTTGGTGGGGAAAATAATGATTATTACGGCTGTACAACAACCTTTGTATTGTTTTGTACCTTGGACAAATGGAACGGGCTATCGTTTATTACTTAAGCGGCATATTGACTCCGCGACTAGAGATTGACAGCGTGTCAACTTCTTAGGTGTCAAGCAACAGCCCCACTCATGCTCCACCATGGCGTGGCTATTAAGACTGCTGCATACGTATGCAAACGTTATGGTTGCCACACACGATACAGTATACTTGCGCAAGTCCAAGCTTGCGCAAGTATACTGTATCGTGTGTGGAAACCATAACGTTAACGGTTTGAATCTGTATGGGACAAGACAGGGCGCGAACTTTGTAAAAATCGTACTCAAAAATCGTACTTAAAAACGCATATGTCACGGGTGTACGGACGGGGCGGAAATGTCTATTGTCTATTGCTAAACAATTGGGAAATTTTCACAATCGGCAGAGAGAGTTTAAGGTATGACCGACCGACCCGACCTAAGCATAAGTTCGTAACGTATGCAGCGACCTTCGCTGACAGTTGCGAGTCACGGCGACAGATGGCGATGCTGCATGTGTGCCTTCGCTCTTAATGTATGCTGAGCATGTATGTGTCAGAAATTATATCACACAATTTTGACAGCTTAGCAGTTTTTTGACGTAAAAATAATAAATCAAAAATTGAAAGCCGCTACGAAGAACAATCTTCGTAATTTGATAATGTTAAGTAATTAATCAAACTTCAAAGGATAAATCAATAATCGTAGGCCGCTACGAAGTACAATCCCCAAAATTAGATGCATGTTAAGAAATTAATTGCGTTAAAACATGTCAAATGTACAGATTGATGCACTAAACTGAATATTCCTTTCGGCCCATCAATCTGTACATTGACAATGTTTTAACGCAATTGAATACTTAACATGCATCTAATTATGGGGATTGTAATTCGTAGCAGCCTCCGATTTATCTTTTGAAATTCATGTATTCGAGAAAAAACTGCTTAGCTGTTAAAATGTTTGTGATAGGCTTCTTAATAATGTATTGTCATCCATGATAATCGTTAAATGAAAGAAGGTACTGAGATTTTACTTACTTACTTTTCCTAATATAATCCACAGGAAACATTGTTGCTCAGCATGATTTACTTAATTTTTGAAAACTTGCAGTGGGGATTATCTTCTATTCTTTTGCAATGCCATACAATACTTACAAGGTTGCTATTGCATAATCAAAAGAAATATATTTCATCATTCATAGAGCTACATAAAATCATGCACCCAGATGAGATAGCTAACGTAACTCTTCCAAGAATCGGATTCAACGTGGCTAAAGCTTTGAACTATACATAAAAGTCTGCCTCACTAGTCAAAATGGAAAAATAAGCCCAAAAGACAACATTAATTACAGCTATTCCTAGTATTTTTCGATTTGGGTCATTTTAGTTCCGATCACGTGTTTCAGAGTACTCGCAGTGGTCACGATTTGTGACAATGTATATTTGTTTATTCACGATAGTCAAACGAGATACCACTAGCTCATTATACGCAGTATATTTTGGTACCGGATCTAGTTACATATAACGATTATTACGTAATAAACTAATTAGTAATCATAGACAGGATTGATAATGTGTAATCATTTGGACATTGGTCGTATGTTTCCACGACTAGTTAGGGATGGACATTTAATAAATTATATTTTTGAAGACGGGTTATTTAAAGTAGTCTTTGCCTTTGGATAAATTTTAAACAGTTGTAAAATAAGAACTAATGTGGAAAGGATATTACAAGATTGATGTTTATATAAATGACAAAGATATATGGGAATGTTTGTATAAAAACAATTATTGTAAATCGATTTTCAAAAGAAGCATTGACTATAGTGACAGAGTTCTTTTCAGCACTAGCCCAAATCGTCCCGTGGCGGTCCCACCGCTTCGGGACGATTAATTTATTTATATGTTGGGACGTGTAAAAGTGTGTTTGTGGTTTTTTTTGTTATTGGTTTAGTTAAAGTACGTATAAAGTGACTTTAATATAATTAATAAGAATAACATTTATTTCAGTTATATCCATATTTTGTAAGTAAAGAGTATCTTCAAAACTAGTCTTAGTAACAAAAAAATAAAAATACAAAACCTTAGGGAGTGCTGGGCTGGCAGTCTGAACTACTTAACTGCATACAGTGTAATCCAGCGTGCCAACACAGGGGAGTCCCAGCGGTCCAACAACGCGTTCAGGATCATGTTGGGGCTGTCGTTTTAACCTTTTAAAAAAAGATCTGCATTTTTGGCATATTAAAGTAAATATCAAAAGTATATATATGGATCTTATCCATATCAAAAATTTTTTTCCGAACTAGAATTAACTTAGAAATTAACTGTGCTATTTTGAAATAAATTGAGTTAGCATGTTTATGAGCTAAGCTTATACAAGTTCTTACATACATACCATGAAGTAGCTTGAAGTACTAAGGATTAATTCGCATTTTCATATTATTCATATTTATATCAAGGTAGTAAATATCCCAACATGATTTGAAATTATGTAATATGCACTTGAAGCGTAGCAGGGAGAGAGAAAACATATAATGTCATAAGATTTATAATTAGTCGTCTGTACATAATAAAACATGCATGTTTTATTATGTACAGACGAGTAGATTACGCTATAAAGCTGGAAAATGCAATTTCTTGAACGAATGTTTAAGGTTTATCTGGTTGTAGTTTCGGACAGAGAGGAGGATTCCAGCCAGCGGCCTTATGGCACCTCATGATCAAGAAACCCCATGTAACGAGAAAAGGCGAGGACAATGTAGAAGAGATTTAAAATGTTTATGTTTCAATCACGAGTACATATTGAAAAAAGTTAAAACTAATAAATCTTGAATTCATAACTAGTGACCTACTATTTGATTTTTGACACAAGTACAACACGAACAGCTGACCTATTTTACCAAAAGCTTATTAAAGAATTTTGCGGCAAAGTTATTTCTGAAACCATGACTTGGTCTCTGTCTAATAAATAGTAACGAAAAGAGACGAAGTCTGTGCACTCCTGAACAAGGATAATGCTTGAGACTACAAAAGGCTCTGACTTGCAGTTTTTATTGGTTTCAATGCGACTTTCCAATGGTCTAGTTTAATCGGAAACATGGTATAGAGCAAACGCTTTGAAGTGGATAGGAAAATCATGGGTGATAAAGTGAAATCTTCTCTGTCTGCTCGGTCTAGAGCCCCTTTAAATGAAACTGGGGTCCAATGGTGGGAGCAGTACGGAAGCGAACACAACTGTAAAAATTTAAACGTACAAAATGAAGCTTCCCCGGATGGACATGCTGAAAAGACAGACCAATCTACGTCTAACAACGCATCTGAAGAAAAATTGGTAACGTTCTCAGATCCAAATGCCACGAACCGTACCCAGACACCTAAGGACAAAGTATTGAAAAAATGGAGGGAGGACCAAGCGAAAGCGAAATGCGAGCAAGCGAGGAGGGCCGTGATAAACTCACTGAAAGAAAAATTCGGGGTCGGTCCAAAACACGCTAATACACTTTCTATTCCTGACGCGAATAAAACTGATATTCGTAAAGTAATTCCGTCGATTATTATAACTGGAGACAACGTCGAAGACGCATCAAATTTGAATACCGTCGATCAAGGGAATTTAAATCGTGGAGTGGTTGTTTTTAACGGTGGGTTTTGTTCGGAGGGTGATTCAGGTGTCTGTCACGCGAGGAGGCTTCAGATGGGGCCAGGTGGCGAGGTGGCACAGTGGAAGCCGGCTCCTCGCGGCAGCAGGGCGGGCGCGGCACTACGCGGGCGACCGACCGGAGACATGCCGGTATGTACGAATTGCGATTTGCACATGCACATAGCACGTGGCGGATAAAAGTTCTCTGAAGTTGATTGATCATTAAAAACAAATGACTGTCTGTAACGGTAATCAGGGCACCTTACATTTTAATTCGAAAACGATATGAAATTAAAACACACTTAAAGAAATTCGAACTGATGCGTAAGTGTGTAAATCGCCCGGCTTGCGAGAGGTGCGGGTCTGAGTCCCGCCTGTGGCTGTCCGTTTCTTCTTTAAGTGTGTTTTAATTTCACATTGTAATAAAAATTGCATTGATAATGCTAATTCAAGAAACACATAGTTCACATATAGCATTGACGAGACTTCGATAGGTAATTATATAATATATTTAGTTTATATTTCCAATGGTAGTGTTCACACTCATTTTTATATACGAGTAGCTTCTAATTTAACTACCAACAGCCTGTATATGAATTAAGTGTTGAGCGAATAAGATAATTATTGCGTTATGTAAGTTAATTAAGTGATAATATGAAGAATGTTACCTCGTGACTGGTTTTGCGATGAACCTTGGCCTTAAGTAATACAAACCTAATAAACTACTTATGAATTTTCTACGAGATATTATCCGAATACCTACATACAATACACTAGGATTAGTTTAATTAAAACTGATCCAGTCTTATTGCTGATTATACTATTTCGTTAATTGCCAAATGTATTCTACACGTTTAATTACGCTCTCTTTAACCGTCTTACGGAAATAGCTTCTTAAATTCGTTTTTTTTTAATGCAGGGGTTTGCTCTCATAAAAATACCATTTAAATGAGATTATGCATATCAATAGGTTTAACGATTAAACAAATAGTTTATGTTCAGTGGGACAGGTCGATGGTCGATTTGGGAACGTGCCCCATATTTCAAGCTACTCGCAATATACTCGTAACAAAGACGGGAATATTCCGTAGTCATGCCAACTTGTCCAATCGGGAACAGGGATCTACCCTATTTGAATTTGGAATTCCTTAACGGTATGTCTTCCGCTGATTGGTAAAGTTGCATCGTTGATGTCCTTATAAAGTAGAGCTAGTTTAATTACCTTCGTGGTACCTACTTAAGGAAGGGAAGTTCTTAAGAAAAAGTGACTTTACGTGATGATTGATGAGTTCTTATTGTAGTAGGTACTAGCGGACCCCGCAGTTTTTTTTTATCTCTTTAAAAACCATGCACCGTTACTTCAAGGAATTTATAATAAAAAAAATTGCGAAAACAATTTAGCTGCTCTCCATATTTGAGCTTAGAAATACTTTTGGCGATTTTTTTTTGTATTACAAGAATCTCTCTGCATTTCCACGCGGTTGTCTAATAGAGAATGCCTTTTGGCATTAAGTCCGCCATTTGTACACAGGTGGTGCAATAAAGTTTAAAAATAAATAGAAAAATATATATATTGAGAAGGTAATGCTCAATTCCCTACTAACACAACTAAATTTAGCTTTAAACTCGTAGACGCTCGTAGCCATTATCGTAGCACATAGCAACGTGAAATGTAGACATACAGACAGCATTACATGATTTAAGATGTAGGTATAAAAAAGTCTACATAAATATAAGCCAATACTGAAATGATACCTGAAAATATGCATCGATGTCAACAATCAGTAAAGTTTGCTCAATTTATGTATCCTGCGAAATTATCAGATTCTGAACTATAATAGTTAATTATAAACTTAATTACGACTGTTCGTTAGTGTAATGACGAAGTGTTTGCTTTGCATCCAAAGAAGGCTGAGCCGTTTGTGATTCGCTTGATTTCTCTCCGGTCATGTGGGATTGCCGTGTCACAAAACTATGAGAGTGTTGGAACAGTGAGTGCACCTGTTTATTGCGCTCACACTTGTGCACTAATCTAAACTAATAACAAATATTCGAAGTGGTCGAAATAACTGGGAGGACTGCCATACTAATTATAAACACTCGTTCGTTGCTTATGTATTTTTCCAACGTTCAAACAAAGTAAAGGTAGTAACAATTAGTCAAGTGAAAGTTTACTTTCAGTGTGATAGTTAAAAAAATATACAATGTTCATACTGCGAAACAATCGCTGCTTTCACAATCACACGCGGAAGTTAACATTTTACAAGGCAGGCAATTTAAAGCCCTGTTTCCTGTCTGTGATGTCATTATGAGGCTGATGAAGGCATGACGGACCGGTGCTTTGCGGCCGCAGGCATAATGTTTTGCCGACACGACAGTAGCTTTGAGACACAGTAGAGAAGCTTTAGCAGTATTTAAATTAATGTTTTTTTTTATCATTGTTAAGTATCATATTCAGCAATGTTTGGAAGTTAATATCAAAAACAGCAATCTGATAATTTAATACAACTAGCCTAATAAAATTATAAAAACAGATGAACAAAACAAGGGGGAAAAAAGGATGTTATCTATTTATTGAGAACACATTACATTAAAAATAATAAAAAAGAGTTCAGTACATTGACTGAAACATGTACCCCTCGCATGAAATTATGGAACAAAAGAGAAAGAGTTTCTTACTGATTTTAGCCTCAAAGGCAAGGGTTTTTTAATACAGTTGTTGTCCGATTGAACAGGATACATCCACCATTCTACATTCTGTTCAATTAGACATGACATTAAAGATGGGTATTTAAGGGTCTACTTTGAGGGTCTTTTGGAAGACATTTGTGCTCACGTTAAAAATATTAATGTCTTGATTCATGCTTTTTACTTCGTTTCACGGAAGGATGTGTTTTTGCGATAAACCTGTAAGGGAAATGTTTTGGCTTTACTCGACGAGTAAAGATGAGTTTATTGGTGTGGAGTTGAGTGGATGGGGTTTTGTAGGTTCCACTTTATATCCCCAATGTTAGCATTCTTTCAACAATAATAACATAATATTTATTTTTTGCAGGCAACAGATTATAAAAATACAAGCCTATATTATAAATACTTTACAGACTAACATACACACAAATTATAAAAAATAACAAATACAAAACACAAATCACACGCTTTAGCGAAAAGATGCGTAGCGCGCGGTGTCAGCTGGGAGCCGTCCTCGGAACTTCCTCCTTCATGCAGTTCGCAAGATGGTGGTTTGGTACACTCACCACAATTGAAATTCACTTTGTGGAGAGATTCCAACCGTTCGACCCTCAGGGTGAAGTTGGACTTCTATCGTACATGGTCTACGACGTTCTTGACTTTAGTAGACCAATGTAAGCGGAACACTTAGAGCAGCGTCAAACGTACTTCCGGACACAGCGGGTGTTCAGGACCTGTGGTGCGGTGCCGAGATGGTTCCGGCTAGCGGGCCTCCTCCTCCTACTTTTAACTTTTGTGAATCCCTGCTCGTTGCATTGATTCCTCGGTGGGCACTGATCTTCAATACGCTTCGACGTTGGACCTTATTTTCGTTGTTCACATTGCCACTATCAAAAATATACCTAGTACTTATTTATTAACTCTGTACTCATTGCCTTTTGCCTGCACTACCTCGTCAAGTGTGTAGTGATATGAGTCTGGCACGAGTTATTTAGATTTTAGTTACTGAATTAAGTTATACTGTGACTCTTTGTCGTGAAATGCACAAGTCTCGCTATAATGTACCTACTGTAGTCGTGGGAAACCACATATTGTAAGACCAGTTTGATATTGTTTGCTATTTTTCAGTTAGCCATAATTCTGGAACTTCCTGAAACAAAATTTTCGTTTGACTCATATATGACAGGTCTGCGATACCACGTAATATCCCAATGTTATCCATATTTTGTTATTTATTCATTATAGATAGATATTTTGTTAACGGTGACTAAAGAAATAAATAAAAAAACTCACTCATTTTCTTCTCGTGATTTCATTCCTAAAGCATTTTTCTTGCAGTGTGATGTATTTAAGTTAAGTTTTATATGTAAACGCCACAGAGTTAATGAATCAAAAGTTAAATTTTCCACTAGTCAAATGTGTTCTTGTAAACTTCCGATTAAGCGATATTGCGTTAAATAGTCCTCCATTATCATTATGTTCCATGTCTAAAGAGTAACTGTGTACGTGACTAATGCAACGTATTTTTGGTTTAACGTACTTAGATTTGACTACAAAAAAAGTTTATAGTCTTCATGGTCACTTACATTCAAAACGGTACACTGAATGTAAAAAACCATCACATACATTGATCTGACTCCGTGGTAAGTAGCTAAAGCACTTGTGTTACAGAAATCAGAATCAACAGTGATATTACAAATAAATTTAAATAAGTACAAACAACACCCAGACCAGTACAAACAGACATGTACATGCACACAAATGTTTGTACAGTGCAGGGGTCGAACCCGCGACCTCTTGGTTAATACTCAACTTCTTGACCATTACAACAAAGTGGTCGTCACTATGGTGCATATCCTAGTTAGGAGAATGAACCGATCGTTAGTTTTCAATGATAGAGCATAGTATTAGCTCTTTTTCATTAGTAGGCCCGGTACGTAGTGCTTCATCAGATTTCGTAAACGCTATAAAGTTCAACACATCACACACGGCGGGAAATAAATAAGCATTAGATTTACTTTCATACATCGATCCTTTAAGAAGTTAAGACAGCCGTAAATCTTCATTTATTCACTATATTATTTTTGTTACCGATTAGGCTCGATAACGTCATAAACTTTAGATTTTCAGGTCATTGCACCGTTTCTATCAGCATAATCCTACATATTTCATGTGTTGTTTTCCCGTGGAATTTTTTGCTTAGTGACTTGTGAAAATAGATTTTGTTTACCAGTCATAAAGTTTATAGTTGTCATATGATGATGGTGGAGATAGATGCACACATTATCAAACATCCGAGTCATATCGGCATTTAGCGGATGCAGCGTTGCACTGCTTAGGACTACGGGTCAGTTCATTGGGGTTCATGACCTGGTCAACATGACAAAGTCCAACGGAATGCTAGGATACAGCTAACAGTTCCCGCGATACCGCTTGGTGACAAAAGGGACTCAATTAACCTTTTCGTACGAAACCCTAACCACCAAGGGATTTAAACACGTACGATGCTAACGGTGTCCAACATTAACTTTTTTCAAATTTCATTTCTGTAATATGCAGTTCTTGCTGTGTTACTAAATAGGCAAAAGTACCGTAGGTATGTAATAAACTTTCATCTCTTGCGCCATGCGATGTACCTTCTATCGTTAAAAGTTTAGTAGTAACTGAATTTGTTTGTTACCTCACTGACTTCAATTGCCAAAACGTCAATTGTCAAAACGACTCCTAAGACAACCAATGACATGTCTCTCCAAAATGTGATTTATCCTATCCACCTAATTACTAACTAGTTAATTTCAGACAGCATTTAATTGGTCAAACATACTAAGCGAGGGTTCGGTAAACAAGATTTATAATGAGCACTCGTAATTACCGCTACAATTAGCTGAGTAAAGATCATCGTGAGACCTGTCATGTGGGCACGCCGTGATAAGTTAAGGGTAAGCGTCGAAATTAATGATTTAATTACAAGATAAGTGATTTCGATCGCAAATCGAACCACTCATAAGCAGAAGAAATATCTTTGTGGGGCAACATATCATGAAATCAGAGGAGATAGCTAACGTCGACCTCCAAAGAATCTGGAAATTCCTGTATTTAACAGGGTTTTACTAAGCAAACAGCCAACGCTGGTAGATCAACGCTTCGATCGAAGTGGCAATATAAGCCCAAAAGACAATAAATAATAGATTAAAATGAACAGTAATCGCAAATTGTGTAGAACCTGCTGAACCGGAGATTATTGGTGCCTTTGTTTAAATTTTGGAAGTTGGTTTATATATGGTGAGTTTTTAAACCTGGCCACAATCAATCAAGTTCTATTCTTAGGTAGACATTATGTGATACCTCTACCGGATCGGACTACAAGGAAGAAAGTGGCCTATAATCGTTTAGTTGGTTATTTCGTTTTTTTTTTAAACTTTTAACTAAATAGGTAAATAAAAAAACACAAACCAATTAAATTTCCTCAGCTTATATAATACATAAAGTATACCAATTAGAATAAAATATGTGGAACTATAAAATTATAAAAATGTCACATAATGCCAAAGAAACAACATTAAATATTATTGGTTACTTAATGTTTTGATTAATCGCTTCCCTTTTATGATATACATACACGTTAGGATAGTGTTATCTATTACGGTATCTTAATAACCATCTGTTAAAAAGGCAAAAATGGGTAACCTGGCGTGCTGTTGTTTATACTCATTTCGTTCATTTTGATAGACTTTTGTTTTGTTAAGCACACGGTACTGTTGCTTTTACCAGTTGTCTATCACTATTACGAAATTCACTTCGTGATAACGTTATTAACTAATTAGGAATAACAAATTTGCATTTGCAAATTCTCATTATAAATCTTTTCGTTTTGACTGGTTCAGCAAGTCGCACTTGCAATAAATTTAACATGAGACGAACAATAAATTTAACATGAGACTCGGTAGCACCAGATGGGTCCACCAAATGCGCTCTTTACCAAAATAATGATCAAAAATCTGAAGGCTGACGGAACTGACAAAAAATTAAACAATGAGATCGTCCAATTAACAGACAGTCGACAAACACCTCGCGACCTCAGCTCACGGAACTGACCTGCGATAGCTAATCTGGAGGCCGCGCGGTACTAGGATACTGGGTAGTGGCCAGCATATCAGGCTACTAATTTTTGTAGCAAAATCGCTTGTATCAGAAGCGCATAAGATACCGCAGACGTACCGTGACGTGCTCGCCACCGTACCTGCTTATCGATAGGATTCCGGGTGAGGAGCAGTTGGAACAAGTTTTGGGGAACATTTAAATATTTAGCGGCTGATTTTTCAATAGCATAATAAACAGTTGGACTGTTGAATTTGAACCAGCTTATTTCAGATGTCATTAGTTTTAAATTTCTACATTATGCGATGAGGAATTTTCTAATTTAGCCCTTTTAAAAATTATTCTGTTCGTCAGCGCTAACTGACTATTGAAATTTCAGGGCTAACAACAAGATAGTAATTTTGTAAACCTACTTATGTAGGTAGCTCGGAATTGTGCTAATCACGGACATGATGTGGTGTGTGTATTAATTATAAATCATGCGTTTAGGTAAAGGTCTCTCTGGGCTAAATTCTACTCCAAACTTCTCTACCGATGTCTATCTTTCGCCAGCCAACTCCCTGTTCCTTGCAAAGGCAGCTAAAGCGGCAAACCATTGCTTTAAGTAATTTAATATATACAACAACATCACATCCACTATCTGATCTGACTCCGTGGTAAGTAGTGTAAGCACTTGTGTTCCAGAAATCAGAATCAACAGTGATATTACAAATAAATTTAAATAAGTACAAATAACACCCAGACCAGTACAAACAGACATGTACATGCACACAAATGTTTGTACAGTGCGGGGATCGAACCCGCGACCTCTTGGTTAATACTCAACTTCTTGACCATTAAAACAAAGTGGTCGTCACTATGGTGCATATCCTAGTTAGGAGAATGAACCGATCGTTAGTTTTCAATGATAGAGCATAGTATTAGCTCTTTTTCATTAGTAGGCCCGGTACGTAGTGCTTCATCAGATTTCGTAAACGCGATAAAGTTTTGGAAACAAATGTCCAGATACAACACATCACACACGGCGGGAAATAAATAAGCATTAGATTTACTTTCATACATCGATCCTTTTAGAAGTTAAGACAGCCGTAAATCTTCATTTATTCACTATATTATTTTTGTTACCGATTAGGCTCGATAACGTCATAAACTTTAGATTTTCAGGTCATTGCACCGTTTCTATCAGCATAATCCTACATATTTCATGTGTTGTTTTCCCGTGGAATTTTTTGCTTAGTGACTTGTGAAAATAGATTTTGTTTACCAGTCATAAAGTTTATAGTTGTCATATGATGATGGTGGAGATAGATGCACACATTATCAAACATCCGAGTCATATCGGCATTTAGCGGATGCAGCGTTGCACTGCTTAGGACTACGGGTCAGTTCATTGGGGTTCATGACCTGGTCAACATGACAAAGTCCAACGGAATGCTAGGATACAGCTAACAGTTCCCGCGATACCGCTTGGTGACAAAAGGGACTCAATTACCCTTTTCGTACGAAACCCTAACCACCAAGGGATTTAAACACGTACGATGTTAACGGTGTCCAACATTAACTTTTTTCAAATTTCATTTCTGTAATATGCAGTGCTTGCTGTGTTACTAAATAGGCAAAAGTACCGTAGGTATGTAATAAACTTTCATCTCTTGCGCCATGCGATGTACCTTCTATCGTTAAAAGTTTAGTAGTAACTGAATTTGTTTGTTACCTCACTGACTTCAATTGCCAAAACGTCAATTGTCAAAACGACTCCTAAGACAACCAATGACATGTCTCTCTAAAATGTGATTTATTCTATCCACCTATTACTAACTAGTTAATTTCAGACAGCATTTAATTGGTCAAACATACAAAGCGAGGGTTCGGTAAACAAGATTTATAATGAGCACTCGTAATTACCGCTACAATTAGCTGAGTAAAGATCATCGTGAGACCTGTCATGTGGGCACGCCGTGATAAGTTAAGGGTAAGCGTCGAAATTAATGATTTAATTACAAGATAAGTGATTTCGATCGCAAATCGAACCATTCATAAGCAGAAGAAATATCTTTGTGGGGCAACATATCATGCAATCAGAGGAGATAGCTAACGTCGACCTCCAAAAATGGAAATTCCTGTATTTAACGGGGTTTTACTAAGCAAACAGCCAACGCGGGTAGATCAACGCTTATCGAAGTGGCAATATAAGCCCAAAAGACAATAAATAATAGATTAAAATGAATAGTAATCGCAAATTGTGTAGAACCTGCTGAACCGGAGATTATTGGTGCCTTTGTTTAAATTTTGGGAGTTGGTTTATATATGGTGAGTTTTTAAACCTGGCCACAATCAATCAAGTTCTATTCTTAGGTAGTGTAATGAGTGGCATAAATAAAAAAAACAGGCGAAACGATAAGCACACAGATTTTATTTAAATTAGGCTATAATCAACTATCAAAATACAAATTGGCAGAGTTTCGGCCTATTCAGTGGCTAAGAGGGCAAAAGTGGCTAGACTGAGCTGTCTGGCCGTTATAAGGGCTTGCTCCCACCCAAGGCGCACGGCTAGCGGAAGTTGTAGTGGGGAGCGTCAACTGGCATGGCGGTGGCTTCCTATTGGCTGGCTTGGCTTGGCTTGGCTCGGATTGGCTGGCTTGGCTTGGCTTGGCTAGGATTGGCTATGATTGGCTATGGTGGCTGAGGCTTGGCGTTACATTCGGCCGTCCTGAAACAATGATTGCTCCCGCAATGGGGAAGGGTTGTATTAGTTCTTAAGTAAATCAAAGAGTCTTCGGTTTCCAATTGCTCATCAGAGCTGCTAGCACTGTCAGACATAGGTACGGTGCCAACAACCTTATATGATAGTATTGACTTTAGCTGCACTACTTGTAGAAGCCTGTCTCCACAATACTAAATCTCCCTTTCTATAAACCCGGCTGGGCTTACGCTTTTTATCAAAATCACGCTTCATCTTTTCCCCAGCTTTCTTTAACTGGGTACTAGCTTTTGTACGCCTATCATCAACAGAATCAGTCTCACGGTTTAAGACCTACATCGCAACGAGGCCTAGAGCTCCTTGCAAACATTAAATCCTATAGCTTGTAAGTTGTACTAACGTTAGGCGTGTTATTTATTCTACACAAGACATCGGGCAAGCAGTTAGCCCAATAATTTGTAGCCTCACTAGGATCAGTGGCTCGCAACGCCTTAAGTATGGTTTGATTAGTACGTTCAACTTGCCCGTTAGCTCTTGTACAAGCAATAGAGTGTAAACAAGCATCTACATATTTGCGAATAAAGCAGGTTATTTTAGGAAACTAATACTCTTGTTTTATTAACTCTAAACATTTTTGAAAGCCTACATGTCCGATATTATCGTGGTGCATCTGTGTTATCTTCTATCGAGCCGAAAAAGGGACTTCTAGGCGATTTCCAAGTAATGTTTTACGATATAATCTGTCATTCATTAGTTCATAGTTATTAGTAATACCTGTAGAAGCACTACCACCCTTGAGTTAGTGAATGATACATTTAAGTTTCTCATCTAGTTATTGCACAGTATGAAACCAGTCTGTTATTTAAAGCCGTCTAATGTTCATAGTATATACAACAGGGTTCCTACTCAGCGCGTCTACGTGTTTCATGCGATCCCCCGGCCGGTAATCAATGCTAATGTCGTAGTCTTGTATTGATAACCACCACCTAGCTATACGAAGCATAAGCTCGCGCTTAGTTAAAGTTGCTCGAACCGCTGTACAATCGGTGAATACTTTTACTTGTTTACCTACAATACGAGTATACACTCTGAACCTACGCAATGACTCAACAACGGCAAGAGTTAACAGTTCATAGCTAAGGTACATACTTTCCTCTTTACTTGTAACCCTACTAAAGTGCATAACGGGGCGTAATGTCTCATCGGCTTGTCGTTGTAATAATATGCCTGCAATACCTAACTTACATGCATCCGTATGTATCTCCGTAGGCAAAGTAGGATCAAACAACGCAAGTAAAGGTTTTGTACATAAACACAACCCTAAACCCAAACACTGTTTTTCTTTGTAAAATCGGACAAAGGACGCGTAATATTCTTTATAAATTTGCGAAAATAGCTACGCAATCCCAAGAACTGTCTTATTTCATGAACGTTGGTAGGAGTAGGAAACTGTGACACAACTGTCAATTTAGCTTGACCCGGTTGGATACCATCCGATGATATTTCGTGCCCCAAGTAGGTAATATATTTTTTTTGCAAAAACTCGCATTTACTCATATTAAGTTTAAGATTTTCAGATCTGAGTTTACAACGAACTTTTTCTAATACAGTGAACCCCGATGCAACGTCACAAGAAGGTAGTAAAATGTCATCAAGAAATGCTAAGACATTAAATTCGTGCGAAAATCTATTCGGGTCATCGATATGACCGGTGTGTGATAAAGTTTTCGAACTACCCCCGCAGTATTCTTTTTTTATGGAATCAACTATTTTATTCATCAACCGCATGAAGACAGACGATGCATTTGCGAGACCAAACGGAACGCGTGTATACTTGAAGTGATCTTGAGGTGTAACAAAAGCAGTCTTATGTGTGTGTTCAGGGCTTATTTTAAGTTGGTGGTAATAAAAGCCTGCTAATTTTGAGACCTGACCATCATTTGTGGCAACGGAAATCTGTCTTTGACTGTGATGGAATTAAGCGCCCGGTAATCTACGCAAAGCCTATAATCGCCGTTCTTTTTCTTTACCGAAATTACTGGAGAAGCGAAACTGGACTCGGATTCTTTGACAATACCCGCATCTAATAGTTAGGATACTTTCGTTTTAACTTTCGCCTGCTCCCTGTGCGACATATGATAAGGTTGTCTATATATCGGCTGTGAATTTGTTAAATTTATTTTCATGTGTAATCAGTGCACCCTAGTTCGTTTGTATTACTTGTCAAACAATCATTGTAATCGGTTAATAAATTAATTAAATGATCATAATCGTTTTTATTTAGTGGTCCTGTCTTAATTTTATTTATAAACCCCTCCTATGGTACTAATATAGGCTAAGCTCGTATGTAAGACCGTTGAAACAATATTTTGGCTGATGCTAATGTAATAGTATGGCGAGCTAATTATGGCTGATGGCTTGAGTGGCAATGGCAAAATACTATTGGCTTTTTTACTGACCTGTGTATCAGCAAGAGACGTGGCGTCGCAGCTGTCTGCTCTGGTCAGCACCTCGCCGCGCTGCCAGACGATCTTCCTGGTGCCAGTGTTGACGATCTTGATGTAGCCCGTTGAGCCACGCAACAGCGTAGCAGGGATGGAGTAGGATACGCTTGATAGCTCGCAGTGTTACGGCCGGGTGACCACATCGTTATCCTCGTCGTTGTCTTCTATGTAAACCTTAATGATTGATGTCCCAGGAAGAAGGCATTCTTTGCATGTAGTGACAACCTTAAATCTTTCGCGTATTTCCGTTACGTTCATACGTTTCAAAAAATCTGTGTCTTGCAGGTGAAATGCCTTGGTAGCGTCGTTCCATCCATGTATCTCACCCAGTTGGTTAATCTTTTTGAGTCACGCAGTTACTGCTGTACAATCGTCGCTATCCGAGTCAAATTCAGGTATGAGGGATGCTGCGCGGTGCACCTTTATTTTGATGGCTGCGGGTACTTCTTCGTTCAGCTCACGCATGGCCTTCTGCACCTCGTCCTCCAAAAGCCTTCTCAGATTCTTCCTGGCTGGTGGTGTAACTTCTTCGGAATCCTCTTCTACGTTTTCGCTGCGAGTCGGTGAAGAATCAATCCACCCAGAAGGGCGAACAGGCCTTCCGTTTTCAGGTATATCGGTGTGATTGCGCTTCATGGTCGAATATTTTTATTTATCCCACTTCTGAAGTGTAATGAGTGGCATAAATAAAAAAACAGGCGAAACGATAAGCACACAGATTTTATTTAAATTAGGCTATAATCAACTATCAAAATACAAATTGGCAGAGTTTCGGCCTATTCAGTGGCTAAGAGGGCAAAAGTGGCTAGACTGAGCTGTCTGGCCGTTATAAGGGCTTGCTCCCACCCAAGGCGCACGGCTAGCGGAAGTTGTAGTGGGGAGCGTCAACTGGCATGGCGGTGGCTTCCTATTGGCTGGCTTGGCTTGGCTTGGCTCGGATTGGCTGGCTTGGCTTGGCTTGGCTAGGATTGGCTATGATTGGCTATGGTGGCTGAGGCTTGGCGTTACAGTAGACATTATGTGATACCTCTACCGGATCGGACTATAAGGAAGAAAGCGGCCTATAATCGTTAAGTTGGTTATTTCGTTTTTTTTTTAACTTTTAACAAACCAATTAAATTTCCTCAGCTTACATAATACATAAAGTATACCAATTAGAATAAAATATGTGGAACTATAAAATTATAAAAATGTCACATAATGCCAAAGAAACAACATTAAATATTATTGGTTACTTAATGTTTTGATTAATCGCTTCCCTTTTATGATATACATACACGTTAGGATAGTGTTATCTATTACGGTATCTTAATAACCATCTGTTAAAAAGGCAAAAATGGGTAACCTGGCGTGCTGTTGTTTATACTCATTTCGTTCATTTTGATAGACTTTTGTTTTGTTAAGCACACGGTACTGTTGCTTTTACCAGTTGTCTATCACTATTACGAAATTCACTTCGTGATAACGTTATTAACTAATTAGGAATAACATCATTATAAATCTTTTCGTTTTGACTGGTTCAGCAAGTCGCACATAAATTTAACATGAGACGAACAATAAATTTTATATGAGACTCGGTAGCACCAGATGGGTCCACCAAATGCGCTCTTTACCAAAATAATGATCAAAAATCTGAAGGCTGACGGAACTGACAAAAAATTAAACAATGAGATCGTCCAATTAACAGACAGTCGACAAACACCTCGCGACCTCAGCTCACGGAACTGACCTGCGATAGCTAATCTGGAGGCCGCGCGGTACTAGGATACTGGGTAGTGGCCAGCATATCAGGCTACTAATTTTTGTAGCAAAATCGCTTGTATCAGAAGCGCATAAGATACCGCAGACGTACCGTGACGTGCTCGCCACCGTACCTGCTTATCGGTAGGATTCCGGGTGAGGAGCAGTTGGAACAAGTTTTGGGAACATTTAAATATTTAGCGGCTGATTTTTCAATAGCATAATAAACAGTTGTTGAATTTGAACCAGCTTATTTCAGATGTCATTAGTTTTGAATTTCTACATTATGCGATGAGGAATTTTCTAATTTAGCCCTTTTAAAAATTATTCTGTCCGTCAGCGCTAACTGACTATTGAATTTTCAGGGCTAACAACAAGATAGTAATTTTGTAAACCTACTTATGTAGGTAGCTCGGAATTGTGCTAATCACGGACATGATGTGGTGTGTGTATTAATTATAAATCATGCGTTTAGGTAAAGGTCTCTCTGGGCTAAATTCTACACCAAACTTCTCTACCGATGTCTATCTTTCGCCAGCAACTCCCTGTTCCTTGCAAAGGCAGCCAAATCGGCAAACCATTGCTTTAAGTAATTTAATATATACAACAACATCACATCTACTATCTGATCTGACTCCGTGGTAAGTAGCGTAAGCACTTGTGTTACAGATATCAGAATAAACAGTGGTATTACAAAAAAACTTAAATAAATTCATATAACATCCAGACCAGTGCAAACAGACATGTTCATGCCCAAAAATGTTTGTGCAGTGCGGGGATCGAACCCGCGACCTCTGGGTAAAAGTCAACTTCTTGACCGTTACACCAAAATAGAATAAATACATTTTATTACAATTCAACAAGTGAATTTAAATGTATGTTTATTTATTTTAAAGGGTCCATACAAAAGTACGGTTAACTTAACTGACTTTTCCTCCGCTGTTTGTTTGTAGATGTGAACTGTACATTTTAAAAGTTTCAAATTGCGGTTTGATTTCCAAATGTTAGTTATGTTTATCAGCAAACATTACTGATTATTTATTTCATCCTGGATCTCTGTGTTAGAGATACCTCGTTTTTACCATTAAACTTTTTTGGTATTATATACCTTAAAATAATATAATACGGCACATATATTTATTGCACGTGAAGAATGAAAGTGGGTGTGATATGCGCATGAATTCGACTAAAATGTCTAATCGTTCAACTTCCAACTCGATAAGACTGTGTGACAGTATTATAGAAGGGAGTGATTTTATTATCTCAATCGTATGCGTTGGATAAATAATCAATATTTATCCAACACTATCAGAATATTGTTTACTATGTCATTATCTTCTGAACAACAAGTTAGTTAATGCTTATGGAGTTAACCCCTATAGTGCATCTACACGATTAAAGAATCAGATCGATACAAAGTCCAAACTACTCAAGCATACTATGCATATAATTTACATTGTTGTGAAATCGAAATAGAAATAGTATCTTTTGTAGCCAAAGCGAAGTTCACCAAGTATTAAAAATGCACTTTAAGAGACGAAATAAGAATATAATGTTCGAGATTACCTGTGGTATAATACCTACTTATTCACCACCAAGTAAGAAAGAAAACCAATACACAAATCACATCCAATATGTACTTACTCGTGAATGGTATGGCAGGCATTTCATCATCAGGATTAGCAAATAATATTTAACAAAACTAGTAAAAACATGTTTAAAAGAAACATGTTAGAAGAATTGAGCAAAAACTTTTCGTAGTCACCTGGCTACGACAACGGTACGGTACGTCTACGAAGTAATCCTGCTACGGCTATGGTTCCTGCTACGAATTTATGTCTATGGTCTACAGTGTCAGTCGCCTAGTCTGTAGTAATTTGACGAGCATACTCTTAATTTCATAAAGTTTAATTATTAAAATCATTTAACCGTTTATAATTGTATATTCACAGCTTTAACTTTATTTTAAAACGGCAATAACTATATTTTAAACAAGCTGATTTCGAAGACGTTGTCCTGTCCGTTGTTTCATTTTTATTTTTTCTTCGTAAGAACCATCCCCGTACGTTAAGAACTATAATAAAAAAAGAATTAACCACATTGGTCCAGGCGTTCTTGAGTTATGTGCTTACCAACACATTTTGCGATTCGTTTTTATATTTAAGATTCACAGCATAGCAAAGGTCACCCAAAGTCAGAAAGAAAGAAAGGAAGGGTTTGATAAGTGACTTAAATGAAATTTTCAAAAGCATGATAAGCATGTACGATGGAATTAAAATATGACGTAATCAAGTATAATGTCAAGTCCTAGTTTATCGAGCTTCGATATTTAGTAAACAAAACACGGTCGTTACCAAGCAGACATCCATTATAGAGCTGCTCGTACAAGACTAGCGTACAAAAATACTGAAGCAAGCAAAACAGTGATATTCATGTTGGCTGGCGGTTTATGTGAAAAAATACGATGTTAAAGAGGTTACGATGTGCGTGCCGACCTAAATAAAATATTTGGGGTACCGAAGAGCGACTGAAGAAGAAACGTAGACGATGAAAAAATGGCAATGCCATTAAGTAATTATGGGATTTACCGTTTGTTACTAACGGCTTAAGTTATAACAAGCGTCTACTTGTTATCGCAGAACGCCAAAGATAAGCAATGAACGAAAACAAAATTACAAATATAATACATTTCGTACACACGAGGTGTGCGTGTTTCGAATAAAGAATATCTCTCGATTAGGACAAAAACAAGCCTTCACTGGTACAAAAAACGTATACTTAATTAACCAAATATTTATTATGTACTTTTATTCGGCTTATTTATGTGAACATGTGAACGCAGGGAGTAGTGTCGTACTATAGTGTACACGTACCTTAATCAAACTAGGTTCATAGCTTTAAATATTCATATCCATAGTATGATAAAATATATACTGTTTAAGTATAAAAATCAATCATTAAGAATTCCATTGGATGAATAAACTACGACTTGTCTAACTATTCAAAATGCAAGCTTTAGTTGAACCAACCAAGAAAGCTAAGGCGGTAAATGGGGCGGGGGCATGCCAAAACAAAACAAAAACTCTTGAGCGGGCTAAAGTTACACTTCGCGTAGTCCATCACTCGATGCTACAATCGAGTAATCTACTCGATTACCCACCGATTGCCCACGATTCGAGATCGGCGGTAAGCACCAGTTGGCACAATCGATAGTCCATTCCCATTTTTTCGAACCCGTTTTTTTGCCAATTTGAAAACCACTGACACGTTATTTTAGCCGCCATGCTGAGGGGTATTGCGAGAACATATCGTCCGTCGCGGCCGATAGATGCTGCTGTCAGCAGTATGCAGTCGTTTCTGTTCGATATCGTCGACTGACATCTAAACAAAATGCTCAGCTCAATTTATCTTTTTCTAGATCGCGTCCGCTGCGTCCCGTAAGCCGCGTCTGAGAGTACGTCGTCAACTTTAGGCTCTTAAATAAGTTACACAGAGTGGGTTCCGATATCTTTGACAATGGGTGGATGGGTACCTTTGACACATGGAATAAAACTATATTTACGAGCGCCAAGTTTGCAAGCCAGGATGCGACATGCGAGAACGTCACGAAACGCGGAAATACGACGGTAACGAACGATTTCTATTCATGACAATTTTATGTTGGGACTTCAGACAATGATGTATTCGATACGCAAATTCGATAACTTGGAGCCCTACGCGACGACGGTTTGAATCGTGATTTATGATTTTGAAGAGCAAAAAGAGAATTTACTAACAACAGCCTGTTATCATGTTGTTGTAGGCACGATGGTAAAAATATGGAAGTTTAATTATTTGAATAGAAGGTGTCAGAAACTTACAGGGTTAACCAGAATCTTTGTGACTTGAGCTAGTTCCTAAGTTGAATAAGTTACTTACATTATGTAATGAACTGTTAGGAATTCCTTATTCAGCGCAGCGTGTTGACGGCCCATCAACGCCAGTTTTCAGTCACTTCTAAAGCGATAACTTAAAACTTCGATAGTATTTCCGGTCTGTAATTTAATTACTGGCATTCGTTATGGCAGTTTGACACTAATGAGTGGAAGTTTGCCGCGGGCCTGCCTTTCGCCGCCGAATTGGCAACTTTGAATCTTTTGCAGCTTAGTAATTTTCCGGTTGATCATTTCCAGTCTGTAAACTTCGATGAGCCGTTTAGTGCATGTCCAATGTACTGTTAGTATAGCTTTGCCTATTTCTTTATATTATTCGTTGTGGCTGTATACCAAAATAAGAAATTAACAGTGCAGTCCCAATAGCAAAAATCGGTCAGATTAAGTTTTATATGTGTTTATAAGAGCTATGTACTTACAAAGATAAATTATCCAAATTCCATCATGTTAAACATAGGTCTTAAAAGTGACTAATAAAAACTCATTTGTTGTTCGGGAAAAGGTCATATGGGTTATAGCAAAATACATCTATCAAAGTCCACTGCCGTCCGGAAAATATTCGTAGCCGTCGAAGTAAGTTTGTTTTGCAAGGGTAGTTCCGATTTCGGAATTTGCGTTCGCAGTTTTCATTATTCGGCAAGATTATCATTTGGCAGTAAACGTTTATTGTGCCCCAGTTTGTTGTTTCCCTGCCGAATGGCACGCATAGAGGCTTTACTACGATTCATCCGTTTTTTGCTTTGCTTTATTTTATTTTTAACTAGAGGCCGCCCGCGACTTCGTCTGCGTGTTCTTCAGTTTTTTATCCCCTTGGGGGCTGAATTTATTAAAAACATTATTTAGGCGGGGCTTACCTGCATGCTAAATTTCAGCCCGATTCGTCCTGTCCTGTGGTATGAGTGGCTTTGCGTTGATAGAGCACATTGTCAGTCAGTCCTCAACCTTTGAGTTTAATATGTATTTATATGACTGAGAGTGTTGTAAACGTTGTAGATAAATATCTCTATAATAACAATAATCTCGGCACGGCACCGCCAGGATCTGATCAGCAGCTACGCGGCGAAATACGCTCAACGCCGCTGTATGTGTCCTGTTTACATTGGTCTACGAAGGTCAAGGAAGCCGTTGATCATGTACGAAGAAAGACAAACTACACCCTGAGGGTCGAACGGTTGGACTATTGCCACAAAGTGAGTTGTAATTCGTTTGTGGTGAGTGTACCAACCCGCCATCTGGCTACCTTCATGAATGAAGACTTCTGGTCGCAGGGAATCGTTTATCTGAAAATTCCGGGGACGGCTGTGAAAATCGTGACGCGTGTGTTTTTCGTGTTTTGATTTGTCAGTTTTTGTTAATTTAATTCATTATATTGTATGTATGTTAGCCTTAAAAAAAATGAATTATTATAGTCATAACTATAATCAGAAAGCTTCGAACTACTAAACTATCGGGAGATACACGAGTCAATAGACATATGCTGTCGTGGGATATTTTTTATATAATTTTTAATGACATTTCCGTCAGACATGACTTCTGTGAAGCTTTAACCATTAAGGTAGCACACGCGACGGAAGCTTAAAAATGGAGTAACTTCTACCGTGTCCCAATATTTCCTTTTACTGCTCTGCTCCTATATATATATATATATTTCAGGCCACACAGCCCATATAAGAGTAGTTAGTAACAAAGTTCTTAGCCTAGGATTAGTAGCACAAAATTATCTAAAATCTAAACAAAAACGCCAATCACTGCAGCGCCATCCCACTTGAGATGGCGCAGCAGTGATTGACATGAGAACAATCTAGCCTACTTGAAATCATGTTTAGGATGCTGTTGGTACTGCCGCGCATTCTGTGGACTAGAGACGCGCACCGTTTCCGCATTGTAGCGTAAAAACAGTCCACACGGTACTCTGCGAACACCCAGAGGCACTACAGCAGCGCGGCAGCCCCAACTACACCCTAAACGCATTGTTGAACTGGACACGGAGGGCACTGTAGGACTTTTTATTGTATTCAGCCCACAGACTACACATGTAACCGAAAATGTGTGTAATGTGTAATGTAAATGTGTGTAATGTTGGTACAGTAAGCTCTAAACAGAGTGATTTTAACCTGTGCTGTACATCGTGAGAATCTGCGATCTATCATATTTGCCCTGACTGCCAGCGCCCTCCGCTCCCTTTCTATGTCGTCATCATCTCTAGAGGTCAATATGGTTCCCAAGTATTTAAAAGCGTGCACTGTTTGCAATGCCTGACCATCAAGCCTCACATTTGGGTACTCAGCTGTTGTCTTACCTCTAGCCACAAAAACCATGCGTACACTTTTCGCCGCATTGTACCTCAGCCCATGTCGCCTAGCATAAGCTTCACAGACTGAGATCAGTTTTCTAATTCCACATACTGTACATTTAATGTACCGTGATGAAAAGTAATAGTCCTCCTGGCCGAAACAAATATTGCGATGCTCTGTAAACTGAATGTTATTTTATTAGGTAAATTACATTTGACAATACTTAAATAATAGCTTAGCTTAAACATTCTTAATAGAAATTGAGAATGGACAATTAAGTTTATTTTTTACGGTTATTTAAAATTATCAACTCCCATTTTATTAAATATTTTTGCCATTACTTTTGTCAAACATGACAACATCAAGACATAGCTTTTATAAGAAATAACTCACTTTCTGAGTGACAAGGATATCTGCTATCCTGCAGTTATAAATACAAATATTGTCTTGTAGAGTAGAACCTTTGAATACAAACATTAATATTTGCTAGCGGGCCAATGGAAAAGATACGGATAGCAAATTGAACAGATAGATTACACTGTCATTAGCACAGTGATCTTTTGTTGAGCGCGCGGCGCCTTTTCATAGTTCCTTTTCTATCAAATCAAATTGTTGTTTGTAAACATTGAGCCTTTTTCGCTATTAAAAATACTCTCATAGACCAATTCAAATTTGTTTGTTAAACAACCACTTTGTTTAGGTACATACCTGTAAGAATGTCTATCCGAAATCACCCTTACAAATATTTGTTTCTTCGGTTTACGCGAACAGTAGACATTGACAAATAACGAGAACTGCATGCGCGCCTATTATGGGGCTACAGTGACCACGGACGCTGAAAAGGGTCCGAAACGTCAGGTTAAAACAAAATGTAAATAAATCGCGAAATAATCCGTAAAAAGCGTATCATTTCAACACCCTTACAAAGTTATATACAAGAAAAGGATTAGTCTGATAAATTAATGAATCGCTGCTTAGTACCTACAAGCGAAGCTTGACCAAAACATCTCCATTAATTTCAAATGGATTCATCAGGCTCCTAAGTATATAGGTTACTGCCTCCTCCGAAATTTTGTTTTATAATACACAAACAGTAATAATATTTTGCGTTAGAAATCATTAAGAAATTAGTCGATAAGATACGCATCAAGTCAACGCCCGGATGATGGCATGGACCAATACCCGTTTGCGTCATTCATTGACTTTTAATCGAGCTTGGATATTATTGTTACGTACATATTGTTTTAAGTATTAACAAGCAGGTATGTACAGTAATAGGTTCTAGTCAAGGCGCGTTAACACATAATGCCCGTTTTGCACGTCCGTTATAACGTGTATGGTAAGTGGTACCACATTGAACCAGGTAAATTCAGAGGCTCACAATGTGCTTATTTTTATAGAAGGTTTTTTTCTATAGATATATAATTTATTTGGTTACAATTCTTTTAACATCTTTTTCCTTTATTTACTTTCGTTTCAGTATAAAAAATATTTTCTAAAAAATGAGATTTGGTTCAATGAGGACCTCAGGGCATACAGATTGAACCAGGGTCAGGCCTCTCTCACTCGATGTACTTGCGCGCGGTAATAGCCTACTCTCACCCGCACCGACGTCGGTGCGAATTCAGTGGGTTGCCAACAACCGTCGGACGCGCTCATGACGCACTATAATTATTCGTTTTACGCTTACGATCAATTTAGTTTTCATACGAACCAAATAAGTAATCTGTGCTTGTTAAACGTTAGCTTTATTTAAGAAAAATGACTTCTGGTGGTGGAAATTTGTGCTGTTGATGGGTGTAGGTCGAATACTAAGATAAATAAAACGCTTTCTTTTTTTAGTCTACCAGCTAATGAAGAAAACGTCACGTGGTCTCGCGCAGCTGCAAAGCAAAAGTGACTTTATACTCAGAGCTGCAGGTGCATTAATGCGGCAGAAAAAGTAGTCTATTAACGCTATAGGTATCGAAATTTTTCTATGGAGTGATTTATCTGTTACGTAGTAACTATTTAGTAATCAGTGCCAGGGTATGGTTCACATTGAATCTTTCCAATATAGTAAAAGACTATTCGTGTATTATGTATAATTTAAACAACTGATTTCAAATCAAATAAGCCGTATTTATTTTTAAATAACATTAATTCTTAGTGTTTTCTAAAAGTTTCCCCTGATTTGTGCAGTTTTAAAGCATTTTATTCGCCGAATGTCCACCTATTTTTCTCACAAGTAAGCGCCTTGTTTCGCGCTATTCTACAACAAATAAAAATAATTTTAAAAACTTTACTCAATTAACGACCCGTACAGAAGAACCTTGGTTAAATATGTACCACTCTATAGTGGCTTAATGTGAGATACACCACGTTTAGATAATTTTTAAATAAGTTTTTTTTTCTCTTTATTATCATTTAAATAACCGTTACATTACAAAACACTTAACTAACTTACTTAGTACAAGAAAACCACGAGGGTTTGTAAAAAATTATACTAAGGGTTACAAATAAAGTTAATAAATAAATAAAAACAAGAATTGGACAAATAATATAAGCCGTTTGGTTAATATATTAATAATTTAATTATTGCTGATTACCGGAAAGAGAACCAAGAAAGTGTTACTTAAGCTTTGATTTAATATTTTTAATAGATAAATTATCTCGTAATTCTGTTGGTAGTTTATTTATTAGGCGAGTCACAATAAAATCAGAGGTTCGCCTACCGTAGTCATTATTTACGCGAGTCGAGCTGCATCTCAACTCACGCCGAGCTACCGATCGTGTGTATACAGGGTTGTTTGTCTGTGGCTGATTTTTATACGTTTTGAAGAACAGTTTTTTTAGCAAAATGAATTTAACTTGGATTTGAACAGTTATTACTTTACAATATTTAAAAAGGCCGGAATAGTCATCACAATATTGTTGTCTGATTCTTTTTGGTACTATATTCTTTAGTATTCTTACTTGAAGATCGTATATTTTATTTAAGTATGTATTATAGGTGCGTCCATAGCTGCATAAACCGTATTGGATGTACGATTCCGCTAGAGAATTATACAGCATCATCTTCACAATGTACGGGATCCTGTTTTTAAGAATAATTATGTTTGCCAAAAACTGTCTCAACTTATTACACACATGTTCAATATGATTGTACCAGTTAAATTTATTGTCAATCTGTAGACCTAAATATGTTTGGCAATCTACTATTTCTACGGGAGTACACATACAATTAATCGAAACAGAAGAGTAAAAAACACTTTGATTTTCACAGACAAAGTCCAAAGAGCAATAATCACAAATACAATATATAAATTTTAATCTGATGTATTTTGTATTTTTAACCCTCAAACCAATCTCGTAAACAATGGTATTTTATTTACTAGATAACAGTACAACACAGCGTAAACATAAAAAATACAATAGTATTTAAAAAAAAGTCAAACTCAATAAAATTTGTAAAACGAACGTTATACTCGTATGTGACCCCAAGAAGTGTATATATAATACTAGCTGACCCGGCAACCGTTGTTTTGCCATTTAATTTTTTTTTATCACTTAGAGGTATGAAAAATAGATGTTGGCCGATTCTCAGACCTACTCAATATGCTAACAAAATTTCATGAGAATCGGTCAAGCCGTTTCGGAGGAGTATGGCAACGAAAACTGTGACACGAGAATTATATATATTAGAAGAATCTTATTTTAATTATTAAACTGTGCCCATTGTACCAATGGCGCAATAGCTCCAGAATGATTTTACCGATTTCCATTGATGGCCATTTTATACATACATTTGATCATCATCTAATTTCAAAATGGCTATCAGTAACATGAATTTTTTATGAACTGTTCACTTTTTACCCGACTACGGCGAAGCAAAAGGAGGGTTATGATTTTGACCTGTATGTATGTATGTATGTATGTGGGTATGGATGTTCATCTGTTCCCTCGTAACTTCTAAACTACTTATCAGAATTCGACAAATGACATATCATTAGAAGTGTCTTAATTGTCCGCTGGTTATAGGCTATATGGGATTTCACAAATTCTAATGTGGCGCCCTCTGGCGGACAAAACATACGAAGTAAAAAAATAAAGTTAAGATAAATATGCCGTGTTTGGTATCATTTGAAAGCGCTTTACTTGTACATTTTGAATATATATATATATATTACTAGCATTTGCTTGTGACTTTACCTGTATTCATGGGCTGATTGTATTTATATAATTCACATCTTTTTTACCCGACTATATATGTGGCTCTTAGCAGAGTAAGATCCATAGATGGATTATGGATTAGTTCACTGGAATCTAGCAAATTACTAAAGAATCCACATGACCAAAGATCGTTCGAGGAGTTGGAAAGATTGAGAAATCAATGAACCCAAGATTAACCTATTTAGAACTCCAAAATATGTTAAATAAAAATAAAGTTTAAAAACTAACACCCGACTACTTAAAAACACGCTCTAAAAAGTACGAAACAAGAAAACACTCTCCAATGAAATTACTTAGTATGTACAAACTATTAAATATTTACCGTTATTAAATAAACTAACTTACACATATTATTATATTTTAATATATTTTCAATTTATGATATTGATAGAAAAATGTTTTAAGGATAAAGCCGTGGTCGTATGCCATAAGAATAATAAATTAAAAAAGTGGTATACGACCACGGCTTTATCCTTAAAACATTTCTCTATCAATATTATAAATTGAAAATATATTAAAATATAATAATATGTGTAAGTTAGTTTATTTAATAACGGTAAATATTTAATAGTTTGTACATACTAAGTAATTTCATTGGAGAGTGTTTTCTTGTTTCGTACTTTTTAGAGCGTGTTTTTAAATCTGAAGGGTAGGTAACTCCCATGTAATTTATTAATTAGCTAGGTACGGTACGTAATAGTACATTATGATACAAGTGTGTAATGTTGGTGATTACCGCTGAGGCGCCATTGAGACCCGAGCCGTCAGGTGAGGGTCTTAAGAGAGCCGAGGACGGTAATCATCAATACACACGTGTATCATACGACGTTTTTCAACACACTTGCGAGGAAAAAACAAACATGTATTGCATTGCATAAATCGTTTAATTAAGTATGGGAAAATTGGGAAATGGCGCGCAAATTTTTTTTTTGCACTCGCCAAATGTAAGGTGATTGATTACAGCCATACAGCCTACTTCAAAATGATAATTTTAGTGATAAAATGCAAATATTTTATAAGAAATTATTGTGAATTATAAATAATTTGATAATAATAAATGTTTTTTCGTCTTAATTAGTGACACATTTATTTATTTCAAAAATGTAAATGGATTTTGGTGGCATAAAACCTCTTTGTTGTTACAAAAAAAAACTGTATTACCCAGTTAAATTGAAAATGCTCTGTTTACTCGCATATAATTTGCAGTTAGGTACTAACTTAACTTTGTAGGGATCATTCTATTATGCACTAGTGTGTAATATTATTATGCACGTGTATGTTATAGTTCGGTTTATGGCCCTAAGAACGATAGAATAAGGCTCACTTTACGAGCAAGTGTGTTGAAAAATATTTTTAAGTCGATCTCCTCACTCAATAATTTTTATACATTTTCGTATTATAAAGATAATGTTGCTTTTTAAAAATCTAAATCTCTCTGTAGGTATGAACCAGGGAAATAAAAAAAAGCTGCCAAAGCGAACATCCCTTTACAAAGATTGCACAAAATGGTGCTTTTCTCTTTTTAGACCCTTATCACCGTTTCGAGGTCAGCTGATAGTCGTAATAAAAACAAACCGGCACCCGGCGCTGCACTGCAAATAAAAACACTGATAAGATATTAAATGCATGCACTGCGCCCATTTCCAGCACTTTATTTTTTATCGGCGCAGTCAAAGGGGTTAAAGAAACGTCTCTCGGGCTCCTTCGTTTGTTTTAAATATTTACAATTACAAAAGTTAAGTTAGTAAATAAAGACGTAGGTACTTATTGCTATAAATTTTGCGTATCTTGGTAGAAAAATACATTGATAGTGTACATAATTTACTGTAATCGGGTACTATCTTAAAGTTTTTATCGGTCATCGAACTTCCGCTCATCGCGGGCGCGCATGACGTCAACGATGAACATTAGAAAAGAGGCTTAAAATTGATATTATTTTCCATGTGCAGAAAAAAACAAACGGGTGACATGCAAAGCAACGCAAAAACCAACGAAAAAATCTTTTACTCATAGAGTTCGGCAGAATAGCACTACATATTTTCTTAATTGTATGCATAAGCCGCAACGAACCATTTTCCGAAAATTGCAGTGCTGCAATTTTGCCCCGACTGCAATTTTTAGAAAAACAGATATCGTCGGAATAAATTTGGAAAGCTGCCTCTTTTTCTAAGGATTGTAGCAGACCAACCCAGTTTGGCATCTGGAAACGTTACAATTGTAGATTTTCGTTAGGGATTCGTTAATGGGTACTAGGTATACAAGTATACTCACTTCTGGCCGTAACATAACATAAATTAAAAAAATATATACTTCAATTCATTGAAGTGTAAAAATGCTATAGCTTCAATCCCACCTTAATGATGACGTGACGTGAGTCACGAAAAGGTAGGTAAGCAGATAATTCTAGTATATGAAATGAATAAAAAACAACTATTTATCAGTGCTTAGCTACGAACCTGCTTAATACTGTGTAATAAGTATATCGCAACATATAATTTTATGTATAAAAATGTATAGGCAAAAGTGCGCTTTAGATAACAACCTTAGGTACCTACCTAGGGTTTCATCTCAAAGCTGAGAATTACTCGTATTTATAGCTATCAAGGGTCTCATTTTAAGTTATCATCTGCTTGGCTCCGAGTAGGTACTCATATTCTTTTGAAGACAAATCCAACTATAAACACTTAAAAGTATTCAACATTGTATTGCTATTATTCTGAATCCAATATTCCCTTCGCCAATTATATTATGCGACCACTTTTCGCAAGTGGTGTTCCTATCAGGGTAGTTACAGGTACAGATAAACACTATCGCTAATGTAAACTCCACACATCGGCCAGAAAGAGGGTGTCCACTGAGCCATGACGTTATCAACCCTCACAGAATAATTCGTTAATTTTTAAACAGTATACTCACCTCCCTCGAGTCCTGAACACGGGTACGTCAAATAATTTTTTTTCATTAATTTCCTTATATTTTTTAACCGCAAATTATCACTGGCACATTGCCAATGCTTAAAAGAAGGCGTTCCTCTCTTGTTTATATTTAAAAAATAGTAATAAACCTCATATTTTGTTGTTATGAGGAACTCATTTTTTATCGATGAAACATAACCATGCGTTATCCTGATTGCGTTGCTAGGATACACAGCACTAAACGCTGTATTAATCGCACGAACCATGGATATTTTTGTGGAATTCAGCGGTGACCTATGGCTTCAGCGAATTATACTGAATAAATAGGTAAGACTTCATTCATGTTCCATGTTCATGGTTGCTTGAGAAATTACGTGTTGTTAGGAAAGCATTTTGTTTACGTGAGCCCAGCTTGTGAAGTACAAGGTTAAGTTGGAGCTATTTCCATACATTAGTGCTTGGGTAATTGACCTGATGTGTACCTGACCTACATCGTCGTAAAATTGTTTAACTGATAGCTAACAAGGCGTTGTTTACTCTCTCGATAGGATTTTCAGAGGTATAAATGCTTTGAGCAGAATGTAAGAAATGGAAAATACGTAAAGGGTTGCAGTCGTTCATATTGAAGGCACTACGTACCTAAAATCCTAAGTAATTTTATGGCTATTTACTTGATTCTTAAAAAAAAAACATCAAAACGACCTTACTCTTTATTTATCTCTTATGTAGGTACTCAGGCAGGCAGGCGGTCCTTTCTTTGAGATCATTATTAGGTATTTATCTTACAAACTCGTATTGCATCCAGGTTTTTCGCAAAGGGACTTACTACTTACTGCGGACATTGGTCGTTGTCAACTGCACTTGAACTATAAGTAAACAACCGACGATCCAAATGTGCAGCCAGGTACTTACATGTAAAACACGAATAACACACGTCCCTCAATATTCGTTTGGTTTGTTTAGTGTTGAAAAGAGACAGACTTATGCACTTATCACAGGTTTTACTGAATAACAGCATCGTGGGGGTGATAATTAGATGCCTAGCCCGATAGCCAGCCTTCCTTCGCCTACCCCTTGTTCCTCAATCGACCGCATTTCCATCCACGACTCACCACAAACAAGTCTCAGCACTCATTTTAATCCTTTTTCCTCTTTTGCGACCTATTTCTTCAGTGGTGTTTCGTGTTTACAAAACATTTATCAAGTCAGCTCTAGCTTAAAATGTCTTTTGAATTTAAGAAGGCTCATCACCTTTACTTCGAAGTGAAACACAAAAGGAAGTCTAAAAAGACAGTCACTTTTCAGGTCTAGATTTGAGTTTAACACTGAAATTAAGCTTTCGTTTTGTTTTGTATAGCTAATTGGTGTTGTTTTGTTGCAGTTACCTACGAGGGAAGGTCTGACTACGCCGAGGAGCGCTCGCGCTCCGATCGGTAGGAGGACTACCGGCACTCTTCCGCATCAGCGCTTGAAAAAGGAGGTAACTACATTTAGTAATTGAATCAAAAATCTTTCTTACGCTATGAAACTATGTTGCTTAGAGGTGGGAATTGATGGTATAGGTAGGTACCTAGTCGTGTTTGTGAGTCAGGCTACACGAAATGGTAACAAAGTTGCTCAGCAGTCGTAAATTCTTAAAGCACAATGCTGTTTTCGTTCATTTGTTACCCGGTTAAACACTTTTGACTGTTATAAAAAAGCCCGTTTCTATTATTGTAATTTAAATTTTGGTCACCAGAAATCGCTGGACAGCCCACCGGAGATGGACTCCCCAGTGGGCAGTTTGAACAGCGATCTTCGCAGGCAAAATGAGGAGCTGCGCGCTCGTCTCGCTGGCGAAGCTGCCGACCATAAGCGCAGGCTGGATGCCTACCGCCGTGCTCAGCAGGGCCAGGCTGCGCTGGTTTCCCGTCTGCAATCCAAGGTATGATAAAAGGATTTGTTAAAACTTTCTGCCCCTAAGAAAGCTTGTATGCAGCTGAACGTGTAATCAAAAAAAATGGACTTTGAATTTCGAGAAAAAGGATTTAGGGCAGTCAATGTAGTCCGCAAAATGTCTCAAAAACGCATTATCTGCTAATTCTTAAGTTGCGGGAACCACTATCAGTAATATATATTCAAGTTTGCAACTTTCAAATACCAGGACCTGTGTTAATTTTGAAGTAACATAAATTTCGGAATTTTCATCATTGGAGTTTGGATTTTTGTCTATATTATTTAATCTATGTGACTTACGTAACACGTAACGCATGCTTATGGGTTAAGAAGAGGATTATATTTTCTACATTTTATGATGATTAAGATATATTTTCTTGGATTATGATAAGGAAATAATTCTATAAAGTTTTTAACCCTTGATCGCAAAGCTGTAGATAAAAAATACGAATAAAAAAACAAACATCAATGTCATTTACTGTCACTGTCACTGTCTGACAGCAAAAGTCAAAACAAACAAACTGCAAACTTTACGGTGTTTTCGTTTTGATTTTGTGGTTTTCTTTACTATTCTTCAGCTCCAAAAAGTAAATTAAAAATGCTCAGCTTGTTCGCCAAGGCAAATAACATCCCGTCATCACAACTAACCTTAATTCCCGCCAAAAGGTTCTCCAATACAAGCAGCGATGTTCGGAGCTTGAGCACCAGATGTTGGAGACGACCCCTCGCGACCCCACCACGTACCGGCCCTCGACCAGCAAGTCCGCCATCGCGATGCCGCCGCCCGCTCTGCCCGCGTCTGCCAGCTCGTCAGGCTCTGACTCTCGAAGAGATGAGAGGATCGACGATTTGGAGACGGCGCTGCGCCGGCTGGACGAAGAGAAACGCAAGTAAGTGATAGTTGAGGTTTTGGGTTGCTGGTTCCTGCAAGTTTAGGGCCCGTGTGCTAGGACTTCTCTTTGTGTAGCCTTAGCTGTGTTTAGAATCATGATTAGCAAAAGCTGCCAAACCTAATAAACTTATTGAGAAATGAAACAGAGGAAGAAGCAGCTGCTTGAGAGCAGTTCAGAGCATTCAGTTATGAGCCATAAAATAACAAGATTGCAAGACTGAGAGGTTGTGCTAGCTTAAAGTTAAAGTAATGTACAACTTTTATTATCAGTTTACAATGCTATAATGATGCTTGCGTATTTTTTCATCATCATAGAGTGTATTTGTTCTTATTCACCACATACTTAACTGAATCTGGGCTAATTCTATATAAATTCATATAAATTATATTTTAGCAAAAGGTGTGGTATTACAGTAATACCCCAGACTTACGCGATAGGTGGGACTGAGCGCTATCGGCGTAAGTCGAATTCGCGTAAGTTGGGGTATGATTTTGCATATAAAGACATACAAAGTATGTTTAATTGGGACTGGAGACTAAATAAAACAATAATTCAGGAAATAATTAATATCCAATTCTAAATAATATGTTAAAACATAATAAAGTGTATAAATACAATCCAAAGCTATTTTGATGTAGAAGGTTTCATAAATTGTAACAAAGTCTGCCTCTGCTTAACTACTCGTAGCATCCTAGTATTTTTTTATTCCATGTTTTGAAACAAAAATGCGCTCTTCATTGGAGTCTATCCTTTCCAAAATTGTTTACCCTTTTTCAATCGAGCTGAGGGCTTCTGTCAAGTTTTCAACTGTCATTTGAACATCTAATTGAACTGGATCCAAAGAATCACGATATCAATTTCTTACTATAGACAAATATAATTAAATCGCGTAACTCCAAATTCGCGTAAGTCGAGGTAGCGTAAGTTGGGGTATTACTGTATATATTATTTTCAATGCATCTACATATGAATATATGTTGGATAGAACTTGTAAAACCAATAACTATTAATTTGGAAACACTAGTCTAAATAAATAATTTTGATGCAATAACTATTTTCCATATGAAACTAATCTCAATTACTTTGCTATTTATTTAATGTAGGTGTGAAAAACTGTTGAACCAAAACAACCTGCTCCGTGACCAGCTAGAAGAGTCTCACCAGCTGAACGAAGCCCTCACTGGAGACCTGCAGAAGCTCACCAATGATTGGGAGGCACTGCGGGACGAAATGTCTATGAAAGAAGATGAGTGGAAGGATGAGGAACAGGTAAAATAAACTTGATTAAAATATGAGAGAATTGGAGAAGAGTTATCACATTGAACTTTTAATTTAGAGTTCACTGCTTAGCCCCTTAAATCCAAGAATTTCCAGAGTCTTATAGTGAATATTATGCATGTTTGTTGATGGTGCCATAGAAAGATACACTGCTTATGAGTAGTCAGCAAGAGCAAAGTATATGTCACCGGAAGATAACAAGATTCGCAAGTTTATAAATTTCCTAGGAAATGTATAAACTTTCGTAGGATTCTAAACAGGAGAAAATTTGTATTATATTACGCCTACATTTTCGGAAATTTATCAATTTGCGACATCTCGTGGTAAATTTATAAACTTACGGATATCCATACGTAAGATTTTAAACAGTTTGACCAATCACAGAAGAGTTTTTAATTTTACGGTTTTTCAAAACTCGGCAAATAACACACTGCTCTCTGATTGGTTCGATGTTTACAGTCGCAATGCTCGAGTCCATAGACTTTAGTACAATCAGACTTGCCAACTATTTTATCAGTTTCGGTTCGACTGTAAGGAAAGAAGTACCCCACAGTATCTTTAATTTAAAGCTAGATAGCTACACAAATTATTTAGTTCCTTTTTACGTATTGTGGTAATTAAGATATCACTCTACCAAAATAAAACAACAGAAATCGTATTCAAAGATATTAAGGGAGTTTATTGAGATAGCAAAAACAATCATAAAACATAAAATTCGGCCTTCTATCAAAAAAATCGAAGTTCCAAAAGTAGATAGAGGCCAAAGAGCAATTCGTTGTTTAAAAAAAATTGGGTTTAAAATGTTTATTGTAGGTATTATTTTTTGATACTGTGAGGTAGGAAGGTAAGAAACCTTACAGTCGAACCGAAACTGATAAAATAGTTTGGCAAGTCTGATTGTACTAAAGTCTATGGACTCAAGCATTGCAACTGTCAACATCGAACCAATCAGAGAGCAGTGTGTTATTTGCCGTGTTTTGAAAAAGCGTAAAATTAAAAACTCTTCTGTGATTTGCCAAACCTTTTAAAATCTTACGTATGGATATCCGTAAGTTTATAAATTTACCACGAGATGTCGCAAATTGATAAATTTCCGAAAATGTAGGCGTAATATAATACAATTTTTCTCCCGTTTAGAATCCTACGAAAGTTTATAAATTTCCTAGGAAATTTATAAACTTGCGGATCTTGTTATCTTCCGGTGACATATACAAAAAACTAAGGTTTTATTGTAAGGTGGAGTTAAGTTATCATAGTATGAATCCAGTCACTTAATGTGGCAGAAATATTTTTTATTACAATAATAGGTGTCTCCTGAGTTCAATAAAAGAGATATCGAATATTATCTTCATATGTCAGTTTCAAAATCTCGACACATTGTCTGCAATAAATTGTATGATACTTGTGTATTAAGTATTAATTCATCTACTCCTATTCCCAGGCCTTCAACGACTACTACTCAAGCGAGCACAACCGCCTGCTCAACCTATGGCGCGAGGTGGTCTCCGTCAAGCGTTCCTTCAACGACTTCCAGTCGAGCACCGAGCGCGACCTGTTCCGCGTGAAGAACGACCTGGACTCCTCGGTGCGGGAGCTGGTCGGCACGCTGGCTGGGTACTCCATCAACGCGCACGCGGCGCACGGATCTAGGGTTAGTTTTTAATTTGAAGTAGTTCATCTTCATTTTTCAGTTGTCTTCGAGAGCTTAAAACAAAAAGGAGTATTCCAACCCTAACAGCTGGCTAAGCCTTTGCCCACATGACAAAGACTTGTAATATATCTTCAAAATCATAGATAGGCGAAGGCCAAACAGACTATCAGAATGTTTTACTGCTAAATAAGTATTTTGGTTTAGGCATAATATGCAGCAACAATTTTGCTACAGTTTCTTTAGCGGAACCGCTAATTTTAGCAAATTTAGGCTCTCTTTGCCTAACAATTTTTTATCCGCATTGTTAATTATATCTATAGATACAAATAATAATTAATGTTTTTTTCTCAGCCCGAACCCCAAGGCCACAACCCTGGCTACAACCCTGGCTCCACCAACGTGGGCTTAGAAGCTTTACGCGTCGAACTGCGTGACGTGACGACGCAGCGTGACACGGCCTTGGCTGAGTTGAGGGAGCGAGATGCGCGTATCCAGCGGCTACTTGGAGAACTTCAGGGGCTGGTAAGTGCTGTGGAATGTTCTAGAACCGTGCGTCTTGTAAACATTCTTCGCCGAAGTCCGCTTAGAAGCATGACTATGCAGCGTGACACAGCCTTAGCGGAGTTGAGGGAGCGTGATGTGTGTATCCAGTGGCTACTTGGAGAACTTCAGGGGCTGGTAAGTACTGTGGAATGTTCTAGAACCGTGCGTCTCTAAAACATTCTTCGCCAAAGTCCGCTTAGAAGCATTACGCGTTAAACTGCGTGATATGACTACGCAGCGTGACACAACCTTAGCGGAGTTGAGTAAGGTAAGTGTGCTCTGGAATGTTCTAAAACCGTGTTTTCATTGACTTACTTCACTAAAGTTGGCTTAGAGTATGGCACGTCGAACTGCGTGACATGACGAAGCAATGTGACACGGCCTTAGCGGAGTTGAGGGAGCGTTATGCAAGTATATAACGACTGCTTGGAGAACTTCAGGGGCTAGTAAGTGCTATAGAATATTACAGATTTGTGTACTCGTTGCCTTACTTCACTGACGTTGGCTTAAAGTGTTTGCACGTCTCCCTGCGTGACATTACGCAACAGTGCCGGCCGTGGCCTTGGCTACGTTGAGAGAGCGTGACGCGGATATCCAGCGGTTGCTTGAAGAACTTCCAAGGGCTTGTAAGTGCGATAATCTAGAGTTCGTTAAAACCAGGGTCCAGCCAATGTTGGGTAGCAATAAGACTCGGCCTTGGTTATGTTAACTTTAGTTGCTATAAACAAGTGGAGCCGAAAATTTTGCCCCTACCTTGTCAAGCATTTTAAGCTCAGTCTTTGTTGAAATTGATTTTTTTATACGAGTATTTCAGGGTATTAGAGAGTATTTATGTTGTTGCTTGTTGTCAGAGCAATTTTTTAAATATTATTTTTATAATTCTGTCAACAGGAGGAGCGCTGCGACTGCGCCGAGACTCTCTGTTCTGAGGCCAACGTCATGCGCTCTGCTTTGGAAGAAGTCGCCCGCGCTCTCATACACGACTCTGAGACAGACATCGCGCCCTCTCACGTGCATTTGTCTGATAGGTTTGTGCTTACTGATTTTACCCAGGGGTAATGGACTTTACAGAATATAAAAAAAAACGTATAGCATACTGTAGAATATTCCTAGTATACGATTCACTGGCTCGACAACACACGATGTGCGCAGGCGACGCGATCGCTCGCGCAGTAAACCCCCGCGCGCTACGCCACGCCGTGAGCACGAGATAGTGTTTAGCTATAACTATGTTTATAACCTGATACAAACACTACACATACCAAATACATAAAGCCACAACACACCACGCTCGGTGTTATATTATTACATAAATGGTTTACAATTGATGTAAATAAGCCAGCACATTCCATTGATCTTGTCAACTTTCAAAACCTTGTAAACACAATAAGCGTAGTTATTAAAATTTAAATATTACAGTAACATTTTAATATTTATCAAGTAAAATTAAGATTATTTAATATGTAAGCAATTAAATGTCATTCTCTTAGACTGTAGTAGCTTTTGATTATTAAGATGGGTTGTTTTATAAATTTATCAAAAATCGATTTTTCTTAAAAAAAAAGATTATTTTTAGTAAAAAAAAAAACGATTTTTGGAAAATGGAGTCGCACGACTACTCTTATTTGTTCCGCGACACCAAGTCACGTGACATATCTTTAAATGCGGTTGTGGATATATGTTAGTTAAAAAAAGAGAATATTATAAAACTTATGACATTAATTTTGATTCCGTAGATCGCCAAAACGCAGCGTTCCGCAGTCGGCAAACGCAACAGCTTTCGCCGAGAGCACGATATCGGCCGTGCAAGCTGCCTTGCACAAGTATCAGATACAGATACACGAACTACAGGTTTGATTTTAATCTCTCTATATATTATTTGTGTAATAGCATTCCTTTCCCGCCAGCCTGTGTCGCGGTGCAAGGGACTAAAAATATAATATTAAAACGCACTTAAATAAAAATGGACTGCAATAGGCGGAACTCGAATCGGCAACTCTTGCAAACCGGGCGATTGCTCTCCCAATTGAATAAATCCCAATTTAATTTTACATTTTAAATAAATTTGCATTGTTAATACTAAAAACAAAGTAACCTAAAAATATGATTAAAGTACTGTTTTAAATCTCGGCGAGAAGATTGACTGACTAACTTTTATTTCGAACTTAAACTCGTAGAAGTCGCGGGCGGCCACTAGTTTATATGGGTTCTACACAAACTTGTCATCGCAGATTCAGGGCTTGATGTTTTGTGTCTCACTATAAAAAAAAATTCAGCTCTAGTTCACTTAAACTTAGTAATAAACACTCGATACTTTTTTTTTTAGGGAGAATAAATAATTTTTTATTTTATTTTACTAGGTCAAACTCCAAAACTCGAGAGAACAGCTATCATCCACTAGAAAGCATTGTGAGTCGGCGGATTCAAACATAGTTTCGCTGGAAGGCAAAGTGCACGATTTGCAAAGTAAGTATTATAACTATATATTATGACCATAATTTATTTCGCTACTTCCTTCCCAAGATGGAGGATGAATAGGACTTTTCTTATATATTTTTTATTATGTAAACCCCCTAAAAAATAAAAGATTATAATAAAAAAATTACTACTTTTTTAGCCAAATTAGACCAAGCGAACAGCGATCTAAACCAACTGCTTCAAGAGAAAGATATGATGCAGAAAACGATAGAGACGCTCAGAATCGACAAGAACAATCTAGAACGAAACAGAGTTGAGATCAATGCTATGGTAAGTGCACCTAAAAACTGTTTGCATTGGTACTACTTGACTTTTAGAGCTGACGTTACAGGTAAAGAAACATTCCATTTGATGATCTTTGGATACGATTTTTAAAGTTGGGTTTGTCGCGAAGCTAGGCTTACGCTTTAGGCTTTACGGCGAGAACACCTAAGAAGTTTCTTTCTTCTTTAAAGAAATGTCTCAGCTTAATCTATCATTACACTTCATAATAATACGACCATAGATAAAGCTGAAAAAGATAATTATTTTCCTTCAAATTTCCACTAAACGACGTCAGAGCAGGAACCCAAATACTGGATGTAAGTCCTGCGACTTCCAGCTCTAGTTTTTTCAAGTGGTTACAGTTGGATGTACTTGGGTTCCTGCGCTGGTATCGTTTCAAAGAATTCTGATTTTCAGCTTTATTCATGGATTTCCGTAAAGTAACGCCTGATTCCATCGACCATAGATAATCTTATCGTGTAAATAATCTTGAAAGAATTTACAAACTGTTATTGGAAATAACCTATTCAATATAGGTGGAGTCTCTAACATCAGACTACGAGAAACTTCAGAAGATAAACGCCCGCCTCGACAAAACCATAGAGTCTTTGGAGAGCGAGAAACGCGCACTGAACGCCGAGGTAGATCATCTGCACCGGGAGGCCAGCAACAGAGAGTCTATACTGAGGTAAAGTTAAGATTATAATTCAATATGGCTAAGGTGTAAATGTTGTTTTTTACGAGCGAATTCGTTAAAAGGGACTGACTCATTTAAGATCATTAAATTCTTCGTGAAAAATATATATATTTAAAAAAAATGTACCATGACTGGTAATAATAATAAAAATTCTTTATTGCCTACATCTTAAAAACTAACATTCAATGAACATAAAGACAGCGAAGCAATTGGAAGTGGCTCAGCTTGTGCTGACTTGGGATGACTGGTCAATGTTCTGATTTGGTAAATGATTTGGCAACAGGTACGCTGTAGCCAAATCATCCTTTTTTTGACAGGAAACTACTGAGTGAATAAAGCTAAGGATTTCCGATGCGTCTTCAGATCTCCTATTTCGTATTTAAAGCGAGCGTCTTCCGTTGTTGTATGAGACCTTAAATACTTTGCAAATATTTAAGGTCTTATATCATCTGTACGTGTTGTCGTCTGTATATAAATTAAATATTTCATTATTCTCAGGGCTGAAGAAGAGCGTTCGTCCCGGCTTCGCACAGAATTAGTGTCTGTTCGGGAAGAACTCAATAAGACTACTCTGTGTCGCGATCTTCTCGACCAGCAAAAACTTGAGGCCGACGCGATCATATCACAGATGGAGAAGAATCGCAGTGAGTTTATTAGATAACAAGTACCTATTATAATAGTAAAAAAAAATTAACAATCTTTCATAATCAATAGGCTAGATGACACCACCAATCGTTGACATACTCTAACATCTATCAAACGATCTACCTCCATAGATTTCGTATGGGAATATTCTTACGAGACATGAGAGTCGTAACGTGAGAGTAGTTTAAAATCAAAGTTTAAACTCACTCGGACACATGGGAATAGCTTGGAAATAGTCCAACTTTTTGACGGCACACACACACACACACACACACACACACACGTGTGTGTGTGTTTGTGAGTGAACACACACACACACACATACACACACACACACACACGCACACATTTAGTTGTTCAACATCATTATCATCATCATCACATCGTTATCCCATAAAATAAAATTATTTTAAATTGTACATGATTTTTCACTAGCTGATTTGGAGATCGAGCTCGAGAGAACGTTGATGGAACGCGGTGATCTGCAGGATTTAGTTGAAAAGCTCGAAGCGGCAATCAGAAACCTCGAGGGCGACAAGAAGAAACTGCAGGATGATGTCAAACACGTACGTTAATTATTTAAACTTGATATGGTCACAAATCGAGAATAAAGTATTTTGTACCGGTATAGTCTGAAAACAAATTAGTTGCCATTCCATTCCACTGAGCAACGATAAATCTGAGCGATGGTTTAATTAAAGTGAGTTCTTTATCAGGTACTCTGCAGTGATAAAAAAGCTCTACAAGTTTGTTCGTCCTACGGAAATTAAACAAAACACATGCGTCGCCGATAAGATTGTAGCGACATAGTACATAATTTGTACTTTGACATCACGGTCGCCCTTTTTAATTAACTGAAAGGTCCAGCAGTATCCCTACTAATAAATGGAAAAGTCTGTTAGTTAGTTTGTTTGTTTGTTTTCTCTTTTGCCCTTCTTTCACGATGTAACGGAGCAATGCTACAATTTTTTGTGTATTGGGGTTGGTAAGAAAGAGGCTGGAAAAAACATAGGCATCTTTGTTCCGCGACTAAAAAAATGTTCTGACCTCTCTTTTTACCCGACTACGGCGAAGCAAAAGGAGGGTTATGATTTTGACCTGTATGTATGTATGTATGTATGTATGTGGGTATGGATGTTCATCTGTTCTGTTCTGATAAAGCCGTGGTCGTATGCCATAAGAATAATAAATTAAAAAAAGTGGTATACGACCACGGCTTTATCCTTAAAACATTTCTCTATCAATATTATAAATTGAAAATATTATATATTAAAATATAATAATATGTGTAAGTTAGTTTATTTAATAACGGTAAATATTTAATAGTTTGTACATACTAAGTAATTTCATTGGAGAGTGTTTTCTTGTTTCGTACTTTTTAGAGCGTGTTTTAATACCTATACAGCTTGAAGACGAGAAGTCTTCCCTGTCCAACCAATCATCAGAACAACAGGGCGACCTCAACTCCCTCCGCAAGGAGCTATTAGCCGCAGAACAGACAAGGATGGAGCTAGAGGCTGACAAGGCTTCTCTGTTCGAGAAGATCAAGTTCTTGGAGCAGGAGAGGGAGAGAGTCGAGCTTGAGTTGAGACAGGTCATGAGGTGAGCATGCCAATGTTTTGATGTTTTTTTTTAATTCTTGTCAAAGTCGTTCAAAAAAGCGCGTCTACTTCCAAAGATTTCGTAATTCATTTAAATGAAGCATGAAACATTGAGAATGATTCTAATGGTTATTTTACTGTACTATAAGTAGGTACACAGTTGTATGGTCGCGGTCTGATATTGACATAGGCTCCCTTTTATGCGAAATAACATCTCATTCCTATATGAAAATTGAAAAATCGTCTCATAGTTTACCGATAGATGGCGCCACTCGGTTAAGTTTTGAGGGCTATGCGCATTTCATTCGCATTTACTACGTGCTATGTGCGCGGGTAACAGCTAGTATTGAATAGTTTAGCCCCACTCGCACCGCCATAGGCGAGCATTAATAAGATATTAAATAAAGAGATGTTAAAGAGATGTCACTGTCAACTTCTTCGGATCGTGCAGGTCGGTCTTATGTGCATGACTTACTAACCTTCCTTCAAAAATTGCTGAAGACTTCATGTGCAGAGGAAACAGCCATGCATATACTTTGCTCATGCAGACCACTCATGAGAAAAAAGAAGTATCTTTCATGGGCAACATAATGCACCCATAGGGTTTAGCAAACGTAAGTCTCTAATGAATCTGGTTAAGCAGTGAACTTTAAACTTAATGGGCTGCCATAATATATCATTATCGATGGTCGAGGTGGTAATAATAGCCCATAAGACGTTTCTTACCCTTTTCAGCGTCCGTGGTCACAGGTAGACTGGTCACAGTCTCACAAAATGTAAATAGATCGCGAAATAATCTGTAAAAAGTGTCTCATTTCAATGTCTAAGCTGTTCACGTAAACCGAAGAAACCATACGAATATAATTAAAAAATTAATTGTTCCTTTAATTTACTAGAGAGCGTGGCGAACTAAGTTCCCAGCTAACAGCGATGGTCCGCAAGAAAGACACGCTAAACGAAGAGATAATACGTTTACAACAGCGTTTAGAGCAAGCCAACGAGACGATTGGCCGCCTTAATCGCGCCTTGGAAGACCACGTCAAGGATGGAGAGGAGAAACAGGTATAAGATCATAATTTTGCTTACTAGAGTGATTGTGTATATAATAATATAAAAAATATTTATTTCTTCTATCACAACCATCACAGTACATTAAGATTACATTTTATGAATGAAATTGATTTGATTGTGAGAGAACTGGAGTCTGATCTAGGCTTGGGGGCCTGTAATACAGAGCTTCAGCACTCTCCTCACTCGATGTCGTTCGGCACAAAAAGTAATCTTATATATAAAAATGAATTGCTGTTCGTTAGTCTCGCTAAAACTCGAGAACGGCTGAACCGATTTGAATAATTTTAGTCTTGAAATATTCGTGGTAGTCCAGGGAAGGTTTAAAAGATCAGAAAATTTTAAAAATCAATGGGCAGAACAACGTCTGCGGGGTCCACTAGTCTTATATATAAAAATGAATTGCTGTTCGTTAGTCTCGCTAAAACTCGAGAACGGCTAAACCGATTTGAATAAATTAAGTCATTAAATATTCGTGGAAGTCTAGGGAAGGTTTAAAAGATAAGAAAATGAAAAAAACAACGGGCAGGGCTACGTCTGCCGGGTCCGCTAGTCTTACATAATTTATAGAAGGTTATATATATTAAAAAGAGAGTTGTTATAAGTTTTTTGTTTTTGTGTATGTCTGTCTGTGGCATTGTAGCTTCCGAATGGATAGACCGATTATAGTGCTTTTGTTTTATTCGAAAGATTCAATCACGATGGTTCCTACCTATGGCTGGTCAAAATCAAACTAGCCGCCGTGGGCTTGTGGCTCATTCGGAGGTTTTTGAAGTGAAAACTTCTTTAGCGGCGTTGAGCACTTTTGTGGCATGGGTAGAAACTGTGAAACTCGCGTCAGGTCACGTGATGCTGATCGAAAAACCGTAAGACGGTTGGAGAGTAGTGTTGTACCATCGAAATCGATTAATAGAACAATGGATTAGTTTTTTTCGATTATCGATATTTTTAAGGGTTTCGATTAATTAAAAATGGGTTAAAAAAAATTTTAAAGTATGAAAAAAAAATTGAAAAGAATTATAAAATGAAATTTTGAAAATTTTTTTACATTTTACTTTTTTACCATGATTGATTTCTTGCGTATAAATTGTATTTTTTAACCTTTTTTTTTCACCTAAAAAATCGATTGTCACAATCGATTATTATGATCTCGATTGTACAACTATAAAGTTAATTGCAAAAAACTGTTTTTATTTTGTACAGTTAAACTATTTTTCGATAAATCGATTGTTTGAGAGCAATTAGTTGACTAATGGAGAGTAGACAGACGGCGCGGCGTATTCCCCTCTCTTTTTACAGCGCGGTGAGAATGTATGCATGCGCCTGCTATTTCGTTTAGGCGGCGCAGAGCGCTTGCGCGAATGTTCGTGTGTGTTTATGTTAGAGTGTGCCACACGCATCCATCGATGGTGGGTGACAGCTGATGGCTCGATCGTCTGTGTAGTGGTGACACTACTGTGTATTCATAAAATTAGTCTATATAAACTGTTTAAAATATGGAAATTGAACTAAGTGAATCTATTAATGAAAAAAGTGACGAAAAAATAGCGAAAGAAACCAGCGGGAGGAGTAGCTATTTATCAGAATGTTAACACAGTTCATTATTGCACAAATTACATGGATGTGCATGTGAAATACAATAGCATGTTTAATGCTACTGTTTCTGATATTGGTGATATTTGTATAAGCCGTTGCCACTCTGGTGATAATCAGTTCATTGTTATGGTTGTGGTTTACATCTCTCCAAATAAGTCACTGCGTGCTATACGAGACTTCTTGTACGAAAATTTATTCATTTATTCTCATGACGCATCCGCATTGCTTCAAAAAAAAATTGGAAAACGCTTTGATGAATTGCCAATGATTTAGAGTGGACATTTCAAAATCAACTATAAATTGAATTTTAAAAGTGAATTTGGTTTAACTATGTCAAATGATCGCAATCTTAGCACAACGAAGTATAAAACTACTATTGATGCTGTCTTTATAAGACATTTAAATAGGTTCGTTTCTTACTTCAGCTATCATAAACCTATCGTATCAGTTTTAGAGATTGGCGATGATGGTTCTGGTAATAATGATGGTGAAAAAGTAATTGAAATTATGGATGTAAGTTGATTTTTCTAAGAGATAAACTTTTTAATGTAATATAATGTATTTTAATGTGATATAAATTGTAATGTTTGTGTACGATAGCGCAATAAATAAATATTGTATTCTACCACATAAATGATTGTACTTTTATATTGATTATTCCCTAACTATTCTAATAAATCAAAAATACACAACGTTAATAATCAAGTTTTCACTTCTGCCGGCACTCCCGGAGTGCAACCCGTGTTTTTTTTAGTTGGAAAGTTAGTTTTTGTCCTAAACGATTTAATATAGAGCTGGTTTTCCACCTCAAAAAATACATATATAGTTTTCTGAGAAATACTAACGATATTTGCTTTTAAATAATGATTAAATCTCCACCATCTACCTACGACGTAGTTTTAAAGGTTGGATACGGATCAATTGCATAATACAGGTAAACAGTATCAAACTGTATTATTAACGTATCGTGGCTACAGTACGCCTAATGATTGGTTCAACATTCATCGACTTAATCGTAAACGTGTACCACTGATTCCACAGCCCTTCGCTTTATGCAAATGTAATTGCAACTTATCACGCAACGAAGCTACACTTCTATACCAAAACATACTCGTTATAACAGCGGTCGGTACATGTGGTTTGTGGTGACCCTAAACTGTTATATGGCGTGTAGTTTATGCACTATGGACTTAAATAAGCGCTATAATACGGAATACATATTGGGTTTCTTTAAATTAAAACAGCTAGTTTTAACGTCACTCTGTCTTAGCTACAATACATATAGGGGCTCGGAGAGCAACAATTGGATTGGCTGGCTTTGTTTATTTTTCTAGATTTTTTAAATATAAAACCAACGTCGACTGGGTCTTTCAAACTGTCCTTTGACATCCTCACACACACATAGTTAAACTTGGTTCTTCATAATTCAAATTCTCTTTCTGGCTCTTTGCGTTCCTTGCGATTAAAAAAATCATGTCACAAATTGCATACTTGTTTTGTAGTAACATTATTCTTGTTTTATCTATTGTTTCCCAGATCCTTATCGACAGTCTAGACAAAGACAAGCAACATTTACAAGAGCAACTAGCCGGGGTTCGATCCGAAAAGGACGCACTAGAGGCCGCCCTATTCGACACGGCCAACATGCTAGAAGACGCCGATAGCAAACGCGCTAAGCTAGAACATGAGCTGCAAAACACGCTGGTGCAACAGGAGAACCTAAAGGGTAAATATTTTATAATGTGGCTATAGGGGCAGTGCAAGGGTCAGTTTTGCGCCCTTTATCTTATCGTGTCGTCAAAATAAGACTCGGCCAAAATGCTAGAAAACGCCGATAGCAAACGCGCTAAGCTAGAACAGCTCATGTTCTAGCTTAGCGCGTTTGCTGAACACACTACAATACACACAATATTTATAGTTACAGGAACAGAGCAATGGTAAGTTCTGCATCCTTCAACTTATAGTGTTTTTTTGGGATCGGTTTGCTCTTTACCCAAGACTAAGGCCAACGAGGCAAAGACTGAGTCTACAATGGAGCTCGCCTAGAAGATACCTGTTCACTCTAGATTTGAAAACTCCTAGATGGTAATTGCAGGGAAACACTGACGCAGGTAGCTCACTACCTGCGTCAGTGTTTCCCTGCAATTACACTCTTTTGCAATGCGCATAAGGAATCTTGTGTAGTCGAGTGTAGTTTGACACGGCCAAATGCTAGAAGACACAGATAGCAAGATATGCAACGGGAGAATCTTAAGAGTCAGTGTTGTCCCCAACATCGTGTAGCAGAGCTATAGGAATAGTGCAATTATCAGTTTTGAGCCCTGCTTATTATAGTGTTTCTCAAGTAGTAGTATATTCCGAGGCAAGATATCCTAGATGTTATCGATTACAGATGGTGTAACGGGCAAAAGGAATTGCGTGTTTCGGACTCTCTCCTACTCTTTTAGCTAGCATTATTTCAAAGTATTTTCTGGTTATAGAGTTATAATTTATTTTCTATCCAGGTCAAATAGCCCGTCTAACCAAGGACCTGGATAACAGCGAGAAGAAACTCCGCGACACGCGCAACAGCATGCAGCAGCAGTCAGGCAAGAAGGAAGCGGAATATCAGCAGATCATAGCCAATATTAACCGCACTACCAACGATAATATCACCAAACTTAAGGAAGAGAAGGTATGTAGCTAATCAGCCAAATGGCCGACGGAGGCCGATTTCTGTGGCTTAGGATTTCGCTATCCTCGTCTCTTGTACTAATTTTACGTTACGACTGAAAGAGATGACTCGAAAATACAACAGTAGTCCGGCAAGAAGGAAGCGAAATATCAGCAGGTCACTGCTGATATGAATACCAGACTATAAAAGATTATATCACCAAACTTAAGGAAGAGTAGGTATATAGCTAATCAGTCAGATGGCCGACGATAGCCGATATCTGTAGCTACTAAGCTCGCCACACTCGTCTCTTGTACTAACTTAACATTACGACCGGAAGATATGACTTGAAAATAGGCAAGAAGGAAGCGAAATATCAGTAGATAGTAGCCTATTTCAACCGCACTACCAACGATAATATCACCAAACAAAGAACAGAAGGGAAGGTATGTTGACTCCCAGAAACCCTACTCGTATATTTGATGTCCGTATTTTTGTATGTCCTTGTTACTTAAGCCAATTTAATTCATTGTAAGAGCGAATAGTCACCTCTATAGGTGACTATTCGCTCAGATCCGTAAGCGTATCCGTATCCGATTCCTCAGATCTATATTTGCGAAAACAGCTGCAGTCCGGCCGGAAAGAAGTGCAGTACAGACGGCTACATGTCAAGTTAATCACGTTCACGGCGGCATCGCTTACGCAATAGGGTTGATTTTGCAACGAAAATGAGTAGCTTGATGTGGCGTCGTCTCTATAAGCAGATTATACCTATCCAATAATCAACTAAACAAAGATTGATACCAAATTAATCAGTCCTAATAATTTGAAAATATTGCGCGAAAATTAAAAACAAGAAACATTTTCAACATGCTACTTGAATTAATTGAAGAAGGCTAAAAATTAAGACGCTCTGACTATTGTTGTAACAAAATTTTAAGAAGAAATGTTTTGCTTTGAATTTCCACTAAACGACGCCGAATTTTTCAAGTGGTGGCAGTTGGACGTATTTGGGTTCCTGCGCTGGCGTTGTTAAGTGGAAATTTAAAGCAAAATAATTCTTTTTTTCAGCTTTAGTCAATGGATTTTCGCAAAGTAACGTCTGATTCCATCAGCTATAGTATTGTATCTTTGCATTTGGTCCCTCCATTTACAAAATGATACGTAAAGAAAGTATCCGCACTTTGTTCGATCTCAGTAATAACATTGTATATTCTGTTGCCATAGGAACAACTCCGCCAATCCCTCGAGCACAAGCTGAACCAGACTATAGCCTCTCTCACGAGCGAGAAAGAGTCATGCGAGGCCACCGCGAGGGAAAGAGAGAAGAAACTATTGGCTGCGCGTGACCAGCTAATGTTGCAGCATGACGAGGCAATGCTTAGAGCGGAAAATGATAAGCAACAGGCTTTGCTTATGGGTATGTTTGTGAATTTTACTACCTTAACGTTAAATCTTCTTATACATAAAAATGAATTGCTGTTCGTTAGTCTCGCTAAAACTCGAGAATGGCTGAACCGATTTGAATAATTTTAGTCTTGAAATATTCGTGGAAGTCCAAGGAAGGTTTAAAAGATCTAAAATTAAAAAAAAGCAACGGGCAGGGCAACGTCGGTCGGGTCAACTAGTATTCAATACAAATAATGATGTTATTAACACAGACTTAGGTTACCAGTGAATACAATGAAATTCAAGTGGTTTATGTGAAATTATAAAACACTTAAAGATAAATGGACCGCCACAGGCGGCGGGACCATTCAGTCGATTTTCTTTAAGTGTGTTTTAATTTCACATTGTAAACACATTTGCTTTGTTAATGCTAAAAAATGAAGTAACTTAATTCAAATGATTATGTTATTGGTTATAAAGGTTAACGTAATTTGTCTTTCATAAAAAAAAAAAAAACAACCAGACCTTAGACAACTTTCCAACGCTTTGTTGTAATGGTCAAGAAGTTGACTATCAACCATATCAACCAAGAGGTCACGGGTTCGATTCCCGCACTGTACAAACATTTGTGTGCATAAACATGTCTGTTTATACTGGTCTCGGTGGTATATGTATTTATTTAATTTTATTTGTAACACCACTGTTGATTCTGATATCTGTTACACAAGTGCTTAAGTTTTGCACTCGCCAAATGTAAGGTGATTGATTACAGCCATACAGCCTACTTCAAAATGATAATTTTAGTGATAAAATACAAATGAACGGGCGATCAGGTCTCTTCTTAAAATAGCTTTTAAGAAACCGTACAGATATCCCACAGAATACCTCCACAGAGAAACTCAAGTTCTTACTGTACGGCAAATCTTCATCCTAAAAACTTCTCTCCTAGCTCACAAGAGACTGATTTGTTCGGAACAGTATAAGGCTCTTTTAGATAAACGAGTTTTTGCTCTCCCTCTTCCCACAGTTAACACTCAGTTCGGGTGTAGATTTGGGGACCGCATTCGGGCAAAAATTTACAACTCCGTTTTGCGTTCTTGCAACATCATAGCATGCACTGTCGCGGAAGCTAAATCGTTTCTGGTAAAATGGCTATTAACGCTGGATTATGACACTACTGAAATTATTATGACGAGTTGATGCATAGTTTGTTATTTATTGTTGTATTTTCCGATTTTGTTATAGCATTAGAAATAGCTGCTTTGTAATTTTAAATATTTTTAAGTAAGTTAAGTTTTTTATTTTATTTTTTATTATTGGGTATTCACATAGTTGTTAACTGGTTCTCCCAAGTCACAGGCTCTGCCTAGTTTGGGGACCCCTGCAAAATTTTCGTGCGTTTCAATCTACAATTTGCACAATGCAATCTGCTTATAGTTTAATTTACTTATTGTTATTGTATTTTATATAATATTGTAATTGTGCATTAAAGAAATATTATTATTATTATTATTATTATTAAATATTTTATAAGAAATTATTGTGAATTATAAATAATTTGATAATAATAAATGTTTTTTCGTCTTAATTAGGAACACATTTATTTATTTCAAAAATGTAAATGGATTTTCGGTGGCATAAAACCTCTTTGTTGTTACAAAAAAAAAAACTGTATTACCCGGTTAAATTGAAAATGCTCTGTTTACTCGCATATAATTTGCAGTTAGGTACTAACTTAACTTTGTAGGGATCATTCAATTATGCACTAGTGTGTAATATTATTATGCACGTGTATGTTATAGTTCGGTTTATGGCCCTAAGAACGATATAATAAGGCTCACTTTACGAGCAAGTGTGTTGAAAAATAAAATAAAACTCATTTGCAGGGTTAAATAATATTTAAAAAAATGCCCAACCAGGATTAAAAAAAAAGAAATAACAACAGTAATTAATCATATCGTGTAGCTCACCAAGAACAGCAAGCGTTGATCGAGCGTTTCGAAGAAGCGAAACGCGCGCTCGACTGCGAGTCCAACAAACTCGAGCGGCTACGCAGAGAGGCGCAGGCGCGCGCAGACCAGGACCGCACGTACGTCAACCAGCTGAAAGATGAGCTTTCTGCGTTGAAGACCAGACTGGAGGAGGCCAAGTGAGTACAGAATTTTAGCGGGGGCGGGTAGAGCCGTGGAGTCAACTACACTAATACACCGTGCTTTTTTAACCGTCTTAAAGCCGAAACCCACGTTATGTAACCATCTTAAAAAACCTCTATAATGCTATCATATTTTTTTCACTCCATATAATTTTTGTGTAAAAATTCTAAATAGTGATGTTACGTAATGTATCATCCTGTGCATAATGTTTACGTTTTCAACAATGCATTCCTTGACCTTGCCGCCTCCACGCGTGTCGCATCATTAGCCAATCTAAGATAGTCCACGTGGACCGCTACCCAATCATGCGCTAGCGCAAATCCTTTGTGACGCCTACCCCTTTCTCTAAAGAATTATTATATATCCATGCGTAAAACTAGATCAGTAGTGTCAGACAGCCGAGTCAATGAACCGCGCGGCGTGCTCGTCACAGGATGTTTCGTACTAAATTGTGCTAATATTTTTTTTAATTTCTTAAGCTTTGAAATCTTAATAATAACCAAGTTTTATTTTACGAAGAGCAAGTACTTATTGGATACTTTAAGTAGCCTTCGGCCTTAAGACGGTTAAAAAGCACGGTGTATTATTTGGTGTCGACGACCACTTTGGTCGGTCGCTTCCCCTCGGTCCCTTGTTCGGTTCGGGTATAGGTGAATGTATACTTTTTCCAAAACGTGGGTGGGTTATCGAACCTTTGAGATAATAATATCGATCTCTAGAATTAGGTATGGATGGATAAATCAGGCGAAGCATGTCAAGCGATAAGTGACGGCAAAGTCGAGCAAAGTGTTAAAAGACATTGTCATGCGATGTCTGGCAACGACGTGTTGCGCAATATAACATTCTCCGTTAAGAAGTTGACTATTAACCAAGAGGTCGCGGGTTTCGATCCCCGCACTGTACAAACATTTGTGTGCATGAACATGTCTGTTTGTACTGGTCTGGGTGTTATATGTATTTATTTAAGTTTACTTGTAATACCACTGTTGATTCTGATATCTGTAACACAAGTGCTTAAGCTACTTACCACGGAGTCAGATCATTGTATGTGATGTTGTTGTATATTTATTATTATTTATTATAAAGAGAAAAGACTTGATTTGTTTTACGCAAGCAATCCGCGTCGAAGCGTGGTGCAGTGTGATAATCGCTTATCGTGTATCGTTTATTGCATCAGCCGCTGCAACGTTGTATGTCGTCCACATCAACCCATCTCGTGTTATCTCGCCTTCCGAGCGCAAGGGACGGTAAGAACTTGTCGGGCTATACAAACGTAATGCTCGCGAGCTAACAATCATTATTGTATACGTTTATTTATTTTATGCACCTACAGATACACGTTACATAGGTACTATCTATTTTTCTATTCTAGTATGCAACCCAATGGTTTCTTTATGGTCTCGTAATTTATTGTATACAGTAATTTAAAATCGATATTTACCACATATCTTAGAACGAACTGATATTAACAGCAGCTACTGCTTCGGCAAATCGTTATGCAGTTTTATGGCAGCTTCGTTGTCCCACTTGACTGACGCAACGTGACAAGTGCAACAGCCGGACAAAGGGATGAAAAGCGATTGACATTGACACAAGGCGTTTAAAGTAATTATCGCGTCGCGTTGCTCAAGTAGGACAACGCCTGAAACTGCTGACAAAAAGCCATATCAAGTTTTAGAACAGGCGTTCTACGTTCTTTGTTCTCCTATCGTATTACAGACATACGGAATACCCTACCGTTGTAATAGTTTCATGTGGTTATTCGGCAAGGTGTTTACTAGTACTGGTCTCCCTGTGTCAATCGACAAATGAAAAAAATTCCTGTGCTTGCCTGAATTTTCTCTGCTTGGCCCTATGGTCGACTGGTAGAGAATGCCTTTGGCATTAAGTCCACCATTGTACACATGTTTGTGCAGAACTTAAATAAATAAATAAATATTTAACACATTACACTACATCAACTTTTCTCACCCAGAGCGTCCTGTGAAGACGAGTGCGCCCGCTACGAAAACCGCATCAAAGAGCTTCACCTAGAAAAGGAGGCGGTCTGTCGCGAGTGCACCGAGGTTCGCGCTCAACTCTCACTTGTGGAGGACAAGTACGATAACGCGTTTGCGCAGCTGCAGGAGACGCTGAGGAAACTTAAAGAATGTAAGTTTTTTATGCTAGCTAGCTATATATTTTAATATAATATGGCGCCGAATTGATACAAGGGAAGCAGTTTATCGCGAGCTGGCTAGCTTGTGTCACTGTCGTAAAAGGGCGCTGAATGGATTAAAGGCACTACGGTCACTTATAACATAATGTAAAAATGGCGAGTTAGGGTTGTCCTTGACTCTTCCGTCTTTAAATACTAAGAACTTCGCCACTCCATTTTAACAGCTCACTGACTTCCAAACATATGTCAGTGATAAATCGAATAAGCTTATAGCATACATTTCATGGTCCGATCGCTATGGATAGCTATAATATCCGTAGCAATCGGACCATGGAATGTGTAAATTAAATTAACTGATTTCATGTTTCACAGTGGAAAACGAGGCCGACGGTCTCCGCAAAGAACTCACCGACGTTCGTCGCCAATTGACCAACTGTACGGCGGAAAGGGACAAATACAATAGCAGCTGCCGCGAGCTACGCGACCACGTCAAACGCTCTGAGCACGAGCGAAGAGAGGCGGCCAGGGCCAGGGATGAGGCTTACCATAAGATCGCAGGTGAGTAAAGTCTTCTCGTTTTACAAGTTATCAAAGTCGGCCCACAAGCAACAGAGTTAACCGCCATCTTGCATTTTTAAACTATTCATATTAACCTCCACCAACCCCGCTCAGTCCTGGAATTTTTTTTCATTTAATTTATTTGCATACTAGGTGTGTTACATTATATGGATGGTAGTTATAATGCTTAAAAACGAACTTATTGACCTAGTTACCAAGAAGGTGTGGCAAGTTTGAGAATTAATGAATTTAAAAGTAAAAAATAAGACCAATTATTTTCAAAATTAATGTAAGTAATGTAGGTATTTGCTAAACGTATAGAGCAGACAGAACTTCTTATTTACTGTTAAAGTATTCATCTACTGAATAATAACATTTTGATACAAGATGAGCTCGTAGGATTTTTGAAAAAACTCGTAGGATTTTTGAATTACTCGTCATCGTCGCACCCTGTCTTGTCAATTTTTGTCTTTCTTTGGGCGCGTTCACATAAAACGTACGTTCTACAGGTCCGTTTAAACGTGTATGTTATTAGCGTACATAATTGCATGAGCGAGTTTACACATAATACAGTATTCTGGATCCAGTAAAAATATCGAGTCAAAAAAAAAAGCAGCAATCCGTTTTGAAGGTCCGCTTAAACGTATGTGTTATTAGTTTGTAAACATATGTTTATGTAGTTTACACATAATGCAGTATTTCTGATCCAGTATACTGAATGCTGTGACGTGGTGGAGTATGGCTCGTACCACCGCACAGCTGATGTGAATTGTCTTGCCTGTGCCCAGCTGATGATAGAGATAGAGATACTGAATCCGTTTACTGGATCAGTACTGTACTGTCTGTGTGAATACTATTTCCAGTAGCGACTGATCCGTTTAAACGGATCCTGTAAATGCTGTGTGAAAACTATTTCCGGTAGCGACGGATCAGTTAAAACGGATGTTATACGAGCCCCGATGCAAAATAGTTATTAAAAAACCGGTTAAGTGCGAGAGGGACTCGCGCACCGAGGGTTCCGTACAAACCTGTAGATAAGGAGTAGTAGATAGTAGACAAACGAAAACACTTTATTTGATGAATCCTTAAAGAAAATTTTAATTAATATCAATCAGGAGAAAAGTTATTGTAAAAATATATGTTGATCCCTAGACACTTTTGATGTGTGTATTTGTAAAAATATTTCTCTCGGGTGATTTGAGGGTGTCTCCCACTATCATTGATGAAACATATGCTGGCTCAAAGCGTTAAAAAGCACTTACAAAATTCATCGACTCCATTAAGGTTCTCGGTAGCTCAGTGGTTAGAGCATTGGACCGGACTTCCAAAGGTCGGGGGTTCGAATCCTCCCCGATGACCGGAGCCGAAAAGAATTTTTTAAGTGTTTTCTTTTCGAAATTAAAAAATAGCGTTGTGAACGCCAAAAATACTTAACAAATAAAAACCACTACTGACTGCCTTACAGAAGAAAAAGAGATTGAAGTTTGCTCGTGATCACTTAAATTTGACTTCTGATCAGTGGCGTAGTATCATATGAAGTGACGAGTCTAAATTTGAAGTCACAGTCGGCGATGAAAGAAAAAAAGTGGTTCGAAATAAACATGAAGCATTTCATACTGATTGCATTAAACGAAAAGTTAAGTATCCAGCGTCTCTCATGATCTGGGGCTGCATGTCTGCGCAAGGTGTTGGTGGGATGCAGTTTGTGGATGGTTCTATCAATGCAACAAGATATCAAAATATTTTGAAAGAAAGTCTACTGCCCTCCATTCCGTCACTCAAACCTCAAGATTCTTTCATTTTTCAACAAGACGGTCCTTTCTGCCATACTGCAAGGACAACAAAGACATGGCTGCTGTCAAAAAGCATCCCAACCATCGAGTGGCCATCTAACAGCCCGGACTTATCGCCGATTGAGACGCTATGGTGGAAAATGAAGAAAGTCCTTCGCAAAAATCCATCAAGATCGAAGAGCGACTTGAAGGCTAAACTCTTGGCTGTGTGGGAGTCAATTACGACCGACGAGTGTGCAGCGTTGGTTGCGACCATGCCTCTTTGCATTAAAGCTATAATTGAAAGCAAAGGCGACATAACTAAGTGGTAGACGAACTATTTTGCGTGAGAGCCAGTGATAGACGAATACTTTTGCGACATGTGTTTCAGTATATTTATTTATTTATGTTATGTAAGGTCATGAAAGATTTTGAGATACGATAAAATAAACTTTGAAATGTTACTCAAATTGTGGTTTACTGTCTCCTTAACTTTTTTAGTTACTTCACCCATATTCAATTCACATTATTTCATAATATCTTATTTTTCATACTAGACGAACTATTTTGCATCGGGGCTCGTATGTAAACGCGCCCTAAGAAAGCCATAAATTGTCAAGACAGGGGGCGATGATGACGAGGATTTCTGAGACTGAGCGGGGTGGATGAAGGCTGGTGCGTGTTTTTGTTGTGCGATTTTGCAAAGCAAACGCATTCTCGATCTAAAAATCGGCTGTCTGTAAAGTCGGTTTACTAACGATAGTTGAACGTGACAACGTCTTTGTCAGGTTGCCTCTTTGTCGCTCGTTCCGCGCTCTCGCTTGCACTTCAATCCTTGAATGGAACGCCTCAGAGCGGGTAACGCCGCATGCGTCATGTTTTTTGGTGCGTGCAGCCGGCTCCATCGAATTATAAGACGTTGTCACGTCAAAAAGCAAATCTCTTGCTACGTGTCTGTCAGCCAGTTTTTTAGTACGGCTGCCTGAAATGCACGGATCATAAAAGTTACTTGCGTATTTTTCAAAAACCGTCCTAACAACCGCCTTAAATATACGAGAGGGCGAGATTGGTACAAGTTTTATTTTACTTTTGGTAAATTGTAACTACCTTATAGTTGAGGTGAGGCCTGTGCCCAGCAGTCGGACGTATATAGGCTGATGAGAGTAAAAAAGAATCTCATTGTAAAACAGGAGCGAGAGTGGCAGAAAGTGTAACGACAATTTCATGTCAATCACAGTATAACGATACCATACAGTAGTTTGATGTCGGCTGATTCCACCCGTGTAGAGGTTGTCACAAATTGTAAATTTGGAAGTGGCATGTCTTGTACGACGTCGGGTACATAATGTCATAAATAAATATTATTAAAAAAAAACAATTTATGAATCTTTGTCTTTATGACTATTTAGACAAGAGAACCACTATGCAATATGGGTAATTTAAAAATTCCAAGATGGATGCTAACTCTTTTGTTTGTGGGCCGATTTTGATGAAACCTAATTTCTGAGGCTATTTTGACACTGAACATTCCTTACATCTTCTTTTCTCAAGGCCTTGAAGAGAGCCGCACAGCACTTGAGATGGAGTTAGCCCGTGTCCAGAACATGCTCAAAGAGAGCGAAACGGGCGGTTCTCAAGTGGCTCGTGAACTGAAGGCCACTGAAGGTCAGCTGAAGCGAGAACGAGCGGCCTTGGAGCAGGCACACCATGACATTAAGGAACTGCAGTCCAGGTCAGTTATAGTCAAGAATAAAGCAACGGCCCTAATACAGAACCTTAAGCTACTCCTTGTATACTGATGTAATATAGAGCTAGATGGGCGGTTCATAAGTGACACGTGAACTGAAGGCCATTGAGGGACAGCAGAATCGAGAACGTGCGGCTTTAGAACAGGTCCATCATGAAATCAAAGAACTGCTGTCCAGGTTAGTAAGTTTTTAATTTTGGAAAAGCAGAGGGCCTAGTGTAGGTCTCTGATTCTCCGATTAGTACACTGAAATGAAGTCTGAGGCTGTTCGAAAGTAGCTTAGCTTTCGGTCTGCAACTCGCATAAGTATACAGGGTGTTAAAAAAAGCTTAAAAAAGCCGAATACCACATATTCTACCAATTGTTACGATCATTTTTTTTCTATACACCATACCTGGGAAGTTAACGGTTACTGAGGTATTGATGGTTAAAGTTTGAAAAAAAAAATTGATATTTTTACAGAAATGACTTCTGTCCGTCATAACTGAACTTTTTTCCGAAGAAACATGATACAAATTTTCACTAGTTCTTTCATAAAAAGCCTCTAAATGGCACACTCCGCAATGAACAACGCACACTCGAACCGAACCGCGTCGCGGAGGCGTAAAGCAACACGCCCCGCGGTGACTTTTCCGCGTGCGCGCTGAACATTGTGGATTAGAATTAAATTATTTTTTTTAAGTCAAAAAATAAAAGTTGTTTCCCAGCCAAAATTGCCTTTTCATACGATTTTGTTTGATGTACTGAACGCGTGGTTGACGGCGTCGTTAAGGTTTTTTTACACCCTGTATAACATATTACATTACGTATAATCTCTATATATATAAAATTCTCGTATCACAATGTTTGTTCCCTTACTCCTCCGAAACGGCTTGACCGATTCTCATGAAATTTTGTGAGCATATTGAGTAGGTCTGAAAATCGGCCAACATCTATTTTTCATACCCCTTAGTGATAAGGGTTGTCCACCTTAAACATTTATATGGCAAAACAACGTTTGCCGGGACAGCTAGTATGTTATAATATGTTTTACCCGATTTACCTAGCTCTTTTTACCGAGTTCATTTTTTGCAACTGTTTTCTGTAGACTACAAAACGAAAGCGAAGAACGCGAACGTGTCGCCAACGAGGCGGCGACGGCGCGGCGACACGGCGCCGAACTGGAAGCGATGTTAGCAAATGCGCGCGGTGACCTTGCCTCATGTAGGCAAAGGGGAGCTGAGCTAGAGGAAGCTTGCAGGGCGCGGGACCAGGTAACAATATATTTAGAAACAGAGTAGATTCTGTAGAGAGAGAAGAACGCGAGCGAGTCGCCAACGAGGCGGCGACGGCGCGGCGGCACGGCGCCGAACTGGAAGCGATGTTAGCAAATGCGCGCGGTAACCTTGCCTCACCGGCAAAGGGGAGCTAAACTTGAAGAGGCGTGCAGGGCAACGGACCAGGTTGACCGCCAATACTAACCTCCTAATACTTTATGCAATTTATTTACAAGCAGTCATAAAGTTACGCTGTTATTTCAGGAACTGGTCCTACGCCTCGAAGACTGCCGCTCAAAAGAACGAAGACTGGAAGAGCTCAAGCATAACCTGGAAGTTTGTCTCGCAGATGCCACACAACAAATACAAGAACTGAAGGTAAAATTCCTAGCTCTTCTCAAGTTACTCAGACCAAACATAATTGATTCGTTGAAAGAATAATTTTTTAAAACATCTATAATTGAAACCATTTAAATATTCTTGTTAGAAAAGTTGCTTTAAAAAGCTCTTAACTAAACAGAATAAAATGAAGACCTTGAGGTTGACTGGCAGAAAACGCTTTTAGCATTAAGTTCACCCTTTGTACATTTCTTGTGCAATAAAGTTTTAAACATAATAAATAAATTAAATGACAATCTATGAGCGACTGACACTTATTTCTACCGGAAAGTAAAGCTAATGTGAACCTTAGTAATATTATTTTACCCTTACGCGAGAACCATAAACTGATACGTCTGATCTCTATTATGGTTTAGATTCTGGCGAAATGTTATCATCAACGTCAGCAAGCGATGTCGTCAATGAACCCTTTACCCTTCCAGGCCCGCCTCGGCGGCAGCGAAGGCCGTTGCCGGGCCCTCGAGGCGTCCCTCACACAGTGCGAAAGCCTCAAGCGCGAGGCCGAAGCGAAACTGTCGTCGATAGCGCACACTCTGCGTCGCGTGTGCGGCGTGCAGCCCGACGGGAGCGTGCACGCGGCCGCGCGGCGCCGCCTCGCCAGCCCCGCCCGGCGGTACAGCCCGCACAGAGGTACAGTTTTTATATATATATGTACTAGCTGACCCGGCGAACTTCGTACCGCCTTAGCGTTGCAATGATTGAACAATGTCATCGAATGACATTGACATTAGTTACGCGCGTTTTTTAAAATATGCAAAATATATAAGTCAACTAAAGTTTTTGTTATATTACATTATAGTAAGTGGTAATTATGCTGTTAAAATGTAGCTAAATGACACGTTCGTAGATTTAAGATAGCAGCGCCATCTATTGATTAGAATTTATGTAATTTACTTTTCAGTCTTAGTAACACGTGGCCGGCTATGCTAACACTAAAAATTTAAAAAGTGGAGATAATTGAATTATACGGTATTTCGTTCACTACAAAATAAATTTAATTAATTTTATAGCGTCAACAACACGTGGTAATTATGCTGTTAAAATGTAGCTTATATGACACGTTCGTAGATTTACCATAGCAGCGCCATCTAATGATTACTTACTCAACCCAGTCGAAAGGTATCGACATCTGTTAGAATCATTTGGAGTTAACAGATAATTGTGACTGTCAAATAATAACAGACAAATAATATGCAATAAATTAAAATTGCGACTATAATTTGAGATTTAAACTATCCTATCTCTTAAGTTGGATCGAATTGCACATGGTGTGCGAATTTTATTATAATCGGTTAAGTGGTTTAGGAGTCCATTGAGGACAAACATTGTGACACGAGATTTATATATATTAAGATATATATATATGAAACCCGTTTTCGTTGGTCCCGGCATCACGCGTGAATGGCTGGACCGATTTCACTAATTATTTTAGGTTCTTACGGAAAAAATATTAAGAAAATCTCTTAGAAATATTGAAAAATATACATTTAATTTTGCATATTTAAAAAAAACGCGCGTAACTAATGTCAATGTCATTCGATGACATTGTTCAATTATTGCAACGCTAAGGCGGCACGAAGTTCGCCGGGTCAGCTAGTAAGTTGCATATTAATCTAGCGGCCGTCCACGAGAACTTTTGACGACCTTTTGGAGCAGTGGTCCACATGTCGGACTTCTAAAACCAAGGGTCGCGGGTTCGATCCCCGCACAGTACAAGCATAAGTGTGCATGAACATGTGTCTTTGTACTGGTCTGGGTGTTTTCTATGTATAATATGTATTTATTTACAAAAAAAAGTATTTAAGTATGTTTATCGGTTGTCTAGTACCCATAACACAAGCCTCTTGGCTTAATACGGTAGTTGACACCACCAATCGTTGACGTACTTTTTATCAACTGTCAAAATGCTTCTCTTCATAGAGTTTGTATGGGAATAACACACTTTGACGTCACCGCGTGCAATGCCGACTGAGTGACTAATACGGTAGTTGACACCACCAATCGTTGACGTACTTTTTATCAACTGTCAAAACGCTTTTCTTCATAGAGCTTGTATGGGAATAACACACTTTGACGTCACCGCGTGCAATGCCGACTGAGTGACTAATTATCATTTGAATTCCAATTAAAAATCAAATAATACGAACTGCAGAAAAATATTGATGTAAAGGCATCTGAAATTATGAATTATTTTAGAGAAAATCAGTTTTTGAATATTTCTTTCATATTGGAAACAAGCCTATTATCATTTGAATTCCAATTAAAAATCAAATAATACGAACTGCAGAAAAATATTAGTGTAAAGGCATCTGAAATTATGAATTATTTTAGAGAAAATCAGATTTTGAATATTTCTTTCATAGTGGAAACAAGCCTATTTGGGACTAGAAAATTGGTGTGATTGTTGTCAAATATTTATATATTTATTACTTTAGTTTTTTTGCCACCGAGTTTCGTACAAACTTGTAACTACTGTTTTATACCTTTGGGGGTAGAATTTATCAAAATCCTTTCTTAGCGGATGTCTAAGCCATAACATCCACCTGCATGCCAAATTTCAGCCTATCCGACCAGTGGTTGATTAATCACTGTGTGCGTCAGTCACCGTTGAGTTATATATAAGGTGACATCAAATATAAATACAACTTGATAGATAGAACGAAGAAAAACAAGTAACTTTTTTTATTTTAATTCCCTAATTTTCGAAAATTCGAAGTTCTTATCCTATTTTTAATTAAAAGTACTATCTTATTATTAATCCGATAACAGATTCGAAGACTCTAGTTTTTTCAAGTGGTTACAGTTCCTGCGCTGGCGTCGTTTAGTGGAAATTTAAAGCAAAAATAATCCTCTTTTTTACCTTCAGTCATAGATTTCCGCAAAGTAACGCCTGATTCCATCAACTATATGATTACTGTGTCTCTGTGTTACATTCAATGTTTCTAATTTTTCCAGGTCGTGACCATTCCGAAGATCGCAATGAGATCATTGACGTAGACCCCGAACTGATTAAGAAGGGCGTCAGGAATCTCATGCACGAGGTCTGCTCGATTGAGAGGGAAAAGGTAATAGAAAACATGTAGCAATAACCTCCAAACTTTACAGTCGATAGATGTTAAACACTAACTTTTCAATTAAAAAAAAATTGGTTGCCTGTAAAGTCGGTATACGGGCGAAAGTTTTACGTGACAACGACTTTGAGTGGTAAAATAATTTTAATGTGAATATTCATTCGTAAAACATGAACCGGTGTGTATGCCTATCTCTCTCACTCTCTCTCTCTCGCTCTGTCTCTCTCGCTCTTAGGCGGGTTAACTGTGCTCGAGTGGAAGGGACGCGTGCCTTTCACTTTTTATGTCTGTCTCACTCGCTCTTAGGCGGGCTAACCATGCCCGAGTCGAAGGGACGCGTGCCTCTCACTCGCTCTCATTGTGAGCGCGGAACGTGAGCGGAGCGTAACGCAGTTTCTTGAAGTGTCACCCGGCAAACCAATTTATAAGACGTTGTCACGTCAAAAAACGAATGTGCCAGAAAAATTGCTGATATGCTTTTGAAGAAGAATTTTGACCAGCTATAGCTAAAACTACCATGATTATATTATCATTCGAATAATAAAAACCGTATCGGTTTGCAATATAAGTATGATTTTAAACTTACCCGTTGCATTTTAACAACAACTATTGGTTATCGGGTCTAAACGCGAACTATTTTAATGAGTATTTAAGTACTCAGTAGTACAGTCAGTCAGCTCGTGACCACGGCTGTGTGCAATCCAGCCGAAACGTCGAGCAGTGAGTACCTAAATACTCATTAAAATAGTTCGCGTTTAGACCGGATAAACAATAGTTAGTAATAAAATCCGCTTTGAAATTGGTCCATCCGTTTGGGAGCTACGATGCCAACAGACAGACACTCACAAAAACACAAACAGACAGGGTCAAACTTATAACACCTCTCTTTTTCGTCGGGGGTTAAAAATATATTAATGATAGTCCTCCTGGCCGATATCGACCACGGCGGCCAATCTCAACAGAGATCAGCCAACTACGCAGGAGATAAGTGCACAAGTGTGAGCGCAATACACAGGTGCACTCACTGTTCCATCACTCAAAGATCGGTGAGACGGCAATCCGACATGACCGGAGAGAGATCAGGCGCAGGACCAACGACTTGACGTGCGCACCGAGGCACGGGGGTGTAACACCGCCAACTTCCCGACTCCGAGCTGTTTTTGAGAAATTCATGAGAGAAAATCTCAGAAACAATTTTGGCTCGAATACTTTACCTTAAAAAAAGCAGAAACTTTGCCACTAAACCAACGAGGCAGTCAAAATGTATTTACTTTTTTGTTTCAAGGACGACTACAAAGCCCAAGTGGCGGTTATGAAGAAGCAGCTAAAAGACGCGAGCGAGCAACAGGGCAAGGGCGAAGGGAAACTACAATCTGTCACCAGCAACTTACGCAACGTGCAAGAAGAAAAGGCGCGTCTGCAGACTTCGCTGGGACAGAAGGAGGCGCAGTTAACTGCTTTGGTATGTTTGGTTTATTTAAAAAAAAAATCAACACACTTGCTTATAAAGTGGTTGTAATTTCACTGCAATTAGACTAATAATGACAGCTATAAGCAAACTGTGACTTTTTCATTGCTATAACTCACTAGTGAGTTATAGATTTAAAAAAAGAAAACTTTAAAAATCTCATTTTGTACGTGGCAGAATAGGCGCAACCCCTATGCGCGGAAAATAAAGAATTAAACTTGATTCTAAGGCGCTTCCTACTGACGAAACATCAAGTACATCCAATGATTGGATTTCACCTACCTACACGAATAATGAGCCATCTCAAATTACAATAGAACATGAAAGTATTTCAATAAATAATCTATCTGATGAGACCACTATGCCATCAAAAGAAGTTAATTATAATTTTACTAACTGCACATTAACTAATTGTTTCTCTAAATAAACTTTTTATCTACTAAATAAAATGAGTTTTTATTGTTATTTAATTCACAAGTGTGATGAAAAACGTCGTATGATACACGTGTGTATTGATGATTACCGTCCTCGACTCTCTTAAGACCCTCGCCTACGGCTCGGGTCTCAATGGCGCCTCGGCGGTAATGACCAATGTTACACACTAGTACCATAATGTACTATATTTTATGGAAAACATACAGTTTTAACATTACATAACAAAACAGGTAATTAAAATAACACATAAAACAATTAAGTATACTCAGCTTAAATAATACTAAGTAATAATAATAATAATAAGAAAAAACCAATTTTGTTGTTGAAATTATTAAAACAAGTAAAACGATAAAATTATAAAAACACGACATAATGCCAAAGAAACAACAATTACTTATTATTGGGGCGGGGCATCTTTTTCATTTTAGGTTCGTAAATGAACAATTTTTTTTGTTAACAACAACATCACATACATTGTTTTGACTCTGTTGTAAGTACCTTAAGCGCAATTGTGTAACAGATATCAAAATCAACCGTTGTATTCAGACTGAGAATATTCTCAGCAAAAATTACATTGATTTCTTCTTTTATATTTGCAGGAATCTCTTGCATATCTTTCTAATTTTCACTTGTTATAATCAGTTGTATTACAAATAAACGTATACATATAACACCTAGACCAGTACAAACAGACATGTTCATGCACATAAATGTTTGTACAATGCGGGGATCGATTCCGCGACCTCTTGGTTACACCAAAGTGGTCGTCAAAGGAGAATGTTATATTGCGCAACACTTTGTTGCCAGATATCGCATGACAGTGTCTTTCAACATTTAGCTCGGTTTCGCTGACACTTATTGCTTTACATGCTTCGCCTAATGTATCCATCCATACCTAATTCTAAAGATCGATATTATTACCTCAAAGATTGGAAATCCCAACCACGATTTTGAAAAAGTATACATTCATCAAATCGGTTGTTAGGAATGTTAGAACGTTCAAAACAATATTTTTACAAAAACAGTCCATTCCGAGCAAGTCGCTCTGCTCTGTGTTCTAGTAGCGCCACCTAATCTGGGTTTCACGTGACACAAATCGTTCGTTCCTTTTTTATTTCAGAATGAATCAGTGCAAACAAAGACAGTTGAAATAAGCAATCTGCGAGACAAAATAACCGGCCTCGAAGCTACTCTTAGCTCCGTCACCGAAGAAAAGGTCCAAAGTGAGGTATGTAACGAGTTTTTGTCATGTTCTTGTATACTTACTAGCCTATGAAGTCGTGAATCAGGTCTGCGTCATTGCAATTGAGTACTGTCTTTTCTAAGATATTGCTAAGGCTGGGCGACTGTGACAGCGGTGGGCAAACTTTTTTAGTGGAGGACCTCAAACTTCAAGGAATTTCAAAGGAGAGCAAAAATTATAGAACAAAATAAGCCTCTTTACTTGCCCCTCGCCACTTGCGCCTCTGGCACATGAAACACGCGGCTTGTTTACCTGTGAAGCAGAAAATAGAATAAAAGATGCATTTTTTATAGGTAACACTATTTTAAAATGTAGAATTGGCCATGTCTATGGACACTCGGCGGGACGAACTTTGCCCATCACTGGAAGGGGTAGATAGTAGGAAGTTGATAAGGTAACGCGTGTATTGCCCGACGTTAGTTACTGTGTCATGAAATGGACGGAACTAAAGGCCTTTAAAATTAACTGATTTAACAGTGTGTAACAACTTTGGGGTTAGCACGAACATTTTCTTAACGTATTCGTGTCGTCCAAACGTCAGAAACTGACAGTTTCCCCATACAAATTGACAAATTAACGATAGGTGAACGCTACGAAAATGTTACAATAGTTCGTGCTCATCCCACTTATGATAATAACCTTTGACCTAACCTTTCAGAACAAAGCCGAGAACCTGCGCTTGCAGCTCGGGGAGCGCGTGCAAGAAGTGGGGCAGCTGCGCGAGGCGCTGGCTGCCGCTGAAGGTGTGAACCACTGACTAAACATCATCGTGTCACTGACTAGCAGTGACATTTTAGATCGTATAAACTTAACGTCATTTATCTACGTTCAGATAAGTGACGGTGTGTCAGGGTGATGATTTGATGTAAAGAACAATGACTAAACTTTATTTTGATTTATTTAGTTACAAATTCATAAGACGTGACAGTTGTCTGAAATGACAGTTGAAAATAGTTGCTGTAGATTTAGTGAAAATAAGTTTTGACAAGATCCGTTTGTCAAAATTGCAACAATGTTTGATTGAAAAACATGATTCCTTAAAAAGTGGGCTTTATTTCTTTATTCAATTTTATTAGATCCACCCAGACTTCCTTTAATTGGCATTGGAGTCTACAGTCTCATTACATTACACTTCCAAAGATACAGTTTTAAAAAAAGAAACAAGCCTTAGATAATATTGCAATACGGTAGTTGACACCACCAATCGTTGACGTACTTTTTATCAACTGTCAAAACGCTTTTCTTCATAGAGTTTGTATGGGAATGACACACTTTGACGTCATCGCGTGCAATGCCGACTGAGTGACTAATTATCATTTGAATTCCAATTAAAAATCAAGTAATACGAACTGCAGAAAAATATTAGTGTAAAGGCATCTGAAATTATGAATTATTTTAGAGAAAATCAGTTTTTGAATATTTCTTTCATAGTGGAAACAAGCCTATTAATATTGCTGCCTACTTTACTCGTTAAGTGTCATATTTTGTATACTTTTTAGCCCGTGCAGCCCGTCTTGATGTACGCAGAGCGCAACTAGAAGGAGACATACAGCGCGCGGCTGTTGCTGCACGGGACAGGGATCAAGCTCTCAAGGTATGAAAGTTGTGATGTAGATGGTTATTTCTGTTCGTGGGATCTTAACAAAAGTTGGCTTGTGAATTATTGCAAAAGATTTTTATTGTGGAACCTCCATTTTAAAACCGAAAAACTTTTTAAAATGTATCTCTTAAAATATTTACATTCTGTTTGTGCTTTTTGCATTAAACACAGAACACAATTCATGTGAAAATGGGGATATACCTCAATGATGCTAAACAGTTTTTGATTGTAATAACATCATTAAAAAAGTATAAGTCTGCAAAGTCTGCTTTTTACAATGGGGGCGATCCGATCGGGCCGTCCGGCAATACAAATGTTTTCGTCGCATAAAAATAAGGCAACCGGAATGTTTAAGCTGTCCTAACAGGTTTACTTTATATGATAGAAACTTCAAGAGCGCATCGAAGGCTACACGCGCACGATCACATCTCTCGAAGAGCGCTGCACTTCGCTCAAAGGAACTGTGGAGCAACTCTCCACATCACTACAGAAGGCCGCTTCGGCCGAAAGCGAGCTCAGGGCCGAGGTCGGGAAGGTCACACGGCAACTCAATGAAGCGAAGAATAATGAACAAAATGCGCTTGATAAGTTGAGGCAGCTCCAGAAGAGTGTTTGTGAGTATAGAATATGTTTATCTCTTTCTAAATTGGACGCACTTCCCAGAAAAGGATCCAACCCACAACTTTACTGAAAACGACAAATACCAAACTGACCCTATCATACACTTTCATGTTACGAAAACAACTGTCGCGAAATGTCAAGCATTTTTTATTTGTAACTAACAATCCAAGCCGCTTGGATACGTTAAGTTTAAAATTTTCAGTAGATTGAATCCAGATCCAAGCTTAAAACTTGAACATCTCAAAACTAGAGTGAGTGGGTTGGATCCTTTTATCCCCGCGTCTGTCACTATGCTTTTGGATAGTAAGCAGGGTAATTGTCGCCTATAGACTATATACAACCTGACCAGAATGAGCAGAAATTAAATAAGAAGGAAGTAAATATTTCATCATAATGGCAAAATCTACCGCAAGTGTCAAACGTCAGTCAAGTTTCCAAAACTAAAATAGATTTTTGTTTATTAAAATACGAAAAGAAATGAAAATAATATTATGACCGAGAGACTATGAAAATAAAACGCACCAGTGATAAATATTGGAGAGGAGACACGGTAACTCAAATACTGAAGAAATGTGTCTTGTATAGTATTATACAGGATTTTTTTTAACGTAACAAAGGTTCTAAGCTTGTTTATTGTCCAATTACGATCAGGGTTAAGTTCACCTATTTAATATTGGATTTTAGTTTACTTCAAAGTGCCTAAATTATTTGCATTAATTTTTCGCAATTCATAAATTAATAAATACGTGTGTATCAAACTTATTTGGTCCAATGGTCCTGGTATGCAGATGCTCATTTCTCGTCAACACTTTATGGTCAGGCTGTCGCTACGCACTGACAATCATAGGAGTAAAATAGAATAGAGATGGCGCTGTGTATAAGTCTAGAGAGCGTTCTTGTACAAAACATATCGATTAATTAAATAGTAATTAAGCTCTTGATTTCGATATCCCCATTTGTATTGCCGTCATCCGAATTCCTCATAAACTTAAAAAAAAAATTATGACTACCCAGCGAACTGCGAGAACGAAAGGCGTGTTCTCACAGAGAAGCTAGAAAGCGCTAAAGCGGCGCTCGGCGAGTTCAAACGACTGAACGCCAGCTTGGAAGACCAGGTGCACAGACTCACGAACCAGCTGGCCAACGTTGAGGTGCAGAGGTAACGCACTTTTTACTTCTTTTGTTACGTATAAGATTGTTATATGGAATACTAGCTTTTACCCGCGACTTGGTCCGCATTATGTAGTTTTTTTGGAGTTTTCCCTTACTACCAATTTTACCGAAATATAATTCAAATTTTTAGTAATTAAGGAGTGAAAGTGATCAGATTTCCCGGAAAGTTATTTTTCCCATGGGAATACGTTGTTCTCCCGCGGTCAGAAGTAACTCATGTCCTTTCTTAAGGCTCAAACTATCTCCTTACCAAATTTCATTTAAATCTGTTCAGGAATTTAGGCGTAAAAGCGATCGGCCCTCTAGAATTTTCCCATGGAAATGCGTCATTGTCCCGCAGTGAAAAGTAGCCTATGTCCTTTCTCGGGTATCAAAATAACTCCATACCAAATTTCATGCAAATTGGTTCAGTAGTTTAGGCGTGATTAAGTAACAGACAGACAGAGTTACTTTCACATTTATAATATTAGTATGAATGTGCTTGGTTTAGGTTTTAAATTTCTCTATTCTATGTGCCCTTAAAGTTCTATCATCGTAAGTAGCATCCGAATCGTTACTGCAACACAAATATCTACGTCGTCCGTTTGCTAATTAAAAGTTTGAATCACCTTATTCCGCCTGGATGAGCTAGGTGTATCAGGTTTAAAATTTTCTGGAGTAAATCCAAGTCAGCAAACGGGTGATTGCTACGAGATTTCGACTAGTCGAATCACACGCATGTCGTCTGGGACGCAAGTGGTCCTTTACGCATTTTGTCAGACTACTCGATGGGAACGCAACTCGTTAGATTCGCAGTAGGCCTAATTCGCAACATGTCAGATTTGCAACTTGTCAAGTACGCAGCTCGACAGACACGCACATGGACAGATACGCATCTAGTCAGATATTTGTGAATAACTAGTTTTTGTCTAGTTCAAATTAAGAATGTTCACAACCAGGTTTTCCATCACTCGGACCAAGTGTCGAAGAAAAAAATAAACGTGTAATATTTTTCACGTTCAAGTGATTAGTTTGTTTTTCGACACTTGTACATTTTAGAATCTTCACCTTTCCTTGCGTTGAAATGAAGACTCACCATGTGCTACAGTATTCATACATTTACGTATTTCTTCCAGGTCCGGCCTTGAGTCCCAACTGCGTATGACAACATGGGACGGCAAAGAAAGCAGCGACAGCGAGCTTGAGCGCGAGCTACACGCGTTACAGCGCGAACGCTCTGAGCTTAAAGCCAAGGTCGACGCTCTACAGGACACTGTCAAGCGACTCGAAGCAGAGAGGCGAGCTACGGCGACCAGGTGAGTGAGCTAGCGACCACAAGACCGGATTCTCTCCACTAACCCATTGTTCTACCTGCCTTGCGGAATACGAACCGAATCACGAGAGCACGTTGGTACTGCGTGGGCTCTTTTCCCCTACGGTGCTATTCTATGCTCCTTAGAAATTTTGTTTCCGTCCCATCTGTTTTTTTACATGAGCACAATGCCAATTAGGATGTAATGCGAGCACAAGGTAATTTTACACGTAATACATTGCACTGGCAAGTGACTCGACGTAGAGAGGTAAGCTGTGATGATCAAGTGAGTGTGTAAGTGAGCTAGAGCGCTAGATACATATTAAGCATTAAAAGTAATCAGCTATGAGGTGGTAAAAGTAAAAATCCACGCAGGTTTAGTACGGTGTGGTGGCGGGATGGTTTGTAGGGTGAGTAACACAGCATACTGTCAGATGCTATTCAGCCGGCTTAGGTCGTCCTCTGGCTAGGCTAAGGTTGCTTAATTTTGGTATCACTACCAAATTTTTGAAGTGAAAACTTCTTTAGCGGCGTTGAGCACTTTTGTGGCATGGGTAGAAACTGTGAAACTCGCGTCAGGTCACGTGATGCTGATCGAAAAACCGTAAGACGGTTGTTTAGTTTTCACTTCTGCCGGCACTCCCGGAGTGCAACCGGTGTTAGTTTTAAAATATAATATAATAAAAAAATTTTTATTTATTTATAAAGGCTGTGGTTTGATAAGCCATGAAGATAGCCATTTTAAAACGTTTCCTTTCTTTATTTTAATTTTTCTGTGTCTTATATCAAGTATTGTGCAAGTTTCTATATGTAATTTACATGCTTATTTCCTAACTGCATAGAGCATAAAGTTGCTACGGTGTTACGCTTGATACTACGTCTACGCCTTCCCTACAAAGTAAAAAACAAAGTTGCTTTCCGCATCTGTCCCCTCCTTCCTTCGTCCTTAAACTTTGAACGGATTTTAATACCGGTTTTTTTGACGTGACAACGTCTTATAAATTGGTTTGCCGGGTGACACTTCAAGAAACTGCGTTACGCTGCTCCGCTCACGTTCCGCGCGAGAGAGACAGAGCGAGAGAGAGAGTGAGAGAGATAGGCATACACACCGGTTCATGTTATACGAATGAATATTCACATTAAAATTATTTTACCACTCAAAGTCGTTGTCACGTAAAACTTTCGCGCGTATACCGACTTTACAGGCAACCAATTTTTTTAAATAAATAGAGTGATTCAAGAGTATGAAGATGTATAAGAGTAGGTATGCCTATGTATAAAATGTGAGAATGGCGGGCAGGACAGTGTATGCCGGGTCCACTAGTAGGTAATAAGAATGATTTCAATCATATTTTCAGACCTTCTGCAATGAGGAGCAAGAGCCATGACAGAACGGACAAGACTGTATTCTATTCCGACTTGGATTCAGGTGAGCATCTCTTGTCTTGTTTCCGTATTCTTCATAACTATCTGATAAACCCCCGCGCCTCGGAAAGCACGTTAAGATCGCGGGCGCAGGAGTAACGGCCCGAGATCTCTCTCCGGTCAAGTAACTCCGTCTCTCCGTCTCACCAAACTTTGAAAGAGTTAAGTAACAAGAGCGCACCTGCGTATTGCGCTCACACTTGTGCTCTATATTATCTCCTAAACTATCATCATCATGGGGTGCCATCTTCAAATTGAAGTTTGGAGGTCAGCATGTAGAAACCGATGCGGTCTTGAGCCGCTCTTTTTAGCTGGTCATAAAAACGAAGTTTGGTCCAGTCTTTGATGTCATCCATCCATTTTCTTCTGGGTCGGCCTGGTGATCTCTTGCCAGAAATCTTGCCTTCGAGGATCAGCCTTAAAAACTCATATTGAGAACCTCTCTGCATATTTCCAAAGAAGACAACCTTCCTCTTCATTATAGTTGACATCAGTTCACGTTTACACTTGGCACGTAAACTAACCTTTATTAAACTTGTCTGTATTTCTTTGTTTTGTGTTGTAAATTAAAGTGTGAATCTATTTATTTATTTTATTTACCAAGGGTCGCGGGTTCGATTCCCGCACAGTACAAGCATAAGTGTGCATGAACATGTGTGTTTTTACTGGTCTGGGTGTTTTCTATGTATAATATGTATTTATTTACAAAAAAAAAGTATTTAAGTATGTATATCCGTTATCTAGTACCCATAACACAAGCCTCGTAGCTTACTTTGGGACTAGAGAATTGGTGTGATTGTTGAGAAATATTTATTTATTTATTTATCTATCTATCTCTTGCGTAGTTGACTAATGTCAATTGATATTGGCCACTATAGTCGAAATTCGTCTGGAGACTATTATTATTTCGAAAAATCTTATAATCGGTAGAAACACAGTCACTAATGTGTTGATTTCTCATTGTTTTCCATGGAACAATGAAAAATAACCCATGAATATACGGCAAGTTTTACCGTTTTGTTTTATCTGTATCCTTAATCCCAACTATGATTCATAGAGTAGTTACACGGATTTAACATACCTGCCCCAACCATATAATACACAAGGAATTTGTAACTATTTTGCGTATCGATAGTGTCTGGTATCCATCTAGTACTAAAATTAAAATAATATACTAATAATATTGACGACCGCTTGGTGCAGTGGTCTACATGTCGGACTTCTAAAACCAAGGGTCGCGGGTTCGATCCCCGCACAGTACAAGCATAAGTGTGCATTAACATGTGTGTTTGTACTGGTCTGGGTGTTTTCTATGTATAATATGAATTTATTTACAAAAAAAAAGTATTTAAGTATGTTTATCCGTTGTCTAGTACCCATAACATAAGCCTCGTAGCTTAATTTGGGACTAGAGAATTGGTGTGATTGTTGTGAAATATTTATTTATTTATTTATACCACGAAATATGTTTTCCGGCTTGTACAGTCAGCGTCAAAAATATATTAAGTACTTCAGTACCATGCTAAATCAAAGGAATGACAAAAGATTTTACGAGAAGAATGGTCTAAATGTTTTTACGGTAAATGGTACTTAAGTGACCTTTTTTTATTATTGACGCCAATTGCATTATAAGTTCGTATACGTTTGACCTGAAACACCTTATAGAAGACCGATTTAAACTGTTGACTGTGTTTCTTTACCTTATCTGAATCTGAATATTATTATTTTTCTACGTAGGTCCAGACTCGACTAAAGACTCAGCTAGATGTTACAAGGAGATCCCGTGCAAGGACAGAGGATTCTCAGCGGACCTCACACTGTTAGAACTTGAGAACAGAGAGCTGAAGATGAAGATACGACGCCTGGAGAAGGAGCTGGCTGATAAGGTAACATCAGTTACAGACAATTCAGTACAGAGGCCGAACTCCATTCCTCTGATAAATTCACCTTGGCATTTCCATTTCACCGTAACAATTTTAAATCCAACCCCTTTCACATTCGGGCCATTAGACTCTGGAATGCTCTTCTAGAAAATATAAAACAGGCTCCTAGCAAATTAACTATCATTCAAGAGACTTATTCGCACCCACTTTCTTACTTTATCGCAACCGTCATTATAGAACTTTCTTTAACAGTTCGTCATATTTATTTATTTAGTGAATATTAGTATATATTATGTGTATTTATAAATATGTATCCTTAAATAAATTTATTGTATATTTTATATTTCATCTCGTGTTGTTGGTATATTATCATTTTTGTGTTTTCTCTTTTATTTATTTTGTCGCACCGCCCACTATTCATTTTTGCTTAGCCCAAAGGTATGACTGGTAGAGAATGCCCTACGGCGTTAAGTTTTTTTTATATAGTTTTTTTGTGCAGTAAATATATAAACTCCTCGAACGTTTCGTTCGTTTTTCGACTCTAGCCAGCGCGTGCGCCCGCGCAGCCAAGCTTGTAAGAGTGACAGGGTTGACTACATCCAAAACTACTCACACAGCTTAGAGGGTAGGGGGGCAGTTACAGACTATTTTAGTCTCACTAATTTGAAACAGTTCTATAATAAGTGTTTTGATCTATTTAAATGAACGCCTGATAAAATCCCCATGCAAAATGTTTTTCATGCTGCTTGATATAGTATGAAAGACTGCGTGGTATAATTCTCGTTTGACCGTGTTGTAACACCGAATATTCCCTTGTATATATTGCCTTATCAGCGAAAAAAAAATAAAAAAAGTAAGATTGAACATGTCTCCTTAAGACATGTTCAATCCTGTTAAAATGTAATTTTGACGTTCACACATGGCATAATATGTGTCTCAACCTAAATAAAGTATATTGAATCTTAAATATATTTTTTGTGTCTAGTTACCGTGGCTCATAGAAATTATATCCTTGTAATATTTACCTTACGACAAAGTTGAACAGACGACCTAGTAAAGATCGTAGAATCAAACTGGATGCAGACCGCTTGAGATCGGTCGATGTGGAAAACTGTGGGGAAGGCCTATGTTCAGCAGTGGACGTCCTTTCGCTGATAATAATGATGATGATTTACCTTATATTATTTCTCGCAGGAATCAGAGCTAAGTTTAGCTCGAAGCCGGTACCTTTCAGAGCACGGTCCATGCTCTCCTAGCCACAGATCGGCCGCCTTGCAAGCCGAAAGAATGCTGGAGGCGAGAGAAGCGAGCTACAGGCAGCAGCTAGCAAGATATGAGAACCAGGTAAGGTGTTACACTCGAATTGTTAATAATCAAAATGTGAGGGTAGGCAAACTGTGGCCGCCCCGAGCAGACGACACCGCAAGCCACCAGTCAGCTCGTGACTACGGCTGTGTGCAATCCAGCCGAAACGTCGAGCAGTGAGTACCTAATACTCATTAAAATGGATCGCGTTTAGACCTGATAACCAGTAGTTAGTGTTACGGGTACACTCGAAGAAAACAGACAACTGCCTTAACCGATTGGTCTGATCAAATAATAAACATACGTTTTAAATTGTTCAGACGATGAAACAAGCGAACGAAGCAGAACTCAAAAGCTACTAATTATCTTCCTCTGTCGCACTTTCTGTCATCTCACTCCCACTTTCTGCCAAGTCTGTGGGGTGAGCACGAACAACTATCGTAACGAATTCGTTGCGCTTACATATCGTGAACTTGTCAATTTGTATGGGGAAACTGTCAGTTACTGACGTTTAGACTACATGAATACGTTACGTTAATGTTCGTACTCATCCCACTAGTCTAGAATGATAATAAAAATAATAAATATTTCACAAAAATCACACCAATTCTCTAGTCCCAAATTAAACTACGAGGCTTGTGTTATGGGTACTAGACAACGGATATACATACTTAAATACTTTTTTTGTAAATAAATAAATTTTATACATAGAAAACACCCAGATCAGTACAAACACACATGTTCATGCACACTTATGCTTGTACTGTGCGGGGATCGAACCCGTCGCGAATTTGGTTGGTTTTAGAAGTCCGACCTGTGAACGACTGCACCAAGCGGTCGTCAAGCTATAGTATAGATGAACGGCAAAATTTATCTTCCACGCAAATCGATCGACTGACGGCATCGATATCAAATAAACTTTGTTTTCAACCCAGATCGCCCAACTCCGCACGCAGCTGTCTGCGGAGATCCGTCGTCGGCAGGCGTACATCGCGCGCAGCGGCCGCGCGGCGCGCGACGTGCAGCGGCTGCGCTCCGCGTTGGGTGACTCGTTGCGGACAGTGTCACAGGTACGGACAGAGCTTAATAATAGTCCTCCTGGCCGATTTCGACCACGGCGGCCAATCTCAACAGAGATCAGCCAACTGCGCAGGAGATATTATTGTGCACAAGTGTGAGCGCAATACACAGGTGCACTCATTGTTCCATCACTCTCAAAGTTCGGTGAGACGGCAATCCGACATGATCGGAGAGAGATCAGGCGCAGGACCAACGGCTTAACGTGCGCACCGGGGCAGGAGGGTGTTACACCGCCAGCTTAGTTTAAATACACACGCACATACTTAGTTTACATTTTATACATGTTTAAGGATTAATGTGCTGAGGAAAATCAATAAATAAATAATTGTTATTATCATAATCAACCCCATGACATTCACTGGTCGTCGTAGGCCATGACTTATGATTTAAGCAACATGTATAAAATGTAGAATTTGACGTAAGAGCACTTTTGATATATGTAGAACCAATTATCGCAAAAATTGGTTTGTTATTAGAGCAACAAGTAAGTACAATTCTAATTATGAGAATATTGACATTTTTTACGAGCGATTGACGCGTTTTCGTCGTCTCCTAACAACTAAAATATGTTATAATGTAAATTGATCATGACTGCTGCATGCGGCGAAAATAATGTAATTTTTCGTTGCATTTTTTCGCTCTCTTGTTTTTCATTAATTTTGTATCTTCTATTTGACAAAAATTGTATCAACTAACATTGAAAACTTTAAATTGCTACCTTTGTATTTAAATCTGTGTGCTATTATTATAAAGCTGTATGTTTCCATAAGATAAATAAATAAAACATAGAATATATCAGACGTCGGCAAGCATACATTGCTTGCAACAGCCGCGCGGCGAAAGACGTGCAGCGAGTGCGGTCCGCGTTGGGTGACTCGCTAAGAACGGTTTCACAGGAACATATGGATATTGAAATATGTATAACATTTAATAAACTGTTACTCAGTCTAACCGAGTCATACTTTAAAAAGCGTTCGCTGATTTTTGTCCACCTTAGACGTCCAGGATACGATTTGCAATTTTAAAAGGCTTGAGCCAAATTTAAATAAATATTTAACAAATAATTAATTTTAGAAAAAACTTAAACTGGCTGGTTAAAGAGAGGCACTGCGCTATCTGGTAATGAGATAAAAGCCGCCTACTCCATATGTTTTAGCCGTTCGTACGGTGGCCAACAAACTGGTAAACACTGCAGTATTTTATGTGCTTGTGATACAGGTCATCGGGCCATTTTTGTTGCAAAAATGGCCCGATGTACTTCAAAAGAACGAATATTTACTTGTCGAATATTTAAATTTTTCTGACTGACTGACGGACTTACTTAGGAGTAACTTTATTTTATTCCCATAAATGGACCATCCATGAGCTAGATTCCCATGGAGGCGGGTTTGATTCCCGCCACAAACAATTGATATTTTTCGACTACAAAATATTATCTGTAACTTTATTTTCTTGTATTACCAGTAGGTACTATTGTTTTTTGTTTATCTACGACAATATTCTTCTAACATTCATAAAGGCCAATATATAAAAGTTTATTTAATACATCACCTTTCGTTCCCAGGACCCGGCGCTGGACTGCTACACCCTGGAGCACGAGGCGCGCAAGCTGGACAGCACGCTGGCGCACAGCCTGCCTCCGCTCAACGACAGCTACGACTCCTCCAAGTAGTCAACAACGCATGGAAAAGGATAATAGAATCTACGTGATCAGAGGGTTGAGCACGAATATTACAGTAACGTATCACCCAAACGTCCGTCAAGTTGACAACAATAGGTAAACGCTACGAAAACGTTACGATAGTTGTTCGTGCTCACCCCACAGTAAAGTGGAAGTTTGTATGTGGAAAATCGACGGATGGACATTATCTGTCAAATAAACATATAAGTCCCGCCATATCCATACTTAATATTATGAATGCGAATGTATATCTGTCTGTTTGTAACTCGAAACACTCCTAAACTACTGAACCAATTTGCATGAATTATTTTGATTAAAAATTGCGGTAAAAAGTAGCCTATGTCCCTTCTTGGGTAGGGACATAGGCTACTTTTTACCGCGCTAAAACTCGAGAACGGCTGAACCGATTTCAATAATTTTAGCCTTGAAATATTTGCGGAAGTCCAGAGAAGGTGTAAGCGATGAGAAAATATTGATTAATTGCGTAAACAGCGGGCAGGACAGCGTCTGCCGGGTCCACTAGTATTTTTATATTACGCTGGATGAGCGGAGTTTGCGCATGGGAGCAGTCGCTATCCCGCCAGCTCACAAAATGCCCGCCCCCACCCCACGCAGTACCACCGATTCGACCCGTATATCGTCTACCACCCCACAGGTGACAGCTAGCGTTCTTTCTATATGGCAGGACCTATACGTTACCTTTTACGATCTATCATGAATTCTTAAAGCAGGTCTTATTTCCAAAAATCATCTAAATGGGACAGTTCAAAAGCATGTAGCCTGTATTGTGATCGTTGTTAAATCCATTCATTAGAAATTGAAACTATTTGGCTTTTTATCAAATAATGTCATGCCGGCCGATATTAAGGTGTTCACGTTAAATAACAAGGTTTTAATAACTTTTAAAAAATAAACTCATCTTTTCACCTACCTATCTCTTCTCTCTCTCGATTGAAAGTTATAACTAACAACGCACTGTTCTTCTAAGTCTGTTCAATATTTCTTCCATTCAGAATATAATAGTCAACTATATTATGTGCAATTAGTAAACATGTTATGAGATCAGCAATTCACGAATGACCTTTTCACTTAATCAAATGAAAACGGTCCAATTGTTAGAATTTGAGTCTGGGTTTTAGGCACTTAAAATAATAGATTCTAGACTAGTCCTTAGACAACTCAAACTATAAACGTAGCCATTTTTATTCTTGTCAAACAATTTGACTGTAATAGCAATATTAATTTTGAACGTTGAAAATGTAAGTTGTAACAAAAATGTGCTGAATAACATCAAATTAAGATGCAATTCTGGAAAAAAAATTGATTCTGATTTAAAAATATATATTTCCTATATATTTTTATGATTCAATAATCTCAGTATTATAAAATGTGTGGTGTGGGTAAAAAAAATGTTTGAATGGTTGTCCTACTTGGGTTTTTCTATTACATTTGTAAGATTTAAAAATGTCTTATTAGGTATCTATTTGAATTTCTAACACCTTACACTATTTTGAAGGTTCCTCTTATATTACTAAAAATGATGACTACCTAAAAAGTCAATTGTAGTTATAATACACCTGATACTAACTTAGGCTAGGACTATCGAACAAAATCGATGCCAAAAGTCATTCATGTCATAAAATTCTTATGTATTGATTGACACTACCATAAAATACGGTTGTATCTTGATGAAAGTTCCTTCATCTCTCGCATCAGAGTAATTTTTAAGCTTGAATAATAAGTATGAATGTGATGTTTAAAAACCATATCGATTTACATGAACGTTCTCCCAGGTCACATTGAGTCGCTATTCAAGCTACCATAAAAAGCAGGTTACTTGAAACTAGACATCTCATGAGTATCTGCTTAAACTGTGTCCAAAGCGCGCGCTTCGGGAAAGTTATTAAGTTTAACATTGCAACAAAGTTAAACGTATAGGCTTTAGACTTATCAATTCGTATTCGTTACAAATGTCGGCAAAAAGTACTGTTTCACATAACATTTATTTTATAGTCTAAAAATTATTTCCTCTTTTGTAATGCAAATCAAAACTACTTACGTGGAAATTAGTCATTGCCGTCATTGGACACGGATGAATTCAAGTAATGACGATGAATCATTTCATTGTAAGGTCATAGATCACCCGGAAGTACCGGAAGTAGGCTTCTTGTAGGGCCTGAGTCATTTTATGAGAACAGGTTTAGTCAACATTTTTTAATGATGACTAATTCTTCAATCAACAACACTGCTAATATTGTTTTGTAAAGAATCACGTAGTAGTAACGAAATGATACTGTCATATCAAATTAGCTATTAATATTTTACCTCTGTGAAGTGCAATAATTAAATTGAAATTCCCTATAAAAGCATTCATGATGTAATAAACATGATTATTATTTATTTTACTATGTTTTGTTTATAATGGTTTTGCTTTGTACGTGTATTTTAATATATGTGGTTGTGCTGTATTCATAATTTATGTTTAAATATGAAAACGAGATAATAATGATTGCATAATTCTAAGGACTTATCATGGACAAACTAGTTACGATATGCACAGATTTCAAAAAATGTATTTAATAATTCCATTGTTTACAGCTTCCTTTTCCATTGTTTACAGCTTCCTTAGATGTATAATTGGCAGCTAAACAAAAATATCATTTGTCATACAAGCTACTATAATAGCATCTTGAACATACCTATATACTTTATAAATATAATGAATAAATTGACTAAAATTATTTTAACCACTTCTAGTCATTAAGTTTATATTCTAGTCACTAACTTTGAAGTCCGTCCAGTAGTGTAAAAGTAATAGCACTTAGTTATTTATAAAATGTTGACACATTTTCCGCCTTAACGACTTATGAAAATAATTCAGATAGACCAAAACAATTCAATCATTGTTTTCCACAAGTGTTCAAATACCTATTCATGAAAAGTATTGTAACAACTGACGCAAATTGCAAAGCGTCACGAGCACGGTTAATTAGTCAGTGACATTAATAAGTGATATATTTGTAATGTATAATTCTACATTCACTACAGCGATTTGAAATCTATACGGCAGTTTTCTGTATTACAATGTAATCCACTATATCAAGCTCCTATACACCTATACACAATTTATATCTAACTTTCAACTATAACATATTAAGCCATATAATATTTGGGCGATTCTTATCAACAGTTTTTATCGCTATGCAAATTCATGTGATAAAATAAACATACAGATAGAAGTTAATATTCCTGAATATGACCATTTATTAATCCTTTGTGAGTCGGTAGATAAGGGCATGTTTTCCAGGATTCGTGACCCGTTTGAAACCGAATGCGATAAGCTGCGATAGGAGCTTCGGTCGAATAGTTAAAAGCAGTTCATTACCATTATCGAATTGTCATTTCCGCGACACCACTTCCCTAGTGGTCGCAATTGTATGTAGATTGAATCACTTTCGCAAGCTTTCTATTTCAATTAGTACATTGTTGGTTTTGTTTAGGCGTTTTCTTTTCTATATCCGCCCCCATAGTGAGCTCGATCTATGTATGAGACCTTGTTTCACTCCATGGGCGCGCCCACTGTAACGCGACACTCGTTTTGCCTCGTAGATCGCGCCGTTAAGTTCACACATAGGCTAAGTTAGATATTGTGTTCATTTCCATTGGACTGTGTCAATTCTTATGTTACTAGAATGTCGACATACGCCCGCCACGTCACACTGCCATTATGAGTTTTTATCGAGTTTGTAACTAGTCGTTTAGTCATAAGTGATACACATTTTATGAAACTTTTTACACTTGTCAAGGCAATAAAATAGTTGTAGATGGTAATTGTTGTTTCAATTAATTGAATTCAATTAAAATACCCGAGTCAATTGAGGTCCATTTGATCGGTCGAGGGGAGCGAGCGCGGGTGAGTCACGACTCGCGCGCCGGGAGCGCCGCCCAGGGCGACAAATATAACCCCGAGACAAATATTTAAAATTGGTTTTATTGATAAATTTGCAAAAAAAAAAGAAATTAATAGTTAATGTACATGTCGATTATTGATTGCAAAGATAAAAATATACAAGTTCTTAATTTGCACAATATATATAAAAATATAATTCAACTCAGATCAAAGTTATTACCAATATCCTTGTGCAGTAAATCTTACATGTTAACAGAAATGCAAATGGAGGAAACATCTAATCCCGTAACAATATTTGAACACCTATATAATTATTACGTTTAACAAAGTTTATAGCAGCAAAACTTAGGTTGGATTTATACAAATGAGCCAGTATCATAAAACTTTATCCATTTACAATAACGATAAATTTTTATTTAAAGTTTTCAATTTCATAGGTGAGGGGTTATAGTCCATTCAATGCGCCTGTGGCATGCCTCGGCCACCGCACCGGACTCCACTATACGCTGAAGACACTAAGGTCAGCAGGGTGCAATCACCTAAGGCTCGCTAATATTTTTAAAGGTTACCAAGTCCTAAATGGTGTTGCATTATCAACTTTCCTTCGATACATTTGAATTATATAACAAGACAATAATATATCTGAAAAAATTTAATGTATCCTTAATATTAAACATTACTTACATGCTGGTACAGGCCTGCTGGCACATTATCCAGGTCTCTTCGGAGCCTGCTTAATCAACTTGCATTCGAAATGTTCAGAAGTTTGAGGCTCATAAACATCAGTGCAATCAGAACAATATTACTAGAAATAAATCATATTTCCATGCATTGCTACGTTCAGACAGTGAATAATTATTTATTAATAAATGCACATCAAAAGTGGAATCAACATTTAGAGTAGACAATTGTTATAAAATCAAGTGAAACTGAGACATTTGAGTATATTTGAATGCCCTTGAGATAATGTCATGGTAAATATACACACTTTGTTACTTTTCCTGTTCAAAGCAAAACTCTGGCTGAACTTAGCATTGTTACTTCATATAATATTAATAGAATTATGTTAGTTATTTTTGAAAAGACTCAAGAGTTTGGCTGTGACCTAAATTATTGGTCCATGACAACTACACTTTTAATTAACATTAGATAAATGAATTATAGTAATTATTGCATGTCATTTACCTATTTTTTTCATATTGATTATTTTACAATACACCTAAATTGAATCCCTTTGCAATTGCCATGGATTAGATTACAATTCATTTTAACATTTATTTAAACTTCTGAACCGAACAGCATCCACACATTACATTTGGAATTTCTAGAGTGAAACACACACAGAATCGTTGAATCTATCCTCAAATATATCTCATTTTACTATAAAAAACATAGACCAAAACTGTGTAGCAACTACATTTATTCGGGTAGGGGTTTGGATACAATCCACGATGCTCTGTGCATTTTCCACTCGTGCTAAAGCACTGGATCACGACACGGCTCAACAAATGCACATTCTTGAAATGCTACAGGTGTCTTGCCAAGTCAAAATGCTCACACCCGATCTAGTTAACTTTGGGAACTGTCAAGAGCCAAATCCGGGTACGAGAAGTCTTTCAAATTATTAAATATTGTATATCTAGACGCGTCGGAGGCTCGAAACACTTACAGAAGGCGACACACTCGGTTCTTCCTCACTTTTCTTTCTTCTTTGGGTGACTTCTTGTTGATCTGTCTTACTAGGTCGTAGAACACGTCGTTCACATTGATTTTCGCTTTTGCCGAGGTTTCCATGAAGGCGCAGTTGAAGTGGCGAGCCAGGTTCCCGCCCTGTTCCTTCCCGACCACGCGCTCGGCCTCCAGGTCGCATTTGTTGCCCACCAGCACCATCGGCACATCGTCCTTGTCTTTCACTCGCAAGATCTGCTCTCTGAGGTCCTGCAGGTCGTTAAACGTAGACTGTGCGGTGATCGAATACACTAACACGAACCCTTGCCCGTTCTTCATGTACAAATCCCTCATTGCGGTGAACTGTTCCGTGCCGGCGGTATCCAATATTTCGAGCATGCATTGTTGACCGTCCACTTCCACCTGTTTCCGATAGCTGTCCTCTATGGTGGGGTCGTATTTCTCCACAAAGATGCCTTGGACGAACTGTACAGTGAGGGCAGACTTTCCCACGCCTCCGCTACCCAACACGACTATTTTGTATTCGCGCATTATTAACTATTTTGTATCACGTGTTGTTAATTATTGAAATCAAAGATCAAATCGCTAAAAAGCACATTAACTAGTGAGTTATTGCAAAAAAACTTATAACAAGTCAAACCGCCATGACACAGTAACAGGGCGATGGCTCACTTCTGAAGGGTTGCCATAAAAAATAATACTTAAAAACAAGCTATTTTTGCCCTTTACACTTTGTATGAAAAAAAAAACAATTCAAGAATGCAACGGAATTTAAAACACTGTTTTATGCTTTAGTCAGAAAACAAACTATGTAATTTGGTTGCATTCAAACACAGATGCATATTGCAGTGCAGTTTGCAACTGCAGTGCAACTCGAACATGAAACCGAAAAACACTGTACATTTAATTTGTGGATGACGTCACTTACTATGACGTCGAAGAGGGAAGGACGTGGGCGGGAAGGATGTTGTTATGAAAATGGAATAATGGGAGGATACAACATATAACTCGATGTTGCTTGTTAGATTTTTTTAATAAACCAATAAAAACATAACAAAACCATCTATTATTATCTAATTAAAATTTATGGATTGACTCATAAATGATGATAAACAAATATGCAGTATATGAAAATGAAGAAAACAAAGACATTGTTTATAAATACCTATAAAAAATTGTAAAGTTGTAATTATAGGGAAGGATTGCGCAAATAGTATGTAGTTATTGAATATTTTATATAGCAATACTAGATATCTGTCAGCAGTCACAAGTTTTTGTTTATCTACTAGCCGCTAGATGTCACTAGTGATAGTTGGGTTGTGATATTGATACAGTTCGGAAATGGTTTCAAACTTGTCCGTTAGATGGTGCAAAGTCAGTTTTTTGTTACCATTGTTTCAGAATTAATTGTATGTATTTCCATTTTTGTTTACTACCTTGCGGGTTGTGAAAGCTTTTGCAGCTATGAAGCTAAGAGATATACTTATGATAAAGTCGTATAGGAGGCTAATTTACATTAAACAGAAAACAACAATTTGATTTTTGAAATTTTTGTCTGTCTGTCTAGTACTTATATTTTCTTGGGTATGATAGTGTTCAAAGCTGCCCCAGGAGTATCTAAAATGAAATGATTTCTGTACAAGTAAGAGTTTAAAAATGGTATCTGTATTTCATTGCGTGATGTATGAAACATTCTGACTAACAGAGGGAACAAACGCTCCATATACCTTGAATAGGATGATCAAGCGCGATCAATCCTTACGCGCTTAGTTGAAAAAGCTTATCATTTGCATTCGAAATTGAAAACTAGATAATTCAACGACAGGCATTCAACCATCAGTAGTAACAACTGACGGTCTGTATTGCCACTACCCAAAAAAAACACCGCAATATTAGCTTCTAAAATAGCTCCGTAAACTCAAATGTTCAAAGCTGCCCATGTTCAAAAGTGGCCATTTCTCACCTAATAATAAATCTAATACCTATTAAGAAAATATTTAATTGACGAGCTACATTACATTTCGGTTTCTTGGACCATCTTTTACTGACGTTACTTTTCTAATAAAAAAGATAACTACCAGTCCAGTTAGCCGTTGCCCAACGTTAAATAAACTGCAGAATGTTTTTTTTTTACATTAGTAGTCAGTTAATGAAACGGTCATAGTCGAATTTCGGTTGAAAGCGTTTCAATTTCATTTTCTGACGTTTTTTGAATGGCCAAGTCACGTTTGTATTGTAGGTAATTAACTATGTGTAGAGTGTAGAGATAGCTTTTTACATAGTTCGACTAGATCAACTACCGAAGCCCAATTTTCACGTTGAAAAGTAGAAGTATTTTTTTAAAATAATTGTAAGAAATTGTAGCTTCCTTTTTGTCAACTTTACATTTACTTTACATAGTTCGACTAGATCAACTACCGAAGCCCAATTTTCACGTTGAAAAGTAGAAGTTTTTTTTTTAAATATTTGTAAGAAATTGTAGCTTCCTTTGTGTCTGAATGGAAGTACTTTAAAAATTTCCTAAGGACAGATCCGAGAGGAAATCATATAGAATATCGCAGATACAACCAAAACTCAATTGTTACGTTAGCCGGATTAAACCGAAAGGAGTTTAATGGGTTAACATGCCATGTTGCTTATTACAGGTTAGTTTGCACTTTTGTCAGCTTGATAATACGAGTAAAGGGTAACTTAACTATGTAAATACTAATACTCGTAGATTGCTAAAAAGTAGTGTTATGGAAATAAAAGATTTGAGGCTTAGAAAAAAAAAAGATTTGAAAATAAAGCCCGATGTTCTGTCTTCTGTACATTAGATAGAGTATTAGATACATCTTCCCTCATCTACCCCCATTCATAAACAGAAAAATAACGTTTTAATTTATCCTACGATTTATCAAGCGTGTTTTGTCGATCTTATCGTCCCATGTAAACAATCGTGCCTCTAATTAGCATATTAATTGCAGAAGGCGACGTGATTCGCCCCGCCCGGCCGTGCCCAGGTAATGACATTTCATGTTTTTGACTCACCATTTTGTTGACGGTAAAAATTTGGCGGTAATCAAAATGGCGGCAGTGATTATTACGAAAGTTATAATGAGGCTTTAGAGGTTAATCAATTCCACTTACTGTTGTTACTCCATTTCACTGAATTTTTTCTTTCTACGGATTTTAACGCGCGACGTAGAGGGAATGGTTGTATGAAAAGTCGAACCGCGCAGCGCAGATACACTTATGGATTCACAACTTGATTTTAAGAATGATATATTAAAGAAGAAGTCTCAGTAAATAAATATAGAGCACCTTAACAACGAGATCAAAGCTATTTTACTTATACGTGTTGTTTGTGTGAGGAAGTTCAAAATCTTAAGGTTTTGGCAGATGTGAAAACATTGTATATTTTTTGTATATTTTGGAAAAACAATAAATTAAAAAAGAAATTAGCCGTTAAACCTTACTAGCTGTTTTCCTGGCCCATTCGGGGATTTTTCAACTCGAAAATCATCGCTGTCTAGACTTAATAAGCGTTCCGATATCTTTAGATCGCTTTCACGATAGTTGTCGATTTTCGTTGTCGTTTCGTCCCAATGGCGTCACTCGATCGCTAGTCACAACTTCCTCGCAACTCCATTTCGAACTTGCACCGATCGTTGAATCAATTTGGGTGCTCTCAACCACACCAGCTAGTTTCGACGAAATTATGCCTAAATCCACACACTATCAGTGACTGGGAACGGTGCGGGATAATGAGATGGTCGGCTCTGATTGCCTCCGTAGGTATTTCATTAACTGCGCTGTGCATAGTTCTATGTGCGTATTTGTGTTTGTGTTGTGCACAGGTTTTTGAATTAGCGGGGATGTAAATAATTGATTGATTGAAAAGTCGTGGATTTGCTTGATTCCGCTTATAATTCAAAGCCTTGATATATAGTTATTAAATTATTTTTTGCGTTATTATTGCGTATTTTATTACGCTATTTTTAAATTCGAAAAAAAAATATTTTTCATCCCACCATCTCGGAAAGAGTCATTTTGCTCTTCAATATCTGAGTGGAAAAGCCGTTTTTATTCACTAGAGGTTAAAGTAAATTTAAATTTAGAACATCGTGTGCACCAAGTTTGTGAATTAAAAAAATCATTTAACCTATTTATTGCTACCTCTATGGTGCCGAATATATCATACAACATTTTTTTAATTTGTTAAAAACTCAAACTTGGAACCTTCTTGGTGTTCTTTTTTCAATTTGCTTTGTTGGCGGTTCTTTACGCGGCATTTTTCATGTCATTGTTAAACCTTATATTAAAAACAAGAAACTTGAAAACAAGTGAAAAAACTAAAATGAGTGATTCTAGCGACGAGGAAGTTTGTTTGACGCCAACAGAATTGACTGAAACTGTTAATAAAGTGCAAATGATATTTCTCCCTCAACAATCACGCGAGAAGTATTTAAAACAGTACCTACGTTATGTTCAACACGTGGCGACTAGCAAAAGGAGCCAAAACTTTCTCAGAAAACGTTTTGCTGGCATATTTTATAGAATTTTCCGAGAACAAGAAAGCAAGCACTCGAAAAACAGTACACAAGTGACTAACACCAATATTACAGTACCCAACAAAAATATTACACTCAATTTAAATAATTGTAGCAACGTTACTTTAAATTTTTATTAATTATACCTAAGTATTATCTTGTTATAATTTAAAGATTATTCTGTAATACTTACTTGTCATAATGTAGTAGGTAATACCTAAACTGGAATAAAAGTAGCTATCTTGTGATTGTCAACGGATTTATTTTCATTAAGTCATTTCCTCGCTGAGGTGGAATGAAAAGTTACGTGTTGCACTCGAGTGCAAAGAATTTTTCACCTCGTGCCCTTTTGATTCCCTCGCTAACGCTCAGGATTCTAATTTTGAATCACTCGCTGCGCTCGTGATTCAATTTTAGAATCCTTCGCTTGCTCGGTCATCAAAATTGAACACGCGGTTAAAAAGCAACTTTGCACTCTTGTATAACAAATAACTATTTAAGTGTTATGCCTTGATAGGTGGACTTGGTGGATGGATTTGGTGGACTAGCCAATGGTTGTTTGTATATATATCAGCTAAAAATTAAATGTCATAATAAGATGATGTGCTTAAATCGTTTAGCTACCTTTTTTTCTTATGATTTTTAAGTGTGAAATGTTAATTTTTAAGCAACTAGTCCTGAAGTTTAACAAATAAAAGAGGTAAGACTATCTCATTTAGAACAATAATAACTGCTAAACTTCCCTTAGATTTACAGTCAAGTGTAAGTCAAAATGATCTACTGAACATTTTATTTCAACAAGATACTCTATGCACTTTCTTTGTTGCCAGTGGCAGAGAAAAGCGTTTTTAGTGAGCAAATTGAATAGTGGCATTTATTGCTTGTGTTCGTTACAGTTGCGCCATTTATAAGGCAGTGACTAACTTTAGTGGAAGCACTTGATATGGGAGGAGTTTTAACTAAAATTATGGTCACTATATATACTCCCATAGACTAACACCGTTTTAAGCGCTCGCTTCGATAAATGCACTGTGAAATACTTTACCAACCCGAAATACTGCGCATTTTAATAACATTACGTGAAATGGCTGACTTGATTTAAAATAATGCTAATTATAAAATAATAATAAAACAACTGGATCAGACACTATTTTAACTCCAACTGTTTGCTCTTATTATCTACTTAAGTCATATGATGCGTAAAAGGATACGACCTTTTTTATGTGAATACAGCCGCGATGAATCGTTTCTATAAGTTTGAGTGAGTTTGTGTGCGTGCCTGTCTGTGTGTATCATAGCTTCCAAAAGGAATGACCGACTTTAAAGCGGTTTTCTTATAGGAAACTAGCTGACCCGGCGAACTTTGTACCGCCTTAGCGTTGCAATCGAATGACATTGACATTAGTTACGCGCGTTTTTTAAAATATGCAAAATTAAATGTTTATTTTTCAATATTTCTAAGAGATTTAAGAACCTTCTCCTAATAATAACAAATACAACAAAAAGAAATTTGTGAAATCGGTCCAGCCATTCACGCGTGATGCCGTGACCAAGGAAAACGGGTTTCATTTTTATATATCACTATATATATAAAATTCTCGTGTCACAGTGTTTGTTCCCGTACTCCTCCGAAACGGCTTGACCGATTCTTATGAAATTTTGTGAGCATATTGAGTAGGTCTGAGAATCGGCCAACATCTATTTTTCATATCCCTGAATGATATGATAAGGGTTGTCCACAATAATTTATATGGCAACACAACGTTTGCCGGGTCAGCTAGTATAGATATAATTTTCACTGTGGTAGCTTTAGTTGGTCTAAATCCGATGAAGCTAAAACTGTTGAAGCCCACCAGCAGGTTTCCTGTCACGTTTAGGGGTTTTTCAACCGGAAAGTTAGTGTAGTTACAAGCTTTTCAGTTTTCATTTTACTATTCAGTTTTACCTGCCCCGGCGTGTAGAGTCGATCATATTAAATAACACTTTATTGCACACCAACTAAATACAAACAGAGAAGTATTACAAAGGTGTACAATAGAGGCGATCTGTAATCAAATAATAATAACACAACAACATCACATACATTGATCTGACTCCGTGGTAAGTCGCTAAAGCACTTGTGTTACAGATATCAGAATCAACAGTGGTATTACAAATCAACTTAAATAAATACATATAACACCCAGACCGGTACAAACGGACATGTTCATGCACACAAATGTTTGTACAGTGCGGGGTTCGAACCCGCGACCTCTATGTCAATAGTCAACTTCTTGACCATTACACCAAAGTGGTCGCCAAAATGCAAGCAAAATTTTGGAATTTAGCTGGGAATTGGTTCAAAGGGTCAGCGATTGAGCTGAAATGTTGGATACACGTTTAGTTTCAATGACAACACACAATTTGATCATTCATTACGGCTTGCTGAAAAACATTTTTTTTCTTTAGTACTTCTTCTAAAGTAAAAATCGCTTAAAATTGTTTTACGGAGCGACAAAGGCTGAACTAATAGCCAGCGCGTAGGTATTTATTAGTTTTTAAAAAAAAAAGTTTGATGACATTTTGTTGCACCGCTAGACACAATTTTCGTAGAAATTTCAGGACTGCACAAGCTAACGGAGGATAGGAGAATTCTATTTTTAACTGGAATTCCTAGACTCCCATTTCTCAGTCTGTCTAGTTTTATTTTGCATGATAGAAAGGGTTTACAGAAATGAAATGTTGGTGACTTTACCTTAAATTCTTAAGTGTATGCAAATTAAAGTCTTGGGACTTCATACCTTAGAATTCATAAATATTTATTGAAATAAATATAAATATTTGTTATTTAAAAATATCAAGCATCTAGTTATAAAATATTTCAAAATATTTTTTGTGTGAGTAAAAAGTTGGTAACGCATTACTATGCGAGGTTATTGCAAAATAAGTAATTACATGACGTTATTTTTCTTACCCAAAGCTTTAAGCGACAACCTGCCTGAAAAGTACGTTTAATGCAAATTGTTTATTTTTACGGTAAGCAATACAAACTTAAACAGCTCTACCTAACTCTTCTTTTAAAAATCATATTCAAAACTGCATCGTTTCGACTTCCCAGCATAGCACAATGTCCACTGCATAGCGCATTTGCCTTCCAAAACCCAGAGCTTTAAATTCTAACGACTAAAATCGCAATATCTACCTTGCTTGAGCTCCCAGCAGACGATATCTGATATTCGATATAAGATATCGATACTTTTATCGATGTCTTTGCAATAGTATAAAAAGTAAATGCTAATGCCATTGTGTGTCAACTCAATTTGTCAGTAGATGTAATCTTTTTATCGATACTTTTGTAGTTATAGTGATATTTATGCGTTTTTGAGTACTTTAACACTTGAATAGTTGATACCTGCCTGCCATTTAAAAAGCAAGTGTGCGGAGTAGTGCTCTCTCTCTGTCTGGGTGTCCACAGAAGACCAGCGTCGTGGCATTCCTGAGATGCTACGACACATGCTGAGTGGTCCACCTTTTCAGTATCTTGTGTATGTGATTTTGAATATGTGTTTTTCTATTTTGTAAAATATGTGATACTGAATAAACATGTTTTCTTTCTTTCTCTCTTTCCATTTGGCCCCGGCGGTATAATACAGGTCACAGTTAATCAGTAGGGTCAACTGTGACCTTTTAATACGTAGGTGTTGTAATGTTTAATTACTTGAAAAAAAAGAAGATTAAAGTAAATCATTTATCATGATGACACTAACTAGTTAGTCTATACGAATGTCTATCGATAACTCTACGAACATCACAAGTACCTGCAACATTAAGCTGCAGTACAGCCATTTCTGCGCAGAAGATTCGTTCGAACTTAGCTCCTACCGGTCGTAGCACTCTGATATTAATTAATATCCAATGGAATATAGCAAAGGCAAAGTAGTGTATAATTAATGAAATGATTATAAAATGCTTTTGTCAAAGTGTGAAAAGAGGTCGCATACCTATTAGGTCCGTTCAATTTTCAAAGTTCTGAAAAAGTGTTTTGTGTCAAAATAAGTTCCTAAATTGATGAAAACATTTATTTACTTTGGTGTATGTATCGTGAGATGATTTTCATAGACTAATTCTTAATGTTTCTTGTATTTTTGCCATTAGACTTTTGTCATTAATAGAACTGTTATACCTAATTTATATTTCATTTGTAATACCACATCTCTATAATAGCCTCAAATTTTAGTTAAAAAGAGTATTCGTTGGTGCCCACTGCATACGTAGGGGTAGCCAAATGATGTCGGACGCCTGCGGACGCCGCCCAAAATTAATCAACACTTGAAAGGCTTTCGGTCTTCATCTGGTCTGCTCCCCTACTCTCTAATTCGTTATCCGTAGCTTCGTATGTAGCCATCTCTGTCACTCTTAAAAGCTTAACTATGCGAGCGAACGTGCTGGCTAGACCCGAGAATCCGAACGAAATGTTAGGTAGTACGTCCTCTGCACATAATAACGCTCTCATGTCCCATTAATTAAAATCGTAATGCAATGTTTCGAAGCTACGTATAGTGGTGGGTAAAGTTCTTTGAAAATAGCCTCTACGACTATAAATGCTTGTAGTAGGTTAGGCCCATTATTAATAAGACACTTCTAATGGATTATTTCGCCATTTCGTTGTCGGAGCGTCATTATTTTCGGTTGTATCGTCGGACATGGTGTGGGCGTATAGTTGAGATAATCGAGAACAGAAACTCAGTGAACTCAATCAAAAAAAAATTATTAACTTTGAACAATAATTACGCACACAAATTAACTTTGATAAACAATCAACACAGTACACACGAAACGTGTAACAGTTCCTAGAGCGAAATGAAGATTGTCCGTTTGTCCAACATCCCTCCCGTTCCAGGCTCGTAGCACGAAGTTAGCTGAGTAACTCCGAAGTGACGACAGTGCTGCCACCTCTCGGGACTCGTGCTGCGCGTCATTTTCCGTCCGTTATAATGACCGTTTCCGACATATTTAAATTTTAACCTGTGCCCTAAGCACGAACCATTTGCGTAAAAGTTTTCGTATAGTAAACGTAATCATTTTGTATGGGAATCAGACAGCGCCTCTATCGGACGTAAAACTAACTAAATTTGGGAGCACGAATGACTTAAGTTAACGTATAGTAAGCGTACGTAAACGAAACGTCAGACTTTTATACTAAAACGCGAGCACGAACCACCTTTTGACGTATAGTTTCGTGAATAACGATAGCTGGCTTACGAATGTTTTGTCACTTGAAATTTTCGGTGAGAAAACTTTCGTCGGAGCTCATTCGAAGCAAAACACTTGTAATTCAAGCGTTATTTGATTTTGTGGTGAGGTTTAACTTGTTTAAATATGTCCCCGCGTACTTTGCACTATTATTTAGCAGCGTAATTGATTGGCGAAAGGAGAAATGGAGAAAGGGAAACGAGGTTAGAATTAGAATCTTTACGATGCTTTTTATTAGATTTCTATGCTTCTATGAATCGAAAATAAGCTGAAAGGATACATACTTATTTTTAACTACTACAGGGAAATTTCAAAGAGAGCTCTCCTTAGAAAAAAATCTTTGTATCTGACCCTAGGCGACACTAAATTTAAAAATAGGTTTCGCCTCAGTAACGCAGATTTTTTGCATACATGTCGCCAATTAAAAGAAAAAACAGATTTAAAATCTAGTAAAAGGATCAGCCTTCAACACAAAGTGTCTGGGGTAGAATTTTTTAAATTTTATTTATATTACATTAATGTTTATATGTAGGTGCACTTAGGTACAATACATTTAATTTTATTTCTCATTTTTTTCTAGGTGCTGTGAGCTTTATCGTTTTATGCCACAGGCTCCTACCAAACTGAATCCTGCAATACTCAATACTCAATCAATTTACAGCAACTCAAGAGCAGCGATATACTGTAAACAACAAGTAAATAACAATTCATTCAACCCAAAGGTTTATAGACTAGCGTTTAATGGAGAACTCCATATTGGTGACAGAAACTATTGCGTAGGAAAAGAGTTTACTACGGCGACGTGTTTGTTATGATTGACGACTTGCTTGCAAAGATATAAAATAATAAATTGTGTTGTACTCGTAATAATGTGATAAAAATAAAAGAAACATGTTAAGATACAACTTGCTATTTTATTTCCGACCTCCCTGTTAATATATAACATGTAATACGTTATGTGTAACTTTATTCAGAAATGCTTATTAAAACCATGATAGATCTAAGCATACATTTAAACATATTACAGACATAGGCACCAACGCGGGAAGCGAGTATGCTTTAATACCATGTAATGATTTATAAAATTTTGTCATCCTTTTCAAAATAAGCTTGTAACGTGAGCTATTGGTCTCTCTGTCTTCTTTCTTTTTCTTTTATTGTGGAGGTGTAATGTGTCCAATGGTCACTGCAAAAAGCTTAATTTGGATAGATCTCCATGTCTGGGAAATAGAAAATCTTCCATAATACGACACACTCTTACAAGAACAAAATCACTGTAATTAATAGGTATAAACTCTTGGTAATAGAACAAGGCCATAGAATTTCAATATACTTAAGTACATGCCTTTCCATGAACTCCACAATTATCATAAATTGTAAATTGCTCGTTTATCGTAATCTTTTGAAAAACTATTTGAAAAATTTCATAGTTTCCGTTTGTCTGACAGTGACAATCTTGAAGGACGTTCGGAAATCATAACACTTACGAAAGAAATATCTTTTAAGGTTTATAGTTTTAATGTTTACTTTTACTTCAAATCCAAATTAAATTTCAACCACATTTTATAGTGTAATTTGTTTTCTCTATCATTTCACTTATTTTCACCATGAATTGCTTTTATTTTTTATTCAAAACTGAGCTTCGATGCGTTTTCGAACGTATCATTCGTTCATAGCTCAATCTAGGGGGCAGCTCTTTTACGTTAGGATGACGTCACTTTCGTAAGGCTATCGAGTTTACCTTACGACGACGAAAGTGCTTCGTGCTGCCTACTTAAGTTATCGTGTCGTTGGCTCGATTCTATTACGTTGCGAATACGTGAATTGTTCGTGCTTAGGGTACTGACGTTTCGTACCCTTAACAGCATACGTGGTCACAGGTAGACCGTTGAGGGTGCCCGTCAAACGGCGTGGAGCGAGGCGGCGGAGCAGAGAAACAGAGAAACGTTAACTTTTTGATTGCTCAAAATCTCTTCTCCTCTTCAGTGAATAATCCCATTGGTTAATATTACTCCGTTTCCCCGCTCTGCTTCGGTAGACAGGTACCCTAAAATTGTATTATTTTCGCGTAAGTATAAATGACTAAATCAAACCACACTAAAAGAAAAAAAATCCGGACTGCCACAGACAGGACTCGAACTCGCATCTCTCGCAAGCCGGCCGATTGCTCTTCCAATTGAGCTACTCTGACACTTACTCATCGGTCCGATTTCTTTAAGTGCTCCTTAGGCTGTAGCCAGCCATGATACATCCCTGTTCTGGTTAGATACCTACAAGAGATGCGGATTCGAGTCCCGCCTGTGGTAGTCCGTTTTTTTTTAATTTCACATTGTTAATAAATTTGCATTGATAATGCTAAAAGTATAGTAACTTTCTTAAATGACAACGTTAACTGTATTACATAAATAAACAAAAATTGCTTAAAATAAAATTGAACCGGTAAATGAGATTGGTAACAAAGTTCAGTTTTTGAGCAGTATAAAATGATTACCAAACTGTTTTAGTAAATAATAATAATAAAAATTTATTTAAGATCCAAAGTATCCATACATACAATGTTGTTAGTAAAAAATTAATAAAACTTAAAATCTATGTTAGTTAACTTAATCTAATGCATACATACACGACCCTCTTTTTTGTAACTCGGTCCAATGTCTAAAGATAAGACAACAAGGCTTATCTCTAGTTACCCCTAGGATGCTGTTGTTGCTCTGCCTTACCCTGCAGTGCATTGAGGCCGCCCGCTTTCGAATGATTGCATAAAAATCGTCAACATGAGCTTCAGCAAACATTGTTGATGCACTGCAGAATCTTGGGAGCCCCATCAGCATCCTAAAGGCACGCGAAGGGCGTTATATGTCTTCTGCTTAAAGTCACACCACAGGCTGCAAGTGTAAAAAGATTGACAGAACGCCTTAAAAGGGTAACTTTGACCTCACGTCAGTGACAATGTGACCTAAGTATTTGAATTGGGAGACTCTTTTTAACACACTACCTAAAAGCGTCACAGGAGGTACAGTAGTCAATTTTGTATTACCCGCTTAAAACACCTTCAGTTCACTTTTATATACATTATACCGTAGTCCATGTTTAATGGCATACGTCTCACACAGCGACAAAAGCCTACACAGACCGCTCGCAGTTGGACACAGCAACACCATGTCATCTGCATAACTTATACTGTTGACCATAAGACCGTCAATCGAACAGCCGACTCTGGTGCCGTTAAGTTAATAAATAAAAAAATAAAAAATAAACAACAACATCACATACATTGATCTGACTCTGTAGTAAGTAGCTTAAGCACTTGTGGTACAGATATCAGAATCAACAGTGGTATTACAAATAAACTTAAATAAATACATATAACACCCAGACCAGTACGAACAGACATGTTCATGCACACAAATGTTTGTACAGTGCGGGGATCGCACCCGCGACTTCTTGGTTAATAGTCAACTTCTTGACCATTACACCAAAGTGGTCGTCAGCTACGAGCTCACCCATAAACAGGCTAAAAAGTACCGGGGAGGATAGCCCCCCCTGCCTCACCTCGCATACCAGACGGTACTCCTCAGACAGAGCTCCAGCCCACTTGACCCGGTTAATCTGATTGTTGTACCAGTACTGAAAAGTTTCAATTAATTCAGACGGAAAACCTATATCAGCCAGTTTTGTCCACAACAACTTGTAATCAACCAGGTCAAATGCCTTGGAGAGGTCCAGGAAAGCAGCAAACACCGCTGTGTTTCTCAGGGTATAATACCTGACTGTATGCTTGAGCGAAAAGACGGCACTTTCTGTCGATAGCCCAGGTCGAAACCCGAACTGCGCATCACTTAAATTAAGGTGAAGGTTCAGTCGTCGCTCAAGCACACCGTCAAGCACCTTGGCTAGTATGGTGGCCAATGAAATAGGTATGTAGTTTGCCCTATCCGATAAGTCCCCCGTGTTGTTTTTTACAATAGGAATTACATAAATAATGATAATACATTGTAATTACTGTAAGCATATTTTGTTCAAAGTATAGGTAATTTTAAAGTGTAGCAAGACTTTGTGCATAACTATAGCCAGGACTGCAAACATAAACATGTTCACCGTGTTATAAAATCGACAGTTATGAACATAAGACGACCGTTTGGTGCAGTGGTCTACATGTCGGGCTTCTAAAACCAAGGGTCGCGGGTTCGATCCCCGCACAGTACAAGCATATGTGTGAATGAACATGTGTGTTTGTACTGGTCTGGGTGTTTTCTATGTATAATATGTATTTATTTATAAAAAAAAGTATTTAAGTATTTTTATTCGTTGTCTAGTACCCATAACACAAGCCTCGTAGCTTAATTTGGGACTAGAGAATTGGTGTGATAGTTGTGAAATATTTATCATTATATTTATTATTAATAAGAAACCTCCTTGCCTAGGATGGTCAATTATATCAAACATGTCTTCAACAAAGGGTAAAGACACGTGTAGAGTCCGTAGATGCAGTTCAATTTATCAATACCGGTGGCCTACTTTGTATCGCTTCATCCCTAACATCGAATGGACCCATCCTTTTTACTCATTTCGAAAAGACATATAACACTTAAAAATTCTTTTCGGCTCCGGTCATCAAGGAGGATTCGAACCCTCAACCTTTGGAAGTCCGGTCCAATGCTCTAACTAACTGAGCTACCGCGAACCTTTTGAGTCGTTGAATTTTGTAAGTGCTTTCTAACGCTTTGAGCCAGCGTATTTTTCATCAATGATTGTTGGAGACACCCTCAAATCACCCGAGATGAATATTTTGACAAATATTTAACAATCGTTTAAGATGAAACAGGCTAAATTTTATTAATTAAGTATTTTTATTTATTTTTTTGCGTTCACAACACTATTTTTACTCATGCTATATTGAACGTGCGGGCAAACGGTATGCCTACTATCGAAAACACGGAAGAAGTCCATAGTAGAGGCTCTGCTCTCAAAGGCTCGAGTACAGACGTCAGCACACCAGGGAACAAGACCTTATTACTAGTGTAAAAGATGCCTCAGTGTTTACCTTGAAGTGTTGTCATCTGTATATACACGTGGGTCAAACACAGCGAGCTGGCAACAGGCCATTCCTTCCGGCAAGACATCACGGGCAGGATCTATTTTCCAATATGGCTGGTAACGGTGAAGGTATTCATTTTACTGTTTTATCAAAATATAAACTATACATTCAGATAACTCCACAATATAGCTCATAGAGTGTTACACTCATAGAAAGAATATAAAAATTCTAGCTTATTACACTTGGATAGGTAATAAGGAGTTTTGTACGATGAAATTGTGACGGAGAAAAGTAACTTCAACAATAAAGAAAAGTGTGGAATCCTTCGAAATTAATTATGACGCTGTAACACATTTTGCTACCGAAATTATTTTGGGTTCAGAACATTTTTTTACTGAAAGGTAAGACGCTTAGAACAATCTCCAATTGCAGTGGACATCAAATCATTCATGAGAAAAATACGGTTGATGACACATCAACCGTTGACGTACCTTTTTATTACTTGGCAAAACTATTTTGACTCCATAGATTTTTTTTGAAATTTAGGGTTGTGGCGTCATTTCTACGTATCAGAAATCCGGAGTCAATTTATTGGACTATTAATGTTCATATTTTGCTACGAATGCTACGACGTAGCGTTCCACTACGCTAAGCAATTTATGTATCGTTTAAAACCATTCAGAAAGTTGACTAAACGCTGTAGGCCGAGATTAGGCTGACGCCAAAGCTAAATGTTCTGTAATATCTTTCTGTAATGTTCTGTAATTCTGTAATACGAGCTCCGACTGAGTGTCGTTTGTCTGAATCCTTCGTCTGTCCAGGTTAATCTTGTTTAATTGTGGGTGCTATTTCCATTGCTGAAATAGAAACAATTTAAATGGGTAGGTTAGTGTAAGCTCTTGATTTAAATCTGAAGAATACAAGCGATTAAATTGAAATGTTTTATTTTTTATTGACGTTAAACTATAATATTAAAAGATAAATAATAATAATAAACTATAACTCGAGAATGATTTCTCAGTGCATTTTTGCTCGGGTTCCAATAGATTTAGCGAAAAACTAAGCTTGTCTATTTTCATACTTTTACTTATATTTTATTTCCCAGTAAAGAACTTATAAAATTATCATTTGACGTCATTATGATTTAAAAGGAATAATTAATATAATTAGAATATATCGTTCCTCGAAATCGTCCCGTGGCTCAATTACGTCTAGGAGCAGAGACTTGTTTAAATTTAACATATTTTCCTGTTACTCTAAATTACAGTGAAAATAAAACAGTCAAGCTATGCGGTAGCAAAAACGTTGATATAAATATGTTTGAATATTAATTATTAATTAAAATTTAAAAAAAATGAAAGATCAATGATTTTTTTTTAAAGAATTGCCTCAAAAAGCATGCAGTCTAGGATAGATTGTGAAATTAGGTACTTTTACTTTTTTCTACTAACTCTTTTAAAACTTTTCTTTTAGGGTAAGTGCCCAAGTGCGCTGACATTGTAGTGAACTTTTTTTGGGAAACTGTGAATAAAAAACGGTGCTTATATTATGAAGTTTTCTTTAGGATTTTGTTATGTGTCGAATGTATGATTCAAAAAGGCGACAGAATTCCAGCTTTGTCTTAGTTCCGAAAAATCGTATGTTTCTCAAACACATATTACCACCAGCTCACAACTGCGACATACTCTCGCCTTAAATTAACTGGCAGTGCGTTAACCAATCATCACGGCCAAATCGCTAACAGTAGCAAGTTACGGTACGCTACACGTATGCCCTGGGCTTTACGCATAGTCTTAAGTGTCTTTTCAGGGTCGAGAGAACTGGCTGTATTTTATGGGCTAGCTAAGGCCACTTGCTGAGAGATAGTTAATTGCACGAAATTTGTGTTCGTGTAATCTGCAACGTCAACACAGCGAATGTTTAGTTGGCCATCCTGTGCTAAAATATTTTTATTTACTGTAGTGTGAGCACGAACAACTATTCTTACTTCGTAGCGTATACCTAGGTACTATTCGTTGAGTAGTCTGTTTGTATGAGGAAACTGTCAGTTGCTAAAGTTTGCACGATTCAAATACGTTACGATAATATTCGAGCTCAACCCACTGAACGCTTGTGTAATGTTCTGATGTTGTTTTGTTTATTGAAGAAGCAGTTATCAAAACAAAGTACGTTTTGAATTGTTTTCCGGATAAATTATAATGAATTTTGTTTAAACGTTATATGATAAATAAAATTGATAACTTGCAAACATCTAAATAACCTACGTGCATGTAACAGGGTGACAGGTATGTGATACATTCCTTAAAAGAGGTTGAAGAAGGGATTATTTGCCATAAGATACCATGTCTGAAACTTGTTAATTTATGATTCATATAAGGGATATGAGAATTTTTTAAACTGAACAGAAACTAGTATGGATTGTACAAAAAAAGTCATGTTTTAGGTAAATTCACGGAAAAAAAATGTGTGGGATGTTGCATAAAACGTCCGTAATTTCGTATACTCAAATCTTGAATAATTCAGATATTAATGATTTTTGGACATAATGTGATATGAGTCAAAAGACTGAAAAAATCTCCTCTTCAACTGCTTTTAAGGAATGCATCGCATTACCTGTCACTCTATATTTTGAAAAATCATGAAACTAAAAGCCAGAAGGAAAGTCAGCGCAAAAGTGCTTGTTTTCATCTTCATCCACCTTCTTTCAGCAATATCCACACTAATCATGAAGTGTGATTCAGGTGAAATGCTGTCCCGTTGTGTAAAAAAAAAATCAACTCACGCTTATCCAGGTCACGATGGTAATCCTTTGCAACTGCGGAATAACTATTCCGGAACAAAATTATTTCCGAATACATAAACCTGCCTGGATTACATATCGTTTAAACTTTTATTGGTTAAGCGCGAATATTTATTTAACAGATCCATCAATACTTTACGATGAAAGTTATTGTGTCGGTCATACAGTTTACAGCGAGCACTTTGAACCTTATTTCTTTTGACATAAGGTAAATTTATACGATGTTTTTTGAGCGGGCTGTCCTAAATACCTACGTAAACATTGGAAAATGGTTTGATCCCGGCGTAAAATTTACAGTTTCGTGTTTATTGGTGCTTTGTTGTTTTAGTAGGTGCGTGTGTGTTATACTTTATTCTAATGTCACACAAGTCATATTAGTTTGTATTATTAATCAAATGTCACGCGAATCGTTACCAAAATGATCGGTAATAGGCTAGATGACACCACCAATCGTCGACATATTCTTATGTATGGGAACACAATATCGTGACGTCACGGTTGTGTTACAGAAATCGGAGTCAATCGACCGAATATTTATTGAATTTTGTGTGTTTAAAAATTGGTTTCTACAGCTTTTTGCATATAAACTGGTTGTACTAATTTCATAGGGGCTATGTTTTTTAAGCGCCATGATCTTGAAAATATATAAGATAGGTGTCATCATGCCTATTATGAAATTCTTGAGTTATACTTGAATTCTAGTGTGACTTGGACCAAGATTCGCAATAACTTCATTCACTTGGTATGTACTGTTAAATTGTTTTATATTAAAAAAAATGCTGTAGGTATGTTTCTAGATGGATTATTCATCAAGTAATGAGCACTCAGAATGCGCAGTTCAGCAACATCAGATACCCAGACCAATGAAATTATAGAAAAATGGTTTTCCACATTATCTTTCTTAATATTTCGTTTGGGGATCAAGTCCGGAACCTCGGGAATTTGATACTTAAACAGCTGTTACCAAGCCTGTCTGTCAAGCCAATCTGAGCTGAACTAAAAAAGGTTCCGTTGGACGTAGACGGACCCTTCTTTTTTGAAGTCGGATTAAAATAGCGTATACCGTTGTCAAGTGCAGTCGCTGCGAGCTGATAATGCGCGAATGATACGGCACCTAAGTTGCACAAGAACAGGTTGTGAAGCGCAAGTATTGACGGAACTAGCGTCTAGGCTCTTGGTACAAGTGAAGAAAATGTTTAGCAAAACAAAAAGTGGTTCCACGCGATACTGTCCTCGGAATATCTGATTCTCTGCCTTCTTCTTCCATTTCTGTTCCCATTTCAGTTGCGGTTGGGTCTCCTGACTTCCCTGTGCCGAGTGAATCCGTCTTAAGTTGTCATTTCAGGCATATTGGGCCTTTCGAGGTCTCTATTTTGTCACAGACCACAAGGGCCTCTACCACAATTTTTTTCGGGTAAATTTAGAGCGATATTTACAACGTGGTCTTCTTGTCTTCTTTTGATATGTCAATAACAACGTTTACCATAACAACTACCTATATGATTCTCAGCCCCGGCTAAAAAATCCTTGATATTTCCGTAAATAAAGCCGTGCAGAAATATTGCGGCCGGGTAATTAACACGTAGTGACATACACATATAGCTTAGGGGCGCAAAAGTACTCATGTGCTAGATTTATTCAGACATCAAAAATCAAGATCATCACGTCGTAAGCATCTAGAATACATCGACTTCATCAGGTCTTGCCAGATCATTGTCAGCGTTCTGAATTCACTCACTATAAATACAATAACGACGCTCCGTGGGCAGGCCTTCTACAAGGTGACCTGAAGATCTGGTGAAAGAAACCGCTGGATGCGGGAAACTCAGGATTGATCGCGGTGGAAATCCACAGGGCAGGTCTATGCTAGAAAATAATAATAAATATAAAACAACATCTCATACATTGATCTGACTCCGTGGTAAGTAGCTTAATCAATTGTGTTACAGATAACAGAACCAAGTGGTATTTCAAATAAACGTAAATAAATACATATAATAATAGTCCTCCTGACCGATTTCGATCACGGCGGCCAATCTTTAAGTGGTTTTCCAGTTCACTTTGCATTTCTTACGACCGTTTAATAAAAACATATAAAACCCAGACCAGTACAAACAGACATGTTCACGCACACAAATGTATGTACAGTGCGGGGATCGAACCCGCGATCTCTTGGTTAATAGCCAACTTCTTGACCACTACACTAAAGTGGTCGTCGAAAGGCAGATATGATGATGATGAAATAAAATAACAATACAAGAACCTTACGCGTGTAAGGTGAACGCACTTTGATTGTGATTAAATCGAGTTGAAAATTGCTTTAACTTCCACTTTGCACCATTCCCCAAGCGGGAGCTGATGAGTAGCAGGTGCGACCGGCTGTTTTGCGACATATCGATTCCTCTAGCTCCTGGGAATATCGGGGGTGTCGAGAATGTTCTGGAAATTAACTATGAAGATCCTGTTTTATATTTATACATTCATTAATATAATGTATTTTTTGTTCCCAAAGGACGAACGCAAAGGACGCATCAGCTTCCAAACCAATACTTGATCTTAAGAAACATCGAACAAAAAATCGCTGCTCCTCTCAGGAAATTGTTATGAAGATGGCAAGCGAGGTGTGTTTTAGTGTTCTCCGGGGTAGAAGTGGGGTTGTAGAAGCTAACCTTGAGGTCAGCGAATTTATAAAAAATCTTAATAAAAATTGGGATTATTTTGTTTAAACAAAGAAAAATTCTTGACTATTTACATTATTCATACCTTGACATCCTTGTAGGCTACTTGAGTGATTATTGATCATTTTGAAGCATTGTGGAAACTGGTCGACTATATTCATTTTTACTCTATCCCAAAAAAGTATGCAATCAACGGCATATTCGGTTAGCGTCCGCAAAAGCGGGATATTGCACCAAAGACCTGCCTGTTCTGTGTTCTTAGTAATTTTCTATTTTAAATGTTGGCTTCAACTCGTAAAGATACTATAGGCTTTATACCAATAACGGTAGAACTGTGTAAGAACTGAATACAATAATAAAACACAAAAAATACCTAACCTATTAAAATAAAATAAAACCCAAGACCCTCAAACTTTGACGTTAGTGTCAATCAACTCATTAGGCAATGATTGATTTTGCGTTAGAAAAAAAAATCTATGGTCATCGAATTAATATGAAAATACACTTGTACTTGTGACTTAAACGTGTGCAAGCAATTCTGGTCTTTAAGGTGGTAACCACTTTCTGGCGGCGACTGTACTTACCGTACTTAATGTAAGAGGAAAATAAGATTTGATATCAGCAAATAAACTGAAAGTACACTTCAGTGTCAAAGCATGGAAACGCTGCAGTTTCTGAACGGAATATTTCGTGCACTACACTGGAATGTTTAAATGAACTGTCGAGAATTTCAGTTGCATGTAAATACATTTGTTAAGTGAGTCAGATGTAATTTACATGGCACTTCTTAAGGGTCGCGTACATCCACAGCTCAGGGTTGAACATCTGGGGTCCATCGATCTCCTCGTTGGGTCGTTGCGTGTTAGTAAGTCCATGTTACTGGCTAAAAAACTAAGGACAGAAATGAATTAATTTTTTTTTTCGAAATTGTCAAACAGGCGGCCATCTCTATATTATAATAATAGTCCCCCTGGCCGATTTCAACCCCGGCGGTCAATCTCAACAGAAAAATACAGGAAAAAACAGAAATAAAATTATAGCCTGTTTCATCTTAACCGATTGTTCGTAAAAATATTTCTCTCGGGTGATTTGAGGGTATCTCCCACAATCAGTGATGAAACATACGTTGGCTCAAAGCGTTAAAAAGCACTTACAAAATTCAACGACTCCATTATGGTTCTCGGAAGCTCAGTGGTCAGAGCATTGGACCGGACTTCCAAAGGTCGGGGGTTCGATTCCTCCCCGATGACCGGAGCCGAAAAGAATTTTTAAGTGTTATGTCTTTTCGAAATCTCAACAGAGATCAGCCAACTACGCAGGAGATATTAAAGTGCACAAGACAGTGTGAGCGCAATATACAGGTGCACTCACTGTTCCATCACTCATGCGCAATCCGACATGACCGGAGAGAGATGTGTAACACAGCCAACTTCCCGTTTTTGAGAAATTCATGACAGAAAATCTGAGAAACAATTTTCTGCGAAACCTGGGATTCGAACCCAGTACCTCTCGGAAGTAGAGGCAGAAACTTTGCCACTACACTAACGAGGCAGTATCTCTATATATTATTTGTGTAAGAGCATTCTTTTCCCACCAGCCTGTGTCGCAGTGCTAGGGCCTAAAGATATGATTGAAGTACCGTTTTAAAGATCTCGGCGAGTAGACTGGGCTGGACTCTACCATTTGTTGGGCGAAGTGGCGGGCGGCCGCTAGTTTATTTTATGTTATTTTATGTATGAGGCACATCAATGACAGTTACAATAATTCAAAGAAAAGACTTACATGCAAAAATGTCGGAACTAATTGCACTATCAATTATAATCATTTAGCCAATAATCATTATTAAAAGCATAAACTCAGGTGTCTTAAATTGGTGGCTTTGAATCTACAGAATAAACCTTGTTTTGTTCTAAAAACCATAGTCATATACCATAGTCATATATACCTTTTGTAAACGTTTTACGGACGCATTGTTAACAATTTGAAGGAGGTTATTAATTCAACCGTTTTTTTTTACTTTAATGTATTTCAACACTTATCTCCGGCATTTATAAACAGATTTTAAAATATATTTTTCCTTGAAGATCCTAAGAAAGGTAGACTAGCATAATTGACTAGCATAATGAGATAATTAGCATCAATAGCATTTGAAAACTTTGATGCTTGACATCAACGACATTTAAAGAATACAACCGGTAAATCTTAATAAAATTAACATACCTAACATCCTATAAAATCATAATTTTAAAGAAGTAAATGATGGCAGCTCTAGTGCTGAGTGACGTGCGGACGTCCCGACAGGGTTTTTAGACAATTTTCATGTATTTGACGTGAAGTGCTCGGCATTATGTGCATAAAAACGGCTCTCAGCATCGAATTTCATTCTAGCACTGTCTAGGGCATCTCGTAAGTAAACGTTTGGGAAAAGGTTATAGCTACGTACATGGAGCTACAGAAAAATCTTCTTATTATTTATCGATGCCACTTTTCTTTCACCGTGTTATAAAATCGAATGAACATAAGACGACCGCTTGGTGCAGTGGTCCACAGGTCGGACTTCTAAAACCAAAGGTAGCGGGTTCGATCCCCGCACAGTACAAGCATAAGTGTGCATGAACATGTGTGTTTGTACTGGTCTGGGTGTTTTCTATCTATAATATGTATTTATTTACAAAAAAAGTATTTAAGTATGTTTATCCGTTGTCTAGTACCCATAACACAAGTCTCTTAGCTTAATTTGGGACTAGAGAATTGGTGTGATTGTTGTTAAATATATAATAGTAGATTTTACAACGAGTGCATAAAGCAAGTCATTTTTAGGATAAAAATGATTTGTGCACGAGTTGTAAACTCTGCTTTTCACTTCGATTGCGAGAAAATAAAACAATAATTTGAGAAAATTCAATACGAAAAGTTCACGGCTTCTTTCCCGCTACTTTACTTTTTTTAATTTTCCTGCATAATTTTCGGGCAAAGAAAAAAAATATACAGCCTATTCTTAAATTATTTTGGAATAATGTTTTTGAAGTGAAAACTTCTTTAGCGGCGTTGAGCACTTTTGTGGCATGGGTAGAAACTGTGAAACTCGCGTCAGGTCACGTGATGCTGATCGAAAAACCGTAAGACGGTTGTTAAGTTTTCACTTCTGCCGGCACTCCCGGAGTGCAACCCGTGTTTTTTTTTTGTGGTAAACACGTTTTGATATTTAGTTTCTTTTTCGTATTATCTTATTATAAATCAAAAATGCAAATAGGGAAGGAAATATTATAAATTGGCAAGTTTTATCCATGTACAATTAATTGTTTTTGGCTGTATGGGCTAAATGGTCACTGCCTTAGTGTAGACACATTTAAAAAGCTACTTTTATGCACAAGTGCATAAAATTCAACTTTATGTCGCCTAGATCCTGCATAAAGTAGTACTTTTTCGAGCATGAGAAGTGAAAAATATATAATATAATATATATTAATCGATACTATTTTTCTATCATCCATAAAAGAACTGTAGAGCGCGTTTCAACATTAAGGAAAAACTAACTATCCAGTTAAAAAAACCCCGAATAAGCCAGGACGACGATAATGAGATTCAACGACTAAGCGGCTTTTGACCACAGTGATTAAATGATAATTTATTTATTGTATTTGATAATATATTTTGTATTCGGAAGATATTCCGAATAACGCTTTGAAATCGGTCTTCTTTTCTTCTTCTTTTATTTATGGCGACTATTTAGTGTTGTGCAGGTGGTATTTCACTAAATTCCGCCAATGTCACTTCATTCGGGAGCTAACGATGCCAGAGACAGGCAGACACGTACAATAAACACACACACACACACACACACGAACAGAAAAAGGGGTCAAACTCATAACATCCCTCTTTTTACTCGGGAGTTACAAATATAAGTAGAGTCAATAGAATAGGTTCTTGTAGAAGACATTTCTATTCCTAACATACATTACAAGACTAGAACTAATATATGACACAACAACGCTTAGTTACCGTATACTTATTTGATGTTTATTATTCTTTCTTTAATTGGAATGCTAAAATGGTGCGTTATTTTCAAATAATAATGATATACAGAACGTTATGTCCAAACCCGAACACGCTCGAACCCTGAAAGTACCTACCTATATGCTTTCTAAGCAGGCAACGGTTTTTCACAAAACTTGTTTGATTGGTCGGATAAAATGCCGATTGAATCGGTCCGAAGTGGAATTATTCTGACCCTCAGCTGTGAAGTAACGAGAAACTGAGGTATTTCGCTGAAAAGTAGAAAGCGTTTCCATACATATTTCAAATAAAAAATAGGTAGGAAATTTAGTTTGTAGTCGATATTGCCGTTTTCCTACGTATTTCAAATAAAAAATACTTACGTAATTTTAGTTTGCAGTCAATATTGCACAGTGTAGTGTTATAAATTTTTATACAGACTAAATGTTAAATAAAGTATTTCAGTTTAACTTATTTTAATGTCAATAGATCATCCAAAATAATAAAAACACAGAAATACGTCCCAAAAAATATCTTGAAACAGTGGATGGAGAAAGTCTGCCTTGAAGGATTTCGAGCAATGTGAGTTGATAACGTACTTCACAATACATGCGAAGTTATTTATAAAAGTAATTGTATAAATGTAATATGACTTTTTTATATATTTAATTTGATGACTTTTGCACCAAACTCTTCCTTCCTGGTTAAAACAATATCCTTAACTCGAAAATTGCCTAGAGGAGATCGCATTTAGCGATAAGACCGCCTTAATAAATAGTGATATATATATTTTAAATAATAAACTCGCTTTTCAGAAACGTTTCAATGGCGTATTCGTAGAAAATAAACTAAATATATATAAAATAGGAATACAAAACAAATCTTATACAATTGTAAACTCAACATCGATGGTTACATTTTAAATAAACAGTGAATAAACAATCATGTGGGACTCGTTATGTTTATCTATCATCTAACAATAAACTTAATTAAATTATATATTTTTATTTATTTATTTAATAGTATAATAAATTACATATAATAGTTAGTGTGTGTGTCTCTTTGTGTCACGAACACAGAATCGTGTATTATGTTAAGGAAACAAAGAAATACATGTATGAGGTAGCTGTTGTAAGGAAGTTATGTGTGTCAGTGAATTAGTATTAGTCGTCAGTAAGGAGCTTTATTATTTCTTTATTGTAAGACCTGGCATTGCATGTAAAGATGTCTACGGAATTAAATCTTTTATTAAAAGTGTCAAACATGCGTCGTAAGGGAGACCGAATGCCTGCATTTGTCCTTGCCATGGCAACCGCGAAAAGGGGATTATTACGTGAAGATCGCTTGTGAGTCCGAGGTGGTACTGAGTAGCTGATGCGATTTATTATATCGGTACAGTCATATTTATTATTACAGATGTCATACAATAGTCTAGCATCGAGTTGGAACCGTCTGGATTTTAAGTCTAGGAGTTTATATTTATTCAACAGAATCGAATATGTTAAGCGCTTTCGGTAGCATTTGTAATTGACCCGACGTAAGAATTTTTTTTGAACCATTTCAATACTGTGATTATATTTTTCATAAAACGGGTTCCAAATAGATACTCCGTATTCTAGTTGAGGCCTAACCAATGATTTAAAGAGGTATATTAGTGTATTGGAATTTTGAAAATCACGACAATAACGCATCACAAGGGCGTACATTTTAAACGCTTTACTAATTATGTTTTGAATATGGACATCAAGTTGTAGTTTACAATCAAGAGTGATTCCAAGATCTCTAATATTACTAACTCTTGCAAGCGCCGAGCCACCTAAAGAATATTCAAACTTACTCATTTTCTTCTTTTTAGTAAAAGTAATTACTTTGCATTTGTTAAGGCTTAGTTGCAAGTGGTTCTGAAGACAGTAATTGCTAAATCTATTTAGATCGTCTTGAAGTAGCACGTGATCTTCCGCACTATTGATGTTTCTGTAAATCTTAAGATCATCAGCATATAACATAATTCGGCTATGTCTAAAGCATTTCTTGACGTCGTTTATGAAGATAACGAAAAGAAGGGGGCCTAAGATGGACCCTTGAGGGACACCAGATGTAACGTTAGCTACTTCGGACTCTGAGCCTTTAATCACAACTCTTTGTGTTCTGTGGGATATATACGATTTGAACCACCGCCATAGGTTACCGCGTATACCGTTAAATGCAATTTTTTGGAGTAATATTTTATGATCGACTGAATCAAATGCTTTCCGGAAGTCCGTATAAATACTGTCAGTTTGAGTGTTGGAGTCTAGGGCTTGAAATAGGTCTGATGTGTAAACAAGAAGGTTTGTAATAGTAGAACGCCGCTTTACAAAACCGTGCTGTTCTTCTATGATAATATTGTGTAAGAAGGGGTAAATAGCATCGTGAACAAGACGCTCAAATACTTTAGACAGAATGGGCAATATGGATATCGGTCGGTAATTCGTAACATCAGACCTAGTTCCATTCTTATGAACTGGGACTATTCTAGCACTTTTCCAGATTTCAGGAAATACCCCATCAGATAAGCATTTGTTATAAAGATAAGAAAGAGGAAGATCAATCACAGAAGCTGTGTTTTTAAAGAAGATACCCGGCAAGTTATCTGTGCCGGCGCCCTTTGATGTATCAAGCATTTGTAGAACCTTTCGTACTTGAAATCTTGAAACAGTGATGTCTTGAATTATAAGGTCGGAGGCATTATCATATGAGACATTAAGGCTGTCAAAACAGAGGTCGTCAGGCACAGATGATGCTTGAAACACTGACTGGAAAAACCTATTAAATAATTTACAGCTTTCTTCAGGACTATGTGATATTGAACCCTGGTATTGAACACTACACGGTATTTCAGATAAATGACGACGTTGAGATATGTGTTTCCAGAAATATTTAATATTTATTTTTATGCTGTTTTCTACTTTTGCTATATATTTTTTATAACATTTGTCTGACAAGTTTTTGAACTGTTTTCTAAATATTGAGAATATATTGTAATTAGATGGGTTGTTATATTTTTTCATTTTAATCCAAGCCCGGTTTTTTTTAATAAATAGGTCTATTAATGAAGGGGTGAACCAGGGAGGGTATGTGAATGCCTTCTTGTTACATTTAGTTTTTGGTACATAACGATCTATTATACTAATAATTATTTCATAAAATACTGAGACGGCTTCAGTAGCATTTTTATTTAAAAATGATTCCTCCCAGTTAGTATTCGCAATTTCCTGGATAATTTTATCATAGTCTGCCTCTCTATAGCAGTACCTTAAGCATTGTTTAGGAATCATGAACCCTCGATCCATCCCATACGAAAATGATACACAAAAAGGAGGATGATGGGGGACGGTACGAAGTAAAGTGCTAGCTGGAGAGGATAACTCACAGTCAGTTTTATTAGTAAAAAACAAGTCCAAAATACGGTTATTTTCATTTCTTAACGTGTTTAGTTGAAAGCAGTTTAGTTCCGTCATAAAGTTTTTAATGTATATATGTTTTTGATTAAGATCTTCAATATCAGGATATTGTTTATAACTTTCGTCGTTTATCCAAACAAGCTTCGGTAAATTAAAGTCACCGACTATAAAAAAGTCTGCGATATTACTATTCTCGCTAAGCAACCGGTTCCGTAACATATTTAGGTAACTAAGGTATACTTCGTGATTTTGTTCTGGGGGGATATAAACTGCACCTATACATACGTATTGTTTTCCTAGTTTGAATTCAACAAGAACATGATTCATGACTGGCGGGAGAGGCGCACACTCAGCGACGGTGGGGGCGCAGTCGGCCGGACACAGTGTGCGCGCAATAGCGATCAGTACCCCTGCGCCGTCGCTGCGGCCGCTTGCTACACGATCTCGATCTGCACGAAATACCCAGTACCTATTGTCTATAAATTCTGTATCTGTTATACCCGCATGCAGCCACGTCTCAGTTAGTACTATGATATCGTATGATTGTGTAAGTATACTCATTAAAAGTGTGTGTAGTTTAGTTTTTATACCCCCGCAGTTCTGGTAATAAATAGTAATATTGTTAGCCATTCCTGTGAGTTAAAATAAAATATGTTGTGGGTAACCTGTATAAGTAGACAGTAGATATTATAATATTTTTAAACGTTTTATAGGTTAACGTAGACCAAAACCGTTTTTTAGTAAATATGTTATTTATTGAGAGTGACCAGATGATATAAAAATGTATTATTGATACAATACGACACATATCCGTAGTTACACAATAAGAGCATTTTATTTGACTCACACAAACAGTATGTACTCGTACATTTGAGAGACCTAATTTTAAACATTTTTTTATAAGTTTGACAGATAAGTAATCAGTTTTAGAGGGACACTTTTTATGATTTAATTTTATTAATGTCCTGTTCACATCGGACAGCAAAAATAGGAGATGACTCAGATTGTCGAACCAAAACAGTACCTCGACTAACCCAGACAAATTTATAATTACACTTTTTGGCTTGTTCTCGGCATAAACGAAATAACTGCTTGTTTTTGGCCGTAAGGTGTTCGTTGACATACACTGAGCATACAGTACCAGGAACACTTAATTGATCCGATTTCAGTCCCCTGGTAGCTCGCGATGCTGCGATGAAGTTGTCACGAAGTATTTTCGTAGCAAACTTAACTATCACGTTTTTTGGTCGGGTACACTTCTTATCAAAATGTGGAACTCTATGGGCGGCAACTATATCGGATTTGTTTATGGGATGTTTGATGACGCATCCTAGTTTTTCAACAAGAGCAATTAAGTTTTCGTCACGGCGCTCCGGCAGGTTGACAATCTCAATGTTGTACAGTCGTGCCTGCTGTTCCATTGTATCAATTTTATCCTGTAGTTGAGTGACATGGCTGCGAATATCATCACTCGAGCTCAGTTGACCTTCTACCTGCTTTAAGCGCGATTCTATGTTATCTTGTCTTTCCATTGCGTAGGACAATGATTTTTCAATGGTATCTAGTCTATCTCCAAATTTCTTGAGGGAGGTATCTATTGTCGATGTAAATTTTTTTACCTCTTGATCTAAAATCGAATTAATTGATTTTTTTATGCTGTCGGCGATGACGGCGTCTAACTGCGATTTCCATGATATAAGCTTGGTATCCAGTTTTTTCTCAACATACTCCAACATAGGCTGAATGTTTTCATCCTCAGGCTGCTTGCGCTTGCGGAAGTTGACAAAGGCATCGTTGCCTCCGCATAATTCGGGTAGATCGGGATTTGATGAGCATTTTTGCTTATGCGAGGAAGATGCGGTTACCGGTGGTGATTGCGGCATTGTGTTATTTTGCAGCGAACTTTGCCGAACGATTTAACGAAGCGTTGCCCGAACGAGACAGAGCTATCGGTCCAAGTAGGTAAACAACAACTTTACTTTTGGTCACTATAACTGTTGCACACACAATTTTTGAGCTTAGTGTCAAAGCGAAAAAGCACAGTTTACACTGTCAGTATTTATTGGATTTGGATAAAAATTTGCGCACACGTCCACCGTAAACGGGTCCCACGGATGAATGGAAACTTGACAGAATAACTTTTACGTTACGTTTTACAATTATATAATTTCAAACAAATTACTATAACCTACTAGGGCGGTTTGATAAGTCCATGACTTTGAAAAGAAAAACATATATTTTGTGTACAAAAACATTTTATTTTTCTACATACTCTCCTTTCAACTCTACACTCTTTTTCCAGCGATGCTCCAATCTCTTCAACCACTGACCTCTATTTACACTGGACTGGCTGCTGTCACAATATTTTTGTGCCTATTTGAGTGTCGCCATTTTGGCGCTGTAGGCAGATACGAGTGTCCATGGAACTAAAATTAGTGACGTTTTACGTAGTAACTATTAAGTAATCTGTGATTTTACTCCCTTTTCTGTAGCGAATTTTACAAAACACACATTTCCTCATGATTATTTAGCTTAACTTTCACTATATGATATGAAATACCACGAAATAAAATTAAAATACTTAAAAACCTCAACGCTGTTGCAATCTTCTACGGTGGCCATTTGCAATAAACGTCAAAATTAGTTCTCGGGACACTCGCAGTGGCGCTTCAAATTGGCACACAAAATTAGCTGTCATTTGTATGGAACAGCCTGTCCAGTGTGTAGTAATAGAGGTCAGTGTCTTCAACCCATCCAAAAAATACTTTTTGTCAAAGCCTGCAAAATAGGCCTCGGTTGCAGCTATCACCTCTTCATTGGATGAAAATCTTTGCCCAGCAAGCCATTTCTTCATGTTTGGGAAGAGAAAAAAGTCACAGGGGGCTCAATCTGGTGAATATGGAGGGTGCGGCAATAATTCGTATCCTAATTCGACAAGTTTTGAAGTCGCGACTGCAGACGAGTGGGCAGGAGCATTATCCTGATGAAATAGAACTTTTTTCTTCGCTAGATGCGGTCGTTTCTTCATCAACTCTTCATTAAATCTTTCCAGCAATGCAGCATAGTAAGCACCGGTTATTGTCTTGCCTTTCTCTAAGAAATCGATGAAAATAACCCCTTGACTATCCCAAAATACTGTTGCCATCACTTTACCAGCCGAACATACCGTTTTTGCCTTCTTTGGTGCACGTTCGCCGGTAGAAGTCCACTGCTTTGACTGTTGTTTAGTCTCTGGCGTATAATGGTGGACCCACGTTTCATCCACGGTTACGTACCGACGCAAAAATTCACTTGGATTGCGATTATACATAGCCAGACATGCCTCAGAAGTAGTCACGCGTTTTCGACTGTCAGTAAGCGCGGCACCCATCTTGCAGAAAGTTTTTTCATTCCCAAAATATCGTGCAAAATATGAAAAACTCGTTCAGTTGAGATGTGCACAGCCTCAGCTAACTCGCGTGTCTTTACTCGACGGTCAGCCAAAACAATATCGTGGATTTTGTGAACAATGTCCTCAGTGGTTACCTCAATCGGCCTTCCTGGGCGCTCGGCATCATTGGTTGTAATACGTTCACAACGAAACTCAGTAAACCATTTATTTATGTACCATTCCATGAGACGGCGCTGAATCCCCGTAATATTTTTTCAACTTGTCTTCGGTCTGCTTAATGGTTTTCCCGCGTAAAAAATAGTGTTTAATCAAGACTCGAAACTCGGATTTCTCCATTTTCGAAGAACACCTTCACAGCCGCCAAACTTCTTTTGTTATTAAATATTGTTTTCGCGCCATATTTGAAAATAGAATTATTTTAGGTTCGCAAAAATATTACTTTTAAGAAAATATCATTAAAAATAAAAAAAGTTTCTATTCAGCCTGAAAGTCATGGAGTTATCAAACCGCCCTCGTATATTGAAATGTTAATATAAATCAATTATTCGGTATAATAAACTAGCGTTCTGTATTGGCTGATGATAGTAGTTGCTAGCTGTTGTTAGTGGAACACATGTTTGGTAAATTACCCGCTAAAGGTCGTCGAACACTTGCGACGGTGACGGCTCGGCATCGGCATAGCTGTTCGAATCGAATTTATTTATAATCGTATTTAAGCAACGGCAAGCCGCTCAGTGTCCCGGCCGCGGGCTGCAAGCTCACACTGTATGACGCTTTTCATATTAAGAATGCAAAACAATCCAAAACCCAATGCTCCAATTTGATTGAAAAGTTAATTGCCGGGTTGGAGCGGTGCCGAATCAGTGTGCGATGACCTTAACTCATTGAGTTAAGGTCGCTGCGATAGTACAGTATGCCGTACAGTAAGTGTTTCCTAGGCCTAAATTACTCAAAATTCATTTCAGCCAATAGGGAATCGTATTATTTTACGTAGTGCTTTTCGCGCACTCGCAGTGCTGCTATTGGGAGTAAAACAAAATAACAATGGATTTCTCGGTTTATACGGTTTCTACTTCATATAGTTTTGTGTTTTATTAAAGATTTATCCTTCGCTCACGGAACCCTGAAATGGACGAAAAGTGCTGGCTAGTTGGGATATACTTACATTCTTTATAAAATCAGAAATCGTGTTTTTTTTTTATTTTATTTTTTTTTAGTTAATAAGGATAATGGAAAAATCATATCAAATTATTGCATTGTCATCAATACTTGATACGTGTGCGAAGTTTTAAATTAATCCGGTTAATGGAAGTTGGTAAAAATTGAGCTCAAAGATTCCGTAACAAAAATATATACATACATATAGTCCGTGCTTATAAAAGCGTGTAAAATAAAATTTGGGTTACATAGATAGCTAGATATGAAAATCTCGAACACTTGTAGGTAAAAATCTTATGTTCACATTCCGTGCTCGACCGTCCTCCAACGGGTTTAGCGATTTAATTTGTGAAAGCGTCTTAAGAGATCCCCAACTCTGAGACAATCGCGAAGCGAGTAGGATTTTAAGAATGATATGTTCTGCATTCGTTGCATTTAGCTTCTCTTGTTTGGAATTTTAAAAAATCCCATCCAAATATCCATCGTAAAAAGTTCCATCGAATACCTCTCGAACGCAATCGCACAAGCAACACCGACAACAAAAGCACGAACAACACAAGCACGAACATTATCGTAACGTATTCGTGTCGTTTAAACGCCAGAAACTGACAGTTTCCCCATACAAATTGACAAGTTAGCGTTAGGTGAACGCTACGAATACGTTACGATAGTAGTTCGTGCTCACCCCACAGGTGCATTTCATAACAGCTACAAGATATTTCGTATACGAATTTCAAATTTCGACTGGTGGGTGGGGTGAGCACGAACTACTATCGTAACGTATACGTGGCGTTTACCTATCGTTAACTTGTCAATTTGTAGGGGAAACTGTCAGTTTCTGACGTTTGGACGACACGTTTACGTTACGATATTGTTCGTGCTCATCCCACTGTCTACAGATCTTGGAAGTTATCATTATACTCCAAGGTTTAGTTGGCTATATAAGATTTACCTTGCGGAAAAAGTACAAATGAATGAGAATCGTAGACCAGCCCTGGGGCCGTTTTACTATCTTACTCTCCAGCGTTTTTGTTTAAAAAATAGAACAAAATTACGCTTAACAGCTATATCGCTGAGCTTCTGTTGAGCTTCAAACTGCTCGTAACCTATTATGTATTAGTATAAGTGTCCCTGATTCTTGTAAATAATAATTTGTCACGTCAAAATCCCTATTCAAACATAAGCATCATAACTTTTTACTGGGGTTATCCGTCAAAAAACCCCGAAAACTATTACATGTAAATTGGCAAAAAACCATTCTAGTTCGGATATAGTTGGATTTAGATCGGACAATTCTATCTAGCGGATCCGGAGGCGACCGGTCACAGATTAACAACGTAACATGCAATCTATTGTTTAGGCATTCGCGTTACGGTCATGACATTAGCAGCTTGTAATTTTAGTCTAAGTCCGAACTTGCATGAACATGGCTTAGGGGTGTACCTTATTCACTCGTACATCTAGTAGAAAAAAATATCTTAGAAAAAAATCGAGAAATGGACAACCTCCTCCTTTTTGTAGTCTGTTGAAAAAAATCATTTGGTACTTTCATAGTGTTGGCGGTTTTTTTATTGTGGTCTTAATCCTGTTTACTCGGTAAATTTTATGTTTTAATTACGTGTAGCTAAATTAAACCTTTACTACCCCTTTATGCAAATATATTTTCTAAGCAAATATATTTTCTAAACTTGTTCAGATTGTACAGGTATAATATTAACCACATGAACACATTTCCAGTACGATTACCAAGCAAAATAAGGAAAGTGAAACAATTACAAGCTTAGCCAAAGCAGAAACACAAAAATAAATATGTTTCTATGTGGGAAGGTTATTCGTATTGTTACGTTCTAGGGGTGTGGGATCTAGATTGAAATGCACTTCTAAACCGATGAAGTAGAGTAGGATTTATTGTACACACTTTACGTTACAACACTTAGCACACAAACACTTATATCGCACTCCAAAATCTTCTTGTCGCAGTTTTCGCTCCGATGTTTACTCGTCGCTTTCCCAAATTAAACTCCAACTCGGTCGCATTCCCGGGCTCCTTATATACCGGCCGTCAAGGAATCCCGAATATTCGGTAGGTACCTACTACCCAGTACGAGACTGTTCGGGATCCTTCCCAAGGCCGTCTTGCCTAGCCTAGACCTTTCTCGAATGTTCGGCATCATAGTGCTATCCTTGTCTTGTGCTGTCTCTGTCACACCTTTCTGGAATGTTCTTAGTATAGCTGCCTCTCTCTAATCGTGCTATCTCTTTCACTCCTACTGAAAATTACGTCATATACTGAAGTGGGCTTCAAAGGCCCATAAGGGGTCCTGAAAACGCCTGAAAACGGGTTTTCAGGTTATGGTGTCATCTGATAGAGGGTGGCCTGAAACGGACTGAAAACATGTTTCAGGCGCCTGAAAACAACGGCAACTTGGGTGAAATTTCGATAAACTAGTATGTGTTAGAGCACTCTCTGAAACGGCCTGAAATGGTATTTCAGCCTGCTGAAAACGCCTCCAAGGCACGGAAAAACACGATCAAAGGTTTAGCACTAGCCCACCGGCGTAACACTACCCCCTCCTTAGACATGCTCGTCCCGAGCATCATTCGTTCCATGGTACTTGGCCAACCGATCAACATGAACAATCTTACAGGGGCTACGTGCGTTGCGCTGTATCCGATAAGTGACGTCGTTGATCCTTGTGACTACTTTGTACGGCCCTTCCCAACTCGGCGACAATTTCGGTGACTTTCCTTTTCGACGCATAGGGTTATGTAGCCACACGAATGATCCTTCCTCAAACCTCGTCTGGTTAGACTTCCGGTCGTATCTGGTCTTCACCGTTCGGTCCGAGTCCCGTTGCCTCCAAGATCTTTTTGGGCAGCCTGATTGTATGTGTCCTCTTTCCCCGCAGTTGTAGCATCGAGGCCCAGTTTCTCGAGGTGGAGCAATCGGCTCCCTGGCCGCAACTTCGCGCACCCTAAAGGATTTTGTTGAGTCTTGGCGTACAGCTTCCACCTCCAGGGCATGGGCGAGCGCATCCTTCAAGGTCCCATGGTGTCTCAGCCGTACAGCAGCCCTCACTTCAAAGTCCCGAATCCCATCTATGAATGCCTGTACTAGCGTTCCATCGATGAAAGTCACTGCGGCACCTTGGTACGCCTTCCGGACGAGCTTCTCTATCTCAAGTGCCCACTTTTGTAACGACTCATTATGCCCCTGAGTCCTATTCTTCAGCTGAGCTCTGTAAACGTGCTCTAGATGGCTGTCACCGAAGCGTGCCTCTAAAGCTTCAAGAAGACGGTCGTATGTCTTCTCCTTTCCTAACGCTTCCAGAACAGTGAGAGCTTCGTCCCGCAGCGCCAAACTCAGTGCCGTTTTAGCATAGTCCTTGCTCCAGCCATTCGCTTCGGCAACCATCTCGAATTGGAGCTTGTATGCGGCCCACGAAGAGGTACCATCGAATGGAGGTACCTTTAACTTTTCTCCTCCTGTGGCTGGTGCACCTGATACACTGGTGGTGCCGTTGGCCACTTTGATCTCCAACTTCTGGAGGCGATTCTCCTGGTCCTCCACTTTTTCGTTCAGTCCATTGAGGCGCTTCTCGTGGTTTTCAACTTTAATTTCAACGCCCACAATTTTGTCTTGCACCTCAGCCATCTCCTTTTTCCATTCTGTAGCTACTTCGTGTACCTCACGGAGGACTTCTTTCAGGTCCCGTAGCTCTAGCTGCAAAATTTTGGCTTGTTCCTCCTGCCTTCTGGTCTGTTCCTCCTGCTGAACCCGTAGCTCTTGTTGCAGGATTTTGGCTTGTTCCTCCTGCCTTCTAGTCTGTTCCTCCTGCTGAACCCGTAGCTCTTGTTGCAGGATTTTGGCTTGTTCCTCCTGCTGAATCCGTAGCTCTTGTTGCAGGATTTTGGCTTGTTCCTCCTGCCTTCTAGCCTGTTCTTTCAGGAAGATCAGAATGGCGTTGACGTCTATCTCCGGCGTCCTTGAAGCTGGTACTGCTGTGTCTGACGTTCCGGCGGTGCCCGCAGAGTCTCTAGCAGCGGTGCGGCTTCGGGTCTGCATCCCCTCCTTCTCTTCTTCTCGCGGAGTAATCGGCATTTTCAATCCCACTTCTGACACCAAATGTTACGTTCTAGGGGTGTGGGATCTAGATTGAAATGCACTTCTAAACCGATGAAGTAGAGTAGGATTTATTGTACACACTTTACGTTACAACACTTAGCACACAAACACTTATATCGCACTCCAAAATCTTCTTGTCGCAGTTTTCGCTCCGATGTTTACTCGTCGCTTTCCCAAATTAAACTCCAACTCGGTCGCATCGGGTTTCTTCGCCCCGCTAGGGGCGGTTCGGGTTCGAGCCTAAGCTCCTTCCCCGGGCTTCTTCTCATGGGCCTACTGGCCCACGGTGTTAGGTGCCGCATGTGCGCGGCCATCTTGCGACGACAGGTCTCTAACTTCGTCTTCTGCCAGAGCCGGCTGCACAGTCGCTGCGGGCTGCCCATCAGGTGAGACCCCGTTCGGGGAGGCCCGATGAGCAGGGCAAGCTGACTGCGGCTGACTCTGGCTGGGATAGGGAAGAGAGTTAGTTGGGTGAGGTTGGGATTGGTGAGTGGATAGGTGGGAGGGCGGATTTAGGGAGCAGACCTGTCGTGGGGTTGGCCTCTTGCTCGCCTGAGTTACCGTGGGCATGGGGGCTATATTTTGTAGCCCGGGGTGCGGCCCGTGGTCCGCTCTTTCGTACATCCTTCGGGATGTGCGGACCACGAATTCCTCCAGGGCCTCCATCTTGAGGTCCCTGTGGATTACAGCATTCTTTACATAGCGCCCGGCCCCCGTTATAATTCGGAGCGCTATGTTTTGCTGGGTTTGGAGCTTCGTACGGTGGGTTGCGCTGATCATTGCGTACCAGGCTGGGGCCGCGTATGTTAGCCTGGAGCGCACGTACGTCTTGTAAATGCCCACCTTTGTTCTGGTGGGCAGGCGGGACTGGAATACGGGGCGCAGTCTTGCGCGCGCCCCGCGGCTGGAGTTGACCAGGTGCTTAACCTGGTCTTTGAGGGTAAGGCGCTGGTCCAGGTGGCAGCCTAGGTACTTAGTACTCGGCTGCCACTTAATGTTCTGTCCGTTGAGGACCAGCTCGGGCAACTTTCTGCATTTGGGGCCCGTGTAGATGGCGGCGGTTTTACCCACGTTAACCGCTATCCGCCATCTCTCCAGCCAGTCCGGCAGTAGGTCGAGCTGCTTCTGCATCCTTTTCACCGCCGCCTTGACCCATGGGGCGGTGGTGAAAAATGCGCTGTCGTCCGCGAACAGCGCCAGCTCGACCTTGGGTTCCCACTCATGAAGCTGATCGTTGATGGTGGGAACGTCGTTGGTGTAGGCAGCGTACAGGGTCGGTGAAAGGCAGCTGCCTTGGGGGACCCCTGCATCGATGGGGCCCTCAGCGGACGTTGCGTCCTCCACGGCGACCTGGAAGGAGCGTCCTCGGAGGAAGGACGCTATCAGGTGGGCTAACGCTGGGGGCAGGGCGGTCGTGGAGAGCTTGTAGATGAGGCCGGGGTGCCAAACCCGGTCAAAAGCTTTCTCCACATCTAAGAAGACCGCCACCGAGGCTTTCTTCTTGTTTAGGCCCTCGGCTAGGTGGTGGATCACGCGGGCCAGCTGGAGCGTGGTGGAATGCCCGCTGCGAAAGCCGAACTGCTCATCCCTCGGGATGAGGAAGGGGCGCAGTCGGCGCAGCAGGACTCGCTCAAACAGCTTGGCGGCGTGATCCAGCAGGGTAATGGGCCTGTAGCTCTCTGGGCGGCGGCGGTCTTTCCCCGGTTTGGGGATCATCACCACCCGCCCTTTCTTCCATGGCGTGGGGAAGTGGTTCGTCCTGAGGGCGGCGTTGAGGATGCGGGTCAACGCCGCTATTCCCCTCCTGGGCAGCTCCGCCAGGGCTGCGGGTGGAAGGCCGTCGGGGCCCGGCGCCTTCTTCCTATTGAGCCGGGCGGCAATCTTCTTCACCTCCGATGGGGAGATGAAGGTGTCGCCCGGGAGTGGAGGTGGGGTAGTGGCCAGGAATTCCTCCACTCTCTGTACCACGTCTGCGTGGTGGTGGAGGGCTCTGGGGGCTGGCGGGTGGGGCCTGAATTGGACGGTCAGGTGCTCCGCCAGGATTCGGGCTCTGTCCTGGGCCGCGAATCTTCTCTGACCGTCCGAGTCCAGGAGGGGACATGTGTGGGACTTCTCCCCGGTGAGGGCTTTGTTGAGGCGGTGCAGTGTGGGCAGGTGTTCTCCTGCCCTGTCGATAAGGTCCAACTCGGTCGCATTCCCGGGCTCCTTATATACCGGCCGTCAAGGACTCCCGAATATTCGGTAGGTACCTACTACCCAGTACGAGACTGTTCGGGATCCTTCCAAAGGCCGTCTTGCCTAGCCTAGACCTTTCTCGAATGTTCGGCATCATAGTGCTATCCTTGTCTTGTGCTGTCTCTGTCACACCTTTCTGGAATGTTCTTAGTATAGCTGCCTCTCTCTAATCGTGCTATCTCTTTCACTCCTACTGAAAATTACGTCATATACTGAAGTGGGCTTCAAAGGCCCATAAGGGGTCCTGAAAACGCCTGAAAACGGGTTTTCAGGTTATGGTGTCATCTGATAGAGGGTGGCCTGAAACGGACTGAAAACATGTTTCAGGCGCCTGAAAACAACGGCAACTTGGGTGAAATTTCGATAAACTAGTATGTGTTAGAGCACTCTCTGAAACGGCCTGAAATGGTATTTCAGCCTGCTGAAAACGCCTCCAAGGCACGGAAAAACACGATCAAAGGTTTAGCACTAGCCCACCGGCGTAACAGTATGTAGGTTTTAATTTTAGAAATAATATAAAAGGGGAGAGCGGGACTAAAAGTTCCGTTTTTTAGTTAACTTATTTTTTTTAAATAGATACTTAGCCTAGCTTTGGTATCATGAAAGTTTTTTTTAAATCAGTGGTACAAGGCAAGTTATTCGGAGGTCACAACGTGCCCCCCAAAAAAGATAACTTGTTTCTATCGATGTATTTTTGTAGGAAGCCATCACTAATAACTAAAAAATGATAAAAAACTTAACACTAATTATTTAACAATACCAAAAAGAAACAACGATAATAGTTATTTGTTATACAAGAGTGCAAAGTTGCTTTTTAACCGCGTGTTCAATTTTGATGACCGAGCAAGCGAAGGTTTCCAAAATTGAATTACGAGCTCAGCGAGTGATTCAAAACCAGAATCCTGAGCGTGAGGGAATCAAAAGAGCACGAGGTGAAAAATGTTTGCACTCGAGTGCAACACGTAACTTTTCATTCCATCTCAGCGAAGAAATGACTAAATAACGTTTACAATCACAAGACAGGTACTTTTATTTCAGTTTAGGTGTTAACTACTATATTATGACAGGTAAGTATTACAGAATAATCTTTAAACTATAACAAAATGATAGTTAGGTGTAATTAAGAAAAAATTAAAGTAACGTTGCTACAGTTATTTAAATTGAGTGTACTATTTAGTTCAAGTTTGTACAAACAGACTTCCTCATCGCTAGAATCAGCAGAAAACATTTTAGTTTTTTCACTTGTTTTCAAGTTTCTTGTTTTTAATATAAGGTTTAACAATGACGTGACAAAATGCCGCGTAAAGAACCGCCTACAAAGCAAATTGAAAAAAGAACACCAAGAAGGTTCCGAGTCTGAGTTCTTAACAAATAAAAAAGGTGCATGATATATTCGGCACCATAGAGGCAGTAATAAATAGGTTTAATGATTTTTTTTAATTTGACTTTATTATTTTGTAGATGTTGTATTATGTTTTTTTTTCACTACATTTGTATGCCGACAAGGCTGATCACAGCGCACTCTTTATACCTGTATTTGTACATTGACATCTATTCACCTGTGTATCACAAATAAATAATTTGATTTGATTTGATTTGATTTTTTAATTCGCAAACTTAGTGCCCACGATATTCTAAATTCAATTTACTTAATCCTCTAGCGAATAAAAACGGCTTATGCACTCAGATATTGAAGAGCAAAAAAACTATTTCAAAGATGAAAACTATTTTCTTAAATGGATCAGCGACATATGAATATCCTCTTCGATATATCAATTGCTGCTGGCCTGATAAAGATGGCTGCCGTCAGTGCGTTGCACTATTCCATTTCACGACGCGTTAACTAAATATATTTATCCATCACTACTACAGCCGTCATACCCATCGACTCGGATAAAAATCGATGGTGGGGGCCAGAGCTTGAACGGCTCAGGAAGACACTCAGGACACTGTTCAATCAGGCAAAAAATACCAGGACCACTGAAGCCTGGGACAAATACAAAACAGCACAGAAACACTACAAAAAACGTATCAGATTCAGGAGGACGGAAGCCTGGCACAAATTCTGTAGCAGCATAAACTCAACAAACCAAGCCGCGAGAGTCAAGAAAATACTGTCCAAAGGGGACACTAATCTCCTGGGCTCTCTCAAAAGAGAAAACGGCACTTACACAAATACAGACCACGAAACCTGCAAACTACTCCTAGAGACCCACTTTCCCGGAAGTCAGATTGCATCAGACTCCGAATGGCAAGATGAACACAAAAAAGCACCAACTATCCAAGAATGGGAAACTGCAAGTAGAATCGTAACCACGGATAAAATTGGCTGGGCCCTGAGAAGCTTCCAACCATTTAAATCCGCTGGACTGGACGGTATATTCCCAGCGCTTCTACAATGGCACTCGAACCAAATCACTCATCACCTACTACAAATTTATAGAGCCTGCATAGCTTTCAAATACGTACCGAAGCAATGGAGGGAAGCAAAAATAGTCTTCCTGCCTAAACCAGGTAAAGAAGACTACACCCTAGCCAAATCCTTCAGGCCTATCAGCCTAACCTCATTTCTCCTGAAAACACTAGAAAAACTAGTAGATAGACACCTAAGAGACGATGTGTTAAAGACCAGATCTCTTCACCCACAGCAACACGCCTACAGGAAAGGCAGATCAACAGAGTCAGCACTACACATGGTAGTGCATAAAATAGAATCGGCCATTAACAACAAAGCATCAACACTTGCCGCTTTCATTGACATAGAAGGGGCATTTGACAAAACAATGCACAACAGCATCAACCATGCCCTACAAAAACTGAAAGTAGAACCAGTCATAACGGAATGGATAAATGAGCTGGTCAGTAAAAGGGCGGTCCAAATTGCGGTAAAAACGATCACCCGTGCAAGGGTGGTCAGGGGGTGCCCCCAAGGGGGCATTCTGTCACCACTCCTATGGAACATAGTAGTAGACAGCCTCTTGAGGGCACTGAACGAAAGAGGCTACACTACTATTGGTTATGCAGACGACCTAGCAATTCTGATAAATGGGAACGCAGAGAACATCCTCTGTGATGTAATGCGTGCTGCTCTTCAGATTGTAGAAAAATGGTGTGAGGAACACCAGCTGTCAGTCAACCCCAAAAAAACAGAGCTCATCCTTTTCACTAACAAAAGGAAGCTACCAAATCTAGAACTACCAAAATTATTTAACACCGAATTAACCCTATCAACTCAAGTAAAATATCTGGGCATCACTCTCGACAGCAAGTTGAACTGGGGAATTCACATTGACAACAAAATTAAAAAGGCCTGTATAGCATTCTATCAGTGTAAAAGACTCCTTGGCAGAAAATGGGGTCTTAATCCAAAAATCACACTTTGGCTATACACGTCAGTTATCAGACCCTCCTTAACCTACGGATCAGTTGTGTGGTGGCCCAGAACGCAACTGTCCACTATCAAATCCAAACTACAAAGCTTGCAGCGCCTAGCGAGCGTGGCAGCTACAGGATGTATGAGAACCACTCCATCAGCCGCCCTAGAGTTCCTATTGAACCTCAGACCTCTTCATCTGGTCATACAGGAAGAAGCAAAGGCAGCTGCCTTAAGACTAAGAGCAAATGGGCTATGGAAACAAAACACTATGACAACGCACTCCAAAATCATGGAGGACATCACAAAGGAAAGACCCCTTCTAGATGCACCCATGGACAGGATACCATGCCACTACATCTTTGATCGAGAATACATTATCCAACTTACCGAAGAACGGAAAGACAACTCTGGCGTCAGAGAAGTTAGGATATACACAGACGGCTCCAAAACCTCACTAGGAACTGGAGCCGGAGTATTCTCGTACGACTTAAACATCAACATATCAACCACCCTGGACAAATTAAACACAATTTTCCAAGCAGAATGTATCGGAATTATCAGAGCAGCACAGGCGGTTGCAGCCAGAGATGTCGGAGACCTCAACATCAAAATTGTCTCGGACAGTGCATCCGTACTTCAAGCTCTACAAAACAACACCATAACCTCTGCCCTCATATTGGAATGCCACAACGCACTCCAACACATTGCAAGGAAAAATAAGATAACCTTGCAGTGGATCAAGGGACACAGCAACTCTCTCGGCAACGACGCAGCCGATGAACTCGCGAAAAAGGGATCCGCGACAACAGTGTTTGGCCCAGAACCGCTACTACCTATACCGCAGGCCCAAATAAAAACATGGCTGCGAGAAGACACCGCAAAAAACCATCTGCTAGAATGGACAAACAGTGAAGGCTGCAGGCAAACTAAAAATGCAGTTCAGATGCCATCTAAAAAGCTTGCCCGCAACCTCGCCAAACTAACGCGCGACAATCTACGCAGAGTTATAGGGATAATAACAGGCCATTGTCTCCTAAACAAGCACCTATTTAATATAGGTGTAACAAACAGCCCGCGATGCAGAGGATGCCTCGAGGAAGAGGAAACGCCACAGCATGTACTCATGGAGTGCACAAGTGTGGAAAAACAGCGAGCAGACATTCTAAAAAACCCAACATCATTCCCAGAAATCTTTAGTGGCCTAGGCAGGCTGCTAGCCTTCTGGGAGGACTTGGGCTGGTTGGAATAGAGGCAAACACGCACAATGGCCCAATCGTGAGGCTAAGTGCGGAAAAAGCCCTGCAAAACTAACTAACTAACTACATATACTCATGTAGCTATTTCAAACAACAACTTACCCTGGTAACTTTGAGCCCAGCTCTCCCCTACATTAGACAATGTTCAAACGGTTTTAAGTCAGTGAAAGCATAATATCTGTCTATTTCTTACTTTTTATTTGTGTAGCTCAGCAGGCCATACTTTACATTAAATTACCGTAGGTTTACCTTGATTAGTTAATACTTAGAAATCAGTGGCTTGATGTGTTGTCACGTGTAGTACTTTTCCACAATACTTACCAAAAGCTGCTCTCTCACCGGGAGCATTCGCATATAATTTGTAACGTTGTAGACTCGAGGATTACCACAGTGAAAGATAACAATTTACCGAGCGTTACAATTTAATTAATTAATTTTTTTTACAACCGAGCGCACTTTTTAATGATACAAAATTCGTTTTCATCAGTGAAAGAGGAGAACCGAGAATGAAAATGCGCACCTTTTTATGATACAATGTGAGATATCTATGATTTGATTTATACTAAATGTAACAAACACGCGAACGCTCGCCGGTCATGGAGGTAGGTAGTATTGTAATGTGTTGCTCGGAAGTCGAATCTATAATATTACCTTATACGAGTATGCACATGTAATAATACCTTAATTAAAAAAAAAATGTTGCACATCCTATATTTTTTACAGTGCAATAGCATCTAACCAATAATCCTTATTTAGAATGCACCACTTCAGCGGTTTTTTAGATCCAATCAGGGCAACTATTTCTATCTCTCGCTCACCATCCGCGGTCTTAGGGATCAAGCGAAAAACCCGATCCTAAATAAATGCGAAAACGTTGTCGGGCAAAACGACGACTCATTAAGATGCGTCCGAAGCATTTACATCTCAAAAGGGTTACAGTAGTCGCATAATGAAAGGAAAAATTAAATATTATATTTGTTATTAAATTCTCTCTTTCTCTCATCAACCTTTTTACGCCTTACCATCCTTACCCTCTGCTGGCAGCTCAAACCCCCCCGTGTCTCGGAAAGCACGTTAAGCCGTTGGTCCTGCGCCTGATCTCTCTCCGGTCATGTCGGAATGCCGTCTCACCGAACTTTGAGAGTAAAGGAACAGTGAGTGCACCTGTGTATTGCGCCCACACTTGCACTATAATATCTCCTGCGTAGTTGGCTGATCTCTGTTGAGATTGGCCGTCGTGGTCGAAATCAATGGAGGACTATTACCCTCTGCTCGGCACAGGCCTCACCTTATAATATATGAAGGTACGAGCCATACTCTGAGGCGTGGTTTGTAAGGTAAGTGAAAAACCTTACTGTCAGATGGTATCAAGCCGCCCAAGGGCCTCTGACCAGACTTAACGATTTATATCTATCGATATATACCGGGACCTATAGCTTAATATGCTTGACATGACAATGCGGAATCCACTAGTGATGAATATAAATCATCTCCTTTACAAAAATCGTCCGAACAAAGTGATGTTACTGAACCCAGATACGTCATACGTGTGGTCTTATTTGAACAGGACTGGGCGCGCGTTGGCATAAATTCCACTTGTGTGGATGCTGTGTATCGTTTCAGACTTCAGTGCCTTGGACAAAGCTACCATGTTTTGCCGATGACGAAGCAAACTTTAAGTGAAGCTACGAGAATTCGCCAGCGCTGAGTCAAAGGCTTGACAATGTTATTTTGCACTGCGAAAAATTCCCACGTGACTTACGGCTGGTGAATGTCATTTCCACTCCTCAGATAAATAAGTAGAAGTCTTATTCTTCTGAGTTCAATTCATTTTTTTTGTCATTTTGTTTTGCGAAACTGGTTTGTTTTGCTTAAGTCTTTTTTGGAAAGATTAAGAACAATTGACGATTTTTTATTGGGTTTCAGCCATACAATTTTGCTTGGATCTTTAAATTTTTTTTCTGGTTACTGTAATTTGTATTAAACAAAACTTGTAATTTCGACTGCAAAGTTTGTTCAAACGATTTATGATCACGCCTAAATATTAATTGTCTTATCCTACCTTAGAATCTAAGTATCCAACATTAAAAACAGGTGTTTCATTTCGAATCTATTGTAACACAAACTTAACTCAACTTAGACCCGTTTTGAAAAAATATAATGCTGTAAAAGTGCCTTTATTGGTTCTTTCTCGCCCACAAACGTTTCTTAGTGGCCATTATGCGAGTTCGGAATGATCAATTTAACTTCCCCCGCTGAAGGTGGTAAAAATATTGGATGAAGTAATCATTTGATGAGCTTTATTATTATTATTATTAAGGTTTATTTCAGAAATAAAATTTTCCATGTAGTGGGTTAGCAGTTACAGAAAAAATATCTTACGAGCTAGGGTTAGTAAGTACAAAAGAAAGAACATTATACAAAATATGGCTTACTTAACATTTACCAAAGCAGGTCTGGAACCCACATGGACGCTGTTCCAGTGCCTCAGGATAGGGCAGCAATAGCGACTCCCTATCGCCGCCAGGAGGCTGTAATGTCGGCAAAAGGAATAAATACCTATTTTGTGTCACTATAATACAAAATTTTATTTAAAAAATAAAAAAAAACATTCATTACAGAGATGTTTGAAATGTTTTTTGAAGACCGTGTTCTGTTTGAAAACATTTGTAGGGCCCAAAAGATAAGTAACTGAGTAGGCCTGATAAACGGCACTAACGTTAATGCTGAAATTGACTGCCTCGTTGGTGTAGTGACAAAGTTTCTGCCTTACATCCGAAAGGTCCTGGGTTCGAATCCCAGGCTGAGCCAAAATTGTTTCTGAGATTTTCTGTCATGAATTTCTCAAAAACAGTTTGGAGTCGGGAAGTTGGCGGTGTAACACCCCCGTGCCTCGTTAAGCCGTTGGTCCTGCTCCTGATCTCTCTCCGGTCATATCGGATAGCCGTCTCACCGAACTTTGAGAGTGATGGAACAGTGAGTGCACCTGTGTATTGCGCTCACACTTGTGCACTGTAATATCTCCTGCGCTGATCTCTGATGAGATTGGCCGCCGTGGTTGATATAGGCCAGGAGGACTATTATTATTATTATCTACTTAGTTTAACTATTTTACAAAATTTAATTTAAAAAAAAATTACTACTTTGTTTATCGCAAAACTTTTTAATCGTTTTTGTGAGAGGTTTTAAGAAAGAGTCATATTCATTACAGAGAAGTTTGATATGTTTCTTGAACACCGTGTGCTGCTTTGAAACATTCGTAGGGCTCAAAAGTTAAGTTAATGAGTAGGCCTGATAAAGGCACACACGTTAATACTGTAATTAAAGGGCAAGTTTGCTCAATTATAAAAATGAGTAATTATGTAAATAAGATAGCGATTTGATGAAAAGTAAAAAATTGGGCCGAGAAACCAGTCTCACAATTTTTTTCTGATGTGGAAAGAATGCATAAATTTGTTAAACTTCTGCTTGACCGAGCAGAAGGTTATGTGGTGCTCTTCTCTCCTGAGGGGTGAAGCCTAAACTAAAACAACTACCGTTGCCATACCCACTATGGGGTAAAATAGTGTAGCTAGGCATTACGCCGAATAAATAGTGTATTGTTTTATTTTTATAAGTTATATTTATGTTTTATAAGAATATGTATGTTAGACTTTAAGGTGTATATGATCTGGGCCATAATTTTGTTAAAATTCGTTGCCTGACCGTCTGTTCGCTGCTCAGACAAGAACACCTCGGTTGTCTTCGGTTATGCCACTTCTTCTTATTTCATTTATACAAAGCCTGCGCACAAAATATGTACAATCCGTATAAATTAGCTATTTCACGTGCATATCTTTTTTATCTGATCCATTCCTTCCTGCCTCCTTGACAGCGGTCGGCAGCGCGAGTTTTCCTAACGAAGTCATTCATGCCCACGGCGGTTCCCGCCAAAGATATGCTCTCTTAAATTGAATCGAACTTCCCAATTAAAAGTTGCGAGGTGTTCGCTGCGTTCGCTCAGTTGTGGCTTTCAAAGGTACGTCAAATAACCATTGAGTTTCATTGAGTTCAGCTACCTTTTTTGGACGGGAAGTTTCGAGTTGGCGCGGTTATGGACTGTTTCAATGGAATTTTGTGAAAGTTAAGGCTTAAAGTTTCCTCGTGAGTTTGTTCGCAAATATAGTTGATACTTATTTAGGTGTGTATATTATGTATTTAATGCTGAATGTGAATGAACTAGAAATCGTATAACACGATTGTAAACTTATACGGGAATTTATAGACTATTTGAGAACAATAACAAAATCAAAGGATTGCAATGAATGCTTGAAAGTTTTATGCAGAAAATACTTTTATTTAAAGTTTTCTACATTCGACCTGATCGTTTTTATGTGTGAACGAGAGATATTCATCTAAAAAACGGTAAACTATTAAAAAATATACCGTTGTAGTGCAGTATCTACTATACATTTGAGAGACTAAGTATGTATCTTCATCCAATCCTTCATCTATCTTCCAATCTTCATGAAAGCAATTTATTGGCAATACTGACAAGACGGATTACATTAATTTGATACAACTCCTCTGTATCATTTTGTTTTATTTTCGCTTTATCCTCAAAGCTTTAAAATAGGGCCCAGACGTATTCAATCAGCTTCTACAAGTTTTTGTCAAGTTGTGTTTAGTGCAACTAAGATTTTTGAAAAGTTTATTTGACAAGCCTTACCAGTATGCTATGTCTGCGAAAATCCGATATCTATCAATGCAGTCATGAAAACTTTAAATTTCGAATCCATTTATATTAGGTAGTTGTTCTTCACCGAGAGGATTTCACATATCCTAAACTTTGTTAAATTTTGTACAAATTTCACGTCATTTCAAACATTAACAATCTCACATCTCCGAACGTGTAGGATAAATAACGTTAAAAAGTGCTTAGAATGAAATTTTAAATAGTCCTCTTATACCGAAAGCTGAGAAGACTCAAAAAGAAAAGGCTTTCTGAGCGTGAGAGCTTTATTTAAAGACTGCGCATTGGGTCGGATCACACGCGCCGCCGACCGCCACATTTCGAGTGTTATTTGAACATAATTGGGGTTTCAATGGATAATAATATTATCAACGTACTCCGGAGATATTTGTTCGTTTCCCTTAATTTCATGAGACAAGCTTTCGCTTTGATGTTACCGGAGAATATGGAAAAAATAATTACTATGAGGTTCGGTCGTTATGAGTGTTACCATTAAGGTATGTCAGGGGTACATCTTTCGTTTGATGATATCATGTGAATAATATCAAAAATGACAAAATGATTGTTGCATTGCTGTTCATATTGAAAATAAGGTGACTAAATTTGGTTAGACCCACACTTTTTTTTCATTTTAATTTTATAATAATACGAGTAATAGCCCTCCTGGCCGATTTCGACCACGGCGGCCAATCTTAACAGAGATTAGACAACTACGCAGGAGATATTATAGTGCACAAGTGTAAGCGCAATACATAGGTGCACTCACTGTTCCATCACTCTCAAAGTTCAAGTTGTTTTTGAAAAATTCGTGACATAAAATCTCAACATTTTTGGCTCGACCTGGCATTATAACCCAGAACCTCTCGGATGTAAGGCAGAAACTTTGCCACTACACCAACGAGGCAGTCGAAGTTTTATAATATACTTAGTCCTAGCCCTGTTTAAATTTTCAAATGTAGTCTATAGCCATAAACCTTTTTTTCCTTGTTTCTTTCAAATATTATGTCAAACTTAATATTTTAACCACAAGGGCATTCTATCCATTCCGTCGTCGGGACTCTCGACTGACAGCGTTTCAACCAATGGCACGGCCATTTTGCTGACAGTCGCGATTCGCGGTGACAGTGTAGCGACCTCTACCATTCGCCATCACAAGTGCATGCCTAACGGCAAGCACAACAGCGAGAGCTGATACGGTCCCATAAGGCTAGATGGCGCTGTTAGCCTAGTACCAGCCAATTGATACCGGCCTAGTACCTCACATGAACCGCGGTGTATAAGATTTCGATCCAGATTAATATAGATAGACAAATCAAGAAGATGTTTATCGGACCTTGGTCCCCGACCATAACACCCGGTCGGTAGGAAGCGCTTCCCTTTAGCTTCCTTACTCGAAATCACCAGATTGCACTCGAAATCAGAAGTTGCACCAAATTGGTGACCCCGACGTTGATCAACACCCTGGAGCCGCCCGTCGTTTTATTTATTTATTATTATTATCCCGAAAGTGTGCTCTGAGCCTTAGGCGTTGTCCTACGTGTGCGACGCAATGATACAAGTGCGACGCGACGCGATGCGATCTGTTGGTACTTGTGTCAATCGCTCTTCGTCACGTAGATAAGACACTATCATAAAGACTGCCTCGTTGGTGCAGTGGCAAAGTTTCTGCCTTACATCCGAGAGGTCCTGGGCTCGAATCCCAGGTCGAGCCAAAACTCTTTCTAAGATTTTCTGTCATAAATTTCTCAAAAACAGCTCGGAGGCGGGATTTTGGCGGTGTTACACCCCCGTGCCTGGGAAAGCATAAGCCGTTGGTCCCGCGCTTGATCTCTCTTCGGTCATGTCGGATTGCCATCTCACCGAAATTTGAGAGTGTACCTGTGTATTGCGCTCACACTTGTGCACTATAATATCTCCTGCGTAGTTGGCTGATCTCTTTTGAGATTGGCCGCCGTGGTCAAAATCGGCCAGGAGGACTATATCATAAACATACATACATTTGATACGCGTCTCACTTGTTGCGTTAGTCATTCGCGTAGGTCAACGGAGTCCAGATGGACTAGACATAAAGTCCATTTTCAACTACAGCGATGACCAGAAAAGATGTGCGACGAACGCATGGAAGTGGCGAAGCGGAAACACCACAAAACTGAATTCTGAACTAGGACAAAGCACTTTCTTGGACACATCCTTACTTCACCATGCTTAATCTAGTACAGTCAACTAACAACCAAAAATAAAATACTATGACCAGTTTAAAAATTTGAATTCTACAGATTGACAAGGAAAATTCTCAAAATGTAATTTTGACGTGGTACTAAAGTTCTAATACATTTTGAAAGAAAGTAAGGAAATGAGTTTATCAATCAATAGACATCACAAACACACACATATTACAGAGATTACTAGGCTAACAAGAAAACAAGAAAGAAACAGACAGAAACATATAGCATATTTCTCACGCCGACTATAGGTACCCACGATGTATAGAATCACTTCGCATCACTTGCCTGATCAGTTTACTAAAGGTTAACGACTTCTAAAATATCTTCACAGTTATTTCAGTTGTATAAGCATTCTCAATAATTGCCAAGCCAGCTGTAGGCACAAATAAATGTTGAAGCGGTTTGAAGTGTTTAAAGAAAACTTGAGGAAAGCCTATGAGTAACTTTTATTTTAGCCCCTTTCGACTTCATCCGAATTTCAATGGACCCCGCCGTTATGGCATTAAAACATTTTAAGTTTACTAAGGAAATCGACGGCTATATTTTCAAAGGTTCGTTACATTTCGCTTTTTCGTTTACGGTTCAGAAATATCGAGGAAAATTCGAATATTAAATATAAATTCGTTTTCTATTTTTGAATGTTGGCTGTTTTAGCCTACACGAAGTTGGTTGGATTGGATTTTTTTTTATAGATGTGAAGGCTGGTTTAGCACAGAATGATCTTTCTTGACATAAAGAAAGTATCGAAAAGACTTAACACTTAAAAAAATATTTTCGGCTGCGGTCATCGGGGAGGATCCGAACCAGAACCGAAAATATTTTTTAAAAGTGTTAAGTATTTTCGAAATTAAAAACAAATGATAAAGAAAGTAGATCCAAGTAATTTATGAACAACAATAACAAACCAGAATAGGTGGATTTCGAAAGGGTATTTACCCTTTAACTTTCAACATAAAAACGTCACGTAAAAGTTGTAACAACACAAAAGCAGAGCTGACAAGCATCCGTTTGATATTAAGTTCGCGGCAATACGTTTATTATCCGAGTTCGCTGAAAAAGTTCAGAAACAAACGAAATTAAATTAAAACTATGTTAACTAGCGGGCTGTGCGACGCCGCACCGCAAACGACCTGGCTAGGGTTGGCTTCTTAGATCAAAGAAAAAGTTATGTCTGTAGATTGAGATTGAATAATTCGATTTATTTTAAATACCTCAAGCCAGTTGAACTGGCGAGGACAACCGCTAAGCGAGCTTGGCAAATGATAATAGCTAGTTGTCGAAGTTCCTGTTAATCAGGAAAAAAAATTGGTAGCGGTATAAACAGTCAGTGATCAATTAATTTCCTTTGTAACTCTTTTGCTTAAACTAAAAAGGTTACACTTACCTATCAGCCGTGCGGCGGTGGGCATTTGAATGTTGAGTATCTTTGGGACTGACAACTCATCCTGTCTAACGACACGGGTCCCTAAGTTTAGTCACATTAAAAAAAAACGAAATATGCAACCGAATAAACGATACCTATCAAGTTAACAGAATTCGGAGCCCATGCATTGTGACGTATTTAACGTAGTTCTTTTAAGATTTTTTCAAGTTGACGACAACATTTTTAAAAAAATTTTTTATTCTACTATCCGACGACCAGACATATGGATATATGTATATGTATATTTTAGTATATGTATATGTATATTTAAGTATATGTATATGTATATTTAAGTATAGTATAGAATAACGGATAGCTATACTCAAATATATACATATTTGAGTACAGCTATCCGTTATTCTATTCACCATAGTCCACATCATCCACCAAGCTAACGCTTAGTTTGGGGCAAAGATGATGGTCAACTTTGGTTTGGGGCTAGGAATTGGTGTGTTCGTTGAACAAAAAAAAGTTCAGCATATTGATAAAGTATTTGTATTCTGCTGCCAATACTCAGCATTTGGTAGAAGAAGACATTAATTATTAATTGTCTTAACTTACTAATGAGGACCAGCCCTGTCGCCACTAAATGCCATTGGCCGGGACATTGTTTGCGTAAATTATGTTCAGAGGCGCGAACTTGCTGCTTTTTAATTACTTTCTCATTTTCCAAAGACAAAAGCCACTTTTTCTATGTTCGGTTTTTGTACTGCCATGTGACGTCATTAAAAAAATGGCAATCATGGGGTGTTTTGTTATTTAATGAAAACATTAAGAATTTATCACTTCGTTTTTTATATGTCTAACCATTTAATACGAAATTTAGTATTGAAATTTAAAAGTATTGCGAAACTAGACTGTAGTGTGCAACAATAAACAAGGAATAAATGTTATAGTTTATGAAATTCTCAACAAATAGGCACTTTAACTTGAAGTGGCTTTAACCGTAAACACACGTATCAAAAAAACGTCAAGCAAGCACACACTATAAGTTAAATAATACGGCCTGCGGAATAATACGGCTGCAGGCGACACTCTTGTTGCTTGTCACGGTGGCCCTTTGGCCACCGAAGTCTCGGCTTGGAATGAATACATAGAGATTCATAGAATTGGAAAACCGTGGTGTCTCGGTCTGAAGTCAGTATCTAGATTCCACCTTATGACAACCACTTTGGTGGAAAGGGTATTATATGTATTTATTTAAGTTTATTTGATATATTTATAAAAAATAAATATAAGTCAGGCAAGGTTTGCAATAAACGCAGTAGGTATCATCCGACCTGACGCCACGCTTAGGAACGCTCACTAAGGGAATACATCATAGGTAAGTATATTTATACACATTAATATAGGTAATTTGTCATTTTTGCCCATTTGATCAGCCTCCCTACTCTCTGCGTTGTCCTAAGTTGCTGTTATGAATTCGGATGTAACCATCCTGTCACTCTTACAAGTTTGACCGAGCGAACATGGTGTAAAGGTCAAGAAGTTGACTTTTAGCCAAGAGGTCGCGGGTTCGATCACCGCACTGTACAAACATTTGTGTGCATGAACATGTCTGTTTGTACTGGTCTGGGTAATTTATGTATTTATTTAAGTTTATTTGTATACCACTGTTGATTCTGATGTCGGAGTAAGATCAATGTATGTGATGTTGTTGTAAATGTTTACATAATTATTTAAATCTGTATAAACTGAAGCTAACTCGCTTGCAAGACCCGAAAATACGAATCAAATGGCGTACGAAGAATTATCTGATTCCAATTAAAATTAGTTTGTTGCAATGTCCCAACGTATGTTTTTCCCGCTCGTAACATAAAACTCGCTTCTAAAAAGTTTGCCTTCATCGGCGCAAGCGGCCATTAAACTCCGCTCAGCGGGACAGGTGGGATCGCCGGTGGAATCGGGAATTTCGGTAACGATCGCGTTTGCTTTTCGCTAATCTATTTTTACACGAGTTTACTGATAAAAGGAAATGTTCTTCCCTTTTTAATAACCAGGTTTCGTGCATATGGTGATCTGGAGATGATATAGATTGATAATGTTAACCTATATTATAGCATATTTTAACCTTCTAAACACATTTTTAATTGGTTTACTCCATGTATTATTTAAGCTGAGAAAACTTTATTGGTTTATGTGTTATTTTAATAACCTACTTTGTTATGCAATGTTTAAACTGTATGTTTTAGAAAAAAAAATTGAAAAAAAAAATCTTACCTACTAATATTATAAACGCAACAGTTTGTATGTATGGATGTTTGTTACTTTTTCACGCCAAAACGACTGGACTGAAATTTTAAACATAGATAGCTTATAACCTGGAATAAGACAAAGAGTAATTTTTATCCCGTCACACTTAACGAATACTGTGGGATACGTAGAATGCGGGTGAACCGCAGGGCACAGCTAGTTTAAATATAAAGACAGTTATCACAATGTTATGGGAAGGGAAAGCAACATACGCTAGTTAAAAAAAATACGCTGGTAATTGCAGTTTTCGTTAAATTCACACAGTTGAGGTTGGTATTTTACGGATTAAATTATTAAGAAATTAATTTTTGGGTTTAGCTTAAACTAGTTAATTTCATTCAGTAAGCAGATATAAGCTTTGTTCTACATAATGAAGTTTAACTTGTGCCTCTATGCGAAATAAAAAAAATATGCGTTAAAAAATGTTATGGTAGACATACAGGCTATGGTAAACATATGATTATGGTATACTAATCAAGGGTTTTACTAATATACACTGATAAAAATCAGTAATTTTATATTTTAACACGCGAATGCGTATCGTACTGGGTACGAATAGTTGTACGTTAGTTGAATTCTGTAAAATCCATTGCTGTAATACCTGGAAACAATCTAGAAAATATCGCGAAATATATCTAATGCCACGGTAAAACTGTTCATTTCTCACAAAAATTGCTGAAGTTGGTCGCTGGTTATAAATCGGCACGGATTTGGAGCGACCTATTCGCCCAGAAGGTTGTACCGCAACATTACTCAGACAGTTCGTAGTTTGCCCGAGTCTGATAAATAGCGGGAGCAATGACACAGTATAGAAACGATCAGAATACTTGATGTTCTGTTAGCTAGTTGTGAACATTTACGAATGAAATAAGTTGAGGTTTGTAGCACACAAACTAAATGGGCACTTGCCAAATGTAAAGAAATAAAATTGTAAGTGAACTTAAATTTCTCACTCTAGCTACCCGAAACAGTCCTAATTTTAGCAACTGGCTTGGAGGCAAGCCTAACAGATACGTAGTTCATTCTTGATCAATAATTATTATTAATACTTATATAATATACAACATCACATAACGTCACGTATAGACGATAACTTTCGAAAATAAAGAAGCAGGAGAGGCAGGGCAACAGCTGTTAGATAAAAAGATACTTACTGGTCGATATAATTGTATTATTTCACAAACAATATATTTCACTTAAGTAACACAACAAGATTCATCCGCTATTTTTACCAACGTCAAAGAAAAACAATATATGACTCCAAATACAAAATATATAAAAATAAAATTAAAAGTATCATAAACAATAAAAAAGAGGTCTGTCGCCAACATCACGTGTTAAAGATATGAGAATCAATAGTGGTATTACAAATAAACTAAAATAAATACATATAACACCCGGACCAGTATAAATAGACATGTTCATGCACACAAATATTTGTACAGTGCGGGGATCGAACCCGCGACTTCTTGGTTAATAGTCAACTTCTTAACCATTACACCAAAATGGTCGTCGAGCAATAATGGTCTTGCTTTGTCAACTGTTGATCTAAAACTCAAGAGGCCGTCCTCCCTAACGTTTCTTCCGTATTTTCGGATCTAGACAAAGATGGCTACATCTGAAACAACGGAAAACGACTTAGAGAGTAGGGGGTTGTTTTAATGATAAATACGTGGTTCTATTGAGTTTCCCCATACTGTGGCTCCACGGTAGACTAATTGTGAGGCTCACAAGGAATTGTTAATAGTTTGTGCAGTCTTGGTGCTTCATAAACACTTCGGGCTTTACCATCTTTGTTTCTTGTCAAGTTTGCCTGCTTGAACAGTGCTGGCTGAGGATTTACCTCACCATTCACCAGACATAATGTTAAATAGACTAGGCAGCAGTAGGAAGTTTTGATTATATTAGTTGCAAGAGTGTGGATGTGGTGTGGTGCTCAGATTTTAAATAGAAATTCTACTTCTTAGTTTCCGTTATAATTCCCAAGCGTGCGAGATTCCAAAAAAATGTAATTGGTTGTGTATGACAATATATTTATAGGATACCACAAGTAATTCAAGACCTACCTTTTATTAAAATTAAAGATAATCATACAACTGGCTTAGTGAAAAGGCTTTTTACGCTGTACAGGAATATTTAGTTAGCTAGATATTGGTGAAACAATTGTGAAATCATTATTTTATTATTTATTATCTATTTCATGATGACTTATTGAAATTTTGTAATTCTTATGATATACATATAACTTTTAGATTTGCATGCCATTAATAATAGTTGATTAAGCAGATGTATAATTGCTGATCAATAACTTTGACCATCTTCAGTGTACCTTAACCATACGTAAATACAGATTAATTTTTTTTTTCATATCATTTTTCATTTCATTTCTAGTCTGAATTCATAAGATGCTACTTCATTACTCATTCACAGAATACATTGTTGTGTATAACGAATACACTCTTAGAGTTAAAATATATAGATTGATTAGCAAACCGATTTAAAATTATATGTATACTCCTATTACCGAAAGTTAAATATATTTTATAGGAAGGACCCGAAGTCGTTTGACTAATAAGAAAACCTTGAAATGCAAAAATGTATAAACCTCGTACATTCTTAATGGAATGTCAATCAAAAGTCAAATTAAACAACGTAGTGAAGCTTGAACAAGCTTTCTGATTATGCTTTTTATTATTTCATTTAAGATGCTCTACAAAAAGTTTTTAGTTATTTTCCAATCGTAATGGCATAAATGTGCCTCGGAATTACTGGCGTACTTGCATAATTTTTAAGCCGATATCATTTATCCGTTGAAACAATCAGCGCTCAAATGTGAAAAAAAAGCCTGCGGAAATCTGAAAACACATTTCATTCGATGTTGAATCTCGGTGAAGATCTCAAACCAGGCTTAAGGGCTTCTTCTCATAATGGGCGGGTAAAATCCAAAGGCCACTTGTATTATGTAAGCGAAAACCATCTCAAAAATTGGTTGCTTTCCAACCCTCTTCGTGTAATAGGTATCTACTAGGGAACAAGCACAATCTTTAGGAATGAACAGTAGGTCTAGCGTCTAGTGTATTTATTTTTCATCAAAACCTTCAGAGATGATTAAAATAATTATATTAAGGCAAAACACCGACAAGCCTTGTGATATTTTAACTCCTTACAGGGAGTTCTTATTACAAATGTTCCCTTAGCATTGATAGGACAATAACATCTCATTATAACAATAAAAAATCTAGTGGATTAACAGATTAAGGTGCGCAAAAATATATGGTGCTAACCATGGTGATATTTGTGATTATTTAATATTTAAGACTTCATGTAAAAATATGACAATACTGAACGTAACACTTTTAACACAGTTAGTATTTCTTATACAACAATATATAAAGAGCCAACTTCATAACTGTTACTAAACCAACGATTTAGTAATCAGCCAGTTAGTATTATTTTTTAAGTATTGACATTACTGTCCTAACTGGCGAAATTGAGTCAAGACAAGTCATTGTAAAGACCGTGAAATTGGGCCTAATTGTATTTTAAAACATATGAAAAAGGGTTTCGTAATGAGTTCGCTGCATTCATGTCCATTGCGTAACAGCTCATTGCTACAATAAAATCTAATGCGACGAAACAGCGAGAACAACAGGAAAAACTTAGTATCTCAGTGGAAATATTGGCAGTTACTTATTTGATTTATTGTATTTCGGTATCGGAGATATAAAGTGGGAGCGGGTCCAGACGAGTGGCGTAAAATTTATGGCAATCATAACAAAATAACGGTGCCCCAAGGATCAGTTATGTCATGCACAGTTATTTTATTGTCTGTTCGGTTATTTTATTGGTTAGATTCGGCAACCCGCAGTTGTCGATGCCACAATTGATGGCGGTCGGTCTGTTTATGCCGATGAAAAATAGCGCGGTCTGGTCATTACGTCACATTTCAGATTTGGACTTGATGTCGCCATATACGGCCGTATGTGGCGTTTAGTGCTTGCTACGTTTGGTATTGCCGTTTCGCTTTTTTATTTGAGAAAAATATTTTTGTTACTTTGGTGTCAAACAAAACAACAATCTCTTGTTTTCATATTTTTACATTTGTCTTTGGAACGGCTACAACACGAAATTCACGAAAATAGTCTTCCTGACCGATTTCGACCACGGCGGCCAATCTCAACAGAGATCAGCCAACTATGCAGGAGATATTATAGTGCACAAGTGTGAGCGCAATATACAGGTGCACTCACTGTTCCACCACTCTCAAAGTTCGATGAGACGGCAACCCGACATGACCGGAGAGAGATCAGGCGCAGGACCAACGAACGGCTTAACGTGTTTTTCGAGGCACGGGAGTGTAACACCGCCAACTTCCCGACTCCGAGCTGTTTTTGAGAAATTAATGACAGAAAATCTCTGAAAAATTTTAGCAGGTCGAGCCAAAAATTTTCAGAGATTCGCACCCAGGACCTCTCGGATGTCAGGCAGAAACTTTGCCACTACAACAACGAGGCAGTCACTGAATGAAAAAAATAATATTATAATAGTCATTTTTTTCATTTTGGTATATTTTTTTATACATTACTTTTCATTTTTTCATACTTACTGCACAACCGGTGTGACGTACCCTAATGTCTACGGTGGTGTCTTCACTCGGACAAAGAACTTAAGTAGGAAGCTAGCCCAAGTTTTCATGCGCCGTCTTAAAGTTAACACAAAGCTTTGTAATATAGCCCGTGTCAACAAGTTACTAAAAGGCTTTGTAGTATAGACCACTTGCTTAGTTCCATCATTCATGCAAGATGTGGCACAGTTGGTTCAGTGCTTTGCTAGTGATACCACAGTTAAGAAATATATATATTTTATAAATATACCTCTATATAAAAGAAAGTGGTGTTAGTTACACTATTTATAACTCAAGAACAGATGTACCGATTTAGCTGAAAGTTGGTGGAGAGGTAGCTTAGAACCAGGAAACGGATATAGGATACTTTTTATCCCGTTCGACCGCGATTTCGAAAACTAAGGGATTCCACGCGGACGAAGTCGCGGGGGGCCACTAGTATATATATATTTATTTTCGGACAACTTAGAGATCCATAAATTATAAGTAAGATACCTAGATGTGTTAGTACTTATATTCTACAGGCGAAAGTGTTATTGTAATAAGGTGGCCGACAAACGGAAAATTCCCGCTGTCAGCTATCGCCTTCAGAACACTGTTGCTACTGCCCCGAATTCGGCGTAGTAGTGAAGCCGCTTTTTTATGTAGGATGACGCCAATGGGTAATATATTTATATTACCGTGCCAAAACTATCCACCCCCGGGCACGTTAATATAGCTGATGAGTCAACATAGTTAAGAAGCAACGTTAGGCGCGGTCGTGTTTGGGATGACCATTCCGACCATTTAAGTGGCATCTATTTACAAGCATCTTCGTGTTCGGAAGGCAAGTTAAGCTTTTGGTCCCGGTTGAATCGATCGATTTTAATCGTTATGCCTGGTCAGAGGTCTTTGGGCAGCTTAACATCTGACCAACCTTACGGTCACTTACAAACAACTCCTCCACCAATTCGCACTGAGCTCGCCGTGCGAATTACGGCTCGAACCACGTGGTGAGGCCTGTGCTAAGCAGTGGGACGTACATAGGTTGATGCGATGATGTTGACATAATCAGGCCTATGTTTGTGCAGTCAGCGTCAAATAGCGTAGCAGTTTAGTACTTAGTCAAATTTCTAAAGATTAAAATATCATTGTTATCCCGTCAGACTTAGAAAAGCTGGTGGAAGCTAGCGAGACAGACTAAGAATACTCCAACCAAACTGAATTCAATATATATTACTCACTGGGTATCGACCTCAGAACCTCTAGGTTTCCAATTAATGTCATCACCCACTAATCCGCCGAGACGGCTTAAACAATTACCTCTAGGTATTATTTTAACCGATAAGTATTATCATGACCATCATACTTTTCGCGATGTATTTCATAATTTATAATTCTTTATTTGCATAAGAACATGGTATATTTATGTTACAATAAATACAGTGCACATGTCTTGCCAGAATTGTTAGCATGCATTATTTGTGACTTCTGTATTTTCACGTCGACCCTGCCGCAGTGCCTGAAAAGCCGGGTGTTTAACCAATGCGTCTTACCAGTCTTAACCTACGGAGTCGAAATGTGGAACATGACAGTCAAGCTGGCTCACCGACTGCACGTCACTCAGCGTGCTATGGAAAGGTCTTTGTTGGGGATCTCATTGAGGGATAAGATCCGGAACGAGGTCATACGACATAGGACTAAGGTAACTGATGTTGTCCAAAAATGTAGCAAGCTGAAGTGGCAGTGGGCTGGCCATATCTGTCGCAGAAACGACGAGAGGTGGAGCAGGAAGGTTCTCGAATAGAGACCACGCTTAGGTAAATGTAGTGTGGGACGCCCCCCGGCTAGATGGACAGATGACCTGAAGAAGGCAGCTGGTAGTGACTGGACTGCTGGTAGCAGAGGGCGAGATATCGTGCGCTGTGGCGCTCCTTGGGGGAGGCCTATGTCTGATATGATGATTTGTGCTTTCCCTCCCTAGTAAACGAGTAAATTACAACTTTTCACTTAATATGTAGAGAATTAGTATTGCTATTGGAATGTTGAAAGGAGGTGGAGGTTGGAGGTGTTATAAAATCCTAATATATCTCCAGGTGATTTATCCCAAAAATATGTTGTGTTGTCCCAGTCGGAGCTTGTCGAATGGCGTGATTTAGTGACGTAAAGCTCGTGTGATAAACGACCAGCAATGTAGTAAATAATATTTTTGTCCGTTTTTCGAGTGGACATATTGATAAAAAATATTATTTTCTAACAGGACACTGCAGTTGACTGGTTGACGTAGCAACGAGAAGCTCAAATATTATATATTTATTTATCATATTTGTAATGTAAGACTAAGTATGTAAGCTTTGGAAATTAGTATGCTCAAAATCAAAAGAGTATGTTGGTTGGTACTTAAAAAGGCGGTCAATTACATGAAAATAAATATTTAAGTAACATAGTCAACGATCGTCTACGGAATGGTTGCAATTAAAAGTTTTTCTATATGAACCGACCGCTTGGTGCAGTGGTCTACAGGTCGGACTTCTAAAACCAAAGGTCGCGGGTTTGATCCCCGCACTATATGTGCACCGCTACAAATATGTTCATGCACATTGATAAGTGTGCATGAACATATTTGTTTGTACTGGTCTGGGTATTTTCTATGTATAATATGTATTTATTTACAAAAAAAGTATTTAAGTATGTTTATCCGTTGTCTAGTACACATAACACAAGCCTCGTAGCTTAATTTGGGACTAGAGAATTGGTGTGATTGTTGTGAAATATTTATTTATTTATTTATTCAATACAGAAAAAGGCTAATTTTCAACCACACTGCAAGATGTCTTCTTTATCTCAGCGATACAAGGTGCAGTTAAACACGTAGTTTTCATAATTAAAGCAGCTAGTTTTCAGTATGTATTCAGTGGCCAAGCGGAGATATGGCCTGGGGAAGCTGAGGGTACGGCGCGGCTTTTCCAACATGAAAAAACTAGCGGCCCCCCGCGAGGGTCCGAAAAATTTAATTGAACCTAAAATAATAGTTTAAAAAACTAAAAAAAACACGCTTTTGTTTTATTTGTTAGGTTTTTTTTTAAACAACAATAAAAAAAATACACGAAATTTATATTACAGTAGAGTAAAAAGCGTGGGGTGCACTTTATGACGTTTTCATACTTCTTTTTTTATAGTTGCCAATAATAGGAGATTTTCACATACTATATAAATTTATATACTTTACAAGTATATAAATTCCGTGTACTCAGAAATTATTTTCTCTTTTTTAGTTAGCAATAAAAGCGTGTTTTTTTAGTTTTTTAAACTACTTTTTATTTTTTTAGTTAATAACGATAATGGAAAACTCTTATCAAATTTGTGAAAATTGAGTTCAAAGTTCCGTTACATACATTCATACATACTTACACCCCGATCTAATAAAAGCGTGTTAAATAAAAAGAATCTTTAGCACTCACGGCTTTCTTTTATGAAATAATTAGTACGTCCCAGTTTCAACTAAGCAGAATACCTACTGCTGCCCTAGCGTCAGTTTACAAGGTTCTAATTTTAAAAAAAAATGCTCCATTTAGCATGAGTTCACACATTTCTTCGCTACTCCAGTGGACGTCAAGTCTAAACACAAGTAAGGGTTATTTGTTACGTCAATGGTTTCGTAATCTATACGCAACAATGGCTAGGTTCAGGAATCTCGTCTAGACAGGCTATTCTGGGCTATACTCGTATTGGTTAGAGTCTAGACAAACGTAATAAATAGTATACGGATTCCGTCACAAAAGCTAGTAGATAATAAATAAGAAATATACAACAACATCACATAAATTGATCTGACTCCGTGTTAAGTAGCTTAAGCACATGTGTAACATAATTATATCAGAATCAACAGTAGTATTACAAATAAATATAACACCAAGACCAGTACAAACAGACATGTTCATGCTCACAAATGTTTGTACAGTGCGGGGATAGTCAACTTCTTGTCCATTACACAAAAGTGGTCGTCAATAGATATATGGGACCACTATTGGTGGCAGAATAGTGTTGATTTTGCGATAACTCAATTGTTTATACTAACTTTATGACAAAGAACTATATTCTGTTTACCTAAGTTCTTATTTTACATTTCCTCTATCACTTTCTTGCGCGCTTTATTCTCGAGAAAGAAGGTAAAATTACAAAATACATATCTACGTGGCAGAGAGAGAGAGAATGGTAATCGGTAGCGCGATATACTCATAGAAAAGTAATGTTATTTTGTATCACAATGGCCTAACATCTTTGCTTTGTATTTGTTTGTGTATTTTCCATCCATCCGAGTATCTTGTAAGCTCAATCAAATATTTAAACTTGTACAAGCAAAGTTACTGAATGGTTTCGTCACAACAATTTTGGTTCGAATAAAACAAGTGCTCACGGCAACTTGCAGGCCGAAGTGAAAAGTGGAAATCGTTTTTCATTTTAACAAATGGAACCTTTTTATTATTAGGAAACTTTGTGATGACTTTCAATATTTTAATGTCTGAGTCCGTTATTGAATTTCAGAGAATCCAGGGGAATGTTTTATTTACCACAATTTAACCTTTCTCATTTAATTTTCACTGCACCCATTGCCTTTTTTCTGCATGAGCTGAGGTGAACTGGCAGAAAATGCTTTTAGCATTAAGTCCACCCTTTGTACATTTCTTGTGCAATAAAGTTTTAAGTAAATAAACAAATAAATGTTTCAAACAAAGCTTCACCTAGACGATGTATCAATTCGATGGTGAACGACGTATTCCTTAAAAAGAGACAAAGAAAAGGTAATCACCTACAAAAAAGGTTCTATCGTCTAGGAGTTAGAAACTATTGATTTTTAAGATATCGAGCTTTTAAGATTCCGAAATTTCTTGTGGTCTTAAATTGTAATATTTTGTAATTTTTCGACCCCTACCCTACCCTTCGTGGATGTGACCTTTTTGTTGGTAATCACTTTTACTATAACTGTTTTCTGTTACGTCAGTTACCAGTAACCCTGTATAGATGATAATTTAAGATTATAAAAGGCACCGTTACTTTTGTGTTGTAACAAAAGTCACCGTTACGTGTCAAAGTTCCTCTAATATTAGTAGCAGATATCCAGAGCTAGGGAATCGGTTATAAAAACCCTTGCTCTCATGGAAAGCTAAATTTACCGCAAATGCTTTTGGGCCCTGTCTTTATTTGCTTATTTCATATTGTATTTTTCATACATACATCTATCTATACAGAATAAATTCCAAAGGGATAAGAAAATAACAAATTAAACATTAATTACAAATAAATTAAATTCAAAACATAATAACTAACGGGACGAATTACAAACAATAACATATTATGATTAATGTCACTTTTGCGAACTCAGCCCTTACACAATAAAACAGATCAGAGGTTTGAAATTGATCATATACAGGGTTATACGGGCGAGAAATTTATGTTTTTGCGGACAAAGTCACGGTTGACCACTATTATTTAGTAACCCTATTCTATTTGTACTTTTTTACATGTCTGAAGAACGATGAACCTCTACGACAAAATTCTAACTTGCCGAAACTAATTCGAATGACAATGCCTTTGTGGCGTTTAGATAATCACGTCTTTATTGACGTGACAACGTCTTATAAATTGGTTTGCCGGGTGACACCTCAAGAAACTGCGTTACGCTGCTCCGCTCACGTTTCGCGCGAGAGAGACAGAGCGAGAGAGAGAGAGAGAGATAGGCATACACACCGGTTCATGTTATACGAATGAATATTCACATTAAAATTATTTTACCACTCAGAGTCGTTGTCACGTAAAACTTTCGCGCGTATACCGACTTTACAGGCAACCAATTTTTTTTACACTCTATTATTAAAGTTCTTGACTGTGCTTAAAAGATCGTCTAATTGGATGCAATTAACGATATTTAAAATCTATCTCCCCCTAGACCTTTTCTTAGAAAAGCGTGTACTGTAATATACAGTTTATTTATTACTTTAATCTCAGATAAATCTGAGGGGTAAACACAAAATCAATTTCTATTTTAGTAACATCAAATTGAGGGCTAGAAGATTAATTAATAAGTTTTACATCGATTACCGATTTGTTATTGGCCGGTGGCTACTATCAAAATATATACAGTTAACAGAACTCGGAAATTTAATTTCCGCTCTATATAATCTGTGTATCTCGGACCTTTAGAAGTCGTAATTAGTTAGCGATAGCAACTTTAATTCAATACAGGGCGTTTGGGTAACAACTTTTTAAAAATAGATACTTTGGAAAGTGCTTGTTCATATAGCAACGCGATAGTGCGGGCCTGGGCGGGAGCTCACGTGCATTTCGTATGTGACACTTAATATATAATAATATACAACAACATCACATACATTGATCAGACTCTGTGGTAAGTAGCTTAAGCACTTGTGTTACAGATATCAGAATTAACAGTGGTATCACAAATAAACTTAAATAAATACATATAACAATCAGACCAGTACAAACAGACATGTTCATGCACACAAATGTTTGTACAGTGCGGGGACCCGCAACCTCTTGGTTAATAGTCAACTTCTTGAATATTACACCAAAGTGGTCGTCACACTTGGATATTGAAATATCCTGGAAATCGGTGTGCTGGTATTGAAACGACGTCCATGCAGGGAAACAATATATTTCAAGACTGACACATATGACACATTAACAAAAGCTTATTCTATTTGACAACCTCTTTATAGGAGGTTGCATATATACTACAATCCTCCCCTCTAACTTACAATTAAATTAACTCAAACATATTTAACATCATTTGTGAACATATTGTGGCGGGTTTATAATCCTACAATTACGTATAGGCCTAGCTGGAGGCGGCATGACCGACTCTTGCGAATCAGTTGCTGGTGCGGAAGAGGAACTAGTAACTCTTTCATCTAAATTGCCAGACGCGGACTCGCCTGGTGGACTCGTGCTGGACTGTACCCCATCGGTTACCCGTGGCTCTCTCACCGGAGTTTCCATGTTTCCTCCGATAGGCGGTGACGGAGCTACAAGGATATTACGCGAAGATCTCCGTCTTAACTGGTCAACATGTCTATGAAAAGGTTTACCCGACAAATCAACAGCCTCATAATCAGTTTCGCCTAACCTTTGAGTGACCCTACCAGGAACCCACTTGGTACCGCCTTGATATTGGCGGATCCACACTTCTTCCTCCGACCCAAAGGCTCGACTTACCTTGGTGCCCACTTTAGTCTGCCTAGCCTGAGCCTCCTCAACTTTTCTACTTCTATCGGGTCTTAATAAATCTAATTTAGTTCTTAATTGCCTTCCTAACATCAAGCTAGCTGGGCTTTCACCCGTGGAGCAGTGTACGGTGTTTCTATAATGTAACAAAAAAGTATTCAAAAAAGATTGAATATCTACCTTTTCTCGAATAGCCTTCTTAATAGCCCTTTTGATTGTGCGCACAGCATTTTCGGCCGCCCCGTTCGACGCGGGGTGGTAAGGGGCTGAAAATGTATGTACGATTCCATTCTTTTGTACAAAATTAGCAAAATCTGAACTACTAAACGGAGGCCCGTTATCAGTGACTAATTGCCTAGGTAATCCCCACCTGGCAAAAACTTCCTCAAGTTTACTTATAGTGTAACGACCAGCCGTACTCGGCACAGGATATACTTCAATCCATTTGGTTCTAGCATCAATCAAAACTAAGTACGTTTTATCATGCAATGGGCCTAAAAAGTCCAAGTGCACCCGACTCCATGGTCTCGCTGGCCAGGGCCACGGCGTGACCGCGTGGCGGGGCGGCGCGTCGGCCTCCGCCGCGCACACCGCGCAGCTCCGGCACAGCGCCTCCACGGCCTCATCGATGCCGGCCCACCACACGTACGAGCGGGCCATGGCTTTGGTTTTACTTATGCCCATGTGGGATTCATGCAGTGCGTCTAAAACTCTATACTTACATTTTTCTGGAATTACAACCCTGTATCCCCACATGATACACCCCATTTCTTCATACAACTCATTTTTCCGATTAAAATAAGGTTGCAATTCCCTAATGTCATTTTCCTTAGGCCATCCATCTCTAATATATAACAATACTCTACTTAACAGTGGATCATGCAAGGTCTGTTGTTTAATTATGTTAGAGTCTAGCAATAATTGTTCTTGTGCGAAATGTAAATAGGTTTGCTCAGGTGGATCGAGTGACGAGTCCCGCTTATCCGCTGAGCGCGGCACAGGCAGCCGCGACAGACCGTCCGCTCCATTCAATTTAGTATTTACATATTCAATATCATAACTATACGCCGATAAGATGACCGCCCATCGTTGCATTCGGCTCGCAGCCATTGCCGGAATCCCATGTTTAGGCCCAAAAATATTTACCAACGGCTTATGATCCGTTCTGAGAGTAAAGCGTCTACCATAAAGGTACTGGTGTAATTTTTGCAAGCAAAACACAATAGCTAAGGCTTCCCTGTCAATCTGCGAGTAATGTTTCTCCGCGTCCGTGAGCGCACGCGACACGTACACCACCGGGCGCTCGCGGCCCGCGCGCCCCGGCTGTGTCAACACACCGCCGATGCCCTTCGCGCTGGCGTCGCAAGTTAAAATCAGTGGTTTCTTTACATCGTAATGAGCTAGAACTTCCGCGCTCGTTAAAATATTTTTAATTTTCATAAATGCTTCTTCGCAGTCTTTGGTCCATTTCCAAGTTACACCCTTTTTAAGTAACTTATACAGAGGAAATAAAATAGAACTTATATTTTTAACGAATTTAGCATAGAAATTTACTAGCCCCAGAAATGATCTCAATTGTGAAATATCCTCCGGGCGCGGAATTTTAACAATAGCCGATACCTTGTCATTATCGACCTTCACTCCATCTTTGGAAATAATATAACCTAAATACTTGACTTCATCGACTAGAAAAGAACATTTGCTCGATTTCAATTTCAAGCCGTGACTGGATAACCTATGTAAGACTTTTTCTAGTATATTTAAATGTTCCGAATATCCCCCTGCCGTACCTATTATCACATCATCTAAAAACACTTCCACTCCTGGAATATCCCTCAAAAGATTTGACATAATCCTTTGAAAAATACCTGGGCTAGATGAAAGCCCGAAAACTAACCTATTATATTTAAATAAGCCCCTGTGGGTGTTAACAACAGTGAATTTCTTTGAATCGTCTAGCTCTACCTGGTTGTAGGCTTGTGATAAATCAATCTTTGAAAACACCTGGGCACCATTCAGACTAACTAACAAATCATCAATTTTCGGCAACGGGTACCTATCGACCATTAAGACGGGATTTAACGTAACCTTATAGTCCGCACAAATCCGTAAGCCACCGTCCGCTTTACGCACCGGAACCAAGGGTGTCGCCCAGTCCGAGGCGTCAACCGGCTCAATAATGCCGTCGCGCAGCATGCAGTCCAGCTCCGCGTCCACCTGCGGCTTGAGCGCGTAGGGCAGCGGCCGCGCGCGATGGAACACCGGCACCGCGCCCTCCCGCACCCGCAGCGTCGCCTTGTCGCCCGTGAACCGCCCGAGACCACCGCTGAACAACTCCTTATGCCTGTTGAGCAACATTTGTACATTATCACGAACATCTTTAACTACGTGCAGGTCGTTGATTAGAATCGGTGGAATTTGTATTCCTAACTCCGCTAGCCAATGCCGACCTAAAAGAGTTGTTGTTCCACCATCAACTACAAATAATTCTAATCGTTTGCTCATATTTTTCCACTTAACCATTGGTTTAATTGTGCCTAGAGGCTTAACATAACTGCCGTCATAAAATTTGAAAGCTAAATCACTTTTAACAATCTTATTATTAATCGCAAATAACCGTTCGTAAGTTTTTTTACTTATGCATGATACCGATGAACCGGTATCAATTTCCATTTTTAACATGACACCATCAATAATAAGGTTTAAGCTTACGGGTTTGTAACTGCCCAAACTGAGTTGATGCAACTTCTTCTCGATGTCGTCCGACCCAGAATCCTCACCAGACTCCTCATTCCGGCCTGATATGCAATTCACCCGTTTTTCATTCAGAAGTGGGGTGTACTCGCCCGTATTAGGGCATACCCTACGCAGATGTCCCATCTTCTTACATTTGCTACAAACAAACGCTCTGTAGCGACATTCTTCGTTGCTGTGACCTAGGTTCCCGCACGCCGTGCACCTAATCTCCGCCTTCCCGCTGGCTTGCCGGGTATGCCCGCGCTGCCCGCGCCCGCGCCCCGCCCGCACCGCGTGCACCGCGTTCGCGCCCGCCATAATTCCAGATGAACCATCAACTACAGCCGCGTCACGCTCCGCCGCTTCTAATGCACAAGCTAACTTAACTGCACTCGCGTAATTTAAATTATCCTCCGCAAACAACCTTTGCCTACAAACGTCACTCACTACCCCGCACACTAGTTGATCGCGTAAATTATCTTCCAAAGTGGGTCCAAAATCACACATTTTTGATAACTTCTTCAGCTCGGTTATGTAATTCGCCACTGTCTCGCCATCTCGCTGTCTTCTTTGCCTAAAACGATACCGTTCGGCCATAACCGACGGCTTCGGTTGTAGATGATCCTTCAGTAACTTCACCGCTGATTCGTACGACAATTCCGCCGGCTTCTTCGGACTCGCAAGGCTACTTAGTACCTCATAGGCTTCATCACCGATAGCCGTAATGAGCGTTGGCAGCCATAACGTCTCGTCCACTTTATTCACCTTGAAGTACATCTCCAACCGCTCCACGTACAGTGACCAATTGCCGCCGCCCCAGTTAAACTCGTTAATCTTACCGAAAGACATCTTTGATTCTTCGAAATAAAATGCTCAAGCTCGTCGCCACTGAAATATCCTGGAAATCGGTGTGCTGGTATTGAAACGACGTCCATGCAGGGAAACAATATATTTCAAGACTGACACATATGACACATTAACAAAAGCTTATTCTATTTGACAACCTCTTTATAGGAGGTTGCATATATACTACAGATATTAATTTATATGTTTGATATTTCGCGACCGCCCCTGCCACCGCCACGGTAATATTATCTATACAGTATTCCATCTTCATATAAACGGACGACGCGCGAGCTATACCTACGCGCCCGGATTTTGGCATGCGCGTGGCATGCTACAGTCGCGAGTGCGCGCAGTGACGAACGGACGGTGTGCTGGTTTTTAATCAGGACCCGCTCGAATTTTAACTAGAAATAAGTGCAAGTAGCTATTTAACATGACAAGAAGAATATATTGTGCTGTTTTTGGATTGTGAATTTTTTATACACTCAAATATAATAATAAAGCATTTCGTTCATACGAGAATAATATTAGTAATACAATCAATGTGCAAATATTTTTCGGTCGCAAATTTATTAGACCGATTTGTTAGCAAGTAGCTATTTAACATGACAAGAATATATTGTGCTGTTTTTGGGTTGCGGATTTTTATACACTCAAATATAATAATTAAGCATTTCGTTCATACGAGAATAATATTAGTAATACTATTTATATTTATTTATTATTATTATTATTGTTTCTACTTAGAACACTTAGCACAGATACTTATCTGTACTTATAAATAGAAAGTAACAAATTTACAATCACAAAACTAGATAGAAACTCAAAGTAGGCAGATGCAATTAAAATGCTGTAGGTAGCAGCGAGTACAGCGACAGCCCTATCTCATGCTTACGTACCACGCGGCGGTAGGTACTTATTTTAAAAACACGGCCGAGTTGGAATACTGTATGGATAATATTACCGTGCCACCGCACCCGCGAGTCTACACGAACAAGCACTTACCCGTTGTCCTACGTAGCCACCTACGTAGCTACCTAGCGGACAAACAGGACAAGTACGACGCGACGCGACAGTATAAAAATGTATGTATGTCTATGACCGATGTATGAAGCGCGATTGTCATAGACACAAGTATTGATTGCGTCGCAACGCGTCACTCACTTAGAACAATGCCTTAGTTAAGATATTAGAAAGGTGTAAATCGATGGCAAAAATCTTTACAATCACTGATATGAATCGGTGAGAGATATCAGAAATAATATATGTTTTGGACTAATAGTTAGTTTCAAACTCTTTTGCGTATTAGGTATATCAATTTATTTGATAAATGAAAATGTGTGTAAGTAGGTGTGTGTAACTAAGTGTAAACCGAGAGAGCGGTTAAACCGATTTTGCTAATTCCCTTTTTTATTATATTCCTTGAAGTACAATGATGGTTCTTATCGAGAGAAAAATAACAAAAAAGTCCGTTAGTGGATTATACATAAAAAAAAAAAAAATATATTTCACAACAATCACACCAATTCTCTAGTCCCATATTAATCTACGAGGCTTGTGTTATGGGTACTAGACAACGGATAAACATACTTAAATACTTTTTTTGTAAATAAATACATATTATACATAGAAAACATCCAGACCAGTACAAAAACACATGTTCATGCACACTTATGCCTGTACTGTGCGGGGATCGAACCCGCGACCCTTGGTTTTAGAAGTCTGACTTGTGGACTACTGCACCAAGCGGTCGTCAAACATATAAAAATGAATTGCTGAATGTGCTGCTAAACGCATATCTTTTGAGCACTGAATCGATTTAGCTAATTATATTGTTAAAATAAGTATTTCTTAAAGCACAATGATGGTTCTTCTTACGACACGCAGGGAACGGCTGCGAAGCCGTGAAACCGTGTTACAACCTAGTACCAAGTTAAAAAAAAAACTGATTCCTTATTAATTCTGACATACTCGTACTAAAGTTTTACAAACTTCGATCTTAAGCAAACTCTTCATAGAATTGTTTTTTCTACTTTAAAATCACTTATACTTGATTTGAATACCTCTCTCCAACCATTCTAATTAAAACGTACCACAAAGATTGCGCAAGGAGTTTGTTTGCGCCTCATAAATCAAATGTGGAAATAATTGCCAGATCGACAGCCTAAGGCTCGGTTTCCACCACAGAGTAGCGGAGATGAGTAGCGGAGAGAAGATTTGAGCTGTGCGTAGCGGGTATGGGTGAGCTGTTATCCGCCGGGGGCACGATGAATCGACAACTTGGATGGCTGGATGAATGAGTTGAATGGCATCTTTTCAGCACTGGCCCAAATTTATGATTTTAAACTTTCGCGTTGCATTTCAACACTAACTATTGGTTATCGGGTCTAGATAACCAATAGTTACTGGCCCAAATTGTCCCGAAGCGGTGGTAGGGTTGATTTATATGTTGGGTCGTGTAAAAGTGCTCCTTGTGAGTCTATTTACAAGAATAAATTGATTTTAATTGACACACACATCTCCGCTAGACTCATCTCCGCTCGGCCCTGCCGCTCGTTCGCGCGCGGCACAAGATAATATAGAAAGATTCAACTTCTCCTTTCCTCTCCGCTTGATACATTTCCACCGAAGCTAAGCGGAGAGATGTGGAAATAAAGAAGTCGAATTGGTTATTCAAAATACATCTCTTCTCGTCTCCTCTCTATCTCCGCTTTGGTGGAAACCAGGGCTTAGCAAAAACTCTGTCTAATGAGTTTAGTTCTTATTGGCCTTAGCAAGTTCCAGCAAGGAAATCCCATTTCAATTTCTGTGGAACTTTCTCATGCCTTGTTCGAGCCACATTTAGGGAGTTTACCGATTTATATAGGGTTTGCAAAAGTTTTTAGTCTTGAAAGGTTGATTAGATTTCGAAATAAAGCTTATATTAAACTTCGTTGCTACGTTTGTGAATGTACGTTGTGAAAGGGATTAAATTAATACGGTGGATTTCGTAACTACTCGTAGTTATTTTAAAAAACCTAAAATATAGAAATAGAAATAGAAATATATTTATTAACAACTAAAAACATACATATATTTCATATAAATTATAATATAAAGAAAAAGCCATAAAATCTCAGAATTACCAGAGGCTCTCAAACTAGGCTATGCCTGTATCTTGAGAGACCAATTATGTTTAATTATCTGGGGTATGTGGCACTTTTATGATGAGTGTTTGTGTGGTGAGTTTATATGTGATGTATGTGTAAGCGTGGTGTATGTGTGTGTGAGTGTGTGTTTGCGCGTGTGCGTGTGCATGTGTGTATGTGTGATAGAGATAATGAATAAGTAAGTTTAGCTATTGCAAATCAGAGATTCAGTTTGTGTGTAATATGGGTGGTTTGTTTACTTGCAAAGCATCTAGTTATTCTTTCTTATCTCCCATCCTTTTCCAACATTTTTTGTATGGCCCTCCTTGTTTACGCATCGGATGCACTCGTTATGTGAAGTATTGGTGCGCAAATACATTTTGGGCCATACGTTTTTTTTTCCTGATTACGCGTCACCTGCGCGTAGACGTGTCGCGCCGAGCTATATTTTATTTGTTACTTATATTTAATAAACTTGAACTCTTGCGCCGTGAGCCGTGTTTAGTGATGCCTAATGTGAGAAGCTGCAACTGAAGGACGAGGCCAATGAACGAGAACTATTGGTGAGTGTGCATGATCCTTCCACTTCCACGTGTTCTTCAATTTTCTTCGTCCTCTTTAACCTAGTTGCTTGCATTTGTTAATTTGTTAGGACAGGTGGACACTTTCATGTGCGCCTCCCCCACACACAGTCCCCTTAAAATGATTATCGATTCCATGCCTCAACTCTTGAACCGGCCCTACTCGCTACTATGGTGGTTGATTGGCGCCACCAATTTATATTATTTTTTGTTTATATTTTAATGTCTCAGCCATTTTCAGCTGGAATCCAAGACAGTACTGGCTGAAGTCAAGGCAGGTAGTACTTGTTAGGTTTTTGTTTGTGTCTCTATAGCTATAGGTGCATTTGGTAGTGGATGATTTATTTAATTTATTTTAACCTCGTGCTCTCTTGATTCCCTCGCTAACGCTCGGGATTCTAATTTTGAATCACTCGCTGCGCTCGTGATTCAATTTTAGAATCCTTCGCTTGCTCGGTCATCAAAATTGAACACGCGGTTAAAAAGCAACTTTGCACTCTTGTATAACAAATAACTATTTCTTTGTATGCTATTTGTTGTCCGATTATTATTATTTTAATTGAACCATTACCAATTTACTTAAGATGACAGCTTAACTTAGCTTAGATGTGTCTAGTGGTCTGAGGCACAGACTATTAAACCGGCTGTTGCGGGTCCGAAAACTTCTACAAACGTTTGCCTTTTGTGTGCTGAGCACGAGCATTTGTTTCGGTCATGGGTGATTATAAATGTATCTAAGTATTTCTATCAGTTATCCTAGTCACCAAAGCATTAGCTAACGCTTAAGTTTGGGGCTAGGAAATTGGTGTGTTCGTTAAAAACAAATTTATTATTTATTTATTTATGCTTACACATTTATGAATCATCTTCGTAGGATAGTTTCAGGTTCAAAAAATAAAGCCAAAGCTACCTGGAATATCATTAACAAAGAAACCGGTAAAGATAAAACAAAAGATCGTTCATATTCATTAAAAGATGGAGGTAAACTAGTTAAATCTGATGCAGAAGTAGCTAATATTTTTGAAAAGTACTTTGCTAATATAGCACCATCTACTACTAAAGAACTTAACTCTTCTGCAGAACTGTCTGAATCCATTCTCAAATCCAATATTGATGAGTGTGATTCACCACTATACTTTAGATACGTAAGCACCGATGTAATTATGAACGCATTCAATGAAATAAATATGAAAAAAACCGAGGATCTTTGGGGAATATCCGTATGTATAATTAAAACTATTATTGAAATCATAGCACCTCTTTTAGCGATCATTTTTAACAAATGTATTGATGAAGGAAAATTCCCAAATTTAATGAAATTTAGTAAAATAGTACCGTTATTTAAATCTGGTGACAAAAATAACCCCTCAAATTTTCGACCGATATCAATCTTACCGGTTCTAAGTAAATTTTTTGAAAAGATTATATTCAATCAGCTACTATTTCACTTCACATCAAACAATTTATTGCATAATAAACAATTTGGTTTTACAAAGGGTCGCAGTACTGCTGATGCTGGAGTCGCTCTGTTGAAACATATATTTGATGCCTATGATAGTAAGCATGATGCTGTGGGAATCTTTTGTGACCTCTCTAAAGCGTTTGATTGTGTTGACCATGAGACCCTGTTGAGAAAACTACGCCATTATGGTGTATCAACTAATGCATGTAACTTATTTAATTCATATCTCACTGAGAGAACACAAAAGGTTTCTATCAATGGAGCAGAGTCTCCTGGAGCACCTCTCACTATGGGTGTGCCCCAGGGTTCAATATTGGGACCGTTACTGTTTCTAATATATATTAATGACCTTCCATACTTTGTCGACGGTGCTTGTGAGATAGTGTTATTTGCTGATGATACTTCACTACTTTTTAAAACTCCAAGGGGTAAAGAATTGTTTGACGATGTAAATGGTACTCTCTCGCGAGTACTTCATTGGTTCACCGTTAACAATTTATTGCTTAACGCGACCAAAACTAAATGCATTAAGTTTACAATGCCCAATGTCCGACAAGTTCCAACAAGGGTTGTTGTTAAGGATGAACAACTAGTTACTTCAAATACTGCAACTTTTTTGGGAATTACTTTGGATGATAAGCTCCAGTGGGGTCCTCATATCATGACCTTATCAAAGAGACTAAGCTCCGCTGCATACGCTGTAAGAAAGATAAGGTTTCTGACTGATGTTGAAACGGCAAGACTAGTTTATTTTAGTTATTTTCACAGTATCATGTCATACGGCATCTTACTATGGGGCTCAGCTGCAGATATAGAGACAATTTTCGTATTGCAGAAACGAGCCGTGCGGGCTATTTATAAACTTAAATCAAATGAAACACTTAGAGAATTGTTTAAAGAAGTTAAAATACTTACAGTTTACTCGCAATACATTTACGAAAACCTAATTTACGTTCGAAAAAACTTACACTTATTTACTAAAAATAGCGATTTGCATAACTTCAACACAAGACAAAAAAATAGGCTTGCCGTTCCACATTTTAGGCTTCATAAAGTTGGTCACTCATTTATGGGTAGATGTGTAATATTTTTTAATAAATTACCTGAAAATTTAATTTCATTGCCTTTAGATAAATTTAAAACAGTTGTAAAAGATGTATTAATGTCGAAAGGATATTATAAAATTGATGATTATATAAATGACAAAGATATATGTTAAAATGCAAACAATTACAATTATTGTAAATCAATTTTGAAAAGAGGCAATGACAATAGTGACTGAGTTTCTTGCGCCGCTTCTTCTCAGCACTGGCCCAAAGCGGTGGTAGGGTCAATTTATATGTTGGGACGCGTAAAAGTGCTAATTTGTTAGCCTAATTACAGAAATAAATTGATTTTATTGATTTTATTTAAGAATTTCAAAAATGACGAAGGCTGCATGTTGGCGCCACCAAGATACCATTATTTAGTAATTATTTTGTAACCAAAATTAAATGACTAAGTAATACATACATACATCTAGTAAGTTTTCTACAATTATATACATCTAGTAAGTTTTCTTTAACATAATTGCAATATAAATTTTAGTCGCATGGCTAATAATTAGGGTAATTATTAGCCATGCGACTAAAATTTAATAATGGGCTTAAGAGTTTAAAATTGGTTCTATTTAATTTTGAATAATTCAAAGTCGGCTAGCCATCAATTGTTGTCACATAGCAGAAGAAAAGAAGTAATTTTTTCAGTAATATACGATAAGTCTCTAATTATTATTCGGTGTGAAAGTTTAAAAGTTGCACGGTAAAGTCTATTTTTACCTGCCTCTTACTCTGTTGCGGTTAAAAAGAAAGATCTCAAATCTATATTTTTGTGTCACTATATCTTTCTTGTTTTGAAAGTATATGTTGTAATTGGAAAAAAGGTACCATTTAGGTATTACCAATGGGTATTGACTGCATTAATGTTTTAGCTAATTGTAAATTTCTAAGTATAATAAGCCGAATGGCTGTGGATTCAATCGCAGACTGAAAATAGCTCTACGTTCAGGCAAGTACGTAGCTAGCTTGAGCTATAGTCACCAGCAGTAGTAGTCACCACCAGTTGGTAAGTACTAAAACGCGACCGACATTTACACAAGTATTGCTAGCAAGCACTTTGCATCGCGTTGCGTCGCACTAGTCGCCTGGCGTCGCTTACCTAGAACAACGGCTTATTACGCGTTACATCCACCTACGTACCCTGAAAAACAAGGAAACCCCTGTTTCTAGGTAAGTGTGACAGTGATGGCTGATTTAAGGGGAATTAACAAGTTTTCATTCGACATTAAATCCTTCCCTTAAACGTTCTATTTGTTTTTTAATTAACAAAAGGCAGTGATACGTCACTCGCTATTTCACACGCGTTGCGCCTACGCTTGAGGAAGTAGTATCCGTCGTTCCCCCACTCCGCCTCCCACAAGGTAGAGCCAGGGAGTTATACAAAATCGTGCCAAATAAAAAGCACGCTGAATGACAGGAGTTTGCGCGTGGGAGCAGTCGCTATCCCGCTAACTCCCTCCTCACTTCGTACCACCAATTAGATTCGTATATTCATCTAGTGCGCAGGTGACCGTTAGCGTCTTTTTATATGGCGCTATGCCCCTGCGAAAATAGTTATATTATGCACTGGCCGATAAGAATTGTAATTTTAAAAAAAAGGTGTGACTTAGGTGCGCATTGACTGTAACAACACTTAGGTTTAGTTCTTAGAAAGTAAAGTAAGACCCAAGAATGAGGTTGTTAAACACATACCTCTATATTGTTACTACCTACGCGTAACATCACGCTGAGCACTGATGTACATTATACGCTCAGCCTTACTTTTAAAAATAAGGCGATAGGGCTACATTCTATAAAAGATCGTATTCACGTCTCGGCTTAAAAAAATATTTTTATTTTTTAATTAACAAAAGGCAGCGACACGTCAGTAGCTATGCCGCAAGCGTTGCGCCCGCGCTCGAGGTAGTAGTACCCGTCGTCCCCCCACTCCGCGCCCCACGAGTTCTTGATGATCCAGTACTTCACGGACGGCTTCCTGCGATCTTTCGGCACTAAAACAATAAGTATAACAAAATCTCTTTTATCTTGTTCAAGATACAGTCGCGCAACTCGCGATTGACAGCGTGTCGAACAATCGCTGCGGTTAAACCGCTGACAATTGCAAATCACGGCGACAGTATTCCGCACGTGTCATCTGGTGGTTAGTACCCAAAGGAAGTACGCTCTTTAACACATAAGTTGTAATAAAACCCTTTGTAATGTTGTGTGCAAGTTTGTAGTTTTATTATTCACCAGGTTCCAGCGGCTTGGACTGCATAGATTTCAGGAAAATAGTAAGATGCCAATCTATATTGTGTACCAAATTATCGGTCCAATAGTTAAGGTGTGAAAGCGTAACAAACAGACCGAGCTACTTTCGCATTTATAATATTAGTATGGATTACCTCATTTAAAGTAAAATAAGTTTTCCGACGTGAGTGCCTTTAAACAACATAAAAAAGGAGACAAGTGCAATCTTCAATAATAAATATGAACCTGCTACTCTAGTAGTGGTACCGAATAAACACTTTAAAGTAAGTTTTGAATCTTTTTATTTTCGTTTCGAATGCGGTTAAATTTATACAAAATTCCGCTTGTTAAAGCTTGTGTATGGTCTTACCGTATTCGTTGTAGCCCACGATGACAACCGTGTGATCTAGAGCTGTTGGGTCGCATTGGGCATCCGATGGTTGGTCTATACCACCGATGTAGTTGGCCATTGCTGCTGAGTTAATGGCTGAAAACATTTTTTTTATTTTGAGTAGGTTTGTTCTCGACTCAGGACTAAGCAAGACGACGCAGAGATTGATATAGTCAACGATCTATCGTTCGTTCGCGAACCACGAACTGTTAAGATGCAGTTCATTCACGTGAAAGAGAACGAACTATTTTTTGTCAGTCCGTCAAATCAGTCATCTAGTTCAGTGTACTAATCACCAATCCTAGATCGATACGCGCTCGCAAGAGTGCCGAACCGACGAATCCCAACGTCCGAACTAATGAATAAGAGTATCTGAGTGGTTGGCAAGCTGACAGATGCGAGCGAGACAATATGTCTCAATAAATGTATCTCTTTGTAAATGCCATATTTTTTTAGCATATTCTTAATCATGACGAATGATTACGTTTGGGACGACAGTCCGCTACATATTAGTGATCTGTGGACAGTCCTCTGCCATACGTCGGTCGCATCGCACGGTTCCACTGATGTACCTACCGATATTTTGAAAATAATATACCCGAAAATTTCGTGTTGTGTTTCATTTACTTCGCGTAAGATAGAAACTTAAAATATCTACTTGGCCGAACAGTTTATTAAATAGTCCCTGACATAAATATTGAATTTTATTATAATTTAATTTATTGAATTAAGATTCTTTTTAACTGATATTGTTAATTTTTGTTTACATTACCTTATTGTGTTTACACGCTAACAATTTTGGCAAGACATGTGCACTGTATTTATTGTAGCATCCATATATAGGTACCACGTTCTTGCGCAAATAAATAATTATGAATTTTAAGATTCAGTCGCAGCAGTAACAATCATAATGAATGAGGTTAATGCTATCTTTTAACTGACGGATTTCAATCGAAACAGAACAGCGCGCGGAAAAATGTGTTATGTATCAAACCATCACTTGATTATGCCAAATTAGGCCAGGATTTTGTAATAATAAATACAGTAATTAGGATTCTGTTCTACTAACCTGCCGACAGCGGTCCATGCATATACAAAGCTATCACCATTTCATCTTCATCAGACTTGACCCTTCTGTAACCTATCACCGGCAAAGGCCATGGAGAAGAAGCGCCAACATTTTGGCCAAATTCTGACAAGCCCTGATTTTGTTGGGACTTGACAGAGTTAATGTCTCGGGGTTTCCATCTACAAGTTATTTTGCGTGCTTCGTATCTCGGATAGTCGCTATCACGAAGTATTCCTCCGAGTTTGGTTACTATAAAGCTAAACAAAAAGAAAAAGTGAAATCATGTTAAAGTTTTAGTGAATATTGAAACTATTCCACTGGAAAGTGCGCAAAACTTACCATTAACATTATTTCAAAAGGTGTATTCTAATTTTTTTTAGGTTCAATACTGTTCAATACCTAAACTCTATAATACACGTTTGTACAATTCTAAGTCTTGATTTCACCAAGGTAGTTAAACTGACTGCCTCGTTGGTGTAGTGGAAAATTTTCTGCCTTACATCCGAGAGATCCTCTGGGTTCGAATCCCAGGTCGAGCCAAAATTGTTTCTGAGATTTTCTGTCATGAATTTCTCAAAAACAGCTTGGAGTCGGGAAGTTGGCGGTGTTACACTCCCGTACCTCGGAAAGCACGTTAAGCCGTTGGTCCTGCGCCTGATCTCTCTCCGGTCATGTCGGATTGCCGTCTCACCGAACTTTGAGAGTGATGGAACAGTGAGTGCACCTGTGTATTACGCTCACAAGTGTGAGCGTAACGCAGCAGATATTATAGTGCACAAGTGTGCACTATAATATCTCCTGCGTAGTTGGCTGATCTCTGTTGATTAAAGATTAAAGAGGGTATTCTGCTGTACCAAAACCATATTACAATATTTTCAAATATGAATGAATGAAAAAATTAATTATTACAAACCAACTTCAAAAATGAGTCATTTACATTGGATAATGAATAAAAGCTGAGATTGGTTATGGAAAATCGTCTAATTAAGTCTAACCTGGCCATTTTAAGGTCTCTGATACGAGCCTTAAACATTTTTCTTGTAAATTGCCTCACCTGTAAGTGTTCAGTAAGGTAGCGTGGTCACAGCCATCGTTGATGCTGACACAGTCAATAAGGAACTGCTCAGACAGTGTATCGTTTCTCTGGGCGTGGATCCTTAGGTGGCTCTCGACAGCACCTGAGAACAAAATGTGTCAGAAACCAATTTTTACTATACTTTATCAACTTAAGAATCCATTCCAAAAATCAATATTTACCAAGAGTTTCTTTTTATATTCACCAGCGACCCACATTTAGTTTAATCCTACATTTCTCCCACAGTTTCTTTTTTATAAACAACAACATCACACACATTGATCTGACTCCGACACCGTGGTAAGTTACACTAGTGTTACAGAAATCAGAATCAACAGTGGTATTACAAATAAACTTAAATAAATACATTTAACACCGAAACCAGTACAAACGGACATGTTCATGCAGACAAATGTTTGTACAGTGCGGGGATCGAACCCGCAACTTATTGGTCTAATAGTCAACTTTTTAACCAATGAACCAATCATTACAAAAGTTTCTTTCTGTTCTGAATTGCTCGAGGCAATAAAAATTTAGAGCTGCGAAAGTTTTAATACAGAAATTTAATCGTTAATTTTATCATAAACTAGCGGATCCAGCAGACGTTGTATTGCCTGTTGCTTTTTTTCTAAAATTTTTACTCTTAACAACTATCTCCGTACTTTAAAGAATATTTTGACGACCGCTTGGTGCAGTGGTCCGCATGTCGGACTTCTAAACCAAAGGTCGCGGGTTCGATTCCCGCACAGTATAAGCATAAGTGTGCATGAACATGTGTGTTTGTACTGGTCTGGGTGTTTTATATTTATAATATGTATTTATTTACAAAAAAAAAGTATTTAAGTATGTATATCTGTTATCTAGTACCCATAACACAAGCCTCGTAGCTTACTTTGGGACTAGAGAATTGGTGTGATTGTTGTGAAATATTTATAATTTATTATTATAATATCATAAAAAAAAGAGTTGGCCAAATTGGTCCTGGCATTCTTAAGTTATGGGCTTACCAACACATTTTGCCATTCATTTTTATATAATATATTAATTTACCTTCAGACTGTGCATTGTAGTAAGCAACAAATATTTGTTACAGCCGGCCAAGGTCTACCTTGCATTTGGTTCTACCACTGTGCACATAATGTTGAACCAGCACACAAGATTGACAAAAAAGTTGCTTTCACTTCATTTCCCAAACTACTTACGAATACAACATCATGTTTTCACACAGAATGTACGTGTTCCAAAATCCTGATTGCAAACTGTTAACCTGCTTCTACCGCACAACAATGAATACAATTTACCCTGTTTAGTCAACCTCAAAGGAGGCCACAAAGGGCCAATAGATGGTCTACCGGCAGCTTCAATCAAGGCATCTTGGCAGATATGCGCACGTTATAAATGATACGAGGTGAACGTTTGATGCCATGGAATGTTTAGTACCGTAACGTCCATTGTTTATTCGGTCCAACGTGTAAATACGGTCATTTTGCTAAAATACGTAATATTTTTTCGATTTTTTTTATTTTCTTTATTGAAAAAAAAAACAAAGAGCTTTGATAAAATGTATAGGACTTATAAAATAAAGTGTAGATAGTTTTTCGCACAAAATGTTTCCACCAATTGTTAGACAATTATGATGTTGACGAGACATAAATCATCCATCAGTGCGTTTACATATCTAAGTTAATGAAATTGAAAGAATTTTAGTAGGTAGTTATACCTACTTACAGGGATGTGTAGGTACATACATATCGAGCAAACCTTTTGTAAGTATTTGAGAATCCGTTCAGAGCTCACTAAAGCTCACTGTGAGTAACCAACTAATTGACAGATCAAACTTTTGGTCCCATTTAGTTTGTATACAACGCTTCGTTACATTGTTTAGGTGAGTAATACGATAGAGTTTTGGGAAAATCCGGATTTAGGTGTGTGCATGGCCGAATAAATAGCAAATCCAATCAAATAAAGCCAAAACAAATGACAACTAGCGAATAGGACACACCTACCGAAGCGTAAAGCGGCCAAAAGCAATACATTAAGTATGTCGCTGGGACGAAATTACGGTAACTTTATTAGTGCAAATTACGAGGGTTTGATAATTATTAGTAATTGATATTGCTATTCGGGTTAGCAGCAATTAATTACGGCCGTAATCACGACACTCGAGAACGTTTGTAATTAACGCCCGACATGTCGCTTGTCGCTTCATATCTACGCCGCTTAGTAAGTGATCTAATCCCTTACTAGGTATGGGAACACGCCAAGTCACGAAAAACGAGACAAGAAATGATCTTTCTGCTTGCCCTTAAGGTGAAGGTGGAGGTAATCTGAATGGCATTTAAAAGTGCCCCTATTTCTATTCTTTTCTTAGATACATAAATAAATACATGTTTTTATATGCTTTTTACGTGTGCTGCGTCCTGAAAGGATTTGAACCATTTTGTTTGCTGCACTTGTGCCAAAATAGAGTCAATTTTACTTCTAAAAAAATATGTATTTTAGTTCCGATTAGCGTCTTCGTTCAATAGATACACAAATAAAAAAAGGCCCAAGGCCCAGGCCAAGGTCTACTTAGTACTACGCAGAAAACGCAGTCCAGGAAATCTACTATTCACATAAAATGCAACTCTATTTGATTTTCAATTTCCATTCGAAAGATAACATATCAAATCAAAAACACAGGAATACAAAAGCAATATTTACCCGTAATACTGAATGCCCAGCACGCGTTGCATTGCAGTTGCGTTTTGACAGGGGACACTGCGTCATAATCCCTCCAATCAAATTGATTTGGCAGGGGGTTCGTATACCCCGGTCCATGGTAGGGGTCGTCATGTTGTCCTGGTAAATGAGACACAGACCGAATATCCTTCGCCTCGGACAATGCAAAAAAACCCAGTAATATACACACAAACATTGTCGCGATTGCTCCAATTTTCAATTTTCATGTTTTTATATCGTTTTGGAAAGAATCCTCGGATTTTCAAGTTTATGGCCAATTTTATTATCACTGTTTAAGTGTTGGTGTCTGAAAAGTTTTGCATTCCTGTCGTTACTATCTGCGCTAAGGCATTTTGAACACGTGTATACATTTTAGTTTTAAAATAAAATGTTTATTTGCTTCATGTATAAATATGTGTTGTAACTAAACATAACTTGTAAATAAGCATCAACATTACATACATTGATTTAACTCCGCTTTAGGTAGGTAGCTTAAGCACTTGTGTTAGACAAAACAGAATCAACATTGGTATTACAAATAAACTTCAATAAGTACATTGACATATAACACCCAGACCAGTACAAACAGACGTTTTCATGCACACAATTTTTTTGCACCTAAAGAGCGGGGATCGAACCCGCGACCTCTTTGGTCTAATAGTCAACTTTTAACCATTACACCAATGTGGTTGTCTTCTATTTGTATCAAGCAGATCCTTAATTTTACAACGCTATCAAATGTTGCGTACCCTTGCGTAAATCGATCCCAGTAATCAAAGTTTGAGTCAAAACAATATCAAGATGGAATGATGTGACCATTAAATCAGTATTTGAAACCTGATAACAGATTTGCCTTTAGTTAAATCTAAATCAATGGATAAAGTGTTTGTTTGTGTTCAGCCTAAGTATCGGGAAAGAGCCTTGGCTTCGAAACGTGATTTATTACATTGTTTCAATCTTCGCATTCCGTTTTTTATAAATTTTAACATTATTTATTTCAACTGCTACAAACTGTTATTTGTGATAGCGCACTATTTTGTACAAAAGAATCTCACTACTTTTCCCGATTTGGGATATACTAATTTTTGTTTTGCTTCTTTTCCAAATCATTTAGGTAGGGTTTTAAACTTACATGATAACTAACATAAAAACAGTTATTGAATATGGGATTTTATCCCATGATCATAGCTTTAGTAACAGAGCCAAAATATAGGGAACTCAAAAACAAAAACGCATAATTATGGTGAAAACTCCGTGTATTCAATAACTATTCTTACTAAGGTAGAGTCCTCTTTTAAATACGGTCGGTGCTGGTAAGGTTAGCAGTGCATAAATGGCATACCTAATGTAGCTTGACCTGAATAAACTAAATTGTCTATTGACAAGTATTTATTGCAAAAATAAATAATTCCTATTTATCAAAAATCTCTCATGTGCAGACTTTTGCCTCGCTCTAATAATATTAATACAAATATGTAAATTATCATACAAATATTTTCATAAATTTTTCGTTTATACTAAGTCATTTAATATCAACTATATTCAGTTGAATATAGTTGATAGTTGATTTGGTAGTTACCAAACCACACAACTTACATTCGATTATTCATTTACTCATTCATCAATTTTTGATAAAGAAAGAAAGGGCCCCTGGAAAATTTGGTCAAGCGGTTTTCATACATTCTGACAAGCGTTTCGTTTTCAGCGGTTAAGGGTTCTAATTGATTAATTCAACTTAAATTGCTACTATTCTACGCAAGATAGAAGTGTTAACAAGCATGAAATAATTGTTCACTTTTACGGTAGTTTAGAACTTACCCCTCCACAGCAAAATTTCGTATGGAAGAGCTCATTTGGTAGGTACCTTTCGAAACTTACTTTCCGCAATAAAAGTTTTATAGTTTAGGAGATGGAGTAAATTTTCAATTTTTTTTACAATTTTCCGAAATTTTATCTTAAAGCTGCTTTTATTAACTCAAACTCATTTATCAGGCTTTTATTTTTAAAAGATTTAATGAATTTTTAATTTCCTTTTGTAAGCTCATACAAAGGTTGATCACGTACAACAGAAGCACGCTCAAACAACCACAAAAAAAAAAACATTTTTGATAATTGTGTCGTAATAAAATGTAGGTACGCTGATAACCAAAATATTTAAAAAAAATATTCAGAGCAAATACCCTATCCTACCGCCATAAAAATTGGACAGTGTCCCATTTTATGCGCCTTGATAGATGACTACAATAAGCAAATGAGATGTCAACCTTCATCTAGAGAGTGATATAGGCAGATGTTGCTCATAATTCATAGGCATTTAAAGCTAGAGCTGATGAATCAAATCGTTTATTTAGATGAGGCCTCTGAACGGTTTCCGAAAGTAACTCTAGTTCTCTTGGCAACTATCTGTGCGTAGTTTTAATTGGTCCATTTAACTTCAACTGATACCATTTGACCCAAGATAGGGGTGGCAAAAGCGTAGGAAATAGCGTAGCGTTTCTGCTTTGAAAAGTGCCTGTGCTTTATACGAGCAGGTAACAATGATGATGGTGATTCTAACGGGAAATAAATTGAAATGTGATAGCACGTTAGTAAGGCATGAATATGTAACTAGTATCAGTTATCAGAAGAACCTATACGTAACACGTTGTTTTATGCTCGGTATTTTTAGGCATCACTCAGTACCTACTGAGAAATGCAAAAAAAAAAAAGAATTTTGGCCCTATAATAATAATAGACCACCTGTCCGATTTCGACCACGGCGGCCAATCACAACAGTGATCACTGATCAACTACGCAGGAGATATAATTGTGCACAAGTGTGAGCGCAACACACAGGTGCACTCACTGTTCCATCACTATCAAAGTTCGGTGAGACGGCAGTCCGACATGACCGGAGAGAGATCAGGCGCAGGACCAACGGCTAAACGTGCTTTCCGCGGCACGGGGGTGTAACACCAGCTGAGCTGCTAGGATATTTAAAGTAGTTGGTAGATATACATTTATAGTTTATTTATAACAAGTGAGCTAGAAATTCAAACCTACCTACCAGACCTGAATCTAAAGAGAGCAGTTCAATGCTTGCAGCCCTAGGGATCCACCTGTATTATTGACGTGAGAGCAAATCGTGCGGACGCCTTTAATAGCTCTCAAACACTAGTTCTAATTACAGAACCCACATGTATCAAACGAAGTAACTATGACTATCATCAAACATTATTTACACACGTTAAGTTAAGAAGTCAAACCTATGAATTGCAAGAATGTAATGAGAAAAACCTTAAACTTAAATCTTTAAACCACTTTTTCCACGAGTGCCGTTTTGGCGCTTTAGCCGTTTTCTCTTTCCACTGACGTTATGTTTTTCTGAAAAACATAACATTTTGGTCTAGAAAACAGTAGAAAAATTTAGTCTTCGTCTAATGTGTTAAATGAAATGTTTGTACACACTCGAGTCTTGGTTAAAGGCAGAATAAAAAGTAGTTATGTAGTAAGTTCGAGGTAGGTTTCGTTACAAGTACTTTTATAGCCGGTTTCATTACTACCTTTGATTGAATGTCAGTTAACTGTCAGATTCATACTTAAAACTATCATAGGTAAAACCAGGTATTTCCATGAAAATAACTGAATATTAAAACCGGCGGTGAAACTATCTGCCTTAATAAACTGAAGGAATTTAGAGATGAACAGTAATTCTAACTTAAACAATAATATTTAACAAAATTGGCATGTTGTCAAGTGCGTAAAATGTGTCTTCAATAAGCATTTTCTCAACCACGTTAAAAGTGTGGCGATTGGATATTCCATTGAAAAATTGCTTGAATCTGTGTCGAATTTTTTCGTTCTCTATTTTTCGATCAGAAATTCGATAGTTCTTTCGGGCGCTTCGCCTACGGACGGTAAATACGTCTAGCTCACTTTTCGGCCGATCGGTTTTTAACACCCTAACCTTTAAATATCACAAAGTGAACCAACAAAACATATTTACTTCAGTCAAAAGAATTTTTTATATTTCTAGAGAGGTTTACGGGGTAGTAAGCTTTAAGAACAATAGTGTCAAGCGTAAAACTCGCTCAATAGTGTATGTAAAAGTAATATATAGATCTCTGTATACCGTTAAATATATATATATATATATATATATATATATATTATAAAATATATATATATATATGTATATATATATATATATATATATATTATATGTATATATATATAATATATATATATATATATATATATATATTTTGGTTTGTTGAATTATAACTGGCTATTGTGCTAATCTTGAATCTGTTCCATTCATACGTTTTTCTTCTTTTTACTACTTTTTGACAACGTCTGTCTCCTGGTAGTCACCAATATAGAAACAAACACATTTTTCATCTTTTATTTAATATTTCTACAACAAATACTTCTACAATGTAATGTATTTGTATTTATCTGCCATATGAAAATGTTGTGTTCAGCTCTAATCGAAATGCAAATTGAACGTGATATTCTATACCAGTGTAGCTTAGATTAAGTCTTGATTTGTATTTTGTTGCTGTACCTTAATAAATCAATATAAATATAAATATAAATTTGTTTCTTTGGCTTACGCGAACAGAAGACATTGAAATGATTCACTTTTTTACAGATTATTTCGCGATTTATTTACATTTAACCTGACGTTTCGGACCCTTTTTTCATTTCAATCGCTCATTATTAGTTCATTTTACAAGTGCCTTAATGAATAATAAGAATAATAATCTATATTAATTAAAACTTTAATACAACATACAGGTAAAATACAGTAGATATCGGATCAGACTAACTGATGATAAGAGATTACCAAAGAACAGCTTATATGACGAATTTTTTGAGAACCTCATTAAAAAAACCCGCATCAGCGAAGTCACTTTAGATTACGGTAAAACATCGATAAACTATATGTTTAGTTAGTTCGAAACCATTTTCCCGAAGCGCTCCATGAAACTTAATCGTTATTTGAAACGAAAATTAAGTTAAAATAAAACGAATGACGAGTGCAAAAGTGTAGTTTTGCAGCGCGTTTAAACATTATTTTCAAAATATTTCACACTGCGGCCAGGGTTACCAGATCATTGATACATAAATAAACACAAGAGGTAATTTAATTTTGTTTGCACATAAAAAGAATGATTTTTACAATTATAAAAGGTACTTGGTAATACGGTAGTTGTCGCCACCAATCGTTGACGTACTTTTTATCAACTGTCAAAACGCTTTTCTTCATAGAGCTTGTATGGGAATAACACACTTTGACGTCATCGCGTGCAATGCCGACTGAGTGACTAATTATCATTTGAATTCCAATTAAAAATCAAATAATTCGAACTGCAGAAAAATATTAGTGTAAAGGCATCTGAAATTATGAATTATTTTAGAGAAAATCAGTTTTTGAATATTTCTTTCATAGTGGAAACAAGCCTATTTGAGATTGTTACAGTGTGTTACAATCTGAAATTAATTATATATTAGTGTGAACATAACCGTTAGTATATCGCATTATACCTACCTAAAGTAAGTCTTTTTCATATTCACCTCTCAAACAAACATCAACAAATAACAATGTAACCTAACCATTAACAACAGTCTAAAATTCGTTGACTTTTCTAAATCTGGTCACCCTAGTAGTCCTCCGAAGCGGAGTTTTATATCCTATTCTTTATTTTTAATTAAATGTTATGCAATTAAGGCACGTTTCGTTCCTCGTTCGAGGGACATACAAATGAATATTTCCCGTGCATTTCGGAGTAATTATGACAAGCCCGTATGAGCAATGTTTAACGGTCTGCCGGGTAAGCATAAGCATAGTCTGTGTTAAAATAATTTATTTCGACGCTTAATTAAGGTGTGCTAGTCGGGATAATGAGTTTGTAGTTTTTTAGGGATCCGTATGCGAAGGGTAAAAACTAGACTTTTGTTTAGACTTCACTTCGCTGTCCAGGTCCTATCTTGGTGATAGGCGTTATTTTCTACGATAAATATTGTTACGTTCTAGGGGTGTGGGATCTAGATTGAAATGCACTTCTAAACCGATGAAGTAGAGTAGGATTTATTGTACACACTTTACGTTACAACACTTAGTACACAAACACTTATATCGCACTCCAAAATCTTCTTGTCGCAGTTTTCGCTTCGATGTTTACTCGTCGCTTTCCCAAATTAAACTCCAACTCGGTCGCAATCCCGGGCTCCTTATATACCGGCCGTCAAGGACTCCCGAATATTCGGTAGGTACCTACTACCCAGTACGAGACTGTTCGGGATCCTTCCAAATGCCGTCTTGCCTAGCCTAGACCTTTCTCGAATCATAGTGCTATCCTTGTCTTGTGCTGTCTCTGTCACACCTTTCTGGAATGTTCTTAGTATAGCTGCCTCTCTCTAATCGTGCTATCTCTTTCACTCCTACTGAAAATTACGTCATATACTGAAGTGGGCTTCAAAGGCCCATAAGGGATCCTGAAAACGCCTGAAAACGGGTTTTCAGGTTATGGCGTCATCTGATAGAGGGTGGCCTGAAACGGACTGAAAACATGTTTCAGGCGCCTGAAAACAACGGCAACTTGGGTGAAATTTCGATAAACTAGTATGTGTTAGAGCACTCTCTGAAACGGCCTGAAATGGTATTTCAGCCTGCTGAAAACGCCTCCAAGGCATGGAAAAACACGATCAAAGTTTTAGCACTAGCCCACCGGCGTAACACTACCCCCTCCTTAGACATGCTCGTCCCGAGCATCATTCGTTCCATGGTACTTGGCCAACCGATCCACATGAACAATCTTACAGGGGCTACGTGCGTTGCGCTGTATCCGATAAGTGACGTCGTTGATCCTTGTGACTACTTTGTACGGCCCTTCCCAACTCGGCGACAATTTCGGTGACTTTCCTTTTCGACGCATAGGGTTATGTAGCCACACGAATGATCCTTCCTCAAACCTCGTCTGGTTAGACTTCCGGTCGTATCTGGTCTTCACCGTTCGGTCCGAGTCCCGTTGCCTCCAAGATCTTTTTGGGCAGCTTGATTGTATGTGTCCTCTTTCCCCGCAGTTGTAGCATCGAGGCCCAGTTTCTCGAGGTGGAGCAATCGGCTCCCTGGCCGCAACTTCGCGCACCCTAAAGGATTTTGTTGAGTCTTGGCGTACAGCTTCCACCTCCAGGGCATGGGCGAGCGCATCCTTCAAGGTCCCATGGTGTCCCAGCCGTACAGCAGCCCTCACTTCAAAGTCCCGAATCCCATCTATGAATGCCTGTACAAGCGTTCCATCGATGAAAGTCGCTGCGGAACCTTGGTACGCCTTCCGGACGAGCTTCTCTATCTCAAGTGCCCACTTTTGTAACGACTCATTATGCCCCTGAGTCCTATTCTTCAGCTGAGCTCTGTAAACGTGCTCTAGATGGCTGTCACCGAAGCGTGCTTCTAAAGCTTCAAGAAGACGGTCGTATGTCTTCTCCTTTCCTAACGCTTCCAGAACAGTGAGAGCTTCGCCCCGCAGCGCCAAACTCAGTGCCGTTTTAGCATAGTCCTTGCTCCAGCCATTCGCTTCGGCAACCATCTCGAATTGGAGCTTGTATGCGGCCCACGAAGAGGTACCATCGAATGGAGGTACCTTTAACTTTTCTCCTCCTGTGGCTGGTGCACCGGATACACTGGTGGTGCCGTTGGCCACTCTGATCTCCAACTTCTGGAGGCGATTCTCCTGGTCCTCCACTTTTTCGTTCAGTCCATTGAGGCGCTTCTCGTGGTTTTCAACTTTAATTTCAACGCCCACAATTTTGTCTTGCACCTCAGCCATCTCCTTTTTCCATTCTGCAGCTACTTCGTGTACCTCACGGAGGACTTCTTTCAGGTCCCGTAGCTCTTGCTGCAAAATTTTGGTTTGTTCCTCGTGCCATCTAGCCTGTTCCTCCTGCCTTCTGGTCTGTTCCTCCTGCTGAACCCGTAGCTCTTGTTGCAGGATTTTGGCTTGTTCCTCCTGCCTTCTAGCCTGTTCCTCCTGCTGAACCCGTAGCTCTTGTTGCAGGATTTTGACTTGTTCCTCCTGCCTTCTAGCCTGTTCCTCCTGCCTTCTGGTCTGTTCCTCCTGCCTTCTAGCCTGTTCTTTCAGGAGGATCAGAATGGCGTTGACGTCTATCTCCGGCGTCCTTGAAGCTGGTACCGCTGTGTCTGATGTTCCGGCGGTGCCCGCAGAGTCTCTAGCAGCGGTGCGGCTTCGGGTCTGCATCCCCTCCTTCTCTTCTTCTCGCGGAGTAATCGGCATTTTCAATCCCACTTCTGACACCAAATGTTAAGTTCTAGGGGTGTGGGATCTAGATTGAAATGCACTTCTAAACCGATGAAGTAGAGTAGGATTTATTGTACACACTTTACGTTACAACACTTAGTACACAAACACTTATATCGCACTCCAAAATCTTCTTGTCGCAGTTTTCGCTTCGATGTTTACTCGTCGCTTTCCCAAATTAAACTCCAACTCGGTCGCAATCCCGGGCTCCTTATATACCGGCCGTCAAGGACTCCCGAATATTCGGTAGGTACCTACTACCCAGTACGAGACTGTTCGGGATCCTTCCAAATGCCGTCTTGCCTAGCCTAGACCTTTCTCGAATCATAGTGCTATCCTTGTCTTGTGCTGTCTCTGTCACACCTTTCTGGAATGTTCTTAGTATAGCTGCCTCTCTCTAATCGTGCTATCTCTTTCACTCCTACTGAAAATTACGTCATATACTGAAGTGGGCTTCAAAGGCCCATAAGGGATCCTGAAAACGCCTGAAAACGGGTTTTCAGGTTATGGCGTCATCTGATAGAGGGTGGCCTGAAACGGACTGAAAACATGTTTCAGGCGCCTGAAAACAACGGCAACTTGGGTGAAATTTCGATAAACTAGTATGTGTTAGAGCACTCTCTGAAACGGCCTGAAATGGTATTTCAGCCTGCTGAAAACGCCTCCAAGGCATGGAAAAACACGATCAAAGTTTTAGCACTAGCCCACCGGCGTAACAATATATCTCATTTTCAGTCGCAATAAATTAGAATAAAAGTCATCTACTGGACTCAGCCCTAATTTCACAAAGGCCAACTAAAGCAAAGGTAAGTAAATAGTTGGTAACTGTATTTTTTTATACGGAAATTGACATTAACACTGTCAAAAATCGGCTGAGTACGTCACAACGGACCTTTCTAACAACAATTTACTATCGTTCAATAACTTTCAAATATCATAGGTTTACAGAAATAGGTTCCTATCAGCCGGAAATAAACCCCTCAACCCACTAGACCCGAGACAAACATGAACTCCTCGACAGAAACTTTTTTCAACTGGCAGATATTGAAAATGTTTCAAACACAATTTTGTTTTATAACTTGTGCTATTTTAAAAGCAACTTTAACTTATAATTTTTTCTCCTCGGAAGTATTGTATTATCTTCTAAAGTTCATCTTGGCGTTGTACGGGCAAAGTTTCCTTTTCATTATAACATCCTCTGCTGGTAATTATTCTATCTACTTCGAGATGGATTCTTGACTCTGTGGAATTTATTTTAAGTTGCATTCTTTGAAAAAATAGAGTTGGCGCGATGCGGGGTAGCGTTGATGAGGGCCGCATTTGAGGTGGATATCAGTAGGTTTTGAATTGGGAAAGTGTGTTATAATACTTTGGTGTAATGGTCAAGAAGTTGACTATTAATCAAGAGGTTGCGGGTTCGATCCCCGCACAGTACAAACATTTATGTGCATGAACATGTCTGTTTGTATTGGTTTGGGTGTTATATGTATTTATTAAGTTCATTTGTAATACCACTGTTCATTCTGATTTCTGTAACACAAGTGCTTAAGCTACTTACCACGGAGGAGTCAGATCAATGCATGTGATGTTGTTGTATATTTATTTAAAAAAAAATACCGCACATCTAGTTCTTTAAAGTTGTAAATGTCAAAAAAATATAAAAAAACGATCTTAAAGCACTCAATAGATTCGTTCAAAATGAAAGTTGTGACAAGGTTAACTTAATTTAAGATTTTTTGACATTTTTCTTCGAAAAAAGTGTCCAATAGACTTTATAAAAAAATAAAAAGGAGGCTATGGTTTACTAAGTAACTTCGACCTATATCACATTAAACGTAAGGTATGGTGTGATGTAGGTCGAATTTAAGTATTGATGAAGACAAAAGCGCTCTACCGGAACACAATACCACAGATTACTAAATAGTTACTACGTAAACAATACCTAACGTCGAAAACATTATTGTGACGTCACAGCCTTATTTGGTTGTATCGTCAATCATCAATTTGCAATAGGCTAGATGACACCACCAATCGTTGACATACTTTTTATTATCTGTCAAAACGGTCTGCCTCCATAGACTTTGTATGGGAATACAAGAACGTGACGTCACGGTCATGTATAAGAAATCGCAGTCATTTGATCGAATATTTATTGAGTTTTGTGTGTTTAAAAATTGGTTTCTACAGCTTTTTGGAAATGTACCGGTTGTATAAACATCATAGGGGCTATATTTTTTCACCGCCATAGTCTTGAAAATATTTTAGAAACGTGTAATTATGCCTATTCCAACTGCCTCGTTAGTGTAGTGGTGAAGTTTCTGCCTTACATCTGATATTTCATGGGTTAGAATCCCACGTCGAGACAAAAATTATGCTTCTAAGATTTTCTTCATGAATTTCTCAGAAACAGCTTGGAGTCGGGTAACATCCTGTCCCATCTCGGGAAGCACGTTAGAAGTGGTTTGCCCCGCACTTTTATCTCTCTCCGGTCGTGTCGGATTGCCGTCTCATCGACTTTTGTGAGTGACGTAACAGTGAGTGCACTTGTGTATTGCGCTCATAATTGTGCACGTTAATACTTATCTCCTGCGCAGTTGGCTGACCACTGTTGAGTTTAGCCACCTTGGTCAAAATCGGCCAGGAGTTTTTATATTTTAAAATTTTTGGAATTTCGTCCCTCTGTCTTATTTACCCCTTGTGTGGCAATGGTTCGTACTTAGTGTTTCACTTACAGCAGTAGTTGGCTTTGTGCAATTCTTGGCGAAACGGAAATACCTATTCTTCGAGAAGTAATTTTATCATAAAACAAGAGCACGTTCCGATAGTATTCTACAGAAACATCGTCGCGCGTTAAAATTACGACGTGTTGCGTAAGGTGAAGCGTTTTGCAATAAAATAAATTCTTATTTTGAAAAAGACAAGAATAATATAAAATAGAGGTAGGTAAGGGGAATCTTTGTATCCGTTGAAAAGTTCTTAAGAAATAGAAATCTTTATTTGCGTTTGGTTAAGGTACACTGAAGATGGTCATAGTTATTTATCAGCAATTATACATCCGCTTAATCAACCATTATCAATGGCTTGCAAATCTTAAAGTAATATTGGTATAATAAATTTAAATGTAAAATGTCTATCTAAACAATCACAAAATGTCAACAAGTTATCATTAAATTAACAAAAAAATATTAGTTATCATCTTCTATCGCAATTTAAATATTCCTGTATAGTGTAAAAAGCCTTTTCACTAAGCCAGTTGTATAATTCTTTTTTAAATTTATTAAAGGGTAGGTCTTGAATTACTTGTGGTATTTTATTATTTATTGTCATGCACATCCAATAACATTTTTTTTGGAATCTCGCGCTCTTGGGAATTATAAAGGAAACTAACCTAATTCTGTTTCTGGTTCCTCGTTTGTAGACGTCTTTGGCTTGAGTAAAATAATTCATGTTATTTTTTACAAATTTTGCCGCTTCGAATATATAAAGAAAAGGGAGTGTCAAAATATTCAGAGATTGAAATAAAGGCTTACACGGTTCGTCAGGTGCAGTACCACATATCGCTCTAACACACTTTTTTTGTGCAACGAACGCCTTTTCTATGTCTGTACTATTACCCCATATAATGAGTGCATATCGCAGGACTGATTCAACGTAAGCAAAGTACGTAGTAAGAGCTGTACTCCTACCTGCTAAGGCATAATCAAAATTGTTGTGATATACCTAAGGCATATCACAACAATTTTGATAGCTAAGCAGTTTGTTGATGGGCCGAAAGGAAAATTCAGTCCAGTCAGTGCATCGATCTGTACATTGACAATGTTGTAACGCAATTGTTTGCTTAACATGTGTCTAATTACGAAGATTGTAATTCGCAGCGGCACGGCATACGATTTTTGATTTATTATTTGAATTACAAGTTTTCGGCAAAAAACTTCTTAGCTGTCAAAATTGATGTGATATGACTCATAAACGAAGAAGGCTTAACGAATTTGCTTACCACTATTACGTTTCTCAAAAGGCGCTAGTAGTCGAAAATATCATCTTATTATAATGGTATTTCTTAATGTAATCTAAAATAAGAATTATGTTTTTTGAAATGTATTGTCATAAAAATTTTACAAAATTACTACTAAAATCGCACAAAAGATGCCTTTTCATATTATTATCATATGTTTTTATAGGCGCGCGGTTGGCTGGTAGAAACTGTCCCATAAATATGCGGTTATGCGGATGCTTTGATAGATAGGTGTACTTACCCAGGACCTTTCGGATGTAAGGCAGAAACTTTGCCACTACACCAACGAAGTATGGCTACTTCGTCGACTTCGTCGTATGACCTGACGGTTGAGCCAAAATTGTTTCTAAGATTTTCTGTCATGAATTTCTCAAAAACAGCTCGGAGTCGGGAAGTGGCGGTGTTACAACCCCGTGCCTCGTAAGCACGTAAAGCCGTTGGTCCTGCGCCTGATCTCTCTCCGGTCATGTCGGATTGCCGTCTCACCGACCTTTGGAAGTGAGGGAACAGTGAGTGCGACTGTGTATGGCGCTCACACTTGTGCATTATTATATCTCCTGCGTAGTTGGCTGATCTCTGTTGAGATTGGCCGGCGTGGTCGAAATCGGCCAGAAGGACATTATTAGGTACTTATTTAGCTCGTTGCAGATTCACCAACTTTCATTTTCAGTTGCAGGTGTCCGGGATTGCATCGCCGCAATATTAGAGGTGCGAGCTGGTATTGCACTGTAAATCTTTTAGTTCGTTCTTCAGTTTTGAGCCGAAATAAGTGTCGCTAGATGGCAAGGTATTGCTTTACAACGGCGGCCATTGTTCATTTTATTTATTTGGTTTTACAGTATTACTGGTGCAAAACTGGCAATTTGTTAAAAATTGCGTGGACTGCTGTAGAAAGAGCTCGTAGAAGTGCCCAGTCTCTGGGTATTGAATTATGAATATGTAAAGGAACATGTAATCCGAGTGTAGATTGCTCTGAAGTATATGGGTTACCTACGTAGAGTCGAAAGACGTTGGTGCGAAAGACGTAGTGTCGAATGTTTTCAGCTACCCCGTAGCGTTGAAAGCCCGTGGAGTCAAAAAAAATAATTTGGCCAACGGCTAAATTAACATAAAAACCTTTTTTTTGCATAAATACATTTTATAGGGGACAAGGATCGGATCTAAGGCGTAGGTTTTGAGTAAAATTTCAGCACACGCGATTTCATAGTTTCTCTGGAAAAAGAATCTTCGACTCTACGTAGGTAACTCTAAGTATATTTCTGTATTAGATATTTTGTCTACGTCATCCTATAATTCAACGTGCACCTGAAACAAATAAAACCCATGTTAAAATGATGAACAATTTTTTTTTACATATGTTTGTAATGCAAAAGCGTTCAGCGGAAAGTTGATATCTCATTTATATCATTCATTCATCATTTATATAAATAGACCGATACATACTCAAACGTTCAAAAATACTAGCGGGAAATTCGTTCAATACATAGTGGAACATCAACAAACGAATAAAAATGGAAACGCCTACAGTAAGTACAGATTCAAATATAGAGTGTGACACGTGCCCCATACCTAAGCACTTATATAGTCATATATTAATATACATACATCATGTAATTGAATTGGCGTAGTAATAAACCATACGTTACACGAGCAACATCTCTTTTATTGGCTGCTCCCGAGTCCCATCCTTACATGAATACCCGAGTTAATGGATTTTTTTTCTATTGTGTGAAACTGAGAGAGGGAGAGAGATAAGCTTATTTAAATTATCAAAGAAACGAAACTGTATTATATCGTACATAATATTTGTGTATTCATGGTAGAGTTTTTTTCCTTATTATTGCATTTTTTATCATTTCAGCGAGTACATGTTTTTTTTGTATGTTTTTATTAGGTCTGAATGGCAGTTTACATGGTCCAATAAATTATCTGTTCAAGATACCAATTAAAATTAAGATAAAAAAGAATGACCAAAATACATGATAACTCGAAGGAAAATAACGTGCAGTAAAATGAAATAGTATTAATAGCCCAATAAAATGTGTCATTATACTTAAAGAGCTAATTAAGGGGAAAAATTCATTAAGGAAAAATACGTACGAGTAATCATAATAATATATACCAAACTAAGAAAAATCGTAGTACATACTTACATAGGATGGATTCGGATACAGCTTTATAAAAGATATCTAAATTTTAGTTTTGAACGTCTACTCCCGGCCACCCTGTATGAGAAGAAAACTTTAAGTCCAACTTATCATACCTCATCCATTCTCCATTGCACATCACAATGGACAACATAGCATTAAGCTGAAAATCCTTTTATCTCATCGTCCAGCCCTGCTGTTCTTGCTCCCAACCATGTGTGGCATTGCTGGCACTGTTGTACACATGACGGCAACTCGAGTTACACACATCGGATCTTTATTCAGTTGTAAAAAGGTCGATTTTCCAACAAGTAAGTATGGTTTGACGTGATTGGGAGTATACGAAATGTTTTTCCTGACGGAAAATATCGTCGTTCAGTATGTGACGATGGAGGTGGTTCAAGCAAATTGCCTGTGAAATTAGATGTGCTCTTGAGAAGGTAAAAACAGTAGGTGGAGTTTTGATTTTTATGTATCAAGCGGTACTTGTGTATTGGGAATGGAATTTGGGCTGGATAGTTTAAAATGAATAACGTAATTAGTAAGTCATTAATTGTAATTGTCTTCTCGATTGTTGAATCACTGAAGACTTATTTTATGTCAATGTTTACGCACAATTAAAATTAATTACGATTATTATCTGATTATATTATAAAAAATAATATTAATAATTACCTTTTACTATAGTTTGCCATTGTGGGATAGTTTAAAGTTAATTTAGGAGCTATTTTAAGTTTGGGTAACCTATCAGATGAAATTCGAAAACTTAAATGTAAAAAAAAAAACATTGAGATATCGATCACCAAATACAAACGAAAAGAAAATACAAGCTGCTTTCATTATAAATAAATTAATAATTGCGTTATATTTAATGAATTTCTCAGCATTACAATATTAGTTTCTTGTAATCCTCATATTACTCTTACTCTTTAATTATCTTATTACTAATCTATTTGAAAAGATTTGTTAACAAATGCTTTTGAAATGTGTTAAATGTTCCATTAGAGCATACAAACTTACGCGATTAAAACATTTGAAGTTCGGAAACTCCATCTAAGTGGCCGCTAGACCCGACCTGGCCTTATGGGGGTTGTTACAAACTACCGAGCCACGTCCACACAAGGATGGAAAGTCAAATTGGAGGTCGATTCAAGACCTGCTTTGTCGCTCTTTAAATATATGAACACTAGCGACTTAGTTTTTTTGCCACCGAGTGTCATAAAAACTTTCATCCCTTAATTCAACCCTTTAGGGTAGAATTTTTCAAAATCCTTTGTTAAGGGATGCCTACGTCATGGTAGCTATATGCATGCAAAGTCCCAGTCCGATTGGTTTAAAGTCGACAAGTTTCATACATACTCACATCCCCAATTGATGACATATTCTACCTTCACAGAAATTCGTCCGATTTTAATTTTAATTTGTAGGACTACCGCCTATTTGGCCTTATACATTATTATTCAATGAATCATTGAAAGTGAAATTTTTTGGAGTCGCTTTTAGCCTGGGAAAATTTAAGTTATATTGCAATATAACTTAATCCCAGGCTAAAAGCGGAATTTTTGAGTTCAATTTTCAGCAACGTCCAGAAATCGGATTAATTTGTAACTTTGCACACGTATTTAGTACCGATGACAATGCAATAATTTGATAAGAGTTTTCCATTATCCTTATTAACAAAAAAAATAAAAATAAAAAATAGTTTAAAAAGCTAAAAAAACACGCTTTTATTGCTAAATTAAAAGAGAAAATAATGTCTGAGTACACGGAATTTATATTACAATAGAGTAAAAAGCGTGGGGTGCTTGGTATAGTAATAGTATGTGAAAATCATCCTATTTTTGGCAACTATAAATAGAGAAGTATAAAAACGTCATAAAGTGCGCCCCACGCTTTTTACTCTACTGTTGTAACTTTTATTAAGTTATTTCTTACATGTTGGGGTTAAAGAATATTTATTCACAAAGAAAAAAAGTACATTTCACTGACATGAGAACTTAATAATAAAATAATGATTCGAGCGGTATAATAATAATTAAATAATAAAATCAAAAATTTAAGGTTTTCGTAATTTTTCCTATATCTGTACTATAAGACGTGACTTCGTACTAAATTTCAAGATTCTAAGTTAACGGGAAGTACCCTGTAGGTTTTGATTCCCGTGCGAGTTTCGAAAATTTGCGGAAATTTGCGGTCTAAATAGGCTGTATCTTTTGATTGCGTTGTCCTAGAAGGTTGATTTTTCTACAGCTTCCAGAGACAGTAGACTTAAGTATCATATAGAAATTTCAGTTTGATACCTCCACGCGTTCCTGAGAAAAACGGTCTTGACAGACGGACGGACGGACGGACAGACGGACAACAAAGTGATCTTATAAGGATTCCGTTTTTTTTCTTTTGAGGTACGGAACCCTAAAAAATCAAAAACATGTTGGTAAAGCCGAACAATGTCGCTCAATGTGTACGTAGCTTCAGTTTAATCAAATGAATTCAGAAATTGCCGATATCAAGGCTGCCGATGCAAGATTCCCTGCTGGATTAATTTAGATATAACTTTTCTAAACGCCGACATTTTGATGAGTTTGACTTGTCCCGTAATAAACTATTTATGGGTATTCTCAGTTTGATTGGTTCGGGGCTTACGTATCGGCTTATGTTTAATGTATTTTTATTCTTCCAATGCTATTTTGTTCGGTCAATGACGTCTTAAAGTATGTTTTGGCAATTCTCTCAATTACTTTGGTTAAAGGTTCCTAAAATGATAATGAAAGGTCAAAGTCAAAGGTGCATGGTCTGACTTTTGAACCTAAGTATTTCTATGTCCTAAAATAGAATGGTCGAATTTATCATCTGATCTGTATATTAAAAGTTCAAATGATTTGTTTTTTGAAATTTATGCAAATGAGGGAGAGGGAGAGGAAAACTTCTTTCACTTTCTATCATAACTTCAGATTATCTAGTTCTGAACATTTCTACTGTTTCACAATGCAGATGAATGAATGAATGTAGATGAATACTTTAACAGTAAATAAGAAATTCTGTCTGCTCTATACGTTTAGCAAATACCTACATTACTTATATTAATTTTGAAAATAATTGGTCTTATTTTTTATTTTTAAATTCATTAATTCTCAAACTTGCCACACCTTCTTGGTAACTAGGTCAATAAGTTCGTTTTTAAGCATTATAACTACCATCCATATAATGTAACACACCTAGTATGCAAATATATAAATGAAATGAAATGAAATGCTAAGTCTATCTAAATATATAAAACTCAAAGGTGACTGACTGACTAACCGACTGACATAGTGATCTATAAACGCAAAGCCCAAGCCACTGGACGGATAGGGCTGAAATTTGGCATGGCATTTGGTAGATGTTATGACCCCACAAGGGGATAAAATAGGGGATGAAATTTTGTATGAAACACTAAGGCAAAAATCCAAGTCTACGCGGACGAAGTCGCGGGCGGCCGCTCCTTAGGCTATAAAATCGCAATACACCATTGACAAAGAAAATGCAAATTATAGTCGCAAAATTCATTTTAGAAAAATAAGTATTTGACTTTTTTTTCTAAAATTTCAATGCTGCCAAAAAATGTTCTAATAGACTTGCTATTCGTTTCAACGAGTGAACAAGAAGAACTCTTTGTTGCATTTTCATTCTTGTTTCCACACACCTAATTCATATATTTTCAAGTATCCCTGACCCTTATCACGACACCAGTTCACTGGCTGTTGATTTTGCTTCGCGAACAAAATAAGTGGGGTGATCAATCTTCGAAGCCGTAAATAAAATCTGCCACAATAAAGATAGACTTTTCCCCGAAATGCTTACGGAAAAGTTGGATAGTGGAGTGATGTTTGTTAGTGGTTTATTAGAATTTGTTCGAGATCTATAACGCCCACTTTTTTGTCAGCGCTTTGACGTGAAAGTTAATGTAAGTAGGTTTATTTTTATTGTCGAGGTTTTTATAAAAATACATATAAAAGCTTTAATTATTGTAAAGTAGGTCAAAAACTAATGTTTTCGTCACCTCAAACCATTTTGTGGGCTCTACAGGCATTTGTACCTTAGAAAACAACTTTCTTATATGTTCTATTAATATGTTATTGCCAAAAAATTTTAACTAAAACCGTCTATGAAAGTGATTATATAAAAAGAAAAAAAAATTTAGACACTTCTGTTGCTGGATACCAAAAACGTCGAACATTAAATAATTTGTACCACTAAGGAAGCTTTGAGAAATATTATTATAATTTCAGGTGGTGTACAGCTGATATTGTGAATCCATCAATGACATTAGTCTCGGGGACAGGTAAATGTTCAAAACAAACAAGAACATTATTCAGTATTTTATTTAACATTATGCTTTATTTAAGTACGTTATCTATTACTTCTTTATTATTAGGTATATGGTTTAAAACGCTTTGATTTGCATAAATATATTGAGTTGGAAGGTCGGTAAAACATGCACTACAGAAATGAGGAGCACTCACGTTTGTTGCAAAATATACCTACTCCACTGAACAACCTGATAGCTTAAGGACAAAAAGAAGAATGTCACAGTGAAATGTTGATTTCAATAGTGCAATGATTAAACAGCCCCTTGAAAGTTACTGAAAAAAATATCTTTAACCTGTTCATTGTGTGCACACTTGTGCATTATGTATAGTATCACCTGCGTAATTGTCTAATCTCAACTAAAATTGGCCACCTTAGTAAAATTTCAGCTAGGAGACCATTAAAATAATCATGACTATTGTAAAATACATTCTTGTCTTTAGGGGACAAGTCCGTAATAAAATATTAAAACAAATGTTCAGCTAACGATCTGCGAATGAGGATGTCTGTCCCCAGTCTCACTCTTAAATTAGGGGTGCGATCCCCAAAATAGCTCGATCGGCAGCACTCAAAGATATCATTAATCGAAACTCCATCGTCGTGGAAATAATTTCTATTTTCCGCTTAAGAAATTGTTTCTGAAATGATGCAGAACCATCGGAATGGACTAATTTCGTTCCTTTCTGATGTTGAAGTATATTAATTCGCCTACGGGATTAAGCGGATGATGACGACACACTATGGAAAGAAGCAAAACGATAATTTGGTGGGTGGGACGCTTTCCTGTTCAGTTTGCTGGATTTATGTGTAAAGAAGCGAATAAATGTTTGTTTTAAAAATGCACACGTTACAGATGTATTTTGGTTTATCAAATGTTTTGTATAGTCAATTCAGTCAGTTCCTTATATGACATCTTAAGTATAAGTTTAAGTCAAAAAGTCTATAAAGTAAGCACTATTGATATAACCAATAAAACTGTATGTCTTTGTTATCACAGGCAACGTATAAAAAGCCATTATTCGTGAAATTCCCTAAACAAAATATTAATAACTGACCTACACGATCGGATTTAATCAAATAACCTTTCAGGCGAAATTACAAGAATGCTCAGTAACCGTTGGGACTTATTACCATGATTAACTTGTCTCCACTAATTGATTACCGAGCACAATCGCATTGTGCTACGAAAAAAGATGATATTAGTAAAAGGGAGAGACACGATGAATTACCATACTATGATTAATGGCGGCACTTAGGAATTCTGACCGAAAATATTAATTGTTCGCCTTTGAAGTGAGGAACAGTATTCACCAGTGACGGTATTTACTTGGACTTATTAGACTACATTGACTGCCTCGTTGGTGTAGCGGCAAAGTTTCTGCCTTACATCCGAGAGGTCCTGTGTTCGAATCCCAGGTCGAGCCAAAATTGTTTCTGAGATTTTCTGTCATAAATTTCTCAAAAAACAGCTCGGAGTCGAGAAGTTGCCGGTGTTACACCCCCGTGCCTCGGAAAACACGTTAAGCCGTTGGTCCTGCGCCTGATCTCTCTCCGGTCATGTCGGATTGCCGTCTCACCGAACTTTGAGAGTGATGGAACGGTGAGTGCACCTGTGTATTGCGCTAACACTTGTGCATTATAATATCTCCTGTGTAGTTGGCTGATCTCTATTGAGATTGGCCGCCGTGGTCGAAATCGGCCAGGAGGACTATTGGATTACATTGTCTAGTCTCGTTGAAGCCTTTTGTTGGGATTTGTAGATACGTTCATTTGGCCTCGCAATATCTCTTGTGAATTCAAACGTGGTATTTGATCTTTTACTTTATCGTTGAGAAAACCTTAAAGTTTAAATTAATTTAAATATAAGTTATTTAGATATTGCAAGGTTTATGTGAATCAACCTGCTTGGATAAAACGATCTAGATTATTGACTACGTAAATATGAGCTGACGAATATTCTCCAGGTAGGACTCAGCTTATTTTAAAAGGATGTCGCATAGGTATTGTCTAAGGGGTGATCTTTAAAAAGTAGTCATCGACTTGTAAAACATGATACATCCTCATTTCAGGTGATACAAGTCTCATCATTACATAAGCAGTTGTTGACTTTCTTATCAGATTTAATTTTTTTTCTATCAGCTAGCTTATTTAACTGACAATTGAAAAATATATGAAATCAAATAAATGTGTTTACCTTCTATCTAGATAACCGAAAATAGTTTCGGTATAGCTTGTTTGTTTGTTAATAATATGAAGACTCGATAAAGGCGTGAGGGAATAAGCAATAAAGATTTATTAGGGAAGCAAAAAATACCTACCTCCTCCAGTTTTATAACCGATACGAAATTTGGCGATTGGGAGTTATAAAATGAAAGTATCAGTAAATCTTGCAAGAACTTAGAAGCTGCGGAAAATTTTATACATTCTCAAAATGCTAGGAAAAATAACTTGATAACTCAAGAGTCTCCTTTTGAATTATGGTGCGGGGGAGGTGCGGTGTTTAGGCAAAGGAAAAGTAGTTTGTATAAAGAATACCTTAGAAGGAATTTTCTGAATTATTGCTTTTTCTTTGCGTAGAGAAGGATCTATAGGTTTCAATATAAACTATAGGGGAATTCGTCTGGTATTTACCGGCTGTACCTTTAAGAGCCATATTACAAAATTATGACAGCTAAGTAGATTTTTGTCGAAATCTTGGGTTTCAAAGGAGAAATCGAAAATCGGAGGATGCTATGAAGGAGGTATCAACTAATACTTAGAATTAGGATTTTCAAAAGCAAATAAATAAATAAATAAAATAAAATAAAAACAATTTATTTCAGACATTGTCCATATACGTACCTAGTGTTTGTTAGTAACAATAAATTTTATAAGCTATGTTAGTACATTAAATTAATAATACATTAAAAATAGAAATTTATATTCAAAAAAACAATTTCTAATTTTAAAGCTAAGGCGTAAGTCAAGACATGTGTGACACGACGCGACCACGCAATTGTCGCGTTGCGTTGCTCATGTAGGACAACGGGTAAGTGCTACCCCGTTGGGTGTAACTAGTCAAAGTAAATCACAAGCTATTAGGCTCTTATACGTCGAAGCTAGCGATCCATAACCTATTTCGTCCACGTTCGGTGCATGTTCATAAAATATCATCACCACCTCATAAATATCGGCCATTGTAGCAAGGGCGGCGAGTTACGCCAAAACCGAACTCCGCTCCGCTGCGAACGCATCTATTTTCCGTGACATATTAACGGATGTACAAATTAACGCGTTAAACGCCACGCCGTCTGCGCCGTTCACAAATCATACGCGGTTTTGGCAGCGGCTATAGTTGGGGAATATTTCGTTATAAAACGTACAGAGGTCTGGTAATATGCGACTTTCCATTTTTAATGCAAAGCAAGAGGTTAACATTTTTAACCCGACTAAGGCAAAGCAATAAGGAGGGACCGGTATGTATATGTTCATCTGTTCCCTCACAACTTCTTAATTATTCATCATGTTGTGACAAATGAGATGTCATTAGATGCGTTTACGCTTCCCGCTTATAGGCTAGGTTTTGTTGCAATCAATTGCATGTGGCGCCGTCTAGGATACGATAAGTCATGTACGAAAATTTTTTGTTGAGTTGGGTAATAAATGAAAGGGCGTTATTAGCACAATCCAAATATATATACATCACCATTAAAGTTCCTAGTAAAAAAAACAGAATGGTACTTACCCTTTATCATAACTAATGTTAAGTATCGGTAAGGTGGAAAGTGGAAGCGTGCTCCTCCCGGAATCCTCAATCTTTATCTCCTCTTATTTAGAAAAGACGGTGACAGTTACCAAGATGGACTAAAAACGAGTCTTACCACCAACTAGAGTACGAATTGTAACTGCACTTAGCATCGAACCCTTGATCTCTAGACTAAAATCGACGATATCAGTCACTAGACCACAGCACAGAGTCGGTAAGCTGTAGCAGTATAAGATACAATTTTATGGGAATTCTATAAAACCGGTCAAACGCCATACTGAATCGCGTTCGTACGAGAGATTCAGTTCAAGTTTATTAGGAATAGTTCCTTTAATTTTTCATTTCAGTTTCATGAATTGTTATGCATATCCATTTCAGGCAGTTATTGAAACTGATATTCCAATGTCAATACTTATATTATTCCGATGGAATGCCTAGTTGGTGTAGTGGCAAAGTTTCTGCTTTGCATCCGAGAGGTCCTGGGTTCGAATTCCATGTCGAGCCAAAATTGTTTTTGAGATTTTCAGTCATGAATTTCTGAAAAACATCTCGGAGTCGGGAAGTTGGCGGTGTTACATCCCCGTACCTCGGAAAGCACGTTAAGCCGTTGGTCCTGCGCCTGATCTCTCTCCGGTCATGTCGGATTGCCGTCTCACCGAACTTTGAGAGTACAGTGCACCTGTGTATTGCGCTCACACTTGTGCACTATAATATCTCCTGCGTAGTTGGCTGATCTCTGTTGAGATTGGCCGCCGTGGTCGAAATCGGCCAGGAGGACTATTACTATTACTTATAGTATACTGATGCGAAGCTAATTTGCTCCGCGACGAATACATCACGGGAAATATATTGCGCGCGTTTAGTCGACAGATTTCAGAGGCCGTATTCCGTAAAGTTTCGTTTGAATTTTGGGTCTATCTAGCTCGTTTGCTCCCACGGTCAAGCTTGTTACCGTGACAAGGATGGCTAGATTCAAAACTACGAACAACGAATTGAATCGTGATGGGCACGTAGTGACATAGCTTTGTAAATCTCTCGACACTGCGTCGACAATCGCTGATTTGTTTAATGTGTTCCACTATATTTTGGGTCTATGCGTGTAAAGTAATTTATAGATTTCAGATGTTTTATCAGACTTCGTCACTAAATTAATATTTGTGTTAGCAAAAACATAGAGCGCTGCCTCTTTGCGTAAGCTTTTCCGGTTTCAAAGTGTCGTTTATTGATTCATTGTAGAGTTTATCTAATTTTGGCATAAAATTAGCACTAAAATCGGCCGTAAGTGTACAAGCAATGTATCTGTGTTTAAAATACCAGGCCCATGAGAACTCAGTCTGTACCTCTAGGATTACGAAAATAACGACGCTACTAGTAGCAAACTGTGATTGAGTTTAATGCTCACACTAACGGCACGTCAGCACGGCACAAAGGTGTCGTAATGAGAAGCTGTTGCTTCGCTGCGTCTTAACCCAGAGTTAATAGCCAATTTGTATTGTAAAGCGATCGACGGCACAGCCCTCTACTCTCTAAGTCGTTTTCCGCAGTTTCAGACGAGGCCATGCTGGTTTAGCAAGAAAAACGATCGATACATTAAAAAGTACGATTCGTACGGTCCAACTCCATATAGTTTATAAATAAATATACAACAACATCACATACATTGATCTGACTCCGTAGTAGCTTAAGCACTTGTGTTACAGATACCAGAATCAACAGTGATATTACAAATAAACTTAAATAAATACATATAAAACCCAGACCAGTACAAACAAACATGTTCATGCACACAAATGTTTGTACAGTACGGGGATCGAACCCGCGACCTCTTGGCTATTAGTCAACATCTTGACCATTACACCAAAGTGGTCGTCGAAGTGTAGTCGTTAAATCGTCGTTTCGTGCCGTTCCTTTAACTTGGAAATTTTCGTCATTGGCATCCATCTTGCGGCTCACCATATTGATAATAATATAAACGAATGATAATAATATGAACGTATGCTCCTCGTGTCGCATTCGATCACGTAAGAAAATTCACGTAAGAAATTACCGAGCCTATGCTCTGTAATTTCGCTCTTCATGGTTCATTGCTTTGTGCTTTATTTTGGTGGTCTTTACGTGGAAAGAAACGCACAAAAATATCAATTATATCTTCATTCGTTCCCACTATTATACCGGGTTCGTCTCAGGATTGTAACAGACCTTTGTTTCGCACCTCGCACTCATTAGCATACGCTTGCATATGCATGCATCGGCGCCCGTCAAATACTCGGATAGTTGCTGTATAGTTGACGTACTATCTTGTGAAACATTATGGGTACATAGTTTAGTTTGGCGATGGTAAGGTTCCGCTATGGCACACGTATAAAATGGCGTTCATTATTTAATTTTGCTTTAAGAGTAATGAATGATGAACAAAACTAACTTTCCAGTTAGAAAAAAAAACCCGAATGAGCCAAGAACAGCTGGTGAGCCTCAACGGCTGGACGGTTTTCAACCAGGTACGGCTAAGAACCACAGTGATTATTTTTCAAATAAAAAAAAACCTCTTTGAAATCGATCCATCCGTTCGGGTGCTACAATACCACAGACAGAAACAAACACAAACAGACATAGTAGTCAAAGTTATAACACCCATCTTTTACGTCGGGTATAAAAAAGGTGATTATTTGTAACTCGATTTGAAAACCTACTAGTAACAAGAATACACCGAGAGTTTCTCTCCAAATAAAAAGGCCAGACTGCCTTTTTGCTGAGTTGTGAACTAACAAGAAAGAACTTTTTTCATTCGGCCTGAAAATCTTTCTTGTAAAATCTTAATAAAGTTTATAGATGTACAAGTCACCTTTAAGAAATCAAGAAATTCTGTTGTTTCGCCTTTTAACTACACGCATGCATATGTAATCGCGGGTATTATATGCAGCGGGACCCTACGTATTAACGGTCTTGGTCTGAAATATTAAAGCTGGTCTAAATTTCTACCTATCGATTTAAGTACGTCAAAATTTCTACCTTTGCAAATTAATGAAAATCAACAAGAAATCATTTTGTGTTTTGCCAGCCCTTTGTTATTTGACAGCTTACAGAGTAATTAGATGAATATTCGAAGAGCCTCTTATTTCTACATTCCAAAGAACTTTTCACTACACCCTAGGTATAAAGTTTTGAGTTTTGGGAAAGTTCCGAGTTGAAAGTTTTATTTCAACTCGTGGATTTCGGATCCTGATATTGTACAATTATAATATTTTTTAATGAACCTATATCATCCCACTGCTGGGCAAAGGTCTCGCCCAAACTCCTCCACTGTTCCCTATTGGTGGCTAAGGATCCCCAATCTGTTCGAAAACTCGTTAAATCGTCACACCATCTTTCTTTGGGTCTACCTCTACGGCGATAGCCATCTGCTGGTATCCATTGTGTGACGATATTGATATACGATATATATTGTGTGGTATCAATTATAATAATAAAAAATGAAATAGTTATTCACTTAGGTTCGGTTAGGTTTCACTTGCTACCCCCCTGTAGGATCTCCACCTTGTCGTGGTGGGGGGGCTCAGTAACAGTGGCTTTGCCACCCACGGTGAAGCTAAGCGGGATCCAGGGTGGGGACGCTCCACGTGGGCTTGGGGAGGCCTGCGCAGGATGCGTCCAAGGGTGCGGGCGTGGGGGACAGTTTTGTCTGTCTCTCACAGTCGGGTGCGGTCGCGGGAGGAGAGACGTCTCGGTGTTTCGTTGCCGTCCTCCATATCCTCTGCGGCCGGGTGGTGGCGGAGCCCAACACCTTGCTCCGCCGCCAAGGAGTTTGTGGCCCTCGGGCTATCCGCCGGGGTGCCGTGGTGAATGCTCACGCGACCCCATGGCACCCCCCACAATGGCGGAGTGGTGGAATGCGCTGTGGTTTTAGTGGGTATTACGGCCTTTCACACCAGCCGTTGAGTCCCACATACCCCCCTGCAGATGTGTGGGGGGCATGCGTAAAAGCATTTCCTTAGCGAGAAAAAAAAAAGAAAAGGTTTCACTTGCTAGCGAATAAAACCCCCATGACAAGAGTAAAATACGGCATTAGTGCGAGTATGATTTAGGGAATGGATAGCATATTAAATTAGGTAACTATCTATATTTTCAAGAACTCCTTCCTTCCAGATAGTTTTCGCTTCATCATATTATATCTGCAACACCCTGTTTGGTGTTTAGAAGTTATTTTGAACTTGCGTATGTAAATAACTAAGTAGTAAAACGTCTTACTAACTTTGCAGACGCTATCGACGGAAGTTTGACGACGGGTCGTGTTTTTGATAAAGTGACTAAACAAGCGCCTAAAACTAAACGAACCTAAGGTGTATGGGTTCCTGGACTTCTGTGACCTCCCTATACTTGATATTAGTAAAAGCAGTAAAAACACTTCCTGATACTTGATTTATTTATTCTTGATAATGATGTGTGCACACAATGAAAATTAAACATGAACTAAACTAATAGCAATTAATAAAATATGCGCCTAAATTGTGTAGACAAAGGTAAGCAATAATATTGAGGTCGCAATGTGCGATGTAATTGTACATAAGGCAATGACAATGAATTGTGTACTCGTATCGTTATGAAATTATTTATCCCTTAAAGTTAAAGAAGTTTGTAAGGAAGATTGAAGGAATGCACTTTAGTGCATTGCGCAAATTATTAATTTACATATTTGTGGTTCAGCCCCAAGTTATAAGTTCGCCAGTGCTGCAGTGTTAGAAGGTTTCAGGAGTACTGCGATTCCATCTTTAGCTCTATTATCACTCAACTTAAGGTATGATGACGGCTTTCTGCTACCTTTATTGGTTAAAAGGAGAAATCCTCTAAGCTGTCATCTTCTTTTATTTATAATGGTCGCATTTGAATTAAGTACGAATCTACGATGTACGAGTATCTTTTAACTTTCGTACATTTTTTTGTTCCTTTAAGACGAAAATGTTCCAAAATAATAATATTTCCTCTTAGCTTTAAGCTCTCAGAGATTAAGCTGCCATTATTTTAATACCTTTCAAGTCTTGTTCATTATTCAAAGCTGTTGTTTCGAATTTTCCGTAAAAGCTGCAGGTGATTGCGACCAGGGATGTATTCATCATTTGCTGTAATCGATCGGCCACTCTGGGACGGGCATCAGCTAAATTTATAAGCACAGTGCAGAAACATGCTGTAAGTAAAAGATTATAAAAAGCAGTGTTATCTAAACTAATATTATTATGAGATAAGATTTGATAATGTTTGTTTTTTTTAATCGAATGATTAGATTCCTTCATCATACCTAATGAACAAAGGCTATATTTAATCCGAGAAAAAATACGGATCCGCGTGAACATTTTGTCCACCCGTGAGAAGCCGGGACAGGTTACTATTGAAAAATGAATAGAAAGTTATAGATTCGCTTTCACGGTCGAATTTTAACGATTTGAGTAGGAGAACTAATGATGAGAGATAGCGTAGCATAGCGTATAACGCCAGTAACGTTAGATACTGCAGGTAACGCGAAGAACGAATAGCTGTTGAGGTAAAAAGTTCGAGATTGGCGATCATTTATGAAAAAAGAACACAGTTCAACTATTCTGTTTCTTTACAAAAGTTGAAAAAGAGTAATGAAAATACAGGACGGGTATCTGGATTGGGCTCACTGAATCTATTCACATTGTATACCATACATTTTAAAGCACGATCCACAAACAATGATTATTTGTTATCAGGTGACATACAGCCTTTGTTGAGGGGACTAGATAATTTGTTGGCTCCGAGCTGACATGTTGATTTATTCAATTCGGTCAGCAGGTGGAAACACTATTGTTTTAAAATGTTTGCTTAATGCAAAGCAGATGTTCGTGTTTCGGTAAAACTTTTGCAACGGATTATAAAATATTTTTGAGCTGGGATTAAGTTTGGTTACGTGTCAAAACTTTGTCGCGACATAAGAAATTCTCTACGGGTAAGGAATAGGTATACTTAGGTGATGCTGTTTATAGATGAATATTACGCGTTATATCTATACGTTAGAAGATATCGATGGCAGTTGCAGAAATTCCGCTCCTTTTGCAGCTTTGCTGCCTATCCTACGGGTAGTTTGTTGATACATTTTGCAGTTATCGTCTATTGTGAAGTGATTAACAAACCCATTAGGAAACTTTTTAATATAAGGAGTATAGTAATATAGTGATACCAAATGTTAAGCATCCTAAGGCACGGTGCTTCGGAAGGCACGTTAAGCTGTTGGTCTCGGTTAATATCGATAGATATTAGTCGTTAAGCCTAGGCAGTGGCCCTCGGGCGGCTTAATAACATCTGGTAGAAAGTTCGGTCACTTACCTTACAAACAACCCATAACCAATCCGCACTAAGCCCGCGTGGTGGAGTATGGCTCGGACCACCTCATAGTTGAGGTCAGGCCTGTGCCCATCAGTGGAACGTATACAGGCTGAATAGATGAGATAATTATAATGCACTTTACTAAGCACCAATGTTCAAATCAGAATACAGTAACATTCCTTGTGAGGTGTATGATATCCATCGTAAATTATGTCTCATGAATTAGGTTACAAAATTTATGGGCTAGTGTCAAATATTCTTATTGTAAATATATTTGGCCTGGAAACACGAATATTCTGCGATCTTATACAAAAATAGTGTCACTTTGTCGTAGTAATATCTTATATCGAATAAGTCAGATGATGTATCAAGTTCCATTTATAAGTTAGGCTATCAAACACGCGTTTTACAATAGACTTGTACGAGTAAATTATTTACATAGCGATAGGTTTTATCGCTGGTAAATAAAATAAGGATATCTTTAATAGGTTGAGTAATTAGTCCACCAAACATAAAACAGGTTAGCGATTAGTCACACGTCTTCTGCGTAAGAAGTCCAGGCAAGCTCTATTACAGCAAGCTCAATTTGTGCAGTTTGTCAATCTGTCTGATAAAACTTACTACGGTTGAGAATTAAAATTGACTCAGATTACAGAAAAACTCATTAAGCCTCTAGCCAACAGCTTGTGGAAATATGAAAGCGTTTTAAGGTCATAATTTACATTTGATTCAAAAAATTTACAAATCTGTGAAGTTAAATTAATTTGAACATTCAGATGGACAAACAGCTTACCTCCTATATTTCATCATGTGAGTACGGCGCCCGGAAAATCTCATTTTTTCTGGCCCCTCAACAAGTTTAGCTGTACCAACTATAAATGTTATACGTTGATAAAACCGACAGCCACGTCTGCATTAATTTTCACAACACACACTCTTGTTAACTTTCAAACTTTAACTACAACCCTCCCTGCAACGAAAGACATCGATTAGTGAGATCAGCTTACATTGGACAATCGGTAGAGCGTAATGAAATCAATTTAAGGTTACTTGAATAGAAAATGTGGGCCGAAATTGGCAATGGAATTTTGGGTCGGTTTTGCATTAGCGTATAAAATACAATGTGACAAGGTTGAGGGTATATTTGCATATGAAAATGTAGGTTTGAAGGAGACCCGACCTACATTCGAAGGTATTATGATTGGTAAGTTGCGCGACATGAGTTCGTTTAAAATCAACCTCGACACCTGGGAGAAACGCGTCAACATGAGACCAGAGTGGCGTCATGACATAGTTTTTGGCATGTCACAGCATGATGAGGCCTGGCTGGGATACCTACAGAGGAAGATACTTCAACGCAGTGCCGCGCCTTCTCTTGACTCTCGATTTGTCTGTGACAGGTGTGGCAAGAGGTGTCGTGCTGCCATTGGACTTCATAGTCACCGGAGACGTTGCACCCCCCAAAATAAACCCCCGTGACGTTGCAACAATCATCTGCAAAGATGCTGTGGCTAATGATGAAGTTGCATAATTCCGATGTCGTACCTTGGTGATGAGTGCCTCGGAGATGGGAGATGAGGTGACCTTGGAGATTCGGTAAGTCATATCGATTTTAGTGCTCCGATTCAGCAACTTTGTGGATGTATCTGTTATCGGCCAAACCCGATTTCAGGAGAAAATAGTTTTGCCTAGGCTGAATTAGTTCTTCCTATATACTCGTTCGTCCTTAGCCCGATAGGATTAATCAGGGCTGGGCCAAAATAGTTCATTCTAAAATAAGTACGTTTACTGCCAGGATAAACCGGTTTTGCTTAGGCTAAACAAGTACAAATACAAATACAAAATATTTATTTTTCTTTTACAAAGATAAGCTTTACAACATGTGGCCAGTATCTTCTTTTAAGCTTGATAAAGCCTGTGCCAGGAGTTATTGCTCTTCCTCAAAAAGATAGAACTATCTAAGTAACATTAAATTAAATTTAAAAATAAACATAATGTGCCTGAGAGTGAGTACGTGTGTGTGCGTGTTTGTGTGTGTGTGTATGTGTGTGTGTTTGTGTGTGTTGTGCGCCTATTTGCAATTTAGTAGTGCCTCTATCTCTTCGTATGTCTTTTGCTCCATCCATTTGGTAAGTATCTTTTTACACTCCGAGTATTGTCTAGTCAAAACAAAATAAGGGCCACAGTCTATTTTTAAATTTCTAAGAAATGTATAGATGTTTGGGGTAAACAAGGAATTACTTAATTTGTTTGATTATTTTTTAATGTAAAAATCATAAAATCATGTGTTTTAATTGAACAATTAGTAACGTAACAATGTTTATTTTAAAAGTAAGCAGTTTTACCCTAAATGCACACTATAAAAAAAGGATCGAAAGATAAAAAGTTGCAGATTTTTTCTGTGTTTTGCTTTTTTTTCAATATCGTGTGTGTCCTCCCCTTTTCAGAACACATTCTTGAAGCCTGGAGGGCATACTCTCTACCAGTTGTCGCAAAGTCTCTTGTGGAATTCGTTCCCAGCTTGTTTTGAGCACGTTGATGAGCTGCCTTTCATTATGGACGGATAGATTTGTGTTCCGAACACTTCTTTTTAACAAATCCCACATATGCTCAATTGGATTGAGGTTGGGACTGTTCGCGGGCGACGACAAGACCTGTATACCAGCTTCGTCGGTAAAACTGTACATTAAAGGACGCGGGGTAAGGGGGAGGGGGGTGGGTTTGAGGGGGGAAGTGGGGTACCCCCTGATACTCGCATGGTGTCGTAAAATAGTAAAATTTTGATCTAATTTTGCGATTTTTAATAATTTATTTCTCGAAAACTACAAGGTTGCTTCAAAAAACGACTTCACCAAAAGACTTCTTGCATCGTGTAGTTTCTGACAAAAAATTACGAAACGCCAGACCAGCGGCCTTTAAAGTACAGTTTAGCCGCTTCGTCTAGAGCTTCCCTGGTGGCACGAGCTGTATGAGCGCGGGCGTTGTCGTGCATTAACTTAAAACCTGCTCCTATTCATTGTGCATATGGTACCACCTGGGGTCTTATGACCTGCTCAATGCATCGTTGAGCCGTTACCGTGCCTTCATTGAGAATTACGAGCTCAGTTCGGCCAGAAAGAGAGATTCCTCCCCACACCATTACATTTGTACCCCAAATCTATCACATTAATGGAAACAAGCATCCGAAAATCGCTCACCATCTCGTCTCCAAACTTTTATGCGACGATCATCACTAAAAAATTTCACTTTAGTCTCATCTGTGAATAGTACTGTGCTCCAATCACTCACGTCCCAGTCCTGGTGTTGCCTTGGTTTGCACGATGCGCTCTTGTCAATGGAATTCGCACTACACGCCTTCTAGAGAACTGTTGGTCTTCGTGCAATCGATTTCTTATCGTTTGGTCACTAACGCGGGTACCGGTCGCCTGGCGCAAGCGGTTTTGTAAGGAGCGGACGTTAACGAAACGCTCCCTGCGCGCAGTCAGGCGTATGTAGCGGTCTTCCTGTGATGAGGTTGCTCGAATTCTGCCTGATCCTGCTCTTCTGGTTACATCTCCAGTCTCTTGAAATCGATTCCACGCATTCTGGATGGCTCGCCGTGAAAAACCCAGCTGCAAAGCTACTGTACACTACGAATGGCCCTCCTGAATCAGTGTTATGGCTCTAGTTGCGGTTTGGAGGTCCATATGTCTTCGAATCCTCGGCATTGTTCTTTTGAAATGTTTATTAACACGTTAACTAAGCAAAGTTTAACCGTTCACGACGAAATGCACAGTCTGAATGGCTCAAAACTTTGTCTTAAAATAAGGTAATTTCAAGTGGTTTAAAAAATGTTCAAATTCTACCCACTTCAAAAAACAATCAAGTGATATAGTGCTTGTAAGCACTCAAAAAAACCCAACAAAAACGAATATGCCACTTAGGATCACTTGAAATTATAAAATCAGTCAGGGCGTTAAAATAACCAAGTGGCCCCTATTTTGTTTTGACTAGTATATATATCTAACTCCCTATTTAATAAATTATAAAGTTGTGCTGAACGAGTATCAAAATTTTTTCACAGCAAATACAGTATTAACTCTTAAAGATTTTGCAACAATTTTCTTTCTTCTTTTGACAGTATTGTCTGGATAAAATGGCAAAGATTTGTGTTTCCGGAAGACTGTTGGGGTAATATACAGTTTCCTAACAGATAAAAGACCACTAATTTGGTTTGGTTTTGCCTAGGTTAAACTAGTTCTGCCTATATATGTAAGGGTGAATTGGTACAGCCCTTTTGGATGTAGCCATCCCTATCACCCTTGCAAGCTTGAACGTCAAGCAAACGCGATAGCTAGACCCAGAAATAAAACAAAGTGTTGGGGAGTACAGCCTCAGTCTAGGCAGTTAATTAAATAAAAATTTAAAATAAAAATAAAAATTAAAATATAATACAATTTTTTGTTATGCAATTCACACATAATGCATCGGGTCTTAAACTAATTTGTAATATTATTATTTTTTATTAATGCAATCATGTAATGTTATTCAATATTTAATTAAGATAATAGTGCGCAGCTACGCTGTAGGTAGGAGCATTGCGCGGGCGAACTGATCAAGTGTGCGATTACATTTGTACGAGGGCGTTTTGATAACTCCATGACTTTCAGGCTGAATGTAAACTTTTTTTATTTTTAATGATATTTTCTTAAAAGTAATATTTTTGCGAACCTAAAATAATTCTATTTTCAAATATGGCGCGAAAACAATATTTAATAACAAAAGAAGTTTGGCGGCTGTGAAGGTGTTCTTCGAAAATGGAGAAATCCGAGTTTCGAGTCTTGATTAAACACTATTTTTTACGCGGGAAAACCATTAAGCAGACCGAAGACAAGTTGAAAAAATATTACGGGGATTCAGCGCCGTCTCATGGAATGGTACATAAATGGTTTACTGAGTTTCGTTGTGGACGTATTACAAAACAATGATGCCGAGCGCCCAGGAAGGCCGATTGAGGTAACCACTGAGGACATTGTTAACAAAATCCACGATATTGTTTTGGCTGACCGTCGAGTAAAGATACGCGAGTTAGCTGAGGCTGTGCACATCTCAACTGAACGATTTTTTCATATTTTGCACGATATTTTGGGAATGAAAAAACTTTCTGCAAGATGGGTGCCGCGCTTACTGACAGTCGAACAAAAGCGAAAACGCGTGACTACTTCTGAGGCATGTCTGGCTATGTATAATCGCAATCCAAGTGAATTTTTGCGTCGGTACGTAACCGTGGATGAAACGTGGGTCCACCATTATACGCCAGAGACTAAACAACAGTCAAAGCAGTGGACTTCTACCGGCGAACGTGCACCAAAGAAGGCAAAAACGTTATGTTCGGCTGGTAAAGTGATGGCAACAGTATTTTGGGACAGTCAAGGGGTTATTTTCATCGATTTCTTGGAGAAAGGCAAGACAATAACCGGTGCTTACTATGCTGCATTGCTGGAAAGATTTAATGAAGAGAGTAAAGAAGAGTGAAGAAACGACCGCATCTAGCAAAGAAAAAAGTTCTATTTCATCAGGATAATGCTCCGGCCCACTCGTCTGCAGTCGCGACTTCAAAACTTGTCGAATTAGGATACGAATTATTGCCGCACCCTCCATATTCACCAGATTTAGCCCCCTGTGACTTCTTTCTCTTCCCAAACATGAAGAAATGGCTTGCTGGGCAAAGATTTTCATCCAATGAAGAGGTGATAGCTACAACCGAGACCTATTTTGCAGGCTTTGACAAAAAGTATTTTTTGGATGGGTTGAAGAGATTGGAGCATCGCTGGAAAAAGAGTGTAGAGTTGAAAGGAGAGTATGTAGAAAAATAAAATGTTTTTGTACACAAAATATATGTTTTTCTTTTCAAAGTCATGGACTTATCAAACCGCCCTAGTATAAGTCACGCGCGCTCCGGTTTATCGTGCGTAACGGGAATGCAGTCTAATACATTTTTTTTGCGAAAATAATATAATAATTAAGTGTTATGTTTTTATTTTAGGTTACGTAGGTATATTTCGGACATTTACTCTATTTATTTTATTTTGAAGACCGTTTGGTGCAATGGTCTACATGTCGGACTTCTAAAACCAAGGGTCGCGGGTTCGATGCCAAACAGTACAAACATGTTTGCATGAACATGTGTGTTTGTACTGGTCTGGGTGTTTTCTATGTATTTATTTACAAAAAAAAAGTATTTAAGTATGTTTATCTGTTGTCTAGTACCCATAACACAAGCCTCGTAGCTTAATTTGGGACTAGAGAATTGGTGTGATTTTTGTGAAATATTTATTTATTTTATTATTTATTATTATTTTGCTCATTTCTTTATTTTATCGTGTACTTAATACGTTGGCGTCACTGTCCGTGTACCTGACTCAGCAGGGGCATAATGAAACCCAGCGCCAGGACCCACAGGGCCTGTACAGGGCAGGTCCTCTTGGTTTGGACATCATAGAAAAGCAAAAACGGTTGGCTGACTTATGTATACTGCAAAATTATTATTTATTAACAATTTTATATTACTCGTGTTTTGTTTGTTCCCATTTTGCGTTTTTCCTCCATTGTTTTTTTTGTTTCTTTTATAAGTTTCTGTTGATCTTGTTTATGTTTTTATTTTTCATTTCATTCAGTGTATGCGATGTTCCTTATCAATAAACGCACTTCTTTCTTTCTAATTTTTACATATTTGAACGCCAGCGTCACGAGACTTAACGAGGGTTTACACACAGTTTTGCTGACTAGACAAGACATCAGCTATACAGGGTGTCCAGGAATTATTGAATAAGCATTAACTCCTGGACACCCTGTACAGACCCTTTGTGAGGGCACAATGGTGACGGTTACAAAGGAATAAGCCAGAGACAAAACTTTGTGCCATTATTGTTCGGAAATTGTTGAGGCTTGACAACAAATTTATACATAGGGATCAGTACAGAATTCTCTCTCTCTATTCAATTACTTATTTAATTCAATGCATATATGTAGTTAGGATATGTGTAGGTTGTTCAATCGATTAAATATTGTTATTTACAATAGGTCGCCCCTCATCATTATTGGCCACAGCATCTTGGCAGATGATTGTTGCAGCGTCAGCAATTTTGGGGGGTGCAACGTCTCCGGTGACTATGAAGTCCGATGGCAGCACGACCCCTCTTGCCACACCTGTCACAGACAAATCCAGAGGCAAGAGGAGGCGCGGCACTGCGTTGAAGTCTCTTCCTCTGTAGGTGTCCCAGCCAGCGGAGTCGACTCTGTTTCAAAATTGCTGTGATGCTGTTACAGTTTGTTTTTGAGAGGTCGCCCCTAGTACATGCATTATACTTGTACATGGTGATGGAATCGTTTAGCGGAAATTTAAAGCAAAATAATTTTCTTTTCCAGCTTTAGACACGCATTTTAAGCCTAGTACGGATATCATGGACATTTTTGATGACTTTTAATTATCCAAATAAATTGTAATATTTGTATTTTTTTTGTTTGGGTTTGGCATTGACAACAAACGCAAACAAAAAAGTACAAATACTAAAATATAATTGGAGTGAAATACGATACGTTAAAAACGAACAAAGACCCACGTCTTTGTTCGTTTTTAACTTTACTCTTATTTAAGGCATCATTATTGTAACTCTTAAATTATGTGAAATTAAAACATACCTACATAAAGAAAAGATCTAACTGCCACAGGCGGGACTCGAACCCGCATCTATCTCAATTTGGACCGAGGAGTAAGTGTCACGGTTGCTCAATTGGTAGAGCAATCGTCCGGCTTGCGAAAGATGCGGGTTCGAATCCCGCCTGTGGCGTCATATTTTTTTTTAAGTGTGTTTTAATTTCGTATAGTAAATAAATTTGCATTGTTAATGCTAGAAATATAGAAACTTAACCGAAGATCTTGTAAACACAAACGTTTCTCACGAATAAACGTACTCCCTTACAGCGAAAATGCGAAAGCGCATTATGTAGTAAAAGATTAACTGATGTTTTACTGTTACCCCAGTTTACTCTTGAAGGCTTAACGCGCCTGTTTTTTAAAAGTCCTTGACTTAAAAAAAAACCGGATGGGGACGAATTACAGACTACAAAACCCGCAATGGGTTTGAATTCTGGTTTGGGCGAAAGTTTGTGTGTTGAGCTCGTGCGCAAATGCTCGTGCATTTGCACATTATGGGTGTTTATGAATTAATTTAAGTATTTCTTTTCGTTATCCTAGTAGTAGCACGAGTAACGCTTAGTTTGGGGCTAGGTTATTGGTGTGATCGTTGAAACAAATTACTATTATTATAGAGATCGTCAGATTTAATTACAATAATCCTTAATATCATGGTAAAATAGAAGCAATGTGCTAATAAAGACTTAACGTAACAACGTTAAGAGTCTTTACTTTCACTGTACATCCCCGCACTGTACAAACAGTTGTGTATAACAAATAAATGACGAGCTTAGTCTACAAATTATAGAAGAAAGAAATAAATTTTCAGTTGATAATTCAGGAAGCTCGTCGGTGTGTCTGTATTGTCTTTCATTGTTTGTAAAGTTACTCCGAAAATGTTTGTAGTACTAATAAGACCTGTTGTCTACTAAAGCGAAGCGAAAGACAAAGAATACCGATTGTTAAAATTTTACAGTTGCGCAAACAAATTTTAAAGTATAAAACAGAACGCAGGAGATAATTACTACTGGCTTTTGAAAAAAAAAATATTTAAAATAGTAATTATCAGTCATAGTCATTACAGTGTACAGTGGAACATGAAAAAGTTTATCGAAAAAGCTTCTTGAATCGCGCTCATCTCTCTTCCTAGTCACTCCGGTTGTAAACAAGTTTTAGATGAATAATTAATTCTTAAAATGTTTACTACAAGGTGAGCTTTAACATAAACACTAGTACCTTTATAGAACACTTTTACTATAAGGCTTCATGTAGACGACGCCGGAACCGCACCGGGGCCGGACCGAAACTGCGCGTATACGGCAAAATACCGCATACTCATCGGGCCACTTCTGTAAACATGCGTCGGTCCGGCGCCGGTGCGATTGCGGCGTACTGTACACGACCGCGATGCAAAATACAGTTGATGGAATCAGGCGTTACTTTGCGGAAATCCATGACCAAAAGCTGAAAAAGAGAGGCCGGTGCGCCAGTCGACAGGTTCAGTCGCTCGTAATCTGTCGAAACGTCCACATCTCCTGAGGATACCACGTGTATTGGCATAACGCGTCGAGTGTTGGTGTCAGTGCCGTGCTTTCAGGTGCATCTTCTGTGTCACGTTGTGAGTTGTATTGTAAGTCCTGCTCTAGTTTTTTCAAGTGGTTACAATTGGATGTATTTGGGTTCCTGGGCTGGCATCGTTTAGTGGATATTTGAAGCAAAATAATTCTCTTTTTTAGCTTGATGCAAAATACCTTGACACATGGCTACGCGTTGTGAACCTACGCCCTACGTCGTGGAAAGCCAACTTTTAACGTCCGTTATGTGCTATCGTATTCACCCCGGCTGTCATATTACTACACTACTGTCATACTAATATACTCTAATTCGTAGAGTAACAAAGACAACAAGATTCGAGTGTACGAATATACGCTTCCAGAGTAGAACTTCAAACTTTTAAGACTTACTCTTGACAACTTGGATCAAGGTTTTAATGTCATGTTAGACTTTCCCTATAACAATTTATTTTACTAGTAGCTTAGCTGCTTACTTTCTGAGGGTAATTGAATAAGTTCTGGTTAAGTTGTGTTCTTGTTTAATCATGAGTTCCGTTTACATTCTGTCTAGTCCAGGGGTAGTTGAAATAATCAGGCGTTACTTTGCAGAAATCCATGACTTAAGCTGAGAAAGAGGATTATTTTGCGTCGAAGTCTGTCGAAGCGACAACATCTCCTTAAGATGCCACGTGTAGTGGCAAAACGCATCGAGTGTTTTGTGGATGTCAGTGTTGTGTTTCCAGGTGCATGTTCTGTGTCACGTTGTGAGTTGTATTGTAAGTCCTGCGACTTGCAGCTCTAGTTTTTTCAAGTGGTTGCAGTTGGATGTATTTAAATTCCTGCGCTTGCGTCGTTTAGTGGAAATTGAAAACAAAACAATCCTCTTTTTCAGCTTTAGTCCAAGGGGTTCCTAAACTTTGCGCCGTGGCTCCCTTGCAATGCGTTATGCAAAGTAGAATGCAAAGAGTGCCGGAGTTAATCCACATAATAAGGTTCACTAGCATATTGTTAGTACCTATATTTTTGAAGGTTTCTTTTTCAAATAACAAGCTTGGGTAGGGCGCCGTGACAAAAGACTTGAATCTGCAACAGAATCGTGTTGTTCACAGAATCTTTTACACCCACACTTCAATGTCATTATCAAGCCTGTCTTCAGCGCAGAGAACATTTTTCCAAACTACATTAATTTCGGTAGGTGATACTCTGTGGGATTCTTGCCTTACCCTGTGAGTAAATCAAATAATTCGCCGCGAGATGAAAAGAAACAAAACAACGTTTTTAATGAGCATTTGAAGCATTTTAATGCATTAAATTGCAGCAACGGTCCTCAGACGCTAGCACTGGAAATTTGCAGTGTTATTTATTGGCGTGGATAATTATCAAAGCTTGAAGCAATTAAAATAAGTATGTGAAAATAAAGCTAACAAATAAATCTCGCTAATTAAAGACGTTGCTATAAAACTTCAAAGAGATTCTCTAATTATCAATCGTCTAACTCAAACATTAAGCTTTTGAGTAGAATGTAAATAATTTTCACTTCGATATTAATTTCTTCATTATGTTTTGTTGTTAAGTATTATGACTCATAAATTGGTATTTTTCTGGACACGACAGACTTTTTAAATGCAAAAGAAGCGTTATTATTTTGTACGTTTTACTGTTACTAGGTACTAAGTCTATTTATTATCATCACGCTACAAGCACTGATCAGGGCTTCAAATGAGCAAAAAAATCGGGCCATTTACGTTTCAAACTTTTTAACGTTTCGATTTCGGTTCTTCAAAAACCATGAGGGTAAAATATTGCAAAAAATTGGTGGGTTCATTTTTTTTAATGACCAGTGTAGTTATAGCTAGCTGCATGTGAAAAATCTTCACTTGGGGTCGTTTTGGCTATCTCCAATTGAATAACCCCACAAACAAACTCGAGTGTTGTAAGCGATACTTGCAGTTTCGGCAATGTTTGCCCATTTTATTGGCCTCGGTTATCGGTCCTCCGAGGACCAACACCGCGGTCGAATATTGCAGTTGTGAGTTCTTCTGTTTCGGAGTTTATTTACTGCAGTGACCTGGGTAACGGTTCACATCAGTATACACATTTGGGTTATGTTCGTCTATCACAGTGTGTGTGCGCCTCGCGTATATGACAGCCTGAATATCACTGGTCTGGTATCTCTGGCACATAATGCCCTAAGGTGATGAGTCCACCTTTTGTACAATGTATTGTTGTGCGATAAAGTTTAAATAAATAAATATTAAACAACATAATAAAGCCTTTAGGACAACCAATTAGGTGTATTGGTCAAGAAGTTGACTATCGAACCAAGAGGTAGCGGGTTCGATCCCCGCACTGTACAAACATTTGTGTGCATGAATATGTCTGTTTGTGCTGGTCTGGGTGTTATATCTATTTATTTAAGTTTATTTGTTCTACCACTGTTGATTCTGATATCTGTAACACAAGTGCTTAAGCTACTAAACACGGAGTCAGATCAATGTATGTGATGTTGTTGTATATTTATTTATTTTGGCATTAGTTTGGTATTAATAATAAAATCGTGTATCCAAATACAAAAATGCACAACAACATACAGAAAACTCGCACAAAAAGAGTATTCAAAAATTTCTGCCAGAGTTGCATGTTGTTTGCCAACATTTTTATTAGAGAAAACTTTTGATGAATAGGGAAAAGTTGACCACCACATTCGGTCTTCAAACTAGCGCGGATGCTGGAAACCGGATAATACTCATAAATATTTGGCTGTAATTTGATAGGATTATTTTTTGATGTTTGTTACACAGAAAATAATATTCAGCGAGAGTTATTTATAACTTCATCTGTCCTTAAAAGTCTTCGGTAACACTCATCATTATTTGTTTTGAAACGAACTTCATGAAGTTTATTTGAAATCAGTTTATACAAACATATCAGCTATATAAAAATAGAATTCAAGCGTTAGGGTAATTTACAAAAATATTTTTTATAATTTTAAATAAATGCATGAACTCAAAACTGACTATCATTTTTATAACTATTAATAAATACTCTAAGCCACTCACAAAAATAAATAACCAGCCCTTAAAGTGTACAATTTTGTATGACGCTACGAAGTGCTGCGTTTGCTACGAACGACTACGAATGACTACGAAATCGTAGCATACTTCAGTCATTCCTAATTAAGAATTTTATAACGGAAAACGTATAGAGTGATGAATAGATAAATATACCACTACACTCCTTTGTATGACATTCTTTGAGACATAGTTCACATGATCTACTTTTCTATATCGATACTACACCGCCATCCAATCTCCTTAACACACAGACCTGGTTATATCATTGAAGCAAGTGTTAAAACTATTTTACACTATGTGAGCTGTAACGGTTATGCCACAAGACATTTATGACTTAACATGAATATTCATACAGACTAAAAGGATCGAGGCAGTCAGCACTGCCAACTTGAAATTTACTTAAGGTTTCCGTGCTGGATATTTAATAATTTGGAGTCACATTTGATTTGGCGACACCAAGTGCATTTCTAGACTTCGCTCACAGCTCGTGTTATGAGATTTGAAGACGAAGTGTACAGGATATAAATTAAAAAAAATAGCACTATTATATTGGTGTTAGTGATGTGATGAGTATTAATAATAATAGTCCTCCTGGCCGATTTCGACTACGGCGGCCAACCTCGACAGAGATCAGCTAACTACGCAGGAGATATTATAAGTGCACAAGAGTGAGCGCAATACACAGGTGCACTCACTGTTCCATCACTCACAAAGTTCGGTGGGACGGCAATCCGACATTACCGGAGAGAGATCAGGCGCAGAACCTACGGTTTAACGTGCTTTCGTGACATAAAATCTCAGAAACAATTATGGCTCGGATGTAAGGCAGAAACTTTGCCATTAGACCAACGAAACCAATGATGTGATTACTCTGTAACTAACTGGTTATAGAACAGGGTATAAAACTTTCTAATCATTCATTACCTCAGGTAGAAGTGTAGATCAATTACTCGTCATCTATTTTCCGCCTTGCGCGCGCGCACTGAACCTAGCAGACGTATTTGTTTTTACTCCGCAAAAAAAAATCGTATATGTGTTTATTTATCCACTAAACTTTATAAATGTTATATCTTTGGACAGTTTTCCATTACTTTTGCAAAATCTTTCAAATTCCACAGAGTTAATTTTTACATCGTTATCTGACACTATTATATTTGGAATACCGTACCTCGAAAATATACATTTCAGTTTAGCGATAAGCGCACCTGTGGAAGTACCGCAATTCATGTGAATGCATTCTAACCATTTAGTATAGGAATCTATAACGATTAAATATACGCATTGCCTTACAGACATGTAATCGATATGTATTCGATACCATGGTGCCGGCGCGGGGGGCCAGGGCGCGGGCGGCGCGCGCGGCGGGGCGGCGCGCAGCCCCGCGCACACGCCGCACGCGCCCACCCACGCCTCGATGTCGCCGTCAATGCCTGGCCACCACATCCTACTTCGCGCACTGGACTTAGTTTTAACCACTCCGAAATGAGAAGAATGCAATTCTTTTAGCATTTGATTTCGAAAATTCGGGGGAATCACAATTCTATGTCCCCGGAACAGACATCCGTCATTTACCTCTAAATCATTCTTGCAATGAAAGTATGGCAAAACGTTACTACATTTAATTTTTCGCGGCCAACCTCGGTTCATGTACCTTATCACAGTTTGTAATGTTTTATTACGCTCGGTTTCCTGCCTAATCGCATCGTACGACACCGGTAGTGTGTCCGCGTCTAGGAACAGAAAATATCTCGCGTCCTCTTCGCTCTTATCTTGTTTACTGTCAATGGGCAGCGGCGCTCGCGAAAAAAAATCTGCTACTAAATTATTCTTACCACCTATGTACTGTACTGTATAATTATATGCTGATAGAATTATTGCATATCGTTGTAAACGTAGGGCGGCCGTGACTGATATGCCGTTTTTCTTTCCAAATATCGACAAAAGGGGGCGATGGTCAGTTTTTAAAACAAAAGGGTCCTGTCGACCATACAAATATTGATGAAAATGCCTGACGCCAAAAATTATGGCCGTCGCCTCCTTTTGTATTTGGCTGTAGTTTTTCTCACTGGCCGTTAAAGCCCTGGACGCGAACGCAATCGGTCGCTCCGTGCCGTCCGCTTTGACGTGCGCGAGCACCGCGCCCAGCCGGCCGGGCCCCGCGTCCACGCTCAGTGCTAGCGGAGCGCTCGGCTCAAAGTGCGCCAGGACGCGCTCCGACGCCAGCTCCCGCTTCACAGCATCCAGCGCCCCTTGTTCTTTCTCTGTCCAGCACCACGGCGCGCCTTCCCTCAGCAGCGCGTGCAGGGGCTGCATCAATGCCGATGCGTTGGGGATAAAATTACGGTAATAATTGACGACACCCAAAAACGCTTCAACTCCGTCACGTTTGTTGGGTTGGATGCGTTTATGATGGCCGAAACTTTACTTGAACTAGTTCTTAATCCATTTTTATCGATAACGTATCCTAAATACGTCACACTCGGCTGAAAAAAAGAGCATTTATCTTTTTGTAACCTAAGCCCAGCGTCTCGCAATCGCCTGAGGACTTCTGTTAGCCTTTCCCTATGAATTTCATCCGTGGGGCCTGTTACACATACATCGTCGAGCCAGCAACTGACGCCGTCAATGCCTAGCAACAACGTCTCCATTGTGCGTTGAAAAATTGCCGGAGCGTTAGCGAGTCCGTAAACAAGACGCGTATATTTATATAAGCCTTTAGGGGTATTTATTGTTGTTAATAATTGAGATGATTCTTTTAACTTAAATTGATTATATGCATTGCTTAGGTCCAATTTAGAATAACATTTGCCCCCACCAATTTTTGCAAAAACTTCCTCTATACGGGGTAGGGGATACTTATCAATTTTTAACATTTTATTTAATGTGCACGAAAAATCTCCAGCAATTTTCAGTTTACCATTTTCTTTCAGAACGGGCACAATAGGAGTAGCGTATTCAGAAAAATTAACAGGCACTAAGATTCCTAATGCTACTAGTCTATCTAATTCTGCGTTTACTTTTTCTTTGAGTGCGAAAGGAATTGACCGCGGCTTGAAAAATTTTGGTGTGGCATCGTCTTTTAAATGCAACTCGACCTCGAACTTGTTGAAACAACCTAACTCGTCTTTCCAAAGTTCTGGGAATGCATTCAATAATTGCTGTACTTCATCTTGACGATTTATGACATAATTATTTTTAATAGTAAAACAGATATTATAGTCATAGAGATTTAAATAACGAACAGTTTACTTATTGCTCACGTGTTTTAATCACAATCTTCACAAGATTAAACAAAGTCACAAAATCAGTTGTAATTGTAATACATATTTGAATAAGTTAGTTATAATAATGGAATTGGTTATCGCGCCACGCGGGCGGGGAGCAGCGGTCGCGCAGATCGTACGGGTGTAAGGTGCGTACTCGATCGCGGCGTGGACTCGACTGTTGAGCTTGCGAGTTAGAACGTCCGCGCGGACGCCGCTCCACACCAAGCGCTGTATTTGGCGTTGGCGGGCAGCTGCGAGAGCAAGGGTCTACTATATACTCCCCCTCAAGTTCAGGAGTACGACCTCGTTCCTGGACTTGATTTCTAGATATTTGCTTGGGCCTACCTCTCTTTCTATGTGGGTGGACCGGCTGTGGAACCTGTTCGTCAGCCTCATTACTATGAAATTGCGTTATGTCCCGTACATGGTATTTTCCTATAATGTCATGAACGTCATGCATATGAGCTAGTTCATAAGTAGTTGGGCTTACCTTTTTTACAACGACGTACGGCCCATCTCGTTTGGGTATAAACTTGGCGCTGATGTTTTGTGCTCCTTTGCTGAGAACTGTAGACTTTAGTAAGACTTGATCCCCAGGCGAGAAATCAGGTGCAATTCGGCGACTTTTGTCACTTACTTCTTTATTCCTATCCTGTTGAGTTTCTACTCGTTCGCGAACGTCAGACAAAGTATGGATAAAGTTCCGAAGGTACGGCGTTATTTGGGGCACAAAATTTTCTTTATCCAAAATAACTTTAATGTCATGTTTGGCATCCGTTGGCGATCTCATTTCTCGGGCAAAAGTTAAAAATGCAGGGGTTACACCAGTCGTTCGGCAGAAAGAACTATTCATTGCAAACCGAATCAAAGCTAAGTTGTCTGTCCACGTGGTATGGTCTTTTTCAACTAACATAGCCAATTGCACCTTAAGATCTCTGTTCTTTCTTTCTGCTGGATTGGATTCTGGGTGGTACAGTGGAGTTAGGTTTTGTTTTATACCTAAAATAAACATGCACTGTTGCATCACGGAGGATATAAACTGTACGCCGTTATCAGATATAACCCGCCGTGGGAATCCGTATCGCAAAAAATATTCTTCTATCATTACCCGCGCACAAGCCTCTGAGGTGGCGTCTTTTAAGGCGTACAATTCAACCCAACGAGTAGCGACATCTTCAATTAATAAGATCCATTTCTCTCCATTCTTACCTTCTGGCAAGGGGCCAAATAAATCAACTGCTAACACTTCGTTACGCTGGTTCAATAAGGGAGTTTGCAGCAAACCTTGGGGTTTCTCGTTGGTAGCTTTATATCTCTGGCAATTTATACACATCTTTATGTAGTTAGCGATATACTTACGCATTCCAGGAAAATAAAATGTCTGAGAAACCTTTTTATAGGTTCGATCCACACCGGGATGGCCTGCAAGTGCTGCATCATGACAATCTTTCACCACTTTTTGTCTTAGGGCTGTCGGTAAGACTAACTGTGCAGTTTCACTTTCGGAATCGGGGTTTAATCTGTACAGAACACCTTGCTGCAGTAAATATCCTCTTTCAGACCATCTTCGAGCTTTCAATTCATCATCGCTTTCCATCTCTTCAATAATTGATTTCAGGTCTGCATCTTGGATTTGGTTACGGCGCAGTTCATCTGGTGAGTAAGCAGGTAGGTCGATGGTGACCGTGCACACTCCACATGAGGCTGAATTTTCCATAGAGCAGACCGGACGGCTCATAGTATCAGCAACCGCGTTAGATCTACCTGGTATGTATTCGTATTTAACATCAAAGCATTGTAATTTTAATGCCCATCGTGCCAGACGGCCTGTCGGAGACTTCAGAGATAAAAGCCAGCGCAAAGGTTGATGATCACTGCGAACGATGATTGGGTGACCGTCAACATATGGTCTAAAGCGTTCTATCGCCCATATTACCGCTAAAGCCTCCCGTTCGGTAGTCGAATAATTACGCTCAGCGGGTGTTAACAAGCGGCTTGCATACTCGATAGGTCTTTCATTTTTCTCTTCTCCCTGTAGCAGCACTGCTCCTAGAGCGTAATCACTCGCGTCCGTGCGTAATATAAAGGGCTGACTATAGTCAGCTTGAATTAGGATTGGGGCGGAGGTCAATAATCTTTTTAGTTCTCCATAGGCTTGCGATTGTTCTTCAGTCCAAACCCAAGTTTGTCTTTTTCGGGTAAGTCGGGTTAAAGGTTCCGCAACTTTAGAAAAATTTGGTATGAATTTGCGAAACCACGAACACGTCTGTAGAAATGTCCTGAGATGTTTCAGGTTTGACGGTTCTTTCATTTCGAGTACCGCTTCAACCTTACCAGGGTCAGCGGAAATGCCATTAGGAGTGATAACATGCCCTAGATATTTAACCCTCTCGCGGGCGAAGACACACTTTTCTCTGTTAGCACAAAGTTTAAATTCTCGCAAGCGATTAAATACCACTTGGAGGTCATGGAGGTGCCGGGAAAATCCTTCAGATATCACCAATAAATCGTCTAAATAAGCCAAAATAGTGACGTCACTTAGAGCAGAACAAGATCGAAATCGATCAATCAATCGTTGAAAGGTGGCCGGCGCGTTCTTCAGACCAAACGGCATGCGGTTGAATTTATAAGTTCCAAGCGGTGTAGTAAATGCCGTTTTGTCTCTATCGTCGGGGTGTACGCTCACTTGCCAGTAACCAGATTTCAGATCTAAAGTACTCATGTAACAGTTCTTCTTAGTTGACTGAAGCAATTCTTCAATAAGAGGCATGGGATAGCTATCTGACTGTGTAATTTCATTAAGCCGTCTATAATCAACACAGAAACGAACTGTTCCATTAGCCTTAGGTACCAGTAGCGCAGGGGCACTCCATGCCGATTCACATTCTTCTATCACCCCTTCTGCTAACATCTTTTCTATTTCTGCTTTCATCACCGCTTTCTTTGCGGGGGTTAATCTATATGGAGGTACAGAAATAGGTTGATGCTTACCTGTTTCAATTCTATGCTCTGCATAAGGTGTTGGCTCTCCCCCTGCTTGAAACACATCTTCATTTTCGACTAACAGCTGACATAATTGATCACGTTCCGACTCGGAAAGATACGTACCTTCATCCTTACGTAGAACATTTGCCGAGGCACACGAAATATTTTCCTCACACAACTCGTAACGCAATGAGTACTTGTGAGTAATATGATTAGAAAAACACCATGTATCATTGGCGAAATCTAAAATTAAGCCTGCCGCTTTAATAAAGTCGATACCTAACAGCGATTCGTTGTTATTCGATTCGGGAAAAACTATAAATGGAATTGTTACAATTTTATTCATCAACCTAACATTCAGTTCAGTTGTTAGTACTTTCATTTCGCGAACAATTCCATCAGCCAATTTAATTTTCCGGAGTGAAGAAGAGAGAGGTTGGCCACGGCGTAACAATAATGCGTACAATGTATGTCCTGCAATGCAATGTTTTGCAGCGGTATCTAATAGTGCAGTGCCCTGTACTCCTAAAATCTCAATATCCATAATTGGTCGCGCCCTATGGTAACGCGGTTGGGATACGGACCTCTCGCAGCCACCCGAGGAATTCATTGTGCCAAAAGCACAAGCAACTTTAGAATTTACAGTTTGATTCACACAATTCGTATTTTTGGTTACATGACATAAATCAGAATTTAAACAACAAAAAGATTCGGCATTGTCATCACTATCATTATTATTGCACTCCGGGCACTGATTGCGGGTAACGTTTTTATGTCCACAATTGTAACAAGTTGGCCCAGTAGGGGCTTCATCGAGAGTAACACTGTTCAAAGACTCACCGACAACTCCCACAAGTTTACGGCACACGTCGCGCGTATGCCCATACCTCTTACAATAATTGCAGAAACGATCGGGCCGGTTTCGTAGTCTCGTAGCACTCGTGGCCGCTGTGACGTCATCCGTAGTCGGCCGCGTAGTCACACTCGTAGCATGGGGCGGGGCCGGGTGGGAAGCGCGTGGTGAAGGCGCGCGACGTTGCATGTCCGTAGCACGAACCGTCCGCGGCGCCGGCGATTGTTGCCGAGGCGCGGCACGTGGTACTGGCGCGGCGTTCGGAGCGCGGGCTGACAACGTCGCATGTACCGGTCGACCGGCGCTGCGCGTTCGCTCGCTCGGCGATAATGACGTCATCCCATCTTCAATTTCTCGCGCGCGGCGTATGAGATCTTCAAACGTATAAATTTCGCCTCTTGCAATTCTCTCCCTAATCCTTTGATTTAGTAATCCGTATACCATATCTATTTGTACTTTCGTGTTCAAATCGCCTTTAGGTAATTTCGCTAGGAGAGCACGTGCTTTTGCCACGTAAATATCCGTACGCTCGAAATCCATCTGTTCAGTGGCAAAAAGCAGTCTATAGATGCGATGCGGGGGGCGTTGTTCGCCGAAAGCACTAGTAATGGCATGTTTTGCCTCCAACCATGTTTGCGTACTGTCACGAACTCCTTGCCACCAAGTCGCTGCATCCTGGGTCAAAAGTATTGATAACCCACGCAGTGCAGTTATGTCGTTTACTCCAGCACACTCTTTATAGCTTTCAACGGCGTCTAAGAAATTGTCCAAAGATTCGCCGGGTGAGCCGCTGTATCGCGCCGTGCAGCGGGCAAAAGTCGCGTTAGCGTCCGCAGCGAACGTTGTAGGTGTTGATGATTGCGGAGCGGGTGCCGTGCGGTCAGCCATCACTCGATCCAACAATCGCTCGAACGCATCGGTTTGTGTTTGTTGCAAACGGGTGATCATAGCAGTCACCGCCGTTTCTGTGAAAGTATTTTCACGCTCCTCTCCATCTTGTGAAATGAGTGAAGCGTTTAAACGTGATTGTCGCCTTGTTCGCGGCATCTTGATTGTCGTTTTACACACACTTAATTAACTTCACTAGAGCACGGGGCTTACGTTGGGCTGCCACTTATAGTCATAGAGATTTAAATAACGAACAGTTTACTTATTGCTCACGTGTTTTAATCACAATCTTCACAAGATTAAACAAAGTCACAAAATCAGTTGTAATTGTAATACATATTTGAATAAGTTAGTTATAATAATGGAATTGGTTATCGCGCCACGCGGGCGGGGAGCAGCGGTCGCGCAGATCGTACGGGTGTAACGTGCGTACTCGATCGCGGCGTGGACTCGACTGTTGAGCTTGCGAGTTAGAACGTCCGCGCGGACGCCGCTCCACACCAAGCGCTGTATTTGGCGTTGGCGGGCAGCTGCGAGAGCAAGGGTCTACTATAATATTAAATTTCGACATAAAATCGCGCCCTAACAAGGCAGGACCTCCGTTTTTAATGACATAAAACTTTATATCTTTCGTTTGATTACCGTAGGTCACTTTGCAAACAAAATAGCCCATAGGTACGATTTTATGTCCATTATATAAACACATTTTTATATCACTTGACTGTAACCTAAAATTTGAAAATGTTTCTAGATATAGGTTATCAGAAATAACACTTGAACCAGAACCTGTATCCAGCTCCATTGATAGGTTAGCATCATTAGCAAAAATTGACAACTTTATTGGTTCATATTTTACGTACCTCATATTAAACAATTGGCATTCCTTACAGTCAGACTCATGAACCTCGTCTTGGTCCTGCTCCGCATCAATATTATTCAAACGCACCGCACGTATTTTACACACTTTCTTCAAATGTCCTTTTTCCCCGCACACTGAGCACTTGTAATTTTTATAACGACATTTCGATGCATCGTGATTTTTAAGTCCACACACCGCGCACTTATTCTGGTCGCCGTTGTCAACGTGAGCCGGGCCGCGCCGTCCCTGCGGCCCTCGGCGCTCGCTCACGCGGTACACGGGCTCCTCCTTGACCTTCAGCTCCGCTGCTCCGACTCCCGAAACGCTGCAGCGCGCGCGCCTTGCGCACTCGGCCTGCTGAGCTATCTCCACGGCCCTCGCAAGCGTCAATGTAGCAGAGTCTTGTTCGAACAGCCGGTCACGAACCACTCCTGCACCCAGGCCCAATATGAAGCGATCTCGCAATAAGATATCCAATGCCGATCCAAACTCGCAGTACACGGCGAGTCCACGTAAACGCGCCGCCCAGTCCTCGATACTCTCATTATCGAATTTGGATGCTTCATAAAACACTGCCCTATCGGCAAATGTCGACCTCTTAGGTGTGAAATGGGCACAAAGCGCCTTAATTAAGTCTTCATATGGCAGACTTTCCAGCTCCTTCGGATGTACTAGATCCCGTGCCAAACGGTACGACTCGTCCGATAGGTGTGTCAGCAGTAACGCACTTTTGTTGTCGGTTGAAATGTTGTTCAATTTAATAAACTGCGTCAGCCGGCTGTGAAAAATGGACCACTCTTGGTTTTTGTGGTCAAAAATTTGTATATTTCCCATAAAATTCATATTCACTATTTCACATACACACACTGTGGGTAAGAAACCGTCGCCAATGTTCTATTTGGAAGGTAGGTTCTCAGAATCCGCGTAGCAATGAAACGACCGTTTGGCTTTAGACCTCGTTTATTACTGCGCGGCGGAAGCGCACACGCGCGGACCGCCGCGCGACACACGCACACATAGGTAGCTACAGGCTACATACACACCATGAATACAAGTGTGAAAAAATTACGCAAAAGGTTTTGCTGTGTTATTAGTAACAAGAGTAATATGAGCATAAAATATCTTGTGATTAAGAACAGTGCACCGAGAACTTAGATGAACAAAGCAAATAGAGGGTAAACTAAAAAACATAAATCACGCCGAACCACCAGACAACAACATTTGACTTATTCGTGCGTAATAATAAGATAGAAATTTTCGCGCCGCAAGACATTGACTCGGTGGCGCAGTTGGCTAAGATACGCGGTCTCAGCGTATAAAAATCACGCAATCCGAGATCGATCCTCGGGCGGCGTGAACTCTTTTTGTCTTTTAGAAATTGTGTTTGTGAAGTATTAAAGATAAGTAACATGCGTAAAACACAACGAACACCACCAACTACCCCAAAACAAGGCATCGAGCCCACGGATAATAATCCAACCGAACAACAGCAAAGTTACGTGACCAACAGGCCAAACAAAAGACAAGCTCTGTCTAACTCACCCGCGTCAGATGGTCTAGCCAACGCAAACTTGCCCGTTACTCAACAAGATGTAAGGGAAATAGTAACTGATATTGTGCAAACACAAATGACACTCTTTCTGACGCAAATGAATGAAAATTTTTCTAAGACATTTAATAAGGAACTGTCTTCTCTCAAGAGTGAAATCGAGAACGTGAGGAGTTCAATGGATTTTATGAATGAACAATTTGAGAATGCTATGAGGGGTCAGGCAACACTTGCTAAGGACATGGAGGAAATGAAGACTCAAAACGAAATACTGCAGGGTACTGTTAACTCACTCAACACAAAACTGAACGCATTGGAGCAAAATGCACGGATGAACAATGTGGAAGTGCAGTGTGTTCCTGAAAGCAAGAATGAAAACTTGAATACAATAATTATGTAAATCGCTAACACAGTGGGTTGCAGCTTGACGGAAGAAAACATAACGCATTCTACCCGTGTTGCCAAAAATGATAAAACTAATAAACGGCCAAGAGCGATAATTGCTCAACTTTCCTCCATACGGCTTCGCGATACATTTCAGGCCGCTGCCATTACGTTCAATAAATTAAATAAAGAAAATAAATTGAACACTTCGCATATTGGTATCACAGGCGAAAGAAAACCAATATACATAATGGAGCACTTATCGCCAGCAAATAAATCCCTCCACGCTGCTGCCAGAATCAAGAGCAAGGAGCTTGGTGGACCCGGAACGGTAGAATCTTCATGCGTAAAAGTGATAACACCCCATACATTGTTGTCAAAGACAAAGACTTTTTAAATAAGCTACAGTAGACTTTTTTTGCATGCGTTTTATATATACATATAGTGTAGAAATTCAATAGTTTAAGTGTGTATTACCAAAACTGCAGTGGTCTAAGGACAAAAATCCATGGATTCTATGAAAATGTTGTATGTAATTCTTATGATATTATAGTAATAACTGAGACATGGTTTAAAGATTATGTATTCGACAAAGAACTCTTTGATGACAGATATGTAGTTTATAGACGCGATAGAAGTAGTTTAACTAGCGCAAAACAAGTTGGTGGCGGGGTGTTGATCGCAGTGCTGAATAAGTATAAATCTAAAAGACTGAAACATTTTGAAAGTGAATATGAAGATCTATGGGTTTCTGTGGAGTATCATTTTTCTAATTTAGTCAAATAACTCACTATATGTGCTGTTTATCTTCCGCCACCGGTAACTTTATCGCAGGTAGATAACATTTTGGCAAACTGCAATCAAAGCTTTGAAGGTGTATCCAGTGAAAATTATAATATTGTTATTGGTGACTTCAATCTTCCGCAAATACGGTGGTTAGATGAGAACTACTTTTCGGTGGATTTTGTTACAAACTGTTCTGCAAAGCCTACTTTAAAAGAAAGTATTAAAGATTTTATGACTTTAAACGAGTTAAATAAATTAAACAAAGTAGTTAACGTGAGTGGTAATATTTTGGACCTAATTTTTACTGACATCCCAAATTGCAATGCTCAGCCAGCAAATGAAATTTTGTCAAAAATAGATTTGGCACATCACCCTATGATACTTGAAGTATATTCTGTGAGTGAGAGCAACCTGCCTTGTAATAAATTAAGCGATAGGTATAACTTTTACAAAGGTGACTATGAGTCGATCAGAAAAGACCTCAATGAGATAAACTGGACTAGTAAATTTGAATTAGAAAATGAAAATGTGAATGACCACGCCCTAGCCCTTAACAACGAAATTTGGAGAGTTATAAAAAAACACGTCCCATTAAAAAACAATCAAAACACAAATATCCTCCATGGTTCACAACACAACTAATTAAACTCTTACACGAGAAAAATAACATTAGACGTCGTTATAATAAATATAAGAATCCATTAGACAAGGTATCATTTGATATACTTAAATCAAGATGTAAGGTATTGGTTGCATCTTGACCGTTATATAAAAGACATGGAGTCTAATCTGATCAATAATCCAAAGCTCTTCTGGTCGTATATGAAGGGAAAACGTAGTGGAAACAGTAGTTATCCTACGTGGGCCAAACTGAAAGTTTTGCGTAACTCATAAATAAAACAATTAATTTGTATAATATTATATTTACTGCTTTTCAAAGTATTCTCCGTTGCATTTTAAACACTTTTTCATCCGTTCAAACCATTTTTGGAAACACGAGGACCATTGGTCTGAGGGTATGTTTTCTACGTGCTGGTTGAACGCAATCACTGCCTCTTCTGGCCCCGTAAATGTCGAACCTCTCATTAAATCTTTGATTTTTGAGAAAATGAAGAAATCGCAAGGTGCTAGGTCTGGACTGTGTGCGGGATGGGTCACGAGCTCTATGTTTTCAGAAGCCAAAAATGACTTTGTTTTTTTCGCGGTGTGCGCCGAAGCATTGTCGTGGTGCAACAAAATGCGACTTCTAGGTCGTTTTTCCCTTACTTTTTCTGAGACATTGGGTAAACACATAGTGGTGTACCATTCAGCATTAACGGTTTTTTGTTGCTCAAGTGGGATCGTGCAGACAGGACCCGTCTTGGAGAAAAAAAACGCAATCATTTGTTTGCCCACGCTTCTCGATTGCCTCAATTTTGTTGGTTTGCTCTCACCTTCAAACACCCACACAGAAGATTGTTGCTTTTTTTCTGGAGTATAACAATATATCCATGTTTCATCACCTGTTACGATGTCATACACAGCATTAGAATGTCCGTGATTGTACTTTAATAGCATTTCTTTACACCAATCCACACGATTCCGTTTTTGTTCTGGAGTGAGTTCGTGAGGAATCCATCGGCAACAAAGTTTCCTAACTTTTAAATGATCATGTAAAATTTTCTGAATTTGGCTCATACCAATCCCCAAATGTCCTCGAATCTCCTCATAAGTGATACGCCGATTTTCTTCAATTAGTCGTCTGACTGTAGCCACATTTTCCTCCGTGATCGCAGTTGAGGGTCGACCTTCACGAATTTCATCATGGAGAGAAACACGGCCGCGATCAAATTCAGCATACCAACGCCTTACAGTGCTCAGATGTGGTGCTTCTCTCCCAAAAGCATTTTGAAGACGAGCAGCGCAATCTTGCGGAGAAAGCGAACTTTTAAAATCATAAAAAATCATCGCCCTAAAATCTTTTCGTGTTAGTTCCATTTTTGCGACGGACAACGAACTTCAATTTGAGATAAAAAACAATTGACAAGTGACATCCCGCCAGGATTTATTTTCATTAACTAATGAGATTTCATGTTTTAAAAAAATATAACATTCGAAATTCAAACATTTACGGGTGGCCAGCTACGCAAAACTTTTAGTGTGAACTAGGTAATATCATCACTGACGGTGACAATACGGCTACAAGTGGGGAGACAGTGTGTCAGCTATTTGCGTCGTACTTCGCATCAGTTTACAATACTGCACAACATAATAGTAACACACAAAATACGATTTCAGGAGACAATTTTAATGACTGTTTCGGTGGCATTCAGTTTACTCATGATCAGGATTTAAAGAAATTAGAATCTCTTGATGAAACAAAAAATCCGGGTTCTGATAATATCCCTCCATTATTTATTAAGCTGTGCGCAGATGTCCTAGTTGACCCTTTACTTTTTATATATAATAAATCTATTGCAACCGGAATATTTCCTTCACAATGGAAAATAGCTAAAGTAGTACCTATATCTAAAGGTGGAGATTTTAATTCTGTGAGAGACTATAGACCAATATCTTTACTTTGTATTTTCGGAAAAGTGTTTGAGTCCCTAATATGTCCACACTTACAATTTTATTGCAAACAAAAGCTTGTCACAACATCAGCATGGCTTCCTAAGAGACAGATCGACAGTGACCAATTTGGTTTTATTTGAAAATACTCTAGTGGAAGCCTTGGAAACCCGATGTCAAGCAGATGTTATTTACACCGATTTTTGCAAGGCATTTGATAGGATTCTGCATTGTAAGTTATTAGAGAAACTACAGTCATTTGGTTTCTCGGGTTCTATTTTAGAATGGTTTAGATCATACCTTACAGATCGTTATTTTTATGTTGTTGCTAATGGGTTTTCATCGGATTTGTTACACATTACATCTGGCGTGCCACAAGGCTCACATTTGGGGCCAACTTTATTCAACATATTTATAAATGATTTACCACAATGCCTTGAAAACTCATCTCCCATTTTGTACGCGGATAATTTTGAAAATAGTGCGGTTGGTAAAATCAAGGGAAGATGCTAATCTTTTGCAACAAGATCTAGACAAATTGTCTGAATGGTGTTGTAATAATGGTATGCAACTAAACACCAATAAATGTTCGCAGGTCGTTTTTACACGTAAAATTAACCCACTACAAACGCAATACTTAATTAGTGGCATCGTTTTAAAAGAAATCGACACAATAAGAGACCTAGGCGTCATAATTTTGATAAAAAATTAACATTTGTTCCACATATAGACAGTATTGTAAAAAAAAGCGCATAAAATGCTGGGATTCATAATAAGAAATACAAAATTATTCAAAAAACCTAAAACAAAAATACTTTTATACAATTGTTTAGTGCGTAGTATACTGGAATATGGCAGCATAGTATGGCGTCCGCATTACGCGGTACATACGAGTATGTTACGGCTAGAGCGGATTCAGATAAGGTTTACGAGGCACTTGGATTACTCGATCGGGCTATCTAAGGAAAAACGATCATATCCTGATAGATTGAACCATTTTTCAATGTTACCGTTAAGTAAACGATTTGACTTATTAGAGATTAAATTTATACATAAAGTAGTAAATAGTACCATAGATTGCCCTGAACTTTTGAACCAAATATACTTTAGAGGGCCTCGTCGCAACCCGCGTCACCCCATTGCACCTCTATGCCCTCCACTTCGACGTACTGTTTTAGGTGCTAACTCTGTTATACCCCGGCTTTGCAGAATAGTGAACCAGCACAGCAGGCTTGATCTGTTCAATGATACGATCCGAAACATTACGCAAACAGTGATCAAGAATGTAGAATAAGTATGCGCATGCTTAACTTAACTGACCATATACATATAATAAAATAATTAAGTCTGTTATTCTGTTATATATAGCATGTGGTGTTTACCAGTAAATAGTTTCTGTATTTAGTACTTTTAAGAAATAATGTATTCTTAGTTTAAGACTTGTATCGATGCATGAAACTGTTGGTAGACCTAATAAAAGAAATAAAAGAAAGAAATGAAATATTTGAATCTTACAATAATAAGAATTAGGAACACACTCGTAAAGATTCGAATCGAGTTGAGTGTTGCGATCGGTGGAAACTTCAACCACTAATAAATTCTACTCTGACCTAGGATGTAGGATTCAAGATGAGTTTGAAGTGGACAGACTACTAAAACGCATTTTTAAGTCGAGTGTGTAAGTCGAGTGATTTCGCCAAGGTAATTGAACGAACGGTTTTGCTAGTTTTGGAGTGAACATTGATACCATAGTTGACACGGAATTGAGACAATCCTGCTATAAAGTCCATGAAATCGGGTCTCAGTCAGAAACATCGGGAATTTAATATATCTGTAGAGAGAAAGTATTTTGGAACGCAAAACAATCAACCTCCTATTGTTTCTTCTTGCGTGGGTTGACACGATCGAGGTCAAATTTTGTCTAGCGTTTATTATCCTTACTTACTCGTATAATATCAATATCAATGCTTTTACGATACTCGAGGCCTTCAGAAATCTTAATGCGGTAAATAGGATTTTCTTAATATTATAAAACTAGGTATGTTATCTTAATTCTGCCCGTCAGCACAGGCCGGTAAAACGATTTGTGTCTAGTGTAGAGGCTAGCGGGCCCAGCTAGAAGAATAGCTCGTAAACTGAACATTCTAGAATCTTTGCAGCCAACCGCACTGGACCTAGGTAGTCGTGTGATTGTTTGATGAATACGCTACCCGCTGGGCGACTTCCTAGCCTTCTAGGAGAGAAATAATGTGTCTATGGGGGCCAAAGACCAACGTGTTTAAATTAAAATAAAATCTTAAGCAGTATGCCACATCTAGTTTTCAGGCGAAACGCAATGTATCGCACATGAAGTCTGCCGTCCCTGCTGTGCAAACAAGTTTTATCTCCTCAGGAATCGCTAACTCAGTTCCTCTATAATACACTTCGCCTCTCGCCGTCTCCATCTGAGAATATAGCGTGTGAAGTGCGTCATACACGAAGAAGATATTATTACGGTATACAATTCAAAGTTTTTTATACAATACACAAATAAGATACTTTTAAGAGTTAGTTTTTTCGAAATATATACAATAACTAGCTGTACCCGCGACTTCGTCCGCGTGGAATATTTTTTTTTGGGCATCATTTTATTTTTGCAAATTATTTTTTTTGTTTTTATTGTAGACAATTTATTTTTTAAGTTTTTAAAAGAACAGCTTTTAGCTTAAAGTACTTCTGCGTTAATTATTTTTCTAGTTTTATTTTCTTGTGTCAGAAGAACATTATTAGTTTTGTCCGCAACGCGTTTGTAGGTCTGATCTTGACAACGCGACATAATTATGTGTGAAAAGCAGTCTTGACGTTAATTAATTCCTATGTGTTTAAATGTTTGTCCTTGTGATTTATTAATTGTAACGGTGAAAGATAGCATAACAGGAAATATAATTCTTTTAAAATTAAAAGGTACATAATTTGGAATCATTGAGGTGCGAGGTATAAGCACTGTTTGACCAACTGCTAAACCAGTCTAAACTATTGCAACCATCACGTTACATAATGCGAAGAAATTAGATTTGAAGTCGGGTCCCGGTGGTTTAAGATTTCTAAGTAAAATAATTGGGGCACCTATTTTTAACTGGAGGGATTATGGGGGAAGGCCACTTGTGTTCAAATAATTATTTTATTAATTTCGTCTACACAACAGTTTTTCACTCCCAATATTGCACTTTGACACATCCATTGATGATCTTTATTTTTTCTATTTCGCTTATTTCAGGGTGAACTTTCGATATAAAGTCCTCAATGTTACTCACTCTTAATCCTTAATCTCGTTCAATTGCAATTTTATTTTCAAAGTGAGGTACTTTCCCATTTCCTATTAAAAGTTACTTTGAAGGAAAAGTTATACTACCTCCCTACCACTGCCTCGTGGCAAAGTTTCTGCCTAACATCCAAGAGGTCCTGGGTTCGAATCCCAGGTCGAGTCAAAATTGTTTCTGAGATTTTCTGTCATGAATCTCTCAAAAACAGCTCGGAGTCGAGAAGTTGGCGGTGTTACACGCCCGTGCCTCGGTTCGCACGTTAAGCCGTTGGTCATGCGCCTGATCTGTCTCCGGTTATGTCGGATTGCCGTCTCACCGAACTTTGAGAGTGATGGAACAGTGCAGTTTGAGAGTGCACTTGTGTATTGTGCTCACACTTGTGCAGTATAATATCTCCTGCGTAGTTGGCTGATCTCTGTTGAGATTAACCGCCGTGGTCGAAATCTGGAGGACTATTTCTACCTCCCCCAAAATATGCTCTCAAATTTGTAGTTAATTTTAAAATGCTCACAAACTTCCATATTGGGGTATTTTTAAGGTAAGACTTTACAATGTCTGCCCTTGTTCCCCTTACTATTACTGGTACAGTTTGTCGAAAGTCCCCCGCAAACATAACAGTAATTTTATGATGATAATTTTATCACAGCTTATTATATCTCTAAGAGTCCTATCTAGACCCTCTACATGAGCTCTATGGACCATGGAACATTCGTCCCAGATGATTATACGCGGTCACCTGGTCATTCATCGTATCAGTCCACTGCTGGACATAGGCCTCCCCCAAGGACCGCCACAGCGCACGATCTCCCGCTCTTTGCATCCAGTCACTACCAGCTGCCTTCTTAAAGTCGTCTCTCCATCTAGCCGGGGGGCGTCCCACACTACGTTTACCTAAGAGTGGTCTCCATTCAAGAACCTTCCTGCTCCACCTCTCGTCGGTTCTGCGCACGGCCACTTTAGCTTGCTACATTTTTGGACAACATCAGTTACCTTAGTCTTATGTCGTATGTCGTATAGCCTTGAAATTTATCAAAATAAGTTACTTGAAAGTAGGTTGCAGTATGATCAGGCAGTAGGGCAGTTGCAGGTAGACATCTCTCGGTTGCAGGAGTCATTGCAATCAATTACATATAAATATAACTCTTCTCAGGAACAAATCTCTGAGCATATCCTAGCTGCAAATAAACTTTTGAACATAAACTCCACTAACCAAATTTATAAATCCCTGCCAAACATTAATTTGAAAACTGTACTGGACTCAAGTGATTTAAGCTTGCCGTTATGTCCATTAGAACAATGTTTAAATTTAAACTGCTCAAAAACTTATGATGTTGTCTCTCAAAAGCCTACTCACGAACGTGCTAATGTTCATGTATATTCAGATAAGCTAGGAATTGGTTATGGTTCCTTATTGAATAGGTCATTGAGCTGCAAAATTATTAATAACTGTATGCCAGACACATCACTGGATCAAATTGTAAATAGTATACGAAACAGCTCTTTCAATTCAAACTCGATTATTGTATTAATGTTAGGGAACAGTCAAAACGTTAGTAAGAAAAATATTATAAAGAGTTGGAACATTTTGACAAATTTAAATGTCAAAAAAATTATCCTCTGTTCCCTACCATTTTCAAAATATTATACAGCAACACAAAATAACAGTATTCATATGCTGAATACTTTATTATTCAATTTATCTCAGCGTCACAGTGACAAATTTGTGTTTTTTGACACAAATAAATTCATTAATAATTCATTTTCTTTGACTGGCAGCTCTTTACACTTGCCTATTAAATTTAAAAAACGAATAGCTACTCTGTTAGCTTATAATATTAATTGTATTTTAAACTTAACCATATCACATGGTTGTCAACATATTAGTAATAGTACTAATTTAGATATTATTAACTTGACAACCTCTGACACTTTAAACTAAGGGGGAAGACAAAGGCTGGGTCTAGTTTTATTGTTGTACATCAAAACATACAAGGCCTAGCTGGCAAAGAATTAGAATTATCATTAGTTTTGCAAGATTTAAATGCCCATGTAATGTGTGTGACTGAGCACTGGTATAGGGACTATGAATTAATGTTAAGTATTGACAATTATAAGGTCGGTAGTTCGTTCACAAGGAAGACTACAACTAGAAGGGGTCACTTATTCTGTTGGAAAATCAATTTAACTGTAAAGAACGAAAAGATATTGTATCTCTCTCCATTGAGCGAACTATTGAACTTGCATGTGTTGAACTAGATCAATATATTGTCATAAGCGTATATAGCCCGCCAGACGCTAATTACAAACTTTTTGAAGACACTATGGATAAAGTCTTATCAAAAGCATCAAAATCAAAAAAGAATTTAGTAGTATGCGGTGATTTTAATATAGACATATTAAAAAAAACACAAATTTCTATGAGATTTCTTAATCTCTAATGGCTTAAACCTAAATAATGTTTTTGAAGAACCTACCAGAGTGACTCCAACAACGGCTACTTGCATAGATAATATTTTTTGTGATGTCAAAATAACAAATAAATCTATTTTACAATGTCTAAGCTCCGACCATAGAGGACAAAAGGTCACATTTCCGTCTGGTCCGGCCTTGAGCGTAGTAGATATAGTTTATAGACCAGTCACTGCAAACAGGATAAATAGATTTAAGGATAGGATTTTTGATGGTGTGAAAACATTAATTCCAAACAGTAGCAGTAACGTCGACAACTTATACGAAGATCTTTTTAACTTAATTAAAAGCGAATTCGCATCAATTTTCACAAAAAAAAAAGGTTAAGTCTAATCGGTTTACAAGTAAGTTTAATGAATGGGCTACACCAGGTATTTATAAAAGCAGGAATAAGTTATATGATCTGTATAGTATTAGACAACATTCTCAGGACCCACATATTATAGAATATGTTAAAAAATATTCAAAAATCTTTAAAAAAGTTTGTGCCCAAGCAAAGACGAATCATCTTCGTAGGATAGTTTCAGGTTCAAAAAATAAAGCCAAAGCTACCTGGAATATCATTAACAAAGAAACCGGTAAAGATAAAACAAAAGATCGTTCATATTCATTAAAAGACGGAGGTAAACTAGTTAAATCTGATGCAGAAGTAGCTAATATTTTTGAAAAGTTCTTTGCTAATATAGCACCATCTACTACTAAAGAACTTAACTCTTCTGCAGAACTGTCTGAATCCATTCTCAAATCCAATATTGATGAGTGTGATTCACCACTATACTTTAGATACGTAAGCACCGATGTAATTATGAACGCATTCAATGAAATAAATATGAAAAAAACCGAGGATCTTTGGGGAATATCCGTATGTATAATTAAAACTATTATTGAAATCATAGCACCTCTTTTAGCGATCATTTTTAACAAATGTATTGATGAAGGAAAATTCCCAAATTTAATGAAATTTAGTAAAATAGTACCGTTATTTAAATCTGGTGACAAAAATAACCCCTCAAATTTTCGACCGATATCAATCTTACCGGTTCTAAGTAAAATTTTTGAAAAGATTATATTCAATCAGCTACTATTTCACTTCACATCAAACAATTTATTGCATAATAAACAATTTGGTTTTACAAAGGGTCGCAGTACTGCTGATGCTGGAGTCGCTCTGTTGAAACATATATTTGATGCCTATGATAGTAAGCATGATGCTGTGGGAATTTTTGGTGACCTCTCTAAAGCGTTTGATTGTGTTGACCATGAGACCCTGTTGAGAAAACTACGCCATTATGGTGTATCAACTGATGCATGTAACTTATTTAATTCATATCTCCCTGAGAGAACACAAAAGGTTTCTATCAATATGGGTGTACCCCAGGGTTCGATATTGGGACCGTTACTGTTTCTGATATATATTAATGACCTTCCATACTTTGTCGACGGTGCTTGTTCCGTACCGGAATATTTCATTTAGTTTGTTTGAATTTATAATCTACATCTATTTTTAAGATAACACAACTTGGAGGGTAAACCACAAACTTTGTTGATTTTTATTTTGCCTACTGTGGGTAGCCTGTTTCTTTGAAGCGACAGTCTCGCTCGTGAGGCCGCTCCAAACACTCGTCGCGCTCTCGAACATTGTCCGTTTGGAGCATCACACCATTATCTTCCCAAGTTATCCTGTCGTTCTTGACGAACCTTTCGTGGAACCTTTCGTGAGTGCAAAATAACAGTTGATCAGTTAAGTGACACAGCAGTGAACAACCGCCCCGAGCCCTCTGCCTTTACCAGCGACCGTCTTGTACGGATAAGAATAAGGACAGGAGCAAGCCTCGTCTCTAGAGAGACAAGCTGATGAGAGGTCAGGTAAGCCCCAGTAGGCCCTTATTTATCCATAACATTTTTTGTTCCTTCGGCCGTATCACCCGTTGATCGGCACGAGGGCTGGCTTAATCCGTTCGAATCGGATTAATTGGTAATCAAATCCAGGTTGTGTTGTCTTAATCTTGCTGTACTACGTACACACATTCGTTTCGCACTCATTTTTCGGTGTATTTTACAGTATTTCGCATAAAAATAATCAATCGTTTTCGGATTCATTTGCGCCATCATTGACTCGCAATATGGCGGATGAATCAATCATCGAACAAGACCTTTTCGAAAGGGACATTATTTTAGAGGAATTAAAACGAACCTTGTTATTTGCCACAACTGATATTACACAATTTCGTTCTCGATGTAGTGATTTAGCAGCTCAACAACGGAAGTTTAGCAAAGTTCAGTCGAAAATAGAAAAAGCTTTGCTCAAGTTAAAAACTTTCAATCGTGACGAACAACTTAAAATTCGTAATGATTTTAGCGATTGTTATTATGCAATTTTAGTGCGTGTCAATAAGTTGAAAGAATCAGAGCAGGAGTGTAGACGCATGAGCCGTGCCATTCCGCAGTCCAATTTGTGTGAAGATAAACATTCGAAAATATTAACTAATTTGCCTTTGCCAACCTTTAACGGCAATGCTACTGATTGGCCTACTTATTATGATCTATATTGTGGGCAAATTCACAATAATAATGCGTACACACCGGCCGAGAAGTTTCGCTATCTTTTGTTGACGTTAAAGGACGAACCATTTAATTTAATTAAAGCCATACCTATTCGCGATGAAAACTACACTATTGCCTTAGATATTCTTATTTCTAGATATGAAAATCGTAGAATTATTGCTTCAAATCATTTAGATCGTATTTTGGATTTGGAACCATTTACTAAAGATAATCATTATAATATTCGCAACATAGTGAATGTTTATATTGAAAATATTAAAGCCCTTGAAATGATGCATTTTCCTGTTCACGAATGGAACTTTATTTTACTTAATATTTTGTTACGTAAAATTCCACACTCACTTCGTAAACGTTTCGAGTTATCTTTAACTAAACCATCGGAAATCCCTAACATTGACGTTTTTATAACCTTTTTGCAACAGGAAATTGCCGCATTCGAAATCATGTCAAGTCAAGAAAAATCAATTGTAGGTAGTAGTAATAATGCTACGACAAATCAAATTAGTAAACAAAAGGTATCGCAAAATAATTTCCATTCGATTCCGCGACGTTCCTTTGCCGTAAATACAAGTCATTCGCAAGATTTGCCTAGCAAAACTCAGTCTAATGTTGGTAGTAATAAAAATCATAATCTTTGCATTTGTTGTAACATTGAACAACACTCGTTGTCAGGGTGTTCGGTATTTTTGAACAAATCTCCTAAAGAAAGATACATTTTTGTTAAATCTCAAAACATTTGTTTGAATTGTTTGTCCCTGGGCCATAGTGTAAAGGCTCCTCTACATGATGGGCCAGCGCTTGTCCAGCAAAATGGCCATGCGATGGATGAAAAGGATCTACACAATGGCGATGTTCAGTTGTGATCTTAGCGTTCAACAAAATGGACGTGGAAGCTTTAGCCGCAGCAGCTATATATTTATTTAGCACGTACAATTATTTTTTTAATGTGTACAAAAAAAAGTTATTAAAAGGAAATGGCGTAGAAGAAGATGGTGGATGTTAACTATTCATCGCAACAAGACTAAGTAAGTAACTGCTTAAATTTAATTTTCTTTATACTTTTAGTTATTTGATCATTCAGTATAATTAAAATAATTTTTTTTTCAGGCGAACTATGGATAATCAATAATGGCTGAAATGCTTGCTGAACCATCTGGTGAATTCGATAACTTCGTGAGGATGTCAAACAGCGATTTTGAGTTTTTGATATAAAAAGTATCACCTATAGTTGCAAAACAGGATACAGATTGGCGGGAAGCAATACCTGTAAAAATTCGTATCGCATTGACACTAAGATACCTAGCTACTGGCGATAGCTTTCGTAGTTTACACTACCTATTCAAAGTTTCAAGCCAACTTATTTCAAGAATTGTTCCTGAAGTTCCTCAATGAAGCTTTGAAAGATTTTGTTAAGGTAATAACTTCCTATTTTAATACTATAAACGTGAAAGTTTGTAAGAATGTTCGTATGTGTGTGTTACTCAATCACGCAAAAACTATTGGATAGATTTTGATGAAACTTAACAGTCATCAAAATGACACATAGGCTAAAATGTATTGTTGTAATTTGACAGTTGCAAATAATACACCTTATATTTTAATATAATATCTTTAATTTCTTTTAAAAAATTACATATTTTGACTATTTATATTAGCGTTGTTTAAAGCTTGTTGCAAAATTTGTGATTGTGGGTGAGATTGTAGGTGAAGATTAGGCTGCTCTGGTATACTGATGATAGGAAATTCTTCACCTGGGGTCGCATTAGGACTGGGGGAGAAATAAGGAGGAGAAATAATGGATTGAGGATGGTAAGACGACGTGGAATAAGTGCTCAAAGAGGATGTGGGACGACAGGAAATATTTTGTTCTTCAGAGAACAAAGGCGTAGAGGTGCAGGTGCGGCCACTCACAGGACGATTGGTACAAATTATTATTTGGGATGGAGATTGGACCACATAACGACCGGTATTTTGTCTAGATGACAATTGACGTTTTTTCAACAATAAGCCGTCTATTTCGTACATCAACTCTTGTTTTTCCAAATCTGTAAATTGTCTTAACCTTTTAGCGAGCAGTTTTCCGCATAGATCGCAATCGTCTTCGCTATCAATCTTTTGCTGCTTACTGCTGAGTACGCTGTTCAAAGATGAAAAGGCCCTTTTTATTTCGTTACTAGCCTCTTGTAATTCAGGTGGATTTCTAGAACGACGTCGTACTACAGGAATGTTTATTTCAGAATTCACTGTAGCATTTGGGTCTTCATTTTCGATATTTCCATTTTGTGACATATTTGAATCTTCGTCATCTAACGAGGTTGAAGCCTGAAAAATTAAAATATTTTGTTATTTACTAATACATACTTGACGATATTAACTTTCACGTTTATAATATAAATTAAAAAAAAATCTGTAAAACAAAAAACTAATTTAATGTCTTATGCTCGGTCTTGTTTTTTTTTACAGATCCCCACAACAACAGAAGAATGGCTTTCCAAAGCTGAACGATTCAAGTTCCCTCATTGCCTTGGTGCTATGGATGGCAAACATGTGACAATACTGCCACCTCCTCATAGCGGAACTGAATATTACAATTATAAACATTCTTTTAGCATTGTCCTCTTAGCAATAGTAGATTATGATTACTATTTCATGTTTGCTGAAATAGGCGCTCAAGGGCGTATAAGTGACGGTGGCGTTTTTAATCAAAGTAGGTAGTATATAAAAAAAAAATACGGAAAATAGCATCAATTTGCCGCGTCCTAGTTCACTACCAGGATGTGAGATGGATTTACCCTATGTATTTTTGTGCGATGGAGCATTTAGTTTAACTAAAAATCTTATGAAACCTTTTCCTGGCCGTCACGAGTTAAATTCTCCAGAAAGGGTTTTTAATCAAAAACTCTCTCAGTCACGTGTAGTTGTTGAAAACACATTTGGAATTCTTTCTAACAAATTTAGAGTTTTTAAAACAGCTATGCCTTTCCACCCTGTTAAATGTTCAATTATTACTATGACTTGTGTTCTTAAACATAACTTTTTACGGAAAAGCCGAACATCTCGCCACTTATACGCACCTCCAGGTACATTTGATACCTATAATGACAGTGGAGAATTGATACGCGCTGGTAATTGGAGGAATTATAGTAATACAAGTTTTCTTCCCTTACAAAATCAACCACGTAGATCAACTAATGATGCAATTCAAATAAGACAATCTTTTATGCACTATTTTCATAATAATATAGAATAATAAACTAAATATATAAAATTAAATAATAAGTTTTATTTACTTACTCCGCCGTCTGTATTTATAATACTCTCGCATTCATAAACATCTTTTAAAAAACTTTCCATTACATCAAAAAAAGGCCACGACGGCGTATAAATATCATCGAGTCCAGCCCCAGACCTCATAGACTCTTTTTTCTTTTTTAGATTTGTTCGGAAAGCTGTCATTAACGTTTCCTTCTTCTTTTTTAAGTCATCAACTGGAATGCCCATGTTATTACTTATGCGATTCCATGCATCCGACACCTGAAAACAATTATACAAAAATTAACTTTATTTACCCTTCCCATATCAAAATAAAAACTATTGTTAAATGTGTCTTTTACCGTAGTTTTACTTACCTTGTTTTTATCCTTATGATTTTTATGTTTAGGATTCCATATAATGGTTTCGGCTCTGTAGAATTCCAAAAATTTTAGTATTTCGCTATGCGGTCAGGCAGTCGACATCTTGACACGTACGAGGTACTCTGCACGTCTGCTCTCCACCGCATTCGAGCGCAAACTGAGTAATGGCCGACGTGTAGATGGGTACCGCCATCGCTGGCCCACTACCTTTGATGTGAGGGCGAAAAACCGACACCGCGGCCATTCCGCCGGCATCGCACGCACCACAAGCCAGCCTACGCCACTACGCCCTCTATATGGTGGCCCACTACGATGGACCATCATGATGGCCCATCATGTAGAGGAGCCTTAAAACAATGTAAAAGTAGTTATGCTTGTCGAACTTGTAATTCTCGATCGCATCATTCACATCTTCATTTTGATAACAACATGCAATCGAATGTTGTCTCGTTTCCTCCCACGGCGGAGAATCGTACTGTCGCAGTTGCACCAGACTCCTGCATTATGCAACAAGCGAACGTTAATCATGCTATGAACGATAATAGATGTATCGCGTCCAATGCCGCTTTTCCTCATAACTCTCGGACTACGACGGTTATGTTATGTACCGCACTCGTCGATGTATGCGTAGGGAACGCGAAGTTTACAGTTCGTTGTTTGATCGATACGGGTAGTCAAGCTAGCTTCATGACGGCTGCCTGCGCGCAGAGATTAGGTTTAGCGCGTAAACACATTAACGTACCAATATTCGGAATTGGGGAATCGCAACCTTTACAACCAAAAGGAATCGTTTCTTTTAACTTGGTCCCACGAAACCAATCGAATCCTATTATTTCGGTAGATGCATTAATATTGTCCAAAATAGTTTCTCAAACACCGCGCGTTCCGGTACCTATTAAAACGTGGCCGCACATTTTAAATCTAGATTTAGCTGATCCAACCTTTAATGCGCATAACCCTCAGCCTGTCGAAGTGCTCCTGGGAGCAGATGTTTTGCCACAAGTATTTTTGGGTCAAATCATAAAAGGACCACAAGACTCGCCGGTCGCAATTAATAGTATTTTTGGTTTTTTGTTGATGGGGAAAGTTTCGTATTTTGTTCCGTCCCCACTCCAAGTTTGTCATAGCTCTTTTTTCGAGGACATCGACTTGCAACGATTTTGGGAGTTGGAGACCATCTCCGAAGATCGTACTCTCACACCTGATGAACAGTTGTGTGAAGAGATCTATCAAACTACTTTCGCTCGTGACAAGGAGGGTAGATATATCGTTTCTTTGCCATTCAAACGCGACGCACCTATACTAGGTCAATCGCGCGACATCGCCCTGGCTCGTTTTCGTAAATTAGAATTTCGTCTAGAAAAAGATCCTAAACTCAAACTTGAATATCATGCTTGCTTGCAAGAATATCTAGACCTGAATCACATGGAGCCTTGTTCTCCACTCCTCGATAATAAGCAACATTATTATATTCCTTATTTCGCTGTAATCAAACCGTCAAGTGAAACTACCAAAACTCGTGTTGTTTTTGATGCTGGTTGCAAGACCACAAATAATCACTCGTTAAATGATATTCTCTTACCAGGTCCAAAGTTACAATCGGACATTGTCGAACTTTTACTTAACTTTCGTATCCATTTAGTAGTCTTCACCAGCGATATAAAACAGATGTATAGAAATATTCTCGTGAGTGAATCCGATAGGGATTTTCAACGTATCGTGTGGCGGCCTTCTCCCGACCAACCGATACTCGATTTTCGTCTACGCACTGTCACATTTGGTGTCAGTTCGTCACCATACCTTGCTCTTCGAACTATTCGTCAATTAGCACTCGATGAAGCTACGCGATATCCGCAAGCTTCTAAAATTCTTTTAAAACAAACCTTCGTTGATGACATTCATGGTGGTGCAAACTCGGTCGACCAAGCCTTAAGTTTACAGCAAGAACTTATAGGTATTTGCAAAACAGCTGGTTTTGAACTTCGTAAGTGGCATAGTAACGCGCCACAAATACTCGATGCGGTACGCCCGTCAGATTCTCATGGTGAGCGGGTGCCCGAGCGTATCTCATTTTCATCTTTGGAACATGACAAACAAACGAAGGTTTTAGGGCTTCAATGGGATCCTAATTCTGACGTTTTTACCTTCAGTGTACACATATTGAATTTAAAAAATTGCACTAAACGTATAATTCTTTCGGAAATTGCTAAAATTTACGACCCTCTGGGTTTCCTATCCCCGGTCACTTTATTCGCAAAGCATTTGATACAGTTGTTATGGATCGCAGGGACCAACTGGGATGAACAACCACCTATCGACATTGTCAATTCTTGGTCAACCTTTGTACAAGAACTTCCACTTTTAAAAAAGATTTCGTTTCCACGACATGTATTTATTTCATCGGCATCATTTGAATTGCATGGCTTCTTGGATGCCTCGGAAAAGGCCTATGCAGCTTGTGTTTACATTCGTTGTATACCAAATAATCAACCTGTTAAAGTGTTTCTCGTTTTGGCAAAAACTCGTGTCGCGCCATTAAAGAAACTGTCGATTCCACGTTTGGAATTAATGGCGGCCTTATTGTTGTCAAAACTTATTAGTAAAACGTTGCTCGCTTACGGCGACCAAATTAAAATAGATGATGTCTTCGCATGGACAGATTCGTCCATTGTATTAGCATGGCTACGCTCATCACCCCATGAGTGGAAAACTTTTGTGTCGAATCGCACCAGCGAAATCTTATCTCGTGTACCGGCCAGTTGTTGGCGTCACGTGCGTTCCCAGGATAACCCAAGTGACGTAGCATCCCGTGGAGCGTTAGTTAGTTCGTTCGTTAATCACTCGTTATGGTTTGAAGGACCTACCTGGCTCAAACTAGATCAGTCGTTTTGGCCCGAGTCGACGGGCATCGTAGGTACTTGTGAAGAAAAACGTAATCTCTCGTTATCAGTTAACACTTCGACTTCAAAACCTAATGAAGACTTAGACAAAATCATTAATCGATTTTCGTCCTTAGGTAAACTTATTCGTGTCGTTTCAATCATATTTCGTTTTTATCATAAGTGTAAAAAAGTTCAAAAATCGTTTCCGAACTATATAACCGTACCCGAATATAACTTTAGTCTAAATCGTATAATTTATTTAGTACAACAGAAGGTTTTCTCAGATGACATAAACAATATTTCGAAAGGAAATCGTCCTTCAAATGTGTTAAAACGTTTAACTCCATTTCTCGATAAATCTAACAATTTACGTGTCGGTGGGCGGTTACATAATTCGCATATTTCGTTCGAATCTAAACATCAATTAATACTACCTAAAAGGCACCATTTAACTATGTTGATAATCGAAGACACGCATGTTACACATATGCATGCCGGCTCGCAAACTACTCAGTATATTTTACTACAAAAATATTGGATTTTATCTGCTCGAGATATTATTAGGCAACTTATACACCGTTGCATTCATTGTTTTCGTACTCGACCTACACGCACACAGCCGTCGATGGCTTGTTTACCTGGCGTCCGGACACAATCCGCGCGACCTTTTGTTAAAATAGCAGTAGACTTTTGCGGTCCTTTTTATGTTCGAGCAAATAAAGTGCGTAACGCAAAAATAGTGAAATCCTATGTTGCGGTTTTCGTTTGCATGAGCGTCAAAGCCATTCACTTGGAATTGGTCTCAGACCTTACAACCGAGGCTTTTCTGGCTGCGTTGCGATGCTTCACGGCCCGCAGAGGTTTGTGTACTGATATATATTCCGATAATGGAACGAACTTCGTTGGATGCAATAATTATCTCAAAGAATTATATGCCTTTTTACGAAGCGACTCGGTTCAAAGGGATTTGAATAATAAATTGCTTAATCAAAACATTACTTGGCACTTTCACCCCCCGACCGGTAGTCATTTCTCAGGTCTAGTCGAAGCGGGTGTTAAAAGTTTTAAATCACATTTATATCGTGTCATCGGTACTCGTACACAAACGTACGACGAAATGCATACTTTGTTGTGCCAAATCGAGGCGGTATTGAACTCGCGCCCTTTGTGCGTTTTAAGCGCGGATCCCATAGATCCCACACCATTGACTCCATCACATTTTTTGATTGGAGAATCTTTAACTGCGTTACCAGACGTATCGTTAGTAGATTCGAATCCAGACCGCCTGACTCGCTGGCGCTGGATTCAACAATGCATTCAACATTTTTGGAAAAGATGGAGCCGTGAATATTTGCATGAGATGCAACAAACTAGTAAATGGTTTCATGAACGCGGACCCCCAATTCGTGAAGGCATGATTGTTGTAGTTTGTGATGACAACCTTCCTCCGCTGCAGTGGAGGCTCGCTCGTGTTCATGCGTTGCACCCCGGCTCTGATAACATATCTCGCGTTGTTACAGTACGAATGGGCAACACGTTTGCTAAACGTCCTGTTGTCAAACTGTGTCCCCTTCCTATAAATTAAAATTTATTTTAATTGCATCAAATAAAATTGTAGTTTGTAAGTAGTATTTGTATTACAAAAATTAGTTAAGCTTAGTTTTATTTCGATTTCAAATCTTTCGTTAAAAGAAACTAGTTCTTTTAAGGTGAGCGGAATGTTCCGTACCGGAATATTTCATTTAGTTTGTTTGAATTTATAATCTACATCTATTTTTAAGATAACACAACTTGGAGGGTAAACCACAAACTTTGTTGATTTTTATTTTGCCTACTGTGGGTAGCCTGTTTCTTTGAAGCGACAGTCTCGCTCGTGAGGCCGCTCCAAACACTCGTCGCGCTCTCGAACATTGTCCGTTTGGAGCATCACACCATTATCTTCCCAAGTTATCCTGTCGTTCTTGACGAACCTTTCGTGGAACCTTTCGTGAGTGCAAAATAACAGTTGATCAGTTAAGTGACACAGCAGTGAACAACCGCCCCGAGCCCTCTGCCTTTACCAGCGACCGTCTTGTACGGATAAGAATAAGGACAGGAGCAAGCCTCGTCTCTAGAGAGACAAGCTGATGAGAGGTCAGGTAAGCCCCAGTAGGCCCTTATTTATCCATAACAGTGCTTGTGAGATAGTGTTATTTGCTAATGATACTTCACTACTTTTTAAAACTCCAAGGGGTAAAGAATCGTTTGACGATGTAAATGGTACTCTCTCGCGAGTACTTCATTGGTTCACCGTTAACAATTTATTGCTTAACGCGACCAAAACTAAATGCATTAAGTTTACAATGCCCAATGTCCGACAAGTTCCACCAAAGTTGTTGTTAAGGATGAACTTCAAATACTGCAACTTTTTTGGGAATTACTTTAGATGATAAGCTCCAGTGGGGTCCTCATATCATGACCTTATCAAAGAGACTAAGTTCCGCTGCATACGCTGTAAGAAAGATAAGGTTTCTGACTGATGTTGAAACGGCAAGACTAGTTTATTTTCACAGTATCATGTCATACCGCATCTTACTATGGGGCTCAGCTGCAGATATAGAGACAATTTTCGTATTGCAGAAACGAGCCGTGCGGGCTATTTATAAACTTAAATCAAATGAAACACTTAGAGAATTGTTTAAAGAAGTTAAAATACTTACAGTTTACTCGCAATACATTTACGAAAACCTAATTTACGTTCGAAAAAACTTACAATTATTTCCTAAAAATAGCGATTTGCATAACTTCAACAAAAAAATAGGCTTGCCGTTCCACATTTTAGGCTTCATAAGGTTGGTCACTCATTTATGGGTAGATGTGTATCATTTTTTAATAAATTACCTGAAAATTTAATTTCATTGCCTTTAGATAAATTTAAAACAGTTGTTAAAGATGTATTAATGTCGAAAGGATATTATAAAATTGATGATTATATAAATGACAAAGATATATGGAAATATTTAAATGCAAACAATTACAATTATTGTAAATCAATTTTGAAAAGAGGCAATGACAATAGTGACTGAGTTTCTTGCGCCGCTTCTTCTCAGCACTGGCCCAAATTGTCCCGAAGCGGTGGTAGGGTTAATTTATATGTTGGGACGTGTAAAAGTGCTAGTTCTTAGTCTACTTACAGAAATAAATGAATTTTATTGAATTTTGAATTTTGAACGAATTTTTTACGGTCTGTGTTTCCCTTTAATTAAAATTAAAGTGCACAATACTCAGAAGAACACACAAAATTGGATTAGCAAAGGCCTAAGAACAAGCTGTAAAACTAAACGGTGAGGTGTAAATATTATAATAATAAAACAATTACCAATAAAATAAAATATATGAATTACACTAAAGTATTGAAAAAATGCATTAATACCGCCAAAAAGAATTCATACATAAAATATATAAGTAAAAGTAAAAACAAATGTAAAGCGACATGGAATGTTATAAAAAGGGAAATGGGTTGTTCAAAATGTGACATTAATATTAGTGAAATAATTGTAAATAAAAAACAATTGACAAATCCTTTTGACATTGCCTCAGCTTTTAATGACCATTTTATTGAATTAACAAAAACAGGGAATTTAACGACCAATAGGACACAGAAAACGGCTGCTGTGGGAAAACTTGGGTCCCATACCATATTTCTTTTTCCGACATCAAAAGATGAAGTTAAAAAAGTAATTATGGGTTTGAAAAACACCAACTCAGAAGGCTTTGACGGAATCAGTACAAGAATAATAAAAATGTGTACTGAGGAACTAGTGCCTATATTGACATATTTAATTAACCTGTCTTTTTCATCCGGCACGTTTCCAGAAATATTAAAACAATCTGTCGTCAAACCATTGTATAAAAAAGGTGAAAAAAATGATGTCAACAATTATCGTCCAATTACTCTTATACCTATTCTATCGAAGGTGCTCGAAAAATGCATGCATCAGAGAATACTAAACTATTGCAACACATACAATATTATTAACAAAGACCAATTCGGATTCCAAAGAGAAAAGTCGACTACTTTAGCAATTTTTACTCTTGTGCAGACAATACTAACACAATTAAATAATGTCTGTTTAACAACAGGTCTATTTTTTGACTTATCCAAAGCTTTTGATTTTGTAGACCATGAGCTCTTATTAAAGAAACTTGAAGCAATGGGTATAAGGGGACCGACACTACAGTGGCTATTACCTGAGAAATCGGTGTCAGTGCGTCACGGTTAATAAAATAATAAATAGTGAGTTAGTAACATGTTCATCTGCTCTAAAAAATAACACATGTGGCATCCCGCAGGGAAGTGTGTTGGGTCCTCTAATGTTTATATTATACATAAATGACATAACCAAAGTGACTAATCATAAATGTATATTGTTTGCAGATGACATTTCAATAATAGTGACATCAGATAAAAAAAAATACAATTTCATAAATATTCATGAAATTGAAATTAATAAAACCGTTGACAATATTATTAAATGGCTAGAGGAAAATAATCTTAAATTAAATTTAAACAAATCCAATTTCGTACAATTTAATAAATCTAAACACGATAAATATAATTTTAAACTCAATATCGAAAAGATTAAAGAAATCAGTCACACGAAATTTTTAGGTGTAACGATAGACCAGGACCTAAACTGGAAATTACACATTGAGGCTTTATGCAAGCGTATTAACAGCTTTGTTTATGCTCTTTATAAAACAAGGAGCGTAACTAACTTGCAAACAGCCGTCACCACATACCACGCGTACGTAGCCTCCATCCTACGTTATGGGGTAATGATATGGGGTAATAGTACGGAGAGGCAAAGGGCATTTGTGGCGCAAAAAAAATGCATCAGAACCATGTGTGGGATTGCACCGGGCGAGTCCTGTAGAGAAGCTTTCTGGAACTTGGGCTTACTTCCGCTACCAGCGCTGTACGTTTTTGAAATGAGTTGTTTTGTCAAACGTCATAATGAGCTCTTTCAGAAAGCTAGAGATATTAACTCACGATCGAGAAGAAATCCGGATAGATTAGTGTTAAGCGTCATTCCGAAATCTGCTAAATTTAAAAAAAGTTGTTTAGCAATGGGTGTAAATATATATAATAAGATACCCAATGACATTAAAACCCTCGAAATGAATATATTTAAATCAAGATTATATAGATGGCTGATTGAACGAAAAGTGTATGACATTAAAGAGTTTTTTTTAGTTTGACATGAAAATATAATAATAAATGATTAGTTAAACTGTTTGTAATTTGCTTGCACTATGACTTTGTATTAATTTATGGACAATTCTATTATGTAATTGTTTAATGACATAATTTGTGACCTAAACTGTTATTGACATTTTTTTATTAATTTATTTTTATTCCTGTAAAACAATTTGCATGCTAATCATAAGCAAAACATGTTGCACTCATTTTATTGTACCACCTACAAATACCATGTTTTAATGCAAATAAAGATTTATTATTATTATTATTATTATGAATTTTTATGACCTCGTTCCGGATCTTATCCCTTAATGAGATCCCCAACATAGATCTTTCCATAGCACGCTGAGTGACGTGTAGTCGGTGAGCCAGCTTGACTGTCATGTTCCACGTTTCGGCTCTGTAGATTAAGACTGGTAAGACGCATGGGTTAAACAAAACCGGCTTTTTTTAGGCACTGCAGCAGGGTCGACGTGACGATATGACGGAACTGGTCATGGTAACTCGTAGAGCTACACCCTCCTCTCCGCGTCGCTCGCAAGCAACGCCTCTCTTCCATGCAGCGTCATGTTTTGCACATCATGCGGCGCGGGTGAATTTTTTATTGGTGTTATTTGAAAATTGTAATATCTTCTAAGATATTCATTGAAATTAAGTGATGTCAAAGACAATTTTGTTTACAATTAAATACTCTTAATCAACAATACATTTATTTGGATAAATATTAATATTATTACGTTGATACAACTCTTAACAAATAATGCATTAATTTCGGCCAAATTCGATTACCACAGAAACGGTTCTAGTGACTTGATCTTAAAAGAGACATATACTGTCGCAGACTTTTTTTAGATCATTTTAAGAGGAATAATTCTTTCATACAAATATTTTTGGTATCTTGAACCGTTTTCGCAGCGCTGCAGCGTACGCAACGGAAACCCTCAAGGATGAATAGTTTTCCCCGTTTTTTTCACATTTTCCATGATTTCTTCGCTCCTAATAGTTGCAGCGTGATGTTATATAGCCTATAGCCTTCCTCGATAAATGGTCTATTCAACACAAAAATAATTTTTCAATTCAAACCAGTAGTTCCTGAGATTAACGCGTTCAAACAAACAAACAAACTCTTTAGCTTTATAATATTAGTGAACAACACATTTATTTGGATAAAGATTAATATTATTACGTTGATACAACTCTTAACAAATAATGCATTAATTTCGGCCAAATTCGATTACCACAGAAACGGTTCTAGTGACTTGATCTTAAAAGAGACATATACTGTCGCAGACTTTTTTTAGATCATTTTAAGAGGAATAATTCTTTCATACAAATATTTTTGGTATCTTGAACCGTTTTCGCAGCGCTGCAGCGTACGCAACGGAAACCCTCAAGGATGAATAGTTTTCCCCGTTTTTTTCACATTTTCCATGATTTCTTCGCTCCTAATAGTTGCAGCGTGATGTTATATAGCCTATAGCCTTCCTCGATAAATGGTCTATTCAACACAAAAATAATTTTTCAATTCAAACCAGTAGTTCCTGAGATTAACGCGTTCAAACAAACAAACAAACTCTTTAGCTTTATAATATTAGTGAACAACACATTTATTTGGATAAAGATTAATATTATTACGTTGATACAACTCTTAACAAATAATGCATTAATTTCGGCCAAATTCGATTACCACAGAAACGGTTCTAGTGACTTGATCTTAAAAGAGACATATACTGTCGGAGACTTTTTTTAGATCATTTTAAGAGGAATAATTCTTTCATACAAATATTTTTGGTATCTTGAACCGTTTTCGCAGCGTACGCAACGGAAACCCTCAAGGATGAATAGTTTTCCCCGTTTTTTTCACATTTTCCATGATTTCTTCGCTCCTAATAGTTGCAGCGTGATGTTATATAGCCTATAGCCTTCCTCGATAAATGGTCTATTCAACACAAAAATAATTTTTCAATTCAAACCAGTAGTTCCTGAGATTAACGCGTTCAAACAAACAAACAAACTCTTTAGCTTTATAATATTAGTGAACAACACATTTATTTGGATAAAGATTAATATTATTACGTTGATACAACTCTTAACAAATAATGCATTAATTTCGGCCAAATTCGATTACCACAGAAGCGGTTCTAGTGACTTGATCTTAAAAGATAGACATATACTGTCGCAGACATTTTTTTAGATCATTTTAAGAGAAATAATTCTTTCATACAAATATTTTTGGTATCTTGAACCGTTTTCGCAGCGCACGCAACGGAAACCCTCAAGGATGAATAATTTTCTCCGTTTTTTTCACATTTTCGATGATTTCTTCGCTCCTAATAAACTCTTTTGCAAAAAAAACGGGCACTTTAAATTTTTTCCTCTACTTTAATGAAGAAGAACAAGAAATAGGTTTTATTAATTTGACGATGTATTGGCATGTTATTTGAAGCATCCTGGCATGATTCTTTACGTTCCAAATTTAAAATTTGAAATTAATAAAAGAAAAATAATGATTATTGTGGATTATTCTAAAATTGCTTTACTAATGGCGCGAATTGCTGAAACGATTTTTAACTGATTACGATATTTTAAAACTTTTTGGACATTTTCTGCAAATTAAACAATTTAATCTTTATTTTTACATTAAATACCACTTTTTGATATGAGTGATAAAGCGATAAGGGCCGGTAAAATTATAGCCCTACTTGAAGAAGGTTGTTCGCAAACTTACGTGTCTCAGCGGCTAAATGTGAGTCGTTCAACTGTCCAGAGGACTTGGCAACGGTATCAAGAGACCGGTTCGGTCAAAAGAAGACCCGGTTCGGGAAGAAAACGATGCACAGAACCAAGAGATGACCGCTTTTTGGTGAGTCAGGCGTTGCGGAATCGTAAGGCGTCAAGTGTGGACCTGAAGAAGAGCCTTGAAGAAGTAAGAGGAGTAGAAGTTAGCTTGTGGACGGTCAGGAGGAGGCTTTTGGCTGCCAATATCAGGAGTTACCGCCCAGCTCGGGGCCCTAAATTACTCCGTGAGCACCGTGTTGCTCGACTTCAGTTTGCTCGGAACTGTGCTTCATGGACTCTGGAGGACTGGAATAAAGTATTGTTTTCTGATGAAGCTAGAATCTCTTTGTGTGGAGAGGACCGACGCCGGCGAGTGCTGCGAAGACCACGGGAACGCTATGCGGAAGTGTGTTTCGAAGAAATCACTCCTTATGGCGGAGGCTCCGTTATGTTTTGGGCAGCAATTAATTCGACGGAGCGTACGGAGTTAGTTTTCATAGAAAATGGAACATTAAATGCACATCGGTACATAATGGAAGTCCTAATTCCATATGCACAACCCACATTGACTGCACTTGGGGAAGATTCCATTTTTATGGACGACAATGCTCGCTCGCACCGTTCTGGCGACGTGGAAGCGTACATGCAAGAAGTTGGGATCCGTCGTTTAGATTGGCCAGCTCGAAGTCCTGACCTCAATCCAATTGAGCATGTCTGGGATGTTCTAAAGAGACGTGTAAGATCAGTGCAACCTGCTCCACAAAACATCAGGGAGCTAAAAAGAGTCATTGCAGAAGAGTGGGAACGAATTCCTCAAAACGTTATTAAAAACATCGTGGAAAGCATGCCTAGAAGGATTCAAGCTGTGATTTTGGCAAGAGGAGGTCACATTCGGTATTAGGTTTTTACATTTGTAACTTTATTTAATTAAAAAAAGTAAAAAATAATCTTATCTTTATTGCCGACCACTTCTTATTGTTTGGGCGTGTACATCGGTTTTAAAGAATCCATCGTTTTTTTTTTCTTTTAGTTGCCCGAACTCACTTCACGCGCATTAATTTACACGATTATAAGTATACAGACTACGTCAAAGAAATAAATTTCATTTAATTAACTCAAATCGACCTTAGAACGTAAATTTCCTTAGGTGCCCGTTTTTTTTGCAAAAGAGTGTAGTTGCAGCGTGATGTTATATAGCCTATAGCCTTCCGCGATAAATGGTCTATTCAACACAAAAATATTTTTTCAATTCGAACCAGTAGTAGATTAGCGCGTTCAAACAAACAAACAAACAAACTCTTCCGCTTTATAATATTAGTGTAGATTCATCGAAAATTGAGCTTGATATGTGAATGGTTATAGTTCATGTTATCTCAGCCTTATAAATGGACCATTACCTTTTTTACATTTGCATGCATAAATAAATAAAGCGTTTCGCGAAAACTATTCCCAATTCCCAACGCGTTAGCGTTACCATAAGAATAGCAAGGAGTTATGAGGGACTCCGTCTCCGTGTGAGTTTTACCCACTAAAACCTCCGAGGTACTTATCCCTCAGTCCGCTTTTAGTATCGCGATCAAAGCTTGCTCGCAGCACCAAGCTCAGTAGTAGATAGACGTGATATCTATCCTATTTAAAATATTTGACCCCAAGGAGGAGAGAAAGAGAGAGAAAAAATATGTTCCAATTCCAAATAGCTTCTTGAACACAGGCATAAAACATCACTGCAAATAAACAAAGCAAAACAGACACATTTCTTTAAGCAAACGTCGCAAAGCAGAGGCGGCTCGCACTACTGCACAATAAACTTTGATTGGATACCCGGATCGTAGCTCACATCCTGTGTGTATTGAACGCGGAACTGTATGTAGCAGTTATGAACAGGGATTGTTGTGAGCGCAACCTTTGTCAAGCGCACCCAATGAAGCGCTGCCAAATCATTACTGAGGCCGCACCTTTTAGTTGCGCTATCTAAAAAAAAAAACTAAAAGGCGATATAAAGCAAAAGGGTCCTGGACCAAGTTACAGTTGCACATGACGCCGACGAAACGAACATAGGTTTCGCTTGCAAAATGTATGAAAATGGTACTTGCCTACGCTGAGCTCACGTGATAACGAAGGCTTTGTCTTAGGGCGTAAGTTTGTTGTGTTGCAAAATGTTTTTTTAGCCACAAACGTATCAGCTATATTAGTGAACCATGAGTGAGAATGAGGATCTTGGGACAAAAGGTACAAGTTGAATTTAAAGCGGGCTTCATAAAGTTGCAGCAGACATGTCGTCGCGACACTTCTGGTTTTCTATAGGTTTGTATGAATTGTTTCACTAACTTCGTCTCGCTTGATATATAGGTAATGTCGTACAAGCACATGGAAACTAGTAGTATCGTGACGGTATGTCGCCTGCTGCACTGAACTATGAAACTCGTGTTGGCAACACTGCGTGACGTCACAGACTTCGGACTTTTGCTCGAGCCATCGGACGGAACGCTTCAAAAAAGTGCAGCGTGCTTACTTTTGTGTTTAATTTAAATATGTGCTATTCTAAACGTATTCTCGCTCTTTGTATTTCAATTTCTTGTTGATTAAATAATTATTCGTGATTTACTACTACTGTCTGCTTTAAACTAACCCTCCGAGTTCAAAATAGTTAACACTTGCTTCTAACTTGTACCTTTAGGATCACGATAACTTCCATTTTTAGTTCAGACATCTACTTACCACCGCGCGCACAAGGTGGCACCCATCCAAATGCACAGATAAACAAACCCGGTTATCAATCCCGCTAACTTGTTTATTACCCGCTATGTCAGCCGCGTTGCATTTAAATTTTGCGCTTTGACACACTAATGCTAACGCCGCCATACAAATCACGCGTCGTAATCAAATTATTGGACAGTATTTGAGTGCTGATTTTGATGCGAAATGGAACAAAGGGCTGTGAAAGGCTTTCAGCGGATTGTTAAGTAAAAAATAGATTATTCGAATGATGTTTCAAGGTTAAACTAAAGATTGTGTTTTGAAGTAATCGTTAAAAAATGATGACACTAAAATACTCATGTAACAGGCAAATGTGTGAAAATGATGAGCACGAGCATTTGTCCTTGAGTCATCAAGTATTTCTATTGCTATTCTAGCCACCATAGCACAAGCTAACGCTTATTTTGGGGCTGGGTAATTAGTGAGTTCGTTGAAAAATAGAATTGAATGAGTAATAGAAATAAAAAACATAAAAAACAGCGCAATAAATTACCAGCTTACACTATTTTGTCGACACACAGATCAAATATTCAAGAATGAAAACTTGAGAACGCGTTAATCTCTTTTCGAAACTTAATAAGTGTTCAAGTTGGTTTAATTTATTATTTGGTTTCTCGAACACTTGGGTAAGTTTGCAAGCACCATGAGGATAAAGCATGGCTTGGCTTGGCAGCTTTTGAGTAGTGGCTGAGCATCAGTTCACTGTCTAAGCGGTTATGCAGTTGTGGTGACCCTGATGCAAATTGTTTAAGGATACTCTAGAAGAGAGAGAGTTTGCAAACAAAAGATTAGATGTAAGTTTCTGTAACATATCCGCTCTTTTAGTCCAGTAACGTGACATTGTGGCTAAAAAAATAAATAAATTATAAAATTGGAAGTTTATTTTAATAAGTATTCCATGAAGCGATGCCTATAATTGACATAAAAATACAATTTAAATGGTGATTCATCAACTGTAGGCAATATTCAAATAATATCTATACTATGTCACAGTACCTATTTTCATGGTACCAAAGCAACCCTTGCCATTATAAAATCACTGAGTGATGTGTTAACATGAGTGAGTTTCAAAATTCTAATATGCGCTACAGGATGAAAGATTCCTTTCGAAGTTTGTGAACTGACCCGACTATGAGACGATTATCATACAAAATGTTAAACTTCTGTGAAAATGTGAAATAAATATCACAATATTATCGAGCAAACGAAAAAAATATTACAATATCATTTAAAAAATCCTTTTAATTAAATTGAACACGCGAGTTGGATATTCAAAGTTATCGAAAACTTCTTGAAATGAGTCGCAACAACTGTGTCAAATAACAAAAAGCAGAACTTTGTTAGCTAACTTTGGATTTATTACTTTTTGGCTTCCAGACATTCTTGTGGGTTAAGTTAGTGTTGCAAGGTGTTTTTGAAAATTTATTGTATTGTGTAACTAGCAGTATCATCGTTTGGTATGTCCAGTACTAAGTATGTACCTTACCTAATTTAACATCCTAAGGCCCAAGCAGAAAAAACATCAACGTGACGCCCTATGTTCATTTTAATGTACAAAGCACGATTAGTATTTCCTGCCCAGAAAATTTTGTACATTGATCATGTGAACGCCCAATGTACATAATAAATTTTAGTGCCAAGTACAAGGTTTACTTGAATTGCTATCTTTCTTTACTGTGCTCTTTTCTGATTGATGGATATTTTGACTAATGCCAGCGGTCCATTCATCATATATTAATTGTCAGTAATTTGTTCTTGAAGGTAAAACTAACATAAGCGGACACATAAATTCAATCAAATATTTTTACATAAATCTATAGTAAAATTATATTGGATTTTGGTTTTATTGGGCATCTGTTTAGTCAATCTGTAGTAGATATATTCGGTCAGGATCGTAGGAAAGGTGAAAGCACTCGAATAACAAGTCTGGAGGAACAAGATATGGAATGAGGATGAAACAGATAAAGTCCAAGTGGTTCAAGTTCAGGAAACAGAATAGGCAGGGGAGAAAAGGGGTAGAGTATGGGGAACAAAAAAGAAGAAATAGAATCCAAGGTGTTCTGGTGAGTTTGCCTGTTACGGATTGATTATAAACTGCAGAAGATTCCTGTATCAAAAAAGTGGTTAGTATAGTACTGATAAAAATGTGCAAATAGAACCTTAAGGCTATTTACAAAGTCCTTACTTTCTTTCCGTTAACGCCCATTGTGCATTAATATGAACATAATATATCACATTAAAATTAACCCCGCGCTACTCCTTTTGATTATAGATCAACCAAAATAATACTAGGAAACAGCTTCGTTGCATTTATCTAGAAAAAATAAATGTTTGATTGCCTGGGCCTGAAGCACATAAATTATTTGGTACATTAGAATGTACACTGGGCGTTTAATTCTTCTCTCGCCATTTTTTGCTGGGCCGGAAGCCCATCTTACAATATGTACATTATAATGTACGCAGGGCCTTCTGAGGTTAATAAAGTATTCAATATTTAGGTTTCAAATCACATACTTTATTAAAGTATACTACGAGATGCTAAAAACAAAAATCAAAATCATTGGTTAAGGCATACATTTCGATAAACGATAAAAGCCTTTATAATTACGTATCAGGTATTTTATTTTATTTTATTCTATTCCAGCATCTACACCATGCAATCAAACATGAATCCATTAGTCCTGTCCGCTGTCTCAAATTATGATTGTGTCATGGTCACCCCAAAAGCTAGGGGTCGGCAGCGTCGGCGGAGACGTCAAATTTGCCGACAGAGTTCCGCGACATCTATTATGGACAGTTTAAAGTGTGCTTGCTGTTTGTTACCCGTTGTTCCGAACTTAGCTTAAGACAGTTCAAATAGATGCAGGAGGTCCAACTTCATCGGACGCCTAGATTTAGACTGTGTTGCTGCCTCTAAAACTTCAATTTCCAAAATCACTTTATAAGTGCACAAATAAATAAAAAAGTGTTTCCACCAATAGGTATATATATATATATATATATATATATCAGAAATGTATTTATTGTAGGAAGGTGAAGAAAATTTTATGGTTACCAACTTAAGAATAACAAAAAAAGGAGGTATAACTTTCGTAAATAACTGTTGTTGGAATACATAGATCGTTATATCGATCGTCATATCGATCGATAGATCATTTTCGCATAAAATTATTAATACTTCTGTATTGGTACCAATTGTAGGTAGCTCTATGATCTCTATAAACAAGCTACATACATCAATAGCAAACTTGAAACGAAGATTGATGCGATATCGAACTTGTTGGTCTATGGATGGATGTTGACTACGCAGAAGTCAGAAGTTAGTCCAATGTAAAATAGGAAAAATATTTATTGGATGTATTTTGTGGGGATTGGATTGTTGTTTGGATACTAAGGACAATTGTTATGTCACACAACAGATCTATTGTACATTATCAGCCCTATTTGAAAACATTTTTTTTTGTGTACAGACAGGGACCAGGTTACATGGAGCACAGAACGATAAAGAAAACTCAGTGCATAGATCTGTATATTGACAATGTTTTTACGCAAGAGATTACTTAATTACTTGTGCACTATAAAATCTCCTGCGAAGTTGGCTGACCTCTGTTGAGATTGGCCACCGTGGCCGAAATCGGCCAGTAGGACTATTACTGTTACTTAATAATGTATTAAATTACGAATTTCCTAATTAATAGCGTCCTCCGATTTTCCATTTATACTTTGAAATCCAAGTTTTCAGCAAAAATATCTTCGCTATCAAAATATTGTAGTTTAGACCATAACAAAACTCTAGCAAAGTCAGACAAATTTAAATCGCGAATGACTCAATAAAAACACAAACGACACGGTATTAAAGTAAATGTATTCACAAATCATGGAGCCGCAATCATACTCCGAGCCCGGCCTAAAAGTCGCGTGTTTTATAATTACTCTACTAGGTAGGTGGGGCCTGAAATAACTCTTTGCCGTGACATTACTGGAATAATACTCGTATTTATTAAACTTGTAGTTACTTAGTAGTATGAGGTTTACCTAAATTCTTCTTCAAATTATGGATGAAATGTACTTAACATCTTTTTACAAAAGACAATAGACTCATTTGCATTTCATAACAATTTCATATACTGTACACCCGACATGCAAATCAAGGTAAGTAAGCTCTGAGGAATCTTACACACTTGTAATAAGGACGACTCTTCAACAGAAATACGTTGATGACAAACACCTAAATATTTTTGATTATTGCCTGATGACCATAAACCTGTGCTAAACTACATGTAGAATAGTAGAATTGTTTGTATGTTGATATTGTTCCGATTTTTATTCTGACTTCGTAGATAGAATCTCGAACCGTAGGAAGGATCCATAAACCAACCATGTTCTTACTTTACCCATAAAATTCCTCATAAATAGATCAAGCCAGTCGAAAGAAATGATTTTCCTCCTTGAAGAATGACAAGTGGCGTTAAGTCCAGCTTTATTAAAAAAAAAATCGTTTATTAAGGGTTAAATAAACAAATGGCTACATAAATGCAAATGAATCTTACATATCCGGAAACCCCCAATGAATTCACAACTTCCCCCCTTAAAAAATGCCTAAATGCCTGTTAGCTTTAAGCCAACTTCAGACATTTTCGTGAGTAAAATCAAAAGTCCTCCACATGTACGTGTTAATTATCTCAATAGCCGTGCCCATGATGCGTGCTACATTCTCAAATCAAGACAGACGGGCTGTGACACAATTAAAAGCCTTCTGACAGGACAAGGAAGGGCTTGCCATAGAGTTTGAACTTTTAGACATTTTATCAGTAATTAAATCCATGACTCGGACACTTGAACTTGATCGATCAATTAAATATCTAAAGTAAGTGGCAATGGCTCTGTGAATCTTGTATTTAGTGTTGCGTAGCTTGTATCTAATAAATGTCTTTAAAAAAAGCACTGACAATGTGTGTGTGAACAATGTTAGTAGAATTTCAACCTCATTTCAACAAAAAGGCTTCATACGTTACGTATATGGAATATTCCCACGTTTTAACTCGAGTATAAATATATAATCATGGAATAAAGATATAAGCTATGTAATATACAGCAGTTGTCGATTCAGGTTTAAAATTTTATAATTTCAAAGAGGTACCTAAAAATTGGAATCAGAAATTGCTAAAATTGTAATTCGGTTAAATTAGGTAAGTAGGAGAATATTGACTAAGACGTCGTTCGGTAATGTTTCCCCAAAATTTTCTTAGGATATTTTTTTAGGATAATGCCAAAATTGTTGCCGTCTAGACTGACGCCAAGCTGAGCGGATCTGAATTTTAAGAATATAGGATTCGAACTGATTAGGACATTTCATCAGCATATTTATTACTTAAATTTCGTACGCGATGATAGAGGTTAGTGATGCCTTCATATTTAGAAGTAACTGCGTTTAGTAGTTTTTAAAATGTATATAGAATCACAAAATATGCAGCATGAGTATAAAACTCAAGCAGAATAAATCCAAAGTTGGCTGTATGTTAAATCAGCTAAGATTTTCCGTTATCATTCAAGATATTAAATCATTCATTTAAGATATTAAAGGTTTATAAGGCATTTGATGTGAACTAATGACCACTCTTAACACTTGATTGTCTATAGCAGAACCTTTACTAACGCAGTTTAAAATTGTGACAAAGTCCTAAACGTGATTTTTGTGGACGGCCACAAGTTTTGGGAGTTCATACAAGTTGTAACTGGGAGCAATGGAGTTAGCGTTTCATGTCCACATTTTGGACATAATTTTGTCCGTATAAACACATGTGCTAATGAGATGTTAACATCATTATTTTTTGTTTGGAAAGGAGGTTTGAATTTGATCCAAAACTAAGCCTGTCGAGGTTGAGCGTGAGTCGACGATGGATGGCGCGCTCAAACCTAACCAACCAATTTATTTCAGTAAGTATGCCCACAAGGAGCACTTTTACACGACCCGACATACAAATTAACCCTACTACCGCTTCGGGACAATTTGGGCTAGTGCTAAGAAGAAACTCAGCCAGTATTGTCATTGCCTCTTTTCTAATTTAATTTCGATAATTGTTTACCTAAAAACATTTCCATATACCTTTGTAATTTTATAATCATCAATTTTATAGTTAGGCTGTTTAGGGCGTATTGTACCTCGCTCTATTCGTGCAGCCTGTGGGCTTGATATACGGCGAAAAGATACAGCTCTCTCCGCGTCCAATTTAATGATGCGTTCGGGGCGGAGATGGGGTTGTCCCGATTCTGCAGTGCCTCGGGTATGTTTGCGGAAGCACGCGTTGACTGCTTTCATACTACTATGCGCAAAAGAGCTGCATCACTGGTACGCAGAGTCTGGGCCAGCTCCAACACCGTCCTGGCGATAATAGCCTCAAGACTAGACTCTTGTTATACATTGCTGTAAAAGGCATTGCACTGTCCCGATGCCAAAAAGAATATTGTAGTAGGTACGTATTATTTAAGTTTATTATGACATTTATATTTTTAATTCAATAAATAATATTTAATTTAATGTGCATTTTGGAATAATATGACATTTGTATCTAAATTAATACTTAAACTTTTGACATTTAATTTTATTCAATTAGTTTTTTAAGTGTAATATGAGTATATGGGTGTAATTTACCTGACAATAAAGATTTATTATTATTATTAATAGTACCCTTTCGACATTAATACATCTTTCACAACAGTTTTAAATTTGTCTAATGGCAATGAAATTAAATGTTCAGGTAGGTAATTTATTACAAAATGATACACATCTACCCATTAATGAGGGACCAACTTTATGAAGCCTGGACAAAACGTGGAACGGCAAGCCAATTTTTGTCTAATGTTGAAGATATGTAAATCACTATTTTTAGGAAATAGGTGTAATTTTTTTTCGGACGTATATTAAAATCTCATAAATGTATTGCGAGTAAACAGTAAGTATTATAACTTCTTTAAACAATTACTTAAGTGTCTCATCTGATAAATAGTCCGTACGGCTCGTTTCTGCAATATGAAAATTATTTCTACATGAGCTGAGTCTCAGAGTAAGATGACGTATGACATTGAAAATAAATTAAATAAAGTATGTAGTCTTGCTGTTTTAACATCAGTCAGAAACCTTAACTTTCGTACAGCGTTCTTATATAGAAGATGCCTGTGCCCTGTGCTCTCCATCTGATTTGATGTTTGAAAAGATTTCAATTCACTTTTAAGCAAATTGTACATAAGTTATTGATATTCTAGGTGTAAAATGTAGCAAGCTGAAGTGGCAGTGGGCTGGCCATGTCTGTCGCAGAACCGACGAGAGGTGGAGCAGGAAGGTTCTTGAATGGAGACCACGCTTAGGTAAAAGTAGTGTGGGACGCCCCCCGGCTAGATGGACAGACGACCTGAAAAAGGCAGCTGGTAGTGACTGGATGCAAAGGGCGGGAGATCGTGCGCTGTGGCGCTCCTTGGGGGAGGCCTATGTCCAGCAGTGGACTGTAACAGGCTGATATGATGATGATGATTCTAGGTGTAGGTAGAATTACGCTACTCCTGATTTACTAATACCTAGTTTGTACAAGTGGACAAAAAATCTAATGACCTTGCAACACAATACACGCTGTCTGTTAATGTTTCACAGTAAAGCATCTACCGTTTGTAGTCGCATAACGATGCAAAGTTTGCAGACACGCTACGCACTTTAATATTCTAATGGATTTTTCATGTATTTTGGCTTTGGTCGTAAAAAAGGTATACCGCTAAAAATTCCACTTCCTAAAAAGTTTAGTACACGTCCTAACAATATCTTTCAGTCTTGATACTTGGTTTATACTTAAAATATAAGAGTTTTTACTCCTTACCGATTTTCTTGCAATATTTTCCTAAATTTTTTGCGAATTTAGTTGTATCAAATTAAGTTACCTACTGTACTGATGACACTTGAAAATTATATATATTTTTTATTTAATAATCCACAACTTGACATCATACACAGTGTAGTTCAAAACAGTTGCCATAATTAAAAAAGGTGCATTCAACTTTTAAAAATTCGATTGTTTCCGAGAATTGCCCGACATAAGCTGTAACGCAAAAAAACGATTTCATTGTTTGTTGTTACCTTTACAGATCCTTTTTTCTAACAAATGCCGTTGTTATTCTATTTTGTTTACACTCGAACCTTCAAGTTGATCCTATTTCCTTCGAACTGTCGGTGCTAGTATTGGCATGTTATTGGACAAGTACCTCTACAGTGCTTGTTATTTCGCGATTTGTTGACACAACTCGAGAATTTCCAAGAAATATATGCTTTTATACTTCTATTTTGAATGGTCGATTACACTTCAGTTTGGATGTGGAATGAATATTGAGGTGCATCGCTTGTGTTTGGGTATTTCAAACCCGTCAATTAGTGTACATTAGTATGTGGTGTTGTTACCCAAATGTAAGTTTAATATGAGTTCTATATGAGCTACTTACACCAAACAGTAATAGCACAACGTTTATTGAGAAAAATATATTTTCACTGTCATGTTATCTACTAAAAATGTCATATGTAAAAGGCATAAAAACCTTGTCTGTGAACTGTAACTGTGACATTCTTTGTTCTATTTACATGTTTCATATTATTGCTAGGTGATATACAGTCCTGTCATTTATAGAACTATACCCAATATGTGCCACTGAATTTAAATCTTAATTTAAAAAAAAATCTAATACATAATTACATTGAATTGCGCTGTAACTAATCTTAAGATTTTGTTATGAGGCTTGTCTGCCTGAGTAAATATACTTGCCAATATAGTTGATGGAACCAGGCGTTACTTTGCAGAAATCCATGAATGGAGCAAGAAAAGCAACGCTTCGTGAGTTTTTTTAGTGTCAGTGATGTGTTTCAAGGCGCGTTTTCCGTTCCACGTTATGAGTTGAAGTCCTGCAACTTCCAACTCTAGTTCTCGAATTTGTTAACGTGGCCTATGTCTGCACTGGCGACGTTTAGCGGAAATTTATAGCATTATAATTTTCTTCTTCAGCAGTTTCCAATGTTTAATCAATTAGTAAGTAGTTCGATTACGGTAGCAATCCTTAGCTTAGCTTTTTTAGTTTTGATGTAGAAATTTAGAAAATGTCTAATTGGTGAAGGACATATCTTTGCTTACTTCTGCAGTAGGCCTGTACCTTCATATTGCAATCAAAACTGTAGGCTCAGCAAGCGACGTTTTGCGATTCAGATCACGCGCGACCGCTCACGCCCACACATGGACCGACCAGTCTGTGGTTTTGTTATAAATAGAATAGAATAGAATCGTTTATTTGCTCTTAAATACGGTACATGTCAGATCTTTAAAACTAACGCATACAGTTCTCACATATTCAGCTATACAGGGTGTCCCAGTACTCAACGTCAAGCCGAAAAGGGTTGATTTAAATGTTCAAATGCAAAAACTTTTTGTATGGGTCCAACATCGAAATCGCAACAAAAAAAACACTTCTTCATACAAACTTGGTCAGCTGACCGGGACTTTAGCAACCCTTTTCGGCTTGACGTTGAGTACTGGGACACCCTGTATATAAAAAAGCATGCAAATATAAATATAAAATTGTAAATATATTGTACTCACATCACATATAATAAGGTGCTAATTAATCAATAATATAGCTGTACCTACTACAGTAGGCCGCCATCAAATGTATCAAAATATTTTAGTAGAGTACAATGAATATGATACACTTCAATACCATAGCAAAGTTGAGAGTTACGTGATATTGCTGAGGAGATTCAGGTTTTTTTAAAGGAACATAATTTTTTGACGGTGACTGCACTTCAAGTTGTAAATGTATCAATGACGGGACTTCAAGGGTTCAATTACTGCGTTAGATTGCAATAAAAAAAATCTATGAGCCGTATAAGTCTAACTCAGACTAATGGTTTTCTTTGACATAACAAGCTGACCTCTGAATCTGCAACGGGCACCGACGACTATTTTGGTGTAATGGTTAAGAAGTTGATTATTAACAAAGAGGTCGCGAGTTCGATCCCCGTACTGTACAAACATTTGTGTGCATGAATAAGTCTCATTGTACTGGTCTGGGTGTTATATGTATTTATTTAAGTTTATTTGCAATACCTCTGTTGATTCTGATATCTGTAACACAAGTGCTTTAGCACGGAGTCAGATCCAATGTATGTGATATTGTTGTATATTTATTTATTTAAAAAAATCAGACAATATGATGGTTTATTGGTTATTGTATTGGTTATTTATCGTTACGGATTGTTTCGCGATTTATTCACATTTCAATATCAACTGTTCGCGTAAGCCAAAGAAACAAATATAGGAAAAGTTAAATGAAATATCTTTCAATCTACAACAATACTGTCCAATAACATCTCATAAAATCAGCAAAAATAGGTACTGAGCTCTTATCGAAACTGCGGGTCTACAAAGGTACCTACGGCGAATCGAATTATTTGCGGGGAGCCAAACGAAACGTCAAATATAGTGGCAACACTTGTGCTGGTAGCGTGGCTCACAGTGACAGGCGGCAGCGGTATGAGTTAGGGCTGATTCTTAAATACAAATACAAATATTTTTATTGCCAAAACGATTATTGCTATTATATATAAGGTACAGAAGATATTATACTATAGAATATATTACACAATGTAAATCACGTTATGCCGACAATAATATTATTTAGCAAAATAAATAGACGGATAAATAGTTATCAGTGGGGTGAGCACGAAAAACTAACGTAACGTATTCGTAGCGTTTACCTATCGTTTACTTAAGCTGAAAAAAAAAGGATTATTTTGCTTTATATTTCCATTAAACGGCGCCAACGCAGGAACTAAAATACATCCAACTGTAATCACCTGATAAAGATAGAGCTGAAAATCGCAGGACTTACAATACCTACAACTAGGGATGGGTAAGCACTGTAGTATTTACTCAGGCCAGAGTAAATACTCAGTAAAAATAATTTAAGCACGTGGTATTTACTTTTTAAGTGAGTATTTATGTTTTTCTTTATTTATTAATTATTTATATCATATTTCGCTATGTTCTTTTCAAGTTTAACTAGTATAAATTAAAATAAAAAATCTTTAAAATATACACTGAATGTAAAATTTTCTTTTAGTATCTTTGGACTTAGTTACGACGTTACGATAAATTACGCAGTTTGAATTGAATTATTAGCTCGAATTATGAATCAAAGTTATGTTTATTTGTATACTAGCCTTGTGCCTGCAACTTTGCCCGCGTAGCTTTCGATAAAATAAGGCCATGTTTGATCTATCTATCACCTATTGTACCTAATTTTACCTTAATTAATGTGGCTGAGGTGATCCATTCATCTAGATACCTTTGCTATGGGATACCTATTTTGTCGACTGACTAGGTACCTAATTTTGATATTTAAGCAAACGATTTTTACATCGTCGGTGTTATAAAAGGATATCGTGGGTATATACTTAATATTATAAATTAAACACGGGTTTTAACTATAAAATATTATAATATTTAAATGTAGGTATCATAATTAATAATAAAGTAAAGTTACCCAAAAAAAGATATCTTTTAATCTGATTCAGTCCCAGATTCTGTAAAATTTTGTTCAGATGTCAGTGTACTTGTAGAGGGCTCATTGATATTTAATGGATCTGATTCGGCGGTTACGTTTTCCTCTTCTTCTTGATTGTCATCTTGATCAATATATTTATTTATTAATTTCCAATTATACGATACAAATGTACTTTTAGCAGCTCGTTGTGTCGTGAGTCGATTTCGGACTTTGGAATGTATAAAACTTTGAACACTGAAGAACCGTTCAGTAGCTGCGGTTGTGCATGGAGCTGTAAGAATTCTTATAGCAACTACGCTTAATTCCGTCGAACCACACAAGCCTTTCCACCATGTGACTGCGCTAAATTTTTTTTCTTTAAGGCTCTCCCAAATAAATCTTTTGGCCCATAAGCCATGTTTAGCTCTATAGTTTGCCAACTCTGATAAAACCTCTAAATTCATTTGCTGAGACAGTTCGAATATAAATTCCATAGCATTTACACTTTCTGACTCGGTCAAATGATTCCCTTGTGAATATGGATTTAACAAACATGCTGCTAAATGTATTGGCTTTACAGCATTCTGCACTCTAGCTTCAAAAGACGACAACAAATTTTGTTTTTCTGCCTCTTCTAAAATGGTGTTCAAAGGTAGAGCCATATGCAATTTTATTCTAATGTCTCTGAATGCAGAATGTACACTTTGTATGCTGCTATCATCCCCTTCTAATTTGAAAATCCATGTACTGATTGGCTCTAAAACATCAAGAATTTGGCCAATCCACATCCAAAAGTCGTCACCGAGCAAAACTTGTTTAGTTTCCAAATCAAAGTCAGCATCTTCATGAACAACCAAAGTTTGTAGTGTAGATTTGCTATTTTGTATACTTTGAAATGACTTAAAGTAGCTGCCCCAGCGGGTTTTGCATGGAAGTTTTAATTCTTCATTACAGTTTTTATCGTGCATAATTTGTACAAAAAGTGCACGCAAAATTTGACTCAATCGTATTTTTTTAATAATCTTAATAACCATATTTGTAACAGTAATTATGCTTTGATTTTGCAAAAAGTCATTACATAACAGATTCAAAGTGTGGGCAACACAACCCAAAGGCACGACGTGAGGATACTGCATCTTTATTAGACGAAAAGCCTTTTGCATATTGGCAGCGTTATCACCGATCAAGACTAAAAATTTGTGACTGTTATAAGTATTCATTATATCTTTTATTTGTTCTGCGATATATTCTCCAGTGTGTCGATTTGTACTGGTATCCAAACTTTTAATAAAAATTGGATCCGGTGTAGAAAACAAAAAATTTATAATACCTTCATTGCGAAGATTGCTCCAGCCGTCACACTGTAAATGCAGACACGGTGATTGATTTATTTTGGATTGGACAATAATTTTCATTTTGTTGTAACTTTTATCTAATAATGTGGTAGACAGTGTTTTTCTTGTTGGTGGTCGGTAAGTAGGATGTAGAAGTTTAAATATTTTTTTCCACAACGGATCCTCTACCAAAGAAAATGGAGTTCCGGTTACCAAAATTGCATTAGTTAGTTGTTTATCTATTTCTTCTTTAGATACAACTTCGATAATTGTTTCATTCGAGGGACCTTCATCATTATTACTAGCTGTAGATACACGAGATAAAATTGTTTCTTATGTGTGTGTGTCTTATGAGTACAGTTAGGATTGAACGCACCATAAAACGTTTCTTTTCGAGTCTGTGTTTTTTTCTTTTTTGATTTATTATATTGAATTTGTATAATTTCATTTAACTTGCCAAATTACCAAAATCCAAATGGACGAAGCTGTTACGAAACTATTTAAAGAAAAATTACGTAAGTATAAACTGTTTTATTTCTTTTCTTGCATATTCGAGTTTAAAGATGTTCGCTTACTTATGTAATTTGTTTTATTTTAGAAAAAAAGCGGCCTGTTAACTTTTCACCGAATATTTTCGGCGACGAAACTCAATGCCCAGATGATTTACCAGCACCAGCACATAAAAAAATCAAAGAATCACCTACAAAAGAAGAAATAAAATCTAAATGTACTGAATGTTCATTATATGGAGATGACAAGAGAAACGAATTGTTTGGTCAATTGGTAGCTGAAGAATTTAAATACATTCTGCCATTTGCGCGCACAAGGTGTTATGAAGAAATTCTAAGATATTTAAGAGCTGCGAAGGGACAACATATTGATAACCTTCAACATGAACATACATTGTCTTAGTAATTATACTTAAAATTGTGAACCTGTTCAATTATGTCTTTTTAATAAGTATGCTTAATTATTCTGTAAAGTTCTGTATTCGTTTCAGTATCAGTTTCACTTAAAATATTTAATAAAGCGTTTTTACTGTGTCCGATGAGTAAATACTCATACAAAAAAGTAAATACTCAGTATTTACTTTTTTGAGTTTTTACTCAGACTCAGTTTTTACTGCCTTACCCATCCCTACCTACAACTCACAACTTCTGTGTCACGTTGAAACTGTGTCAAGTAAAATAATCCTTTTTTTTTTAATTTTTATCATTTGTCAAAACGATCTGCCTCCATAGATTTTGTATGAGAATTTTGTTCGGAAAGCACGTTAAGCCGTCGGCCCTGCACCTAATCTCTCTCCGGTCATGTCGGATTGCCGTCTCACCGAACTTTGAGAGTGATGGAACAGTGTAGTGTGTATTGCGCTCACTTGTGCACTATAATATATCCTGCGTAGTTGGCTGATCTCTGTTGAGATTGGCCGCCGTGGTTGAAATCGGCCAGGAGGACTATTATTACTTTTATATAAGCATCTTTATAAACCGCGTCGCGATCCCAGTTAGCTAATATTTCTATAGCCACAACCTTACCAAGTCGTATATTAGAAGGAAGTTTGTACGAATCACGAATTTCTTTTATTGTTGCGTGAAATATCGACAAGCGTGTAAAATACTTATCAGGCGTGATATTGGATTTTACGCGATTTCCGGTAAATGTACTTATGTATTTGGAAAAACATGCAGAGCGCAATCAATGTGTTTAATATCATTTTGAGTTGCAAAAGCTATTAGAAAATTATTTAAGTTACTAAATCTATACATATAATAAGACTGTAAAAGATCGATTTCTGTACATTGAAGATTTTTATGAAAAATTGTTACAGGGGGTCTTAATTACCGTAATAGAAGCCAAAACAACAATTTTTAAAATTTTTGGCTGTCTGTCTGTCTGTCTGTCTGTCTGTTTGTCCGGGCTAATCTCAGAATCTACTGGACCGATTTTGACGGGACTTTTTTTATTTGACTCAGTATCACCTGGAGAGTAAACTGGTATATAAATAATCACGTCGATGAACTTAGGGGGCAGGCAGGAAATTGAATCTCAGAATCTACTAAACCGATTTTAATGGGACTTTTTTTTATTTGACTCAACATTACTTGGAAGGTAAAGAAGGATAGAAATAATATTACATATTGATAAATTCTGCCCCCAAAGGGATAAAATAGGGGTTGCGAATTTGTATGAAGCCCGGTCGCAAAAAACTAACATCCACGCGGACGAAGTCGCGGGCGGCCGCTAGTATTAAATAAGAGTAATATCCAAGCACAAGGGAATACCTAGATATATTAATAAATATACAACAACATTACATACATTGATCTGACTCTGTGGTAAACTTAAGCACTTCTGTTACAGTTATCAGAATCAACAGTGGTAAATAAATACATATAAGACCCAGACCAGTGCAAACAGACGTGTTTATGCACACAAATGTTTGTATACTGCGGGAATCGAACCCGTGATCTCTTGGTTAATAGTCAACTTCTTGACCATTACACTAAAGTGGTCGTCGTAAGGGAAGAAGGGGAAGGTATTCGGTACAGGGAACTTACGTTCTTAACTAAATGAGATGCGAGTAGTTAGGTTGACGATTTATTTCCGACTGGTGGAACCTACGCAACTTACTACCTTACAACAATTAATATTAAGTAGCGGACCCAATGCATTTTTATATTTAAGAAGACTAGCGAACCCGGCAGACGCTGTCCTGCCCGCTGTTTTCGCAATTTATCAATATTTTCTCATCGTTTACACCTTCCACGGACTTTCACAAGTATTTCAAGGCTAAAATTATTAAAATTGGTTCAGCCGTTCTCGAGTTTTCACGAGACTAACAAACAGCAATTCATTTTTATATATAAGACATGTGTAAGTGACTACCTATATCACAATAACTAGCTGGGAATGAAGAAGTTGGCGGTGTAACACCTATTGAAATCACATAATTTATCACTATTAGTGAGAATAACAATTTTAAACGAAAATTTTTAAGGAAAATTTATTCAAATATCCTGATTTCTCGGAAAATACGTTAATCGTTTTAAACTGTAAGAAGAATTAGCTGAAAAGCTAAGGAGATACTTTAAAACAAATTATATTTACACTATTTTGATGGAAACAGAGTTTATAGGTCAGCGTGTTTCTATTTCAAATACACACTTATACTTCTTACAATCAGCTGATTGTAAGATAAATAAATATAAGATAAAATGAATATATAACAACATCACATACATTAATCTGAGTCCGTGGTAAGTAGCTTAAGCACTTGTGTTACAGATATCAGAATCAACAGTGGCATTACAAATAAATAAATACATATAATACCCAGACCAGTACAAACAGACATGTTCATGCACACAAATGTTTGTACAGGGCGGGGATCAAACCCGGTGGAACTTGGTTAATTGTCAACTTCTTGACCATTACACCAAAGTGGTCGTCATTGATGGATAATTACAAAAAATAGTTTTAAATATGGATTAGGAAACTAAATTAAAGGTTTCTATGACTTTTTGCACCGTTGGTCAACGAAATTATGTAATTGCAATTCACTTTAGCAAAGCGCTAAGCTACTTTTTCACTAACTTTTTATTCTTAATTACACTTCAAACCGCTAGTTGAGAACTTTCAACAGTGGCACAGTATCGGATAATCCAGTAGTATTATCCCGTAATGACTTTTTGCATTCAAATTATGCGCCGAATCGGTAAAATTCCACTATTTTATAGTGATTTGCGGCTATTGTGATTCTCAAGCTTAACCTTGTGACATAACTTAAAAAGTTAACTTTTTATTGACTTGATATTTAGCATTTTAGCAGCACACTTCTGATTTGTGGTCCTACTGCATACCTATTGTCACTAATACCGTCCGCAAATTGTACTGCGTTATTTATAACGTTTTTTTAACTGTCACCGTTTTAATTACCGTACGTGACGTAATCCTCGTTTTGGAAGCCTTGGACCAAATGGGGCTGGCACTCCCTGTTGCGTGCTCTGGGACCTGATGAGCACTGGTGTAAGTGATAAGCGAATATATGTATTATAAAAAACTAAAAAAACACGCTTTAATTGCTAACTAAAAAAGAGAAAATAATTTCTGAGTACACGGAATTTATATTACAGTAGAGTAAAAAGCGTGGGGTGCACTTTATGACGTTTTCATACTTTTATACGTGCCAATAATAGGATGATTTTCACATACTACTATACGAAGCACCCCACGCTTTTTACTCTACTGTAATATAAATTCCGTGTACTCAGAAATTATTTTCTCTTTTTTAGTTAGCAATAAAAGCGTGTTTTTTTAGTTTTTTAAACTATTATTTTTTTAGTTAAATCTCCAAATTATTGCATTGTCATTGGTACTTAATCACAGATTACTAAATAGTTACTACACTTAATGTGTTAGTTAATAGTGACATCTATTGGCAAAATACAGAGCTTCTAGTGCAAATCAATTGCATCAGTTAAAACTGCATAGCATTAGCAGCGACATCTAATGATTGCTATCGAAACAAACTAGCTAAGCGAACGCTACTAGATACTTTCGTAATATTTGTGAAAGAGATGGCGCCGTGCGGAAAATGTAAGAAGGCGATTTCAGCAATATTAAAATTAATTTTGAAGTGAAAACTTCTTTAGCGGCGTTGAGCACTTTTGTGGCATGGGTAGAAACTGTGAAACTCGCGTCAGGTCACGTGATGCTGATCGAAAAACCGTAAGACGGTTGTTAAGTTTTCACTTCTGCCGGCACTCCCGGAGTGCAACCCGTTTTAGTTTTTTATTTTTTTAGTTAATAAGGATAATCGAAAACTCTTATCAAATTATTGCATTGTCATCGGTCCTTGACCCCTGTGCAAATTTCCATGTTAATCAGACTCCTAGAAGTAGGTGAAAATGAAGTGCAAAGATTCCGTTACATACATAGTTACATACAGGTCAAGCTAATAAAAGCGTGTTAAAAACGGTTATGTTTAAGCGCACGCTTTGTTTAGCCTTGCTGATGACACTGATACTACGCGCGCAGTGGTGTACGAGCGGTGTCTTTTGTCACAGAAACAGTAGAAAAAAAACTTTATATTTCTCCGTTTTAGCAAGTGCAAAAGAGATAGATATACTACTGTCATGGCAAACAAAAATTGTAACGCAATGGTTCTGTGGCGACCTATTCCGTTCGCCATTACAAGCACATGCCTAACGGTCGGAAGCACGACAGCGAGCGCTGATACCGCTTCAATAGGCTAGATGGCGCTGTTAGCCTAGTACCGCACATGAACCGCGGCATACAAGATTTAGATCCAGAATAATATAGATAGAGACATCGAGATGATGTCTATCGGACCTTGGTCCCCGACCATAACCTGGTCGGTAGGAAGCGCTTCCCTTTAGCTTCCTAACTCTAAATCAATTGCGTCATAGTATGTGTTCTACAAATGGCATGTTTATGTTACTCCTATTATTAATAATAAAGTATTTTATGAAACAAAAAAAAATCTTCATAAAATACTTTATTATTAATAATAAGAGTAACATAAGCATGCCATTCTATAAATGGCATGTTTATGTTACTCTTATTATTAATAATAAAGTATTAAGTATTAGTAATAATAAAGTATACTTCATTATTAATAATAAGAGTAACATAAGCATGCCATTCTATAAATGGCATGTTTATGTTACTCTTATTATTAATAATAAAGTATTTTATGAAACAAAAAAAAATTGCGTCATAGTTCATATTTGATGACCTAAATATTTTAAGATGCTTTTAGTATACAAATACAGTTTCAGTATACCTACCTAACTATTTTGTGATGAATATAATGATGAAGTAATTATATTTTTAGTTTTAATTAAAAATGCAAATTTCTTCACAATGTTAATTTAAAACACACTTAAAGAAAAAACTTTCTGCCACCCGACGGCGATTGAAGAGCAATCGCCCGGCTTGAGAGAGGTGCGAGTTCGAGTCTCGCCCCTGGCAGTCCGTTTTTTTTTTTAATTGTGTTTTAATTTCACAAAAGCCATCTTGGAATTTTATCAAATGTCTTTAAATACTTACTTCAGTGTCTTGTAGTTATTTTGTTAGGTTGCCCGGTATAGTATGGTGTTGTTAGTATTTTTGTGTATGATCTCACGAGGAGATCTATAAACATTGATCATATCATCTATGTTTATAGATCTCCTCGATCGATCATATCATCATACTATCTAGAAACATACAAAATATTAAATTAGGTTTCTTGAATGCATTTTTCGTAGCAGTTTCTTGCACAAATTATTGTTGCGGGTTGACTCAAGGTAAATAGGTACTAGATAAGATTCATTGTATTGTTAATGCAGTTTCAGGGATATTTAACTAAAAAAACTATTTCTGGTTGACAATATTCTTAAATATGAATATTATTTTTAACTAATAAGTACTTATAGCTTAGGCTTAGTTATTTGAAATAGCGCCAAAACCTTCATTACTTCAGAGTCATACAAGTCCCTATAGACGGTACCTTTACGACAACAGAGACATTTAGAGTCACGCTTCGATAGTAATTAATTGGGGAAAAAATGGCTAAATTTCATTATCACTAGAACTTTCGCCACCAGCGGTCACCTAAAGGGTAAGTGTTTTTTTTTTCAAACTGTACACCACGAAAGTCTATTAATATTTTGACATTAAAAAAGTTGCACTGGTCGCGCGCTGTTGATCAAATAGATGTTCTAACGGTAGAGTTGTTTGCGTCCAATTTTTTTTCTAAATTTTTCTCTCAGTGCGACATTGTTGGAATGAAAAACTACAGCCTTTTCAAAATAGAGTGTAATTGAGCATAGTCTAGCTAAATATATAAGTTATCATAATGGAGGCATATATTTTTAATTGGTACTAGTGTACCAGGCGGACGGTGTCCTGCCTGGTTTTGGCTATTTTCCTTATTTTCTAATCGTTTCAACCTTTCCTGGACTTCCACGAATATTTAAAGACTAGAATTAGTGAAATCGGTTAAGCCTTTATCGAGTTTTAGCGAGACTAACGAACATCAATTAATTTTTATATATAAGAGAAGATTAGGTGTCATTGAGGCAAGGTTTTGTTTGTGATAAGATAATTTGTTTGTGATAAGGCTGAGAGACATCAATCAATTATTTTGGTATGGCAACAATTAAAAAAATATTTATAAACTTATTTAAAAAATGACTTATCAAGCAATTTGAAATATACCTCAGCGCACGGTAGATCATTCGAAAAGCCAGTGTATTCGTGATTGTAAAAATAACTCCCTTCATCTATATTATTCAATGACGCAACATTGAATATGCTATAAAAATAGTATCTAGTACTTTTAAGTAGAGTTTTGAAAGAGTGCTTCATTCTTGAAGACATTTAAATTCTTTGTCGCAACACTAAATCAAGCGTGACTTTTAATTTACTTTGTGAATGAAATAGCAGTGTTACTTCTTGTACAATAGCTTTATTATTAAGAAGTGAGTACTATTGTTTATATTAAATATATTGTTATATATATATATATATATGTATATATATTGTTTATATGAAAGAACATGCTTCTTAAGATTTAAATTATTATTACTAAATGTACTATGTTAGATTACGGCCAAATAACGAGTTCATTATTTTAACTCTACTAAAAATGGACTTGTCAAATAATGTATTTTCATTTTGTATCTTCACATAACTAATAATCTGCGTTTTATCGCGAAGCGCTAGTAGGGCCCATAAAATAAGGAGATAAGTTTTTATTATGTTAACGCTGACGTCCACAAATGATATTTTGCGTCAAATATTGAAATAATATTTTTTTTTATTTTTGTAAGAGTAAGGTATATTTGCTACACAATTTTTTGACGTTTTTCTACTGTCTTATAACGTATTTATTCTATAAACAATATATCTCAATACATATAATTCTCGTGTCACAATGTTCGTTCCCGTACTCCTCCGAAACGGCTTGACCGGCTGAGAATCGGCCGACATGTATTTTTCATACCCCTTAGTGATAAGGGTGGTCCACCCCGATAACAATTTACTGAGAAATAATTTATATGGTAACATCTATTTTTAAGGGTTGTCCCCTTGGTTGGCAATAATTAATACGGCAAAACAACGTTTGCCGGATCAGCTAGTATATATATATACAGGGTGTAAAAAAAACCTTAACGAAGCCGTCAACCACGCGTTCAGTACATCAAACCAAATCGTATGAAAAATAAATTTTGGCTGGGAAACAACTTTTATTTTTTCACATCAAAAAAAATAATTTAATTCTAACCCGCAATGTACAGCGCGCACGCGGAAAAGTCACCGCGGGGCGTGTTGCTTTACGCCGCCGCGACGCGGTTCGGTTCAAGTGTGCGCTGTTCATTGCGGAGTGTGCCATTTAGAGGCTTTTTATGAAAGAACTAGTGAAAATTTGTATCATGTTTTTTTGGAAAAAGACACAAGTCATTTCTGTAAAAATCATCAATTTTTTTTCATACTTTAACCATCAATATCTCAGTAACCGTTAACTTCCCAGGTATGGTGTAAAGGAAAAAAATGATCGTAACAATTGGTAGAATATGTGGTATTCGGCTTCGTTAAGGTTTTTTTACACCCTGTATATTTATCTAGTGTAAGAGCCTCAATGAATTGAACAAATGAAAATTCTCCATGAAAAAATCACAACTCCACACAAACACCAGTTTAGTTCAGTTTCAGTTAAGTATTGCAATATTTTTAAGTGCATCACTTCTACCATCTAAAATTCTAAAGCGTTGAATAAACGATGTCAGCTCACTAACGAAACGCACTCATTCGACAAACCAGAAATGTAAGTCGGTAAAATAAAATTATAACCCAGAATTTTCCCCTCAAAAATCAACTTTATCTACACGTGATAGAGTTAATTTTGGAGTCGATTTCATTTTAAAAGATGGGCTCTACGGAACAAAATTTGTTTGGTCCATATGACAATGACATGTTTTGTAGATTTTATCACAAATGATTTACAGTCATTAGCGAAGGAGTATTTTTAGAGATCCTCTTTAACATTAGCGAATATGAAAGCCATATGACCAAAATACATTACTTGTAGTTAAATAAGGGTTTAAGGGACTTTATTCCCATTAAGAATTACATTGTTAATTCAATGACTAAGAAAAAGTAATTAAACTTTAAAGTAACAATAATAGCTGTAGTACGAGCGCACTTATGATAAAAACTTTAAAAAAAAGTAGGTAGTTTTATATTTAGTAATAGTCGGTAATGTACAATGCGTTCGACAGAAACATCATCGCAAACAAAAAAAAAACACCAAATGAGAACTTTATTAACTTTAGTTCTTATCTGTTATTTTTAATCGATATTAGTAGATATCGATAGATATTAGTAGCTTAGCCAGCTTGATAATATCTGACAGTAAGATTGGTCACTCACCTTACAAACCACCACTCCACCAATCCGCACTGAGCCCGCCTGGCGGAGTATAGCACCACCTTATACTACATGAGGCTAGGCTTCTTCCCAGCAGTTGGACGTATAAAGGCTGATGAGAGAAATATAAACTTACCTACCTTACCCACAAAGTTGAATTATTTACCTAATTAAAGATTTGGAAATGATAAACAGAACTGATCTTGCGTTTTGAAGTGACAACGTCTTAAATTAGGTTGTGACTCATGAAAAAGTGTAACGCCCGCTCACGTCTGTTACGATGAGTCACCGAACGAGAGAGAGGCCCGCCGGACCGGCGGATGCCTTGCGTCTCTCTCCCACTCAAACATGATCGGTCCGCCGCGCGCGCAGCACTAGAGAATTAGGCGCGTTGAAAAGACGTTGTCACGTAAAATCTTCGCCCGTAAAACCGACTTTACAGGCAACCATTTTTTTTGCAACTGGGTGACTGCTCCACCACTCTAATACTCAGATATATTGGTACTTACTTAGACGACCGTTTGGTGCAGTGGTCTACATGTCGGACTTCTAAAACCAAGGGTCACGGGTTCGATCCCCGCACAGTACAAGCATATGTGTGCATGAACATGTGTGTTTGTACTGGTCTGGGTGTTTTCTTTATGTAATATGTATTTATTTACAAAAAAGTATTTAAGTATGTTTATCCGTTGTCTAGTGCCCATGACACAAGCCTCGTAGCTTGATTTGGGACTAGAGAACTGGTGTGATTGTTGTGAAATATTTATTATTATTATTACTATAATAAAAATAATGGTCAAAAACAAAAAAAATACATAACCATTGTTATGTTACTGTTTGTGTTCACTCGTAGAAACAAAAACAAAACCCTTGACCTCATAATATTACACAGACAAAGGGTTATTATTTATTTATTTTGTTTGGAATACAATAAAGTTAGAATCAACATACCTAATTGTTTTGTTTCGCGTATGTTTAATATCTGGTTACGTCGAACTATCGATTATGATAAGAAACACACGAGTAAACCTCAAAATATTCTTAATGCTTAAATAAACAGATGTTTTATAATACAGATAGCTGCGTAATTAAATTTAATGTTCAGTCAAGTGGAACTTCTGCTCATTAGATAACCTACCGAGTGGAAACCACGAGGTTCTTTTGCGATAAACGAAGAGTATATTAATATTGAAATTAGGTTCATGCTTCAAAGGGTTTAGAATTAAAGTTTAATCAACATCTGATCGGACAGTAACGCGGAAAATTAAAATAAAAGTTTCTCGGCGTGGCAGTATTTCAATCCGCAATAAAAAAAAACTCAAGATTTCATACATCATTCATATCAACCTGTTGCAGTTCACTGTTGGACATAGGCCTCCCCCAAGGACCGCCACAGCGCCCGATCTCCCGCCCTATGCATCCAGTCTCTACCAGCTGCCTTCTTCAGGTTGTCTGTCCATCTAGCCGGGGGGCGTCCCACACTACGTTTACCTAAGCGTGGTCTCCATTCGACAACCTTCCTGCTCCACCTCTCGTCAGTTCTGCGACAGACATGGCCAGCCCACTGCCACTTTAGCTTGCTACATTTTTGGACAACATCAGTTACCTTAGTCTTATGTCACTAAAATGGTTATTTTATGCTGATGAAAAATTTGGTTGTCTGTAAGTCGGTTTACTGACGATAGTTGAACGTGACAACATCTTTGTCACGTTGCCTCTTTGTCGCTCGTTCCGCGCTCTCGCTTGCACTTCAAACCTTGAATGGAACGCCTCAGAGCGAGGTAACGCCGCATGCGTCATGTTTTTTGGTGCGTGCAACCGGCTCCATCGATTTATAAGATGTTGTCACGTCAAAAATCCTTGCTCTGATGAACATTTATAAAACGTTTGTATTAAGAAAATACAGACATTGTTTCACTGGTGCCATCAAATTGACATTCATGCAACATTGATGCTATATAATATATATCTACTGAAAACATATTTCCTGCGCCACTTTTTTCAGACAGTAAAGTCATCAAGGCCATAATAAGTTGATCAAGCTTGTGAAAATACGTGACAGCTAAAACCATTTAAAAGATATGAAAGGTTAATATTTCACACTGAATTTACGGAACCACTTCACTAGTCACTCGATTTCAGCGTTTATCATTTTAAAACCCGTTTTGTCCCGTGAGCTTTTGTAGGCGTCAAATAATGGAGCGAACTTTGGGGGGAAATTTTGAATTTTTATTTTATCAACTGAGTTCTCAATTGTTGTGGAATTAAAGACTGTACAATATTTATAAATGCATTGAAAGAAAGAAATATATTTTTTTGCTTTTATTATGTTTTTTTTTTGTTACTTTGTATTTTGCTGGAAATATTCAAATTCTCATTGTTTGGTTTTATAACGCCTTACTCTTCATGTTTTTTTATTTTATTAATCATGTTTAAATGGATTCTGGTCATTTATCCGTGAAAATATTTTGATGTAGCTCAAAATATCCAAACATAATATTTATTTTAAACTTTAGCACCACACAAAAACTTTTACAGGCACGGCATACGTGTATGACGGTGCTTTTATCCGGACAGGACAAGACATAAAGTTTTGGAAACATAAATTCATACAAAATGGTGCACGGATGGAGCGGGAACATGAATTGGATTTTTTATTTTATGAAATAACGTTTCCAAAACTTCTCGGCACATCCCGTTCGGATAAAAACCCCGTTAAGTATGCCTTTAATGTCTGCGATGTCGAATGTCGCCTAAGATTAGTCTGCGTTGCATCTACAACTAGCCCCAAAATTAAATGCTTTAATACCAAGAAAAAAAAATTAGTAAAGTTTGACATAGGATTCGTCAATATAACGTACGATGAAGTAGTGCAGTGCAATGTAACTTAAACAAAATTAATCCATAAAAACCAAAATGCAACATTTACACGTAGCAGGAATTTCCCAGTTCGGCTGTACAAAATTTCATTTCACACACCGATGTTCAAAAGCAGAAGAAATAAAACCTTTTTCATTTTTCCGAGTGCGAAGTTAAACTAATTTTGAACTCAGTGCTTGAATTTAGTTACGTGTTTTCAACTAGGGTTGCATTCTACACTATTAAATTGCATTTTTGATTACACTCACTTATTAGGATCTTTTTTGGGTTTTAGTCATCTGATTTTGGCGCAACAGACTTAGAAAAGCTAAAGGAAAGCACTTTCTACCGACCAAGTGTTATGCTCGGAATCCAAGGTCAATAGACTAAAAATTGTTTACCGCGGTCCATGCGCAATAGTGGGCTAACAGCGCCATCTAGCCTATTGAGCCGTTCAGCGCTCGCTGTCAAGCATGCCGCTGCATGCGTATGCTTGTGATGGCGAACGGTACAAGTCCCCACACGGTGAAAGATTTAAGAAAGGTAAAATCGATAAATTAAATTTAAAAAATAATATTTAATTCATGCTATACCTACGTATTTCAAGCCCAGATGTCGTTACAAATCACTTTTTTCAAATTGCCAAATTGTGCTCTTACCTTGAAACAAAGAAACATGTTTTATTATAATACTCTTGTTCCCTTGGTTGTACAGGCGATAGCAGCAAATCTGCCTTACTAAATGCGGATAAGATGACAGAGATATTCCCTTGCAGTGCTGTCATACGTACAACGAAAGATGTTATCCTTTTGACGGTACTCGTATTCTTTGTTTTTAGTTATAGGCCTTCAAATTCGGACTAGATTTATAAAAAGCGGGCAATGCCACGAAAAATGGCAGCACGCTTAGGTATAGAGCGTTTAAGCCAGTTGCAGAAGCCATCTTGCGATGCCTCGCCTTCCAAGCGTCTGAAGATCTTCTACGAGAAACAATATCTGTCAAAACGATAACTTGTACAAGTGACAGCATATCACGCAACAATAGGCTAGATGACACCACCAATCGCTGACATACTCTTAACTTCATTCTTACATTCTTTTCCGAATCGGATTAATTTGAAACTTTGCATACGTATTAAGTACCGATGACAATGCAATAATTTGATAAGAGTTTTCCATTATCCTTACTAACTAAAAAAATAAAATAAAAAATAGTTGAAGAAACTAAAAAAAAACATGCTTTTAGTGCTAACTAAAAAAGATAAAATTATAATAATTTCTGAGTACACGGAATTTATATGTAAAAAGCGTGGTGTGCTGGGTTTAGTAGAATGTGAAAATCATCCTATTATTGATAACTATAAAAAGATAAGTATGAAAACGTCATAAAGTGCGCCCCACGCTTTTTACTAGAGCGCTTTTTCCGTGTAGGTGCTCAGAAATTATTTCTCCTTTTTAGTAAGCAATAAAAGCGTGTTTTTAAACTATTTTTTTCTAATACGGCCTACACGTTACGCCGTTTAACAAACTAGTAGGACTGTACCACATCAAAATATAACGTCAGACTAACATCAAGAAGAGAAAATAATAAGCCCTGAGATTATTGGTCCTTTGGCAAAATACTTACTTTATCTGTGAATATTTCGCCATCAATATAGGGTAGGGACTGTAATTGTTTTAATATTGGTCGGCAGGGGTAATCTATGGGTCATTTTATCTTCTGTATTTAAGGTAATGAAGATAACTTATTACGAATGACGTTTTTGTAGCAACATGTAAAGTTGTACCTGAGTTTTGAAATTCAATCCAGAATTCAAATAGGGAAATGATTGGAAATCCATATTTTTCCAGCCGCACAGTACAATTGACTAACTATTTTCAAATAGGTAGGTACCAAGTCTCAATTAAGAAACTAATGTCAAATTGGCGGATTAAGTTTCAAGCCACAAGTTTTTAATTCTATAACCACTCGAATTTATAAATAGTAGTAAATATAAAAACAATTTGTTTTGACTCCCCCTGGCGAAAATAAAAAGGGACACGCTTTTGGGGAAACCCTTTAAAAATGCACTCAATCTTATGATAAATAATATAAATAAATAAAGTTTTTCGTTTGATATTTAAGTCCTTACCAGTGCTTCCATGAAACGAATCCCATAGAAATAAACGAGAAAATATTTTATCATATTATTCAGCATAGCTAAGAAGGATAATGAAATAAGAAGGATTTTGACAATTTTGAAAATTTCAAAGTTACTATTCCTTATCTACAGGTTTGTACGGAACCCTCGGTGCGCGAGTCCAACTCGCACTTGACCGGTTTTTTGTTCATACAAACGCAACCTTCATGCGTTTGTATGAACAAAAAACCGGTCAAACGCGAAATTTTCAAAATTGTCAAAAATATTTTTTTTTAATATGATGAAACTGAAAATTTACGGTTTTCGTAATTTTTCTATATCTGTACTATAAGAGGTGACTTCGTACTAAATTTCAATATTCTAAGTTTACAGGAAGTACCCTATAGGTTTTGATTCCCGTGCGAGTTTCGAAAATTTGCGGAAATTTGCGGCCTAAATGGCTGTATCTTTCGATTGCGTTGGCTTAGAAGGTTGATTTTTCTACAGCTTCCAGGGACAGCAGACCCAAGCATCATATAGAAATTTCAGTTTGATACCTCTACGCGTTCCTGAGAAAAACGGTCTTGACAGACGGACGGACGGACGGACAACAAAGTGATATTATAAGGGTTCCGTTTTTTTCTTTTGAGGTACGGAACCCTAAAAAATATGTTCTTTTGAACAAGAGCTTTTGCTTTCATCTCATAAATGTCAATTAAATAATAGACAACATTTATTTTATTTTTGCCTTTCTTGAAGTCGTTTATTCTATAGCAGTAGCAGTTTATTCTCATTTATACTTATCACCCGACTACGGCAAAGCAAAAAGAAAGGTTATGATTTTGACCGGTATATATATATGTATGTTTTTTTTATTATCTACAGTTCGCTTCCACCATTTTTCCTTAGGTACAGCAAAGAATCTCGAGTCAGAAGCCGGAAAAGTCCTCTGAAGTTACGACAGGTATGGGAAGATACACGACTATGCCATGATAGATTGCTCAGGAATATATCGTCTAAGAAAAAGTTACTACTAGCAATGAATATGAAAAGATTTAAAATATTTTGCGACTAGTTTTCATCATGGTCTTGGCTTCTGAGGAAACTTTGACAAAAGTGGCCAGATAAAGCGTTAGCCAATATTGAAATGAGACACTTTTTACGGATTATTTCGCGATTGATTTACATTTTATTTTATTTTAGCTCGACCCCGCACTGCAAGACCTTAAGATACTGTTAGCTTACTTTGTGTGGATGGAAACGTAATTTAATATTTTTGAGTGATGGTAGTTTTTTTTTTACAAAACTATGTATTGACAACTAACTCCTTAGTCTACCTCTGACCACGGACGCTGAAAAGAGAGAAAGAAATTACAGGTAAAAATAAAATGTAAGTAAGTCGCGAAATAATCTGTAAAAAGTGTCTTATTTCAATGTCTACTGTTCGCATAAACTGAAGAAACAAATATGTTAGCCAATATTGTTGTCAATACCATTTAAAAACGTTATTTTCATATCCATTTAAAACGTTGTCGTCCAAAGCACTTAATGGAAATTTTATACTATGACGTCACTGTACTATGCCAACTGAGTGACTTTTAATCGAATTATGATAATAAAAAAATAATGAACCGCAGAAAAATTATAGTAAAAAACAAAAACATCATATAATTTATAATCTGACTCCGCAGTAAGTGGCTTAAGCACTTATGCCACAGAAATCAGAATCAACAAAAAAAAAAGAAAAAAGGTCAAAGAAACACTGTATTAAATACTCTCGCCTTCTTTCTGAAGTAGCGTATTCTCTATCTACTGAATTTATATTTTTTGAGTGGAAAAAGCCTTTTTTCCCTTTGTAAACATGAGTAAGATTCCCATAAATAGTGGTTAATATTCCATTCTGAGAAGCTCTAGCCGTAGACGCGGAGATCAAAAGGTAGATTAAGATAGTTTTAATTGCAATTTACTTAATTAAAACAAGAAACCTAAGAATTTTTATAAAGTTATTGACATTATTATTTGATGAACATTTTATCGTATGACATTTAAAAATGATAAATATTTAATTCAAATCTCTTGACGTAGATACTAGGATTATTACATATTGTTATTTTAAAATAATAATAATGATAATAAATAATAAGTAGTAGATACCTACTTAACTAATTACTTATATTTGCATGCCCTATAATAAGGTAAAACATGTGCACATCCTGCTACGAGTAGAAACAACTATGAAATTCCATGTTTTGAGCAAATCAATATATTTCATTTCATTTCACGATGAATTTAAGAGATCAAAGCAAAAGTAACTGTCTACAGTTCCTATATATACCTATATAAATTATCCATAAAAACTTAAGTGCATAGTTTTGAAAGCGACCTACTAGCACAGAATAGAAATAAACTAAAACGGAAGAGAACAAACGCTGAAATTATACTTGCATTCAGATACACGTCTCAACATACCTACTGTTCTATGGCTGAAAGCACTATCAGCTGCTTTCCAATAAGTTTTTAATTACCGACGAAAAAGAAGGGTATTATGAGATTGACCTGCATTCTGTTTGCATGTGTTTTTGGGTGCCTGTCTCTGCATTCGTAGCTCACGTCATGCTCGTGCATGCGTCATAAGGCCGATTGGCCTTTTACTTAGGCTTTCTTCCACTGCGTTGTGGGGTTGATCGGCCTAGTAAGAAATGGATAGAAATAATTGACTGTAACTACACGAAATCTTTAAATGTTTAATACATTCCTATTGTTCAGGCAGTATAAAACCCCTGAAGAATATTCAGCGGCAAACGCATGTCTCTGCGTTTGCGGCCGTTCCACCAATCACTAGAAACTAACGTCAGACATCATTGCGCCTTGAGCTTCGGAGTGTGTGACATCTTTTCTACCATTTTTGTCATCGTATTTTTAAACCACACAATAAATCTTTAAAACCATTTCGGAGCATCAATTCAAAGTCCTCATTAGAAGACCTGCGCGATCAAATGGTGACCCCGACGTGATACATCAAATAATCATCAGTGCAACCGGCGGACATAGTCAACGTTGCACTCGTCCATCAAGACAAGAAAACGGACTCATCCTTCAGGAACTCGCCAGTATCCAGCTGCAGCCATCATTCCGAGGGAAGTGCGTTTCCAATCCATTCAAAATATAATCCTTTCTACTACAATTTGCGTGAATATTGTTGCCGTTAATTTGCGGTAATAGTCACCCTCACATTTAAAAATATCATTCAATTTTCAAAATCATTAAAATATTTAGCTTATTCTATAGTTAAATACGTTCATGTGGTGTTTCTTTACTTATTTCTACATAAATACAAGCATTAAATCTTTCCATTTCTTATATTTACATCAATTTATTTTTGTGTTATACAGTGTCGTATTGTCAAAATAAGTGCAAGTCATCTTGGTAAATCGTATTAAAATATCATTTCAACCCCTTAAATATGAATTATTCATAAACCTTAATAGGATTTGCCGACTATTTCAGGTGGATTAACCGAAAAAGCTCATCGGAAACAATTAATCCCGGCCAAGTTAAAGACACTGTTTACGCATCATCTTTAGTGCATCGAGCGCCCGGCCGGCTGCAAAACCAGTTTGTTATCAGCGCTTGAGAGATTCACTGTAAAGTATTACTTATTTTTATTCGCATTCGTGACGGATTGTTATAATCGTTATTGTTAACTGTGATTCGTTGTTTGCTACAACAAAATGACTGAATTAAAAGACCTAGTCAAGCAGAGAGGTAATATTAGGTGCCGATTAACGTTATTCGAGAAGTATTTGCTACCTTTAGCGGATACTAAGGAAACAAGTGCCGTAAACCTAAATGAACTACGTTTACGCTGCAGCAAAATGCGTGACGTAGCATGTAATTTCGAAGAAATTCAGTCTCAAATCGAAATGCTGGCTGAGGATACTGAGAAGCAGATGGAGGAACGGGAAAAAACCGAGAATCTGTTCTTCAATTTGATAGCCCAAGGTCAGTCTTTAATTGAGTTTTTCGAAAATCAATATAAACAATTAGACTCTTCATCCAATACGACTGGTAAACGTCACAATGTTAAGCTGCCTCCGTTATCTATCCCGACATTTAATGGGGATCCAAATAAATGGCTTTCTTTTAGAGACACGTATTTGTCACTAATTCATCAAAATGAAAACATCGACGACATAAATAAATTCCATTATCTCAAGTCATATCTACAGGGCCCAGCTAGTTCAGTCATTAATTCAGTCACGGTGTCTTCGGATAATTACATAATTGCATGGAATTTACTTATCGAACGTTATGACAACAAACGACTCTTAATTAACGAACACCTTAAATGTTTGTTTACAATTGAATCTTTGCATAAGGAATCTCATAGTGGCATCCGTAATTTAATCGATACTTTATGTAAAAACTTGAATGCTTTGAATTCCTTAGGTGAACCGACAAATAGTTGGGATACTCTCATCATATATATGGCTTCAGCGAAGTTAGATAGTGTCACTGCGAGGAATTGGGAAGAGTATAGGAGTAGTATTGAATCTCCTACCTTAGATGATTTCTATTCATTTCTTCGTCAAAGAGCAACTATTTTAGAAACTATAGGTGCAAGTAAATCTTCTAATAACAAACACGAAAAGCGCCTTAGTCTTCCTAATCTAAAATCATTTCATAGCTCTTCTTTCGACTCACAATCATCGCCTACGAAACAGTGTCCAGTCTGTAAACAAGACCATAGAATGTATGAGTGTTCCATCTTCAAATCAATGCCGGTCCCTGAAAGAATTTCGAAACTTATTACACTGAAATTATGTCAAAACTGCCTTCGTGCTGGTCATCAAACCAGTCACTGTAGGTTGGGAGGATGTAGAATCTGTCATAGAAAACACAACACTCTTTTACATAAACAAAATTCTTTACAACAAACACAATCAAATCAAACAACAATAAATAAACATAATACAAACTTACCTGATCCAGTTGCTGACTCCGATCCGTCGAATACAGCATCCACTTTGGTGTCCATGTCTGCTGCTTGCTCAGGTCAAGCTCTCCTCTCTACAGCATTAGTCCAGGTGACCAATGATGGTAAGACTCACACTTTTAGAGCTTTGTTGGACTGCGGGAGCCAATCTTCCTTCATCAGTGATAAGGCACAAAGGAAAATAGGTTCACAACGAAAAAGTGATACTTACCATTCCGTCACTGGCATAGGCAACACGGTCTTAAACGTAACCGAACATTGTCAGTTGCATCTTCTTTCTACTCGTACATCATTCAATGCAATTGTCAAGTGTTTTATATTGCCTCACATCACTGACAAGCTACCTCAATCTACTCTGCGCATCCAAGATTTGAACATTCCTCATCACATTGAACTTGCAGATCCTGGGTTCTACCAGCCGTCCGAAATTGATCTTTTACTAGGAGCTGACATCTTTTGGGACATTTTAGGGCCAGGCAAGGTAACTCTCGGATCCAAGGGACCTGTCTTGCAAGAAACGCAATTGGGGTGGATAGTGGCCGGTCCCATGGCGGGAGGTCATTCCTATATAAACAATTCCAAAATTCAATGCAACTTTTCAAAGGAAATTGGTCAGCAATTAAGTAAGTTTTGGGAGCTAGAAGAAATACCATCAAATAGAAAATACGACTCCAATCATTTTTGTGAACAATTGTTTACTACTTCCACTCGTCGAGAGGAGGATGGTAGATTTTGTGTCCAAATTCCACTGAAGGACAAACCAGATCGTCTTGGTGATTCATACTCGTCAGCTGAAAAAAGATTATTCCAAATTGAAAGAAAATTAAAAAACAATACTCACCTTAAAGAACAATATCATGAATTCATTCACGAGTATGAGCGCCTGGGTCACATGACCGAAATTCCTCAGCCAAGGTTTGGGTGTTACCTTCCACACCATTGTGTGATTCGAGAAGCTAGCGAAACAACAAAACTTCGAGTCGTTTTTGACGCTTCTTCCAAAACCACTACCGGTATTTCGTTCAACGATATTCAGCATGTCGGACCGGTGGTGCAGGACGACTTGTTCTCGATTCTCCTTCGGTACAGACAGCATAGGTTTGTCGTGTCAGCAGACGTGGAAAAAATGTATCGCCAGATCATGGTTGATCCTAGCCAGCGTAATTTGCAGCTCATCTTATGGCGTGACGATCCAAATGAATCTGTCAAAATATTTCAGCTAAATACCGTTACATACGGCACGGCTTCAGCCCCATATCTGAGTACGAGGTGTTTGTTACAGCTTTCCAAAGATTGTGAAGTCAACAATCCACAGCTTGCCCAAGTGATAAGGGAAGATTTCTATGTCGACGACTTCCTCTCTGGAGCTGAAACAGAAACTGACTTACATAAACTCATTTCTTCCGTTACTTCTGTTCTTAATTCAGCATGCCTTCCATTACGAAAATGGCGAACAAATGCGCCACACATCTTGCAAAATGAACAAGGAATCGTTCAATCAAAAAGTTTAGACTTATCTTCACAATCAAGCATTCTAGGTCTAAGGTGGGATCCGTCAGAGGATGTCCTGAAATTTTCTGTAGAATTACAACAAAACCAACAACCCACTAAACGAACAATTTTGTCCAATTCAGCCAAGCTTTTTGACCCACTCGGTTTGCTAAGTCCATGCACGATCATACCCAAAATCATTTTACAAAAATTATGGCTCACTAAATTGGATTGGGATGATCTCGTGGACGGCGCACTGCAAAGGGAGTGGGAGAGTTTTGCAGCTAATTTAAATTATATTTCAAATGTGTCTGTACCCAGGTGTGTTTTGATTCACGATCCTGAAGAAATTCAAATGCATGCGTTTTCAGATGCCTCGCAATTGGCTTATGCTTCTGTAATCTACCTCAGATCCATCAATAGTTCTGGTAAGGTCTTGGTGCGTATACTCTGTGCAAAAACCAAGGTTGCTCCTGTAAAAACAATAACCATACCCAGACTTGAACTGTGTGGAGCATTGCTTTCGGCACGATTGGTTGCAAAGGTAATAACGGCGCTTCGCTGTAAGGTGGACTCGATTTTCTACTGGACCGATTCAACTGTGGTTCTCGGTTGGTTGGCCTCTCAGTCATGTGACTTAAAACCATTTGTTTCAAATCGCGTCAGCGAAATCCAAGATCTGAGTCAGTTTGGCGTCTGGAGGCATGTCCCAGGGGATCAAAACCCGGCAGACCAAGCGTCCCGGGGCGTAAATCCAAAATCTATTGAAGCCGCTCACTCATGGTGGGAAGGTCCAACTTTCTTGACAAATGATCCGGTTGATTGGCCAAATAACTCACAAGTACTGGATGTGCAGGAACTACCTGAAAGAAAACCACCTAAAACATTAACAAATAAAACAATTAAATCAAAAAGCTTAAACACTACATCTTTACATACTAATACACTACAATCTAATAATACAAAACAATCATCATCAGCTACAAACATTTGCAATTTTGTAGACTTTAAAAGATTTTCGAATTTTACTAGATTACACAGAGCTACAGCATACGCTCTGCGGTTTATTCGCAACATACGGAACAAGAACTCAAAATTAACAGGTCAATTAAGTGTCAATGAATTAAATACTGCTCTTAATATTTTAGTTAAACAACACCAATTCGAATGCTTTACAAATGAAATTAAAATCTTAAGAAATAAGCAAGGTTTGCCTACTAGTTCTCACATTTTATCTTTGAGTCCATTCCTCAACAACGAAGGGACACTGTGCGTAGGTGGTCGTTTACAAAACTCTAATGAAACTTTAGAAAAAAAACATCCCTTTCTATTAGACTCAAAACATTATTTCACCAAATTGTTATTTCAAAATTATCATCGCAAACTTCTTCATTGTGGTCCTCAATTATTGCTTAGTAATTTACGCAACCTTTTTTGGCCTTTAAGAGGTAGAATATTAGCAAGAGCTACAGTCAATAATTGCAAACCATGCAAACTTATGAAAGCTAAATCTTATAATCCCATAATGGGAAACTTACCTGCTAGCAGAGTTTTACCGAATCACCCATTTCATGTCAGTGGTGTCGATTTCGCCGGGCCGTTTTACATCACAGACCGCAAGGGTCGTGGCTGTAGGATAACAAAATGTTATTTGTGCCTATTTATTTGTTTCAGCACAAAGGCACTGCATCTAGAAGTCGCTAGCGACATGACTACTGACATTTTCATTTTGTGTTTGCGGCGCTTCATAGCTCGCAGAGGTAAACCTTTACAATTATATTGTGACAATGGCACAAATTTTGTCGGCGCAAACAACGAAATCACAAAGTTCTTAAAACTACACAACGAGGAGATTACTGGTTTTGCAGCCGACGAAGGCATACAATTTAAATTTTCACCTGCATATTCACCACATTTCGGGGGACTTTGGGAGGCCGGTGTCAAATCCGCGAAACATCACATGGTTCGTATATTAGGCGACAAACATTTGACATTCGAGGAATTAACAACCTTATTCACGCAAATTGAGGCAATCCTCAATTCCAGACCTCTGAGCCCACTCTCATCAGATCCCAACGACCTCAATCCTCTTACTCCGGCGCACTTCTTGATCGGCAAGCCTCTCACATCATTGCCAACAGAGAGCCTGCTGGACGACAACCTCACCAGACTGGACCGATACAGGCTTCTAGAACAGATGCGTCAGCACTTCTGGGAACGCTGGAGGAATGAGTACCTGTGTGAATTGCAGCAGAGGAATAAATGGCGAGTGCAACAAAAGGGTTTCCAAGAAGGCGACTTGGTGGCGATAAAGGAACCCAATCTGCCGCCTCTGAAATGGCGTATGGCACGCATACAAAAGCTGTATCCTGGACGCGATGGGACAGCCCGCGTTGCAGACGTCTACACATCAAAGGGCATCGTGCGGAGAGCAGTCCATAACCTCTGCTCTTTGGACACATCTCTATGATACCAGCACAGCAGTACCTCGAAACCCTGAAGCTTCCGAGGGGGGGGAAGATGTTCAGGCAGTATAAAACCCCTGAAGAATATTCAGCGGCAAACGCATGTCTCTGCGTTTGCGGCCGTTCCACCAATCACTAGAAACTAACGTCAGACATCATTGCGCCTTGAGCTTCGGAGTGTGTGACATCTTTTCTACCATTTTTGTCATCGTATTTTTAAACCACACAATAAATCTTTAAAACCATTTCGGAGCATCAATTCAAAGTCCTCATTAGAAGACCTGCGCGATCACCTATCAAAATTGATAATACACGAGTTGATTTTCTCAGTGTTAGCTTCGCCCCGGGTTCCTGCTATTTACTTAGGAGATACAGTGGAATCCGTTTATAATGACATCGAAGGGAATCGACAAACACGTCATAATAAGCGGACGTCATACAAAGCGTTTTGTGAAAAAAATCCATTTTTGCGTAAATATGTATGTATGTATTTTAATAGAAAAGTCTAGTATGTAATTAATGAAATCAAAATTGCACATTTATTACGTACACATGATACACATACAAGTGTATTTTTAATGAATAAAATCTGTAATCTACATATTATTGCACCTTTCTCCTCGATCGTAAATGCTTTACGACGTTGAAATGACATTCTTTTCACAGTATAGACACAAACGACAAACGAAAAATAATGCGTGACCTTCAAGCGTCAATTACTCACTGAGATTCAAAACAAAAACGAGCCATGTGCCGAACGTCGTCGGGAATCAACGTACATTACCGAAGGTGTAAACATGATACTTTGCAATGTAAAGTATCATATCGGTCATTATAACCGGACATAATTTATTAAAAATGGGTCATAATAAGCGACATGTCACTATAAGAGAAGTCATTATATCCGACTTTTTTGTAAAGAATTTTATATGAAAACAAAACTTCGTAGTGTAATTACGTCATAATAGGCGGTTGGTCAATGTAAGCGGAGTCATAATAAACGGATTCTACTGTATATGTAAAAATAAGTTTAAGGTCCTATAACCTGAAACCACATGCATCGGCTTTCTCAACTTATAAAACAGTGAACTTGTTAATAAAGCAATGGCTGATAGAATCCGTTTCAGTTTACCAGCTTCTTTCCTGTTTCATGTTGGAGTTTTTTTAATTTTAGCAATTTAGTTTTTATAGCTGAATATGCTCCTAAATGAGAAAAAGAGAAAACTATAAAGAGAGAACTGCGAAACTGGCATACGTACGGACGTTTAACAATAATTGGATTGCGGAGTTTGCGTGCAATCGGACGTAATGTCAGATGTAGTTGGCACGTAATTCGATAGTAATTATCTTGGCCCTTGGATTGACACGCTTGAGACTTACCTGGAAGATAGGTAAACGGAGAAATATTAGCCCTCTTCCATTTATGTAATCGTATATACTCGTAAGTATACAGGGTGGAGACTTCAATACGATAATCCATATTAATATTATAAACGCGAAAGTAACTCTGTCTGTCTGTTACTCAATCACGCCTAAACTACTGAAACAATTAAATGAAATTTGGCAAGGAGATAGTTTGAGATTTAAGAAAGGACATAAGTTTTGACCGCGGGAAAACCACGCATTCCCATGGGAAACCTTACTTTCCGGGTAATCTGATCGCTTTCACACAAAATTTGGATAAAATTGGTATTACGTGAAAACAAAGCATTCCCAAAAAACTAACTTACGCTAACGAAGTCGCGGGTAAAGGCTAGTTAAAATATACATGTCTCATGATAAGCCTAGTCTTCACATAAAAATCAATCAAATTAACCTGATAGTTTAGTCATAGGACAATATTTTTCCGCAAATGGTAAGTGGATTGTATTGATTGTGTCCTATTTGTGCTAAAAAAGTATCAAAGTGGCGTGTTGGAGGTCGCTGGAATTTTTATGTTATTTATTTTGTTTCATATAATTATTATTGTTACTTAAATATATTATTATATGTTGTTATTATTGTTAGTTAAGCATTTTTTAAATAGTAGAATGATTCTTATTTATATGAACTAGTATTGTCTATGTTTTTATTTATTGTACTATTGTGGTCTCCACCCTGTAAGGATAGGGGCAACTTTTTAGTTGTAGAAGATTACTAGCTAACCCGGCAAACGTTGTTTTACCATATAAATTATTTCTCAGTAAATTGTTATGTGGGTGGACCACCCTTATCACTAAGGGGTATGAAAAATACATGTCGGCCGATTCTTCCTCCCTACTCAATATGCTGATAAAATTTCATGAGCATCGGTCAAGCCGTTTCGGAAGAGTACGGGAACGAACATTGAGGCACTATACTTTTATTCATAAGGAGATTCTTCATTTTTTCTTTTTCAAAATTATTTATTTAAACCTAACACACAGGATACAAGCATATTATAACATTAAGATTTATTATACACTCACACTTTGATCTTTCTTAAACACTTTTTAGGCTGGAAGCGCCTCTAAAAGCTTACAACAATATATGAACAACAGTAACAGACACTTCATCTTATATATAAAAATGAATTGCTGTTCGTTAGTCTCGCTAAAACTCGACAACGACTGGACCGATTTGAATAATTTTAGTCGCAAAATAATCGTGGATGTCCAGGGAAGGTTTAAACGATGAAAATTTTAAAAAAAACGGGCAGGACAACGTCTGCGGGTCCGCTAGTCTTATATATAAAAATGAATTGCTGTTCGTTAGTCTCGCTAAAACTCGACAACGGTTGAACCGATTTCAATCATTTTGGTCTTGAGATATTCGTGGAACTCCAGGGAAGGTTTAAAAGATCAGTAATTTAAAAAAAAAGCAACGGGCAGGACAACGTCTGCCGGGTCCGCTAGTCTTATCTTCTTATATATAAAAATGAATTGCTGTTCGTTAGTCTCGCTAAAACTCGACAACGGCTGAACCGATTTCAATCATTTTGGTCTTGAGATATTCGTGGAAGTCCAGGGAAGGTTTAAAAGATCAGTAATTTAAAAAAAAGCAACGGGCAGGACAACGTCTGCCGGGTCCGCTAGTTACATATAATAACGAGATTATATTAGTCCTAACTACTGACAGATGATATATATATATGACAATGGGTACCTATTCTTAATTACCTAGTTAATTATTTATAACTTCTACTAATCATATTTTTAAGCACATTGAAATATGTTATTGGGTCAATTTTTATACTCTCAATAAATACGGATAAATTAAAGTAAATATAGACTTCGGAGATTGAGGTTGGGTTGCCTGCAGCGTCGAAGGTATTTAATATGCAGAGGAATTAAACCACGCCGAGATAATCCAACGCTCATATATTACCGTAAATACGGCACAATTTATACGTACTCATGCAAATACGTTTCCTCTGCACATAAAAAAAAAGAATTGATACGCACGCAGGAAAACAACGGCCCTATTCCATTTTTGCGATATTTATTGACAAATTTGAATAATAACAAATGGAGACCCTCATGATAAATTGAGGCACCGGACACCGGACAAAACGGACACGTCCGAGAAAAGCGTGGAAAGTCACAATGACCGATAAATATAATGGGAATTCGTGATACGCTTCAAATGGCCATAAATGCCGTTTGCACACACAATAGTCGCTTAAATCCTTTCAAATGAATCTTTGCCGGACCTCTATTGTGGCACATTAAGTACACAGACTAAAAAAACGACGTGTGAAAAGCCTGCAAAGTCGCAGTCCGCAAAATTTTCCTTTGCCCTTATATTTGGAGGGAGATTCTGCACTCGAATTCGAAGGCCTGACTCAGGTGCTTTCCTCAGTACGCTACAGGCTTGTGGGGAGGGCGCGCGCTCCCGCCCCGATTTTGGCGGCCGATTCCAATTCTGAACTAAAATTTGAATTTCAGAACACGTAATTATTTTCGTTCAACGCGTAAAAATAATAAAATACGGCCAGCATCTAATACCGTTTTTATTTTTTATTTTGAGTAAAAGCTCCTTGCTTTTAATAAAGTTAACACGTGCTTTGTGAATTCTCTAGTGGTTTTTGTGTACATAAATTGAATGAAAATGTTAGGATTCACCTTTTCATCTCTATTCCTGATGTTGTTTGGAGGTGAGTATTTTAATGCGGTTACCTTTAAGGGGTGTCTGCGTCATAAAATATTTTAATATTAATGTTTTTAAGCTTCGAAGGGAAATTGAATTTTCCCGGAGTTACCGTTTTAATAAATTCGTGTCGCGTTTTTATAAACACGTAAATGCCGGTCTTGAATAAAACGTAATTTTATTTATCATCGTTACCGTACAATATAAATTGGGCTTTTATTGAATGAATATTAAGATTTCCTTAATATCGGGTAATCCAAACGAAAAGCGAATTTTATATTTATTCGTCTATGCGTAGTAAGATAAATTAAGCAAGACGTATTTGAAATGTTCTGTGTAACATTTTGAAACTTTGTTAATATCGAGCAAGAAGGCGAGTATTTACTTTTAAAAGTACACATCTAATTTTGTTTTACGTATCTTACATAAGCTTAGATAAGAGTTTATAAAGTTATTTAAATTGAACAAACACGTCCATTTTCTTGAAGCCATTTTGTGTTCCAACTAAGTGAAGAGAAAAACAACATAATATTGTTTATTTGAAATAAACACCACCGCACAAAATATCTACATAGAAGCCGTAGCTACTTTCTCATATATCAAACCGATGTAAAAACTAATTACTCAAGCAAAAGTAACAACAATTGACTGGATAGAAAAAAAAAACATTTTTAACCTTTCACTTTTTCAAAGACAACGAAGAGGTATTGAGAAAGAAGATAGAATTGGAAAGTCGAGACGGAAAAATCTCGAGGACTTTTGTTTTAACGCCATTGAATGGTTATTAGAGGAAATTAAACTTTGAGACAGCTTATTAATTAGAAATTGCGAATTCGTTTCAATTTTTAATTGCTTTTAAACACTTGACGAGGAAAAACGTTCTCGTCTCAACGATAACTTCTGATTTGAAGAATAGGGAAAAAGAGCTCTACATCTGATTGAGAGCCTCTTTTGTTTTTGGAGTAGATTTTAAAAATTAATAACAGTGGGCAGACTAACTCTCGAGTAAAGAAAAATTATCGAATGATCCAGAAAAATACAGTTGGTTAGCTTCAACGGCTGGACGCATTAAACCAGCCATAGCTAAGAATAAATAAATAAATAAGTAAATATACAACAACATCACATACTTTGATCTGACTCCGTGGTAAGTAACTTATGCACTAGTGTGACAGATATGAGAATCAACAGTAGTATTACAAAAAACTTAAATAAATACATATAACACCAAGACCAGTACAAACAGACATGTTCATGCACACAAATGTTTGTACAGTGCGGGGATCGAACCCGCGACCTCTTGGTTAATAGTCAACTTCTTGACCATTACACCAAAGTGGTCGTCTATGAACCTCCGTGATTAAATTACTTTTCGATAAAAAAATCGGTCCATCCGTTCGGAAGCTACGATTAACACAGGCAGACACACACAAAAACACATATCCACACACAAACAGACATAGGGGTCAAACTTGACGGGTGTTGTTAACGGGTGTTATAAGTTCGATCCCTATGTCTTGTTTTATTTTTTCGACTGCCTCGTTGGTGTAGTGGCAAAGTTTCTGCCTTACACCCGAGAGGTCCTGGGTTCGAATCCCAGGTCGAGCCAAATTTGTTTCTGAGATATTCTGTCATGAATTTCTCAAAAACAGCTCGGAGTCGGGATGTTGGCGGTGCTACATCCCCGTGCCTCGGAAAGCACGTTAATCCGTTGATTCTGCGCCTGATCTCTCTCCGGTCATGTCGGATTGCCGTCTCACCGAACTTTGAGAGTGATGGAACAGTGAGTGCACCTGTGTATTGCGCTCTCACTTGTGCACTCTAATATCTCGTGCGTAGTTGGCTAATCTCGGTTGAGATTGGCCGCCGTGGTCGAAATCGGCCAGGAGAACTATTAGAGGTATAATACCTCTAATAGTTCTCCTGGCCGATCTAGTTTTTCGTCGGATTAAAAAGGATTGATCCTACGTAAGCAAGTCTGTAGTGGAACGGGTTATGACGTGTTGGTCGTTCTTCATCTTGTGTTTGGTCATGAGATTGGACTGAAAAATGGATTTATCCATTTTTGAAGACATTGCAGATTGAATTATAACTTTAAATAATTTTTAATAATATAAAAATAAGGTGCTTGTGGCGTGTTTGGTGCAGCAAAGTTGAGCAACTAAAAGCGCGGTCGTGTTTGGGATGAGTGACCATTCCGACCATGTAAGTGACGTCTATTTCACAAGAATCTTCGTGCTGTGCTTGTTAAGGTGTTGGTCCTGGTTAATTTCGATAGATATTAGTCGTTAAGTCTGGTCAGAGGCCCTCAGGCGGCTTAGTACGAGTAACATCTGACAGTGATGTTCACCAATCCGCACTGAGCCCCCGTGTCGGAGTATGGCTCGTACCACCTCATAGTTGAGGTAAGGCCTGTGCCCAGACAGAGACATATATAGAGGCTGATGAAATGAGAGAGAGAGAGAGTTATTGATGATACTATTTATTTAACTATAGTAAATTCAGTAGTTCGTGACGTTTACCAATTTTTAGCAGTGGTCGTCCTCTTGACTGATGATGTAAATAGAATTCCTACTAATCTCATACATAAGTTAATCCAGAATCTGAACCGTTTCACAAAACAATTATAAGTTTGGAGTTTCCAAACAAATTACCACAAAATCTACCCAGCTGTTTTGGGCAAGGCAGAAAACTGTCTTCGGATTGAATTAAGTGAATTCTTTAATAAAGGTGGAGAAAGACACAGTCTACTTTTTAGCATTATACGTGGTATATTTGGGTTGAAAAAAAAATTGACATGTTACTGTCGTGTATTGTGTCTTATTGTTATTACTACCTACCTTATGTACATTACCTTACCCTAAAACGTTGTAGTCTAAACGATAACTCCTGATTTGACGAATAGGAAAAAAGCGCTTTACGTCGACGATTGAGAACCTCTTTTGTTTTTGGATGATTATAAATATTATTAACAGTGGACAAAAGACATTATCCAATGTCATAACTAACTGTCCAGTTAAAACTTCTATAATGATCCCGAAAAACAGCTCGCTAGCTTCAACGGCCAGACGGATTTAATCAGCCATAGCTTAGAACCTTACCCTTACCTCATCATTTATTAATTTGTCGTCTATTGATACCGATAACTATCTTTAAAATAATAGTTTAAAAAACTAAAAAAACACGCTTTTATTGCTAACTAAAAAAGAGAAAATAATTTCTGAGTACACGGAATTTGTATTACAGTAGAGTAAAAAGCGTGGGGTGCACTTTATGACGTTTTCATACTTTTCTTATAAACGTGCCAATAATAGGATGATTTTCACACACTGCTATACCAAGCACCCCACGCTTTTAACTCTACGGTAATATAAATTCAGTGTACCCAGAAATTATTTTCTCTTTTTTAGTTAACAATAAAAGCGTGTTTTTTTTAGTTTTTTAAACTACTATCTATTTTAATTTTTTTAGTTAAAACTTATCAAACTATTGCATTGTCATCGGTACTTAATACGTATACAAAGTTTCAAATTAATCCGATTTCTGGAAGTTGGTGAAAATTGAGCTCAAAAATTCCGTTACATTCATACATACACCCCGATCTAATAAAAGCGTGTTAAAAACAGGAAATCGATTGAACAATCTTGCGAAATGTTAGTCCCTTACCAGGGGCGCAAGACAAAGTCAAAATTGCATAGTTTGCTGCCAAAACGAAGTTGTCAAGGAAACTTAGTCAAATGACATTACCATACATTTTGCAAACGAAGCGTTTCGCCCCGTCAGCGGCGTATGCAATTGTAACTTTGCCTACAGGCCCAGGACACGATAGCTTTGCTAAATTATAAATTTTAAAGGTGGTCAAAACAAATTACACTTTTAAAAATGGTGTAAAGCTAAAATAATATGGAACTTTAATCACGTTTTCTCTTATGAAACATAAGTCGTGGAAAATACTTGATGTTTGTGAAAATATTCCATCATTACCTCAACGCCATGCAGATATTTTGTGAGTTTTCCTTTGATACTGTATTTGTGATGCTTCATTAGATTTAACTACGTATAAACAGACGTTGGTACTTCGCATCATTTAAAGCCAAGCAAAATGTCGTAGAAGCCCTCTTAAAGTGAATCCACATGTTTTTTTAGGTTCACCAACAGTTGATACACTGAAATTACAATTTAATACAAACAACGATCTATGGCTAAGTGTACAATTATAAAAAGGTAAACACAGCATGCATTCAAAAACATAAAGAATAGAAATAGTATAAAATCTAGGTAATAAATAAATATGTTTTAAGTGTAAGCTATCTAGATGATACATACTTAAAGTCTTATTCAAATGAATACTAGAACAGAACATATTTGTAAATTATTTGTAGTTTAATATATACTTTACGCCACCTAGATTTTGGCGTAACTTGTTTATAAACAACTTACTTCAGAGTAACACTGACTTTACTGGTTAAGTATCTTGGAAAATTACTTTATCCATCTAAACTTATATTGTATGTAACACTTAGTTGGCAAATAAATGAATATGAATATGAATAACTTGTATCGCTATCAAAAATAAACATAGTGTATACTTATCGCTTCTCATCTTCAAAGCTATTTAGTAATCTGTGGTTACCGTAGTTGATGTCACAATAACCACATCTTTTGTACAACTGTTTACCTAGTGTTATCTTATTGTGATATTGTTTGATGACCCACATAAGTAAAATAAATAAAAAAATACTGATCTGGTTTCTGAATTTACAGAGGGATGTACCAAATAGTTTAATTAATTTACTACGTTTATTATAAAGTCTACAAAGTGGACTGTTAGAGCTTAATATGGTTTTTCCAAAAGGAGGCTACAGAATTTTTAAATTCGAAAAGATATGAACACTTAAAAAAAATTTTTTTTCGGCTCCGGGAGGTAATTATTTCGAATTTAAAAAAAGCGTGGTGAACGCAAACAATACTTAATAAATAAGGATAAAGAATATCAAAATACTCAAATATCTGACCTAGACTCTATTTCAGACAATCGGAGGAGTAAGCTATAGTAGTTTATTACCAATGGCTTTCGGGATGTCTATTTGAGCGAGTTTCAACGTCAGAGAGCTTAAGTTTACGGCTTGTGCTATCAAACTAAATATAATATTAACGATACGAGCATACCTCTATAAAATATTGCAGCATAATGTTTAGAGACAGAGAATTTTGAGAGAATATTTAGAGACAAAGTTAGCGATCTTTAGTAAAATCTTCTCTTACTTTGTTTAGTGGCTAGTATACTGCAGGTTTTTAGCTGACTTCATAAAAAGGAGGTAGTTTTTAACTAGAAGGTATTTTTTAAAGCTTGAGTATGTATTGTGTTCGAGGCTTACCTCTCTCAAAGTTAGTAGAACAGTAGAGGTGAGAAATCTTTTCCGTGCGTCGGATTTTTAAAGTTGATTGCAGGCTCTTTTATAGGGATCTGTATATATTATTTCAATAAATTACCGGAAAGTATTATAGACTTACCTATTCATAAATTTTAATGAGTTTTAAAAATACCTTAATGACTAAAGGTTATTATGATGTAAATGATTTGATATTTGAATGATAAAAATGTTTGGACTAGCTTACAACAGCACAATTCATGATTTATCCAATATCAGCATTCTTTTAAAAGAGGCAATGGCAACGGTGACTGAGATTCTTGCGCAGCTTCTTCTCGGCACCAGCCCACAAATTGTCCCAAAGCTGTGGTAAGGTTTTATGGGACGTGTAAAAGTGCCCCCTGTGGCCTACTTACAGAAATAAATGACTTTTATGACTTTTCTTTATGTCAAAAATGTCAAATTATGTTTCTTGTTACCAATGAAATGAACTGACACATGTTTCAGCATTAAGTCACCCTCAATTAACAATTTTGATGGTGCTTTACAAAAAATGTGTCGCGACATTTTTAAATTCCATATCCCCGGAGAGCCTCCATTATATCATTCAAGCGGCTAAAATCCTCTTACAGTAATTAAATTTTAATTTCCTACTGCTCGTTTCGGATTTGCTTTGATTAAACTGTTGCCATGACATGAGATGAGTTGCCATGAGATGTATGTGCTATAATTGGCATGATGACAGCTATCTTAAATATTTTCAAGACCATGGCGTTTAAAAAACATAGCCCCTATGAAGTAATTATAACCAGTTTATTTCCAAAAAGCTGTCGAAACCAATTTTTAAACACACAAAACTCAATAAATATTCGGTCAATTGACTCCGATTTCTAGTGACGTCACGTTCATGATTCCCATACAAAATCTATGGAGGCAGACCGTTTTGACAGATAATAAAAAGTATGTCAACGATTGGTGGTGTCGTCTAGCCAATTGATATAAGTACATTATTAATAATTAGTTTTCTTTAAAAACGTTGATTAGCGCAATCATTTTGTGATTATTTAATGAATGGTAGAGTCTAGAGAAATAAACAGACATGTTTCGGCCCAAAATGTAATAATTATGATGTCCAAAAGGACATTTTGTGCCTGAGATTGAATAAAAATTTTTTTATTACATTACAGTACATAGTAATTAATGTCATAAATGCCTTCTGGACAGTAAGATTTTTGTATAGGTTTACCTACATAAAATAAATATCTAAGATCTTTCACAAAGAGAACTCAAAGAAAGAATGTGCTTTTGCCGTAATATCTTTTACATAATGTATCACAACATACAAACGCAGTCTTATAGTTAGCTTGAGCTTCTTATCTAAGCAGAGACATTATTGTTGTACCAAATGCTCAATATGATACAAGTTTGCAATTTTTCATGAAATAAGAAACTTAAGAGTCTCATGCTCTACCGACTGAGCTAGCCGGGGCCTTATAAAGAAGCTCAAGATAGCACAACGAGCGATGGAGAGGGCTATTCTCGGTATTTCTCTACGAGATCGAATCAGAAATGAGGAGATACGTAGAAGAACTAAGGTAACCGACATAGCCTTGAGAATCAGTAAGCTCAAGTGGCAATGGGCAGGGCACATAGCGCGAAGAACTGATGGCCGTTGGGGCAGAAAAGTTCTGGACTGGAGACCCTTCGAACAAAAGCGCAGCGTAGGACGTCCACCGACAAGATGGACAGATGACCTTGTAAAGATCGCAGGATCACACTGGATGCGGACCGCTTGTGATCGGTCGATGTGGAAAACTGTGGGGAAGGCTTATGTTCAGCAGTGGACGTCTTTTGGCTGATAATGATGATGATGATGATGAAGCAACTAAAAAAAACTTTTTTCGTGCTTTGGTTACTTCTGCAATATTTTTTATTATTTAATTAGACACTTTTGTAACTACCCAAGATAAGAAAGAATGTAAAGTATACTGCATACGTGACGGGGATTTTATCCTGACGAGAACGGGCGGGAAGTATTGGGAACGTCATTTTATGCAAAATCTTTTCCCGTCCACGTTCCCGCCTCTGTTCGTGCACCGTATTGTATGTTACGTTACGTTCCCGAAACTCCCGGTCCCGTCCCGTCCAGATGAAAACTCTATCACGAGGCATGGAACGGCTTTTAGTTAGATCAGTAACCTTGTACCTACAACATTCTTAGAATTCAGGACTATTATATGTGTGCGGATATTATTCATATGTGTGCATGAACATGTGTATTTGTACTGGTCTGGGTGTTTTCTATGTATAATTATGTATTTATTTTCAAAAAAAAGTTTTTTAGTGTGTTTATCCGCTGTCTAGTACCCATAACACAAGCCTCGTAGCTTAATTTGGGACTAGAAAATTAGTGGAATTGTTGTGAAATATTTATTTATTGATTGATTTATTACGTACTTAGGTTAAAACAAGCCAACGACTTGTATCCCTGTCCACGTGAGTTTCCTTTCGTTCAAAAAACGTTTATCAGCCGAAAATTAAAATGTCCGGAGCGAAACATAACACAACACGTTGTCCCATCCCTATTAAGGTAAAAGGGTGTCCGGGCCCCTTAATAAAGGATAGAAAAACACGAGTCAGAAATTAGGTCTCATTGGCTTTGAGCATGATGTCACTTGACACTTTAAGCCAACCTTTTTCTAACATGTTTAGGACAAAATACATTATTCCCTTTTCACACGATGACATGACAGTATCAAAATGTCGGACACTGGGTTGTAGGCATGTGTTAATTTTGGCTATTAACTCATTTTGTTTTAATGAATTTATAAAGTAGGTAGGTAATTGTAAGGTAGGTACTGCAAATACTTAGCTTAGTCTGAAGGTTGTTTGGAAGAGATCACACTTAGCGATAAGACCACCTCAATGTACATCTTTCTGTTTATGTATTTTTTTAAATTATATTACATAGAGACAGAAAGTAAGTATCAATCTATCAACTTCTATTTCTACTCGACTCGACAAAGATCTAAGCCCTGAAACTGTAACTCCCTACCGTCAAGTCAAGTAATAAACAGATACAAAACGTTGTTCCAATATCGTGCAGAATTTAATATAATACGCGAGAATATTGAACTCAGAAGTCAGCGTCTGCGAACTCGGCACAAGTTTGAATAACAAACTCTCGGCAGTCCGAAAAGACCGTCTTGTTATCGACTTTGTTACTCTGACAAGTGACATTCAAGTGAATAGTGATAGATGACACTTTGTTACTAATGGGACCGCTTGGACACATGGGATCCGAAGTTAACAGCTGACTTTTTAGATTTTTTGGCGACGATTGAGTTTTCTTATTGCTAACTAAGCACTTTGTACAGGGCCTGTTTAACTGTAACTTGAACACTCATCAAAAGTTTGCTGAATGTTTTAAAAATATTTTTTTCCTCGCTTAGTTTTTCATGGTGTTAAATTAATCCCACCATTTATTTTGTACGTGTGTGCAATAATAATTCACAATTTGTAACTAAGTTATACCATCTGTGTCTGAATTTGAAGCAAAGCATGTTTTTATTATTATTAATATAGTTCAGTCTTTTTCCTGTTGGTAAGCGCGCTAGTTAAGAAGTATTTACCATAACGTAAAAGCCAAGTATTTTATACTATTAATACAAAAAAAAATGTTTTCTTGCTCGTGCGTGCAACTCTGGGTTGAAGCCATGTGTAAATTTTGGGTATAAACTCATTTTATTTTAATGAAATTGTAAAGTAGGCAGGTAATGGAAATACTTAGTTTAGCTCGAAGGTTGTTCGGAAGAGATCACTCTTACCAATAAGACCGCCTCAATGTCCTGAAAAATCTTTCTGTGTATGTATTTTCTTTCAAATTTTGTTTGTGTTGTTCAATAAAGTGTTAATCGATCCATCCATCAAACGAAATATGAATACAACACGGCATATCAAATGCAGATAACCTCAAACTTTGCTTTAATAAATAGCAACATTTACTCACAAAAAATCATAACGCAGTATAGCATTTTAGAAACCAAAATACAACATCGTCTGGGATCACTTTCCATCGCAAGTAATGGCACTCCAAGCTAATTTAGTCCAGTGCCCTACTACCAAATTCAGATTCAAAAATTTCATTACCAGCAATCTCTTTCATGTTGGAATACTGCCGCCATCTTTTTAATTTTTTATCTACCTTTGATCGAAAGAAAGACATAGTTGATGGAATCAGGCGTTACTTTGCGGAAATCCATGACTACAGCTGAAAAAGAGGAAGATTTTGCTTTTAATTGCCACTAAACGACGCGACAACTGCATGGCGTTGAGGTAATTATGGAATATTTTCACAAAAATCAAGTATCGACAGATTACGAGCGACAACATCTCCTGAGGATGCCACGTGTAGTGGCGAAACGCGTCGAGTGTTTTGTTGGTGTCAGTGCTGTGATTCCAGGTGCATCTTCTGTGTCACGTTGTGAGTTATATTGTAAGTCCTGCGACTTGCAGCTCTAGTTTTTTCAGGTAGTTACAGTTGGATGTATTTGGGTTCCTGCGCTGGCGTCGTTTAGTGGAAATTTAAAGCAAAATAATCCTCTTTTTCAGCTTCAAAAGAAAGACTTTAACCTTGGATAGCGTCTAGTAAGGCGGGGTATACAAATTGTTGTAACTTTTACAAGTGTAATCGTGGGAGCGAACGCGCTGGCTAGATCCAAAAATACGAACGGAACGTAAGTAATTATGACCTCTGGTTTTAGCAAGTGGGTCAAAACATCCCAAACCTTAAAAGGCGACTACATAGTAGACCCTAGAAATATACATCTAAGAAGGCATCAGAGAGGCACTCCTAATCAATCAGAGTACTTAAGTGCTAGCTATGATTTGAAACTGACATTAGTACATTATTAGTCCATTTAGAATGCGAGTGTGGGAATTAATTACCCGAATCAATAGTCGGTTTTCAAATGTTATTACTAATATGGCATTGAGTGCATAAACAATCGGGTCTATATCTTTTTTTTTTTTTTCGCTGTGGAAATGCTTTTACGCATGCCCCCCACACATCTGCAGGGGGGTATGTGGGACTTAACGGCTGGTGTGCAAGGCCGTAATACCCACTAAAACCACAGCGCATTCCACCACTCCGCCATTGTGGGGGGTGCCATGGGGTCGCGTGAGCATTCACCACGGCACCCCGGCGGATAGCCCGAGGGCCACAAACTCCTTGGCGGCGGAGCAAGGTGTTGGGCTCCGCCACCTCCCAGCCGCAGAGGATAGGGAGGACGGCAACGACACACCGCATCTCCTCTTCCTCTGCGGCCTCACCGCAGCGCCATCCAACGGTGCGCCCCCGTTTGGTCGCGGGAGATAGGCCGCACGGCAACGAAACACCGAGACGTCTCTCCTCCCGCGACCGCACCCGACTGCGAGAGACAGACAAAACTGTCTCCCACACCCGCACCCTTGGACGCATCCTGCGCAGGCCTCCCCAAGCCCACGTGGAGCGTCCCCTCCCTGGATCCCGCGTAGCTTCACCGTGGGTGGCAAAGCCACGGTTACTGAGCCCCTCCACCACGACAAGGTGGAGATCCCACAGGGGGGATCGGGTCTATATCTGGGATTAATGAAATATTTACAATCTATGTATAGGCTGTGTCACATTGTTAGCGAGACTAACTCGGCCGCACGATTTTTGGGGTGACTTACAACCCCCGGAGATAAGAGGGGTGTTTTGTGTGTGTCTGTCTGTGGCAACATAGTTTCCGAACGGATGGACCGATTTTAAAACGCTTTTTTTATTTGAAAGATAAGTAAATCACGCTGGTTCTTAGCTGGTTGGTCAAAACCCATACAAGCTTACCGGCTGTTTCCCTGGCTCATTCGGGGGTATTATAAATGGATAGTTAGTTTTCTATAAAAATAAGGATGACAAAAACTGTCAACGCCCATATTTTTTTAATATCTGAAAACAATCAAATAATGGTGACGTCATTTCTTTGGTAATTCTAAAGGTGCTCGCGATAGTATTGAAACATGGACTAGGTCAAGGGGCTAATGAGTTTAATTTAACTTGCTCTCTTTAAGAATTAAGGGTCCTTAACAATAAAGTTTCTGAGATTCAAACTTTTCTGCAATTTCGTCTAATTCTTCAGAAGGATCGTTAGCAGGCAAATAGAAACTCCAACGTTGAGTTTTTCTATTGTCATAAATACAAAACTTATGACGGACCCATAATACAGAAAGTCCCAATCACCCATATATAGAACTCTTGAGAAATGGCTGTTGTCTTAAGGACATACCTAAAGGACAGCCAATATGAAAATGTCAATAACATGATATGATAGGTGGGTTACCTTCTTACCGTGTCACCGTATAGATTGGAACCCACGCTTAATATATTACAGAATTGAATTCCACGCGAGTGGGACCACTGGCTGATGCTTTAAGACAAATAAAACACTGAGTGCAAGCGTATGACACACATGGTTTTCATTCACACGAACTCTGTTCTCACTCACGCGTTTTTCTATAGAAAGCAATCCTGTTCGTTCAAATTTCGAGTCGCACAAACAGTGTCAAATTCACGTAAACCTAGAAGGCAAGCGCACAGATAGTTGGAAGCGGAACGCATTGTACCACGAGCGTTGGAATGGTGTTATTTCATTTGGGAAAACAATGAATTCTCTCCAGTTTTCGCGTTGTCATTGTGTCTGTAATTAATAACGGTGACAGCTTAGCGAGTTGTCGCGTCAGTGTCATGTCGGTGTCACAGTAACAAGAATGCTCTTGTCTATAGGAATTCGAGTGGCGACAGGTCAACGGTTGGTACTGTCAGACTGTTAATAACTTCTAGGCAGAAACTGTACGAACTCTAAAAATTGAGCAGTTAAGAGCAGGAAGCAAAATTCATTCTGCAGTCTAAGCATTTCAGATTACATCAAATATATTTTATACTGTTATCATAAATACGTTACCTTTATGCATCATCAGTGCGAAGCATGCCCGACTACATTATATCTTACTTGTTAGACATGTTTTACAACAGTGGTACTTAATTGAGGAACTTAAAAATACTTACTCGTAGTTAGTTTAATTCTTCGCTGGTTAGCGAATTTTAGTAACTGCTTGATATGTACTCCCTTAAGGCTACGTCCGCACAGGCAGGAGATTTGCTTAGCGCCTAGCGAGTCACCAAGTGATTAACTTAGTAAAACGAACGTTTTAGAATCTTCGCGAACGGCCGCATTGCGCGCTTGGCGCCTAGCTAGTCGCTTAGCGTGTAGCGAAGTGAAATAACGTGTTGGTTTTTTGGCGCGAGGCATTTTTGTGATGGATGAATTATTAATTTCAACAGTTTTTACAAGGGAACCTTTGTGGAATCCCTCTAATGAACTCCATAAAAATGTCTTAAAGAAGCTATGGGAAGAGGTTGCAGTCGAAGTAGGATAAGACTGTAAAGTTGTACATTTAGTTGTTGTATAGTTGGCTGTGAAGTTGTATATTTTAAAGAAGAATTTTCTGTAAGTAGCAGTTTCAGAGCTATTTTTGAAAGTGACATAGTCGCTAACGTGCCTACAAACAAATGACCAACGCACCTAGCGACCCACTACGCAAGCTACCTACAGTGCGGCCACCGTGTATCCTAGCAAGTAGCCAGACGGCAAGTCTCGAGGCTTTAGGCGCTAAGAAAACCTCCTACCTGTGTGGACGTAGCCTAAGACTATCGCATGGATATGACACGCAACCACTTGACATTTTATGATGAACAAAATATGAAGACGATTCAATTGTTAAGCAATCAATTTACTCAAGTACATTGAGCGAAGAGATTGCAATCCAGTAGGGTTTTCAATCGGCCGGATTTTACTGGATATTCGCCAATCTGACGTATACTGTAAAATTGCTTCAATCCTCTAATTTAGATTAAAATACTGTAAAGGTGAGCAATGTATCTTGAATTTTCACAAGCATCAATAATTTAAAAATACTTACAAATTATTATGAAGTTTTATATTTTAATACTTACTAATATTTATTTTTGTGATCAGGATTTTTTTTATCCTTTTTTTGCTATTGTGAGGTGGTAACTTTATTTTACCGTAAAAAAATTACAAATACGAGTAGGTATTTATGTCAAAAAGCGATTTAATATTCCTTAAATCATAAAAAATGCAAGATAATAAAGAAATATTTTTGAATTGCCTTCATTTGCCCGGAAACATAGTTATAATTTTAAAATGCCAAAATTGTAATAAAAAAGCGTAAACAAAATGGTTTTGTCATTAAAGCGCTGGTCGTGCCTGGCACAAATAAAGCGAAAGAAAATATTTTGGAAAAATGTGTACGTTTCAAAGAACGAGTGACGAAAGAAACAAGACTCAAAAAAGTCGAGCATAGCGAGACTGATTTAGCTGATTTAAATATGGTTGAAATATATACAAAAGTAAAAGAAAGGTTTGATAATGCTATTGATGAACCCGGGATAGGACGATGCCGCTACGACCGGGCAGTTAGTCAGCCGTTTTCACAAGTTGTAAAAAAAAATTATAAACTAATCAGAATAATTGGCCGATTTCCCGTATCCCAAATTCCATCCTGACGACTGTGTCAAAATATTGATTGAATTGCGTGCTTTTGATAGTCAATTAAGACCGAAGACGATCGTGACGATTCACGTATATTTCTGTGTATTAAACAAGGATTTAACATACTTGTAGCCATACCAATCGTAAATGTATTGCCTGTTTTTGACATTTCTAGTTAGGACGAAATGTCAAAATCGGGAAATTACATTACGATTTTGTTACGGTTGATTAGCAAAATTAGTCCCCTGATTGCCTTTTTCCCTACTCAGCTTAGTTTTTAATAATTTCCAAATAGATTTGCATGTTGAATAGGCACTTTTTGCCTCAACACTGGTTATGTTCCGGAATTTTTTATTTTATTGGATCTGAATCTGGCGCATCTCACCAGATCCGGTAGGTCAAAAAACACGTCGCATCCACCCAGATTGCAATCCTTAATTTGAGCATTGATTGATTTAGCGCTTTGGTCTGTAAAACAATTGAGACCTAAATTTTTGAAGGTCAAGCTTATTAGTAAATAAATATTGTCTTTTCATTTGATGCCAAAGTTTGCTTTTGTCCTGTTATTCGCTCTGCCCACCCGCCCTTACAATGTTGCCCAATTTTAAATTGTATAACCTTCTCAAAGGATTTTCGCGCACCGCACTGAGAAAGGTATATTTTTAATCAAATTACCAACTTGGAAACAAACTTAGTGTGAGCGATAAACGAGTGTTACGGATATTTTTATAGAACGTATTTTATGTAACATTTCACTTCGCTAACTTATCAAGTACCTACGAGTAATTTGCTTACTAAATCACACATCTAGTTCTTTAAAGTTACAAATGTCAAATATCTAAAATTGAGTTAACTATGTCATAATTTTTCTTTTAAACGAATCTGTTGAGTGCTCAATTTTTTTTTTAATTTTTGACATTTATGGCTTTAAAGAACTATACGAGTATGTGCGATTTCATACGCAAACGCGAAATGTTACTTTTTTGCCTTTTTTTGTTTAAAGATTTTGATTGAGAATGAGAAGTTGATTATTGATAACCGATAAGTCCAAGATAAAGACACAGGACACCCTAGTCTCATACATATATGATTTTACACCCTAGTCTCGTTCGGAATTCGTTTGGAATCGGATTTCGTTCTATAAATAAGTTTACTTCCGTCGGGAGGTGAAACAATATCTTTGTCTACCCAACTCGTATGTTTCGAGAAATTTCCGAATTAAATTAGGAAGTTGTCTTGCTCGCATTCTTGGATAGAGTATGCTTTAGGATATTACATGTAGTGGAAAGCCACGCTACGTCACCAACTCGAAAAAACTGGAACTTTTGAACATTCGTCATGGAGCACCGCCGCGGATTCTGCTTGCTCAGCACAAATAGCTCCGGTGACGCGTTGTCAGTGTGTTGTGTGGTGTTTGATACCAACTGAGATACTAGCTTACAAATAATAAATCACGCACCCGTCACCCAGCTGATTTAGACGGAGCGCGGTGCCGTGTGGTAATCGCTTAAGCATTATCGGTTAATAATCAACTTTTACACTGGCGCCATCAATTCTTTTATTTTTCTGAACCAGACTGTGACCCGAAACGGTGTCATTTTAGATCTAAATTCGAATTTGACGACCACTTTGGTGTAATGGTTTAAGAAGTTGACTATAAACCATACGGTCGCGGGTTCGATCCCCGCACTGTTCAAACATTTGTGTGCATGAACATATCTGTTTGTACTGGCCTGGGTGTTATTTGTGTTTATTTAAGTTTATTTGTAATACCACTGTTGATTCTGATATCTGTAACACAAGTGCTTTAGCTATTTACCACAGAGTCAGATCAATGTGATGTTGTTGTATGTTGAAAAAAATAATTAAATGTCACATTTTTATCACATTAATTTGAACTTCGACTGAGATTTTGTCTCAATATTTTTTTTGTAATACAATTGCTTAGACGGATAGCAAAAATGTACTAAGAACTGTAATTTACCTATTAAAGGCTTATCTATGTTATACTTGAGCTTCGAGTCTTTTGCATGATACATCCTCAGTGGTAGTTTAACAAAGGTAGTCTGGTAAAACATAAGTTTATTAATTGCGTAAGTCCAAATATATGAAGGCTGTGTTCCTGAAAACTTGTTCAGTGACTTTTTAAGCACATGGTTTGTGCATAATTTTGGATGGTGTTCGTGAAAACACATCTGTTAGATTATACGTGTGTAGGTAGGGTAAAATATAAGCACAATACGTACTTATCAGAATCATTCGTGGAGTTTTCACAATATCTGCATAAATTAGCAGAAGGTTTGGCTTGGCCAAACCTGCATCAGATTCTGCTTATTTGCGACATGATTTCGGTAATTCACGAGTGTTAGTCACTTGTTTCTTATTGTAAAGTTATTGTCAATGGTTCTTGTTTTGGTTGGTTACGATGGGACTGCCATACTCTGCAAAAGTCCCTAAATTAATAAAGAAAAAATGGCCTTGTGTAATCTTTTACACTTGAAATACAAGCACGTCCGTGCTTTTGTTGTTACGTTGTACGGTTCTTCGTCACGCACGCATTCCTTAAAACAATGAATTTTGAAACGCACACTGTACTATGAGAAAGAAAGAAGCTTTTGAAAATTCTTGTATCTTATTACTAAAATTTTTTTTTATATATAAAAGAGAGTGCTTTGGCCTCGTGCGTGGATTGAATTAGAATTTCTATGACTAAGAGTCTACTACAAAACACAATGTACATGTATTTTCCCTACTGTCAAGGAAAGCTTTCCTATTCCTTTATATTAACAGCAGACGTCGTCCTGCCCGCTGTTTTCGCATTTTTAATATATATTTTCTCAACGTTAAAGCCTTCCCTGAACTTCTACAAATTATTCATAACCAAAATAAGCAAAATCGGTACAGCCCTTCTCGAGTTTTAGCGAGACTAACGAACTTTTATATATAAGAGATTTGATATCCTTTTGGTCGAGTAAAGATTTTTAATTGTACATGCAAAGTATAAGACACGAAAGTTTTGTGAACAACTGATAGAAGTGTTTAATTAAAATTTCGGAATTAGTACTTATAGTTTTAAGGGAATAGGTGACACAGTGAAGTGTTCGCAAATCATCAAACCATAATGTATCTAGAAGAAACTTCCAGTAAGCGTTTTTTTGTTAGTAAATGTCCATAAAAAATTTAATTTATTTATACAGGATGGCCAAAAATCGTACAACATATACTCGTATATGGGTGTGATATAAATACACGTACGTCTAACAAAAGGCAGCTAAATTTGAGATTTGAACGTCAACTTGGTGACGGACCGCTTGGTGCAGTGGCCCACAGGTCGGACCTTTAAAACCAAGTGTCGCGGGGTTCGATCCACGAACAGTACAAGCATAAGTGTGCATGAACATGTGTGTTTGTACTGGTCTGGGTATTTTCTATGTATAATATGTATTTATTTACAAAAAAAGTATTGAAGTATGTTTATCCGTTGTCTAGTATCCATAACACAAGCCTCGTAGCTTAATTTGGGACTAGAAAATTGGTGTGATTGTTGTGAAATATTCATTTATTTATTTAACTGCCCGGCCACCCTGTTTAAGAATTGGCTTTGAACCACCAAACTATCTCGAGAAATCACTCTGCAGCCTTGACGGCTACAAAATCCGACTTTTTACATAGTATATAGTGGCATTAGCTTAAAGAGAAGTTCGCTCAAGCGGAAAATGAGATCGCGACAAAGAAACCAACCCGAATGTACTGGCAAGTTCTCTTTCTACTTCAAGGTACGGACTTATACCTCATTAAAAGTTCTAGAAATATTTTTACTTGAAGAGCTTAGGTGATAATTTTGAAAAGTTTAAGGTGTTTTCGGAGCGTTGAATAAAGTCTAATTTTTTTATTGAACTAGTTAGGTGAGAACTTTTGAGATGTGAGATACGTATAGTTTATGATTTTGAACACATCCGTGGATATCGTTAACAATTAAATTAGCTATGAGTGTGTACGCGTTACCAAATCTGCGAAAAAAGATGGAGCTTATTAATTCTAACGTATTTTTAACCCTCGTCCAATAATAGGGGTGCTATAAGTTTGTATTCTATTCTGTTTGTGTGTGTGGACCCATATTTTGTTTGTGTGTATGTCTGTCTGTGGCATCGTAGCTTCCAACGGATGGAACGATTTCAATGCGGTTTTTTTATTCGAAAGATAATTTAATCACGGCGGTCCTTAGCTATAGCTGATCAAAACCCGTCCAGCCTTTGAAGCCTTGAAGCTTACCAGCTTTTTTCATGGCCCATATCGGGGGTGTTTTTACAACTGGAAAGTCAGTTTTGATATTGTTATAAGATGTCAGGAAATTATATTGTCATCTAAAAAAGACGTGCCTCTGTGGATATAAAAAGTGAAACGTGACCTACGTTTTGGTATTTTTTAAACCATAGATGATTTTGAAGTTTACCAAAACTGATGATTCGTCCAAACACTTAAATAAATCTGTTGCCATCATCATCATCATCAATTTAAGAGCTATGCTCTTGTCGGTGGAGTTTTTTCCATGTTGGTCTATCTATTTTTTCTATTCTTTTGCAGCTATTTCCAAAAACCTAGATTGATAAAAACTGATGTACCTACATACCAGAATGTTGACAAACTCTCATTTGATTCAGACTTTCAAAGTCTGAACACCGCCGCGCCGGGGACAATTAATATTTAATTAACATTTCTCAGTAAGCTTTCCTTTGGAGTGACTAATTGTTTTATGCGGGTTTCCTTTGTAGAGTCTAGGGCCGTTGGTGCGAAGGCCTTAGTGTCGAATCATTTTGACGACCGTTTGGTGCAGTGGTCTACATGTCGGACTTCTAAAACCAAGGGTCGCGGGTTCGATCCCCGCACAGTACAAGCATATGTGTGCATGACCATGTGTGTTTGTACTGGTCTGGGTGTTTTCTATGTATAATTATGTATTTATTTACAAAAAAAAAGTATTTCAGTATGTTTATCCGTTGTCTAGTACCCATAACACAAGCCTCGTAGCTTAATTTGGGACTAGAGAATTGGTGTGATTGTTGTGAAATATTTATTTTATTTTATATATTTATTTTGCCGCTACCCCGTAGCGTCGAAAGCCCGTGGAGTCGAATTCCTGTGGAATCGAAAAACTTAAGTTCATAAAACGTTGGTCTTGCGCCTGATCTCTCAAAGTTCGGTGGTGATGGAATAGTGAGTGCTCCTCTGTATTGCGCTCACACTTGTGCACTTTAATATCTCCTGCGTTGTAGGCTGATCTCTGTTGAGATTGACTGCCGTGGTCGAAATCGGCTAGGAGGACTATTTTCCCATTCATGTAGGTTTAACCTTAAAACTTTTACATAACAAAGCAATACATAACATAACGATTTCAAGGCGTTAAAGTACTTTGATGTCAATACGAGTGCCGCAGTTTAATCCGCACATCTAGTTCTTAAAAGTCATAAATGTCAAAAAATCTAAAATTGAGTTAACTATGCCATATTTTTTCTTTTAAACGATTCTTTTGAGTGCTCAAACATCGTTTTTTTTACATTTATGACTAAAGAACTAGATGTGCGATCGATGGCGATAAAATCTTTTGGCTTCACTTTAAGACAGCCTTGTATTTTCGCATTGAATTCGCTTTATCTGTTTTATTGCAATCGTCTGTCCATTCGTGTTGCAGTATGCATGTATTTCAGAGGTTGCTATTCCTAATGAGCCTTATACACAGTGTCCCAGAAAACCTGTTCCAGTGAAGGCCTGAAATTAGGGGATACTACGATTAATACCCAACTTTTGATCCCAATGCGTGCTCCGCAATGTTTAACCACATGAACAACGGTAAAGAAACATGATCTATAGTATTTTAGTGTGAGCTTTGCCAATTTTGCCCTTCTGGTACTCAAGCGGTTAATATTTTTTTGTTTTTTTTTGTTTATTAAAGTTTTAGGGGGATTTAGCTATGACTTTATCTGTGAGGTGTTTCTTTTAGTTTTTTTATGAATATATGGGCTGGAACGATTGCTCGCCTGAAAGAATAACAAAAAAGCACCCAAATTCTATCTACTAGCGGGGTTCAAATAACCACTTGATTAAAAGTTAAAAAAATATATATCTAAGAAAAATTATGCCCTGTATTGTGAAGTTTCCTCGGCCTGCATTGTACGGTCACGGTTATCACTGCGGTATCTTATTCTCTTGTGATACGGGTGATTATACAACAAAATTGGATAGCTTGATATGCTGGCCACTGTACAGTGTCAGTAACCTAATGTATCGGGTTGCGCTTTGTGGAAATACTTTGCTTTGTGTGTTTTGTGGTGTATTGTATCAGGACAATGGGCGGCAAAGGTGTTTATTTTTAGTCTGTGGTGTAAAATGCTTGCAACCGTGATGTTCTACGAGTATAGAGTATACAGTTTCTTTTTCATTTAATAATAGGGTACTTACTTTGTAGTTGCGGTTACTGTGGTAATGGTTGTGTTATTTTTTGTATTAAAACAAGTTAAGGTTAACTTGAGCGCCCATGAAACTTCAGAATTAAATAACATAAACTTGAAAAATTAAATTATAAATATATTATAATAAAATTAAAAAAGGCAATGTATAATTATTTTCGCAACCAAAACTCATACATCATTAGTCTTCCAAACAGTTGCAAAATAGCAAATTATGAATATTTTCTTGAAAATAAAATATAATAAATAAATATTTCACAACAATCACACCAATTCTCTAGTACCAAATTAAGCTACGAGGCTTGTGTTATGGGTACTAGACAACGGATAAGCATATTTAAATACTTTTTTTTGTAAATAAATACATATTATACATAGAAAACACTCATTTGAAAAATGCATTTTTGTCATATGCTTAAAATTTTTGCTACAGATACTAAGCTGGATTAACACTTAATTGTACAACACAAAACAAAAAATTACAGGCAAGTTTAACAAAAAGGGGCGTTTATCTAAAAAAAAATGGTTGCCTGTAAAGTCGGGTTTACGGGCGAAGATTTTACGTGACACCGATCATGTTTGAGTGGGAGAGAGACGCAAGACATTCGCTGGTCCGGCAGGCCTCTCTCTCGTTCGGTGACTCATCGTTACGTTACCGGGCGTTACACTTTTTCATTCGTGACTCCGAGCCGCAACCTAATTTAAGACGTTGTCACGTCAAAATCAGCTTCAAGCACAACAAAAATAGGTGTCATGGAAATGTAAAATGCACAAGGACACCAGCTGTAGAGACTTTAATGTTACGACTCGTGATCTGCCTAACTTCCTCGGTTGAACTGCTATTATATTGTTACGAACCTCGTTATAAGTAATCGATAAAGCTTTTGTCTTGATTAGTTAGCATGATGAAGATATAATATTATATTTTAGGCCTGCCTGACTACGTTTTTGCTAAAACTACCATATTACAGTAAAATTACTCAAGAAGTAAATCAAATTGTACCTGATTTCGTTAAGATGCTCATAAATCATAAATAAAGTAATACCAATTTTATCCAAACGTAATTTAAACTTTTGGTAATGCGATCAGATTCCCCGGAAAGTAATTTTTCACATGGCAATGCGTTGTTTTCCCGCGGTCAAAAGTGATTCATGTCCTTTCTTAAGTCTCAAACTATCTCCTAACTTAATTTTATTTAAATCAGTTAAGTAGTTTACGCTTTAAAGCGATTGGCCCACTTGAATTTTCGCACGGGAATGCTTCATTTTTCCGCGGTACAAAGTAGCATAATATGTCCTTTCTCGGGTATCAAAACATGTCCATACCAAGTTCAATGTAAATTGGTTCAGCAGTTTAGGCGTGATTGAGTAACAGACAGACAGACAGACAGAATTACTTTCGAATTTATAACATTAGTATGGAAGAAAATGTAACAAAATGCAACTTGAGCCTTTTATCAGCTGGGCTTATGCCATGTTTTGCTTTAAGTAGGTATATGTCTGGTACAAAAATAAAAGTACCTAAGTATCTTGTCTGGAAAAGATCACTAGCGATAAGACCGCCTTAATTTTATTTGTAAAACCTACTTATCGGGAATTGCTTTTCTGTGGATTGCAATAAAGATTTACTTGTATAAAGTTCCTTATGTTTGCAACATGGATACATGTGGTTTGAACATTTGTGATACCTAAGTTATAAATAGAGATATGTTATTTACTCTCACACCAACACATCTTGCAATCTGTTTTAAACGCAACAGTTTTTTTGCTAAAAATGAGAACGCGAAACATAACTTATAAATGGAAATAGAAAAAAAACAATAAACTTGTTTCCTTTTGTAACTATCGTTTGTTCCTCTGTGGCTTTCGTAAATGCAAAATAGAAATGGTTTTATGTTAAAAAATTGCTTTGGCTTGGTATTACCGAATATCAACATTTGATTTCCTTTTCTTCTTGTTCAACACTTCGTAGAGGAATAAAAAACGTCGCTGATTTGCTTAAACATTATCCTGCTAAAGGAATAAATTATTGGTCATTGTATTTGCGAAGAAATAGGTAACGTAAGTAGTAATAGTCTTCCCGGCCATTTCGACCACGGCGACCAATCTCAACGGAGATCAGCCAACTACGCAAGAGATTATAGTGCACAAGTGTGAGCGCAATACACTCACTGTTCCAACTCTCTCAAAGTTCGGTGAGACGGCAATCCGACATGATCGGAGGAAGAAATAAGTACAGATAGTTTGAATACCTACTTGCAGATATGTATTTCAGTTCGAAGGATATAAATCCTTAGTAGAGGCTTAGAAAGACGACCTTTTAGAATCCCAAAAATAAGCTGACATGCTTCTTTGTCTAGGTGAAATACTGGCGCTTTTATCTCTATATATATACATTTCTATATAAAAACAAGGCGTGTGTGACTTAGACTCGCGAACGAAGTGTTTCGTAATCTTAACATTGAGAAGTGAAAATGTTCTGTTACTACTATTTACTGTTGTTTTCTATACATATATCTATATGTATAAAAGAATGTGGTGTTAGTTAGACTATTTGTAACTGAAGAACGGATGAACCGATTTGGCTGAAAATTGCTGGAGAGGTCGCTTAGAACCAGGAAACGGACATAGGATACTTTTTATCCCGTTCTACCGCGATTTTGAAAACAAAAAGATTCCACGCGGTCATAGTCGCGGGGAGCCACTAGTATATACATATATATATAAAACACCCGGTAATGATGAAATATACCCCAAACTTATCCGAAACGGTGCCCACGGGAAGGCAAGTTTCTATAATATCGAGTCCCATGTAACGAAGTTCGCGAAAAAGTCTACGAACAGTTTGCGGCTAACTTACCTACCTACAAGTATTTTGTTGTGGAAACTAACTCGGAGGTAGAATAGTGAAGTAATAGAGTTAAGAAGATTTTGTGTCATTTTTTATGATATACTGAGCAATGCGGAGTTGATCCAACTGAAATAAGATTTTTCTTGAGGAAGAGAAGACGATTTAATTAACAAATACAAGTAAAACGAATTTTTGAACAAAATTCTTATTAACTTTCGCAAACACTACATAATAACTTAGTCACTTCACTACATAGTAACTTTACCTTAGATTTCAAAGAAAACATAGTAGAGCAACTTAGTTTGGAACTAAGTATAAGTTAATTCCAGGTCTATTAAGTAACCTTACTTTAAAATACGGTCATGTTTTTCATTTCACGTAAAAAAGGTTTTATTTTAATCCAAGACTACTAAGTCTGCGTCGATAACGGAGCGAGCATGAAATATTTAAAGCTAAGCTTAATTTTTTAAGAAAGGCACATTTACTTTAAACATTTTTAGAATTGAAAAATAGTGAAATAAACACAAATAAAATCCGTATGCGACGTGTCCATTGCGGGCATGTGGACGCTTACCTTAAGACGGAATCTAACTCTTGATTTTCCGAGTGGGGGTGAACTCTCTGTCATAAAAACGAGTTCCAACCACGGAAGCAATAAAGCCTGTTCTTTACATGTCACTCGCAGTGGCCGAGTGGTACAGTTTATTGTACATCCCTCTCATTATCTTGGGGTTTGTGCTCTCACTCACACGCGCTTTAGGGAATTGGTTTGCGGCTAGGGTGACCATGGATATAGGTAATTAAAAGGGATAGGTAACGTTATTTTTATTTATTTATTTTTATTCATAAGGTTTGTCAACTGTTTATACAATAATGCTTCCTTATGTTACGACTAATACGGCTTTATGATAAATTGTTCTACAGATTTATAGACAAACACAGCATGCTTAATCTATACATTTGTCCGAAAGAATCAAAATCTCTACTCTCAAATTGATAATCTTTTACCAAAATCTCACAGCCTCCGCCAACGCAATCGTTTATACATACATCCCTTTGGCTAAATTGCAAATTATAAGCTCTGGTGCTCCGCATATGTCCGTGAAAGATTACAATAAACTACCTTCAAATATTAAAAATATAATAAAAGATTCTGTTTTCTACAAAACGTTAAAAGATTTTCTGATCCTAAAATGTTTCTATGACATCAATGACTTTTAAGGTAACGTTTAGACTTATGACATGAAATATTTTAGTCTTAATAAATTGTGAAGTCTTATCCTTAAGCTTTAAATGTAATATCTGATTATTTAATTTAATTCGATTATATTAAATAGTTATTCTTGATAGTATAACTAAATTTAATGATATGTTTAATAATTTTATAGAGGTATAATCTAATTTTGTAATTCAATTTAACTTAAGTTACTGTGGCCTAGCAGGGCGTCACTGTACTAGTTTACTCATAAGACTGTAACACCACTTGTAACGTGTGACTTTGCAATAAATATTATGATTAAGAATATGAATACGGACACTAGGACGTTTTTTTTTAAATTTCGAAAAGACAACACTTAAAAAATTCTATTAAATTAAAATATTCTAAATTAAATTAAACTTAAATATTCTAAATTATAAAGAATAGCGTTGTTAACGCGAAAAATACTTAACAAATAAAAATAATATTTTTTTCTATATTTATGTAAGGAATCACAACGTTATCGAGAGATTCGGAAAACTTGTCATAGAGCATTCATAAACGTGGGATTGGCGAGCTGAAAATTGATCGTTCAAATAAATGTAGATTTATATTAAAACGCAACCATTGAAAGTACGATGCTTCTGAATAGTTTCTTTTCTGTGTAGGTAATTGATTTCTAAATTCACTTAAACTTTGAGTTTAAGGCAATTTTGTACACTGTTCATTATTATTTTAAGTTCCATTGGATATCAATTGGTTTTCACCGGTTTATTCCCATCTTAAGACGTCATCGCATCAGGCTAAGCACGCAATACTAATGCAATTATAAATTGGAGTTATTTCCCAACAAAATTCCTTACAAGAGTGACTGTATTTTTGAGGTAAGTACGAGCTTTATTTTGGTGCTTTTGTATTTCACTTGGAATATTTTTTCATAACTATTATTAGTTTCTAGAGAAGGGTCTTTATATCGTTCTGGCTGACATAAGATACATTTATTTTGGTCAGGTTATTGTCAGATTGGCTTATGTAAGTATATTTAGTTTATATAAAAATATTTGTATATATTGACGTATATGTAAAATTATTTTAAAAATATTTTTTGAATACATTTTTTTGTTGCTAATGTTCAGCATCTTATAGTAATATTTATATGACTTTTACACGAAACTCCTCCTTCCTGTAAATAACAATATACTAGACCCAAAGGTTGTCTGGAAGAGATCGCTCTTAGCGATAAGACCGCCTTAATTGTGCATTTTTCATTGTATGTTGATTTTGTATTATTTTTTGTGGTGTGCAATAAACTTTGTGTTCTCTATCTATCTATCTATAATATATCTATCTATAAGTCTTGGTCACCCTATTGCTGTGTTCGGATGATGGCTCAGTAGCCCGATAGTTGGTACTCATCGTATATTAACTTCATGTGGTTGTTCATTGTTCTGTGTTCGCACATCAGTCGCAGCTTGCAATGGCACTTGCGTTTGATTGTGCACCATTTGGTATTGATATGTGTCATTAATTATTACATACAGACGTGGTCACCTAATAGGCATGATGACACCTAACTTAAATATTTTCAAGCCCGTGGCGCTTAAAAAACATAGCCCCTTTTTAAACACACAAAATTCAATAAATATTTTGTCTATCGACTCCGATTTCTGCTACACTACCGTGACGTCACGTTTATGTATTCCCATACAAAATCTATGGAGGCAGACCGTTTTGACAGATAATAAAGAGTATGTCAACGAGTGGAGGTGTCATCTAGCCTATTAGAGGGACAGCGATTTTATGGTACCATATTTTTTCTTGCCTGTATTTCACGAAAATGCTTTTATTTTTCTGTACTTCAAACTACTCATTTAATACGTGAATTAAGTTCAAAAAACATTATTTAGATCTTCTACTGTAAACTTCTATTTCAATCGAAGATAATCAGTGACTGCGTTTGACGTCATTGTTTTACCTGGACAACTAATTTCGGGCACTCAAAATTTGCAAAAGAATGATATGAAAACTAATAACTTCAATTTCTTATGTGTTTCTTGTAATGAGATATTTAATCTAGATTATTTAAAAAAAAAACTTGGTTAATCAATGTGATTGCCATGACTATTTCTGATCGTTCGTCATTGAAAGGACCAAAATCTCAATTCAAACTCCAGCATTTCTCAACGGAAATTGTGTTTTAAGTCTTTTGGAATGAGCCGTAGGATTTCTGAGTTGATCGAAATTTTCACTACTCCATTTCGAAATACGTTTCACAATCGATTACAATTAATCGATGACAACAAGTCGATTATTTGTTTGAACCAAAAGACGTCAGTTACATCGATGGTTCATCTCATCGAAGGCTAAAAGAAATTCGATGAAATACTGTCGATGTAAATTCTTTCGGGTATATAACGCATCGTTCAAACAAATAATCGACTTGTCGTCGATGAATTGTAATTCGACGAAACGTTTTGCGAAATGGAGAAGTGAACCCATCGAAAAAAGATCGAAAAAGCAGATCAATGCTGCAAATGTAAACATAATCAGTATGCGGTTATATGATATAAATTAATATAATGTTTTCGTATAAATAAAAAGCTTTGGTATTATGACGGAAAAATACTGTTCGTAGATCTGAATATAATGTCACAGGTTTTTCCATTAAGTAAATTTTACAAGCTTTGTAGTAGTTGCAGAAACCAAACAAAACAATAATGGTTTTGTTTCTTTTGCCCAAAAAAAATGATCTAGATTTCTCACAAAACATTTCAGAATTATCATTTTTTACATAAAGTAATCTTCTAAAATAGTAATTAATTATTCTCCTTAAACATTCTGACCAATGACTTTTGACTGAAACCCTTGTGACATAAAATCATAGTAAATTATGCACCTAGGGCGTAAAGGACTGTTATATGTCACGGGCGTTGGATCCTGAGCGTACCGAGGGACTGTTTGTTGACTTCTGAGCAATGTGAGGGAGTCATATAAAGTCCTGAGTGAAGCCAGGGATTCAATCAGCACAAGACTGCGACAGTCCTTTACACGTTTTCACACCGTACGCGAGGTAGTACTTACAAGGCCTTCGCTTTTTTGTTGATTTAAGCTTTTAGTTTATTATCCGATTTTTCCTGTTGTCGATTATTCCTAATCACAAAGATTGACTTCTAAGTCACACGTATTATTATGTAATATGTAATACACGTATTATGTAATTGTTCACGTAAAAGTATCTGAAGGTTTCAAGTTGTTCATTTATTTTTCCTCCGAATGCCGCTTTTTCTCTTCCTTATGTTAATAATCTATGAGACTTCATACGAATTTCAACGTTCAAAATTCAAACCATTTTAATCCCTAGGGAATGTCCATACAATATTATTTCCCTTGAGTGCAAATACTTGCTTTACTCTGACGTTTCGTGTCATATAATGACAACACTTAGTCGAACATGAGGTGTAAAAATTTATTTTAGAATAGATAGTTAAAACAAGCGTGGGCACCTATGTGGGTCGAAAATCATCTGTTTCTAATTTCTATCTATTTCCAAGTTCCAGTCTGAGTCTTAATTAACTAGTAAAAAAAACTATCTACAATCATGTGTTTCTTTCAGGTTAATGAATAAAATGGTCAGGTTAATGTTATGGGAGGTGCTTGTGCCGCAGTGGTTGAAGCGCTTGGTAAGTCATACCAAAAGTTAAGCAACCTACGGCGCGGTCATGTTTGGCATGGGTGACCATTCTGACCATTTTAGTGAAGTCTATTTACAAGCATCTCCGTGCTTCGGAAGGCACGTTAAGCAGTTGGTCCCGGTTAATATCGATAGATATTAGTCGTTAAGCCTAGTCAGAGGCCCTCGGGCGGCTTTAAAACATCTGACGGTAAGGTTGGTCACTTACCTTACACACACACCCCTCCACCAATCCGCACTGAGAACGCGTGGTGGAGTATGGCTCGGACCACCTCATAGTTGAGGTGAGGCCTGTGCCCAGCAGTAGGTCTTATATAGGCTGATGAGAATAAATACAACAAACAGCAAGTATTTAAAATCGCAAGGGTCTTCAATTGAGTTCACGGCCCACCGGCCCGTTAACATACCTTATTTAAATAAAATAAATCAAGTACGAGTCAGACTCGCGCACAAAGGGTTCCATACCATACCAATTTTGACGACCACTTTGGTGTAATGGTCAAGAAGGTGACTATTAACCAAGAGGTCGCGGGTTCGGTCCCCGCACTGTAGAAACATTTGTGTGCATGAACATGCCTGTTTGTACTGGTCTGGGTGTTATATGTATTTATTTAAGTTAATTTGAAATACCACTGTTGATTCTGATATCTGTAACACAAGTTCTTAAGCTACTTACCGCGGAGTCAGATCAATGTATGTGATGTTGTTGTAGATATATATAATTAATTTTTCGTCATAAGCATTCACGTTGCGTTCAACAGGCTTTGAGAATGGCTAAGCACACGGGCTAGATTCCCATGGCATAATAGCATCATAATTTCCGCCACATACAGTTGATTTTAATACTGTAAAAATATTATCTTTGGTGAAATGTTTGTTTGAAATTGTAAAAAACAATTTTTTCCATGAGTCAACTCCACACATTGGCTATTTATTGATGCGAATAAAAACTACTTTACTATAGATTAAAAAAAAACGTTAGATGACTCTTTCGAATTATTTTATTATTTTGTGTTTAGTGTTTGTTGTAATGGCGGCAAAAGAAATACCTACATATTCTGAAAACATTTCAACTTCTAGAATGGTTCATAAACCTGGTGTGTGTGCGAAAAGGGTCACTCGCGAATGACAGTACCTACCCTGGTATTTATTTATTTATTTAAGCTTTATTGCACAACAAAACTATGTAACAAAAGGTGGACTTAACGCCGTAAGGCATTCTCAACCAGTCATACTTTTGGGCTTAGCAGAAACGATTTGTGGGAAATGCGACAAAATAAATAAAAGAGAAAACACAAAAAGAAAATAAAAATAAAACGGCACGAGATGAAATATAAAAAAAAACAATAAATTTATATAAGAATACATATTTATAAAGTTTATAGGCAGATGAGAGCATATTTATAAATACACATAATATATTATACTACTATACACAAAATAAATATGACTGAGTGTTAAATAAAGATTTATTATGACGGTAGCGATAAAGTAAGAAAGTGGGTGCGAATGAGTCTCTTGAATGATAGTTGGTAATCACTGAGCAGCCTTTATGAGACGAGCGACTTCTGTGGGTGTCATTTCAGGCATTGTTGTATACTGTTATGAAATCTGAGTAATTTAATAGGGTTCTGTTATCCACCCTTTGGGTAAGGAACCCTAAAAACGCTCGTAAAAGCTTATTATACACCCCGCTTTATTCATGCGTTTGATATTTCATAAACGAATCCGATTTGAATAGAAATCAGAGGGAGAATAATTTTCCATGCAGACAATCTAAGTGCCCTTTCATTGGATAACTTGAGACTAATGGTTTCACGGGGTGAATGACCGAATTCAGGACTTTTGTATTGAATGTACAAAAAGCCATTCAATTTTTTTTTGTAAATGCAGTGTATGAAAACGTTGAATGGCATTTAGAAGGTAAAAGTAAGTAGCTGCCGTTGCATTTTGCATTTTATAAGGAAAACCAAGACTTTTCATCGCAATTTGTTATTGAAAGAGTCTTAGAAAGAAAACTTGAACTATAAAGATTACGTTAAGGTTTGCTACGTTTATTTTATTTTATCTATTTTATAGCAATCTGTTCCAGGAACAATAAGCCACTTTGTTGGATGATAAGTTTCTGATTTGTGTTATCAACGAGAGGCATAGTTGCTAAAGCTTGCTCCTCAAAAAGCTCCCCCTTGGTATTATTGTAGAAATCGTTCAGTGAGACCGGGAATGTTATTTTCTTTTTAACGTGACAACGTCTTATAATTCGATGGAGCCGGCTGCACGCACCAAAAAACATGACTCATGCGGCGTTACCTCGCACTGAGGCGTTCCATTTAAGGTTTGCAGTTCAAGCGAGAGCGCGCAACGAGCGACAAAGAGGCACAATCTTATGTCGTTGTCACGTTCAACTATCGTCAGTAAGCCGACTTTACTGACAACCGATTTTAGTTGAGTATGTTGAACAGCACCCTTGCCACTCAGGGTTCTAGCGAGTTCGTTCACGTGCTAAGTCAGTTTCACCTGGAATGTTAGGCTGCTTTTGACTATCTCTTGCCAGACAATTTTCATGCCTAGATCCAGGTGCACGTATTTATTACTATTACATTGGGGAATGCCGAGCACGAGTCTAAGTGTTTTGCTCTGGAATGTTTCTAGGATGTCGATGTTGATATTGCTGGCATTACCCCACAGCTATATGCTTACAGTTCACAGCTGTACATACAACTTTGTAAATCAGCCTTTTGCTGCTGTCATTTAGCCTTGATTGACGTCCAATTAGCCAGCTGAGATTACGGAGCTTTCCATCCAGTAGCATTTTTTAGACCAGATGTGCTTTGCCATGTTAATCTCCTGTGAAGATGTACTCCGAGATAGATAGATAGATATATTAACACTATATTGTACAACGCAAAATAAAAACTAAAGACAAGTTTAACAAAGAGAGATGTACAATTTAGGCGGTCTTATTATTTTAATATATTTATTTACTTAAACTCATAAATACATTATTACTTATTTTACATTACTTACTTACTTTGAGATACTTTGCATTGTCTGCTTCAAGTATTTCTTTATTATACAAATTGACTAGTGGGCATGTTTCTCTTCGGAGACTAAATGTTTCATGGACAGATTTGATCTCTTATACGATGGAGGATAAAAGCGAATGAGAGTTCGCTTTTATCCTCCATCGTTTAAGAGATTCAGTGAAAAAATATTTCAAGAGCCAGGAATTACTTCAAAGCTCATTAAATCTCAACTTGAAACATTAGCCTATTTACTCTAAGCTTTGATAAACCGCAGATGACCTACATACACGTAGAACCTACCTATTCCTTAAGGAAAAAAACTGTTGGTCTTTTAAATCTGTTGAAATGATAATAAAAAAATCATACTTACTTAAATGATATCACCAGTGGTCACAAGCAAAATGTCATACATCATCAGCCTATATATGTCCCACAGCTGGGCACAGGCCTCACCTCAACTATGAGGTGGTGCGAGTCATACTCCACTAAGCGGGCTCAGTGAGGTTTGGTGGAGGGGTGTGTGTGAGGCAAGTGAACAACCTTTCTGTCAGATGTTATTAAGCCGCCAGAGGGCCACCGACCAGGCTTAACGACTAATATCTATCGATGTACAGCTTAACGTGCCTTCCGAAGCAAGGAAATGCTTGTAAATAGACGTCACTTTTATGGTCAGAATGGTCACCCATCCCAAACATGACCGCGCCGTAGGTTGCTTAACTTTTGGTATCACTACCAAAGCGCTGCAACCACTGCGCCACAAGCACCTCCACCACCACCAAATGTTAAAAATGTTAATCTTTTTTTGTGCTTTCTATCAGTAATTACTTGTATTCGGGTCTAAACGCGTTTTTTTTTTAAAATGAGTATTAGGTACCCACTGCTCGACGTTTCGGCTGGATTGCACACAGCCCTGGTCACTACGAGCTGACTGGTGGCGCTGGTGACAATATATCGCGTTTCGACCCGAAAACAAGGAATTAATGTTGCAATGCAACGCGAAAGTGTGAAATAAAAAATTTTTCTATCAATATCATGAGATAAACAGTGGATTGTGGTCTGCACCGAGCAGTCATTGCATTGTCTCAATACGATCGATCGGATTGGATGAACGAACTTTTTGTGTGGTCGCAATCCTCAGCATTGAGGGAACCACGACAAAGAAGAAGATGATCAATAATTTGCCTATCTTATTTTAAATAACCTTATCGTAGAGTTTGTTGACTTTTCAACCCAAATTAAACTAATCACATCTAACCGGATCAAGTGTATATTGTCTTAGGTCATATTAGTGGTTGTTAATCCTATAACTGCGGGGTTATTGACTCCTAATAAAGCTTTACCCATGAATTCAATCTAGTTTGGAGAGTAAACTTGTGCTGAAGTTTGCCAAATGTTGTTATGTCAATTTCCGCTTGGCTAAGGGCTAATGCATAACTATCACAAACTTGGGGTCTTCCGCAGATTCCTCTATGCATTTTTATAGGGATATTTTTAAGTGTACATCAAATAACTTATCATATATCAATTTATGTTCAACAATTAATCTTTTTTTACATCAGTTAAATTATTGAACTGCAACTATTGTTTATCAAAACTACAAATATAAATAATTTGAAAACATTCATCAACAGCCTTTAATATAATTTCCTCAAATGTGTACCTAAAAAACTGTTTGTGTTACAAAAATATTATTTTTACAGCAAAAATACTGATTGTACATCAAATCAACCCGGCCGTACATACAGAATACTTACAATGGTAACAAAACAACTATTTTTGCAACATATTTTCTATTTTGTATTTCAAAACTAGCTTAACAAATAAATCCTTAAATTTCAGAATACATGTTACGCAGATTATCTTAATGTCATATTACTCATAACAAAATAATGCTCTTTGTAGAGCAGTATTTCTTAAAGTTGATCTAATTTACTGTAAGTGTATTTCGCGCGCTTTCAACATTATGCGCCGCTTAGTAAAATAAGTCAAAATAATAGAATCGGGTGTCGAACAAATTACCTATAGCGTGACAAGCTCTACGGCTAGAAACATTCCACTTGGTCTAGATTGGGACACTTTCGATGACTATAAAAAAATGCTATTGCTTATTGGAAAGTTGTCTTGCCCGCTCTTAAAAATGCTGGATGAATGGCAAATGTACCTGCCACGATTTTTCAGAAACTATATATGTAAGCATATCATTGGGCTCGCTATTCGACTCAAATATGTAACACCACCCCCCAAAAATATACATATTGGCCAAAAAAGAAAACGTGGACGTCCCGCAAAATCAAAACCAGCTCTAATAATCCAATCAGAACCAATATTAAGTATTAGTGCCTGGTTTTTAATTGATGATCCCAGATTTTTGTAATTAATAAATAAATAATAAGTTTATTACGATACATAAAATTGTGTTTTATTCAATAAACTAGTGGCCGCCCGCGACTTCGTCCGCGTGGAAAGCCTTTATCTTAAAAATTCTTTATGAATTGTAGCCTATATGTTATTCTGATGTATAAGCTATATTGTGGTTAAGTTTCATTCAAATCCATTCAGTAGTTTTTACGTGAAAGAGTAACAAACATCCATACATCCATACATCCATACTTACAAACTTTCGCCTTTATAATAGTAGTAGGATTGCAGTTAAAAATAATAATATAGCGACATAATGTTTGTTGTGCACTAGTTATTATTTGATACGCATTGCCAGAGTTGCGTCTCACGATGAACTTAAATGATTGCCAAGATCACATTAATTTGAGTTGCCAATTATGATGTACAAAGAGTATTTTTGATTGAAAAAGGGATTTTTTTAATGCAAAAAACCCAAATTTTATGTCGTGTATTGTTTGTTGCTTACTAGTTATTATTTGATATGCATTCATAAAAAAGCTTTACATTTAGATACATAGAGTTGCGTCATGTACTTAAATTGATGCTAAGATCACATTAGTTTGAGTTGCAAATTTTGCTGTACAATCAGTATTTTTGATGGAAAAGGGGATTTTTTAAATGTAAAAATCGCAATTTTTTTGATTTTCAGTTAAATACCACCCTTTTTTATATAATGCATATTTAACTTGCATACTATCAAAATAAAGCCCTAACCCTGAGTCTTATTGACTCACAGATAAAATCGCTTTGTATTGGTGACTGAAGTTAATGAGATTTCTTACTACTAACTTAAAAATGTTACCTCTCTATGATTTTTTGGGTAAAGATTACTATGTTTATTAATTTTTTTGATTCCTATAGTTCAATTTCAAATTTTACTCAACTTTTGTATTAAAACTTTTGTAGCGCAGTGGTGGTAGAGATTTAGTATCAAAGCGTGGATATCGAAGTCAGTAATGCACTGTTTTAGGTGAAAAAAGTGATTCTAATAAACGGCGAAGTGAAAGCCGTGGTAAATACCAAAGTTAAACATGCCACTTATGGTTGACAAGTGTGATAATTTCAACTGTTCGGAGAAACCTGAGATAGGGGATTAGCAGCTGAACGTGAGGTTTGCCAGAAGGCTCACTATACACATTGTCGTCAAGTTTAGTCAGTTACTGCCTCGTAGTGGCAAAGTTTCTGCCTTACATCTGAGAGGTCCTGGGTTCGAAACCCAGGTCGAGCGAAAATTGTTTCTGAGATTTTCTGCCATGAATTTCTCAAAATCAGCTCGGAGTCGGGAAGATGGCGGTGTTACACCCCCGTGCCTCGGAAAGCACGTTAAGCCGTTTGTCCTGCGCCTAATCTCTCTCCGGTTATGTCGGATTGCCGTCTAGCCGAAATTTGAGAGTGATGGAACAGTGAGTACAGGTGCACTGCGCTCACACTAGTGCACTATAATATCTCCTGCGTAGTTGGCTGATCTCTGTTGAGATTGGCCGCCGCGTTCGAAATCGGCCAGGAGGACTAATATAAGCTTAGTCAGAGGCCTAGCCTTAGGCGGCTTAATAATCAATACAAGACACAACTATTTAATTGCAGTTACAAAATAAAACATAACATTTGGAAACGAGTATTATTATTTGGTGCCTACAGCTTTTTAAAAAGTTTATAAGATTTCCTTCCCAAGCACCCTAGGTTTGTTAAGTAAAATTGATTGTGCGATTGTAAGCAGCGATACACTTCATCTGAATACTTTCCCTACATTAGGATTTCTTTACGCCATTTTGGTTACCAATACAAATATTTATTTACCGGGACCCGGCAGGTTTTTCTTTCAAAGGGCAAAAACACATTTATTTTACAGGGCAGTTTTGAAATTCCCGTCAAAGGTAACACCGACCCTATTATACCTGCAATATGACCGCCTAAAATTAATTACGAGAGATATTTAATATTTTGATACTTGGAAAGAGGCAGACAAAATATAATTTCACTTTTTATTATTGAAAAAACAATTTGTTACCTTAAAGTTGGTCTCAAAAAAGCCTGCAATTAGAATTTAGTTTGATAAGTAAAGATGATATTTTTTTGCCAAAGATATATTTTTCTGGTTTGTCTGCGATTCTCCATTACCTTCTGTTATAATTATCAAAATTTGAAAGTCCGTTTGATTATCCCTACTAAGCCTAACACGGCAAAGAGTTAGTCCACGACTCAATCAAGCAAACTCGCGTAGAAGATGACTGTGACTCTAGCCCTCTAGCTTTGAAGATGATTGTCACAGCAGGGAAATGCTTACTAAGAAAGAGTAAGAATATTGATGGAAGCACTTTGTTCTTATGAGTTCTTATATAAACAAACTGGTCGCAAGCAACGGCAAATGCTAACAGGATTGCGAGCGACCAAGACAAGAGAAGACAAATTATATCATAATGCGAACAAGATGAAGGGCAAGATACCACTATTCTTACAGTCTCTTCGTTTTAGTAGGCACAAGTACAAAAACTTTTCGACCAGCCACCGGGGGGCATATCTTCAAATATTTTAGTCCAAGATCCTATCTTAGAGTGTTTGTAAAGGGGTATCCATTTACCGCTTTTACTTATTGTGTGGACTACCTTCATCATATTCCTAACGGGATGTAAACTTTATGTTATATACATACTTTACCTAAGACACAGTTCAAGGACTCCAGCAATGCCAATGTTTAAATATTGATTGGAAAATAATTCTCTGTCCAATCAATTGTGGGCTGTTGTTGTAGTAAAATATTGGTATTAAAATCTGAATTGGAAATTCTGATGATTAGAAAGTAGCCAATATATCTGTATTCGGCTTTTTTTCAATGTACTGACTGTTCTTAACCGTGATATACCGCCAACCCTTTTAACAATATCGTTTTGCCATATTTATTTAGGCCGCTTTTAATATTGAGAAAATTCCGACAAAATCCTTTTTGTATCATTCACTTTTAGTGCTTTCCCAGAAGTTATGGGATTATTATGTCACTATTTTCTTTTATGATTATGTGACCAGATAAGGAAAGTAAACAAAAGGCCGATATGGCAAGAATAAGAAAAATAATTGGAAGGTTAAAGAAAAAGACTTGTCTCTTTATAAAATGAGTGGTTTGATCTTTCCTATATTCCCTAATTAAATCTTTAGGTACAAAATCACACAAACAGACCACATAAACATTGCTGAACTATTTACCAACCTCTCTGAGGGTTTACTCCTAAATAAAGGCACTTAGCATAAAACTGCTCGAGCCGTGTTCCCCGTATCAGACAAAATGGCCGGTAACTGCCTACAAAAAGAACATCGGAGGTTGTATTTATTTTCACCTTCGTAGACGTGAACAATATAAATAAATAACCTGTAAGATGTCTTACGGTAACGTGGGTAGACGGTAGTGTTGTAGTGTCGACACTATATCGACAAAATAAGTATTTGGCATTTATCGATAACGCAGGGAAAGATAAAAAAAAAAACATTTCAAAGAGTGGCAAGGTTGACACTCTTGTAGGCCATGTATCATCTTTTCTTTTATTGATTGATTACAACCTGCGCGTGATAATCTTTTTCTCGCCTGCATTAAGTGGTTTAGTTTAGTTTCGCTGGTCTATTTACACACATAGCCGCTTGATTGGGCGTATTTCCGTTCCCATCCTACACCAGACCTCCAGGAGTGTTGCTGGCAATTGAAGAAGGAGTTCCCGTTTTCCGGCCACAGGTTGACACTCCATGAGCACGTGATTTATCGCGTTACGCGTTTTATTCACCTCTATGTATCTGCCGCAGTAAGATAGATAAAACCGTAATATAGTTATAACCCTAGTGATATTAATTATATACCGTAACATAGTTATACGAAAGCGATTCATTTCTATCTCCCTAGGAATATAGTTATAAAACGGTCCAAGTTTAGTGATCCACTGCACAGAGGGCTATCCACTACACCTATTTTAAATAGGTACTTGTTCATGTTATTAACTCACTTAGGTGCAGTATGTATTATTGAAAATTGAACTCCGTAACATACATAAAAAACAACCGTATATCACTAACCTAACTGAAACATATAGAATCATAACACTGACAAACTGTTAAAAAGACTCGACGAGTAATGTAGAAAATATAATCTTGAACTGAAACTTATAATGAAAAATGTATTAGTCAATATCTATCGATAAAATTGATCGCCAATGTCCCATCACTAAAACCACGGTATCCCGCGGGATGAGATGAGAACGGACATGATAGTCGAATGGATAGTGATGTAATTCGCCACCACTCACGAGACTTGCTTGTGATTTTATTATCGTCTCGACTTTTGTGAATAAGGATATAAGTCTCCAGGCGATGCAATGCCAAGGGTTGTGACGAATCCCTCCTTCACTAGCTGGTTGTTTACTTAATTCTTAGTTTGGAAATAATATCAACTATGCCTGCGACTTTTTCCGCGTTCGAGTTCGAACAAATGTTAGAGTTGTGGCCCAGTCTATACTCGCCGGAATCTTCAAAATGTAACTCAATCATATTTTTAGGCCTTAGCACACGCCGGCACAGGCTGGTGGGAAAAGAATGCTCTTACACAAATAATATACACATAAATATTTTTTGCATACAAGTTAGGCGGAATTACACGTAAGTGTTTAACAAAAAAACAACAACAAAGATCGTTTTATCATATGATAAAACGATAAAAATGTGACTTATCAAGTGTTCAATCAGTTGTTCAAAGTGTCAAGCACAAACAGCGAAACTAAAAAGAAATTCCTGTAAAAGTTGATGAAGCTACGCTGCTTCATCGTATTTTGGATTAGTTGTTTGGTACAAATGTTAATTTTTTAAAGCATAGGTTTACAAAGTTATTTACAAAACTGATAAAAATTCCTTTACTGAAAACTTATATGTGTTTTTTGCGTTTAGCAATTTGAGACCAACAGCATTTATTTCAAACTAGTGGCCGCCCGCGACTTCGTCCGCGTGGAAAGCCTTTATCTTAAAAATTCTTTATGAATTGTAGCCTATATGTTATTCTGATGTATAAGCTATATTGTGGTAAAGTTTCATTCAAATCCATTCAGTAGTTTCTACGTGAAAGAGTAACAAACATCCATACATCCATACTTACAAACTTTCGCCTTTATAATAGTAGTAGGACTAATGGACGCTCGCGAACTTCGTTTACCTACATGTGGGGCTTACAATATAAAGTTTAATTCTCAATACAACTTTACTACACAATATTCTGGAACTGTCTGTCTTATTTATTTATTTAACTTAATTGAAGAAGAAATGTACAAAGGGTGGACTTAATGCTTAGCGCATTTTCTGCCAGTCAACCTCAAGGTCAAGCAGGAAGAGGGCAATGGGTGCATGAAAATTAAATGAGAAAGGTAAATTGTATATCAACAGAAAGTGCTTAAGGCGTTATATTGCGTACCTCATACTGTTAAGCTGGACTGCTAGTGTTCCACATTCAGTTCTACTGATCTTAAGTTTATTTTGTTGTATGAGGAGAAATTTCACGTTACGAATTCATACTCCTTGCGGTATAGATAGCTGAGCTACTGTATCAAATCAGGTCATCATTTTTGATATGGGGATAGGAAGTGCTCATTACGCTGATTTTTAAAGCGTCACCTGATACCTTTATTAATTGTATCTTTTATTATTTAGCTGTGCTGTTAGGGTTCATCATCAGATATTCACATCTTCATTTTTGTTGAATGCACATTTTCTCGTGAGGTTGAAAATCTTTTCCGAAGGTGCTATATTTATACTTCTTATTTAGCTGGCCTCCTGTGTGTCACATCAGGTACTGCACATCTTCATTTTTGTTATGGGGACGAAAAGTGACGACAGACCAAAGACGACATTCATTGACATTTGCATACTAGGTGTATTTACCTCTACATTATACAGATGGTAGTTATAAGGCTTAAAATCGAACTTATAAACGGACAAACAGTCATTACAAAGTTCTTAAGAGTTGTGAAATATGTTCTGTACTAGATTCTAAGTACCCCTAGCCAATATTGTATTAAATATCGCCTAAGTACAGACTTATTTCCCACTTCAGCTTTATTGTATAGATCTAATCCATTTTACTTTTGGTTAGGAATTCTAATATTGGTCACTTTCCATTATAACGCAACATAGACTGGCCTCGCAACTCACAAATGAACTAGTGAAATAGATCTGTGATTTGGGACCATAATACTAGGTTCGCTCCCATCAGGATTCTCATTATGAAGGCTTGCATTCGGTGCGAGTGGAATGCTTGCTCTAAAATGTACAAACGACAGCAAATCTGGCTACACATTTTCGTTGCAAAATTGATCGTGTTACAAGTGTATGAGGTGCTGCAATGTTTACTTCGATGTGATGTCGTGTACAAATCGCGAGCCAACTGGTGCTGTTAAGTTGGTATTTTCTGTATCCAATGCTATGAGATAGGTATGTAATTAGTGCGTATTTTGCTCATGATCCATATTCTTTTTTCAAAGTTGCGCATTAAAGCCGTACCGCTTTACAATAAGTTTTGACCAGCCCTGTAGTGTAGAAGCGTAGACAACGGTCTTAAGATGTTGTCATCTCGCGGACCCGGGTTTGATTCCCAGACGGAGACTATGTAGAAAACCAATGCTTTATGTTGTCACGTGTCTGGGTGTCTGTGGTACCATCTTTATTACTGATTTCCATAATACAAGTGAGCTACATATTTTGAGCATTTTGTATATGTTAGAGCAATGTATGTGATGTTGTATTGTACTGATTCATTAAAAAAAAATACAGATAAATTTAATTGTGGAATCAGATTTATGAAAAATTTGAAGGGACGCATAAATGATGAGTTCATCAACATGGCCAAATCAAATGTGGAAATCTACTGGTGTACTGCATCAAGCCGGTTACTCTCTAAGCCGGTATCCGCAGTGTTGGATTTAGTCATTCCTGTGACCGTGCGAGTGAACGCGCTGGCTAGACCCAAAAATACCAACAAAACGTCACGGAAATGTCTTCTGTTTTTCAGTAAAAGCGTTTAAAACTTTACGCTACGAATCATTTCGCGCTACGAATCATTTCGCGCTACGAACGAGTACTATTGCTACGAACTGTAGTACTACGACGCTACGGTTCTTGTAGCTCTATTTCACAGCTTTCGGTATCTGTCCCACCTCAAATCAATTATGACTGACTGGGGAAACGAGGACCAAATCACAAAGTTCGTCCTCCTAATCACTGAAACATGCAAGCGTCTAATGATGTGAAATTCTTCAGCTATTTCAAATCAAACAGCACCATTGACTTTTATACAAAGTGTTAAGTTTTTTTTTCCGCAGCAACGATAAACCTTAAGATATCTTATCATCAGTAGTATCGGCTCATAGACGTTATTTTTTTAACAGGTATTTTTTTGGTTCTTCAAACTGCGATAATCGGTGCCGCATACAAAATCTTTAATTTATTTAATTAAAAAAATACTTCACAAATCTATTTTACTTCTAAGATACAGTCATTTCACTGCGGGAAAACAACCCTAAACCCTAAAATTTTACCTTGCATAAACAACTAGTACAAGAATAGAATTGATTTATTTGACAAACACAAACAAAAAAATGATTCTCGCGTACGTTGTAGTAGCAAAGGGGTATTACGACTACAAATATAATACACGGTACCAATTTTCAGCTAGGACCATTATTACGTGCATAATCTATGTTTACCGTACTTACCGTTACCGTTTGTCGATGTTCCACTGATACTAACCAATCGCTTCTCATCTACACTCCTGATGCGCGCTGCAAAAGAGTGGAACTCACTACCTGCGTCAGTGTTTCCCTGCAATTACAACCTAGGACTCTTCAAAGCTAGAGTGAACAGGTATCTTCTAGGTGAGCTCGCTCCATCGTAGACTCAGTCTTTGCCTCGTTGGGCTTAGTCTTGGGTCAAGAGCAAACCTATCCAAAATAAAATAAAAAATACCTACAAGTATAAAAAACATTACCCTCCTCATAACGCAATCACGTTAAGTTCTTAAGACTGAGTAATAATAGTTTAATCACTTTTATCTACGGACATATCATTAGTGCTCTAAAATGCGTTCAGAAACCGTAGGAAATGACCAGCATTACTACAACCAATTTTACTATGAGAACTTTCTTATCTGTGGCAGTAGGTAAAATCTGTATGTTATAACAGTATCAATTTCTGTAAGGTTATGACTTTAAATTTGGAACAGCTGTCAAAACTAAAGTAGGTTTCGATATGAAACGTCAAATTCAGTATGTTTTTTAATCCAAATCGCACGACATATGATCACGAGTGACATGAGGATAGGGACTTCATTCGTTTGTCTATGATATAAAAAAAAATCGTCGTGACGGAGGATTGAATTACCCGCCATTACTGTTGTCATTCATTTGTTTGTTGGTTTTTCGCTGTGACGAAAATATTGTGAAAAGTTAAAACAAATTGCATTTTAGTACTTATGATATGTGTGTAGATAAAGTAGTGTATGCAACTACTATTATGGTGTATCAACTAATGCATGTAACTTATTTAATTCATATCTCACTGAGAGAACACAAAAGGTTTCTATCAATGGAGCAGAGTCTCCTGGAGCACCTCTCACTATGGGTGTGCCCCAGGGTTCGATATTGGGACCGTTACTGTTTCTAATATATATTAATGACCTTCCATACTTTGTCGACGGTGCTTGTGAGATAGTGTTATTTGCTGATGATACTTCACTACTTTTTAAAACTCCAAGGGGTAAAGAATTGTTTGACGATGTAAATGGTACTCTCTCGCGAGTACTTCATTGGTTCACCGTTAACAATTTATTGCTTAACGCGACCAAAACTAAATGCATTAAGTTTACAATGCCCAATGTCCGACAAGTTCCAACAAGGGTTGTTGTTAAGGATGAACAACTAGTTACTTCAAATACTGCAACTTTTTTGGGAATTACTCTGGATGATAAGCTCCAGTGGGGTCCTCATATCATGACCTTATCAAAGAGACTAAGCTCCGCTGCATACGCTGTAAGAAAGATAAGGTTTCTGACTGATGTTGAAACGGCAAGACTAGTTTATTTTAGTTATTTTCACAGTATCATGTCATACGGCATCTTACTATGGGGCTCAGCTGCAGATATAGAGACAATTTTCGTATTGCAGAAACGAGCCGTGCGGGCTATTTATAAACTTAAATCAAATGAAACACTTAGAGAATTGTTTAAAGAAGTAAAAATACTTACAGTTTACTCGCAATACATTTACGAAAACCTAATTTACGTTCGAAAAAACTTACACTTATTTCCTAAAAATAGCGATTTGCATAACTTCAACACAAGACAAAAAAATAGGCTTGCCGTTCCACATTTTAGGCTTCATAAAGTTGGTCACTCATTTATGGGTAGATGTGTAATATTTTTTAATAAATTACCTGAAAATTTAATTTCATTGCCTTTAGATAAATTTAAAACAGTTGTAAAAGATGTATTAATGTCGAAAGGATATTATAAAATTGATGATTATATAAATGACAAAGATATATGGAAATGTTTAAATGCAAACAATTACAATTATTGTAAATCAATTTTGAAAAGAGGCAATGACAATAGTGACTGAGTTTCTTGCGCCGCTTCTTCTCAGCACTGGCCCAAACTGTCCCGAAGCGGTGGTAGGGTCAATTTATATGTTGGGACGTGTAAAAGTGCTAATTTGTTAGCCTAATTACAAAAATAAATTGATTTTATTGATTTATTATTGATTTTAACTGTACATAATTAGGCCTTAAAAAACTCGTGTGATGCTATTATGAAACTCGCTGACGCTCGTTTCATAAAACCACACTCGTGTTTTAAGGCCCCTCATTATGTATCAGTTGCATAAACTACTATAGTATAGTCCGGGATTCATAGTTGTGGTTAAATGAAACAGTTTTAGCTCCGATACAAGATGCATTATGCTGAAATAAAATCGAAATTTAATTCGAATCTGTATCTCAACAATAGTTAATCAAAGCGTTCTTTATTTTTTGTTTTTCCAATCACTACTTACTGGCCAGCAATTATTCGTTCCAAAGGTGATAAAAGAAAAAAAACCAAAAAAAAGGACTAAGTTTGGAAGGCGCCCAAGTTTGGTAATGAAAAAACTTTAACCCAATGACCGAGCGGTTTCGTAAGTTTTTCTTTAACCTGCGGTATTTCAGACTGACGAGGGAAACACTGTTTTGGTATTGTTGAGATTTTTAAATTAAATTCTAGTGCCAATTTCTATTGCAGACTTTTTTGGCTTAGTAAAAAGCTCGCATCAAAAAAATTTTATTTGAGCCTTGTCTGAACTTTTAGTTCGATTTTCGAAAAAAAATCGGTTGTAAGTTTATTTAGCTCTTGTTTCTGCCTGTGAATAAAATATTTTGTCGATTTCAAATTACTACAGATTTCGTATTATCCCTTTTTTAACAATAGGACATAAGACAAAAATATTAGTAAAATATTAATAGTTATCTTTACTGCCTCCTAAATTTTAAGTCCGAGACACTTACTTACTTTTAATGAGGGATCAGGGCATAATATATAAAAAAAATAGGGAGCGAGCTGATATTATAAAATTAAATCATCAAAGCAAAATCAGATTAACAATACACAACACTTAAATTCAACCCTCACAGCGATTCGGTTATACCTACTACCTATAAAGAGCCTTACAAATCTTCAAGTATCGATCACCACGTGAATTTCCATTCAAAGACCTAACGGCCCGATATTGGAATGTTAAACAAACCCCGGCTTCCCCTTTCCGAAGATATTTGGCAGAAGCACAATTAGATCTGAGTCAGTCGTCTTTGTGGATCAATGCACTTAATGGGATTCAAAACTACTTAGATTCTAAGGGAATCGAAATTAAGTTTATAAATGACTAGCTTTTACCCGCGAATTCGTCCGCATTAGGTAGTTTTTTTTGGAATGCGTCAAAAGTAACTCATGTCCTTTCAAACTATCTCCTTACCAAATTTCATTCAAATCTGTTCAGTAGTTTAGACGTAAAAGCGATCGGCTCATTTGAAATTTCCCATTGGAATGCGTTATTTTCCCGCGGTGAAAAGTAGCCTATGTCCTTTTTTGGGTATCAAAATACATCCATACCAAATTTCATGCAAACTGGTTTAGTAGTTTAGACGTGATTGAGCAACACACAGACAGACAGTGTTACTTTCGCATTTATAATATTTTTATGGATTAGTAAATGTGCCTACTTGTATGGAATATTTTCTTTTTATGGGACTAAATTAACACTCGGTAACATCGGTACCTTGTTACATCCCGGCATATAAGAAATGTTTTGCATTTTTATAGCATCAATGATTCTTGATTCTTGATCGAAACGTGGAACATGACAGTCAAGCTGGCTCACCTACTGCATGTCACTCAGCGTGCTATCGAAAGATTGGGGATCTCATTAAGGGATAAGATCCGGAACGAGGTCATACGACATAAGACTAAGGTAACTGATGTTGTCCAAAAATGTAGCAAGCTAATGTCTGTGGTGGTAGTGGCAGTGGGCTAGCCATGTCTGTCGCAGAACCGACGAGAGGTGGAGCAGGAAGGTTCTTGAATGGAGACCACGCTTAGGTAAACGTAGTGTGGGACGCCCCCCGGCTAGATGGACAGACGACCTGAAGAAGGCAGCTGGCAGTGACTGGATGCAAAGGGAGGGAGATCTTGCGCTGTGGCACTCCTTGGGGGAGGCCTATGTCCAGCAGTGGACTGCAACAAGCTGATATGATGATGATGAATGATTCTTACTTTGTCTTTTTCCAATAATCTAAGACTATCTACGCAGGGCCTACTATGATATCAATCATCAACATATTTCAGTTAAAATTATTAAAAAAATTTTTTTAATGTCTCATAATACAAGATGTAACGAACGGATGACGAGTTAATGGAGTAATTTTTATGTCATCAAAACGTGACGAAAAATTGCGAGTCCTTTGTGAACATTAATTAAAATCACATGTCGCCATAGTATTAATCCTGCCAGAATGCAAGGCGGTAACAGCTGGCACAGTTAAAATTTAATTAAGCATTAAAATTACTTAACGAGATAATTAGACTGGAAGAGACTTGGCGCTGAAGGTGTTAATGACCTAATGTATTAAGACTTGAATCTAAGATATGTCTTAAGGAAAATTTACAGCGTTAAATTGTGTTTTTTTATATATTCGAGTCTGAAAATAAACCTTAAACACATATTAACATAGTTAATCTATTTATACCCAAATATGTCTACATTTGTATACTAAGCGATATTTATCAGAACTCCTTGATCGAACGAACTCAATCTCAATATCACGTTATGATTCAGTTTAATCTACGCTGCAGCGTTCTTCAACCAGCATCAAAACAGCAACCCTCTTAGTAAATTCAAAAGCAAAAAAGTCTATTCACAATAAATCATACTCTATTTACGCAACAGTAAATACTTATATTATAGGAATGCTGTGCCATTTCCTCTGCGAGTTCTTTGAAAAACCATTTCCTGCAACAACAAAGCCCTAGATGAGCTCCTTTTTAAACAAAAATCCTTATTTTTCTTTTGAATCCCATAAAGAGAGCGATGCTTCATCAGGCTGTAATTAAAACAGGGTTACAATAGGCCATTCGGTACGCGCCGGAAGTTGAATAGTTGTGTAAAACGTGAATAGTAGAGATGCACCGCATAACACAGTAGTTCTGTGTCTCCCTCATTGGTCTAAATTTCAATTCACTTTACAATTCACCAAGAGGTCACGGGTTCAAACTGAAAAGTTGTTTTTGAGAATTTCCTATCATGGATTTCTCAGAAAAAGCTTGGTCAGGTAGTTAAAGTTGTTAGCCGTTGCGTTGGTCGTGCGCCCGATCGCTCTATCCGGTCATGTCAGATTGCCGAACATCTCACGAAATATGAAATATTGAAGGAACAAAGAGTGCATCTATCTTTTACGCACACACTTGTGCACTATAAACCTTGTCCTAGGTGTGTGACAAGAAGCGACGCGACGCGATGCGACGTAATGCAAAAATAATTTACTTCATCTACTTATTTGATATTGAGGCATCGCGTTGTGGCGTTTGTCGTTTACCTAGTACAATGGGAAAATATCTCAACGCATATTTGGCTAACTTATATCTGCATGTCTGTCTAACTATCTATGTATACAGGGTGTAAAAAAAAACCTTAACGAAGCCGTCAACCACGCGTTCAGTACATCAAACCAAATCGTATAAAAAAGAAATTTTGGCTGGGAAACAAATTTTATTTTTTGACATCAAAAAAAAAATAATTCTAACCCGTAATGTACAGCGCGCACGCGGAAAAGTCACCGCGGGGCATGTTGCTTTACGCCGCCGCGACGCGGTTCGGTTCGAGTGTGCGCTGTTTATTGCGGAGTGTGCCATTTAAAAGCTTTTTATGAAAGAACTAGTGAAAATTTTTATCATGTTTCTTTGGGAAAAAGTTCAGTTATAAAGGACAGAAGACGTTTCTATAAAAATCATCAATTTTTTTTTCAAACTTTAACCATCAATATCTCAGTAACCGTTAACTTCCCAGGTTACACCATAAAGGAAAAAAATGATCGTAGCAATTGGTAGAACATGTGGTATTCGGCTTCGTTAAGGTTTTTTTTACACCCTGTAAGTATATTGGCCGCCATAGTTGAAATTCGCCTGAAGCGCATTAGTGCTCTCTCCCTGACAAGAGTGATTGTGGTGCGTTATGTTTTTTTGATAATAATATTATTACTATAAAATAATAATATTATTGTTTTTATGTGAATAAAATAGTGTTAACGCTGACTATGAAGATTTATTTCCGATAAACAATCATAACGTGGAATTTGAGAAGATCTTTGTACGAGTATGGTTACGTTGAAACCCGCTCAATATTGAAAATAAAAGATTTTTATTTTCGATAGTCCAAACAAAATATCGTTTACCCAACTTATTGACATTCAGTCGCTTACCTATTCATAAACTATAAGATAAACAGCAGAAACCAATATATAAATATTAAGTTGACCTCAAATAACCTTGCGATCTTTCTTAGTATTCATAGATTTGGTCCCAGTATAATACCTACGTATGTATGTATAGCTAATGCAATTATGTGAGGGTATAATAAAATACGAAACGATGTGGGAGATGGGAGACAGGAGCAATAACGTCTTTTCTATCGACAAAGAATATTGTGTTAGCTTTACGTATTATTATTTTTCTCCATTATCCTTTTTTGACGTAAGTAGGTAGATGTGGCTGAATATCGTATTTTAATACGATTAGGAGTCATGCTTGCCATTTGTTCTCAATTTTTGACTTGAAATCCTTTTAATTGCTAGGATCATGTTTTTTCAGTAAAAAAATCATTTTCTGAGACAGGCATCGAACCTGTGAGTAGATCTAGAATCCTTAGAACGAACCCGTCAAGTGCGAGTCAGTGATCGTGCTCCCTTTTGCACACAAGGACCTATAAATTCCTTGAATACCAATAAGCGTTTACAATTCAATGTTTTTTCAATTCCAATACTTAGAACTTTCAATAGCCTGAAGTTTCTACTATTGATAGAAGTATTCTAATCCAGTCAGTAGGTTTTTTTGCTCTACAAAAGGTGGCGAAGAAAATGTTTTGAAACAATATTGTTTATGTATGGCAGGTTAATCAAAATCCAAGTTCTCGACCTTGAAGGACCCAGGCGCTAGCCGCCATCTTGAATTATAGTTGCGTAAATTAGATATATTTTAAATAACTTCTCAATTGTTTCCGAAATCCCAAAAGTGTCTATGAGAGGTATAAAGAAGACAAAATTGTTTACATTTTTTGCATACATGTTTATTCTGTGAGTCTTAAAGGTAAAAAAATACAAGCAAAGGAAATAATAATATTTACAAAAATCATTGTAATTATAATTTTGTTTAAATATTGTATAGATATCATTTTTTAATTCTTTTTGATGGCCCAGGATGGTTAATAGCGCCTACTTCATTATCGTCGCTAAAATTTTCTGTTTCATGGTCTATATTTTTAGTTACCAAACATGAAATTGCCATACCTATTGAACCTGCCATACCTCTACAATATTGTGCCAAAACATTTTCTACGCCACCTTTTGTAGAGCAAAGGCTTTTGCATTTCCCCACAGACAGACCTATTCGTAGCACCGAGCAGAAGGTATCTTTCTGAATCTGTCGCCAGCACAGTGCCCCGCCGATTATACACAATTAACGCAATCTTCCTTTTTCTTTGACTCCGCAAATTATTTCAAATCTAGTTATCGCTTGTTGAGCGACGTGGCGCAAATTAGGTTTGTTATGCTTAATGTTACTTTAAGTCAATTATCAAATTATTTCCGGGTCTATTTTTTTGTTTGTTTTTCTTCGTAATGGCAACGGTACCTGCTTGCGAAAACTTTTGGTAGATGTTCTCATCTTTTCAAATCAAATCAAACGTTTTTTGTATTGTTGTATAAAATGTTCCATGGAAGAATTTTCTATCTTTTTTCTTTCTTTCTGTGCACACTTTTTTCATTACAAGCGCTTATTTATTTATTCATAAAGGCACTACAACAATCAAGCAACTATTATCATAACCAAATTATCTTATATTTACCTGTACGAGTTGTTTGCGCGATTTCACAAATCGCGAAATTGAAATTTCACCCACATTGACTTGACTCGATTAAACGCAGAGCCAAGAGGCTCAAGGTAACGAGTGACTTGTAAGCACGAAGCTCCAAAGCTTGGCTCATCGCCGCAGAGTCGCCTGCTTGTCGATCTTTTACAGGCTTTACATCGAGTGTGGTCATGAACTACACCAGCTTATTCCGCCGGCCCCTTATACCATCGGACCACCAGACGTATCGTCATGTACCGTGTCGATGTTCCACTGATACGAAACAAGCGCTTCTCATATTCATTCCTGATGCACACTGCAAAAGAGTGGAACTTACTACCTGCGTCAGTGTTTCCCTGCAATCACAACCTAGGAATTTTCAAAGCTAGAGTGTATAGGCATCTTCTAGGTGAGCTTGCTCCATCATAGACTCAGTCTTTGCCTCGTTGGAATAAGTCTTGGGTCAAGAGCAAACCTTTCCCAAAATTTGGGAATTTTTATTATTTTGAACCCAAATAATAAAAAAAAAACATTCCAGTGCTTGCCATTGAGTTCAAAATTTGTACTAACGTTTAGTTTGGATGACAATGAACAATTTGAAAAAGTTTGCTTAAAAAAATCACATTCAATTTTCTTTCACTTGTTGTTTGTGAGAGAAATGCAAAATATTGTTTGTGGTTCTGTTTTAAATACTATTCCTGTTCGCAAAAAAGCACAAAGTACCTTCTTACTGCTAAGTTAACAAAAATCTAAACATTTGTCCATAAAAAAGAAATCCATAGAAGCTTTCTTCTGTTTCAGATCAAACAATGTTCAAGTTATTTTTTCAACGGCGAAAGTATTCCTCATTCCGAGAAATTGAAATCGGAAAAATCACGGTGGAATTTAAAAGCAAAAATAGAGCGTCTGTTGACAAATAAAATAAAAATCAGCTGAGAAATTGCTAGTTGTATTTTTAGCCAATTAGACATTGAAGGAGTAACTTGAGAAACCAAGAATCAGTAGACGAAGAAAGAAAGAGTTTAATGGTGGATTTTACTTTTCTTTAGTATTTATGTAAATAACTTAATTAGGAATAGGCTTGTTATGAATCATTAAACTTTATTGAAGTTCTTTTCTAATATATGTAATTTAAATAGGTATTCAATAACTTCTGATTAATTACATTCTTTTTTTTTATATCCCTCGTTCGACGAGAAAATCACTCTTTTTTAGTTAAAAAGCAACGCTGGTAGGTTTGCGTCATCAATGTCATCATTAACACACTTTCATTTTTCTATAATTTTATTACCGGACGCAAAATTTCATATATTCTTTTCTTCTGGAACGTAAAAAGAATGTTTTTTCTAGGAAACGCTTAAATATTAAAAACTCGCTAAAATATTTATATACTTAAGAGAATGTCTCATAAGTAAATAAGAAAAAAGCTAATAGGGCGGCATAAAAATAACATCACTACACCAGACTAAGTTCAAAATAACATTATCATGTTGTCCTTAATATAGAGGTAGAGGTTGACTGCCTTGTTTGTGTAGTGGTGAAGTTTCTGCCAGTGCATGCGAGAGGTCCTGGGTTCGAATCCCAGGTCAAGCTAATAACAGTTTCTGAGATGAAACAGTAAGTGCACCTGTGTATTGCGTTCACACTTGTGCACAGTGTAATATCTCCTGCGCAGTTGCCGGATCTCTGTTGAAATTGGCCGCTGTTGTCGAAATCGGCTAGAAGGAATATAACTACATATATTAAAAAGGTTGAGGTCGTTGAGAAGAAGTCCCGGAACACTAATTTAGTATGCCGCAAACGTTTGTAAGCAATTTCGTTTCTAGCTAAATTTAGGTTAATTTTAAATAACCTTGCCTTTATTAGCTCACTTTATTAGCCTCAATTTACTATGGATTTTTTGTACAAAAAAAACTATAGTAAATAGTAAACCGAATCTCAGTAAAACAGTTAACGTCTAATCTATACTACGGTAAAAAGTTTAAAGTTAATATTTTATTATTTGTTTTATTCAAACGGAAATCGCGAAACGGGGATGTTAGATTGACTTTTCGTTATTTCAATGTCTGACAAACAACAGGTTAAAATACAGAATTAAATTCAATTTGAATCCGAAGATCGCAGACACAATCAATATTCCATTAATTTTTACGCAAGCCGGATTAGACCGATAGGGGTTAATAGTTTAAATTTAATTACGAATTTCGAGGCCGATCCATGAAAAACTCTGTTTTTTTTTAAGTTGTTGACATTTTGTTACGTACACTTTCGGGTCACAGTTTTCAGTACTGGACTTGATTTTTCATTTTGCAACTTATCAGGTGATCTTTGGCAACTGCCCTGCGATTCAGATACTCGCGCCGTTTGCATCGATAGCGATTTTACGATTGCTTTGCCGTCGGCACTGTATTTTAGCGCGTTTTGCTCTATCGTGATATCTCCAACGCTCTATTTTCGCCCGCTAGTTGGATATCGAACAACGATCACGGATGCAAAAGAGACGCTAGTTTCTAATAGGCCCAACAATTAGCATTGGATTTCGAACACAAAAAAAATATTAAAAGATCAATTCAAAAAAATTGGACAACCATTTCTTAAAAATAAAATCTTTAATACAGTTGTTGTACGAGTATTATCTGTGACATCACTATAAAAGAGGTTTATTGAACGTCATTATACCTTACCAATATCAATATTATTCATTAACAAAAGTGCGACTTTACGAGTTTGTTTCTCGAAGCTTTATCTCCCTAGTTTTTTTTTCATTCAGCCTATAAAGCACCATTCATAAAGACTAACAAGTTCTTTTTCAAAGAACGCGTGCAAAGAGGCTTCAAAAGAATCCAGTGAAAGGCATCTTGCGTCTTCCTATCGAGTTTGTCGAATTAGTTCAGTCTAGATTCTATTTTCAATGGAATACCCACAAAGTGTAGGGAACATTGTTATTTCTTTGACGCTTTACTTTCAATCAAATGGTTGCCACTTAGAAAAAGCGCATGAATTTTAATAACAAGGTATCATGCCATGATTGTATTTAACACGCTAATATTGGCTCAGGCTGTATGTATGTATGTATGCAATTTTCACCAACTTCCAGAAATCGGATTAATTTGAAACTTTGCACACGTATCAAGTACCAATGACAATGCAATAATTTGATAAGAGTTTTCCATTATCCTTATTAACTAAAAAAATAAAACCAAGTAATAGTTGAAAAAACTAAAAAAACTCGCTTTTATTGCTAACTAAAAAAAGATAAAATAATTTCTGAGTACAAAGAATTTATATAACAGTAGAGTAAAAAGCGTGGGGTACACCTCATGTCGGTTTCATAATTCACTTTTATAGTGGCCAATAATATACCATACCAAGCGTGTTTTTTTAGTTTTGAAAATATTATTTTAGGATAGGAATTAAATGTTTCCGTGGAAAATAAAGTACTGAATCTATGTGGTAACATGTCAAGTTATTGATTCGTCCTCAAATTATCTCAAAATGAGCTCATAATTGCATTTAAGGGGCCGGACAGTGAGTGTGACATTATTAAAAATCCATAACATATAATTACTTATAGTAAACACAAGTGACCGCCCGTGACTTTGTCCGCGTAGCGTAACTGTTATTCTAACACACAATTTTTTTTTCATTAAAATCCATACAGCAGTTTTTTACGGAAAAGAATAACAAATCATCCATGCATCCATACTTACAAACTTTTGCGTTTAGACACGACATTTTTATAAAGTTAGTCAGTCTTATTTCAAGTATCTACTATCCACAGTAATAATAATAGTCCTCCTGGCCGAATTCGACCACGGCGGCCAATCTCAACAGAGATCAGACAACTACGCAGGAGATATTATAGTGCACAAGTGTGAGCGCAATACACAGGTGCACTCACTGTTTCATCACTCTCAAAGTTCTGTGAGACGGCAATCCGACATGACCGGAGAGAGATCAGGCGCAGGCTTAACGTGCTTTCCGAGGGGGTGTAACACCGCCAACTTTCCCGACTCCGAGCTGTTTTTGAGAAATTCGTGACAGAAAATCTCAGAAACAGTTTTGGCTCGACCTGGGGTTCAAACCCAGGACCTCTCGGATGCAAGGCAGAAACTTTGCCACTACACCAACGAGGCCGTATCTACACTATCTACACTATCATTGCACTAACGCTCCTTTTTTTGCGTCGTTGCAGTCGAGTAAAAAGCGACGCTATCAAAGGCTTCGTTGGGCCTAATTTGTGTTTCAAGTACCTACTATTTCAGAGCGGGGCAAGGGTGTGTGCCTTTCAGCTTCCGCTAATAGCGAATATCGATATTTCAATATATTTTTAACAGCGTTTTAATTCGTAAACTAGTTGTTCGATTTCATTACTCATTGTTGAAATTCCGTTGCTTGCAAATGGTAACCTTACATGGAACTGATAATAAATTTTCACTTCTGACGAATACCTGCATTTAGTTTTGATTTTAAGGTAAGATTTACACGAGTAAATCGCGTAAATCTTACCTTAACTAAAACCAAAACATTTTATTACCAACAAAAATATACAATTAAATAGTAATTTACACACCGGTATTTAAATAATGATTTAATGGATTTTTACGGTGATAAACACCTTCAAAGTTTTTATGAATACTGAAAAGATATTAATATATTACAAAAATTAATCGCTCAACGTGTTAGTAAAAGCAAATTGAATCTACTTAAAACATGAGTATTTTTCTTATGGAGAATTAAAAAAAAAACAACTGGGTTTATTGCAATAGTAGTTGATAATGAAAGTTTTTATTTAAATAAAAGCATTTGTAATACCAAAAATAAAAAAGAAGTAAATAGGTTTCTTCGTTTTAAAAAATAATCTAGAAACAAACGAAAGTCGGAATGCGTACACTTGGTCCGTATTGGGGTAAGAAAACGCAAGTGAGTGAGCTCATTGGTATTTTAACAAAATTAAACTTGGTATAAATATATTTATTGTTTTATATATGTAATGTGTATGTATGTGGAAAAGTATTTATTTAAATATCCGGCCGCGTTGCCCTGCCCGCTGTGTTTATACACAAAAACATTCCTCTTGAATCACTCTTTCTATTAAAAACTGCATAAAAATCCGTTGAATAGTTTTACATTTCTAAGAATACAAACATAAATATAAAATAATATAAAATAAATAGTTTTAATAATAAATAAAGTAACAAAACTTTGTTAAATTTAAATTATACAATTTGATTTTTTTCTTGATGAATTATTACAAAAGGAAATATATCGATAAAGAAACGATTCGAGAGTACATTTCCTCAAAATATCAGTTGTATTGTTTTTTTTTTAATATAACGAATAAATTTGCAGTTTAAATTTGAAAAACGTTGGTAAATTTAGCAGATTTATTTTTATTCATTTTAGAAATTTCTTGATTAATCGAATATCCCGTCATTTTATACCACTTAAAAATATACACAGCTTTAGTGTGACGATATACATTACCTTAATTAATTTTAAAAAATAGTCAAAATTCATATTTTTACATAATTTCGTAACGTAACGGTGCAATTTTTTTGTTTTTTTCTCGTAGTTTTATGATTGAAACATAAACAAATATTTAAGTAAGATATATATTGCACATTAATAACAAAAATATACGAAACTTTTATAAATAAACCAATATATTTTGAAATATTTTCATAATAATACTAAAAATACTAACAAAATAAAAAAAACTAAATACTTTATACTGAATACTTTGTCTTCAGAGGCAAGTGTGCGCATGCGTACACTTACCCGCGCACACTTTCCCTGAGACGCCGAATTTTAAAATGTGGTACTTTCAAACATAACCTCACATCACTCTCATGGATATGCGGAGAAATATGTATTTTATCAACTAAAATCGAGTCACCTGCGAGTAGACCACAATTATTCCATAAGTAACAGCGTGACGAAGCGTAATGACATGCATGTCCCTTGCTCGTTTGTTCGGTCACACCGGCGCTTCTGATTGGCCAAACTTTCGAGATCTTTTCGAGCACTGCGCTCACATACCCATTGCGCTCGGTTACCCCGAATGATCTAAAGGTCGTTGAAGCGCCTCTGATCATCGACATAAGCTATCGATACTGTACCTTCACCACGATACAGCAGACGGGAATCGCTAACGGGGTGTTAGTTAGGAACAACTTCAGAAGATCTGGGTGATACCTAATGAGACCGGATATAGGCATGGTGAAGCTTGTTTTGCACAAGGCAAGAGGATTTGCATTTTACATGCAAAAGTTCATCCATAATTATACTCGTTGAAGTCTAAGCACATTGTTCAAATATAACTACTTCTCAATGTAATCACAGACCCTACACAGTACACAAGTCATGACGGATTGTGATTGATTAGATAATTTACACAAGAATGAAAAATTAAGAATTCTACATATTAAGAAACAAACAATCTAAAAAGGCCTTGTTGCTTTTATTTTAAGAAATAAACACGAAAACCCCTAAATTTTATTTGTATTTAAGGCTTGACCGACGCAAATAGTTTATTTATTTATTTATTTAAGCTTTATTGCACAAGAATACTTTGTACAAAAGGTGGACTTAACGCCGTAGGGCATTCTCTACCAGTCATACCTTTGGGCTAAGTAGAAATAGTGCGATACGTCTTAATATTGTAATTCAAACAGAAAAAAAAACGCTTAAGACGCAAGGCACTACCCGTCGAGTACTACAGCAGGGCACCTCCTTCAACAATAGCAGGACGTGTTTTGACATTGTATCATTTTCATTGATAAGTCACATTAAAAACGCGTTGAACTTCCTCGCTCTACGCGTGGGGTGAGCACGAACAACTATCGACACGTATTCGTAGCGTTAACATTTCGTATACATGTCAATTTGTATGGGAAAACTGACAGTTTGTGTTGTTTTGACACGAATACATTACAATTGGCATGATGACAGCTATCTTAAATATTTTCAAGACCATGGCGTTTACAAAACATAGCCCCTATGAAGTAATTATAACTAGTTTATTTCCAAAAAGCTGTCGAAACCAATTTTTAAACACACATAACTCAATAAATATTCGGTCAATTGACTCCGATTTCTAGTGACGTCACGTTCATTTATTCCCATACAAAATCTATGGAGGCAGGCCGTTTTGACAGATAATAAAAAGTATGTCAACGATTGGTGGTGTCGTCTAGCCAATTATGTTCGTGCTCACTGATACCGACTGAAGTGCGGTTCAGTTTCGGTTTGTGAAGCCAGTTTTACTTTATTAAAACTTCGCGGGCAAAACCCGCGACTTCGTCCGTATTAGGTAGTTTTATTGGAATGCGTTATTTATCCAAATATAATTAAAATCTTTGGTGATTAAGGAGTGAAAGCGATCAGATTCCCCGAAAAGTATTCTTTCCCATTGGAATGCGTTGTTTTCCCGCGGTAAAAAGTAGCCTATGTCCTTTCTCGGATATCAAAATATCTCTATACCATATTTCATGCAAATTGCTTCAGTAGCTTAGGCGTGATTGAGTAACAGACAGACAGACAGAGTTACTTTCGCAATTAATATTATTAAGTATGGATTACGTTGCTAGTTAGAGCTAACTTGATATATACAGAATACGAGATTTAGTACACACATAAAACTTTCTCATTACTCGTACATTACCCTCGATACCGCTGATTTCGTATTGACCCGTTCAATATGCCGTGAAATGGAATTTTCCGTGAACCCGGCAAAATCAGTCCCCACGTGAGATCGTGTTTTAAAAGAGCTTATCTTTTTCATGTGACTATGAATAATAATTGCTCTTACGTTATCAATTTGAGAACATTCACATTTTGTGCTTATTAAAAAGTTATAATAAAAACAAGAGTTTATTTAACTATTTCCCTATTTTTGTCGACGGCTCCTGCTCGGCTCTGTTTTTTACATTAAGTGGCGGCAATTGGAATCGTTAAACATATTCAATTTGACGACCAATTTGGTGTAATGGTCTAGAAGTTGACTATTAACCAAGAGGCCGCGGGTTCGATCCCCGCACTGTACAAACTGTGTTGTGTGTATGAACATGTCTGTTTGTTCTAGTCTGGGTGTTATATGTATTTATTTAAGTTTATTTGAAATACCACTGTTGGTTCTGATATGTGTAACACAAGTGTTTAAGCTACTTACCACGGAGTCAGATCAATGTATGTGATGTTGTTATTTATTTCTTTATTTATTATTCAAATTACACAATTACAATGGTGTACTAAACGAGTTGTGGTGGTGGTGGTAGTGCTTGTGACGCAGTGGTTGCAGCGCTTTGTTAGTGATACAAAAAGTTTAGCAACGTAAAGCGCGGTCATGTGCGGGATGGGTGACCATTCTGACCTTTTAGTGGCGTTCATATACAAGCATCTTCGTGCTTTGAAAGGCACGATAAGCTGTTGGTCCTGGTTAATATCGATAGATATTAGTCGTTAAGCCTAGTCAGAGGCCCTTGGGCGGCTTAATAACATCTAACAGTAAGATTCGTCACTTACCTCACAACGCCCCTCCACCAATCAGCACTGAGCCCGCGTATTGGAGTATGGCTCGGACTAGCAGTGGGACGTATACGGGCTGATGAGATGAGATGACTAAACTAACTAAATAGACTTAACTAAACAAATTTTATGTTATAAAACGTTTCCATATCTCTCTACATCATCCTGGCTGAACTTTTAGGGTAAAGAAAACAATGGAATCCAATCCACTCGATGCACACACCTGCAATTTTTGATTCAGAGTTATGAATGCATTCTATGAAATATGGATTTTAGGTACCTCTTAGTGTACCTTCGAAAACGAACAAGTTTATCTGTATTATTATTATTATAAGTACATACCAGTACTAACATTATTTTGATTTTATTCATTCATTCAACGTCTTTGTTCAGCCTTACTCTCAAATAATGCGCAATAGCGTGGCTCAGGCGTCGTTCTACGGGAGCAACGCAACACAACAAGTGCGACGCGACGCGATGCGACAAATACTTAAAACGCCTTGTGTCAATGTTGGTTGACGCGTTGGTTGCACTTGCCGAACTAATCGCGTAGCTTCACTTACTTAGGACAACGAGTCAGTATCATCTTATGATTTTTCAGTGTTAAATTGACAATTAAGTAGGTACCATGTATAGGTACAGTACTTTCAATGAACTACAAGTTTACACAGGATACTAAAATTGCACGTCATACTTTCGCGATGGACATATTCTAAATGCTCTCAAGAAACGTGTGGTCTTGACAGTCAATCCTGTTATCCTAGTATAATATCACTTGCAGTCTAAATAGGAAGGGGAAATGTTGGCTTGGATACGGCGTTAGCCTATATCCGGCAGGTTCTCCTATATCTAATCTTTGTAGCGAGCAATATTGATCGCAAAGTGACTCTGAGAGAGACTTCCCTAGTTCTGACTAGCATCTCGATCCTTAAACCTTTGATTTGAACAACCCCTTGAGACAAACAAATTTCGGTCTAATCCAACACTGCAACTCCGAAGCAACTAAATTAACTACGTTTATACAGCCAGGTGTACTTACCTCCAGTTGAAAGTAGGACCCGCTACGTAACTTGGCAATTTAAGTTCTGAAAACTATTGAGAAGTTGCACTAGTTAAGCGGTAGTTAAACGTCGGTACAACCCTGGAGGATTCCCCTTCAGAACTCGTGTGAGGTGTGGGCTGGGGCGTAAAAATCGGGAAAGAAATATGGGGTTTCGATCAGAGTAAGTTATATCCCTTTCTTTACCTTGTTGTTAACCCAATTAGCGATCTAATGTCACGCCAAAATAGAAAGATTTAATTTCTCAAAAATTCTTAAACGATAGTCCCGTAGCAATATAGCTACACCTAACTTTGTTTTGAACATTATTAATCTGTTTTATGTCATTCAGATTTTTTTTTAATGAAAAATAACTATCTGACGATCGATCTGGAACAATCTTTATTTTTGACATTGCCGATATCCCAATTCTGTAAGCTCTGTATGGATTTTTCAAATATTTCCAACAAAAAAGTCCATTGCCTTCTTTCTGCATGACCTTGAGGTTGACTGGCAGAAAATGCTTTTAGCATTAAGTCCACCCTTTGTACATTTCTTGTGTAATAAAGTTTCTGAAACATTAAAGTTATGAGGTAGGTAGGTACATTGCATATATACGTACGTATTGCGTACTTTTTCTTTTGTGAAGAAAAAGTAATTAGTTGATGGAATCAGGCGTTACTTTGCGAAAATGACTAAAGCTGCAAAAAAGTTTTTTTTTGCTTTAATTTTCCACTAAATGACGCCAGCGCAGGATACCAAATACATCCAACTGGAACCACTTGAAAAAACTGGAGCTGGAAGTCGCAGGATTAACAATACAACTCACAACGTGACACAGAAAATGCACCTGGAAACACCACACTGACATCAACAAAATACTCGACGCGTTTCGCCACTACACGTAGAATCCTCAGGAGATGTTGTCGCTTCGACAGATTACGAGCGACTCTTAACACCAAATGGAAATTCATATCAAAATAATTCTCTTTTTCAGCCTAAGTAATTAGGTGTCTTATTTTTAAAAAGTTTTTGTCCATTGCTCAACACGTAAACTCACATAACGCTTTGAGTGCCTTTTTCCCTAATTTTGGTTAGTCAAACTAGTCCGTACAAGTTTTCAGGACTTACTTACCTTGGAGTTACGGCTTTCATGGCTAATTGCACTAATATCGTCGTCATGTTTCAAAGCACAATCTTCTTACTTTACTGATTAGCAAAGGGCTTTTACATATTTTTTAATTAAGATCAGTACATTGGAACTGATTTTAATGACGTTAGAAGTGGCAAAACGAAAATGCAGACGTTGCATTTCATTAAATTCAGTAAGCCGTCTTTTGACAAAACTAAAAAGATATGCACAGCTTTAGCCAATGCGCCATTTCAGAAAAATTAAAAGAGAAATCCGTAAGCTCTAGGCATTCAAATCAATCATCTTGAACTTATCATCATCATCAAATTTAAGAGCTATGCTCTTGTCGGTGGAGTTTTTTCCATGTTGGTCTATTCAATGCCATTTCTTTGACTTCCTGATATGACACGACACCTAATTTTTATTTTATCTGATCCATGTATGATCTTCTAGGTCTTCCTCTCTTCCTTTTCCCTTCTATTTTTCCTTCAATTATCGTTCTTATAAGGTCGTCGTGTCTTATCAGGTGTCCTAACATCTTTCCTCTCCTATTTTCAAAAAAAAAAGCTTGAACTTATAAGTAGATACCAATATATTGACTAATAGACCAAAGCAGTCGAACAATTTAACGTGCCATAATACTTCAATAAGCAGTGCTTATAAAAGTAATTTGAGCAATTTAAGTTGCCCAAACTAGTTCAAGTTGCGGCTTTGAGACTTAGCACAATAATTGCACTTAGCTAGTTGCCGCTCGCGCAGTTGCGCGTTATTATCAATCTATTTAACCTCCACACGTAACTATGAACCATGTGAAATGCAACATTTGGAACTAATTTGTAAGTACTGATGATAAAGTTTAAGCGTTACTTGTGGCGGTTAATAGTTCCGTGTAAACTTTTCTTGACATTTCATACAAAACACGTAAAAAAATATATCGAAAAATTTCATTTCTATTTAATGAAATTTTAAATACTTTAATATTCATAACATTTAGAATAGTAGTTCCAAGGACGGCTGCCAGCCGACACCGCGCTCTACGCATCTGTTCGCTAACGCGTATGATTTGTGTATAATATTTTAATTAGATTATGTAATTTTTATTTTATGTATGTACATACATACGGTACATAGTCTGTAAGGTATTTATAATATATATATATGTATTTTTAGGTAATAGGTATGTATTTTTTTTAAATCTGTTGCCTGAAATAAATGAATTATTATTATTATTATATTCTCATTAAGACCCGGGGCATACTTGCGTTATTATATCTGTGTTGTTGAATCACTGCTATGTTTGATTTGATGGATGTCAGTGATTCAGCCACGGCGATTGATTGACACACTGTCAGTCGGGATTCGCAGCGACGAAAAGTATCTTATATTCAAATCTAGCGGAAAGGGTTATTTTTATTTCGTAGACAAACTATATCTGTAACTAACATATTATGGACTTGAATTGACGACTTGGTGTAATGGTCAAGAAGTTGACTATTAACAATTGTCCTTTAAAAGGTCACTGCAGTCCCACTACAGGAATGAACTGTCTCTCCTGTCTCAGTGACACTGTGTTCTTACCTTATATTAAAAAGGTTGAGGTCGTTGAGAAGAAGTCCCGGAACACTAATTTAGTATGCCGTAAACGTTTGTAAGCAATTTCGTTTCTAGCTTAATTTTAAATAACCTTGCCTTTATTAGCTCACTTTATTAGCCTCAATTTACTATGGATTTTTTGTACAAAAAAAACTATAGTAAATAGTAAACCGAATCTCAGTAAAACAGTTAACGTCTAATCTATACTACGGTAAAAAGTTTAAAGTTAATATTTTATTATTTGTTTTATTCAAACGGAAATCGCGAATCGGGGATGTTAGATTGACTTTTCGTTATTTCAATGTCTGACAAACAACAGGTTAAAATACAGAATTAAATTCAATTTGAATCCGAAGATCGCAGACACAATCAATATTCCATTAATTTTTACGCAAGCCGGATTAGACCGATAGGGGTTAATAGTTTAAATTTAATTACGAATTTCGAGGCCGATCCATGAAAAACTCTGTTTTTTTTTAAGTTGTTGACATTATGTATACGTACACTTTCGGGTCACAGTTTTCAGTACTGGACTTGATTTTTCATTTTGCAACTTATCAGGTGATCTTTGGCAACTGTCCTGCGATTCAGATACTCGCGCCGTTTGCATCGATAGCGATTTTACGATTGCTTTGCCGTCGGCACTGTATTTTAGCGCGTTTTGCTCTATCGTGATATCTCCAACGCTCTATTTTCTCCCGCTAGTTGGATATCGAACAATGATCACGGATGCAAAAGAGACGCTAGTTTCTAATAGGCCCAACAATTAGCATTGGATTTCGAACACAAAAAAAAATTAAAAGATCAATTCAAAAAAATTAGACAACCATTTCTTAAAAATAAAATCTTTAATACAGTTGTTATACGAGTATTATCTGTGACATCACTATAAAAGAGGTTTATTGAACGTCATTATACCTTACCAATATCAATATTATTCATTAACAAAAGTGCGACTTTACGAGTTTGATTCTCGAAGCTTTATCTCCCTAGTTTTTTTTTTTTCATTCAGCCTATAAAGCACCATTCATAAAGACTAACAAGTTCTTTTTCAAAGAACGCGTGCAAAGAGGCGTCAAAAGAATCCAGTCAAAGGCATCTTGCGTCTTCCTATCGAGTTTGTCGAATTAGTTCAGTCTAGATTCTATTTTCAATGGAATACCCACAAAGTGTAAGGAACATTGTTATTTCTTTGACGCTTTACTTTCAATCAAATGGTTGCCACTTAGAAAAAGCGCATGAATTATAATAACAAGGTATCATGTCATGATTGTATTTAACACGCTAATATTGGTTCGGGCTGTATGTATGTATGTATGCAATTTTCACCAACTTCCAGAAATCGGATTAATTTGAAACTTTGCACACGTATCAAGTACCAATGACAATGCAATAATTTGATAAGAGTTTTCCATTATCCTTATTAACTAAAAAAATAAAACCAAGTAATAGTTGAAAAAACTAAAAAAACTCGCTTTTATTGCTAACTAAAAAAAGATAAAATAATTTCTGAATACAAAGAATTAATATAACAGTAGAGTAAAAAGCGTGGGGTACACCTCATGTCGGTTTCATAGTTCACTTTAATAGTGGCTAATATTATACCATACCAAGCGTGTTTTTTAGTTTTGAAACTATTATTTTAGGATAGGAATTAAATGTTTCCGTGGAAAATAAAGTACTGAATCTATGTGGTAACATGTCAAGTTATTGACTAATTGCATTGAAGAGGCCGGACAGTGAGTGTGACATTATTAAAAATCCATAACATATAATTACTTATAGTAAACACAAGTGACCGCCCGTGACTTTGTCCGCGTAGCGTAACTGTTATTCTAACACACAATTTTTTTTTCATTAAAATCCATACAGCAGTTTTTTACGGAAAAGAATAACAAATCATCCATGCATTCATACTTATCATACTTACAAACTTTTGCATTTAGACACGACATTTTTATAAAGTTAGTCAGTCTTATTTCAAGTATCTACTATCTACAGTAATAATAATAGTCCTCCTGGCCGAATTCGACCACGGCGGCCAATCTCAACAGAGATCAGCCAACTACGCAGGAAATATTATAGTGCACAAGTGTGAGCGCAATACACAGGTGCACTCACTATTCCATCACTCTCAAAGTTCGGAGAGACGGCAATCCGACATGACCGGAGAGATCAGGCGCAGGCTTAACGTGCTTTTCGAGCACGTTAAGCGAACTTACCGGACTCCGAGCTGTTTTTGAGAAATTCGTAACAGAAAATCTCAGAAACAGTTTTGGTTCGACCTGGGATTTAAACCCAGGACCTCTCGAATGTAAGGCAGAAACTTTGCCACTACACCAACGAGGCCGTATCTACACTATCATTGCACTAACCCTCCTTTTTTGCGTCGTTACAGTCGAATAAATTTTCACTTCTGACGAATACCTGCATTTAGTTTTGATTTTAAGGTAAGATTAACACGAGTAAATCGCGTAAATCTTACCTTAACTAAAACCAAAACATTTACAAATGAAATACAACCAAAACATTTTATTACAAACAAAAATATACAATTAAATAGTAATTTACACACCGGTATTTAAATAATGATTTAATGGATTTTTACGGTGATAAACACCTTCAAAGTTTTTATGAATACTGAAAAGATATTAATATATTACAAAAATTAATCGCTCAACGTGTTAGTAAAAGCAAATTGAATCTACTTAAAACATGAGTATTTTTCTTATGGAGGATTAAAAAAAAAACAACTGGGTTTATTGCAATAGTAGTTGATAATGAAAGTTTTTATTTAAATAAAAGCATTTATAATACCAAAAATAAAAAATAAATAAATAGGTTTCTTAGTTTTAAAAAATAATCTAGAAACAAACGAAAGTCGGAATGCGTACACTTGGTCCGTATTGGGGTAAGAAAACGCAAGTGAGTGAGCGCATTGGTATTTTAACAAAATTAACCTTGGTATAAATATATTTATTGTTTTATATATGTAATGTGTATGTATGTGGAAAAGTATTTATTTAAATATCCGGCCGCGTTGCCATGCCCGCTGTGTTTATACACAAAAACATTCCTCTTGAATCACTCTTTCTATTAAATACGCGCGAAAGTTTTACGTGACAACGACTCTGAAGTGGTAAAATAATGAACCGGTGTGTATGCCTATCTCTCTCTCTCTCTCTCTCTATCTCTCGCTCTGTCTCTCTCTCTCTCTCTCTCTCTCGCTCTGTCTCTCTCGCGCGAAACGTGAGCGGAGCAGCGTAACGCAGTTTCTTGAGGTGTCACCCGGCAAACCAATTTATAAGACGTTGTCAAGTCAAAACTGCATAAAAATCCGTTGAATAGTTTAACATTTCTAAGAATACAAACATATAACAGATATAGGGGCAGACGCGGGAAGCGACTTTGCTTTATACTATGTAGTATTGATAGTCAGTGACTAAGTTACTTTATCAACTTTGAGCAATGTATTTAAAATAAATAGTTTTAATAATAAATAAAGTAACAAAACTTTGTTAAATTCAAATTATACAATTTGATTTTTTCTTGATGAATTAATACAAAAGGAAATATATCGATAAAGAAACGATTCGAGAGTTCATTTCCTCAAAATATCAGTTGTATTGTTTTTTTTTTTAATATAACGAATAAATTTGCAGTTCAAATTTGAAAAACGTTGGTAAATTTAGCAGATTTATTTTTATTCATTTTAGAAATTTCTTGATTAATCTAATATCCCGCCATTTTATACCACTTAAAAATATACACAGCTTTAGTGTGACAATATACATTACCTTAATTAATTTTAAAAAATAGTCAAAATTCATTTTTTTACATAATTTCGTAACGTAATTAATGCAATTTTTTTGTTTTTTTCTCGTAGTTTTATGATTGAAACATAAACAAATATTCAAGTAAGATATATATTGCACACTAATAACAAAAATATACGGAACTTTTATAAATAAACCAATATATTTTGAAATATTTTCATAATAATACTAAAAATACTAACAAAATAAAAAAACTAAATACTTTATACTGAATACTTTGTCTTCAGAGGCAAGTGTGCGCATGCGTACACTTAGCCGCGCACACTTTCCCTGAGACGCCGAATTTTATAATGTGGTACTTTCAAACATAACCTCACATCACTCTCATGGATATGCGAAGAAATATGTATTTTATCAACTAAAATCGAGTCACCTGCGAGTAGATCACAATTATTCCATAAGTAACAGCGTGACGAAGCGTAATGACATGCATGTCCCTTGCTCGTTTGTTCGGTCACCGGCGCTTCTGATTGGCCAAACTTTCGAGTTCTTTTCGAGCACTGCGCTCACATACCCATTGCGCTCGGTTACCCCGAATGATCTAAAGGTCGTTGAAGCGCCTCTGATCATCGACATAAGCTATCGATACTGTACCTTCACCACGATACAGCAGACGGGAATCGCTAACGGGGTGTTAGGAACAACTTCAGAAGATCTGGGTGATACCTAATGAGACCGGATATAGGCATGGTGAAGCTTGTTTTGCACAAGGCAAGAGGATTTGCATTTTACATGCAAAAGTTCATCCATAATTATACTCGTTGAAGTCTAAGCACATTGTTCAAATATAACTACTTCTCAATGTAATCACAGACCCTACACAGTACACAAGTCATGACGGATTGTGATTGATTAGATAATTTACACAAGAATGAAAAATTTAGAATTCTAAATATTAAGAAACAAAAAATCTAATAAGGCCTTGATGCTTTTATTTTAAGAAATAAATTTTTTTTAATGAATTTAAAAAAAAAATTAGAAACAAAAGAATTTTCGTAAAAGGCGGGAATCTTTCACTTTGATTGCTGTGTAGTGATACTGTATGAGAATTTTAATGATAAAAATTTGTTTTATTGTTTTATGATTTTATTGAAAAACAAAATTAACTGTTGTTATTCGTAACTTTTGCGACTACGGCCATTATGTCACGACGTCATTTAACGCGGGAAGAAATGATTCGAGCTGTAGGAATGTTGGAAGCTGGGCTACCCCAACGCGAAGTTGCAGCTGCTCTGAATTCTCACGCGAGCGTTATCTGCAGACTGTGGGCACGTTACAGACTTACTGGCGATGTAGCCGAAAGGCACAGAGGCAGGTATAGGGTTACTACGGAAAGGCAAGACCGTTTTTTGCAAAATGTCGCAAGGAGGCAACCCACCATTACGGCTCGTCAGTTGGTAGAAGACCTCCAGTCGCAGCACCAGGTTGCTATCAGTGACCAGACTGCTCGGAGGAGACTCCATGAAGCTAATCTTCGTGCTCGCAGACCACTAAGAGTGCCCGCGCTGCGTCATGGAAATCGAGGACGTCGATTATTGTGGGCACGTGAACATTTGCAGTGGACCGTAGATCAGTGTACTGTTCTCCGATGAATCTCGCTTCGGATTTCATCCAGATTCAAGAAGAGTGCGTGTTTGGCGGATTCCTGGTCGGCAGAGTCGGCTTCAAAACCCACAGGAGGTGCATCCCTACCAAGGTGGTACAATCATGGTGTGGGCTGGAATCCGCCTGGGTGGACGGACGGATCTCGTTTTGATCAGGGGAAATTTAAATGCAGAGCGATACTGCGAACAGGTAGTCCAATCCGTGGTTATCCCGCGCCGACAAAATCTGGGCGCAGATTTTATTTTTATGCAAGATAATGCACGACCACATACTGCGAGTCAGGTGATGGATGTGTTCCGCGAGTACAACATCGAAGTGCTGGAGTGGCCTGCTCAGTCCGCGGACCTCAATCCCATTGAACACGCGTGGGATTTACTAAAGAGAAGGGCTTTTAGAAATCTCCCTCAAAATTTGAACACAGCAGATGAACTTTTTTCACATCTCTCCAGAGAATGGAGTCTTCTTCCACAAGAGACAATCGATAGTCTCATAATCAGTATGCCACGACGATGTCAAGCTGTTGTTAAAGCCTTAGGGGGTCCAACTGATTATTAAAAAAGTCCCCGCATATTTGTTCTTAACTGTAATGTTTTAATTTTTAAGAAATTTTATTAAATTAAATTTCTTTGTTTAGTTCTGTAATTCACTTTCTTTGTTTTTCATTAAAATTACCTCGTAATTCAAAAACTGAATCCTTTATTTATATACGCAACTAATTAAGCATTAAATTGCGCATCGATTGGTATATAAACTTTAAAACAAAAATATATAAAAATAAAAATATTCCCTAAAAACCTCCTGTTCCTTAGACTTTGTTGAGCAGTGTATTTTGTGTATTTTTAAATATGTAATCATATATATTGTATATTTTATATTTAATCGTATGTGTCATATTATTGGTATTATTATTTTTGTGTTTTCTCTTTTATTTATTTTGTCGCACCGCCCACTAATCATTTCTGCTTAGCCCAAAGGTATGACTGGTAGAGAATGCCCTACGGCGTTAAGTCCACCTTTTGTACAAAGTATTTTTTTATTTTTATTTGGGATAGGTTTGCTCTTGACCCAAGACTAAGCCCAACGAGGCAAAGACTGAGTCTACGATGGAGCGAGCTCACCTAGAAGATGCCTGTTCACTCTAGCTTTGAAGATTCCTAGGTTGTAATTGCAGGGAAACACTGACGCAGGTAGTGAGTTCCACTCTTTTGCAGTACGCATCAGGAATGTAGATGAGAAGCGCTTGGTTCGTAACAGTGGAACATCGACACGGTACGGATGGAATCCCGCGGTTTGTCTGGTGGTGCGATGGTAAAAAGAGGGCCGGCGGAATAAACTGATGTAGATCATGACCACACTCGCCGCCGCATTGTTAATGTAAATAAATGCTATAGCAGGACACCACCTTTTAGAATAGCAGGGCGTGTTTTGACATGGTGTCATTTTCATTAAAAAGTCACGTTTAAAACGCGTCGAATTTCCTCGTGCTACCTATCCGACAAAGTCTGTGGGGTGAGCACGAACAACTATCGGCACGTATTCGTAGCGTTAACATTTCGTTTACATGTCAATTTGTATGGGAAAACTGTCACTTTTTGACGTTTTGACAATACGAATACGTTACAATTATGTTTGTGCTCACTGATACCGACTGAAGTGCCTTTGAGTTTCGGTTTTAGTTCATTAAAACTTCTAGCTTTTACCCGCGACTTCGTCCGTATTAGGTAGTTTTATTGGGATGCGTTTTTTATCCAAATATAATTCAAATCTTTGGTAATTTGAGGAGTGAAAGCGATCAGATTCCCCGGGAAGTATTTTATTCCCATGTTTACCCGCGGTAAAAAGTAGCCTATGTCCATTCTCGGGTATCAAAATATCTCCATACCAAATTTCATGCAAATTGCTTCAGTAGTTTAGGCGTGATTGAGTAACAGACAGACGGACAGAGTTACTTTCGCATGTATAATATTAGTATATGGATAACGTTGCTAGTTAGAGCTAGCTTGATATAATATACAGAATACGGGATTTAGTACATACAAACCTTTCTCATTACTCGAACATTACCCTCGATACCGCTGATTTCGTATTGACCCGTTCAATATGCCGTGAAATGGAATTTTCCGTGAACCCGGCAAAATCAGTCCCCACGTGAGATCGTGTTTTAAAAGAGCTTATCTTTTTCATATGACTATGAATTGCTCTTACGTTATCAATTTGAGAACATTCACATTTTGTGCATATTAAAAAGTTATAGTAAAAACAAGAGTTTATTTAACTATTTCCCTATTTTTGTCGACGGCTTCTGCTTGGCTCTATTTCTTACACTAAGCGGAGGCTATTGGAATCTTTAAACATATTCAATTTGACGACCACTTTGGTGTAATAATCTATAAGTTGACTATTAACCATGAGGTCGCGGGTTCGATCCCCGCACTGTACAAACATTTGTGTGCATGAACATGTCTGTTTGTACTGGTCTGGGTGTTATGTGTATTTATTTAAGTTTATTTGTAATAGCACTGTAGGTCCTGATATCTGTAAGATACGTTTATGCTACTTACCACGGAGGCAGATCAATGTACCTATGTGATGTTATGGTTTATTTATTATTCAAACCATTGTCATTGTGTACTAAACAAGTTGTGGTGGTGGTGCTTGTGTCGCAGTCGTTGCAGCGCGATATTCAAAAGTTAAACAACCTAAAGCGCGGTCATGTTTGGGATGGGTGACCATTCTGACCTTTTAAGTGGCGTTCATTTACAAGCATCTTCGTGCTTCGAAAGGCACGTTAAGCTGTTGGTCCTGGTTAATATCGATAGATATTAGTCGTTAAGCCTAGTCAGAGGCCCTTGGGCGGCTTAATAACATCTAACAGTAAGGTTCGTCACTTACCTCATAACGCACCTCCACCAATCAGCACTGAGCCCGCGTATTGGAGTATGGCTCGGACCAGCAGTGGGACGTATACGGGCTGATGAGATGAGATGACTAAACTGACTAAATAAACTTAAATAAACAAATTTTATGTTATAAAACGTTTCCATATCTCTCTACATCATCCTGGCTGAACTTTTAGGGCAAAGAAAACAACGAAATCCAATCCACTCGATGCACACACCTGCAATTTTTGATTCAGAGTTATGAATGCATTCTATGAAATATGGATTTTAGGTACCTCTTAGTGTACCTTCGAAAACGAACAAGTTTATCTGTATTATTATTATTATAAGTACATACCAGTACTAACATTATCATTTTGATTTTATTCATTCATTCAACGTCTTTGTTCAGCCTTACTCTCAAATAATGCGCAATAGCGTGGCTCAGGCGTCGTCCTACGGGAGCAACGCAACACAATAAGTGCGACGCGACGCGATGCGACAAATACTTAAAACGCCTTGTGTCAATGATGGTTGACGCGTTGGTTGCACTTGCCGAACTAATCGCGTAGCTTCACTTACTTAGGACAACGAGTCAGTATCATCTTATGATTTTTCAGTGTTAAATTGACAATTAAGTAGGTACCATGTATAGGTACAGTACTTTCAATGAACTACAAGTTTACACAGGATACTAAAATTGCACGTCATACCTTCGCGATGGACATATTGTAAATGCTCTCGAGAAACGTGTGGTCTTAACAGTCAATCCTGTTATCCTAGTATAATATCACTTGCAGTCTAAATAGGAAGGGGAAATGTTGGCTTGGATACGGCGTTACCCTATATCCGGCAGGTTCTCCTATATCTAATCTTTGTAGCGAGCAATATTGATCGCAAAGTGACTCTGAGAGAGACCTCTCTAGTTTTGACTAGCATCTCGATCCTTAAACCTTTGATTTAAACAACCCCTTGAGACATAAACAGATTTCTGTCTCATCAAACACTGCAACTCCGAAGCAACTAAATTAACTACAGTTGAAAGTAGGACCCGCTACGTAACTTGGCAATTTAAGTTCTGAAAACTATTGAGAAGTTGCACTAGTTAAGCGGTAGTTAAACGTTGGTACAGCCCTGGAGGATTCCCCTTCAGAACTCGTGTGAGGTGTGGGCTCGGGCGTAAACATCGGGAAAGAAATAAGGGGTTTCCATCAGAGTAAGTTATATCCCTTTCTTTACCTTGATGTTAACCCAAATAGCGATCTAATGTCACGCCAAAATAGAAAGATTTAATTTCTCAAAAATTCTAAAACGATAGTCCCGTAGCAATATAGCTATACCTAACTTTGTTTTCTCATCAGCCTATATACGTCCCACTGCTGGGCACAGGCCTCACCTCAATTAAGAGGTGGTCAAAGCCATACTCCACCACGCGGGCTCAGTGCGGATTGGTGGAGAGGTGTGTAAGGTAAGTGACCAACCTTACTGTCAGATATTATTAAGCCGCCCGAGGGCCTCTGACCAGGCTTAACGACTAATATCTGTCGATATTAACCGGGACCAACAGCTTAACGTGCCTTCCGAAGCACGCAGATACTTGTAAATAGACGTCACTTAAATGGTCAGAATGGTCACCCATCCCAAACATGACCGCGCCGTAGGTTGCTTAACTTTGGGTATCACTACCAAAGCGCTGCAACCACTGCGCCACAAGCACCTCAGCAACTTTGTTTGAACGTCATTAATCTGTTTTAAGTCATTCAGATTTTTTTAATGAAAAATAATTGTCTGACGATCGATATACAAATTTTGTAAGCGCTGTATGGATTTTTGAGATATTTCCGACAAAAAAGCTTCATCTTCATGGAAGTTATTTTGCTTCTGAAACATTAAAGTTATGGGGTAGGTAGGTGGATTGCACATACTTAATAGAAGAAAAAGTAATTAGATGAAATCAGGCGTTACTTTGCGGAAATCCATGACTAAAGCTGAAAAAAAGAATTGTTTTGCCTCAAATTTCCACTAAACGACACCAGCGCAATAAATCCAACTGTAACCACTTGAAAAAACAAGGGCTGAAATTCGCAGGATTTATAATACAACTCACAACGTGACACAGAAGATGCATCTGGAACCACAACACTGACACCAACAAAACACTCGACGCGTTTCGCCACTACACGTGGCATCCTCAGGAGATGTTGTCTCTTCGACAGATTACGAGCGACTCGTAACACCAAATGGAAATTCATAGCAAAATAATTCTCTTTTTCAGCCTAAGTAATTAGTTGTCTTATTTTTTAAAAGTTTTTGTCCATTACTCAACACGTTAACTCACATAACGCTTTGAGTGCCTATTTCCCTAATTTTGGTTAGTCAAACTAGTCCGTACAAGCTTTCAGGACTTACTTACCTTGGAGTTACGGTTTTCATGGCTAATTGCACTAATATCGTCGTCATGTTTCAAAGCACAATCTTCTTACTTTACTGATTAGCAAAGGGCTTTTACATATTTTTTAATTAAGATTGGACATTGGAACTGATTTTAATGAACAGTGGCAAAACGAAAATGCAGACGTTGCATTTCATTAAATTCAGTAAGCCGTCTTTTGACATAACTATAAAGATATGCACAGCTTTAGCCAATGCGCCATTTCAGAAAAATTAAAAGAGAAATCCGTAAGCTCTAGGCATTCAAATCAATCATCTTGAACTTATCATCATCATCAAATTTAAGAGCTATGCTCTTGTCGGTGGAGTTTTTTCCATGTTGGTCTATTCAATGCCATTTCTTTGACTTCCTGATATGACACGACACCTAATTTTTCTTTTATCTGATCCATGTATGATCTTCTAGGTCTTCCTCTCTTCCTTTTCCCTTCTATTTTTCCTTCAATTATCGTTCTTATAAGGTCGTCGTGTCTTATCAGGTGTCCTAACATCTTTCCTCTCCTATTTTCAAAAAAAAAAGCTTGAACTTATAAGTAGATACCAATATATTGACGAACAATTTAACGTGCCATAATACTTCAATAAGCGGTGCTTATAAAAGTAATTTGAGCAATTTAAGTTGCCCAAACTAGTTCAAGTTGCGGCTTTGAGACTTAGCACAATAATTGCACTTTGCTAGTTGCCGCTCGCGCAGTTGCGCGTTATTATCAATTTATTTAACCTCCACACGTAACTATGAACCATGTGAAATGCAACATTTGGAACTAATTTGTAAGAACTGATGATAAAGTTCAATTTTCACATGTGGCGGTTGATAGTCCCGTGTAATCTTTTCTTGACATTTCATACAAAACACGTAAAATAATATATCGAAAAATTTTATTTCTATTTAATGAAATTTTAAATACGTTAATATTCATAACTTTTAGTATAGAGGTTCCAAGGACGGCTGCCAGCCGACACCGCGGCCTACGCATCTGATCGCTGACGCGTATGATTTGTGTTTAATATTTTAATTAGATTATGTAATTTTTATTTTATGTATGTATGTTAGTCTGTAAGGTATTTATAATATGGGTATGTATTTTGTTTAAATCTGTTGCCTGAAATAAATGAATTATTATTATTTTTATATTCTCATTAAGACCCAGCGCATACTTGCGTTATTATATCTGTGTTGTTGAATCACTGCTAGGTTTGATTTGATGGATGTCAGTGATTCAGCCACGGCGATTGATTGACACAGTGTCAATCGGGATTCGCAGCGACGAAAAGTCTTTTATATTCAAATCTAGCGGAAGGGTTTTATTTATTTATTTAGTAGACAAACTATAACTACTTTTAAATGGGCTTGAATTGACGACCACTTTGGTGTAATGGTCGAGAAGTTGACTATTAACCAAGAGGTCGCGGATTCGATCCCCGCACTGTACAAACATTTGTGTGCATGAGCCTGTCTGTTTGTATTGATCTGGGAGTTATTTGAATTTATTTAAATTATGTACAAGTGCTGAAGCTACTTACCACGGAGTCAGATCAATATATGTGATGTTTTTGTATATTTATTTAAAAAAAATATAAACCTTGCGTAACTGTTTTTTAATTTTTACAAAATTATTTATTGTTCACATTCCTACTTTGATAATAGATTTTTGAAGATTCAAATACACATAGTCCAACTAAATTCAACACGTAAAACTGAATCCAATCTTACCCTGCACTTTCCTGTCTAGTTTCAATCGCAAATAAAGTACGAATAATCCAATTTAAAAATAAAAGAGTATCTCCACTTGCATTGGAAATTGAACTAGGTGATACCGAATTGGAAATTTCTTTCTTGAAAAACCACCTCTATTTTATAAGTTATAATGTACATCATTTTTTAACACGTGAAGTGGGTCTAGTAGTCATCCATACTAATATTATGAATGCGGAAGTAACTATTGTCTGTCTGTCTGTTACTTAATCACGCCTAAACTACTGAAACGTTTGCGTGAAATTTGGTATGTAGATATTCTGATACCCGAAAAAGGATGTAGGCTACTTTTTACCGCGGAAAAATGACGCATTCCTATGGGCAAATTCAGGCAGGCCGATCGCTTATAACAACTTATTAATTTAAACATGACAAAAAAAAATTGGCCGGTATGAAGTTCTTTAGAACTTTGCAGAACTTACAATCTAATGTAATTTATCCATCCCTTATTTGACGAATAACGAAAAATATGAAATAATAACTTACTATGGCTTCGACTGGAAATCCACTTTTTTAAGCAAACGCTTAAATTCTCTAAAATCTTGGCCGAATAGATCGAGGTCGGACTAAACGGCGTTAAATTAACGAGACATTCGTTAGACCGGACCGGGTTATTAATTATATGACACATTGTTAGGTGGATGCAATACCAAAAAGCTTAGGGTTTCTTACTCTTGACCTATCCGTTCTAAAACAAAGCTGACTCAGAAGTTCACAGCCCATATTACCACCTGGCTAACTGGCATTTAGCGTGTTACCACAATTTATTGGAATTTTCCTAAAAAATTGAAAAAAAAAAGTTGTATTTCATCAACATGTTATTTTAGAAATGCATAAACAGTTGTAGAAAACATCAATTCGAGTCGCTTGCACGCTGATAACAACATCATTATCATTAATAATCATTATTTATTACAGTATCTATGAGAACATTCCCGAAACGTAAACCAAATCATTTATTTCATAGAGACAGGTGGTATTTCACAGATGGTGATGTACTAGGGCGTTTTGATAACTTAGAACTTAGAACGTTAGAAACTTTTTTTATTTTTAATGATATTTTCTTAAAAGTAATATTTTTGCGAACCTAAAATAATTCTATTTTCAAATATGGCGCGAAAACAATATTTAATAACAAAAGAAGTTTGGCGGCTGTGAAGGTGTTCTTCGAAAATGGAGAAATCCGAGTTTCGAGTCTTGATTAAACACTATTTTTTACGCGGGAAAACCATTAAGCAGACCGAAGACAAGTTGAAAAAATATTACGGGGATTCAGCGCCGTCTCATGGAATGGTACATAAATGGTTTACTGAGTTTCGTTGTGGACGTATTACAACCAATGATGCCGAGCGCCCAGGAAGGCCGATTGAGGTAACCACTGAGGACATTGTTAACAAAATCCACGATATTGTTTTGGCTGACCGTCGAGTAAAGATACGCGAGTTAGCTGAGGCTGTGCACATCTCAACTGAACGAGTTTTTCATATTTTGCACGATATTTTGGGAATGAAAAAACTTTCTGCAAGATGGGTGCCGCGCTTACTGACAGTCGACCAAAAGCGAAAACGCGTGACTACTTCTGAGGCATGTCTGGCTATGTATAATCGCAATCCAAGTGAATTTTTGCGTCGGTACGTAACCGTGGATGAAACGTGGGTCCAACATTATACGCCAGAGACTAAACAACAGTCAAAGCATTGGACTTCTACCGGCGAACGTGCACCAAAGAAGGCAAAAACGGTATGTTCGGCTGGTAAAGTGATGGCAACAGTATTTTGGGACAGTCAAGGGGTTATTTTCATCGATTTCTTGGAGAAAGGCAAGACAATAACCGGTGCTTACTATGCTGCATTGCTGGAAAGATTTAATGAAGAGTTGATGAAGAAACGACCGCATCTAGCAAAGAAAAAAGTTCTATTTCATCAGGATAATGCTCCGGCCCAATCGTCTGCAGTCGCGACTTCAAAACTTGTCGAATTAGGATACGAATTATTGCCGCACCCTCCATATTCACCAGATTTAGCCCCCTGTGACTTCTTTCTCTTCCCAAACATGAAGAAATGGCTTGCTGGGCAAAGATTTTCATCCAATGAAGAGGTGATAGCTGCAACCGAGGCCTATTTTGCAGGCTTTGACAAAAAGTATTTTTTGGATGGGTTGAAGAGATTGGAGCATCGCTGGAAAAAGAGTGTAGAGTTGAAAGGAGAGTATGTAGAAAAATAAAATGTTTTTGTACACAAAATATATGTTTTTCTTTTCAAAGTCATGGACTTATCAAACCGCCCTCGTAGATGGAAGCATGGTTTCACTAAACGCACTCAAACGATGACTTATGATGTTATGTTTAAATCCACATCTTCGGGGACGTTCGAAAATTTATGGAGCAATACTAAATTAAATGAGATGCTTGTGGCGCAGTGGTTGCAGCGCTTTGGTAATGATACCAAAAGTTAAGCAACCTAAGGCGCGGTCAAGTTTGGGATGGGTGACCATTCTGAACATACAAGTGACGTCTATTTACAAGCATCTCCGTGCTTCGGAAGGCACTTTAAACGATTGGTCCCGGTTAATATCGATAGATACTAGTCGTTAAGCCTAGTCAGAGGCCCTCTGGCGGCTTAATAACATCTGACAGTAAGGTTGGTCACTTACCTTAGACACATCCCTCTACCAATCCGCACTGAGCCCGCGTGGTGGAGTATGGCTCGCACCACCTCATAGTTGAGGTGAGGCCTGTGCCCAGCAGTGGGACTTATATAGGCTGATGAGATGAGATGATACTAAATCGCTGACAATCCTTCTCCGTTGTAGAATACCGAATCGAGTTAATCTTTCCTCGTATATGGGAAGGTATATATTGATGTTAAAGGTTTTGTCACACAGCTTGCGTGACGTGGGCGCAAGGCCTGCATCAAAGATAATAATAAACAACAACATCACATACATGCATATGACTCGTAGTTGATAGCTTAAGCACTTGTGTAACAGAAATCAGAAACAAACAAAAAACAGTTGTATTACAAGTGATCTTAAATAAATACATACAACACCCAGACTACGAGAACTCGTAGAACAAACAGACATGATCATGCACACAAATTAAATTATAAATAAATATACAACAACATCACATACATTGATCTGACTGCGTGGTAAGTAGCATATGCACTTGTTTTACAGATATCAGAATCATACAGAAAACCGTTGTATTACAAGAAAACTTGAATAAATACATAAAAACACCCAGACCAGAACAAACAGACATGTTCATACCCATAAATGTTTGTACAGTGTGGCGATCGAACCCGCGACCTCTTGATCTAATAGTCAATTTCTTAACACTTACTCGTACTGTGTTATGGTACAGGCATGTTATACCTTTATGACAATACCAAAACACGCTTCGCTGACACCGGTAACTAATTACGAACAGCCACAGCGGTGGATACAAAAAGACGATATTCTTATAATTAATTTACTAAAAAATAAAATTACAATTTATATATATATATATATATATAATTAAATAATTAGAGGGATTGACAATGTTCAAAGTTGGAACAAGAGTGAGGGAAAACGCATCGTGGAGCGGAGGCTGCAGGTAGTGGCGAGTCAGCATCCTCGTGTCACCGATTGACCCAGTGACTCGAGTACGATAGCGACGATTACATACGACTGATGCGCTTGCACAACAATAATTTTTTTTTATTATCATGAAATGATTTGCCTTAAAAAAGATTTTGCTCAACGCTATATTCTATCAGTGTTTTTGATTTCTGTTAACAGTATTATTTAATAATAATAATAGTCCTCCTGGCCGATTTCGACCACGGCGGCCAATCTCAACAGAGATCAGCCAACTACGCAGGAGATATTATAGTGCACAAGTGTGAGCGCAATACACAGGTGCACTCACTGTTCCATCACCCTCAAAGTTCGGTGAGACGGCAATCCGACATGACCGGAGAGAGATCAGGCGCAGGACCAACGGCTTAACGTGCTTTCCGAGGCACGGGGGTGTAACACCGCCAACTTCCCGACTCCGAGCTGTTTTTGAGAAATTCATTACAGAAAATCTCAGAAACAATTTTTGGCTCGACCTGGGATTCGAACCCAGGACCTCTCGGATGTAAGGCAGAAACTTTGCCACTACACCAACGAGGCAGTCAAGTATTATTTAGCGACTATACTAAAGAACTTATGGATGTAAAAAAATTAGGTAAAATTTACTTCGTCTCAGTAATAAAAGTGTAGTCGTAAAAAGATTTAAAGTTAATTGAAATATCTAATGAGATATTTATTTTTTATTTTAGAAGCTTTTTAATATTGTTGACTTAATAACGAAAGTCCAGAGGCGTTCTGTTATGCAAAGTTTTCTTTAATGAATTAAGGTCACGAAAAGTACTTTTTTATATTACAGAATTCTCTTTACAAAGCAATATCATTAGTAAGTATCGGTGCTAGGTATAAACCTACCTAATTAGTTATACGCAAAAATTATCATTTCAATACTGTTTTTAGGGTAGGTACTGTAATTAAAAAGGAACTTTAATTATGAATGTCTTAAGTTTGTGTGAAGAGAAGTAGATCAAGTTTTTGACGTGACAACGTCTTATAACTCGATGGAGCCGGCTGCACGCACCAAAAAAACATGACTCATGCGGCGTTACCTTGCTCTGAGGCGTTCCATTTAGGATTTGAAGTGCAAGCGAGAGCACGAAATGAACGACAAAGAGGCACAATCTTATGACGTTGTCACGTTCAACTATCGTCAGTAAGCCGACTTTACTGACACCCGATTTCTGTCAAACGCCATGACGTCTTTGGTTTTCTTTGGTCATTGAACGTTCATGTTGTTCTTTGACAACTGGCCATAAAAAAATAGTAAAAAAACATACAGAGTCCACCTCCAGTATTATTGTACTTTACACTGAAATATCTTCACGTAGGCAAATGTACTCATGCACATTTCAAATACCTAGATTTAAATGTTCCACGATTCATTCTTTATTCTTTTGTTTGCGTGCTTCTACTGTTTCTTAAAAACCAATTGTAGATCAACAGAGCTGCATGTAATGGTTTTCTTCTACCTCATTAGTGCCACTGGGGAAATATGGAGCGCTTTCCCACTCATTTGTTTTATAAAGAAAAATAGTGCATATGGGAATTTGAGACTGTTTTTCGCTCACAGTTGCTTGGAAGCTGGCAAGCGCGAGTCGAAAGCACGGAATTATTTATTTATTTAATTTATTTTGATAGGTACACATAACAGAGACACAATCGTAACAATTAACATAAACATAGTTAGACAGACAGATTTGATTGCAGCTCCAAATCATGTGTTTATCATGATAAACACATGTGTTTTCCATTATGAATAGAGGCGATAAATGCACATAAAAAAGAAATAAATTAATCTACGTCTTATTTTCAAAAGCTCCAGCCGTAGAGATCGAACAAGGAATCTTTGAATAACATTTTGAAAAGTTTTGCTCAAAACGTTATTCTGTAAAGTTATTAAAGTAATCAGATAGCTGTTTTTGGCGTTGACTGTACCTACTCCACATCCGAAACTTCAAATTTCACTGCCTATCCTTCTTGTTAACCTTCACGGTATCGGAACCATATCGTAACTCCTTCGTTACACGGTAGTCAAGGGTTGGAGTATATACTAACACGTGAGACTTTCTAATTTGTCGACACTGCCAGTTTCGAATAAATAGGATGCCCGTAAGGATGAGATAAAGCTTATATATATTATATATTTTTTTAAATATATATAAAATAAAAAAATAAATTGGTGCCGCGTGAGGAATGCTCAAAGTGTACCTAAGCTTTAACCAACGTAAACGATTTCCAAATTTAAGTGATACTTTATCATTAAAGCAATGCTGATGTTCCCGAGAAAAAAAGCCTCTGGGTACACTGAAAGATACTCTTTCACTCTATTTCAAATTTCGACGGTATGAAAATAAAGTGTCTTGTAAAAAAGTTACATTGGGGACTTCAAAAACAAATAATAATTTAAGTAGTATAATATGTCGCTCGAAGTCTGTCGAAGCAACCACATCTCCTGAGGATGCCACGTGTAGTGGCGACACGCGTCGAGTGTTTTGTTGGTGTCCGTGTTGTGATCCCAGGTGCATCTTCTGTGTCACCTGTAAAAACTAGAGTTAGAAGTCACAGGACTTACAATTCATGTAAGTCTTGTGACTTCTAGCTCTAGCTTTTTCAGGTGGTTACAGTTGGATGTATTTGGGTTCCTGTGTTGGCGTCGTTTAGTGGAAATTTAAAGCAAAAAAATCCTCTTTTTCAACTTTAGAGGAATGTTTGTAAACTGTCTTACATTTAATAGTTACATAGTTTAACTGGTCTTCCACGTGGTCCACGGAAACTCGATAGCATCGTTGTCAAAATACATCACTAGTAGTGGGTTCCGCTAGAACCCAATACTAGTCACTAGTCGTAACTCTCTCGACCGGATGTGAATAAACAAAACGTTACGCGTGTCACGTTTCGTGACACTAGGCCACACCTTGGGGACAGCGGAGACATATCACCGGTCGACCAACCCAAGGAATAGGACATTCAAATTGAATCGTTGTACTTCCAACTTTGATAAAAATAAGAAAGATATGTTACGACCTTCCAATAAGAAATTGTGGCGACCTCTACCGTTCGCCATCACAAGCGCATACCTAACGGTGGCAAGCACGACAGCGAGCGCTGATACGGCTCCATAGGCTAGATGGCGCTGTTAGCCTAGTACCGGCCTAGTACCGCACATGAATCGCGGCATATAAGATTTAGATCCAAAATAATACACATAGACAAATCAAGATGATGTCTATCGGACCTTGGTCCCCGACCATAATCCGGTCGGTAGGAAGCGCGTCCCTTTAGCTTCCTTACTCTAAGTCTGTTGCGACAAAAAAACAAACAGTGGTCGCAAACAACGAACGAGATGATAACTGGTGTCGAGCGAGTAACACGAATCATTACCAGCACTAGTCGTAACTCTTTAGAACGCTTTTAAACATCAAGTAAAAAAAACTTGTGTTTTTTTTTTCAAACAAGCTTTTATTATCAAATAGGACAATGTCATCCAAACTAAACGTACAAAATTGCACCTAAATTGGGTACTGAAAGTTGGGTGAAATTTTACTTGCGAGATTTGAATACAAATAAGAAAACAAACAGCTTGGGGACAACAGAGACATATCACCGATAGACCGAGGAATAGGACATCCAAGTTGAATCGCGATAGTTTCGGCTTTATAAAATAAAATGTGCACTTGTGTTACAGAAATCAGAATCAACATTGGAATTACAAATAAACTTAAATAAATACATATAACATCCAGACCAGTACAAACATATATGTTCATGCACACAAATGTTTGAACAGTGCGGGGATCGAACTCACGACCTCTTGGTTAATAGTCAACTTCTTAACCATTACACCAACGTGGTCGTCGAAAATGTGAAATATGTAACGATCTTTCAATATGTCAGTGCAGTGTATGCCCAGTATTTTCGGCGTTACTTTGCGGAAATCCATGACTGAAGCTGAAACCAACAAAACACTTGAGTGTCAGTGTTGTGATTCCAGGTGCATCTTCTGTGTCACGTTGAGAGTTGTATTGTAAGTCCTGCGACTTCCAGCTCTAGTTTTTATAAATGGTCACAGTTGGATGTATTTGGGTTCCTGCGCTGGCATCGTTTAGTGGAAATTTAAAACAAAATAATTCTCATTTTGTTAAGTATTTTTAGCGTTCACAACGCTATTTTAATTTCGAAAAGACAACACTTACATCCTTCCCGATGACCGGAGCCGAAGAGAATTTTTTAAGTGTTGTCTTTGCGAAAATAATTCTCTTTTCCAGTTTCGGCTTTAATTATGAGAAATATGTAACGATCTTTCATTATGTCAGTAGTTAGTAGGTAAGCACAAATCGATCTATTTTTTTATTGGCCCATGTTCTAAGTTCCTAGATGGTATCTTTCTATTTTATTTTTATCAAAGACATCCACCAAGTGTCTAAGAGGGTAATTTATATTCAGACGAAAGAAATGTGCCCTTAAAGGGTGCAGTATGTTTTCGGTGATACAGAGACACTCTCCTGGGAGCTGATAACAGTTTTGATGGAGTGATCCAAGTTCGTTTGTGTAATGTACCGTACCTTATAGTACTAGAATGGGAGTCGTGGTGCTTTGTTGTGACTTTATCTTTATTTTTTAGTTACCGAGACTCTTAGTAAATAATTGATGCAATCTTCATTTTAACTTTTGTGTTACTTTTTCAGTCAATTCAGAATTTTTTTTTAAATACTAATAAATAAATATACAACAACATCACATACATTGATCTGACTCCATGGTTAGCTTAAGCAGATATCAGAATCAACTGTTACAGTGGTATTACAAATAAACTTAAATAAATACATATAATACCTAGACCAGTACAAACAGACATGTTTATGCACACAAATGTTTGTACAGTGCGGGGATCAGATCCGCGATCTCTAGGTTGTGGTTTTTTTTTAATTCAAGTCTGTCTTTTTATTTTTTAAAGAAAAAATATTGTGACATTGCAACTAGAAAGAAACGGTTTTATAAATATAACATTTTGAAAAATACTGTAAAAATCTTCTAAACGCTATAGCCAAAATTATTGTTTTCCTTTTCGATTTTTTTTGCGAACTTTTTAATCACGTTAGAGTTTATTTCATTGAATAGCAATTATTGCTACTCATATTTTCATCCCGGTAATTTAATTAATATCGAAACTATACTCTGTTTTTTCTTTAGTGCTGCGCCATGAATTGTCGACTGTCGATATTGCTATTTTTCGATTTAGTAAAAACTAGCGCCCGCGTTCTGACTTTGTCCGCATTCATGCTCGATGTTAGAGTTACAACAATTAAAGTAAGACGACAAATGTAAGAGTTTTTGCCCAGTCTCAAGCATATTTTTTGGCCCTAGCACCCCGACACAGGCTGGTGGGAAAAGTATGCTCTTGCGAAAATTATATACAGTGTGACCGGTCAACAGTGTCCGAACCTCCTCTCATTAGCCTATAACGTCCCATTGCTGGGCACAGGCCTCACCTCAGCTATGAGGTAGTCTGAGTCACACTCCATCACGCGGGTTCAGTGCAGATTGGTGGAGGGTTGTCCGACCCGTCAAGGTTAAAAAGAATAAACAATTTCCTTGTCCTTCCTTGTATTTGATTAAGTAATAAATGCGAAATTTACTAATTAATCAAATACAGATAAAAAACTAGTATTGATTGATACATTAGAATATAACTTACGCTGTAGCTTATGAAAGCATTTTTTTAACATTTACAACCGCCAAAAACTGAGGTCAACGTAAACGAAACAAAATAATGCAGTTTTTGAATAATTGTAAAAATTCGACATCGACAAGTAAAAATTAAATGACTTCAACAACACTAACAAACATGCCTTTGATATTTTGCAACGTTTCGCTCTCACAGAACCAACGGTATAATGCAAATTTCAAATTAAACCCAGCACTATGTGGTACTAATATGTACTTAGATTGTATCTTAGCTTGGTTTATATTAACTAGAAATACAATTGGCAAACTTGCCAACTAGCTTAGTGGGGGAACTAGTAAATGTTTATAGTTATGTATTTGGATAGGTTCATGTAAGCGCTCGGTTTTGAAATAGCTTAGGTAGATAGCCATATTGTTACAATTGGAACAGATATCGTTACTTGGATTATGCTTTGTCAAATCAAATTGGGTATATTCTTAGTTGCAAATAAAAAGACAATGATACGGCTATCAGTATGTAACACATCGATTTATTAGTTTACCTAAAAGTACCTAATTAAGTTACTTTTTTTGGCATTAACAATGCTATGTCCTAAGGAGCATTTAAATAAATTCGGACCGATGAGTAAGTTCACGGTAGCTCAATTGGGAGAGCAATCGCCCGGCTTGCGAGAGGTGCGGGTTTGAGTTCCGCCTATGGCAGTCCATTTTTCTTTAAGTGTGTTTTAATTTTAACTAAAGGTATTTATAACCAGAAATAGTATATAGGTAACCAGAATTTCTATTAATAGTATTTCTATAGTTTCAAAACTATGTACTCAGTATGTATAGTTTCAAAATTAATCACTATGTACTCAAGTACATAGTGATTAATTTTAATCCGTTTTAACTCAATTCTTGTAATTGACAACATATACCAGGACCACGAAGATTCTGAGTTTTAGTATAATTTAAAAAAAAAATTGGTGAGAAGATGCACTGTGGATTATTCTTTAAGTGCGTTTTAATTTCACGCCCGTTTATAATTGAAGTAGTCTGAGTTACTTTGAATAATTATTTATAAATAGTGTTGTTTAAGAGTCGATTGTTGAAAGGCAAATCAACGATATACTCTTTTGAATTTAGACACGCTTATTCGATATTTGACCTAATCAACAGTCGATAAATTGTACACCGTTGCATGCACCTTAGTGTATTTGCATAGTTCCCTTTTTTCCACCAGCCGCAGGGGCAGAGATAGTACTCGCCTATCCACTAAAAAGAACCCGCCTACCCAATAAAAACTCGACGGTGCCCTCCGGTGCCATGTAGGTCGGGGACGTGGCGGGTCCACCGTAGGCCGAGAGGCGACAGGCATTCAACGCAATCGGCATAGTTCCCTTATACAACTTTTTTTTATAGACATTTACCTGTTGGTTTGATATTACTGTTAAAATAAAGCATGGGTTACCGTGGAATGGTAAATTTGTTAAAAACCTTACCTGAAATATTTTCAAAAAGTTTTGTGCAAGTTCGAAACACCTGTTTGGAATCGTGCTAAATGAAATCAGTAGATTATTGATTGAATTTAAAAAAAAAAAAGTATTTTAGTATAAGTATTAAGTATATTCAAAACATCCCTGAGAGTTCTAATTGGCATTATCTATCTCGTGATATTTTAATTTGGGTAAGTACGATAGTAGAATGTTCCAGTGGTGTTATGTTTCTTGATCTTCACATTTTCATTACGTTATGTGATGCTTTGGGTATTTCATTACTGTGCGTTCTATGATATCACAAAGCTTAAAAGGACTGGGCAGTAGTATAGTTTCCAAAAACAAAATATTGCGTTGCTCTACGTGAGCGTCGCAATGCGACAAGTGCGAAGCGATGCTATGTAACCAATACTTGTGTGGCGACCTCTACCGTTCGCCATCACAATCCGTTCGCGCTTCCCTTCGGCTTATTAACTCTAAATCTGTTGGCGCGATTGCCACAAGGCAATCGCGCTTCGTCACATAGGACACTATCATAAACGTACATACATTTGATATTGTCTGGTCGCGTCGCCTCGCATTTGTCGCTTTTTTTTGCTCACATTCATGATGACGGTTAAAATTGTTTGAATTTTCCCACCGTAATTTAATTATAACCGAAGTTTTACACATAAGAATAGTGTGCTGAAATTACTTAGACTTACATACTTGTAGTGTTATATAATATACTACGTAAAAGATTACGTTTCTCCGTAGTAAAACAGCTTACAATCTCTGGAAGAATGCCAGCCTTGATATATTGGAAATGTCAGTGGGGACTATTAAGCTACATTTTTTGCATCCGATTTTGTAAGACGGAATTTTTTTACAAAAGAAAGAAAAATCACACATCTTTTATCGCTGTGCCAAAGCTGTTGTTTCACTCCCTCTTTTCTTGGCTGTCAACGTGAAAAATTATAAAAGGACAACAAACTAAGTCGATATCAGATTCTTTCATACAATTAATTTACTTAGGCATGTAAAAGGGCCACAGGGAGCATACGTCTTATGAAATCCTACTACAGCTTCGGGACAATTCGTTACCTGATGCTGAGAAGCTGCGCAAGAATCTCAGTCACCACTGTCGTTCATCGTCATCGACTACGCTATATATCTTTGTCTAAGGCAGAAAAAAATTGAAACGACGATCAAGCAAACGATCTGCTTTTATTTTGAATTGTACAATTGTTACAGGCGTAACCAGCCTCCGAGACGTTAAACTCCTGGTCCGTCCGTCCACCGTCATACAAGGTGGCACAGCAGCCCTCATCTGCGCTCGAGACATGCAGGGCGCGCCACTGTACTCGGTCAAGTGGTACCGGGGCAACTACGAGTTCTACCGATATACGCCACTGGACGATAGGCCTACGCAAGTGTTTGGACTGCCGGGGATCACTGTGGATGTGAGTATTTTAGGCCTACTTAGTATTGATGTGGTTGCCTCGTCGATATAGTGGCGAATTTTCTACCTTACATCTGATTAATCCTGAGATCGTATCCTATCCGAGCTAGTTTCTGAGATTTTCTTTCAGAAACGGCTCGGAGTCCGGAAGTAAGCGTAACACCCCCGATCCTGTATAGCTGTTGCTCCTGCGGCTGATTTTTCTCAGGTCATGTTGGATTGCCGTCTCACCGAATTTTGAGAGTGAAGGAACAAAGTGTGCACCTTTGTGCACTATAATATCTCCTGCGAAGTAGGCTGATCTCTGTTAAGCTTGGTCGCCTTGGTCGAAATCGGCTAAGAGAACTTTTTATTTATGACACAGGCTTAACTAAAGGTTGAAGCAAAGTTTTAACCAAAAACTAGGACTGCAGTATGTACACCAAATAGTATAGATAAAACTGTATCAACATCAAGAACTATTTGGTGTACGGTGTGTATAATACGACTTCTACTTAACGATAAGACAAAGCACTTCTTGTATGCACTTATCTTATCCATCTAACAATAAAACTCACTAAATGACTGAACTTCCCTGACTTGTTGTTTGTTATCTTTACCTTTTACGAAAATATCAATCTATGCTCTGGAAACCCTGATTCATACTTGACTTGAAAATTTTGCAACAATCGATAACATTGATCAAGAAAAGGGACGCGCAAACTTTAGTAATTCCAGCGCTACTGAACCCAGCCATCTTGCAAAATGACGTAAAACAAACATTCCCAAAACGCACTCAATCTAACTAACTCACATTTACTTATCTCGCGTGCTGAAAATTTCTGGAATTTCCTTCATAGAGCGATAGTCGCCGACAATTTTCCAAATTGACTCGATAAAGGCTGGAATGGAACTGGAAACGGTTTCCCGTTTTATAAACTCACCAGGTATTTGTCAATTTCTTTGATGCGCTCCGTCTTGGCTCCTAATGCTGCTACCTATTTTCTGGTATAGAAAATTGGTTGAAATCCCCACCCTTTGTTGACGGAAGAAAATTGCTCGGTTCAATTGTGGAGATCGAAATTCCATGATACCTATTACGTTTTCTTTTACTTGAATATTAACATGATGCTGATAATATTGAAACTGGAGAGAAGTATGAAGTAGGTGAGCCTCCTTTAATAGGCATGATGACACCTATCTTAAATATTTTCAATACCATGGCGTTTAAAAAACATAGCCCCTATGAAGTTAATACCTTCAGTATATTTCCAAAAAGCTGTGGAAACCAATTTTTAAACACATAAAACTCAATAAATTTTCGGTCAATTGACTCCGATTTCAGATACATGACCGTGACGTCACGTTCTTGTATTCCCATACAAAATCTACGGAGGCAGACCGTTTTGACAGATAATAAAAAGTATGTATGTAAGATTGGTAGTGTCATCTACCTATTGTTAAGAATTTTGATTAACGTCAATGCGTACTGATTTATTCAAAGTCACCACACTGCGACATTCTACAACATTTGACGGCTCAGGTAACGTATGAATTAACATTTTTTTTTAAATAAAAATTTCACAACAATCACACCAATTCTCTAGTCCCAAATTAAGCTACAAGGCTTGTGTTAAGGGTACTAGACTACGGATAAACATACTTAAATACTTTTTTTTGTAAATAAATACATATTATACATAGAAAACACCCGTTATAATTCACATAAGTGAATTTTCCTTTTAAGCCACTTTACTTCCAAAGCACGATTATAAATAAAAGTGTTTCAAGTCGTCTATTAAATTTATTCTTGACAAAAGATTAAAGAGATTAAAACGAAAGAGGAAAGTAAGCATATTTTAAGTAATGAACTAAAGAATACGCTAGAACTATAAATCAGAGTGTTCATTACTCGGTATTTATTTTTTATTTCTTTACTAGAGAACAACGCAGACGTCCTGCCAGTTGTTTTTCTATTTTTTTCTTTGTAAAAACTATCATAAAAAAAACTAAATTGGTCACGGCGTTTTTGAGTTACGCGCTTACCAACACATTTTGGGATTCATTTTTATAATATAGATCAGAGATCAACAGAAGGTATTTTTTGTGATGTGATCATAATCTTTTTTGAGGTCTGCGAATCCGCTATTAAATTATACCTCTATGATTAGTTGTCGTCGATATTTTTAATCTACCCTTATGTTAGTCGAAGATACAGTACTCGAATAGACCGACAAATAAGAAGCTAGAAGAACTCTTGCAATTTATTCAAATTCTACCTCACAATGATTCCAGATGAACAACTCCAACGGGAGCCAAGTCGTTCTCAAGAAGATGGCTCTTAGTCTGGCTGGAGACTTTAGCTGTGAGGTGACAGCTGACTCGTCTTTCGCTACGCAGATAGCGACTCAGTTCGTGGATGTTATAGGTAAGAATATTTATATTTTTTTATATTTAAAAATAGGATTTTAAAATTAAATTTTATAGAGATCAGTGGAGGTGTTTGGGGAGACATTTGCCCAGCTGTGGGATGATATAGCCTTATAAAAAAATATATTTAAAAAGATGGCTCTTCGGTTAAGCGGGTACTTTTAACTGCAAGGTGACCGCTGAATCTACCTTTGCCACGAGAACTGCGACTCAGTTCGTGGATATTATACGTCGTAAGTTTCTTAGATAAGGTTAGAATAATAGCATTGATTTTTGTTAAAGTACTGGCAGCTGAAACTTGTTTATAAAACAGCCACACACATTAGCCGCAACGTAACAAAAGGGCGTTTAATTTATGCTCTGAATCAACTTACTTTTAAAATTCCCTAGTAATCATAACAAAAAAAGGAAAAGGAAAAAAACGCGATACCTTTTTATTCAAGAACGCTGATACCTATAGATAGAAAACAAAAACGTTTGTCATTTATGTTCCAATACTCCCGCGTTATCAAGGGTCGTCCATGTTGTTTTTTTTTTTCATTTTATCGACAGCTTCGCTGGAAGGCTGGAAGTTGTGGTAGTGTAACATCGACAGGAAGTACACTTAAAAGCTTTTAAACGATTGACACCTTATGGTGATGACCTTAGAGTGTGTCTAATACATTTGATTGCGACAGCTGTAGGTTATCTAGTATCTGTCATTTAACTTTTTGGAATCCATCGCTTTTAGTTTATGTTTAACTGAGGATATTGGATGTCAGGTATGGTAAATCTGAAACAACACAAAATGATATACATTGACTACAAATCTTTATTTAATTATTTAAATAATCAAACGAAAGTAAGCAAAATACTCGTAACTCAAGTACAAAAACTTAGTAACCGGCTTACAAAATTCCGAAAATACCCAAATCTCATCAAAGATATTCAGTTTTCATAATAACTTTTACAGTGTCCTCGACCATGTGACGCGATCTTTTCTTTGAAGAAGCTTAGCAGGCGAAAACGTAATTGAACTTGCAATACTTTTCAACAATGAACTAATTAATTCCACAGAAACATCCAAAGAGTTGGTGATAAAGAGTTCTTTTTAGTTATGGGCCTGCTAAATTTTATAGACACTCATTTAGATTGCAAAATTACCCTAATAACAAGCAGCAGAAGTTAATACATAGAAATTACAACCGTAAGTAATTGTTTTAGAGAAGATAAGGAAGACCACGCAGACGTTGTCCTGCCCAAAAAAGAGACTTTTTACATATATATTTTTTTTTTATATTAAAAACGATAAGGAACACAAAAAAATCACCCACTTTTGTGCAGTCATCAGATACATTTTTTATTTTTTACATACAAATGAGGGTGTGTTGATTAGTCGAACTGTCGAACTACATAAGTCTATATGAATATTTTTATTTATTTGGGATAGGTGTGCTCTTGACCCAAGACTAATACCAACGAGGCAAAAACTGAGTCCACGATGGAGCGAGCTCACCTAGAAGATGCCTGTACACTCTAGCTTTGAAAATTCCTAGGTTGTAATTGCAGGGAAACATTATTAACCCCTTCGCTTGCTCGATGCCATTCACTTTATCTATGTTGTAAACATAAAGTCGTTTAAATTAAGTTATGCGAATAAATTTCAATTAAACGCTTAAGGCCCATTAAAAGGAACAGTTTATATCTTTTCATTAAGATAGCTCTCCAAATTATTCATTTGAAATAAAGAGTAACATTATGATGGTATCGTTTGAAGAGATTCGAAGCTCAGTCGCTGTGACATTGACTGATGTGAAGAACAATTTATAAACCACAAAGCTTTTTAATGCTTGGTAGACAACCACCAAGTATTGAAAGCCGTATCAAAGAAATTTGTTACTATGCAGTTTTATATGCCAAAATCTTGGATTTCAAATTGGAGGACGCTATAAAGTAGGAATTTGTAAAAAACATTAAATTGATTTTTTTGGCAATGTTTAACTATGATTTCGTGTTTAAGGATAGAGTATTGATATAAAAATAAAATTTTCTGAAAATGCGTACGTAGGTATGAAATAACGCATACCATATATTATACAAGCAAGCATTCAAGCCAAATGTGTTAACGTCATGTGTGCGTATGATGACGAGCACATAATTTTGGCGTATGGGCTACATTTGACGACTCTTGGTGCAGTGGTTCACGTGTCGGACAGTGGTCGCGGGTTCGATCCCCGCACAGTACAAGCATAAGTGTGCAAGAACATGTGTGTTTGTACTGGTCTGGGCGTTTTCTATGTATAATATGTATTTATTTACAAAAAAGTATTTAAGTATGTGTACCGACGTACATACTCACTTGGTATACTGTTAATAATTTGTTCCCGGTTTGGGATTGGGGGCGCTGCTGTGCCACTGTTGACATCGTAGTCCTATCTTAATCAGCTTATTAAAAATATTTATTGAGTATAATAGTGCAAATAGTGAATAATTATATAAACAGTGTATAATTACATTCGAATCATATAAAGTTCTACGCCTATATTCAAAAACTCAGTGGAAATAGTGGAAAAATGTGATACACCAAAGTGACTCGACAAATTCGTTGAATACGATCGTCCAGTGGAACTTATTTAGTGCGTAACAATATCGTTCTACGTGATTTAATAAAACTGAAAAGCACCAAAAAGTGAATATAAATTAGCAATAAACATTTAAAAGTACAATTTAATGACTCAGGGATAAAAAAAAAATCAAAAGTGATAAAAATCGATATCAACGACATCTATTGAGGCAGTGTAACTTCAGAGTTAAGCAAGCGGTCAAATATCGACCGGTAAACTCCATAACCCTATAGTTACTAGCGCCATCTGCCGATACTTGCTCGTACCTCCTACTACCAGAAATATCAAAACTGTCGATTATATTTCTCATCCAACCAGGAAATCAACGTAAGTACTTTCTTACCACAGAGGTCGCTAGTTGTCACTTTCGCTATGGAGGAGATAAAACAAATGTTGTTGAAAATGCAACAAGACATATCACAACAGAGACAAGATATGATGGAAATGAAGGAAGACATAAAAAATACAATAAATAACAATATTAATGAAAAGTTTAGTATTTTGGAACAGAAAAACGACCTTTTGGAAAAAACAGTTGAGGAACAGAAAGTAAAAATTGTGAACTTGGAAAGACATATTCGACGTAAAAACCTTGTCTTATTTGGACTTGAGGAACGCGAGAAATCTTATCTGGAACTCGAGAGTATGGTGATTGATTTTATTAATACTCACTTCAAACTACAATGTAACAAAAACAACATTGAATCTGTCAGAAGATTAGGAAAGAAAGGCGAAAAAATCAGGCCAGTCACAATAACATTCTCTACTGTGGGCTTAAAAGTAGAGGTTCTAAAAAATAAAGCATGTCTACAGAACACTTCCTACTACATAAATGAAGACTACCCGTTAGATGTCCTCAACAAGCGCAAAGAACTGCAAAATCAAGTACGCAAAGAAAAAGAAGCAGGCAATAGAGCCTTTATAAAATACGATAAACTTGTTGTATTGAGCGGCAGTGATCGCCGTCATCGTTACCAAGCAAATAAAAGGAATCTGTCTGAATCCCCAGAGATATCACAAGTTGACGGCCACATAACTCAACACGCCAACAAGCAACCACCGAAGAAGAACAAAGCTACCAATATGAAAGACTTTATAATACATAAACCAAAACTAATCTTCACACAGTCGAACCCTTCCCAACCACAAGCAACCACATCATCGCACAACACAGAATAGCAACGACAACCGGACCCCCCCTTCCATCCCTATCTCCCGGTACGGCTGGTCACCGAGGGAGAGATCGACCAAAACCCTCCGAAGAAAAACAGAGAAAAGAAAAACATTTTTAATATTTGTACCTTCAATGTTAAATCATTATCCACTGAACCTAAGCTAATTGAGCTAAAAACAGCACTACAACATATTAGCCACGACATAATAGGATTGAGTGAGGTCCGGCGACTAGGTGAAAAAATTATCGAAGATCCCGATTACATAATGTATCACCTGGGCGAAACAAAAGGCCTGTACGGTGTGGGTTTTCTAGTCAAGATCAAATATAAGGAAAATATAAAAAGATTTATTGGTATATCAGAGAGAGTTTGTGCATTAGAAATCGAATTGGATAACACTCTTATTGCAATAATTCAAGCATACGCACCTACTGAAAGCTCATCTCAAGAAGAAATTGATAAATTTTACGAAAACTTGGCAAAAGCACACGACACTGTATCTACTAAATATATTATCTCTATGGGTGACTACAACGCACAAATCGGTGTACCCAAAGACCATGAACAGTCGGTTCTCGGTAAATACGGCTATGGTAGCAGGAGTATTCGCGGCGAAAGACTCATTCAATATGCCCAAGAGTACAACCTGAAAATAATAAATACTATGTTCAAAGCAAAGCCAAAGAACAGATGGACATGGATCTCTCCAGACAAAAATACAAAAAATGAAATCGATTATATTATGTCCACGAAGCCCAATCTATTTGCAAGCTGCAAAGTACTAACGTCACTCCAATTTGGCTCTGACCACAAATTACTAAGAGCCTCTATCCACTTGAAACCTGAAAAAAAATGTAGACGTGGTTTTTCAAAAACAGCAGGCAAATTGAAAACGACAAAAGAGCAACAAGTATACCTCGAAAGTCTAAGTAGTTATGTGCCTGAACTTGTAACATCACACGAAGACTACAATGTAGAAGCCTATAACCAAAAGATTGGAGATTCAATACTGAAGAGTTTGAGATCTATTAAATTTATTAAACGGAAAAAATCTAGCATCTTATCTGCAGAGGCGTTAAAGCTCATGAAGGAAAGAAGTGATTTACAAAATAAATCTAAACTTACTAAAACTGAGAAAGAAAAATTAAAAGAGCTCTATAAAACTACCAACAAAGAAATAAAAAGATGCTACGATACCTATAGAATAAAAACTATAAAAAGACACCTTGAAACCTCTAGGTCTGCCAAAAAAGCCTACAAGGAATTAAACACATCCAAGACATGGATCCCATCACTGCGGCTTGGCTCCTCAAAAATTATGTCTCGCGAGGATATCATAAACACAGCCACAGACTTCTATGAAAAACTATATAACCAACCAAACTCACAAAGAGAAATAATTACTGAGAACCAACACAAAGAAACTCACCCAACGCCAGAGTTCACAGAGGCTGAAATCCTGAAACAATTAATGAAGCTTAAGTCAGAGAAAAGTCCGGGGCCCGACGGAATTACAAACGAATGCATCAAGTATGCAAGAACCCTACTATTGACTCCAATCACTCTTTTATGGAACAAAATACTACATGAAGAGAATGTACCACAGATATGGACCGAATCGGAGATTATATTACTATATAAAAAAGGCGACCCAGCTGATATAGGTAATTATCGTCCGATAAGCCTGCTGCCCTGCCTATACAAGCTATTCGCATCTTGCTTGCTGAATAGAATATCCTCAGTTATCGACGAACACCAGCCGATAGAACAAGCAGGATTTAAAAGTGGCTACAGTACAGTCGACCATATTCAAGTAGTTGAGCAGGTGATTGAGAAATATCAAGAATTTCGTAGACCCTTGTACTTAGCTTTCATAGACTATAAAAAGGCTTTCGACTCTATATCACATAACTGCATCTGGGAAGCGCTGAGGTCACAGAACATAAACGAAAAATATATAAACATACTTAAAAACATTTATTCTAATAGTACAAGTAGAATCAAATTAGATAGAGTTGGAAGACAAATTAATATAAGTAGAGGTGTGAAGCAAGGCGACCCTATCTCCCCAAAACTCTTTATAGCTGTCCTACAGCACTTAATGAGGGACTTACCATGGTCTACGAAAGGCATCAGGGTAGAGGGTAATTATCTAAGTCACCTTAGATTTGCTGACGACATCATTTTATTTTCGGAATCATCATACCAACTAAACAGCATGATGGTAGATCTCCAGCAGGCTAGCTCTAAGGTTGGATTGGATATGAACCTAGACAAAACGAAAGTCATGACAAACCACCGCAAGACACCAATAATAGTCAATAACTTACCTATTGAGTACGTAGAAAAATACATTTACCTAGGTAAACAGATTTCCTTAAGCAAAGACAGAAATATTGAAGAAGTAGACCGCAGGGTAGCGATCACCTGGAAAAAGTACTGGGCTCATAAGAGCATTTTCAAATCGAATCTTCCCCTGCCTTCAAAGAAGTTAGTCATGGACTCGGAAATTTTACCATGTCTCACCTATGGATGCCAAACTTGGACGTTTGATATCAAGACTAGCAACAAAATTCAGACCACGCAGCGAAGAATGGAGAGAAGCTACTTAGGTATCAAATTGAAAGATAAAATAAGGAACACTGTCATCCGCAAAAAAACCCGTATAAAAGATGCACTTACCTATTCTCTCCAAAGAAAGTGGAGGTGGGCAGGTCACGTGGCAAGGTACACTGATAGTAGGTGGACACAAAGAGTGATAAGATGGACGGGACCACGAGGCACCAGAGCGAGAGGTAGACCGAATGCCAGATGGGCTGACGAAATCGTGGTTGCAGCAGGTCGTGGATGGCTTCATTTAGCCAAAGATAGGGAAAAATGGAATTCTTTGGAGGAGGCTTTTACCCTGAGGGGGTCCATACAATTATAAATTATAAGTTAAGTTATTAGTTATTAATATAAAATCTTGTTAATTTAATTAGTGTCACTTTATTTTATTGGAATTTAATTTTTTTTGTTACTAATTGTATGGAATCAAATAAAGCTTATTATTATTATTATTATTGGGTTTCCAGTCATTTTCATTCTCACAATATATGCATTTTGCGTGTATTATTATTCTTTTCCGTGGAATCTGTTTTCGTTCACTTTTTACTGAAAAATAAGGAATTTCTAATTACGTGTTCATAAACGTCAAAGTTTGTATCACCTATAAATGTGATATTCCGCTGTAAAATAGGGAAAAAGGGTTATAACTAACTTTTAAATGGTTTTCCTCTCCTTCTCAGCATAATTATTTCTTATTGTGAACACGATTTATTAGTATTTTTCCGAATTTTGTACTTTTTGACACTATGATTGACATTTTGAGTGACGGGAGTCTTATTATTTTTTTTCTGAAAATTGACAACTTTTAGCAAAGTTTCAATACAATTTCCATTTCAAACTCTGCAAAGCACGAGTTTTTTCGCGTTCTGTCCACGCTCTAAATTTGAACGGCCGGCCCTATATAAGCCCATACCATCCATATCTGACTCATTCTAATCCTGGCTTCGATTACACAACAGTAAACTCTTTACTATACGATACTTCAAGAAGTACTACAGGAAGACCAGGACTTCTCTACCTCCGGAAGGCCCTCACCCTCTGCAACACTGAGGACTGACCCCTCCTTGCTTGAGGAGGGACTGCAAGGAACTGAACTCTCCTAGCCTGAGGAGGAACTGCGAGGGACTGAACCCTCCTATCCTGAGGAGGGCCTGCGAGGGACTGACTCCTCCTAGCCTGAGGAGGAACTGCGAGGGACTGAACCCTCCTATTCTGAGGAGGGCCTGCGAGGGACTGATCCCACCTATCCTGAGGAGGGTCTGTGAGGGGCTATCCTCTCCTAGCCCGAGAGACTGCGAGGACTTGCCCCTCCTTACTCTGAGGAGGGATTATTCTTCTTTACCCCGAGGAGGGATTACCCAATTTGCTACTCGCTCCTATTAAGGAGGATTTTCACTTAACTCCCACGGAGGGAGCATTGCCTCCTCCTAAATTTATCTACATCGGATACATCAACTGCTTGCCTTTGCTGACAGAGCCATCGCGGCTACCTCTGCTGATCACCGGTGTCTTCACGGTCTCCGGCACAGCTGCGCTCCAGCTTCTACACCGCTGCGCATCGACGGACTACTCCAAGAACGCTTCGCTTCACTTCGGCGCCTCCGGACCCGTTTAATCTTGAGAAGACACCTACCCTCGCCCACTCCACTCACTACACTCACTCATTTTCACTCATTCATTCCTCTCACTCGTCTAGGTTTCTTTTTATTTTTATCTGTTTTTCTTTTAATATAATTTATTTGTTATGTCTCAATTCTTTTCGTTTCCCTTTTCCCTTCTTTGTCGCTTCACGACATATGTTTATCCGTTGTCTAGTACCCATAACACAAGCCTCGTAGCTTAATTTGGGACTGAGAATTGGTGTGATTGTTGTGACATATTTATTTATTTATTTCAAATTACCCGTTGTCCTACGCGTCCTACAAACGCAACAAGAGCGGGGCAACGCGACGTGACGAAGCGAGATTGTCACATTGACACTAGTGGGGTGAGCACGATGAACCATCGTAACGTATTCGTAGCGTTTACCTATCGTTAATATATCAATTTCTTATCGTTAATATATCAAGTTAATAATCAAAAACTTTCAGTTTCTAACGTTTTGACGACACGAATATGTTACCAAAATGTTCGTGCTCACCATAGTAATAGTCATGGTAATAATAATGGTTGCACCCATATTAATGGTCGCATCGCACTTATCGCGTTGCTTCGCTCACGTACAACAACGCCTTACAATCCTGACCGGCTATGACTGGAATAAAAAAAAAGTTGTCTAAGCTTAATTTATTGCGGAATCTTGTTTATTTATGGAAATAATTATCACAACTTGATCTTAACTTCAGAACAAATAAATTTATTAATTTACTTCAATTACTGTTTACACTCTATATTTTTTTTTTAAAAATGCGAATTATCTTAACTGCAAGTAACTGATACATCTTTCATAACTAAAATAAATACATCATGGTATTGTTCCAATTTATCACTTCAAGGTGTCTGTAAGATCTGTCAGACCTTATCTCTATATATACAAAATTCTCGTGTCACAATGTTTGTTCCCATACTCCTCCGAAACGGCTTGACCGATTCTCATGAAATTTTGTGAGCATAATGAGTAGGTCTGAGAATCGGCCAACATCAATTTTTCATACTCCTTAGTGATAAGGGTAGTCCACACTTTACATTTATATGGCAAAACAACGTTTGCCGGGTCAGCTAGTAATAATAAAAAAATAAGATTCTTTTATTTCTTAGACCTCAAGGACAAGACAATATTGACCTCGAAATTTTTTAATTCGAGACCTACATTTATTCAAATAACAAAGTCAAAAAGAAGAAAAAAGCTTACTTGCCAGCCGCACAGTCAATAGGGTTCTGTAGGATTTTTTCCTTAGGAATTGACAGATAATGTTCGTGAAAGAATTCTAATTTGAAGATAATAGTTAAGCAGACAGGCAACAAAATACTAAAGGTACGAATTGGATGCGCGCGATACAAAAGCAGCAGCAGAGAACATGTTCTCGCAATACTTCTGGTTTCTACGATAGCTCCGTAGAAACCACCTTACAGACTTACCAACGCCCCTGGACGTGATCGTGGCGCCCCCACATGCAATTAATTGCGAAATCACCTAGCCTATAACCAGCGGGCAGCTAAGGCGCATCTAATGACACCTTATTGGTCAAACTATGATAAATGGTATAGAAGTAATGAGGGAACAGGTGAACGTACAAACAAACATACATGCATACATACCTCTATATACATGCCAGTAAAAAACTCCTTTCTCCCCTTTTTACTTCGCCATAGAAAAAAATTATGAGTTTTCTTATCGATATGCGGAATCCTTAAAATCTGAAGGGCGTATCGTAATAACAATCCACAACGCTATTTATTTTGAAAGAAAAAACAAATACAAAGCTACCCGATTGATGAAAACAAACTAATATTGAATACGAAATCTATCCGAAAAGATTTGGATCGGGAAAATAAATCCTATTTTCTAGGGACTCAGATCGGTATTTTGTATACAAAAAACAATTCAAGGCGGATTTGGTATCGGAAACCCTTATAATAATATGTTTGTAAATGTTTCTACCGCGCTACACAACATAGTTTTATTTTGTAGTTACTTTCTTGAATTCATGACACACGCATAACTCACATACAAATCTTACTACATTATGCATAAAAAATGTAATATGTTCCTACTAGTCTCCTATTTATAGGTGGTAAAAGATTAAAAACGTTGGTGTTCTTTCTCAAATATTATAGTTGAGTTTTTTTAATCCCTTACCACAATAAGGAACTTGCAATATTTTTGAAGCGATTGTCTCGAATTAGTAGTTTAAAGTCAAAAACGCATAGAAATTAACATTTATTTTAGACCGTGTTTTGTTCAAAGATGATACCTCCTTCTCAAATCCATGTTCAGTGACTTATTTTTTTACAGTTTGCATTAAAATAATTAATTATTTTAAAATATGCAACGATTATTTCATAGTAACTTCATAGCTTCAGTCTGGCTGTTCCATTTAAGCTTGACCCTTCGACCCATACACATGTAATTGGCTGAGCCATAATCTAAATCTGTAAATCTGGGTTTCTGGAGTAATTTATCAATACAGCTACAGTACAATGTACCTTACATTTTGGGACACGATAAAGCAACTAAATTATTCGGTAGAATGTACCAAGTTTACGTATATATGTTGTCAACCTGCCTCTTACCTGACGTTTCTTGCGTCATACCAGTAAAGACGTTTTATTGATGCAGCCATAAAGTCAACCGTAATAATTTAACCTCTTGAGGACCAAGAAAACGTTATCGGCGATAGAATAATAAAATAATAATATCTGCAATAGATAGAATACAATAGATATTATTATAGATTTATTATTCCGTTGCAGTTCCTGAAATGATTATGAAGCTATTACACTGGTGTTTGATATAAATTTGAACGGTTTTGTTACGGCTGTGATGGTAGATAGCGTAGACACATACTCGTAGAATAGTGGTGTAGCTTACATTATTTGAGATCCACTCATGGCTTAGGACATAATTGTAACTTGCTAAATAAATAATGCAATACAATACAAAACAATAATCCTCGGTTTTCATTTATGACGTGTAATAACTTTTTTTTTGCATTTTAAATAAAAAACTACTTTGTACAGAAGAGTTGCAAGGACCATTAAGTGTCGTCCATTACTTGGATCTTTATTTTTGAAAAATTCAGACAGCAAGATAATTATGAAATCGGTAGAACTTATGCTTGTGCTATTTATGTATTTGTATTTGCATTAAGATACTAAGAGCTAATAATAACTCATACGAGTACTAAAGACAAATGTCGCAATTGTGATTTCATCTTTTAAATGTTACTAAAACACTAATAGGAATGATTTAAAACCACTTTTCCTAATCAATCAATCAGATGAATTAATATTTTTAGGGTTCCGTACCTCAAAAGAAAAAAACGGAACCCTTCTAAGATCACTTTGTTGTCCGTCCGTCCGTCCGTCTGTCAAGACCGTTTTTCTCAGGAACGCGTGGAGGTATCAAACTGAAATTTCTACATGATACTAAGGTCTACTGTCCCTGGAAGCTGTAGAAAAATCAACCTTCTAAGCCAACGCAATCAAAAGATACAGCAATTTAGGCCGCAAATTTTCGAAACTCGCACGGGAACAAAACCTACAGGGTACTTCCCGTAAATTTCGAATCTTGAAATTTAGTACGAAGTCACGTCTTATAGTACAGATATAGAAAAAATTACGAAAACCGTAAATTTTCAGTTTCATTATATAAAAAAATACTTTTGACAATTTTGAAAATTTCAAAGTTACTACTCCTTATCTCATGAACGCGTTGAGATATTAAATTAAAATTTATACTAAATATTAAGTCTTTAATACCCGTGATGGTTGAACTTTTACTTATATACCTACAGGTTTGTACGGAACCCTCGGTGCGCGAGTCCAACTCGCACTTGACCGGTTTTTTTAGTAATAATGTTATTATTTTTCTTCCTACTAGTATTTATCCGACTAAAGAAGATAAATAAATAAAATATGTGTTCAACAACAAGCAAGTTCAAAGACCCAGATAATCTTATTAATTCTAGATTCGACGAGATTACACAAAGCCTGACTAAAACAACATTATTTTCTAAAGTAACCCCTTAACCTTTGCACAAGCGTCTTATCACGGCCAATTGTTTCGGTAATTTATTAATAGAATCAGGATTGCTAGCTTGTCTATAGAGCGTTTGATGGAATAATTGATTTTGATTATATTAGCTTTGTCCAAAATCAAACGCGATTTGGATGTTAGAAGAAGACTGAATTTTGATGCTGAAATTGTTTGAACGAAACCAAAAGGAACTTCTTTATTAACTCACAACAATAGTAAAAATGGTTTTCCCCTGCAAGGTTATAATGATATAACTTAAAGCTGAAAAAGAGGATTATTTTATTTTAAATTTCCACTAAACGATGCCAGTGCAAGAACCCAAATACATCCAACTGTAATCACCTGAAAAAACTAGATCGGAAGTCACAGGACTTACAATACAACTGTCAACGTGACACAGAAGGTGCACCTAGAATCACAACACTGGCATCAACTAAACACTCGTCGCGTTTCGCCATAAATAAGTACGAGTAATAATGATACTCTAAAAATAAATCGTTATAATAATCACTGTACGATGGCTAAACTTATCAACTAGCCTCAAGCGAAACACGGTAACATAAAATAAACAAATTATTACAGCGTGCGTATTATACTCGTACCTAGACCAAAAAATTTGCGAAGATGTCAAGCGTACTGATTAACACCTAAATAAAACAATGAATAAGCCCCATTCTATCACAGTCTTCTACCAAAGCCCAATAATAACCCAATTAAAGAATATAATACAGGACAACAAATCGTAATACGTACGGAAATACTTGACATATTTCCTAAACATACGTGTATGTTTTGCGCTTTCTCGCTAACAAGCAACTCCGCACAACATACTCACGTCTTAGTCAAGTAGGGTTTAATTACACTCAACTTTTAACTTCAAAGGGATCTTCGATATGGAGAGAGCGAGGTACTACGAGCATGTATAAGAGATAAGACTGTACAGCTTTGCTTCAAACAAAACAAGGGTCCCACTCTATAAGTCCATATCCGGAAGTTCGAATGTAGCCATCCTAGTCAATCTGAGCGAGTTGTGAGAGAAAGGGATGACTAGATACGTAATTGTCTCAGTTTGTGTGCCAACAGACAAAATGAGACGTGTTGTAAACCTAAACTCAATTTTGAAGCACATCTCCGCTACATTTCGACCTGGTGCATCTTTTGCATATTAACTGAGACAAATAAATCAGCATGAAAATAATTTTATAGAGTATCTTAAAAAAATCTTCTTGAATGCATTTAGAAACCGTACTACCTAACGTTTTTATTCATATTTTCGGATTTAGCCAGCGCGTTTGCTCGCACCGTCAAGCCTGTAAAAGTGTCAGAGATGCCTATATCAAAATTTAGGACTCAGACACAAAAACAAAACTATTTACAAGGCATGTTTGTCAATGCACATTGCTTATGAATTTCAGCGTTGCCGACGATGGATCCAGTGCTGAAGGCAGACAAGGAACGCTACCAGCCGGGGGAGACTTTGAAAGCGAACTGCACCGCTTCACCAGCCAAGCCGGCTGCCAACCTAACGATCAAAATTAACGATGAGCCGGTAAGTTATACTTACAATAAAAAATCGTAAAAAAATCAAAATTCAAATTGTTACAAAAGCAAGTTATAAAGGAGTGTAAAGTAATTCTGAGAGAGTCAGGTATATTTTTTGTTTCCGCTCAATATACCATCTCAAAGTTTAGCGTCAAAGAGCCTGCTTAAAGCTGTAAACACGGCTCTACATCAAGCTACTCATTTTCGAAACAAAATCTCCCGTATAAAGTAAGCATAAAATACCGCAGTGATTAACTTGACGTGTGACCGCGAGTACGTTTGGGTAATAAAGAAGTCAGTTTGTAAAATATTTATACCCAAAACTGAACCTAAAATAATACCTGCTTCAGAATTATATTAAACTTAGGTATGTATAAAGCTTAAACATAGACCACATGTAAAGTTTTCTTACGAGAAACCCACCAGTACAAAGCATATAAGTTCTTTGGTTCTTAACCATCATCATCTTATCAGCCTGTATACGGCCCTCTGCTGGGCACAGTCCTTACCTCAACTATGAGGTGTTGCGAGCGAGCATACTCCATCACACGGGCTTAGTGCGAATTGGTAGAGGGGTATGTGTAATGTAAATAGGTCTTAACCATCATACTCATCACCAATCTCTATACCATTCCAGCTCCGCTCATCCGAGACCAGTCTGCATCTGACAGAAGCTGGACTACTATGGGCCAGCGTCCACGCAGAACTGAACGTGACCCCCCAACTCTTCGTGGGAGAGAGGATGAGGGTGGCCTGCGTGGCTACCGTCCAGGATCTTTACAAGAAGGAAGCGTACCTGGACTTCTTTACGCCTGACACAGATCCGAGGCCTGAGAGAAGTAAATTGACAGCTAATACACTATATCATAATCAACCGTTCGGCGGCTGAATCAGTCCAGTTATTCTTGCATCTAGCGGCTCCTGCAAATAAAGATTTCTATTTCTATTTCCTGCTAAATGACGTTTCCCTCAAAGATTTTCAGGTCAGTTAGTTATCAGCAGCCCGCAACCAGATCGGATGATCGAATGGCTATCAGTTATTCGTGTCATATGCCCTGCTTACTGTCGCGTGAGCTTTCTGATGCACTGGACTATGTACGTTACCTTAGTTCTACTAAGTATCTCCTTATCCCTGATTCAATACCATACAGAAACACCGGGTATGTAATAGCCCTCTCCATGGCTCGTTATAAGACCCTGAGTTTTCTTCTGAACACCACGCATAGCCGAATGTGATCCCCAACTTTCAGTGGGAGAGAAACGAGACACGGATCCCAGGCCTGAAAGAAGTAAGCTGACAGCTACGCCATATCCAAACTACATTTTAGCATTTAATTTATAAAGAAACTTTTGTTTCTAAGTAATTATTAAATACCTACAAACCACATAAGTTGACATTTGAGGCATGCTGGCTGTTTTCAACGCCCCTCGATATCACAAATTTCTCAGCATAGCCCTGTCGGGTATACTGATATGCCAAGTTTTGACATTTACCGGTTACTTGCTGCAACGGAACTCTTCATAAGCGAGTGCGACTCGCACCTGGCCGGTTTTTTCTCGAAGTCGTGTAAAACAACACTATTATTTAAGATGAAGCTGGTCAGATGCAACACCAACTGCGTTATGTCCTTGACAAGGCAACAATGCCAACTTGTGGTACCGATTTGAAGGGAAATTTAGGCTTGGCGAATTTAAAGGGAACCATTTTCGATGCGACCTACCTTTTTCAACGTCAGGGAAATGCTGTTACGCATACCCACCAGCCGCGGAGGCAGCTGGGCGTTATGTGGGACTCCAGGGCTCAGAGAGAGAACTCGCCTACCCACTAAAAAACCAGACGGTGCCCTCCGGTGCCATGTGAGTCGGGGACGTGGCGGGTTCACCGTAGACCGAGAGGCCACAGGCGAATACCGCAATTCCCCAAACTCAGCCGACTGCAAGCCCCCTACAGGTTGCGACGAGGGAGAAACTCGACCCCGTCACATTAACCTCGGGCCCCCTTTAGCGGGCGACCTAATAAAACTCTAACATTTACCAAATACCATTTTGATATTCACTGATCACCGATATTAACTGCACACCTTTCTTTAATTCCAGTCACGCTCAATGGGAGCGGGTCCAGGTGTGTCCTCAGCTGGATCTTCTTGTTCTTCGTCATGTGTCTACCACTGGTCATGGGCCAGGACTACAGCTTCGACTACTTAGACTACGGTGATGATGGAGAGACACGCGACGCCATGACACATACTCTGGTGGGCGGGTGAAGGCGGGGATGTTTTGTGATACGAATTTAATATGTGGGTTTAGTTGTACGTAAGTGTTTTATCGTAAGACGATTTTGGAATTTCCACAGTTTTGAATTTCGATTGCAATGTTGCGTTGAGGTCAATAGTAGTGATGTTAAATTAATATTGTTATATTTTTTAAAATAAGAACGATGCTTTTGAGTGGAAAAAAACAATAGGCGGATGACAGTGTCGCATTGGTCAGTTACTCATACACTGTATTCTAGAACTTTAAAGCATAACAAGCAGAAGTTTTTTGTATATATTTTTTCAGCGAATGTTCGATTCACATAAACTGTTGCTAAGTGACAGATTTTTTACCTGATAACGTCATGGCACCAAAATTTCTTATGTTCTTACCGAAATGAATAACAAAACCGTCAAGTGTGTGTCGGGACCCGCGCATTATAGAGTTCCGTAGTACCAACTCCTAGTTCACACTAACAAAAATCTAACTACGTACCGTCAAGCGCCGCGAACGAAAATACGCTTGCTGTTCAATCGGGTATTATTATTGTAAAACTTGTTAATTATAGTCAGCATCATCATCAGCCTATATACGTCCCACTGCTGGGCACAGGCCTCACCTCAACTATGAGGTGGTGCGAGCCATACTCCACCACGCGGGATCAGTGCGGATTGGTGGAGGGGTTGTGTGTAAGGTAAGTGACCAACCTTACTGTCAGATGTTATTAAGCCGCCCGAGGGCCTCCGACCAGGCTTAACGACTAATATCTATCGATATTAACCGGGACCAACAGCTTAACGTGCCTTCCGAAGCACGGAGATGCTTGTAAATAGACGTCACTTTTATGGTCAGAATGGTCACCCATCCCAAACATGACCGCGCCGTAGGTTGCTTAACTTTTGGTATCACTACCAAAGCGCTACAATCGCTGCGTTAATTATAGTAAAGTCATAAATTTATATTTAAATACTTGTTTTCATAACGACCAACTGTCAACTAATTTACAAATAAATTTTTTATGAAATTTTATTTTTTGTGTACATTTTATAAGTTGGTCGCCTATAACTTATCAGATTTTATTTCTTACTCTGCTTTGATACTTTTCCTTTAAACTTTGTTAATATACCGTTAATCAGGTAAAGGGATAAATTTTAGTGCGGTTTTTTAAAATTCAAAAGATAATTTAATGATGGTGGCTCCTAGATATGATTAGAAAAAATTCCGTCCACTCGTTGAAGATTACCAGCTAGTTTGGTCGGGTTTTCTTTTTTTAAATTAAAATTATTATTTTATACGAATGTGAAACAAAGCGCTGCGTAATCTTCAACGAGTGGACGGAATTTTTTCTAATCATATCTAGGAGCCACCATCATTAAATTATCTTTTGAATTTTAAAAAACCGCACTAAAATCGGCTATCCGTTAGGGAGCTTCAGACACACACAAACGAAAAACTTATAACACCTCGCGTTTTCGTTTCTCGTCGGGGGTTAATTAAAAAAACCGGTCAAGTGCGAGTTGGACTCGCGCACCGAGGGTTCCGTATAAACCTGTAGATAAGGAGTAGTAACTTTGAAATTTTCAAAATTGTCAGTTTCGAAAATTTGCGGAAATTTGCGGCCTAAATGGCTGTATCTTTTGATTGCGTTGGCTTATAAGGTTGATTTTTCTACAGCTTCCAGGGACAGTAGACTTAAGTATCATATAGAAATTTCAGTTTGATACCTCCACGCGTTCCTGAGAAAAACGGTCTTGACAGACGGACGGACGGACAACAAAGTGATCTTATAAAGGTTTCGTTTTTTTTAATGATGGTGGCTCCTAGATATGATTAGAAAAAATTCCGTCCACTCGTTGAAGATTACCAGCTAGTTTGGTCGGGTTTTCTTTTTTTAAATTAAAATTATTATTTTATACGAATGTGAAACAAAGCGCAGCGTAAGGGTGTGCCTAAACACGATTGCTGCTTGTTGTATGTTTTAGAACCACGGTTTGTCTAAATGCACTGATTTCATGAAAAATATTTTATTGTGGACTTAGAGATCGCATATCAGGGTTATACCATTATTAAATAACTAGGATTACGCACTAAATGATTTGTCATTCAATTTTTTTCTTAGACAAACGTAAACGCAGCCTCGCTCCGCGCCAAAGTGTTTACCACATTTAAGTTACAAGTCCTAAATGTCTATTTCACATTAATTGGGATGAAGACACCTATCTTAAATATTTTCAAGATTTAAAAACATAGCCCCTATGAAGCCCCTACAACCAATATATTTCTAAAAATCTGTATTAACCAATTTTTAAACACACAAAACGCAATAAATATTCTGTCGATTGACTCCGATTTCTGATGCATGACCGTGACGTCACGATCATCTATTCCCATACAAAATCTATGGAGGCAGACCGTTTTGACAGATAATAAAAAGTGTGTCAACGATTGGTGGTGTCATCTAGCCAATTTGATTGACCATAGGTCATTTTTTTCTGACGAGAATCAATTATTCCATTAAGAGGTTGATTGACACCTTAGAGTAACGTATATATCTGATTGACACTGACTACTTACTCGTATATGACTGTCATTTCAAAGAATACCTTTTGGTTCTGGTCACTTTTACCAAAAAGTGACCAAAACCTTTCCTTTATTCTCGAACAGTCAAACTGGTTAGTAAACTTTGAAAGGTAACAAGTAACTTGTTGTAGCATTTTGAATTTTAGTGATAGAAGTGTGTTACAGAATCTAATCTAAAAACTGGTAAATACTTTCAGACTGCGACCATACATTATGTACTGTGAAGACATATTAGGTATTTCATTGTGGCACTAACGCGCCTCTGGCAAGGACATGACCTGTGGAAACGGAAGGCATATTCCATAAAACGATTTCCCTCAAAATCAAAATTATTTATTGTGGAACACAGGTACAAAAAGCTCTTAATTAAAGTGACGTCTCACTGTGACCTGTCTTATCAGACATACAATATTACAGTTAAAGTTAATTTCGAATAGTACCTACAAATTTAGCAATAATAAATAACAACAAAATTAGTTACCAAACAAAATTAGTCTAAAAACTTACGTCAAAATATCATTCAAATAGTCTTTAACTAAATAATAACATTTTTCTGTCAATTAATTTATTTTTAAATGTCACTGGCTCTAATTTTTAAAAACCATCCGGCAGTGTATTAAAAATTATGGAAGCCATTCCAATTACACTCTTGTTATAATGATAATATCACTCAAAATGAGAATATCTTACAGACAACACTGGGGTGAGCATCAAATTATCGTAACGTATTCGTATCATCAAAATGTCAGAAACTGACAGTTTCCCATAGAAATTGTCAGGTAAATAAAAAATAGTTTTAAAAACTAAAAAAAAAACACGCTTTTATTGCTAACTAATAAAGACTAAAAAATAATTTCTGAGTGCACGGAACTTAAATTACAGTAGGGTAAAAAACGTGGGGTGCACTATAAGAGGTTTTCATACTTCTCTTTTTATAGATGCCAATAAAAGGATGATTTTCACATACTACTATACCAAGCACCCTCTTTTAATTCTACTGTAATATAAATTCCGTGTACTCAGAAATTATTTTCTCTTTTTTAGTTAGCAATAAAAGCGTGTTTTTTTTAGTTTTTTAAACTATTTTTTATTTTTATTTTTTTAGTTAAATAGGATAATTGAAAACTCTTATTAAATTATTGCATTGTCATCGGTACTTAATTCGTGTGCAAAGTTTCAAAATAATCCGATTTCTGAAAGTTGGTGATAATTGAGCTCAAAAATTCCGATGTAACGGAATTTCATACATACAAACATACATAGATACATACACCCCTATCTAATAAAAGCGTGTCAAAAATAGTAAGCGCTACATCAAATTACGAATTTATCGCCGTTATTACATGCGCCTAATATGCCAATGTTTTGACCTTGACGTGCTGTCAATGCTGTCATGTGTTGTGTTATTTATCGAGGAAAAGATTAATTTTAAAACTATTTTTTTCCTGATATGTCTAAATCAAGCTTTACTGCCTCGTTGGTGTAGTGGCAAAGTTTCTGCCTTACATCCAAGAGGTCCAGGGTTCGAATCCCAGGTCGAGCCAAAATTGTTTCTGAGATTTTCTGTCATGAATTTCTCAAAAACAGCTCGGAGTCGGGAAGTTGGCGGTGTTACACCTCCGTGCCTCGGAAAGCACGTTAAGCCGTTGGTCCTGCGCCTGATCTCTCTCCGGTCATGTCGGATTGCTGTCTCACCGAACTTTGAGAGTGATGGAACAGTGAGTGCACCTGTGTATTGCGCTCACACTCTGTCGAGATTGGCCGCCGTGGTCGAAATCGGCTTTGAATATTATGGTGTTAACACTTAGAACGAGCATTCGTTTACACTAAAAGATCTAGAAAGAATATTCTTGTTCGGATCTAGATCTTTGTTCTTTTGGTTCAAATGCACCTTGACATTTAAAGATCACACACACACACAACACACACACACAGACTTGTTTTTTCTGTACTATAATAAATTTACATCTAGCACTTACATTCAATCATTTATCATAAAACTTCACAAATTCAATCGATTTTTATTTATCAATAAACATATGTAATGTTTACAATACAAAGAAAAATTATTGGACATTATATTGAATAAAAAATAATGTTAGTTCTTAATTTTCTATATGTTGTCAACTTACTTGTCTCTGTAGCATATTTGACTCATTAAAAAATAATCGAATGAATCAAAAATTTCTCCACATTATTTTGTAAAACACGTTTAACTTTCACTTTAATCACGTTTCTTGTATAATAAGTAAACAATAAGTTTTTGTAAGTTGTTTTTTATTGGTAAGCAAAAATCGTTATTATTGTCACGCAGAGATTTAAATTAATCTTAAAGAGACACTGTAAATAAAATTAAAATTACAAGCGATACCATGATGTGTTTTTTAACCTAGGTGCAGTTCCATTTCCTAAATCTCCTCAGTCCCCACATCCCCTATAGGGGATAATTTTGTTCACATTCCAGGTCATTTTTTTTAACGTCAGGGAAATGCTGTTACGCATACCCACCAGCCGCGGGGGCAGCTGGGGGTTATGTGGGACGCCAGGCCTCAGAGAGAGAACCCGCCTACCCACTAAAACCCTGACGGTGCCCTCCGGTGCCATGTGAGTCGGGTACGTGGCGGGTTCACCGTAGGCCGAGATACCGTTCACCGCAATTCCCTGGACGCGGCCGACTTACTCTGCAGCGAGCTCCTACCGTTTGCTTAGTTAACCTAGGGTAATGAATTGGGTTTTTTATACAGGGTGTAAAAAAACCTTAACGAAGCCGAATACCACATATTCTACCAATTGTTACGATCATTTTCTTCCTTTACACCATGCCTGGGAAGTTAACGGTTACTGAGATATTGATGGTTTAAGTTTGAAAAAAAAATTTATGAATTTTACAGAAATGACTTCTGTCCGTTATAACTGAACTTTTTTCCAAAGAAACATGATACAAATTTTCACTAGTTCTTTCATAAAATGCCTCTAAATGGCAGACTCCGCAATGAACAGCGCACACTCGAACCGAACCGCGTCGCGGCGGCGTAAAGCAACACGCCCCGCGGTGACTTTTTCGCGTGCGCGCTGTACATTGCGGGCTAGAATAAAATTATTTTTTTTGATGTCAAAAATTAAAAGTTCTTTCCCAGCCAAAATTTCTTTCTCATACGATTTGGTTTGATGTTCTGAACGCGTGGTTCACGGCTTCGTTAAGGTTTTTTTTACATCCTGTATATAGACATTTTGTTGTTTGAAAATAGTTAGTGTTTTTACCGAAAACTTGGTTGACCGGAATGGTGGGCCATATTAGTGCATCGATCTACTCATTGACAATGTTTTTACGCAATAGATTACTTAAAATGTACAGTTACACCTTAGTCAAATTAACAGAAGCGCATTCAAAACAACTGTATGGGAATGACATCCGCAATTGCTAAGACACGTTGGAAGTTTTAAGAGGCTTAAGAGTCATATTACATTACAACTAAACAGTTTTTTGCCGAAAACTTGGTTTCCTAAGGATGAATCGAAAATCGGAGGCCGCTAGGAAATACAATTTTGTACTTAATTACATAAGCAATAGATTACCTAATATATTTTTTGACTATATCACATCATCGTCGATGATGCAATTTAGGTTTTGCCTAGGGCCCCACATCAGATGTATACAGCATACAGTGGCCAACACATCGGGCTACTCATTTTTGTAGCATAATCGCTCGTATCACAAACACATAAGGTACCGCAGTGTTCACCGTGACATGCTGGCCGCCGTACATTTAATGTATATTCTACTTGACTTTTGGCACCAAAGTCCAAGCTCAATGTTCAAGCCACCTCATTTAAATAATGTTTCTGCCAGATTGCAAGGTGCGAACCACAAATACGAAAATCAAGTGAAACAAACGCCACAAACGAATCTCTGACGCCAACATTAAATGAGTGGAAAATTATAAAGGCAATGCAATTAGAACGGGCTAGAAAAATCAAATTAAAACCTCTAATGAACAAACATCGCCCACCGGAGATTCACCGTAGCTGTGCAGAGTAAGCTGTGGATACAGAGACGCTGTCACATTCGCTTTCAAAACTTGTTTTGAATTAACGTCACTATCTTTTATTGATGAAATAATAAAGAAAAAATGCACGTTTGACCTTTAACCAGTTTATTGAATCCAGAACCAATTGAAATGAGTGGATACAAACAATGCTGTAAGTGCCTATTTAATGTCATCGTGGTTGAAAGGGAACAATTAAAAACCTCTCATACTTTAGTCACGGATAATTTTTTCAGATCATTATACTCTAGTGTATGTAAGATGAACCTAGGCAAAGGTGCTGGTGGTTCTAAAATATTCAGGATACTTAGCTTTATTTTTTCTTGTACCAGCAAAAAAAGATTTGAAACCAGCGGCACAATATAGTGCTATAACAAATCAATATGAACCAGCACGGCGGCTCCTGTGCACCTTCACAATACCCTCCACCTGGACAATATCTTCCACCTGAATAATATTTGCAATTTTAAGTGGGCTAAGTGGTAAGGTTAATATATTCACGTGGGCCTTTACCGATAGAACTGATCTATTCGTATCGTGCGTAAGCAGCTACACCTTACAAGACATGACCCATTTTTTGGCTTATCCTGGATGTCCAGACATCTGCTCTCTAGAGGACCTTATGTGTGCCAAAAAGAGGGCGAATCGACTCGAAAATATTTTCGAATTTTTCAAAGACTTATAAGTAGTCGCTTTACCGTACACACTGAGAAGAAGAATATGAAAATGTGTTTATACAAAAACGAAAAATCTGTGGCTTTTTATGGTTATGCTTATCAGTGTGGTCATTTTTTTGACGCCCTCATAAATATAATATCCCAGTGTTTTCTCTGAATCTGTATACTCTGTAGCATTAATTCAGGGCGTCTTCCCGCCACAGTTCGCGGCGGCTTCCGTAGCGACACAAAGCCTTAGCTAAGGCATTCTGCAAACTGATTTGTGAGAAAACTCGAAAGCACACTGTTTTTAAACTCGAGTAAAACGTATTTGAATATGCGAGAGCTAATAGGACTGCAAATGTTACGGATAGTCACAGTGCTACGCTTGGTACTGATAAAATAAAACTAACTTATTTTTTTTTTGGTTTGCGCGAACAGTAGACATTGAAATGAGACAGTTTTAACGATTTTGTTTTAACCTGACGTTTCGGACCCTTTTCAGTGTCCGTGGTCACACCTGTTGAGCTTCAACGGCTGGACATACATAAAGACACTTTGAAATCGATCCATCCGTTCGGGTACTACGGAGCCACATACAGACAACACAGGAACACAAAAACACAAACACACACAAACATAGGGACATAAAAAAGACAAAGGGATCGGGGGTTAAAAATGTGTGTATCACGGAATCTGCTTTGCTAAGTAAGAGCAGCAAAAATGCTTTATTACAAGAAATTTTCACTTCCAGATATATTTTTTTTAGAAAATCTTTCATTTGAAGCGTTTTTGGACAAAATCAAAAAGTATATCTTAAAACTGAAATCTCGCACACTTAACAAGTATTGTAATGTAAGGTTTCTTTGATGTCAAAAAATATATTAACAAATTGTAACTCTACTTTATAATGTACCACCAACACATTATCTGAGAACATTCGTCTTCTTAGAGAGTTGATTCTTTTCAATCAATTGCAGGAAATAAATAGAGTAGTGAGGTACAATCCCACCTCAGTGTGGATGCGATTGAGTAGGGATTTCGCTCGCTTGGTTTGCTTCGCTCTTTTCATGTGCTGCTGCATCGAGATGGTACTTAAATAAAATACGATACCCGATAAAAATAAAATACGGAAGATATGAGTTTTTATTTTATTTTATTTATTTTTGTTGTTGTTGTGAGTTGTACAGTTTTAAACTTTCTTGTTGCATTATTACACTAAAACACTGGTTTTACACGCACCCGAGTAGACGACGCCGCCAGCCTCCAGTTCGCCCGCGACCATGATCTGTGCAACCAGATAGAAACGTCGGGAATGTTAATACTAAGTTTTACATTCAAAAAGTGTTTGTGTTGCGTAAAACCCGTTGAAAACCAGTGTTTTAGAAATGAGTTGCTTGAAGTGCAGCGGCGACTTTCATAGTAATACCAAAGCAAGCAAGGCGTGGCCTTGTGTGGATGGGTCGCCATTCCAACCAACTAAGCGTCCATGTAATTACAATATCAAGCAACTTTGTACTTCGGACTGCCTCGTTGGTTTAGTGGAAAAGTTTCTGCGTTACATCCGAGAGATCCTGAGTTCGAATCCCAGGTTGAGCCAAATTTTTTTCTGAGATTTTCTGTCATGAATTTCTGAAAAACAGCTCGGAGTCGGAAATTTGGCTGTGTTACACCCCCGTGCTTCGGAAAGCACGTTGAGCCGTTGGTCCTGCACCTGATCTCTCTCTGGTCATGTCGATGATTGCCGTCTCAACGAACTTTGAGAGTGATAGAACAGTGAGTGCACCTGTGTATAGCGCTCACACTTGTGCATTATAATATCTTCTGCGTAGTTGGCTGATCTCTGTTGAGATTGGCCGCTGTGGACGAAATCGGCCAGGAGGACTATTATTATTATTACTTCGGAAGGTTCGTTAAGCTGTCGGTACCGGTTAATATCACTTGATACAAGACGTTAAGCTTAGCCAGATGCCACCTTTGGCGTCTGGCTAAGCTTAAGGTTGGTCACTTTTCAAACAACCACTTCACCGAGCCCGTGTGGTGGAGTATGGCTTGAACCAACTCATAGCTATATATAGATTGTAGTTGTTTGCTATCCCAAACAAAGAGAAAAAAATGCTGACGTATGGCCTGTGTCCAGCACTGGGACGGAACTATATAGGCTCAAAATTTACCCTACTCTACGGAAGACATGCTATTAAATATGGGCTGAAAAATTGTGTACAACATCACGGTAAGCATAAGATATCGTTATCTTATACGCTTGTGATATGGGCAATTTTAAAACACTAATGCTAAATGCTACCTCGCTGCATGACCTAAAGGTTTGACTGGCAGTAAACTTTTTAGCATTAGATCCGCCTTTCGTACAACTTACATTACACGAAAGTTCTTAAACAAATAAATAAATAAATTCGTGTTGTACGATCACCCGTTACCATTATTCTTTCTTTCTATTTCAACGGTTATCTCGTACTATGTAACATTATCTTCCAGTATTCTATTTTAATCAAAGAGCGCATCTTCATCTTGATAAGTCATCACTGCACATTTAGAAAGTCAAAACTGTTTTCATCTACATTTCATCTAATATCATATTATAAAAAGGAAAAATTTGAATGTTTGTTTGTATTGAATAGGCTCCGAAACACCGGTACTAAGCCGATTATTACAAAAAAAAAACCATTAGAACTCCACATTATCCCTAATAATATAGGCTATATTTCGCTTAATATATATGAGAACCGTAATTAACGCTGTCGAAGATGCTGGCGGGTAGTTTGTTAATAAATAAATTATATCTCTCAGCATTCATATATCTCTTTCTATTTTAACGATTGAAATAAGGACGTAGCATCTACCGGTATTCTACCTATTTCAATCCAAGCAAATATCTTCCGGGCTTACCATTGACAGGTTTAAATTGTTAGTTATTCGCTGTGCTGCGGGTCTTTGGATGTCTTGCAGCAGACTCTGAATAGAAATGTTGACACTATAACGCTCATAATCCATTTCTTGGGATTTAATAGAACTGGTATTCGCAATGTTCGCATGTTCCGACGACCGTTTGGTGCAGTGGTCTACATGTCGGACTTCTAAAACCAAGGGTCGCGGGTTCGATCCCCGCACAGTACGAGCATATGTGTGCAAGAACACGTGTGTTTGTACTGGTCTGGGTGTTTTATATGTATAATATGTTATTATTTACAAAAAAAAAGTATTTAAGTATGTTTATCCGTTGTCTAGTGCCCATAACACAAGCCTCGTAGCTTAATTTGGGACTTGAGAATTGGTGTGATTGTTGTGAAATATTAATTATTATTATTATTATAATGTAGAGGATTTTAAATAGAAAAAACATGACAGTGAAATCTTCAGTCTACTAAAAAAGAAATAGGCAGACCGGCATGTATTTAAACGTAACAATCACTGCCTAGTTCTTTTATTTATTTATTTAAGCTTTATTACACAAAACAACTATGTACAAAAGGTGGACTTAACGCTGTAGGTCATTCCCTACCAGTCATACCTTTGGGCTTAGCACAAATGATTAGTGGGCGGTGCGACAAAATAAATAAAAGAGAAAACACAAAAAAACAATAATATCCCACGAGATGAAATATAAAATATACAATAAATTTATATAGGAATAAATGTTTATAAATACACATAACATATACTAATACACTAAATAAACAAATAAATGTGACGAACTGTTAAAAAAAGATCTATAATCACGATTGCGATAAAGTAATTTTTATAATATTTAAGATTTTTATAGACGAGGGGATTTAACTGATTTTTGAAAAGTCAAATTTAGCATCGACAGCCACAAAACGCCTGATTTTAAAATTCATCACTGCTTATTTAGTAAGACAAAAACAGTGTCATTCTGAATTTGGTCGCTTCATATTTAACAGTCCGTCAACTATTTATCTGACTATTGAAAAATCAACTCTTTATTAATAATACTTTCTTACCAGGCATTGATTTTTTGAAAGTTTTGTTTTGTTGCATTGCTTCGACAATCACGTGAAATGATTTTCACATGGTATAAACTAACGAATAAAAACTTTTCAATTTAACGGAAATTATGCCTTTAGTAAACACCTACACCTCTTTGACATTTGCACCCAATTTTCCCGTAAATAACAATATCCTTAACCCGAAGGTTGTCTAGAAGAGGTCGCTCTTAACGATAAGACCGTCTTGATTGTGTATTTTTCTTTGTATGTTGTTTTGTATTTTTTGTGGTGTGCAATAAAGCTATCTATCTATCTACTCATTGTTACATAATGTAATCTAACCCATCTAAATATATTTTTTTAAATTGCTCTCTTGCTCTTGCATGCACCAAGTTTACCAAAGTCACAAACGACTGCTTTGCGTGTTTTTTTTTCAGGAAAGTTTTCTTACTACAAAACAGCATACAATAAATAATGTATCATGTTACAGAAATGTCCTGATAATAGGGTTGATAATGCAACAGTGTCACATCATGTCCAACAAAGTGCTTCTAAGAAATGTGTGTGCCATTACTGTCTAGGCAGATCTAGGCTAATAGGCTTTCAGTCTAGTCTTTCTCGAGATAAAAATTACTCGTTCAAATAGATGTATGTATTCATGAGAGTGATACGGGTTTTATTAGCTGGTGGAGTTAAATGACTGTGGTTGTACAAAATATAGAAAAATAGGTTAGTGTGATTGGATTGGAGCTAGTCGAGTAAAAATATCGCCTCCTATTAATATTTTTCACACGAATACTTAGTTTTCTTGTTGGCACTTAAAACTTTAAAAGTAAAGTTATGTATGGAAAGTTCTTAATGCCTTTTTCAATTGTTTTATTTGCCATATAACCTATACCTAAACCAGCTCGCTACAACTGACAAGAATATAGTATATATATAGATACTAGCTGACCCGGCGAACTTCGTACCGCCTTAGCGTTGCAATGATTGAACAATGTCATCGAATGACATTGACATTAGTTACGCGCGTTTTTTAAAATATGCAAAATATATAAGTCAACTAAAGTTTTTGTTATATTACATTATAGTAAGTGGTAAGTAATTATGCTGTTAAAATGTAGCTTATATGCCACGTTCGTAGATTTACCATAGCAGCGCCATCTATTGATTAGAATTCAATTCACTCTTCAGTCTAAGTAACACGTGGCCGGCTATGCTAACACCAAAAATTTAAAAAGTGGAAATAATTAAATTATATGGTATTTCGTTCACTACAAAATAAATTTAATTAATTTTATAGCGTCACCAACAGGTGGTAATTATGCTGTTAAAATGTAGCTTATATGACACGTTCGTAGATTTACCATAGCAGCGCCATCTAATGATTACTTACTCAACCCAGTCGAAAGGTATCGACATCTGTTAGAATCATTTGGAGTTAACAGATAATTGTGACTGTCAAATAATAACAGACAAATAATTAGCAATAAATTAAAATTCCGACTATAATTTGAGTTTTAAACTATCCTATCTCTCAAGTTGGATCGAACTGCACATGGTGTGCGAATTTTATTATAATCGGTTAAGTGGTTTAGGAGTCCATTGAGGACAAACATTGTGACACGAGATTTATATATATTAAGATATTTGCAGACACGGCACCAAAGTTTAAGTAACTTATAGTAATATTTTAGCATTTGCGTACAATATAATTAATTCATAAGCATATATAGTATGATAGAACACCACGTTTAATTAATTACTTTAAAGTTGAAAAATACAATAATATTGCTATATAGCCTTCAGCAAATAATATTACCTAACCTGTGGATAGCATAGTGGGTTACTCATTCATTATTTTTTATTTCTATTTAAGATAATGTGTTAGAATGTGATGTGTGACTTTTTTGTTATCATCTTTTAATAAATAAAATAAATATAAAATAAAATAAGTGGTGGACTTAGCGGAGAGAAATTTAAAGAATAGCCTGCACCAGGCAACCCTACTTTCTTGCTTAATGCCTTACCATTTAAGTACTATATCTACGTAAATACTCGCTTCACCTCTCGCATTTACCTTAACCCTTAACTGGTTTCGTGGGGGCCGTGCGACCCCCACGCGTGGTATTTTTTCGAATTTCTTTAAAAATTTGCATATTTTGTGGCTGTCATTTTGAGTAATCTCATTACGTCGCGACTTACGGCGGGTGCCAGATGTTCGGTGCTTCAGCTTTTACCAAAGCAGAGGTACGTGCGTTTTGACGACCCCTACAATACCAGATACGTAAGTTTAGAGTTATTACATTATTTTATTGTATCGTGTTTTTCAAAGAATCATTTGAATCACGAGAATTGCGACAAAATATTAATCGTTTGTAGCATCTTACAATGTAGCAAATTTTACGCCTAAAGTTGCCAGCTCGAGCCAAAACGCCCTAAAATGAGGGCGCTGACGCTTATGTGACAGAAAAAAAGACGGAAATTTTGATATGAAATGCAATAATTGTAAGTATTTCATTTGCAAAGAGCATAGTAAACTAATGTGCTATGTGATTGTTTTCAAGACAGAATATACTATTTAATGTAGACTTTAGAATTTATAATTTGTAATGATTTTTTTACTTAAAGTTATTTCAGTTTTTTTTTCGAAGTTAATATTATAACGAATAAGGTAAACACATAGGTTGTTGTTGGCTAAATACTTTAGAAGTCATCGTTTATTTTTGGATAGGAAAAAGATACCAAAAAATCATAAAAATTTTGTGATCTATTGTAGTACAAAGGTAAAAAGAGTCATATAAATAAAACGTTATTGATTTTATCAAACAGGAGTATTATTTATTGTTTCCAAATAAGTTTTAAATAAAACTCCAGAAAATTCAATTTTAGAAGCTATTTTCTATTGGGGGCCGCGTGACCCCCACAAAACCAGTTACGTTACTTAAATTTGCGATACCAGTTAAGGGTTAAAAGCAAAATCCCTGACTTTCCATATGCAACCATTAAAAATGAAATTAAAAATCCCAGCGGCGCTCTACCCAACTTCGCAACACTGTACAAACGCTTAAACTAACACTGCATACACACTGTCTCCAAGTTCCAATGCGGAACCACAATTAACAATGCAAATGTGTCGACGAGTGAGAAACCTGCTCCGAATTTCATACCACGAATACATATGATAATTGAGTTTTAGCGCAAGAAAAACCTTCCGAGTTTAAGCTCGGATCTCGTTAAGAGACCGAGTTTTCGTAGTTGCGTGGCGTGACTTATAGGCGTGTGCATAAGTCGATAGTTTAGTAATCGGTAAACTTTGAACGTTTAGCTTGCCAGTCTTTCGTGTCTATACTGACTCCGTGGAAAAAGCTGAAAAGCAGGATTATTTTGCTTTAAATTTCCACTAAACGACCATTCCATTCATCTGTAATCACTTGAAAAACTAGAGCTGGAAGCCGCAGGAGAGAGCCACAGAGAATGCACCTGGAAATAAAACACTGACACCAATAAAACACTCGACGCGCTTTTTGGTTGACGATCATTAACCCTTATTACTACTCAAAATATATTTTTTACTGTTACTAAAGGGTAATTTTGACCCTGCTTTAAAACTTTGTATATTTTCAAGTAGGTACGTAACTTTTGCAAATTATGGAATAAAACACATTAGTGATTAGAATGGGTTTATAATGTGTTAAAATACATAACTTTATATATTATATTATGACATCAACAATTCGGAGAAGCATTAATTGAGCAAGTGTTGCAAATATTTTACACGAAAAACAAACGTTGTTAGATTTGTAATCTGTTTTTCAGGAAAAATACTGCAACGTTTCCTTTAGGATGTCATATTGGAAACAACTGAAATCGATCTTTCAGGTAGAGGCTGTTTGAATATCCTTGAAGTTATCATACGCAATTGTCATAGAATCTTTTCATTGCAAAGAACACTGACCGATTTCGTCCTCACCCAAAAACAGAAATAAAATGGTATTTAAATGGTACATCTTATCGATTTCATTATACCACCTATTTTTGCTACTCAAGGGTGACGGTGACCCTGGTCTTGCCGTTTAAGCGCGAAAATTTAACTGAGAAACTGAACACACCGACCTCAACGGAAGCAACGAGAACCATACCGAATTTACTTGTCGACGGGTGTCTCGCAGTTGCTAAGAGTCATTGCCCCTAAACGTCTGTTTTAGAGTAGGCAGGGTCTCACTGACCCATGAGTCCATGCTTACTACCAAGGGTTAACTATGTGTTACTCAAAAAGCTGAATAGGAAAGTAAAAATCTCGTGATCCAATTATGACCGATCAATCAGCCCATTTTGGATGTTTTAATCGAATAACGCCATAATTTTATCGACTTAGCATGGACAGACATCACTAGTTCGTTAGTATATCTTGGTGTTATTTTAAAGGCGTGTCTTCAAGTTAGGTGCAAATTGGTAGTGACATTAACTATTTTCAGGCTTACTTGGTTATATGCGGTAGACATCAATGAAGCTCATAGCTGGATAGCTATCTAGCTATGAAGTAGCTTTCAAACATAGAAATACGAGTGTGTTATACACTCGTTGTATAATTACACTCGATGTACTGTTAAAAATTATAGTGTTACTCGTACAATGTTTTGGCAGTCCGACATGATAAGAGAAGAAAATTATCAATTTTAAAGCTGGAAGTTATCGAATTGGGTTAACAGATTATTTAAAACCACCTAAAGCTATAAATCGAACAGAGAAAACTTCTGTTATCATCATACAGTAAACACAAAAACTCCATTCACTTTCACCACGAACTCCAGACAAAAGCTGACAAAATATTGCACAGCCATTTCTGGTCGAAAACAATTTTATGAATTTGTTTTATCGGAAAATGCAATATCGAAATACACAAATTACTATTGGCGTCAGATCGAACGAAACGCTCTGTTTTATGGTCTCTAGTTTTCCTAGAATGGGATTGAGTTTGCTGTGTTTGTTATATTTATATTTCTCGTTGCAATGTTATGTGAAGGTTGGTGGGTTACAGAATTTCCATACGATACCAGCTCCGGCCCCTTCTCTGTATACAGCACATAGTCCTTATGGTAAGTTTAAAAAAATAGACAGAAACATAATGTCCGATAACTTAGTTGAGGCACCGCTATCATCATAATTTGCCACGAGCGCCCACTACTAAAATGACTAAGTTCCATAGATTTACAATTCGATCCGTCGTCTGCGGCCTGCATTCAGTATCGTTCCTACGAACAGTGTAGATATTAACCGGGACCAATAGCTTAGTGTTCCTTCCGAGGCACGAATATGCTATTACATCTAGGGTAGATGAAGTCGTGTTTGGGATAGGTGGCTATCCCAAACACGACTGCGCCTTAGGTTGCTTAACTTTGTCACCATACTGTGCCAAAAGCACCTCAAGCGATGAGAAACCGACATCCCAAATAGCAGTTTCATCACATTTTCAGTCCTAGCAAAGACATGCTTCCTCAAGCCGGACACTGGTCCATGCCGCGGTAATATCCCCATGTATTACTACAGCCCTAAAGAAAAGAACTGCTCCAGGTTCGAGTGGGGCGGTTGCCAGGGCAACGGGAACAGATTTGACACCTACAGCGAGTGCAGAAGTACGTGCTTGAGCACTGCGGATATGCGGAGTAAGTCTAACTGCTTTTTGATTAAAAAACTTAAGCTCGACACGCCCTCACAGGCTTCCAAGTGGAGACATCGAGAACAGTTGCTTGCGTTCTTTTTACGAGTACTCCAATCACGAATACTCACTGCACCTAATAGATTTTTGGCGCAACAGATTTCGAGTTAGGAAGCTAAAGGGAAGCGCTTCCTACCGACCGGGTGTTATGGTCGGGGACCAAGGTCCGATAGACATCATCTTGATTTGTCTATCTATATTATTCTGGATCCAAATCTCATATACCGCGGTTCATGTGCGGTACTAGGCTAACAGCGCCATCTAGCATATTAATTAATGGCAAAAATAAGAAAGCAACTTGAAGTCAAGAAGTTTGCACCCCGTTGCCTAACTTAATACATCTTCAGACTTGCTTTTTTAATGATTATGACTTTTAATGGCGTTCTCGTGACCTTTAAGCAGATTCTGCATCGAATGTCAATACTCCATGATTGCAGGATCAGCGCCAAGATACTGTAAGCTTACCTTCGACTACGGATATTGTTTTGGTGCTCAAAAGAGGTGGTACTACGACCGCGTCTGGAAGGTGTGCAAGGAGACCATTTACTCCGGATGTGGCGGCAATAAAAACAACTTTTATGGATATGAACAGGTAAGGGATCTTCCGAATTTACGTCACGCTAACACGACACAGTAGATATTTTAATTTCAAAGCCGATATCGCTCTCGTGGTCGTCGAGAGGTTGAAAATGTGTTACGACTAAACTGTAAGTTCCTGATTACTGAGATTAATTAGCCAAACTTCACCTCGCAAGTTGTGCCAATTGGTGAACGGCTGAGCATGCTTATTCGGCACTTGTATTCTAATTGAGTCAGTTATGCCTGAATATGATAAAAGAGTACTATATTTTCTTCCAGTGTGACAGCATCTGCCGTCTCGGCAAAGACGACCTCATATTCACTACATCAGCTCGACACATCAAGAAGTATCTCATCATAAACCCTCGGAATGCAACGGCCAAGCGAGGTCTGGAGCAGGGCGGAGGCACCACAACTAAGCAAAGGGTCGTGGATACAACTGACGCGCGAATGATGGTTATACATAGAAAAAATTGATTGCGCATGATTGTAAGATTGAATATATTTTCGAATTAATAAAGAAATATCTACTTGATTCCAAATGTCTATTATGTTCTGCGTCAACTAATAAAATTGTTATTTCTAAAACATCATGATGTTTTAACGCTTTTGTATCCCTTTTGCTTTGACTTATCAGCAAAATTATCTCCTGCCGGTAAAGCTTAGTTAAATTTGTAGCACTTGCGATAAACATAGGTGTTGGAAAAATACAGTGTTTGATATAAAATGACTGCTAGGAGAAAATCATAAGTTTTTTCATCCACACTTACAATTATTCTCTGTCACATTGAAATTCGAAGTAAATAACACTTATCTTGGTAAGAAAAACAGTTTTTTTACTCCAGGATGATAAATAAATGAAAAGCGGGGAAAGTAAGGTATCTTTGATACTGATGTTCTGGTTAGAGGAAAGTAGAATCAGAAAAAGGTGCTTCGCGATCTTTTTAACGTCACTCGCTTATAAAGCAATCTACTTATCATATATCTTTTTTTTTTGTTTCATTTATTTCGGTCATCAAACAATATCACAATAAGATAACACTAAGAGAAAGTTATACATAAGATGTAGTTATTGTGACATCAACTACGATAACCACAGATTACTAAGTAGTCTTGAAGTTGAGAAGTGATAAGTATACACTATATTAAAAAAAAAAAAAGATTTGTTTGATATCGGTACAAGTTTAGAAACAAGTTACTATAAACTTACACACGTAAGTTGCTTATAAACAAGATGCGCCAAAATCTAATAATATAATCTTAATTTAGCTACCGCGTCACATCTCATCTCACTATAAGGTGGTACGAGCCATTCTCCACCACGCGGGCTGTCGATTGGTGGAGGGGTTGTTGGTAAGGTAAATCACCAACCTTACTGTCATATGTTACTAAGCCGCCCAAGTGCCTCTGACCAGTCATAACGATTTTAACCGGAACCAACAGCTGAACGTGCTTTCCGCAGCACGATAGTGCTTGTAAATAGACGTCACTTGTATAGTCGGGGTCGCTCACGATCTTGCCGCACTATACCCCCTACAGTATTCACTTTTCCTCATTCAAAACTAGCGATACAAACCCGAAAGTTAGCTGCGCACTCTCGGACCACAGAGCAGTGAATAACCAACTCTAATTGCACTAATAACGCTTTGAGAGCTCTTTGTAAAGTGCTAGCTACTAATTACTTTGGTTCCGTATACGATGGAACATCAACCTTTCACAAAACTTCGGTATTAGAAGTAAAATTGAACTTTATCGTCAATATAAAGATATGAAAATTACTTGAAAGAATCGACCGATATAGGGCAGGTTTATATGCCGTATACACATTTGATATATCAAATACATTCAATGGATAAGCTTTTGAGTCATACTTTTTTTGGATAAAAGCATTGCGGCTTAAGGTTTCGAATTCATTAGATATTCACGAATGTGAACAAAAAATACAGTTGAAATAACATTTTATTCAAACATTAAAAACGAAACACAGATACTTAAGGTAAGATACGTTTTCATTACAAACACCAGTTTCTATACACTAACCACTAGTTTTTGGTACATCCATAAATTACGTAGTCAGTACTAACTTCAAATGCCCAATACTATAAGCGTTTCAGCAGCAATTTTGTGCTGAAATGTCTGTACACTTACGTTCCATGTCCATGTTCCAAACGTCACAATATTGGATATTCTCTCTTTTAATTTTTTTTACAAAACTGACCTTTTTATTATTTCGATATGGTTTAAGGCCTCTTGTACACGGCTTGTTTTTTTTAACTGTGCGACGGCGGCGTAAAGTTTTCTGGCATTAACTTCAACAAACTCGCACAGTGATCCTTAAAACACTGGCTATCGTGCGCTACATACGGCGAATTAACCGTAGATTTACAGGTTAAAAAAACCGGCCAAGTGCGAGTCGGACTCGCGCACCGAGGGTTCCGTACAAACCTGCAAGGTTTACAAAGTTCGTTCATTACGACAATCGAGTCATAACTATGGTATTTTTATTGCAAAATGAAATTCATAACATTACAATGGGGAAAGATGGAGGAGCATAAATTTAAGACAAAGATCTCTTTATCGTTTATAATAATGTCATTGAATTTAATTATAAGTATAACACTTTAAGCAGTTAGGACGCATTTAGATTATACAGCTACATTCACCAAAACATCGGGATTGAATGACGATGAGTGAGGTCGTCTTTGCCGTTTGAAAAATGTTGCCCTCCCCATACATAGTATATTAACTCGCGGTCATTGCTGTAACTACAATTATGTTTACAATCACAATTTTTTTGGTGGTATAACTACTTAAAATTTTAAGCTTTTCGGAATTTTTCTGTTACCTGTGCTGTAAGCTATTGCTTCTTACCAAATTTCGAGATTCTATGTCAACGGGAAGTGGTCTTTAGGTTTTAATTCCCTTGCGTGTAGTTGCGAGTTTCAAAATATGCGGTATCAATGGTTGTACTTTTGCGTTTTGCGTTTTTGCGTTGACTTAGAATTTTTTTTCACGGGTTAAAGGCAATTAGATCTAAGTATTTGATATGAATTTCAACTTTATAGCTCTACGCGTTCATGAGGAAAAAAATAATAAGTTTATATTTATTTAAAAATATATATTTTGTAATGTAACTAAAAATTTAAGGTTTTCGGAATTTTTCCTTTATGTGTGCTATAAAACGTTGCTTCATGCCAAATTTCAAGATTCTAGGTCGACTGGAAGTACCCTTTAGGTTTTGATTCCCTGGCGAGTACTTGCGAGTTTCAAAATATGCAGCTTAAATTGCTGTTTCTTTTAATTGCGTTGACATAGAAGTTTGATTTTGTTACAGCTTAAAGGTATTATAGACCTGAGTATTTGGTATGAATTTCAATTTAATACCTCTACGCGTTTATGAGGAAATGGGTAGTAAGTTTAAAATTATTAAAAAAATATATATTATGTGATGTAACTAAAAATTTATGGTTTTCGTAATTTTTCCTTTATCTATGCTATAAGACGTTGCTTCGTACCAAATTTCAAGATTCTGAGTTCACGGGAAGCACCCTGTAGGTTTTGATTCCCTTGCAAGTGTCGAAAATTTGCGGCATAAACGGCTGTATCTTTTGATTGCGTTGGCTTAGAAGTTTGATTTTTTCACAGCTTCAAGGGACAGTAGACCTGAGTAATTGATATAAATTTCAGCTTCATACCTCCACGCGTTCCTGAGAAAAAGGGTCTTGACAGACGGACGGACGGACAGACGGACAACAAAGTGATCCTATAAGGGTTCCGTTTTTTCCTTTTGAGGTACGGAACCCTAAAAACGTGTGCGTACAAAATTACTTATTTATTGTATTTCTCTACAAGATCGAATCAGAAATGAGGAGATACGTAGAAGAACTAAGGTTACGGACATAGCCTTAAGAATCAGTAAGCTCAAGTGGCAATGGGTAGGACACATAGCGCGAAGAACTGATGGCTGTTGGGGCAGAAAAGTTCTGGATTGGAGACCTTTCGACCAAAAGCGCAGCGTAGGACGTCCACCGACAAGATGGACAGACGACCTTGTGAAGATCGCAGGATCACACTGGATGCAGACCGCTTGTGATCGGTCTATGTGGAAAACTGTGGGGAAGGCCTATGTTCAGCATCGGACGTCCCTTGGCTGATAATGATGATGATGATGATGTGTGTACAAAAGCCTTAAAGTGTTCTGATAGTGTAAGATGGTGACCTTCACAAACTACAAGTTTTAGTTATGGATTTATTATTGTCAATTTAATGCGATTCCAAGATTTTCACAACATCAAACCCGTGTTGTATGAGTCAGCTTACACATTATTGTTGTCTAAATGGTAATAAGATCCCGAAACTAACCTGTGGCATAGAACTTTGAAAACTTTGGTCCTTAATTTTAAGATTACTTATCTGTTAAAGAATTTCTCATTTAAAAACTCTTTCACCACCATTGCTTTAAAACCTTAATTCTTTGTTGTGTTCTATTCTTCATTCAAGATTTGTACCACCATCACCAATGACGTCCATTTGCACAATTTTTTTTAATGTTAATTATCACAAATTCCTCTTTTTCGCTAATTCCTGTACTCTTTGGGTAATAGCTTCACAGCTGAAAAAAGGGATAAAATAATTACTCGTATTACAGTCAAACTCACATGCTTTACATAGCATACCAATGTACAGTCTAACACACCCAGACATTAGCAAACTATAATGAAATGTGTGTCGATATTCAAATATAGGAAAACCTACTGTAAAAAGTTAAAAAGATAAACGCAAAACCAAATTTCAGCCTGACAAATAAATGTTGGTAGATGACGCTTTTTGAAAAGCTGTCAAACGTCAGTAGTGACAATGAACAGTTGTGCATATATATGTTACCACTTCCCAAAAAAATCTTGACAAAATAAACTTCTAAAATAGCTCCTTAAACTCAAATGTACAAAGCTGTCCTTGTTCAAAGGTGCTTCTCCCCTAAAGTGGTGGCGTCAATCCAAAAGACTGTATCTTAGGTGACTGTCAGTTTAATGGGAAAAAACTGATCGTAAATGCCTAACCCGGGGTACTTACTCCTGAGGCGTACTGTCGCCACGACTAGAGGCTGTCTGCGATTTAGCCGCGCGGTTCGCCGCTACAGAATGCCGTAGGTGTGAGCTGGCGGTAAAGATGTACTTACTGCATATGACTAATAGTGTCAGTAAGCCTCTTTATGTATGAAGGGCAAGCGTCAGGGTTCACAAATCTAGCAGTGAAGAGTAATCCTTGGGTGCCACAGTATAGGATTTCCGGTAAAGGAATATGTTCAGGTATAATCTTCTTCTCGTAAAGCACGGTCGAGTAAAGCTGAAAAATTAAGCTATTTTAAAAGCGAATCATTTGGAGACACAAAATACATCATGACACTGGGTGGTTTGATTTTGAAATCTGATGGGCATATACAATAAATTAGCTGTGCCCGCGACTTCGTCCGCGTGGAATAGTTATTTTGGGCATAGACATATACTGTCGCAGACATTCTTTTAGGTCATTGCAGGAGGAATAATTCTTTCATACACATATTTTTGGCATCTTGAACCGTTTTTGCAGCGCACGCAACTCAAGGAAGAATAAATTTCCCCGTTTTTTTTTTCACATTTTCCTGTATTTCTTCGCTCCTAATAGTTGCAGCTTCCTCGATAAATGGTCTATTTAACACAAAAAGATTTTTTTCAATTCGAACCAGAAGTTTCTGAGATTAGTGCGTTCAAACAAAGAAACTCTTTAGCTTTATTATATTAGTATAGATTTATATTTATATAATTTAAAGTTGGCCTACCTTCATAGCTCCAGTGACTGATGCTATCGCCAGCCCTGTGTTTGGGTTGAACACCATGGAGAGCCCTGCCAGGTACCCGGCAGGTAGGGCGAATAGTTCCGAGTCGTAGCCTTTCTTCCGACATAGGAAGCAGAGCACGGCCTAGCCAAATCAAATGTTAAAAATTAAGTTCATATCGTTTTGTAGGGGACATAGGCCCAGAGGGGACAGGAAAAAGAGCACGGCACACTTAGCAAAACTAAATGTAAAAAAAATAATTTCATATTTTTTGTAGGGGACATAGGCCCGGACTCCACTGAAGTAGATATATGCTGAGAAGTCCATAGCGGAGCCTAGAAAATAGGTTTTATTTGAAGAAAAAAATCGAAATTCTATTGGTAGCCTAAAATTTCATTTCTTCTTGTCTCGTCTTCCGATTTAGTGAAGTCAAGTTGAAGGTTGAGCTGCGTCGTTGTTCTGTTACTTCGTAAAAAGTAATAATGGATCTAATTTTCTTACTTATTCAATCTTAATCCAAATTATTGGTAGTTAGATTCAATTGAATAGCTCTGTCCAATAAGGCTATAATAATTTACAAATAATGTATCCTAAAAGCTACAACTACGAAGAGAAACCACGTTGTTGGCTCAGAAATCTGATAAAAAAATTGGAACAACCAAGTGTTCATTTTCGCTTGCTACTCAAAAGTGTTAAAAAATCTAACTCGACGCTTTATGCTTTAGGTTAAAACTTATGGTGTTTTTTCTTTAAGATGTTAAAACATAATGCATATATGATATACATATTATTTAAAACGATAAAAGTAAACACAGTCGTACTCTGTAAATACCGATATAACTGCCGAAGAAGAGCGCTAGCTTGAAATGCTTTCCCCTGATCGAGGCAATCGCTTGCAGGGGCGTCCTTAGCCTAGACAGAATCAGCTTAGCTAAGCTTATGGCCAGGCCAATACCGAAGAATGTGCTGTAGCCCTGAAATATAAAATAAAAGCCTTACTTAACCTCAAAAACAAATACAATCGAAACATACACGTGTGATTTTATAGTAATTTACTACATAAAAACGCAATTTAAATGTATGTGATGTTATCCTTGTTTATACAAGGTCTTACAAAAAACCACGTAATAACTGAAGGGTGTTATTGTGCCCGGAAAACAGCACAACATTCCTAAAAATCTAAAAAAAAAATCAGACCTCCCATACGAAATTGCCAATCAGCTGATCGATTTACTATCGGAGAGCCAAAATTTTTTTTTGAGGGTTTCACCTAGGATTTTTTGCGTAAGTTGTCCAGTTTTACGGGCACAACAACACCCTTCAGTAATTACTGTTTTTTTTTGTAACACTTTGTATTTTATCTTTAATATATAAGAATCAAGGACCCCTGGAAACATTACTATAAACGTCAATATTACTTGAGTACATTTGCTAACCTTTGAAATATATTTCTTACAAGACCCATTGTGGGAACATGCTTTTTTTAGTCTATCAGGATTCTGGTTTACCTTTTCAGCAGTATATAACCTGTAATAATAACTTCAATTAATTAGGAACACGGACTAACGTAAAAAACTCAACGAAATTGTATAAACAATGAACTTCCTGTTACGAGGATATTTGTAATCAGATAACATAGAAAACACCTTCGTTGTGAAAAGATGTTACGTTCAACCATAATGATTAGCCCAAGCCAAAACTAGGCTACGCTGCAGCGTAATGATTACAAATATTACAAAAAGGTCAAATACTTGTCACAGGTATTAGCAAATCTCAGTTATAATTAGTACGTTATAAGTAATTTAGACCCAAAAGGTCAGTGATTATTAGTTAGGTTAGTATCGTAATATAGGTTAGTCAATGTGCAAAATTTTCAGAATTTCCAACGAGTAAAAATTGCGACCATGCATCCTCCGTCTTTGAATACTAAAAGCGTTCCAGTGTAGAGTTTTATCACATGTGGCTATAAACGACATTGATACGAAACTGCTAACAAAATTCTGCTAAAAATGTATCATGGAACAGCGATAAGAATTGCATCAAAGTTTTGCTACAAATAACAGTCGACGATAAACAGAGGAAAATTAAATTCAAGTATACGTAACATATAAGTTTACACTTGTAGCAGTTGCTACTTTGGGAGTGGAAAGAAAACTAAATTGTTTAACACATTGTAAATATCAAAACTTACTTATCTGCTCAAATTAACCAATCATTTTCCTGCTTGTAAAAGCAAAATCAAACATACGCGCATAAAATTTTAGAACCTCTTTCACTTATAGCCTATAGAGTTCAAGGGCCGCATTCTTGCGGTGTTTTTTTTTAAATGACATTAAAATATACAGACATATCTTAGGTACAGACGACAGTACATCAAGCTACCCATTTCTATTGCGAAATCGCTCCTATTACAAGTGCATATGATACCTCAATGTTTACCTTTACGTTCTATCGACACGACACATCGGGTTAATCGATTAATCGCTAGGTATAGACCATGTATAGACACACTACCTTTGCTTCGACCGAGAGTTTTGGTATGTATATTGGACAAGGGAGTCACACATAACCTGCTGCTTACCTCGCCGCAACGGGTATGCATAAATCATTTCCTCCGTGATTTCTATATTGATAGGATATAAAAGAATCTTACCACAGAAGTGGAGTCTTCTGTTCTTTAGGTTTATTTCCTTCTAGCCTCATCATATAGAATAGCAGACCACTTCCGATCATGAACGTGAGGATTTGTTTAGACTTGGTTATGTTGAGCAGCCCGGCTTGACTCAGCAACCGAATCCAGTACTCGACCAACTTAAAGATAACACCAATTAAGACTATCATCGACACCCTGCCAATTTGCTCGTAGTAGAAGATACGAACTTAAATCGACATTCACCGAGCTTATAATAGAATAAAACATAATTTATAATAAATTGAGTATATGATAAATTGATAATATATTAAAAATGAGTTTGCTAAAAAAATCCTGGACAGACTATTTTAAAAATTTTGCAACATCAAGATAATAATAAAATTTTGTCCTGACTGAAAGTACTGAAACTATAGAACGTGCAGCCGTTGGGTTGTATATTATTTAACTGAGCAAACTACTTGGTAGTCAGGTATAAAAGCATGTATGTCCAATGTTAGTTACATTCACTCAATTGGATATTAGAAAAAAAAAAATATCATCATAAGCACTGTTTTATGGCCATGAATTTACTTTAAATCGGGACAAAATTTTCTTATTATCTTGATGTTGCAAAAAAAGGTCTGTTTAGCATTTTTTTGCAAAATCATTTTTAATATAATATCTAATATACTAAATTTATTATAAACTATGTTTCATTCTATTCTATAGAATAGATTCTTGATATTGCAAAATTTTAGTAAAATCGTTTTTTAAATTAAATAAAAATTGTCTGTCCACGATATTTTAGCAAACCCTTTTTTATATTTTATCAAATAGACCAAATTTATTATAAATTATGTTTCATTAAATTATAAACTCGGTGAAGGGCGATTTAAGTTCGGATCTTAGGCTAATAGTAAATTCTATAGCCGCTTACTGTAAGCGAAAGTGCCCGGACTCCACCGAAGTAGACACGAGACGAGAGACGATTTGTTTTCTTTTAACAACTAAGAGAATTTTGTTTTGAAAAAAGGCTTATATTAGCGTTTTTCAAAGTTTGTACTCACTTTGCTCTTTAAAAAAAACACAACATTATTGCATTCATGTTTTTACATTACTTAGAAATTCTGATTATGCATTCCGTCTTAGCCATCGCTTTACTTAGGGCTTAACATTATTAGACTTAGATGTTAATTCACTTGAATTAGTGTTTCATTGACACAGCTCAAACAAAGTAATCTAAAATTTTAAGAAGGCACTAACTCCATAATGGAAGTTTTGCTAAGTTCAAGAAGATTTACAAGTTTTTATTGGACTTACAAAATGAGAATAATTTATTTAAAAAGCTTGGCCAAAAACTATATAACGACATAAGTTAATCACGAATACTAAGTTCGATTCATATTATAGCTATTTAATACATGAAGATTTATATCTTTATAAGCGGCCACCCGCGGTTACGTCCGCGTTTAAGTTTAAACAAATGTTAGAGTTTTGGCCCAGGCTACTCGCCGAGATCCTTAAAACGGTACCTCAATCATATTTTAGGCCCTAGCATCGCGACACAGACTGGTGCGAAAGAGATGCTCTTATACAAATAATATATAGAGATACTAACACTCGTATAATACTTGTAACGTTTGGGATTTTATATGTTTGTTGAAAGTATTCTCCTGAACAACTGAACTATTTCAGCGATACAAAGCTACTTTATCCATAAGTGCAAGGGGTGAAGTTTTATTTCGATTATGCTTATAAAACGCGGTCGAAGTCGCGAGGGGCTGCTTGTATATGAATAAAGTTAATCAAAACGTGAATCCACACAACTAGCTTAGCGCGCTTGCGACAGTGGGCGTGATACGCGCCCGCGCATTCTGTGTGGACGCACACTTAGAACGTCAACTTCAGTGGTACATACTTGGTTAAAAAATAAGTGAACGATCAGAGTTCTTCTGCTTGGTGGCTCCCAATATATATTAAGTCCGCTCAGTGTTAGTGGAAGAAGTAGTGTTGTAAAATAACTGAGTTTTACTCCAAACTGGCTGAAAAGAAAATAAATAAGATGTTGAAGCATCAAATCGTATCAAATAATAGGTCTTTACCTATAAAATTGCCGTTTTTAATTTGCACTTGAATATCTTTGGACTTGGTGGTTAAAAATTCAACTTAGTCTTAAATTAAAACTTGGAATAAATTGTTTAAAATATGCATTTTAATCTAATATATAAAATTCTCGTGTCACAGTTTTCGTTGCCATACTCCTCCGAAACGGCTTGACCGATTCTCATGAAATTTTGTGTTCATATTGAGTAGGTCTGAGAATCGGCCAACATCTATTTTTCATACACCTTAGTGATAATAATTTATATGGCATAACAACGTTTGCCGGGTCAGCTAGTTGTTTTATATAATTGGGTTTAACAAGGTTTGGGCTAGGACCACAAGCATGGAAAACTTAAAAAAAAATTGTTTCATCATGCTACAGAAACGGTAGAAAGTGTTTTGCGCCTTTATAAGTAGGGCAAGGACTTTTTGTTTAAAAAAAATAAGTTTGAATTTTCTATTTTTCAATGGAGAAATTCGTAACTTTGATTGGTTTTTGGAAAAAGAAATTTTTTTTCAAAACATGGTATCCATTGATATACCGTTGGATTTATATTGTGTTGAATAACATATTTCGAGGTGCTTGTGGCGCACTGGTTGCAGAGCTTTGGCAGTGATACCTATAGTTAAGCAACCTACGGCGCGGTCATGATTGGGATGGGTGACCATTCTGACCATTTAAGTGACGTCAAGCATCTCCGTGCTTCGGAAGGCACGTTAAGTTGTTGGTCCCGGTTAATATCGACAGATATTAGTCGTTAAGCCTGGTCAGAGGCCCTCGGGCGGCTTAATAACATCTGACAGTAAGGTTGGTAAGTAGGTAAGTGTACCTTACAAACACTCCTCCACCAATCCGCACTGAGCCCGCGTGGTGGAGTATGGCTTGGACCACCTCTTAGTTGAGGTGAGGCCTGTGTCCAGCGGTGGGATGTATATATGCTGATAAGAAATAACATATTTTAGTATTCTAAAATTCCCAAATACAAGATGTGTGATTTTTAACGTTTTTCTATGGTTATTTTTTTATGTGTAGATCTAAAAAACAACAACAAAAAAGCATGCAAGCGATAGTGAAGCCTAATTTAAAGATGTCCAGGACAGATTGAACCGTTTCTGTACAACTATCTACGCAGAGTAACTAATTTACTAAAATATCGTTTTTTTTTTTAAAAAAAATTATGCTTATGGATCCTAGCTTTCATTTTATACTAAGTTGACTTTTCAGCTCGCACCAAGTCTGAAGATATTCAAGTTCAAAGTTACAAAAAAGTCAAAACGGCAATTACATAGGTAAAGCCCTAATATTACGCAAATAGGGCTCATTTGCGATATTGGTTTCAGCACGTAATAATATTTCTTAAAGGAAGTTGTTAATTTAGGGGAAAGCAAGATCGCAATACTCGTATGGTTCCAGGTAGTGTAAGTCGTCCTTAACTTATGGCATGCCTAACGTTTGCTTCAAACTTCGATCTAATTAAATTTATTAGTATCATCAATAAAGCCTTAAGACACCCACAGCTGAGCATAGGCCTCCCCCAAACATCACCACCGCAAACGGTCCTGTGGGGTGAGCACGAACAACTATCAACAAAACTAACGTTTTCGTACCGTTTACCTATAGTTAACTTGTCAATTCGTATAGAGAAACAGTCAGTTTCAGGCGTTTGGACGACACGAATACGTTGCGATAATGTTCGTGCTCACCTCACGACGCTTTCCGCATCCACCGGTTTCTTGTGACCTTCACCAGATTGTCGGTCTACCTTGTAGGAGGCCTACCGACAAAACGTCGTCTGGCACACGGTCGCTAAGTAAAAGTAATGATCATATCATCATCATCATTATCATCACCAGATTGTTTGGCACACGGTCGCTATGTATAAGAGATGATGATGATGATGATATGATCATCATCATCATCACCAGATTGTCGGTCTACCTTGTAGGAGGCCGACCGACAGAACTTCATCAGGCACACGGTCGCTATGTATAAGTATTCACTACAATAAGGAACAAAAAAATATATAACCAAAACCGTACATACCTTACCTAAGCAAGCAGTTGCCTGTAATGAATGAGAAAGGCACAATCGCACCAAATAAAAATGATCTGCAATAATACTCTCCCATTTTGATCCAAAATTCTTTGTTTTTAAAATGTTTCACATGCATTGCTAGTTGTGCCTAGAAAAAAATACAAGAAGTGTTTATGGTGCAAAAATGAGGAGGAAACTTTGTGATTTTAAGCAAACAATTAGTATATCGGTTTTTACTTCGGAAAGGGCTTAAAAGAGTTTAAAAACTTACTATGGTGTTTTTTATATATAATTAATAAATATACAACAACATGACATACATTGATCTGACTCCGTGGTAAGTAGCTAAAGAGCACTTGTGTTACAGATATCAAAATCAACGGGGGTATTAAAATTAAACTTAAATAAATACATGTAACACCCAGACCAGTACAAACAGACATATTGCAGTGCGGGATCGAGCCCACGACCTTTTGGTTAACAGTCAACAACATTACACCAAAGTGGTCGTCAGGTATAATCGTTGCTCTTCAAAATTTCTCTCTTTTTTAATTTGTAAAGATTATCTGAGTCCTTGCTGAGATTTACGTACGCTTGCCATATAACAAAAAAGATGGCATCAAAATATGGCATTAAGTTTCACATAAAAAGCGTTTACGTTTAAGTCAGATTTAACTTTGTAAGTAAATTGACCTTGCCGACTCCCTACAGTTTAGACTTACCAAATAAACCAAGCTATAAAAGTGTAGACTGCCTTTTATAGAGTCTGCGCCCGCCCTGGGCAGGGTCCCCAAACAGGTCTCCGACCATGGGTGGATGATCTGTCTACAGCTCTGGTCTCGACACACTTCATCGAACAACTGTTTACTCATCACCACCATTCTGGTATATTATTAATTCAGTCCCTCTGAAATGACACATTTATCGATTCATGATAATTTTCCGAGGAGAAATTGGCAGATTTGTTAGCATTGAAAATAACAGACTCATATTAAATCGATTTCCCAAACTGTGTTCTTATCATTAATTTTTCAGGAACCAGTTACTTGAGATAAAATGTTTTTGCAGCAGAAAAAATAAAGTATTTATAAAAAATATAGTTAATTTTTATAAATACTTCACCCAGTAAATTGCCTCTTAGTCTTAAAATTGACTTTAAGAATCTTTATTTTTTTTAGTAAATTATCCATTAATGTCTAGGTTCTTATATTTAGTCATAACATACTAATGTTATGACTAAATATATGTGCATATTTCTATTCCGTCCATGACTTTGGAGTATGAACTTATATTTGTTTTATTATTGTCAGTAATTATGCAAACATCGTGTTTATAATTTATAAACTATTATAAGGAAGTAATAGGTCAATATGGTAGGTTATCTTATCGTTAGTCACGCAATAATTAATAATTACTTGTGTAATTTCATCACAAGGTTACATGCAGTTTCTCTTTAACCTTACAAAATTAGTCTATTGCATACGGCTTATCTATGTTCAACTGTGGAAGCTTTATGTTATTGCTAATAATGATGAGTCATAATTATTAGCAAAAGCATAAAGCTTGTCTTTACTGATGAAGAAGAAGAAGAAGAAGAAAACATTTTTATTCAGTATTTTTTTTCTGTTTTCAGAAGCCATTTCGTCAATATATCGAGGGGTGAAAGGCTATTTGGTTTAAGCGACACCATGGGCGATATTGAGTTATATATATATTCGGAATCAGCGAATTTTTCTGCATCGTTTGAGCCGGGTTTCGTTCAAATCGGAGCATTTTTTTGTCGCTTCAAACAATTAGATTTGGACGCTGTTTTCAAGAGGGCCATTGATTGAAGTGACATCAAAATTGACACTTTTTCAAAGACGGAGCACTTAAGCTATACCAAAATAATAATAGACGTAACTTCAGCTATTTAGCCTTTTTCACATTTAAACTGAAATGGTTGTTAAGGCTTTCTTCCAGTTCTTATTTTACAACAAGTTGTAAGTTGAATCATTTAGCTTCCCGCGAACTACAAAGACCACGTCGCTTGAAACAATTAGCCTCGCACGAAAATTATACACTACGAGGGCGGTTTGATAACTCCATGACTTTCAGGCTGAATAGAAACTTTTTTTATTTTTAATGATATTTTCTTAAAAGTAATATTTTTGCGAACCTAAAATAATTCTATTTTCAAATATGGCGCGAAAACAATATTTAATAACAAAAGAAGTTTGGCGGCTGTGAAGGTGTTCTTCGAAAATGGAGAAATCCGAGTTTCGAGTCTTGATTAAACACTATATTTTACGCGGGAAAACCATTAAGCAGACCGAAGACAAGTTGAAAAAATATTACGGGGATTCAGCGCCGTCTCATGGAATGGTACATAAATGGTTTACTGAGTTTCGTTGTGGACGTATTACAACCAATGATGCCGAGCGCCCAGGAAGGCCGATTGAGGTAACCACTGAGGACATTGTTAACAAAATCCACGATATTGTTTCGGCTGACCGTCGAGTAAAGATACGCGAGTTAGCTGAGGCTGTGCACATCTCAACTGAACGAGTTTTTCATATTTTGCACGATATTTTGGGAATGAAAAAACTTTCTGCAAGATGGGTGCCGCGCTTACTGACAGTCGACCAAAAGCGAAAACGCGTGACTACTTCTGAGGCATGTCTGGCTATGTATAATCGCAATCCAAGTGAATTTTTGCGTCGGTACGTAACCGTGGATGAAACGTGGGTCCACCATTATACGCCAGAGACTAAACAACAGTCAAAGCAGTGGACTTCTACCGGCGAACGTGCACCAAAGAAGGCAAAAACGGTATGTTCGGCTGGTAAAGTGATGGCAACAGTATTTTGGGACAGTCAAGGATTTATTTTCATCGATTTCTTGGAGAAAGGCAAGACAATAACCGGTGCTTACTATGCTGCATTGCTGGAAAGATTTAATGAAGAGTTGATGAAGAAACGACCGCATCTAGCAAAGAAAAAAGTTCTATTTCATCAGGATAATGCTCCGGCCCACTCGTCTGCAGTCGCGACTTCAAAACTTGTCGAATCAGGATACGAATTATTGCCGCACCCTCCATATTCACCAGATTAAGCCCCCTGTGACTTCTTTCTCTTCCCAAACATGAAGAAATGGCTTGCTGGGCAAAGATTTTCATCCAATGAAGAGGTGATAGCTGCAACCGAGGCCTATTTTGCAGGCTTTGACAAAAAGTATTTTTTGGATGGGTTGAAGAGATTGGAGCATCGCTGGAAAAAGAGTGTAGAGTTGAAAGGAGAGTATGTAGAAAAATAAAATGTTTTTGTACACAAAATATATGTTTTTCTTTTCAAAGTCATGGACTTATCAAACCGCCCTAGTATGTCGCTTGAAACAATTAGCCTCCACCAGAAATACGTAAGTACGTCGCTTGAATCATTTGGGCGGCAGCTGGTTTGCCTGACATCGTCACTTGAATCAATTATCTTCCTCCTGTATTATATGTGCTTGTCTCTTAAGCATTTTTTTCCTTACATCGTTAGAAAAGATGCTGTCGTATCATACAAAAATTAAAAGTTAATTTTGTACATAAATCATTTTTCCTTACATGCGATATAAGAGCTTTGTAAGTTCAACAATATTATTTTTTTATGGCATTCAATGCAGAAGTCGTTTGAAACAGTACGAATTTGATTACTTTGTACCAAAACAAACGCATGTAGTATATGCACGCGCGCGCGCGGGGCGCTTCAGTCGTCCGCCGATCGTGAAATAGACAACTTTTCTGATGGAAATGATCAACTGTTCGATACGGACATAGAAAACGAGGAAGAATAAAATAATACTCCTAAGTTATTCCCCTGTATTTATTATAATTTAGACATGTTAAAGTTTGTTAAAGGTTGTTGTATAGTGGTGGGGCTGAGCTATAGGCTACTACTAGGGTCCACAGGTGGCGGATAGTGGAATGGCCATCAGATATGATGGTTGGCTGCGAATATACAAAATAAGAAGTCCCCGACCATATAGCGGCAGGATTATCAGGATACAGTGGAGAGTTTGGTGGGGCAAGCTCTCTTATAAAATGCTGTAATATCCAAGGACGGTCCGGTGACATGGCGAGTAAATGCCGCCATTAAATAGGCATTCCCCTGGTGTCAGGCAGCAGTGGCACTAGTACTGGCTGGAGGCCGAAGATTTTTAATCTGGTAGGGCTCATGACTGGACATCAGAAGGAGAGTAACACTCGGTTTCTGAACTGCGGTGTGGAAGGCAAGAGGGAAACCACCACACAATATTCCTCCCTAAATTGAAGTTATGAAAGATGAACAACAAAGAGATATCGGTCCTTGACAACGGGCTTCCACGATGTAATATCCCGTGGCGGTCTGAGTCCGGCAGGGTTAGGAGCAAGGCTAACTCGGTCGTTATCATGCGAAATCCTTGTAAAATTGGGACGTGGAATGTGAGAACTATGTTGGCTACGGGAAAGATAGAGGAAGTAAAGATGGAAATGCAAAGGCTACAAATAGACATACTGGGATTATGTGAAACGAGTTGGGAAGGCAGTGGTGATTATTGGAGTGATGATTATAGAATAATATACACTGGAGAAAATAGAGGAGAAAATGGAACAACGATAATTTTAAATAAGAAATGGGGTACGTGTGTGGAAAATACAATTCACTACAATGATAGAATAACTGTGGTTAAAATTAAAGCTAAACATACGGATGTAGTCATAGTGCAAGTGTATATGCCAACAAGTAGCTATCACGATGATGAAATAGAAGAAATATATAATCATCTAGATACAATATTAGACACGGTACAGGAAGGAGATAATTTAATTATAATGGGAGATTTTAATGCGGTGGTAGGTGACAAACCGGAGGAAGATATAGTTGGGAAATATGGTCTAGGTAAGAGAAATAACAGAGGAGACAGACTTGTTCAGTTCTGCAAAGAATATAGTTTAGTTATTACTAACACACTATTTCAACACCCAAAACGAAGGTTATACACATGGAAAATGCCCGGCGATATTGCAAGATATCAACTGGATTTTATACTCATTAAAAGCAAACACAGATCCCAAGTTCTAAACTGCAAAACTTTGCCAGGAGCAAATGTGTACAGCGTCCATAACCTACTTATAAGCTTACATCGATTTGAAATTAAGAAAAGTAGAAGAAATAATAAACCAAAAAGAATTGATCTCACTAGTCTTAAGGATACAGAGAGTAATAAATGTGTGCAATATAGTAATAACCTAGGTAACAAATTAGAAGAATATAAAAACAGTTTAAGAGAAAATGAAAATTTAAATACAATAGAGGAGAGATGGAAAAATATTAGAGATATATTAAACGTTAGTGCAGAAGAATGTTTGCAAAGCGAGAAAATAATTCCGCGTAAGAGATGGATGACTGATAAGATTATGGATTTAATGTTACAAAGAAGACTTATAAGAAACAAAACAGATTTTAATAGTATAAGGGAATATAAAAAACTTACAAACAAAATTACTACTAAATGCAGGGAAGCCAAAGAACTAGATATAGGCAAAAGCTGTGATAAAATAGAGCAATTAATTAAAAAGGGACAAATGAACCAGGCATATAACGTAATAAGACAATTAGAAAATAGGACAAGGAATAGAAGTTCAGCAATATTAGACGAAAATGGTAAGCTTTTAATAGACAATAAAAATGTTGTACAGAGATGGAAAAGATATATTGAAACATTGTACGCGGGAGAGGGGATAACAGTAGCTGATTTGGAAAGAGAGAATGAAGTTGATGCGAATGAGCTTGGACCAGAAGTACTGCGTAGCGAATTTGAAAATGTGTTAAAGAACATTCAAAACGGAAAAGCTGCGGGTCCGGATGGTATATACATAGAATTTATTAAATACGCAGTATGTGAACCAATGAAGGAAGAGCTATACGAGCTAATTAAATATAATGTATAATACTGGTGAGATTCCCTCAGATTTCAAAGTAAGTAAAATAGTCACTCTGTCCAAAAAAGCTAACTCTTTAAAATGTGAAGAATATCGTACACTTAGTTTGATTACCCAAGCAAGCAAAATTTTAATTAAAATCATTCAAAATAGAATTAGACCAAAAGCAGAGGATTATTTAGGACCGGATCAATACGGATTCAGACGAGACAAAGGAACCAGGGAAGCAATATTAGCTGGATCTGGATCTGGAAACACATATAGCTTTTATTGATTTAGAAAAGGCCTTTGATAGAGTAAATTGGAAGAAAATGTTAAAGAAGCAGGCTTAAATTATAAAGATCGCAGAATAATTTTTGAATTATATAAGAACCAAGAAAATATTATAGAATTGGGGGAAGAAAAAGAAAAGGCTAAAATCAGACAAGGAGTACGACAGGGATGCAAGGGGGGATTATCATAAATGGTAGGAGGGTGCAATTTAGGGCTGAATTCACCACTGAAATTAATCGCGTTCAATGCGAATTAAACTCAGTTTTAGCGCTAAACGGCGTTCTGCTGCGACAATTGGATTTCACTGGCATAAACTAAACGGCGTTCAAGCTAAACTTGGTTCAGTTTCTAAACGGCCGATTTTCGGCGTTTAACTGATCTAAACGCGTTTAGAGCGCCTGTCATCGGCACAGACTAATGACGGTCTGTTATTATTGTTAAAAAATGCTGGTTTCTTTGCGTTTGGCATTGTTTTGCCCTCTTTTTTAAATTCTCCCAGCAGTTTTTCAAAACAGTCCAGTCTCTAGGGTGAATACTCGATGTGGCGTTAAATTCGATGGCAATTTTTTGCCATTCTTCATTTTTCGCTTTTATATTAACGCTGTCAGTCTTCTTCGACTCGACAACGTCAAAATGTCTCTCCACCAGCTCAATGAGAGTAAATTTCTCACTGGTCGCAAAGGTCAGGTCCCTCTTCCTTTTCGACATCTCGAAAAAGATTCGAAGGTCGCAACGGTAATGCAAGCACTTGACACAAACAAAAGGGCTATTACAGCACAAATGTTATAATTGTTCAAGTAATGTTATCACTGTATTTGTGGATTATAGAGGCGGAAATTAATCGACGCAAACACTTTTCATCAACACAAACAAAGCAATGGCGGGCGGGCGCAGGCGCCAAAGATTAGAGAGAGTATCACAGATTATTAGGAGTATGTCCAAATAGCGCATAGATAAGGTAAATTACTACATGGCGGACAGACATTTCGTTCAAATGATGACATATCATTCATTCGTTCACTCTATGTGAAAGCTAGTTATTTCTGAGAGTTGGTAACAATGAGTCTAAACTAAGATTACGAAAACGAGATTAAAACAAGGCCGGTGAAATCGATGCGACGTAAACTGCGTTTTATACAAACTTCTAATCTCGATTAATCTTAAACGCGTTTTCTTAAACTCGTTTTAAATTGCAAGCGGTGAATTTGGCCCTTATTCGTTTCGCTGACGATATCGCAGCACTAGCAGAGTCTGCTGGGGAGCTGGAGTGCGTAGTTAAAGAGATGGACATGATATTTGAAGAGTTCGACTTAAAAATAAACTACAGTAAAACTAAAACTTTAATAACTACGAAGACCAGACCAAAGCATGAACCAATTAAGCTGAATGACAACATCATAGAGCAAGTTAGGCACTTTGAGTATTTGGGCAGCATAGTGACAGATGACTCCAGATGTACACTAGACATAAAGACACGTCTAGCATTGGCGAAAAAAGCTTTTAATGCCAAGAAGAGCCTCTTTAAAGCCCGAATATCCAGGCAGGTCCGTAAACGGCGGATAAAGGTGTACATATGGAGCATTGCGTTGTACGGCAGCGAAGCGTGGATAATGACCCAATGTGACAGAGAAAGAATAGAGGCGTTTGAAATGTGGTGTTGGCGGAGAATGGAAAGGATTAGTTGGACGGAAAAAAAGACTAATGAAGAAGTTTTGAACACCGTGGGAGAAAAGAGGGAAATCCTAAAGACCATTGAAAATAGGAGAGGAAAGATGTTAGGACACCTGATAAGACACGACGACCTTATAAGAACGATAATTGAAGGAAAAATAGAAGGGAAAAGGAAGAGAGGAAGACCTAGAAGATCATACATGGATCAGATAAAAGAAAATTAGGTGTCGTGTCATATCAGGAAATCAAAAAAATGGCATTGAATAGACCAACATGGAAAAAACTTCACCGACAAGAGAATAGCTCTTAAATTTGATGATGATGATGATGAAAGTTTGTTACTTTTTAAATATTATTGTTATTAAAAAATTACAAAATTTTAGTTTGTTAAATGAGACAGAGATCTTTAAATGAAACTGACTAAATAGTTAGGTCAAGTTGTTAATTTTTAATTAAAATTAGTTACTTTAATATAGAAAACAATGTGATTATGAGACTGGTTATTATACGAACTAAGATACTGTTGTATTACTTTTTCAATAAACAATGCTTTATGCTTACCTTCTTTTGTTTCAATAATTCTTAAAAAACTCCTATAATATTAAAAAATATATTTATACGATGACAATATTTACTGATGTTTTAACATCCACCTTTATAAAAAAAATAAAATATCTTGGATTTGAAACAACGAGATTGATCAGATCGGTTAGCATTTAAGCTACTTAGCCCATTTTCGAATTATGTGTCAGTTGGTCTTTGAACGTTTTAACCTTGATCTAATGTAGTCGTCATAAGTAGTTCAATCAAGTAGCTTTGTTCTGAAAATCTTAACCACCTCACTTGAGTCTTTTAGCCTTGCGCTAAAATTCCCAACACTGTTACTTTAGCTATTTAGCTTTACTCAAAAAAGGAAGGGGGTTGTCACTTGAATCATTTATCCTTACCCAAAAAAAATACATGATTGGGATTTTTTGTATGAACCGACATTTATTTCTGCAGTTATACATTTAATCAAACTGAAAAAAATATATCTTGTAAAGAATGTAAATCTGAACACAATGGCATATTTTATATTAAAATTAATTGAAAATCAAAAGAGAAATGTTTTTTTTTCTGAAATTTAAAACTTTAAATCGCTCTCCTGTAAAGTTTCCAAAATGTCGCTTAAACCAAATAGCCTTTCACCCCTCGATATGTACAACAACATACTCGTATATTGATCTGACTCTGTGTTAAGTAGCTAAAGCACTTGTGTTGCAGATATCAATAACAACAGTGGTATTACAATTAAACTTAAATATATTCATATAACACCCAGACCAGTACAAACAGACATGTTCATGCACACAAATGTTCGTACAGCGCGGGGATCGAACCCGCGTCAACTTCTTAATTAAGTCAACTTCTTAACCATTACACCAAAGTGGTCGTCAATAAGTTTAAGTTGAGAGAATATTTCAATACCAACGGTTTAACTTTACATAAACCTCGAACTTTTAGATCGTATAGCCATTTCAACACTTGAATAGATAATTCTTTATGTAAGTTTAATTGTTTGTCATTTCTTTTTGTTTTTGAATAGTTTTCAATAGTTTAGACTTTGAAATCACTTATGCATAATTTGTTTACGTATAGACAGTTCGTTGACGTGAACACTTTGTCTGGAGAACACGAACGAAAGACATTATCGTTTGCATAAATACAGACGTTAATTAAATATTAAGTTGAACTGCGGAGAATAAAAATAAACGAATATGTAACTGCAGAAATGAATTACAATTTTGAGGCGCAAATGTTTTCGATTTAAAAAAAAATATACGCTAGAAGTGTTAATTTTTACTAGTATATTGGTCTAATAGGCTAAATAAAATTTAACAACTACTTTTACGTATTCAATTTAAAATGCAAATTGAGGAAAATAATAAGAAGCACACAAGAACGAATACCAAATCAATCAGTGATTTGGTATTCGTTCTGGAATTGATTGTTCATTAGTTGGTACGAAGGTCATTTCATTATAATCAAATGGTTAGCTTCACACGTACGTACCATACCATTTCCTTGTTTTTAATTAGCAATGGCGTTCTCCTCAATATCAATACTAAACAACTAAAAAAGTTTGGCCAGTTTTTTTTTAAATTAATTAGTCAGTGAAATAAATTCTATATACAGAGACTGTGCAAGGAAATTAATCAATTCAACTTATATGAAATTATTTTAACAAACAATTAACTACCAATAAACACTATACTACTTTAGGAACATAGATGCTTACCGTCAAATCTTCAGGAAGGTACTTTTCACGCCACTCCTCTTTGATTACGAAAAAACAACCACTGTTACAAACTTTGTAAGAATCGTAAAATATATCGCGGTTTCGAAATTCAAAATAAATAACTGGCCACACGTTGTGTCGAGAAGGAAGTATTCCGTTTACTAGAACGGCATCGGCGCATGCGTCGGACACTATGATAGTTGCGCATAGAAAGGCGTAGACCCGATCGAGCGGTCGTAAATGTGAAAATACATGTACTAATTACATTTTTTTCACGTTTCACGGAGTCCCGTGGACTCCACCATACGACTTATGTTACCAAAAGTGCTTTGCTTGAATTATGGTAATTTTCATATCAAAAAGATCATCAATATTGCGTCAAATAGTCTCATTTATAGTCACTGGCTCGAAAATCAAGGAAAGCGATTGAGATTACGACTGAAAATAAATTTACAAAGAAAATATTATTTTTTGTGTCTAAATAAGCTTAATAATATGACAGTTAACATTTGTAATTCATGTGGCAAACCATAAAGTATGTCTTGTGCTAGAAAGTTTTGCAGGCATAATGTTGCATGTACTATTGATAAAACTACAGCACGTATTTTCGAAGTTTAAAAAAATTAAGCAAAAAATATTTGATTTCTTAAGGTTTCTTCTAAGAGGCTCTAAATGACCATATCTGTTTTCACGTTTTCTGTCAAAATTTGGTACAAGTAATTGTTTTGATTTTCTACCCACTGCGAGTGAACAACTGAAAAACCGAAATTTATGAGTACTTGCCATTTTACTGTATATTTGTGACTATATTAACGAAAGTTTTAGATATGCCACATCTAGTTCAATATAGATTAATTGATAAATAAATGTACTAGGGAATCCCTGTGCAGCAAAAATAATTTCTAAGAAAAGATAATTACGATGTATCTTTAACTATACGTTTGACTTATAGAATATAAGAATAACTAAAACCACCTTAGTTAATGAAATTAAGTTGTTATATTTTTAGCATAAGCAGTTGTCCAGCTTGCGAGAGATGCGGGTTCGAATTCCGCCTGTGGCAGTCCGATTTGTTTTCTTTAAATGTGTTTTAATTTTATATTCATAAAATTAGTTTGTTTTCTACATTAAAGCTGGAAAATATAATTATTTTGCTTTTAAATTTCACAAAACGTTAAGTGCAAATTTTAAGCAAAATAATTTTCTTTTCTCGCTTTAGTCACGGATTTCCGCAAGGTAACCTGATTCCATCAACAATGAAATAAAGTATGTAGGTACATTTTAATGATATTGAAGCACCACGATTCAAACCAAAACACCTATCTAATTCATCATCGATTTAAAAAAATTAATGATTGTTAAAAAAATAATATTTCGCTCTGTTTTTTGTGATATCCTCGTTTAATAAGACTTACATTAAATGTTTTTCCACAGATACACTTTACCATCACGACCAGTGGCTTGGGAAAACTTTGAACCTTTTCCGTTTGTGTCACATTTGTGTACTGAATCGATACGAACGTTGCTCGGCAACTGTAAACATTAGCAGGGCACACTGTGGGAAGACACAGAAACACCGAATAGTTATTAAAAAGAATATTTTTTCCATGCACGTTTTTGCTTACGAGTTCCTGGCTCTGTTACAAGAGCTATGATTGCGGGGTAACTGATGATCTTCTCTCTCTTCCCTCTCTTATCGTGTCACAATGTTCGTTCCCGTACGCCTTCGAAACGGCTTGACCGATTCTCATGAAATTTTGTGAGCATATTTTTCATACCCCTTAGTGATAAGAAAAATAATTTATATAGCAAAACAACGTTTGCCGGGTCAGCTAGTATTATTTTATTATACTCGTTCCCATCCATACAACTTCTGAAAAGCTAGACTCTAAAGCAGCAGCAGTAAAATGACACAAAATAATACAACCTTAAAACAACATTGTTTGTTTTACGCGGATACTTACTTATTTTATTCAATGTGACTTCCATAGAACTAACTCTTAATACCCATAAGCTTTTGTGAATGTCAAAGAACGTCATACATTTTTATTCTTCTCTTGGCGATATAACTTTTTCATAGATATTACCGTTTCATAATTATTTATGGTGTTAATAGTGACTTTTCAGTACTACAATTAAGTGCGAATCATGGCGTAACGAGATATTGGAGCCGCTAACTGCAGTATTGAGCATTGCAAAAACGATACTCAAACTAATATTAGAAATGTGAAAGTTTATTTGTTTCGATGTATAAATGTTTGTCCGTCAATCACGCTGAAACTACTAAACGGATTTTGATGAAATTTGAAATACAGACAGATTATGAGCTGACTTAGTTGATAGTATACTTTCGATCCCGATTAAATGCTCCCTTGGGATAAACACGTTTGCGCTGACGAGTCGCGGGCGGGTCGCTAGTTGATGATATTTTTTTCTGTAAACATAAACCTAATAGCCCAGTTGCAAGCAGCCGTATTCCGTACTCCCTAACGTTTCGTTCGTACTTTCTTTTGGGTCTAACCAGCGCGTTGTCACCCACGGTCAAGTTTCTAAAAGTGTCACAGATACATATTTATTTATTAGGTTAAAATAAAATGTAAATCGCGAAATAATCCGTAAAAAGCGTGTCATTTCAATGTCAGTGGTACATACATTCAAAACTATGGACACTGGCTGGAATCTGGAGTTGGGGCTGGATCCAGTTCAACCCGAGTCGCTTAAATGCTTCGAGGATCGCGGTCGTGGTCGTTCGTTACGGTTTCAGATGAAGGTTCGCGGCAAATAAGTTATTTTCTTACCTTATACTTATTTCAATAAAGTAAGTTTGTTATGTTTTTAAAGTAAGTTAGTATGACGCATAAAGAGCCACGCGAGAAAGTGTTGAATTCGAATCTCGAGAAGAACCTATCTATGACGAATGACGGTGGTACATTTATCAGTATTTGTTACATGAAGACTTTACGATACTAATTATTGGTTATCGGGTCTAAACGCGAACTATTTTAATGAGTATTTAGGTACTCACTGCTCGACGTTTCGGCTGGATTGCAAGGAATGAGTACTTAAATACTCATCAAAATAGTTCGCGTTTAGACCCGATAAATAATAGTTAGTGTTAAAATGCAACGCGAAAGTTTAAAATCATATATACTTTAGGTACAGCTACAAGGATCAATCTCAAGCTTTGAATAAATTAAGTTAAAATAAAACAACGTTGTTAGCTTGAAGGAACACGATCAAGTAAAGTTCTTTATTTTTAGAATAACTATATAACGGTAAACAGACATAGATGGCGCTACGAGTTACAAAAAGATATTTTGTTTTCACATAATAATAACATCCCCACTCAAAATATCTCTTATCAAAGAAAATTTACCAAACATTACACTTCAACAATACCTAACATTTTCATAAACTTAAAATGTTTTACAGAGTTCAAACTTTTTGTAAATAGATCTGCTGGCATGTCTGCAGTACACAAATATTTAATCAACACAGTTTTATTACTTATCATTTCTCTACAATAGTGATATCTAACTTCAATGTGTTTGGTTCTGTTATGAAAAACAGGATTTGCTGTCAATTTGTGTGCACTCTGATTATCGTTATATAAAGTAAATTGATACATCTGCTTAGTAATTTCATACTGTAAATTTCTGAGATACACAGCTTCTTTGCAACACTCAGAAATAGCTACATACTCCGCTTCTGTACTGGAAAGCGCAATGCATTTTTGTTTAGAAAAATTCCAAGATATAACAGATCCTGATAAAGAGAAACAAAAACCTGAGTAAGATTTCCTGTCATTCACATCATTAGCCCAATCGGCATCAACAAAACCTTTTATATGGGCATTTTCATTTTTACAATACTTTAGCCCCACATTTTTAGTTTTCTTCAAATATTTTAATATTCTTTTTACATACATCCAATGCTCTTCATTGTAACAGTTATTAAATTGACTCAGATATGACACTGAATAAGCTATATCGGGACGAGTTAGAACTGCAAGATACATTAAGCTGCCAACAAGCTGTTGATATGGAATTTGAGTTTTACAAACTTCAGCTTTCTTGACAGTTAACTTGGCCTCCATTGGAGTATCTGATGTTTTACTGTCAGTCATATGAAATCTGGTTAGTAACTGATCAATATAATTCTCCTGACACAGAGTAACAACATCATTACTCTTATTAAAATTAACAGAAATACCAAGACATTGTTTTATACATCCTAAATCTTTGATTTTAAAGTTATTGCACAACATTTCCTTCAAACATTTCAATTCACAATCATCATTTGAAAAAATAAAAAAATCATCCACATACAATGTTACAATAGTTCGCTTAGAACCTACAATTTTTGTATATAAACATGGCTCTAGTTTAGATTTATTATAGCCATCTGCTATCATACAATTATCCACTTTCTTGTGCCAAGATCTAGAGGCCTGTTTGAGACCATAAATAGCCTTTTTTAATTTGAGAACTTTATTTTCATCTGAACAAACAAGACCAGAAGGTATTTGCATATATATAGTCTCATCAAGGTCACCATTTAAAAAGGCTGTCTTGACATCAAGATGAACTGAAGTTAAATTTAATTGAACTGATAAGGCAAACAATAACCTTAATGTTGTGTGTCTTACTACCGGAGACAAAGTCTCTTCATAATCCACACCATATTTTTGAGAACACCCTTTAGCCACCAGTCTCGCCCGATAACGCACACTATTATCACTTTCATGTTTCTTTTTAAGAACCCACTTGCACTTCACTACCGTAACACCACTCGGAATGTCCATTATTTCCCAGGCATCATTGTCCTTGAAGCTTTGAAGCTCGTCCTGAACAGCTTGCTCCCATTTCCTCCTTTCCGGCCCTTGTAGCGCTTCCTCTAGTGTCAGTTCCTCAAGATGAATTTCATTATTTTCAGTGCACATTAAACCATATCTATCAGGCTTCTTCCTTGTTCTTGGTGGTAAAGTTGATGGGATGAAATTTTCAAAACTTTTATCAGTTTCAGTTGACTCCTCACTTACAGAAGTTTCATCAGTTATAGAATCTTCATTTGGTACATATGTTTTATCATTTAAATCTGCATTTTCCAAGGAATTGAAAGAATCATTGGACTCATTGTTATCCTCCGTATTATCCCCCACTGAATCCTGACTTACTGAGCTTATTTCTGGCTTCACATCTGCTTCTCTCGCAGCAACCAAATTTTCTTGATGTACTTTATTTTCTTCAATAATGATGACATCTCTGCTCGTTGTTATTGTGTGATTGACTGGGTTATATACTCTGTAACCTTTAATATCATCAGGATAACCCATCAAAATACATTTTTTTGATTTTTTGTCCAATTTATGTCTTTTCTCTTTGGGGATGTGCTTCATAACTGTGCTACCAAAAACTCTAATGTAACCTAGATTTGGCTTTTTATTAGTCCACAGTTTATACGGAGTGCGGTTATTCAGTCCAGTTTTCACAATACGATTCTGTAAAAAGACAGCAGTGTTAACGGCTTCCGCCCAAAATTTCTTATCTAAATTGGCTTCAAACAAAAGACATCTGGCTTTTTCTATGACAGTCCTGTTCATACGTTCACAAAGCCCATTTTGTTCAGGGGTATATGGGTTTGACTTTTGATGAATAATTCCCATTTGCTTTAAATAATTTTCAAAATCATTATTGCAGTACTCCCTGCCATTGTCACTGCGTAGAATCTTAATTTTCTTTGATGTTAAGTTCTCAACTTTTGTTTTGTAATCTTTAAAACACTGGAAAACTTCACTCTTATTTTTCAAAAAATAAACATAAGTCATGCGGCTGTAGTCGTCTACAAAAAGAACAAAATACCTTGATCCTCCGAGAGAAACATTTTCCATTGGCCCGCAGATATCACTGTGCACTATGTTCAACAGCTCAGTGCTTCTGTTACCTTCAGAAGGAAAAGGCAATCGACTTTGCTTGCCCTCACAGCACACTATACAATTTGTTTTGTTGATATCGGCTTTCTTGTTCAACATGATTCCTTCTACAGCTTCCGGCATGTTATTCATGTACTGATTGTTTATGTGCCCCAACCTACGATGCCAAAGCTCTGGGGACTCCATCACAGCGGCCAATAAACAGGTAGGTGTATTTAGCTTGTATACTCCATTTGTAAGAGAAGCAGTAGCTACCAAAGTGTTCTTCTTGTTATAAATTTCACATCCATCACTCATAAATATCACCTTATTTCCTTGTTTTATTAATTGGCTGACAGATAAAAGGTTCGTGGATAAACTGGGGACACACAACACATTTTCAACCATAACCTCAAAGTCACACTTTGCAGTTGAAGTCGTGATTTTCACATTTCCACAACATAAAACTGGTACTTTATTCTGATCAGCGATCATAATTTCTTTGGTAAATCCAGAATAATGCGCGTCGACCACCCAATGTTCGTTTGTTGTCAAATGTGAACTTGCGCCAGAGTCGACGTACCAGTCACTTTTATGAAATGATCCATTACAGAATACAGCACTAAACGCATTAGTATATTTCTTTTCACTTTCTTCCTTTTCTTTGGATTTTGGCACTGGCTCCGATAATGACCGGTTTCTCCACAGGAATAACACTTGACATTTTTGTTGTTGACAGACATCTTCTGCCCACTCGCGCCATCTTGTCTCGGCGCGGGTTTGTTAGTTCTCTTATGTTGGTAACGGAAACATGCCATTGCATTAGTCACATGACTATCTTCCGGTTCCGGTTCCATATCAATTAATTTTGATTTAATGGCGTCGGTCGATAAAGACATGCCTGAATGCTCGATGGCCATTATCATGGGCATGTATTTTTCAGATAATCCTGCCAGCATGATCGAACCAATCCACTCGTCGCTGATGTCAAACCCCGTTCCTGCCAGCTTTTGACCCGCTTCTACGATCTGAGTTACATATGACGTCATCGATGTACAGTTTTCTAGTCGAATAGATATAAGATTTCTCAATAGACTGATTCTTCTAGTAAATCCCGAGTCATCAAATAGTGATCTCAACTTTAACCATAACTCCTTCGATGTACTGACGTTTTTGATGTGAACATAGATAGATGGATCGATTGTTAAAATCAACTTTGCTTTCGTTCTCGCATCATCTACAGCTTCTGGTTCTTGTCCCGGCTCTGGTTTAATACATTTCACCATTCCCTCTAACACCAGAAAATTCTCTGCGGCGAAACACCAGTCACTATAATTTTCACGACCTTTTAGTTTAGGTACACTAACTATATAACTTGAACTATTAGCGGCCATGATTGAAAATACAAAGTGACTCCTCCACGCTGTTTTACACTTATTTCTTCACTGTAACTTTGTGACTAACCGCGACACACAAATCTATTGTCCATCTGACTGATAATAATACTGACAAAAACTTAGATAATTGGCGAACAAGCAGTGAAAAAAATGAGTCTGTGCCCATAACCTAAAATAAAACAACGTTGTTAGCTTGAAGGAACACGATCAAGTAAAGTTCTTTATTTTTAGAATAACTATATAACGGTAAACAGACATAGATGGCGCTACGAGTTACAAAAAGATATTTTGTTTTCACATAATAATAACATAAGTAACTTTAATTTTTAAGCATTAACAATGCAAATATCTTTACAATGAAAAATTAAAACACTCGAATTAAAATCGAACCCGCAACTCTCGCAAGCCGGGCGATGCTCTCCCAATTGAGCTAGCTTTTCGAGTCCCGCTTGTGGCAGTCCATTTCCCTTTAAGTGTGTTCTAATTTCCCTTTAAATAAATATTGTCAAAACGAGATCAATAAACTTCTAAGCTCAAGTATCAAAGCATGAAATCTCGCAATTGTTATCTAAAATTGAAGCTACATCGGTTGTCTTCCCGAACAGGGTTCCCGACGTAAGCGGTGCCATAAAAATTATATACGTTGCCATTTAGGGATGGAACTGCATACACTGGCACCACGCCAGTACAATTATGTCGTTTGTGAGTGTTCTTGGCTAAACAACGCACTATACCGCGGTAGATTACCTCGGATGGAGGGAGCTAGTTGAGTGTGCCTTGATAGTTTTAATACATTGCCAATTTTGACAATGAGGCAATCCTCATTGTCAAAATTGGCAATTGTTAGAGCAATCTCTAAGGGAGTCAAAGGTAACGACAAAGTCCTACACAAATATTGAATATTGAATAGTCGACGTACGAAGAATTTGGGGTCATTTCATTGTACGACCTCCTTATTTACAAAAATAACATCATTTTTCAAGATTTCATCCTATTTCTAGAATGTACCGTTTTTATAATGATACCCTCTCTAAACCTGCATCTTATACCTGAATATTTTTTCATGTAGTTTGTAGGTACAAATTCAGAAAAGAAATTAATAGGATTCTCTTCCCAAGTAGATTAAATCACCATTTTGTATTTACTTGTGTATAATTAAGTGTTAATTATACACAATTACTAATGAATACACAAAGTATTAATTCACACTAATTCTTATTATTAGTTCCTTTTTACTATATTACTAACAAAACTAATAATAGTTGACAAATACTATATCTGTATTTTTAAGTTTTAACCCTCTAACATTTCATTAAAGTTAGAACAAATTGTGCTTACATGTTTAGAGTTTCAGTCTAGCTTTGTATATTGCTTTACTTTTAATTATTTTGTGAACCATTTAAAAAATTGGTTACCTGTAAAGTCGGTATACGGGCGAAAGTTTTACGTGACAACGACTTTGAGCGGTAAAATAATTTTAATGTGAATATTCATTCGTATAACATGAACCGGTGTGTATGCCTATCTCTCTCTCTCTCTCTCTCTCTCTCGCTCTGTCTCTCTCGCTCTTAGGCGGGCTAAATGTGCTCGAATGGAAGGGACGCGTGCCTTTCACTTTTTATGTCTGTCTCACTCGCTCTTAGGCGGGCTAACCATGCCCGAGTCGAAGGGACGCGTGCCTCTCACTCGCTCTCATTGTGAGCGCATAACGTGAGCGGAGCGTAACGCAGTTTCTTGAAGTGTCACCCGACAAACCAATTTATAAGACGTTGTAACGTCAAAATAAAATAAAATAAATAAAACATATTATGCCAGGAATTCAGGGAGAAGGTGCACGATAGAACACAGTGGCGAATGCTCCACCGACAAGGCTCTTAAATTTTAAGAAGAAGAAAAGCATGATTTTAGCTTAGTCGCTGACTAAGCTAAAATCATAAAAGTACCATTAAGTAGAGCACAATATCAATGTAATTCCAAAGTTACTTTCCGATTTAAAATATAATACTTAAAATAGTTACCGCATAAAATTAAACTACATTGTATTACCAATCCTCACATTTAGGGTATAGATAGACTTTCATCTTCGAAGATGGCTAATAATAATAATAATAATAAATATTTCTCAACAATCACACCAATTCTCTAGTCCCAAAGTAAGCTACGAGGCTTGTGTTATGGGTACTAGACAACGGATAAACATGCTTAAATACTTTTTTTTTTGCTTACCTACCTATAACCTCATCCGATGACTAAATCATTAAAGTAGGGCTAGACTTAGATACAAGATATTATTATACCTGTGACAAATACTTTGTTTGTTTATCCGCTATAAGAACTTAGGAAGAAGGTTTTCACAGATCGTTGGACTTATCTTATTTACAAATATCTTGTTGACACGAACAATCTTATCTAATGCTCTTTTAATCCCGCCGTTATCAGGATTGTCTGAGATTAAACGATTGTGTTTTGACATTTGTGAAGGAAGAACTGAACTTTCCTTGTAGCTTGATATTAGTCAGTTTTATTGACATAATAAATTTGCAATCAAAAAGCGTTTCAGTGGATAGATTCAGGCAAAAAGCAATATTATTTTAACCTATACAGTTCGGCTTCACTTGTTTGTGAAAATGTGTTTAAAACTCCTTTAAAGTAGTACTAATTACCATTTTAAACTAGTTATGTTGCCTAATAATCACATTAACTTTGTAACAAACATACTTAAAATACGTGCTGGGTAAATTTCAACAAGTAGATTTTTTTTATCACTTCGGTGAGATTTTTTATTTCAATGCTATTCTACAGATTTTTGATGACAAATAAAAGTTTAACCCATTATATAACATGTGTGAGAGCGGGCAACAAATATCATTAAAAATTTTATAGGTCCACCGAAATTAAAAGTATCCTCCGAAATGATAAAAATGTCCACCGAAATGAAAATTTGTCCACTGAAATGATATAACTCTACACCGATATTATTAATGACCACTGGAATGATATAGCTAAGAGCAAACCGAAATGCAAGTTGGGGTTTCTTACATTGTTATTTATTCAGTTTATACTAAAACGCTCTGATTAAAAGTACGATTTTTACATGTATTTACATTTTCATTATTAGTAAGATATCAAACCACCATACACGCACGTCACGAACAAAATACCAAATAAACACAATAATTCTGACTTCTTCTAGGTTAAAATACATTTCGGAACTATGAATAAATATTTGAGACCGGGATCCCTGATTTATCATTTCAGAGGTGCATTTCATTTCCGTGGACTGTTATCAGTATTACAGTCCACCGAATCCTCTGAAATGATAAAACTGAAATGATAAAATGTACCTTAAATTTACATTATCTCTAGAACCAAAATCAGTATCAAAATATCAACACTTCTCAAACTAGCAGTCCTTACGGCGAGTTTAATGCACAACTTTGAAATAAATTAAATAAATCTAACACGAGTTATAACGGCTACCGAAATGATTTTTTTTTTGTCCCCACATCACTGAAATGATAAACTTACGTTTTTGGCGGGAAACCACAACACGTCACGCCCGGTGCGTTCGCGCCGCGGGATTAAGCCGCACTGATCCGAGGTGGGGAGAGGAAAGGGGAGCACAACAGGCGCCATGTCGACAGAATATCTCTACGAAAAATACTGTCCTCTAAAATGATAACTTTTCGCCGGGCAAAAGTTGACTGGTTGTCAAATCTATAACAACGTAGTTAAATAAACAAAAATAGTTTTTGTAGATAGATAATATAAATTTCAATGAAATTAAACTATACTTACATTCAATTAATTATTCGTATTTGCAGGAAAACTTATTTTGTGAGTCGAATAGAGTTTAGGACAGGTCACTGTTATGATAAAATGACACTTTCTAATTTTTTTTCGCATGTTATCCGATATTGTAACTCAACAATTTTTTTGCCAAGGTAGAGGAGGTCTTATTCTACTAAGAATAAATATACATAATCCTATATAAGCATCTTGTACACCCGTTCTCACGTTTGCCGTGTGTTTTTTCTGTTTGCGCAATTCACCCTGCTGCTTCTTTTAGAGAAAAATATAACAACCATTTAGTCGTGAGTTACATCCTTGCGTCAGAAAGAAAATGAATTTTCTAGGCTGGCCTGCTCCAACTTAACATTCGTAACTTTAACATTACCGGAATGAAATTTCATACATGTTTATGCTGGTCGCTTTATAATCTCCATACGGGTACCAATAAATACAAGCTCACTTTAAGATCACATTGGCTACAGGCCAATTGTAATTCCGCGAGAGTCTCTCACGCGCATATACGAGTATCTTAGGGTTGCCTCAAACGGCTATTTATTCCGAGGTGTTTTTAACTTTGCTCAAACTTGCGAATTTTTTTAGTAACACTACTGGTCTCAATATACTTTGTCGCGTTTTAATAAGGTGGGAGTTTTACAACTGAGTTAAAGTATAACGTTTCGTATACTACGCGAGCAATCAAATCGACTCAACGCTTACGCTCTCATATCGTTTTATAAAAAAATGAGTTTTTGGAGGAATTGGGAATAGGAGCGATAGACTGGCCGGTGCTCAGCCCGGACATTAATCCCATTGGGCACTTACGGGAGGAGTGGGACTGAATTCCTCAAGAGACGGTGAAGAAGCTTGTTCGTTCAATGAAGACCTGACTTCAAACTGTTATTAGGGCTAGGTAAGGGAATACAATGTATCCAGTTTGATAAATTTTGTTTTTATTGCAAAACATTGTTCTTTTATAAAATTACCAACAGATTTAGATTTTTCCTAAATTCCCGTTTACCATCGCTATGGTTCGATTGACATTATAAAAAAAGAAATACTCTCAATAATATGAATAATTATGGTATTGATTTAATGCTGGAGAGACTCGCGTTCAAATAATGTGTGACTAAGGTAGGACGATTTTTGTTTGAAGATAAAAATCACATTTATATGCGCGCTTGCACGTTGAGTCGATTTGGTTGCTCGCGAGTGTATTTCATACGTTCGTATTTTTTATTAATTTTACCAGGTACCTTTTAGGCTTAAGGTCATGTTGAATCTGCCCTCTGCATCTTAATTTTTGAAGTAAACTTTTCAACTTTAGCCACTTGTCTCAACATTCCATTTAAACTTCCCTTTTTCTTGGTGCTTTTCCTTTTCCTTTGCTTGACCGGGCAGTGGGTTATGTGCCCCAAATTATGTGGGGCTTTCCTCTCTAATTCCACATCACTTGTTTTGAGATCCTTGGAGCTGTTTTTTGTGTTTTTATTCAGTGTTCTGAATTAACCTACTATACTACTTTAATATAAACTAGCCGTGCCCGCGCCTACGTGCGCGTGGAATAGTTATTTTGGGCATATACATGTACTGTCGCAGACATTGTTTTAGATCATTTCAAGACGAATAATTCTTTCATACTTATATTTTTGGTATCTTGAACTGTTTTCGCAGCGCACGCAACGGAAGCCCAAGGATGAATAATTATCCCCGTTTTTTTTTTAAATGTTCCATTATTCATCCAACGCTCCTAATAGTTGCAGCGTGATTTTATATAGCCTAAAGCCTTCCTCGACAAATGATCTATTCAACACAAAAACATTTTCAATTATAACCAGTAGTTTCTGATATTAGCGCGTTCAAACAAACAAACAAACTCTTTAGCTTTATAATATTAGTATAAATTTATATGTATATAATTTATAAGTTGGCCTGCCTTCATAGCTCCAGTTCCTGAGATTAACGCGTTCAAACAAACAAACAAACTCTTCAGCTGTATAATATAAAGTATAGATATAGATTTGTGTGGCAACCCTAGCCTATCGCAAGATATGACCATGTTCACGGCGAATATGAACGGCTCCGTCGCGCTATAGCTCGCAGATCAAGGTTTTAGCGAATTGGATGCATATTTCAGTGTGTATACTGTTTACGTACACGCCAGCACATCGCCCTACACATTTTGGTTTCAAAATCACCATTGTTACATGTAAATAAGATACCGCAGTGTTATAATTGATGTGCTGTTGTTTACAATGCAAATCGGCTTGATCTGTTTGGTTGGAAAAGCGTGTGAATGTTAGTTGTGAATTGAAATGTGATGCGATAATGATATTTGCTTGTCCAGGCCTGAAATTAAATCAATAGGCTTCTATAACAGGCTCATTCGTAAAATATGACATAGTAATGTTGATTAATGCATGAAAATACCAAACAGCTGGTGAGTTTCAACGCCTAGATGGATTTAGACCAACTATAGAGAATCACTTTGAAATATCTTTAGATAAAAACCCCATGAAATCGGTTCATCCATTCAGAAGCTACGATGCCACAGGCAGACTCAAATAAACACAGCAACACATATACACACACAAATAGACATAGGCGTCAAACTTATAACACCCCTTTTATTTGTCGGGGGTTGAAATACCCATAAGTAAGTAGTTATAAGGATAGAGTGTAAAAGAACCTACTTAGTTAGCAATAATGCAGTGTTATTGAATAAAAAAGCCTTCGGTGTCCTTGTATAAATTACTACCAAGTAGTTAATGGACAACTAAGCAAACGATTTCCTTAGGCTTCATTTAAACTACTTCCAAAGAGCTTCATAAAAACAGAAAAAAAATACACTATCAATCCGACGTCGGCAAAAACAAACAAACAACTAGGCTCATTCATCAAATCTCAATAGGCAAAAAACTCATTCGAAAAAGCCATCAGGAAAACTGGGGGATGTAAAAATTGTTATCATTAACTTGTGTCTTGTAAACGAATGCTGTTCTTAGCTCGTAAAAGTGAGCGTCTCCGCATATTTCTGTCTGTATACGAAATAATATTGTGGATAAGAATTTCAACAAAAAATAAAAAAAAGTTATAAATAAAATAACTAACAATAAAATTTTAAATGTTAAACAATGACATGTGAATAAAATTTGCACAGCACGTTATTGGTAGAATGCGCCAGATTTTTATGAATAATAAAAAAACACCTGTAATTAAACGGTATTCTTGCAAATAAACTATTACTTGGCGATTTTTTTTAACCCTCGACGACAATGAGCACCCTTTAAAAGTTTGAACCGTATTATTTTTGTGTGGGTATATGTTTTTGCGTGTGTCTGTATGTGGAGAAGCTCCCTAACGGATAGACCATATTCAAAGCGTTTTTTTTTAATTCGAAAGATAAATTAAATCACGCTGGTTCTTTCCTATGACTCTTCAAAGTCCAGCTGTTGAAACTTCCTGCCAGGGGTTTTTTTAACAGGAAAGTGAGTTCTGGAATATTCGTATAGAAGCCGACCTTTGTATTATAACTTTTAAAGTCAGCCATCTTGGAGTTTTACTGGACTGTAAGCAATATCTAAATTATACATGAATATAAAATAAATAAATAAAAATACAACAACATCACATACATTGATCTGACTCCGTGGTAAGTAGCTAGAGCACTTGTGTTACAGATATCAGAACCAAACAGTGGTATTACAATTAAACTTTAATAAATACATTTAACACCCAGACCTGTTGACAAACAGACATGTTCATGCACACAAATGTTTGTTCAGTGCGGGGATCGAACCCGCGACCTCTTGGTTAATAGTCAACTTCTTGACCATCACACCAAAGTGGTCGTCATATATCGGATCTAAGTGATAATTACAAATACATGCTTGTGTGTAAACAGTGTTTTCACGACGTTCTAATGTCTATTGAAAACTCATCAACACTCACGACCACAAATTTCATCTAAATCTGTGTCCACCTCAATAACCTCAAACCAATGACTTGGTCAATAATTTAAATTAGTTTTCGAGAAACCTTAACCACTCCACAACTGTTTGCTTGCACACCTACTGCCCCAAATATACTAATCACAAGGTAGTCAAGTTTTGACGGCTCGCAGACTTTAAAAATAAAACAAAAGTTTTGATATTAAAAACACTGTATTGTTTAGAGTTAACACTTTTACACTGGTTTACTAAACTATTGATCTGGATGATCACAACTACGAACTAGTGATCTCGATGATCAGTACTTAAGCTAACACTCGCTAGGAGCGGAGAAGTACACGTGATGTGGGACGAGTTACGACTGCCGTATGGGATGCCCGCAGGCCTATATATAGATGTCCTGAGGACAGTCATGTCTAGAGTGGGGACGGGAAGCGTCTACCACGAATAAGTTGCTAACGGAAATGTTTAGGTTGAATTAAACAAAACATTTCCCATGAAATTTAGGCTCTACAATGTAGCGCAGGATGTTTATGTCTGAGACTTGAAGAGACTCAGCATAACAGTTCTCAAGAAATTAGCCAGTTACATTGTAGTAACTGTTTATGTTGCAAAATGATTGATGTGACATATCTGAGAGCTTTAGAAGACTCATCAAAACAATTCTTAAGAAGTATGGCAGTTACTTTGTAGTAACTGCTTACATTGCAGTAAGTTTATTTATTGGGAATGGTGATAGAGTGGGATGGCAGATGTGATGACATAACTCCTCCCTCCTTAAGTTCGAAATCATCGGTTCTTACGGGAATCCGAGGATTTCGAGCACAAAAATTTGGATACATTTTCTTTAATTTAAAACCTAAAATTATTACAATAGTGGTACACAATAAAACATATAAAATCACTGTTCCGACACTGACACTTTTTAAGTTCACTACACTAGTTTCCATTTTCTCGGATTTCTTCAAAGCATACGTAAGCAACTGAAGGTTTTCCAGGTTGATGTCATCTATGTTGATGGGCTTGTCATCGCTACCTGCAGAATTTGGTAATTCAGGTAAATTGATCTTAGGTGTCTTCTCATAACTGATTTTTCTTGCACCAGAGTGATGTCTTCTGAGTGCAGTTTCCTGGATCTTAATTTCACAAAATCCATCCATGCCAATGAGGTAAGTGCCATGCAACTCACGACGGGTGATTTCGCCTTTGCATGTTTCCTTCATAATTACTGGTTTTCTGGAATACACAATCCACCAGTTTTCATAGAACGATTTGATGTATAAGTCGCTTATCTGCACTGAAACGGGATGGCATGTAGTTATGTTATTTTCAGATTTAAGTAAACTGGAAGTACACAGATCTTTATCATGGGTAGCGATGTTTTCATCGCGACATAGGTAGAGGTTCTCGTCGATCTCCTGACACGGTTCGGGGAGCGACCAAGTTTTCGCCTCTTTTACCAGTAAATAAGGGAATTTAGGTGCAATTATAGTGGTAACATTATGGGAGTTAAGGACGGGTAAAGGAAGGATTCTATAGTAGTTATACATTTCAAAATTTGTAAGGGGAATATTCATGATAAACGTTATTTGATTTTCTTTAAAATAAGCTTTTAACTCTATTGTTTGCTCTATCTTGACGAGATTGGCAAGTGTAGCTGGAAAAACTAATTTATTACTTTGCTCTATTTGTTGTAAAACCTCTAATAGTTCCTTATTATCAATTATAGATTGATGTAGAATCCTTAATCTACTAAAAGCTATTGCTGTTTCAACTTCATCCAAATGTAAAAGTATAGTCTGAAAATTATGTAAAAATAAGTTAAAAGTTGTTAAAATTTTATATTCAATTCTAAAAAGGTTTGTTTCATTTACCTGTTTTCTTAAGTTTAAAAGTTCTTGATTTATTTGGATGAAATTGCTTTTTGTTACATTTGTGTTGTAGGTAATTACTCCCGCCATTTCGGATAAAATAGTAATTTTATTAGAGATAGCGTCTTGTTTAGAATTTAATTCCATTATAATGTTATCGTATTTAACTGCATCATCATTATCCAAATTCCCTGATATTGCTTTAATAATAGATCCTAATGGGTTAATTAATCCTCGCTTTATGCGGCTAATTGGTACAATTTCTTTAAATTTTTGATTAGTGATAAGCATTAAATTGTCGGTTTGTGTTCTTACATTATTAAACTCTAGTGAGTTTCCTATCTTAAAATTATTGATTACATGTTTCTTAAACTCATTATATCTAAAAGTGTTATATTCTAAATCTATTTGTATATCGGATAAATTTAGTATTTTAAAAACTGTCCATTTGTCATCGCTAATGATGGCTTGGCCTTCCTTAATAGGGAGTAGCCCAGGATTCTTTTCAATCTTGTCTACTTGAAGGGCCTGGACGCGGATCATCAGGGTTGCCACGAGCAGGGGGTACCTGCGGAGGACGTTTTATGTCTTTAATTGGTACTTTAGTTTGCCTATTTTTGGATTTTACTTGGGCAATGTTTCTACTAAGTTCTCCTGAAATTTCAGCTTTTTCGTAACGCGGTTTATCTTTGCTACGTCTTGTATTTACGCCTTTTATAAAAACTGTGTCACCTACTTCCACTGGGAATTGGGCTTCACCGCCATGTTTCTTTTTAATTTCCTCTTTGGTTTCGATTATTTTCTGAGTTAAATATTTATAAAGGTGTTTGGTTTTTCGTACATGTTCTTTTACTAGTTGTTGCGTATATTGCCTATTAAAATCGACACTAAATGGACTTGAAGAGTCGGTATGTCCGAAAGTTATCTCGAAAGGTGTTAATCCTGTTGTTGAATGTATTGTTTGATTGTAAGCTGAAATTGCATACGTCATCACTGATGATGCGTCGGAAAGTTTTTGTTCGAATTTGGCAAGTCTGTAAATTTCGATAATTGTAGAGTGGAAACGTTCGACGATTCCCATCGAATTAGGATTATGTGGAGTACCGATGTGTAATTCAATTTTGTGGAAAGATAACATTTCCTTTAAGAGGGCATTGTTAAATTCCGTTCCTGGGTCAGAGTTAAGTTTAGTTGGGGTTCCGTAAAATGAAAAATATTTGAGAAGGGCTCTAACTACTTCCGGTGTAGATCGATTGGGTATTTCAATTGCTTGTCCCAATTTGCTGAAAGCGTCTACAATCGTAAGATAGTACTTTCCTTCAATGGTAAACAAATCCATGAACAATTCTTGAAAAGGTTTCGATTGTGTTTGCGTTAATTGAAGTTCTGGTTTAAAGGGTTTCCGGTCATATTTCATGCGTTTGCATACTTCGCATGCATTGATTACACTAGAAACGGTTTCTTCCATTTTTGGCCAGTAATATTTACGTTTTAATCTAATTAATGTTTCCCTAATTCCGCGATGGCATGTTTTACCATTATGCGTTAGTAAAACTATTTCGCGTTGTTCGTTTTCGTCTGTGAGGTTAATTATGCGTTCGGTACATTCAAAGAATTTAACGGTGTCTTTTTTGAATAATCGGATAACTTCCGCAACGAAGTTTTTACGAAGTTCTTCGTTGAAAAAATAAATAAATTGTTTGACTTTAGGTTTAGTGTATTCTTTTAAAAATTTGGTAATTAAATCTGGTCGGTTTACGGGTAAAGTTACTTCTAAAATACGTTGCTTTGAATTTGAATTGTCTAAAACTGATAATTTATTTAATGTCCAAGATGCTATAATCATCTGATTGGGTTTATTATCTATGGCTTCATTTAGTATGGGAATACCTTCGGTATCGATATCTTTAGCGGAATGCGCGGTTGCGGTTCCGGGATTTGATTCCGGTGCCGAAAGAGTGCTGGTACTTGATTCTGAACGGGCATATCCGTAGAAACCTTTATCTTTACGAGAGAAATTGGATTTGTCTGACTTAGCAGAATCTGAAGAATTAATACTAATTGGAGTTGAGGCTCTATCTGTGTTTACATTAACTTTCATGGAACTATTGTCATTTTTAACTAAAGCATTGATACGGACGCGTGACAAAGCGTCAGCGTTTGTGTTTTGTTTACCATTTTTGTAAACAATGTTATAATCAAATTCTGATAATCTTAATTTCCAACGGGTGAGTTTACTGTTTGGTTCTTTAATTGAATTTAACCATGCAAGAGGACGATGATCTGTATAAATAGTGAATTTCCTTCCGTAGAGATACGGCCTGAAATGTTTAACTGCCCAAATTATGGCTAAAAGCTCTTTTTCAATAGTGCTGTAACGTGTCTCGGATTCGTTTAAGGTGCGACTTGCGTATGCGACTGGTTTATCGCTTCCCACGGTTCCTTGGGATAGTACGGCGCCTATTGCGAAGTTAGATGCGTCAGTAGTTAGAATAAAAGGTTTTTGAAAATCTGGATATTGGAGTAAAGGTGCGTTTGTTAACAGCTCTTTACACGTTTCAAATGCTTTTCTATATTTTTCGTCAATTATAATTTTGTTTTTCTTTTTGAGGCAATTAGTTAGAGGTTGGGTTATTTTCGCGAAGTCTTTAATAAATTTGCGGTAATAACCGATCAATCCTAAAAAGCTTTTAATTTCGGTGGTTGTTTTTGGAATTGGAAAGTTAAGTATGGCTTTGATTTTGTCATTATTAGGTTTTAGACCTTCCTTTGTGATGGTATGACCAAGGTAGAGGACTTCCTTCCTAATAAATTCGGATTTGTCTAATTGGACTTTTAAATTTGTTTCCCTAAGTCTGTCAAAGATTTTTCTAAGTTTAGAAATGTGTTCCGGTAAACTTGAACTGAAAATTATGATATCGTCTAAGTAAACGAGACAATGTAAACCTTGAAGGCCGCGAAGGACATTGTCCATTGCGCGTTGGAATGTAGCAGGGGCTGTCTTCAAGCCAAAGGGCATACGTAAGAATTCGTAATGTCCTGCTTGTGTACTGAAGGCTGTTTTCTGTCTGTCTTGTTTTTCTATTTCAATTTGATGGTAGCCACTCGCTAAATCAAGGGTAGAGAAATAAACTGATTTACCTAATTTGTCAAAAAGATCTGCTATGTTGGGTAAAGGGTATTTATCGTCAGTGGTTATGTCGTTGAGTCGACGGTAATCAATGACCATTCTAAATTTTTGTTCGCCCGATGCGTCTAATTTTTTTGGAACTAAGTGAACAGGGGCATTCCACGGGGAATGTGATTCCTGGATTACGTTGTCTGCTAAAAGTTTTTCGACCTGACTGTTAATTTCCTGAGTTTGGATTGGAGGCAACCTATATGGCCTGACATAAATAGGATCTTCGTTTTTTGTACGGATTTGGTGCTTTACCTTATTTGTAAAAGTTAAGGGGAGTTTGTCACAGTAAAAGATGTCTCTATATTCGTAACAAAGTTTTTTAATAGCATGACGTTCTTCCTGATTCATATGATCCAATCTTAGTTTATTTAAGTTTTCTGTCAAAATTTCATCTATTTGTAGGTTATTTGGTAAGTTATTAATGTTGTTGACGGGAATTGATGTTTCTTTGAATGGCTCTACTTTAAAAGGTTTTGAAATTGTTATGGTTACATAGTTATCGGAAATATTTTGAACTATTGTGTGGGCGTATCCTTTATTGCATCTTATTAATGCACTAGGCATACGAACACCTTGACCAAAGTCTCGGTAATCGATGATTGCGTCACCGTTTGATAATTCAGTAGGTAGCTTAACGCGTGTCTCCGATCTCGGGGCTATACGCACTTCGTATGGTGGGCTATATATTATAGGAATCTCGGTATTGCGAATTCTGAGAACCTGCCTGTCCATATCGATTGTTGCTCCTAACTGTTTCAAAAGATCACTGCCTATTAGACCATCAAAACGATCGTCTACACTGTATACGTAATATTTATGATTTCCTGGAGTCATAAAAGATTTAAAAAGGGGAATGTGAATTACTTCATTGTGGCTGCTTCGTGCATGAGTGCTTATTACTTCGAACGGCTCTTCATATTTGTACGCGTTGAAGTATGAATTAGCTAAATAAGGACTAATGAACGAGCGCGTGCTTCCTGTATCTATCATGAATTTAGAACCTATTTCTGGAATTATGATGTGGGGTAATCTTAAGATTCCGTCATAGTTGAGATTGATTATCTCTGATCGTTGTCCGTAGAGGCTTCGGTACAAAAATTTTCATCATTGCCCGGTTGTTCTACGCTTTCCTGTTGTTGTTGTTCGATTTCCTGATTGTCGAAATCTTGGAAATTGTTACAATAATCGTAATAATCTATTTCGTCTGATGGAATGGACGAATCGTAATAAAATAGTTCTTCGGGGTTTTCGAAATTATTCATTAGATTATGTCGTACTGGAGCTGCAGTACGCATAGATACGTCTGTGTTTAAATTATTAGAAGGGCGCTGAGCTAACGGAGGGTTGCTTACGCCGAATTTAAATTGATTGTTTGGGGGTTGGTTGAAGTAACCAAATCTATTATATTTATTATAATTTGAAGGTATGCGGTAAGGCATTGGCCTAGGATTAAACATGTTGTTATTATTTTGAGGACTGTATATGGGTCTCGTTTGATTGGGTTGTAAACCGAATTTGAAATTTGTTTGGTTAGGTAATTTATAATTATTTTGGTTAAAGTTTGGGGTAAAGTTTGGTTTGAAGTTATTTTGGGGAATCCCGAATTTAAATGTAGGCATTTGCGTTGGCGTTATGAAGTTAGGTTTAAAAGCTATTGAATTTTGTAAAAAGTTTGGTTTAGGTGCTGGAGCACTTTTGTTCTTGTTTTTACTATCATATTGGAATTTGAAGTTTTCCTCCTCTGTTACAATGGCTAAGGCCTGTTCCAGAGAGGTGCAACCTTTTAATCTAATAATTCGTATCATGTCTTCGGAGAGATTAAATAAAAATGTATTAAGTGCTAAGTTATCGTAAATGATAACTTTCGCTGCTTTTACGCCTGTGTCTTCAATTAAATTTACTTTGGATAATAATGTGCTGCGTACGGCTTGTATTCTATGACACAGATCGATGTAGGATTCTCCTGTTTTGATTTTAATTTGTTCTAGCTCTATGGCTATGCAAGCTTCTGAACGCGGATCTCCAAAATGCTGGGTTAATACAGATTTTAAAGTTTGCCATGTATCGATATCGTAACGCTCACTTAATAACGCTGCGGCACGACCGCTGAGCCTACTTGTTACGGCATGGAAAACATATGTGTTTTGTAACACATTTTCATCTGATGATCTATAAATATCTATTACATATTCACATTTTTTAACAAAAAGATTTAAAAGTTTCGGTTCACCTTCGAACTTGGGTATTAAATTAAGAATTTCAGTGGGGATGGCGTTAATATTAACCATCTTTACAATTTACGTTTAAAATCACTATTTAAATCTTTTAGTTAACACACACAAAATAATACACACAATTTAAAATACACACAAAAATAAAATAGTACAATAAGATAATAGCTTTGAATAATTTACAATTTATTAGGATATTAATTTAAAGAGTTATGGATAACCAATTAATTAATATCAATTTACAATTTACTTTATTTGGATAATTAATTAAAGAGTGTTGGAATTACCAATTAATTAATATCAATTTACAATTAACTTTATTTGGATAATTAATTAAAGAGTGTTGGAATTACCAATTAATCAATATCAATATAATTTGCATGAGTATTAAGTTAAAGAGTGTTGGAATTACCAATTAATTAATCTCATCAAATTTAACATTTAAATAATCTTAAAAACTAGCGCTGGCGTAATCCTGAGGTTAAGGAACTACGAGCAAATAACGTTTCTCACGATTTAGGGTGAAATAACATTAAAGGGTGCCAAGGAAAGACTGGTAAAACGGTAGCGAAGAGGTTTACTCACAGGCCGCTCCAAACCATGTCTTCTAGGCTGGTGTAGAAGTGTTGCTCTGTTGCTGCTGCTGCCGCCCGGTGACTTATTTGTTTGGTTCGAGGATCCCGCCGTTGTGCACTTGATAGTACAGCCGCGAAGCGCGAAAACAGTTATCTGGAACTTTATAATTCGTGAACGCGACGCGAGATCCTACCGGCTGCGCCAGTCAAGTTTTGACGGCTCGCAGACTTTAAAAATAAAACAAAAGTTTTGATATTAAAAACACTGTATTGTTTAGAGTTAACACTTTTACACTGGTTTACTAAACTATTGATCTGGATGATCACAACTACGAACTAGTGATCTCGATGATCAGTACTTAAGCTAACACTCGCTAGGAGCGGAGAAGTACACGTGATGTGGGACGAGTTACGACTGCCGTATGGGATGCCCGCAGGCCTATATATAGATGTCCTGAGGACAGTCATGTCTAGAGTGGGGACGGGAAGCGTCTACCACGAATAAGTTGCTAACGGAAATGTTTAGGTTGAATTAAACAAAACATTTCCCATGAAATTTAGGCTCTACAATGTAGCGCAGGATGTTTATGTCTGAGACTTGAAGAGACTCAGCATAACAGTTCTCAAGAAATTAGCCAGTTACATTGTAGTAACTGTTTATGTTGCAAAATGATTGATGTGACATATCTGAGAGCTTTAGAAGACTCATCAAAACAATTCTTAAGAAGTATGGCAGTTACTTTGTAGTAACTGCTTACATTGCAGTAAGTTTATTTATTGGGAATGGTGATAGAGTGGGATGGCAGATGTGATGACATAACTAGGTTATACTAGTGATGTACGTAAACAGTCTACGATAAAATGACGATGATTATCAATCCTATTTTTTATTTTGTTTTGGCTTTATAAATAAATAAAGATCTTATAAAAATATACAACAACATCACATACATGAATCTGACTTCGTTGTCTTAGCTTAAGCATTTGTGTTTCAAATATAAGAATCAACAGCGTTATTATAAATAAACTTAAATAAATACATATAACACCTACAACAGTACAAACAGACATTTTCATGCACACAAATATTTGCGATGCGACCTCTTGGTTAAATGGTTAATAGTCAACTTCTTGGCCATTACACCAAAGTGGTCGAAAAACTTTGATTTAACGATATGAATTTAGTTGAAATCCTTTTCTGTATGCCAGAGTTGGTTTCGTTTTGAATACAGTGAGCTGTGTGACTCATTTTTGTTAGACCAAGCAACCAAATGGCAAACACGGAACTTTACAGGGAGGAAACTTTGCTTAGTGACTCTTCCTAGAGAACCAACATAATGCATTTATGCGTAGGCACACAAAACAATTTTTTAAAAGCTTACTTTTAAGTGTTCTTTATTTTTTATTTTCAAGTTGTCTGTAATCTTTAATTTTCATTAAAATCACATCAACATGATTATCAGTCTATCCTTTTTTGTTTTTTTTTCATCGTTTCTATACTTTTTCACTACAACACATCTATTTAATGGCAAAAGTCATTAAACTGATATCTATCAATTTTCATGCCGATAAATATCTCTAATAGACCATCACAAAGCTACGCATTTGAAACTGGGTCAAATTCATACAAACCATTCAATTGAATATTGAATGGCACTATTCATTATTTTAGACGCATTCGCGATGCAATGTAATATAAGCTTTATTGTATACTGTTTAAAGATGATCAGGCATAAATTAAATCTATGTAGCTAGTTAGTGATGAAGTGAAACAAAAAAAAAATGCTTATTGAACTAAAACCTTAGCTATTGGTCTAATGCAGGAGTACAGACGTAGAAGTATATTACCACACTACATATGTTATGAATTTATAGTAATGGCAAAATTTTAAATAAATAAATTACGATTTACTTACCTGTATTTATTTTTATATTATAAATGAAAAATCATATTTTTATGTGCAAAAATGTGGACCAAAAATTGGCTTACTCTGTAAATATACAAAACAAACTACGATAATATTATACTCGTAATGAGGTAAGGTTTGATTGTATGTTGGAACGGAATAGGCTCCGAAATTACTGAACTGATTTAACATCTTATCATGCATTGACAAAATAATTGAGAAATATCTTGGCAATGCAATTAGTACCTTTTTAAGAAATAATAATTTAATTAATGATAAACAATTTGGCTTCCAACAGAAAAAGAATACTTCTCAACTGTTATCTAGATTTACTAGCGAGGTGAACGGACACTTAAACGAGCGTAAACAAGTTATACTGGCGTTCATTGATTTCAGTAAGGCGTTCGATGTTTTGAACTATAATACACTGTATACTAAGCTGCAGCAAATTGGTATACAGGGCCCTTTCCTGAGCTGGTTTCAAGATTATCATAAAAATAGGTACACTATGGTAAAAGTTGATGGAATTCTCAGTGACAAAATCAGGACAGAAGAAGGAACAGCCCAAGGATCAATTTTGGGGCCTACAGAGTACTTAATCTACGTTAATGATATGTGTAACATCTTTGCTGAGGGTGCTGTGTACCAATTTGCTGACGACACATGTCTAGTAACTGCACATAACGACTTAAACGAAGCCGAAAAGCTTATGCAAACCAACCTTGATTTGCTAAGTAAATGGGCACACGACATGGGCCTTGTAATAAATTCTAATAAAACTAAAATAATATGTGTCCGTTCTGCTCGCATGCAGTCAACCCGTGAACCCCAGTTAATAGTTCACGAGCATAAATGCCTACACAGGCCGAATGACTCGCCCTGTCTTTGTCCGCCGCTCGAGCCCGTAAACAAACATACCTACCTGGGGCTCGTTATCGATGATAAGTTCAATTGGAAACCGCAGATTGTTTACTTATGTAATAGACTGAGAAACATATTATCCAAATTGTCAATATTAAAATATAAGTTACCGTATAAAATACTGAGAATGTTATATATGTCCTTAGCTGATTCATTAATTTGTTATGGCATAAGCAGCTACGGCAGGACGTACGTGACCTATTTAGATGACGTATATAAAATACAACTTTCTATACTAAAAACCATTGTACCAGCAAAAATTAAAGATAAGTACAAAGACGATTATTCCAAACTATTTGACCATTGTAAAGTAATGAACGTTTTCGATAGGTTTCGTATGTCTGTCATATGCGAGGAACACTGTAAAATTAATAATTTATGTAAAAATACACGCAATAACAAATTACGCCGACTAGATTACTTACCTATGTATGTGCTACCGCGATATAATAACTTGTACGGAACGAGGAAAATGGAATACCTTTTGCCTAAAATATTAAATACTCTGCCGAAATCGCTTCTCGAAAATATTTGTAACGCGAAATACAAAGAATGTAAAACCCTTTTAAATAAATATTTTATACATGTAAGCCCGAACTCGCCTACTCCGAGATAAACCCACTTAAGGTTTTTAGGAGTAGGAATCTTTGTAAATTAGACTAAGTTTTAATTGTTGTAGTAAATAAATTAAAAAAAAAAAAAAAAAAACAAAATCTTTTACCATTAGAAGCCTACATTATTCCTCATGAAGAAAGGCTGTATCTAAATGCATTATAAAATTGTTGTTATTAGAGAAACGAACACCACGCGGGCGAACTAGATGGCGGGAAGCTGGGTTTAGATAAGTATGCCCATGATTGGTGGTGGGAAATATCTAATGAATTCAGCATCATACAAATCACAGGGCAAGGTGGGCACAGGGCCTGGGGCATGTCCACATTAGTTCTTACAAAAAAAGCATTGTCAGTAGACGAATGTTGGTTCATGAGTCATTAAAAATGTGCCTCTCTTTGGCAATTCCTCTTTATCCGGGCCCGGGGCATTGTCCGCCTGACGTCGCAACGGCCTTCATTTCCTGTTGCCTGATTCCTTCCATTTTCAAATTTTAATGTCAGCACGATTGAACGTCTCGGCGTTTGCTTCTTTTTTGAGACAGCCAAACACGAGAAAAACATGGAGTGTGTTTTGTTTTGTATAAAAAAAAAACTTTTTAGTTGTGACTGATGACGCTTGAAATGAATAGCATTTTTATCAGTATGTTTTAACTCCTATCCTACCTCCAAAAATTCTTTCAAGTCATGTTTAAAATGTAGTTATATAAAATTAAGCGTATACGAGTAATGTATCCATTAACACAAAAAAAATAATTAAAAAGACACGGACCAAAGAGTCAGCGATTGTAATTTTTACTGTAAGCGTAACTCAATGATAAAATAACGCGATGTCACTATCAACTGCTTTGACGCTGCTATGCCACATGATTTTTTGACCCATAGTTAAGATAACCCAAGGATGGTGCAAGTGGGGCTTAGTACGTTTTAATTTACAAAGGTTAATTAAAAAAAAACATTGTTAAAAAATCTAAAAAAAGACAAAATTTTGAAAATATGTTGATGTATTAGTTAGAGTTAACATCAGGTAGAACAAAATGAAAATATACATTCTCAGATAAAGTCCATACATTTCTATTAAACAGGAATGACAGGTATCTAAAATTGCATTTAAGCTTTTTTCAATCACCTAATCAGTATATACAATTTGCACTAGGTCCAAAAAGAGTACCGTAACTTTTGGACGCTTTTAATAGGCTTGTTTCCACTATGAAAGAAATATTCAAAAACTGATTTTCTCTAAAATAATTCATAATTTCAGATGCCTTTACACTAATATTTTTCTGCAGTTCGTATTATTTGATTTTTAATTGGAATTCAAATGATAATTAGTCACTCAGTCGGCATTGCACGCGGTGACGTCAAAGTGTGTTATTCCCATACAAGCTCTATGAAGAAAAGCGTTTTGACAGTTGATAAAAAGTACGTCAACGATTGGTGGTGTCAACTACCGTATTGTGTTAATTTAACTAAGGTCATACTTTTAACTTAACAAGTTTTAAAATCAAAACTTCAAAGTATAAATAAATAAATAAATATTTCACAACAATCACACCAATTCTCTAGTCCAAATTAAGCTACGAGGCTTGTGTTATGGGTACTAGACAATGGATAAACATACTTAAATATTTTTTTTTGTAAATAAATACACATTATACATAGAAAACACCCAGACCAGTACAAACACACATGTTCATGCACACTTATGCTTGTACTGTGCGGGGATCAAACCCGCGACCCTTGGTTTTAGAAGTCCGACATGTGGACCACTGCACCAAGCAGTCGTCAAAGTGGTAAAGTATGTTTTAATCAACGAAGATTAAATAATAATAAAAATATCTGGCGGGTTCACGGTAGGCCGAGTGGTCACAGGCATTCACCGCAATTCCCCGGACTCGGCCGACTCACTTTGCAGCGACCATCAATGTATCTATCCTAACTTCTACAGTCGCCTTACAACCTGAACGTACTAACTCCACACTCCACACGGAAACTATAGAGCCGAGATTAGTGAAACGATGCCAAAGCGCCCACATAGAGATCTTTCTTCTCGATGCGATCAGTGTGGTATGCTTTGAGCTTTTGATCAATAAGGTACCTACTTAAGTATAAAGGACAGGAACGAATTGCAATGTAGTTTTCCGCGCTACAAGAGATACGCTTATCATAACTTTTTTGTTTATTAGCTATTAATTATTGGCCAAAATGAAAATTCAGTAGAGTGCATCGATCTGTATCTAAATTGGTAATGTTTTTACGCAATAAAGTAATTAATAAGTATTTAGTTACGATATTTGTACTTCATAGCGGCCTCTGATTTTCGATTTATGAAATTAATATTTTATGATGAAAAATTTTCGGCAAAAAGTGCTAAGCTGTTAAAATGTTGTAAAGTGGCTCTTAAGACAACTAAGCCAATAATATAAACTTTAAACTATCACACTAATATTATAAAAGTTTCGTTCTTCGTTTAGATATTTGAATGTTTGTTATTTGGACGGATTTTGATGAAATTTAGTATATAGTATATAGTACGAGAGCCCACGACCAAAACCATGTCTCATAGCAATACGGCAAAAACCCTATAAAATCGTTAGATTGTATGATTCTGAACCCGACTAGGTGTGTAGTAACGGTCGAAAGTGTAGCAACTGCGTGGGAGGCCATTTCTGCTGTGTCGAAAAAAAAAGACAGTCGGTATTATAGCAATACGTCTGATAGTGAAAATGTACATAGATTTTATAATTGTATTACGAAAAAGTTTGTTTTCAGACATTTTGCGCGTAGCATATAGCCTGAGCGCATTTTTGAAAATGTCAACAAATTTAGCCGACCTGTATCATAGCAATACGGATAAATTTTTTTTTCAACTTTTCGTATTGCTGCCATGATTACCAATAACCTGTTTTCAGACACTTTAAGTGTAGCATATACTCCCAAAAACGAAAATAACGTTTCGGAGTCGCCTGGCCGACGCCTCTGTTAAATGTTTTTTTAAATTTACAGCCTTCATAGATATTCAAGAATCTCCCTTGTCTATTATATGTACTTTGACAGATGACAGATGTCATTACTTATTTCTTTTGTAAAAGTTACTCAAGTGTGCTTTAAATAAAACCAAAACTATCAAATCAATCAGTATTTAATTTCAACAGCCTCAGCGCTTGTTACGCTCCTGCCCCTTCCCTTCCCTTCATCCCAGTTTCCTTTTGTGCGATTTATTTCAGTCCTTCAACTTCAATGTTAAGGTTTCGGGTAAATTCTTTGTTAATTATCATCTAATAAATTCAGGGTCGCAACGTATTCATTGGTTTGTAACAGAAAATTCAAGATGCCCCAATACGATTTTTAAATGATATCTGAGTATCGAAAAGTTGTCTGATAGAGAAGGTGCTACACTTAATTTGTCTGATATAAATTTTTTGCACATGTGGACAACTTATTTTATCATGTCCAACAATTTTCAGACATATTGCTATGATACCGATCGGTCAAATTTGTTAACATTTTCAAAACGGTCTCAAAATTTAATGCGTTCACATTTCCGTCTGAAAATTGTTTTGTTCGCATCAAATAACCAAAATTTACTAATAAAAAAGATTTTCAGACGTATTGCTATGAGACATTTTTTTTGTCTCATTTTTAATTTTTTTAAGTGATTTTACGGGTTTGCGCTACACCACTAACGTCTGAAAAATATGTTATCGGTATCTCAGAACTATCATTAAACTACAGTCTGCAAATCAGACATATTGCTATGATGCAGTTCGGTAAAATTCTTTGACAATTTTGAAAATTCGGTCAGATCAAACGCTACGCGGAAAATGTCTGATATTGGTATTTTCGAGTTCAGGATAATCGTATCTATCGATTTGATGCAGTTTTGGCCGTATTGCTATGAGACAAAAATTTTGGTCGTGGGCTCTCGTACTAATACTTTTTATCCCGATTAAAAGCTCGCTTGGGATAAACGTTTGCGCAGACAAAGTCGCGGGGCGGGCCACTAGTGCATATACCATTTCAAAACAGTTACAAATTGTAATCTTTTCTTAACCTGCGTATTTAATTTGCAAGCGCAAACCGCAATATCTCAGACGCATATATCAAACGGTACCGCTATCCGAAAACGTACGTCAAAGGTTCCATGAAATGTTCAGTGGCGCTGAAAAAAGGCTGCGTTTCTTTCCTTCCCCATTTTTCAAATCTAATGTTAAATCTGCGGGCTCCACCTCACAAATGGTTTTGTAAGCGTTTGATTAAAATAAAATAGAGAGATGTGTTACCAGGCGCTTAAAATGAGGTGAAATAGTCGGTGAAGTGCGAGTTGGACTCGTGCACTCATCAACCACATTTTGATTCCTTAGCTATATTAACTGTCCCTTCTTTGTATATTTTAACTGTTTTACTGTATTTAGTAAAAAACTCAAGTAAAATAGAATCAAGTGTAGATAAATTACGCAGAGAAAACACCCGCCGTAAAAATTTACCAATTGCCATAGTGCCAAGATTAAACATAGTTAGTCACAGTGTCAGGTACCAAGCCATAAAATGATATAATAAATGCCAACTGAACTAAAGACGATCTAAAATTTGTTCACATTTCGAGATAAGCTCAAGGCGTTCTTATTGAAAAAACGTTTCTATTTGCTGGATGACTTCTTAAAAGATTGTAATTAGATATAAGTAAAAATAATTGTACTAACTAAAAAAACGTATTGACTTTATAATATGACATGATAATATGGTAAATTTATAATTATGATTTCCAATACGATTTTATTATTGTTTATGGAATAAATGACTTTATGACCTATATGCGTCCCACTGCTGGGCACAGACCTCACCTCAACTATGGGGTGGTGCGAGCCATACTCCACCACGCGGGCTCAGTGCGGACTGGTGGAGAGACTCGTGCACGACCACGTGAAAATATCAAACGCGTCTAGTTATCACGATTCATGAGACACTGAATCGCCAACAATAAATCCAACAACATCACATACATTGATCTGACTCCGTGGTAAGTAGCTAAAGCACTCGTATTACAGATATCAGAATCAACAGTGGTATTACAAATAAACTTAAACAAATACATATAACACCCACACCAGTACGAGTACAAACAGACATGTTCATGCAAGGGTATGACCGCGAAAAATTGTACAGTAACATTCCTGACATCATAACACACGTTACGTACATGACTGAACGTTACTTACATGACCATTGAAAAGCTTAGTTCACAAGAGTACATGTAGCATAGGTGATATATCCTTGGGCCTTTGTCAAAATTTTTAACCGACTTCAAAAAAGGAGGTTTTAAACCGACTTCAAAAAAGGTTATCCTCATGAGGATTGGAGTTTTCCTTTTTTTCGCCTGTTTTCTTGTTATCTTTTATTTTTTCTCTGTGACGTTTTTGACTTACTCTCCACTGTGTTCTTTTAAATTCTTTGACTTTTTCCGAACATTCCTTAATTTTTTTTCGCTTTTTATTTCTCTCTGCATTTACTCTTTTTAACTCTTCATATTTTGCGGGATTTTGGGTCCGCATGCGCTCCCGATAAATTCCGAAAAAAAAATGCAGTAATGCAATGATGTGCACTCAGCTTAGGACTCAGCCATGAATGTACATGTAGCATATAATATAGGTAATTATCATATAGGTAATTACAAGGGTCGCTGGTTGGATTTGGTGTTGAGTAAGTTTGAGCATGGCGAGAATGTGTGCGTGCGCGCGGCCGGGGCGGCCTTGGCGTTGCCGATAGACGCGCACCACCCGCCGCTCGAAGCCACCGTGCACCTGCAGCCGCGCCGCCCGCGCCCGCCCTCCCTCCCCGGACCCGCTGTGCCTGGCCCTGGCGCTCCGTCGAGTACGTCGAGTAGGGAATTGCCACGATGGAATTTTAGCAAAGCGGACTTTCCATTACTTTATTGTCAATTGGCTGAGGTGGACTGGTCCCCGATGTATAGTTTAGATTTAGAAAATAGTCTAGATGTTTTTTATTCAACAATAACCGCGATTTTGGATACTTGTGTGCCGCAGAAAAGACAAATACATGAAACCTCACGGTATCATTACCCTGAATGGTATTCCGTTGATATAATTAATAAAATTAAAACTAAAGCATATCTTCATAAAAAATATAAGTCGAGCAAGCTCCAATCGGATTACGATGCGTTCGCTCGGTGTAGAACTATTGTAAAAAATATGATTAAAGAGGCCGAGGATAATTACAAAACACGCGTTCAAAGTAATTTAATGGAGAACCCAAAAGCTTTTTGGAATTACGTGAATTCCAAGAGGAGGAATATGACTTCAAAGGTAATTTTAAAAGAGGGTAAAGTATTGGCGGTGGAACGATGTGCTGACGAGTTTGCTAAATACTTTAGTTCGGTGTATAGCAGGGAGCCGCCGATCTTAGATACGGGTATAGCGATAGCGGAGGCGGGCGCCAAGAACGGAGCGGCTCGGGTTCACGTAGGAACCTTACAACTGGAGGACGTGCAGCGCGCGCTGAAGCAGCTCAAACCAAAGAAATCTGCGGGACCCGATGGTATCCCACCGTACATATTTAGAGACAGCTGAGCCGTTCTTGATGAGCCGCTTCTTCACATCTTCAACCTATCGCTTGAAACGGCCGAGTTTCCAAAGAGATGGAAAACGACAAGAGTAGTTCCAGTGCCCAAAGGGAGCGCGGGCGCGAGTGTAGATGGCTATAGACCAGTAGCAGTACTTAGCACTCCGGCTAAGGTATTCGAGTCGGCTATCCACAGAATAATATACACGCAAGTAAGCTCACAACTCTCGGACGCTCAGCATGGATTTCGGCCGCATAAAAGTACTACCAGCAACCTTTTGAGCTATGTATCGGATGTATTGCCAGAAGTAGATGGAGGGGGACAAATAGATGCCGCCTATTTTGATTTTAGAAAAGCGTTCGATTTGGTGAATAATGACGTTTTACTAAAGAAGCTGGCGGTATTCGGATTCACTCCCCATTTACTAAATTTCTTTGCTAGCTACATGAAAGACAGGCAACAATATGTAGAATTTGCAGGTAATACGTCGGATACTTACTTCACCAGGTCGGGAGTAAGCCAGGGTAGTAATCTTGGGCCTCTTCAGTTCATATTAATGATTAATGATCTACCAGAGGTCGTCCGAAACGCTAAGTGCTTGCTCTTTGCTGACGACTTAAAACTGTATTTGCCGATCAAAACTGAAGAAGATGGGGAACGGCTACAAATGGACATAAACAGAGTAGTGGCTTGGAGTAGAGATAATTTTCTGCAGTTTAACACGTCTAAGTGCGTGACTATAAGTTTTACTCGGGCTCGCGATTATACCCGAAAATGTTACGAGGTTGATAGCACACCATTAGTAAGAGTAGAGGAGGTAAGGGATTTAGGAGTTCGTCTTAACACAGAGTTACATTTTCGGGATCACATTGCTTCAATTTGCAAAAAAGCATACAGGAATTTAGGGTTTGTTCTCCGCAGGGTCCAAGGGTTTAGTATTGCAGCCATTATCACTTTGTACAACGCCTTAGTACGCAGTCAACTAGAGTGTAACGCAATAATATGGGCTCCGTATGAAGCTAAATATAAGTTAATGCTAGAACGGGTGCAAAATAAATTTACAAGATATTTATATCTGAGACTTTACGGAGTGTACCCCTTATATCCACTAATGTACCCAACTTTATTCGTACTGGGTATGGTTGGGTACAACGACCTGAAAGTGAGAAGGGACGTGGCACTGGTGACGTATGTGCTCAAAGTAATGAGAGGCAAAGTGCACAATGCGGATATACTGTCGAGGGTGGGGATGTGCGTGCCCGACCGCTACGTGTGGCGCCGGCGCAGGCCCCGTCTGCTGGCCGTGCCGACCGCGCGCACGCGGCTCCTGGCCGAAGCGCCGCTGACACGCGCGCTCCGCATACTCAACGCTATAGCTGATGATGTGGATCTTTTTTGTTGCAATCTGAGTGAATTCACAAAGGCGGCACTAATGACAGTGTCATATAAAATGTAGTGACGGAATTATTATTATTATTTTTGTTTTAATTGTTTTTTTTTTAATTGTAATTTTACTTGTTTATTACTTGTTATACTTTAAGGTCACTTCGCTATCGCAATAGGTTACCACCTGTAAGGATAGTTTGTAAGTTATTAAATAAATAAATGAAATGAAATGAAATGTAACGTTACACATATTGTAACACATCGTTATGTTCATGACAAAAAACTCGTAACACATAACCTCAAATTCAAATATCTCCTAATTTCTACGAGCGAATGAATACCAGGTAGTTGGATTCTACAGTTTAATAATATACCAACATAAACATGGGTAGATAAAACATGTAATACGTGTATTTACATTGCAATGAATCTCCTAAAAAATCGAATATTAGTAACAAAATCGCCGACAATACTAGAAATCAACATTTCACTCCAAAACAAAATGGCAGTTTTTTTTTCTTTTGCTGACACGCTTAGTGGTGTTGCCACTCGTAAAAATATTGGAACGGAAGTAGAATATATTGAATCATAATGGTAGAAAATAGTGTTACTTTCATGACGTAACGCACTTTCCGAATATGTGGACATATTTTAAAATAAACAAATAAAATATAAAATTAACAATATTCGCTGTAATATTTATAGAAACATGTTAGAAAATGTAACAGAACCTCAATGTATCTTCAAAATAACGGGATATGAATAAATTTCGTAGAAATTTGCATTTTATGATGTCAGGGTAGAAGGTGGACAAACAATTTTTGTTAGAAAGTGAGAATATAGATTTTACGAAATATAAAAATAACGCAATTCTGTAATAGATACATTAAAATTAGTGCTTATAATCGAAAAATAACAAAAGAAACTCCAATTTTTCGAAATAATTACATTAATGGGATAAAATAAATAGTGTAAATTCAATAAAATTGAGACAAGTGAAAAAAAAAATAGGTACAATTTTTTTCGGTCGTACCCGCAAACAAATGTTTGTACAGTGCGGGGATTGAATTAGCGACCTCTTGGTTAATAGTCAACTTCTTGACCATTACACCAAAATGTGGACAAAATGTCAATAACGGTTTTGTTAAGGTTGATCAGCGGAATTAGACCTCTCGTGACAATTAGAGAGAAGGACAGCGAAGTGTCAGTTATGGTTCCGTTTTTACTGTTTGAGTATGGATCCCAAAAATTATGCGATTATGTACTCACGTAAGTAAATAACCTACGCTCAGTAATGCTTCGTTGCACTTGCTCGTCAACTGTTCTCGTCGTCAGCATCATTCTTCATCTCTGTTTGTTGTAAAGACTTAACATAACTTCTTTTTTTATTTAGCCTATATCATCCCACTGCTGTAATGGGCAAAGGCCTCCCCCAAATCTCTCCACCTGTCCCTGTCCATTGCCAACGTTTCCCAGTCCCTTGTTGTATTGACCAAGTCGTCACACTATCGTTTCTTGGGACTGCCTCTTCGGCGAAACATAACTTCTGTATTATTTTTATCAAAGTGTGTTTTACCGTTCACTTTCCATTCGATCCCACTTTGTGTAAAGAAAAAGGGTTAAGGTGACACACCCACAGGGTTTGACGTGTGTATAGAACTGAATTATCAATTGAATCTACTGAATATACTCACTACAACTCATTGTACATACCTTATTTATTCAAAGTAAGCAATTTGCATAAAAAAAACATAAAATTTGACCCTACATTAGCATTATATAACAACAATATCAAGAAAAACCAAAACTTGGTCTTGGGTTATGTTCACCACTACAGGGAGCCCAGTAAACATATTTGATGTTGGGACGCTTACTGGTGACTGTATGTAACACCAAATATGTTGAAAAAATTACTTTTCGGGGAATCTGATTGCTTTCACTCCTAGTTTACCAAGCATTTGTATTATATTTGGATAAAATTGGTATGACGGGAAAACAACGCATTCCAATATAAACAACCTAACGCGGATGAAGTCGCGAGTAAAGGCTAGTTTTATATAAATTCTAGCCTATATGTAATTTTGATGTAAAAGCTATACCCGTAACCTTCAGCTTCACATATTCTTAACAATGTGCGCCTGAGTTGTCTCCGGTACTGACACGCCTTTACCGCCTCTCCCTCGAGCAGGGAACTGTGCCGAAGTCATGGAAGCTCGCCAACGTACAACCCGTACCAAAGAAGGGCAGCCGTGCCGACCCGGCCAACTACAGACCGATCGCCATTACTTCCATCATTTGTAAAGTGATGGAACGAGTGCTAAACAGTAAGCTGCTGGGGTACCTAGAATCCAACGACCTACTGAGCGATCGCCAGTACGGTTTTCGCCGTGGTCGTTCAACTGGTGATCTTCTAGTCTACCTCACGCACTACTGGGGCGAAGCTATTGAGAAACACGGCGAAGCGTTGGCTGTGTCATTAGACATCTCAAAAGCTTTTGATCGAGTCTGGCACGGTAGCCTTTTCAGCAAGCTTCCTGTGTACGGTATCCCTGATGGTTTCAGCACTTGGATCTCCGACTTCCTGAGCGAGAGGTCAATTAGAGTAGTCATTGATGGCTGCTCTTCAGACCCAATGGCTATCAATGCCGGTGTTCCTCAGGGGTCTGTCCTCTCCGCGACTCTTTTCCTGCTGCACATCAATGACCTGCTCTGTCCTGGCATTGTTGGGTACGCAGATGACAGTACTGTCATGGAGAGGTACGTGTCCAGTGCTGGAGCTAAACAAGAGGAAACCCAGTCTCTACGGGAGAATTTGGTGAAACGAACGGATGAGATTCTACGACGTGTCTCCCAATGGGGAGACAACAATCTGGTAACGTTCAATGCTGCCAAAACCCAGGCATGTCTCTTCACCGCAAAAAAGAGTCCGTTCAACTCGACTCCTACTTTCAGAAGTGTGTCTGTACCCATAACCGACCATCTCGAGCTTCTTGGTATGGAGTTGTCAGCCAATCTGAACTTCGGCGGTGCCATTGAGTCCAAAGCTCAGACTGCGGCAAAGAAGCTGGGCATCCTCAACAAGGTGAAGCGGTACTTCTCCCCTGAACAGCTTTTAACCTTGTACAAAGCACAAGTTCGCTCCTGCATGGAGTACTGCTCTCACCTGTGGGATGGCTCAGCTAAATACCAACTAGCCGCTCTGGACTCCGTGGAGCGGCGGGCCAGGAGGCTGATTGGTGACAAGAAGCTGGTGGAGACTAAGCTTCATAGTCTAGACCACCGCCGTAAAGTTGCCTGCTTGTCGGTTTTCTACGGACTCTACTTCGGGGAGTGTGCTCATGAGCTCCATATGCTCATTCCGCCAAGTCCATTCTACCAGAGGGCCACCAGACGTACGGCGGGTTACCATCCATACTTGGTTGATATACCTACTATACGCACTAAGCGCTTCGCTTCATCCTTTATAATGCGCACAGCCAAGGAATGGAATGCGCTTCCGCCGACGGTGTTCCCTCTTTCTTATAACTTGAGCTCATTCAAAGCGAAAATAAATAGGCACCTTCTGGGTAAGCTCGCTACATCGTCGACATCTTCTTTACCTCCTAGAGGAAGAATGATGTCAAGAGCGAACCCATATTGATATAAAAAAAAAAAAAAAAAAAAAAACATCCATAGCATACGTAGCGTCACTTCTTAGGTATGGACTTATGATTTGGGGAAATTCAACCGACTCTCCTCTTTCATTAAGAACACAAAAAAATATGTGAGAGCCATATGTGGTAAAACACCTCGTCACTCTTGCAAGCCACTGTTTCAAAAGGTTAAAATTTCGCCACTTCCTTGCATGTACATATTGGAAATTGCCTGTTTTGTCAAAAATAATAATGATCTTTTTAAGAAACGACACCAAATACAGCATCGGTATCATCTAAGGCATGAAAACAAACTTGTTTACAAAAATACACCACGATTGGTTTTTTACCAGAAATAGTGTAATGCAATGTGTGTTAAGATTTTAAATGCAATTACATATGAAATTAAATCACCCTCATAGAATTTATTTAAGCACAGACTCAGGAAATGGCTTCAAGAAAAGAATTTCTATAAAATCAGCGACATTTTTGCGTAATTTTTTGCGTAATTAGTTTTGTTTGTTTCGTATATGACTTAATTTATTCTGGACATTATTTAATTTTAATTATTTTATCAGACTGACTTTTTTTTTATTCATAATTGCTAAAATAATGATGTAAGTGTGACTTTAAATGGACCTATAATTATTATATATAATTTTCATGTTTTAGCAAATAAATATTTCTATTTCTATAACCCCTAACTGCAATGTTACCAAAATCTCTCGCCCAAAAACTTCTCTCGTAACTTAAGCAAGGTAATTGTGTTGTAGCCTGTACCGGCGCAATCAATCAGCATTATTGCTAAAGGTCTAGCGATTCTGCCGTTGACAGCAATTGATATGGCCATCGACATGAGGGTTTATTTTTTCCGCACCTCACGCAAGCAATAAGGAACTGCCTGTATGCGATACGAGGTTAAATAGGGCAGTTTGGGACAAACGGGACGCTAAACTATAATGGCTATGTAAAAAGAGGTTGAGGTTTTGAAAGAGTTTGTTACGTGTAAAAGATTTATACTGACACAGATGATCTCGTTTTTAACACACTTTTATTAGATGGGGGTGTATGTATGTATCGGAATTTTGAGCTCAATTTTCACCAACTAGAAATCGGAATAATTTGAAAGTTTGCATACGTATTAAGTACCGATGACAATGCAATAATTTGATAAGAGTTTTTACTAAAATAATAATAATAAATAATAGTTTAAAAAGCTAAAAAAAAACGCTTTTATTGGTAACTAAAAAAGAGAAATTTATTTCTGAGTACACGGAATTTATGTTACCTACAGTAGAGTAAAAAACGTGGGGTGCTTGGTATAGTAGTATGTGAAAATCGTCCTATTATTGGTACGTTAAAAAGAAAAGTATGAAAACGTCATAAAGTGCACCCCACGCTTTTTACTATACTGTACTGTACTCGTTATATAAATTCCGTGTACTCAGAAATAAATTTCTCTTTTTTAGTTACCAATAAAAGCGTGTTTTGTTGTTTTTTAGGGTTCCGTACCTCAAAAGGAAAAAACGGAACCCTTATAGGATCACTTTGTTGTCCGTCTGTCCGTCCGTCCGTCTGTCAAGACCCTTTTTCTCAGGAACGCGTGGAGGTATGAAGCTGAAATTTATATCAATTACTCAGGTCTACTGTCCCTTGAAGCTGTGAAAAAATCAAACTTCTAAGCCAACGCAATCAAAAGATACAGCCGTTTATGCCGCAAATTTTCGACACTTGCAAGGGAATCAAAACCTACAGGGTGCTTCCCGTGAACTCAGAATCTTGAAATTTGGTACGAAGCAACGTCTTATAGCATAGATAAAGGAAAAATTACGAAAACCATAAATTTTTAGTTACATCACATAATATATATTTTTTTAATAATTTTAAACTTACTACCCATTTCCTCATAAACGCGTAGAGGTATTAAATTGAAATTCATACCAAATACTCAGGTCTATAATACCTTTAAGCTGTAACAAAATCAAACTTCTATGTCAACGCAATTAAAAGAAACAGCAATTTAAGCTGCATATTTTGAAACTCGCAAGTACTCGCAAGGGAATCAAAACCTAAAGGGTACTTCCAGTCGACCTAGAATCTTGAAATTTGGCATGAAGCAACGTTTTATAGCACACATAAAGGAAAAATTCCGAAAACCTTAAATTTTTAGTTACATTACAAAATATATATTTTTAAATAAATATAAACTTATTACTTTTTTCCTCATGAACGCGTAGAGCTATCAAGTTGAAATTCATATCAAATACTTAGATCTAATTGCCTTTAACCCGTGAAAAAAAATTCTAAGTCAACGCAAAAACGCAAAACGCAAAAGTACAACCATTGATACCGCATATTTTGAAACTCGCAACTACACGCAAGGGAATTAAAACCTAAAGACCACTTCCCGTTGACATAGAATCTCGAAATTTGGTAAGAAGCAATAGCTTACAGCACAGGTAACAGAAAAATTCCGAAAAGCTTAAAATTTTAAGTAGTTATACCACCAAAAAAATTGTGATTGTAAACATAATTGTAGTTACAGCAATGACCGCGAGTTAATATACTATGTATGGGGAGGGCAACATTTTTCAAACGGCAAAGACGACCTCACTCATCGTCATTCAATCCCGATGTTTTGGTGAATGTAGCTGTAAAATCTAAATGCGTCCTAACTGCTTAAAGTGTTATACTTATAATTAAATTCAATGACATTATTATAAACGATAAAGAGATTTTTGTCTTAAATTTATGCTCCTCCATCTTTCCCCATTGTAATGTTATGAATTTCATTTTGCAATAAAAATACCATAGTTATGACTCGATTGTCGTAATGAACGAACTTTGTAAACCTTGCAGGTTTGTACGGAACCCTCGGTGCGCGAGTCCGACTCGCACTTGGCCGGTTTTTTTTAAACTATTATTTTTACGTACTGATATTTAACAAAATTTATAAGTGTTATCAATTAAATTAATTGGATTATTATTACTTCAAAATCTGAGAATAGATAAAAGAGCACACATATGCTTTGCAAACGCACTTTTGCACATTATTACTGCTGCGTATTATTATTACTTTAGCCCAGGGGGGTAACTTTGTCCCATTCAGTGAAAATATTGAACAACAATCATTTTTTTTTTAAAAGTTGGCGTTTCCCTAAGTTTTACATCTTTCGGTAAATGTTGTTATAAACGGTCGGTAAAACAATAAACTAAACAGTGAAATAAACTTATTAGTGGTAAAGGGTCAATGTGACCCCCCAGGAATTAAGTTATAAGTACGTGCTGACGGTAAGAACTTTTACCGTGGCTGCCATCGCCAAATACCTATTGACTCCATGCATCTGCCATGGTCGAACATGGTCGACTACGGAGGCATTGAAATTAAAATTCCTCCGGGTTACATTTAGTTCTTTATCAAGTGCATGCTTCATTCTGAACAATACAAGTTTCACGAATAAAGTCTCAAGTTATGTAGTTCAGAACTTAATTTATAGCAAAAGTTGGTGTTTATCAACGAACCAATAACAATTGCGACTGAGCGGCTGAGTTCGGTCTGGTTTTATGATCTGGAAATAATTTTGAAAACTTTTATCTTGATAAAATACGATTGTTTCGAGTTTGAGTAATATGCAAATATAATGACCAGCACTCATAATAGTCCTCCTGGCCGATTTCGATCACGGCGGCCAATCTCAACAGAGATCAGCCAACTACGCAGGAGATATTATAGTGCACAAGTGTGAGCGCAATACACAGGTGCACTCACAGTTACATCACTCACAAAGTTCGGTGAGACGGCAATCCGACATGACCGGAGAGAGGTCAGGCGCAGGACCAACGGCTTAACGTGCTTTCCGAGGCACGGGGGTGTTACACCGCCAACTTCCCGACTCCTAGTTGTGTTTGAGAAATTCTTGACAGAAAATCTCAGAAACAATTTTGGCTCGACCTGGGATTCAAATCTCTCGGATGTAATGCAGAAACTTTGCCACTACATCAACGAGGCAGTCAACACTCGGTCCTCAGTCCCTCTAGCTTTAATTTATCAACAGTCTTCGAAATCTCCTTAATCAGTGGCAGGACGTAATAAATATAGCTTGTAGGTCAGCATAAAAACATACTTTAAGCAGTTCATGACTTTTTTTTGTAGTACAGTTGCACAAGTTTTAGTGCAATAAGCTATTTGATCATATCTAATTTCATACAAGAAATGATTATTTCGAACAGTATTTGACTTAGTGACACTAATTTCATCGATTTTGAGTAATGAAACAGCAAGATAAATTTATAAAATTGTAGTTTTTTGGTTTTCTGACTATCAAAATGAGTCAAGTAGCCTATTTTCAAACCGGCAGTTCTAGACCCTCATAAAAAGTAACATTATGACGATGACGAAATTCCGTAGAAACTTACTTATATATATATATATATATATATATATATATATATATATATATATATATATTATATTTCACAACAATCACACCAATTCTCTAGTCCCAAATTAAGCTAAGAGGCTTATGTTATGGGTACTAGACAACGGATAAACGTACTTAAATATATATTTTTTTGTAAATAAATACATATTATACATAGAAAACACCCAGACCAGTACAAACACACGTGTCCATGCACACATGTTTGTACTGTGTGTGGTTTTAGAAGTCCGACATGTAGACCACTGCACCAAACGGTCGTCAAGGTTTTGAAAAGTGTTTGAAAATAAAAATCCACCTCCTTTAAGACACGTGACGTCCTAGCGAAGGCCATGCAGTTTCGTACATTTGTCAGAAGCTAGCGATCGCGGTTTCTATCATCGTCTTTGAAATTTATCTTGGTCTCGGGGCCTGTAGCCGTAATCGCTAACGTTTCGTTCGTTTTTAACACGCTTTTATTAGATCGGTGTGTATGTATGTATGTAACGGAATTTTTGAGCTCAATTTTCACCAACTTCCAGAAATCGGATTAATTTGATACTTTGCACACGTATTAAGTACCGATGACAATGCAATGACTTGATAAGAGTTTTCCATTATCCTTATTAACTAAAAAATAATAGTTTAAAAACTAAAGAAACACGCTTTTATTGCTAACTAAAATAGAGAAAATAATTTCCGAGTACACGGAATTTATATTACTGTAGAGTAAAAGCGCGTTTATGACGATTAAAGCGTGTTTTCCTAGTTTTTTTTAAACTATTTTTTTTGGGTTTAGCCAGCGCGTTGCTATATAAAATGTCATGCTTGTAGAAGTGACAGGCATGGCGCCATCTGTAACTACGGCTTAGAGAAAAGGGGCTCTGACCTATTACTATTCGCAGTACGACAATTTAACTCGGAAGAACTAATCAAGGAGCGTCACTTGCATTTTGCAGGAGTTTCAGTTTCAGTTGACTTCGGATAAGGAACTCTTTTATAATTAGCTCATTATGCCACAGATGGTACGTCGTTTGATGTTTGAACTGACCTCTTTTTTAAGAAATTATCCTACCTAGTTTTATTTACATCCTTGTTTCAATAATTTTGTTCTTTAAAAATTTTGTACTTTTGTGCACGCTGAAACTACTGAACGGATTTTGATGAAATTTGGTAAACAGGGTAAGAGCTGACTTGGATGTTAGGTTACTTTTTATCCTGATTAATGCTCCTTAATACATAGAACTCCCTGGGAGTTAAGGTCGAAATCGAGAGTGTACTAGCTTATAAATAAAAGCCCAACGTAGCACACGAACCTCGGTCTTATAAGATAGCCGGTGTAAACATACTGTACCGCGAGTCAACCGGGCACAGCGCCATCTATTGGTAGAATAGTAAACTATCCTAACTTAAAATCTATCGGCTTATCACAAGTGTGTTATACAAGGGGTAAAAGCGAGGAGATCAAACCCATCATTTACGCGGACGAAATCGCAGGCGGGCTAGTGGTAGGATAATACACATACAATAACTACAACAATTATTTTCATTAGTTATTCTACTACGAGTACACGCAGGTACTTATTTTCACAAACTTTGCCATCAAAACAACTAAAGCTGCAACTAGATCCCAACTTCGGAACTCCCTCACTAATGCACAAAGAACAAGGTTGTAAATTCAAGACGTTATCGGAACTCTAGGTGGAATCAGTCTTCTTCCAAATCCGGACTTCTCAACCCAATAAGGACTTAAACTTATTCCGGAAAGGTTGAATTTAGCATGCAGCAGTAACGTACAGAGTGATCCGTGAATATTCGTTGGCTGAGAATTTTTCCGTCGCCAGGGTTCTACTGTAAACGACCGCTCTTCCAATATGTTCGTACTTTAATATTTTTGAGTTATAAAACTAAATAACTATTCTAATGTTAGTGACCACGAAAGTTCAATTTTTATTTATTTATTTAAAAAAGGAAAACCAACAGTATACATATATATACATTGCTCATCTTAAATTGAAACCTTAGTATTTAAATCTTATATGTATAGCTATTAAAGGTGAACACAACATTCGTGACAAACAATAACAGTAAATATTATATTGAAAACTACAGGTAAATTATGGACAATTTAAATAGGTACATATGTGAATAATAAAAAACAGATAAAAAAATATATTCAGCTGCAACACTGTACAGACCAAGTAATTTAGTCCTTTTTCATAAGCTTAGAGAGCCCTTTTTTAAATTTAATATACATATTTTATTGACAGCTTTAGTATTTCTTACTCTTGCTGTCTCACTTACTAGAGTCAATATCTCAGTGCGTGCGAAAGGGACGCATGGAGGTGGAAAGTAACTTCTTAAAAATTATGCCAACTTCAAAAAAACTTAAGGCCCATGCACACTTATGCTACTGTAGCAGCAACGTCCGACTGTTAGCTATGTAGCCGCGGTAGCTATTATTTATTTTTGTTAATAAGGATAATGGAAAACTCTTATCCAATCTCATCAAATTTTATCAAATTATTGCATTGTCATCGGTACTTTATACGTGTGGATAGTTTCAAATTAATCTGATTTCTGGAAGTTGGTGAAAATTGAGCTCAAAGATTCTGTTACATACATACGTACATACAGCCCGAGCTAATAAAAGCGTATTAAATAAATAATAGTTTAAAAAACTAAAAAAACACGCTTTTATTGCTAACTAAAATAGAGAAAATAATTTCTGAGTACACGGAATTTATATTACAGTAGAGTAAAAAGCGTGGGGTGCATTTTATGACGTTTTCATACTTTTATACGTGCCAATAATAGGATGATTTTCACATACTACTATACGAAGCACCCCACGTTTTTACTCTACTGTAATATAAATTCCGTGTACTCAGAAATTATTTTCTCTTTTTTAGTTAGCAATAAAAGCGTGTTTTTTTAGTTTTTTAAACTATTATTTTTTTTATTTTTTTTAGTTAAATCTCCAAATTATTGCATTGTCATTGGTACTTAATCACAGATTACTAAATAGTTACTACACTTAATGTGTTAGTTAATAGTGACATCTATTGGCAAAATACAGAGCTTCTAGTGCAAATCAATTGCATCAGTTAAAACTGCATAGCATTAGCAGCGACATCTAATGATTGCTATCGAAACTAATTAGCTAAGCGAACGCTACCAGATACTTTCGTAATATTTGTGAAAGAGATGGCGCCCTAGTATTTATTTAATTTTTTTTGTTAAATCTCCAAATTATTGCATTGTCATTGGTACTTAATCACAGATTACTAAATAGTTACTACACTTAATGTGTTAGTTAATAGTGACATCTATTGGCAAAATACAGAGCTTCTAGTGCAAATCAATTGCATCAGTTAAAACTGCATAGCATTAGCAGCGACATCTAATGATTGCTATCGAAACTAACTAGCTAAGCGAACGCTACTAGATACTTTCGTAATATTTGTGAAAGAGATGGCGCCGTGCGGAAAATGTAAGAAGGCGATTTCAGCAATATTAAAATTAATTTTATTTTTTTAGTTAATAAGGATAATCGAAAATTCTTTTCAAATTATTGCATTGTCATCGGTCCTAGACCCCTGTGCAAATTTCCATGTTAATCAGACTCCTAGAAGTAGGTGAAAATGAAGTGCAAAGATTCCGTTACATACATACATAGTTACATACAGGTCAAGCTAATAAAAGCGTGTTAGAAAGGCTCGCACGGACTACGAAATCGGAGTTTGAATAAAATACTGTCAGTATCCACAAGAGTAAGACTCTTAAGCACATTTTTCTAATATCCAACGCACCATTAGGTAATGCGCTAATGTCCTCAGGCCTTTGTGCAGCACTTTTGACATGACGAAATGTGATTTTCTGACGCTGTCTAAACCCGTAATCATATTGTGTGTCTTATCTGAACCAAGAATGTTATACATGCAAGCTGAGATCGTTGTTTGTGCAAAAGATACTCAATCAAAAGGGAAAAATTTACAACTCACATTGTGAGTTTGAAGTTTCTGGATTATGTCACTACGTTTGCAGTTTAAATAGGACTGTGTTGATATACAACAATCAATACTGTACAATCATAACATTTATGCATTTGTAAGAACACGATCGTAGTTTTATATAAGGTGACCTTAAGTTAACTACAAATACCTATTCAAAGGACGTATAGAACTAGTAAATAGTTATTTGTTATACAAGAGTGCAAAGTTGCTTTTTAACCGCGTGTTCAATTTTGATGACCGAGCAAGCGAAGGATTCTAAAATTCCTGAATCCTGAGCGTTAGCGAGGGAATCAAAAGAGCACGAGGTTAATAGTTATTTTTTATACAAGAGTGCAAAGTTGCTTTATAACCGCGTGTTCAATTTTGATGACCGAGCAAGCGAAGGATTCCAAAATTGAATCACGAGCGCAGCGAGTGATTCAAAATTAGAATCCTGAGCGTTAGCGAGGGAATCAAAAGAGCACGAGGTGAAAAATCTTTGCACTCGAGTGCAACACGTAACTTTTCATTCCACCTCAGCGAGGAAATGACTAAATGCAAATAAAACCGTTGACAATCACAAGATAGCTACTTTTATTTCAGTTTAGGTATTAACTACTGCATTATGACAGGTAAGTATTACAGAATAATCTTTAAATTATAACAAAATAATATTTAGGTATAATTAATAAAAATTGAAAGTAAAGTTGCTACAGTTATTTAAATTGAGTGTAATATTTTTGTTGGGTACTATTGGTGTTAGTCACTTGTGTACTATTTTTCGAGTGCTTGCTTTCTTGTTCTCGGATAATTCTATAAAATATGCCAGCAAAACGTTTTCTGAGAAAGTTTTGGCTCCTTTTGCTAGTCGCCACGTGTTGAACATAACGTACTGTTTTAAATACTTCTCGCGTGATTGTTGAGGGAGAAAGATCATTTGCGCATTATTAACAGTTTCAGTCAATTCTGTTGGCGTCAAACAAACTTCCTCGTCGCTAGAATCACTCATTTTAGTTTTTTCACTTGTTTTCAAGTTTCTTGTTTTTATTAAAAGGTTTAACAATGACGTGAAAAAATGCCGCGTAAAGAACCGCCAACAAAGCAAATAAAAAAAGAGCACCAAGAAGGTTCCAAGTTTGAGTTTTTAACAAATTAAAAAAATGTTGTATGATATATTTGGCACCATAGAGGTAGCAATAAATAGGTTTAATGATTTTTTTAAGTTCACAAACTTGGTGCACACGATGTTCTAAATTCAAATTTACTTTAACCTCTAGTGAATAAAAACGGCTTTTCCACTCAGATATTGAAGAGCAAAATGACTCTTTCCGAGATGGTGGGATGAAAAAATCTTTGCACTCGAGTGCAACACGTAACTTTTCATTCCACCTTAGCGAGGAAATGACTAAATGCAAAAAAAAACCGTTGACAATCACAAGATAGGTACTTTTATTTCAGTTTAGGTATTAACTACTACATTATAACAGGTAAGTATTACAGAATAACTTTCAATTATAACAAAATAATACTTAGGTATAATTAATAAAAATTGAAAGTAACGTTGCTACAGTTATTTAAATTGAGTGTAATATTTTTGTTGGGTACTGTAATATTGTTGTTAGTCACTTGTGTACTGTTTTAGAGTGCTTGCTTTCTTGTTCTCGGATAATTCTATAAAATATGCCAGCAAAACGTTTTCTGAGAATGTTTTGGCTCCTTTTGCTAGTCGCCACGTGTTGAACATAACGGTACTGTTTTAAATACTTCTCGCGTGATTGTTGAGGGAGAAAGCTCATTTGCGCATTTATGAACAGTTTCAGTCAATTCTGTTGGCGTCAAACAAACTTCCTCGTCGCTAGAATCACTCATTTTAGTTTTTTCACTTGTTTTCAAGTTTCTTGTTTTTAAATAAGGTTCAACAATGACGTGAAAAAATGCCGCGTAAAGAACCGCCTACAAAGCAAATTGAAAAAAGAACACCAAAAAGGTTCCGAGATTGAGTTTTTAACAAATTAAAAGAATATTGTATGATATATTTGGCACCATAGAGGTAGCAATAAATAGGTTTAATGATTTTCTTAATTCACAAACTTAGTGCACACGATGTTCTAAATTCAAATTTACTTTCACCTCTAGTGAATAAAAACGGCCTTTCCACTGAGATATTGAAGAGCAAAAATACTCTTTCCGAGATGGTGGGATGAAAAATATTTTAATTGTGTTAATAAACTTAATTGTTATATTTTATGCGCTAGTTAGGTTTCTTGTTTTTCCTAACAAAATAAAGTAATTTATTTGAAAACAGCCTGTATTAAATTTTGATTCATCTGCTATCTCTTTCATTTCACTCTTTTTTCTCCCTTTTTCACTCTCCTTGTCAGTTTAATTAATACACCCAATAAGTGTTACCCAAGCGACTTTAGTACGAGAGTACGTAAAGGAATACTGCCATAAGTAGAATGTTTAATTTATTGTTTTGTTAAAATAGTTTATAAAAAAGGAATTTTAAAAAAACGTTTTGTTTTTCTTCTTTCTATCTTTCATTGTAGTAATAGGCATGATGACAACTACCTTAAATATTTTCAAGACCATGGCGTTTAAAAAACAAAGCCAGTCAATACAACCAAAATATTCCCAAAAAGCTGTAAAAAACAATTTTTAAACACACAAAACTCAATAATTCTCCGATACATGACCGTAACGTCACGTTCATGTATTCCCATACGAAATCTATGGAGGCAGACCGTTTTGACAGATACTAAAAAGTATGCCAACGATTGGTGGTGTCATTTAGCCTATAACAGTCAACTACCGATGTTCCCTATAGCGAGTAAAGCTTGATTTAGACATCAGTGAAACTTTTGGTCCATATCCGATGGCCTATTTCAAATAACGAAATCCATCGAAATGATAATCTTTTCCTCGATAAATGACACAACACATGACAGCATCATCTAGCCTATTGTATTTGATTTAAGGTCACCTTACAGATTTCAAGACTTCCTTAGCATTCAGTATCGAACGTTATACTAATTTTGTGAGAAATAACCCGTTTGCCGCATCTCGTTCCTCATCTCTGACGAAAAAGTGTGTTGGGCCGTAACCAAGCTTAAGTACATTTAGGTAATCGACACCAAGGTCAATCGCGTGTTTGCGTTGTCCCATGGAAGCCCATTAGACGGTGGGAACCACCCTTTATTTATCCAGGCGGACCTTCACGGGTTAACGGGAGACAAAGCTTTTAGATATCCCTACTGCCTAAGTGTTATCTAAAAGCTTATTATTACGGGAAATTGATATGGACACGGTGTAAAATGATTGCAAAAAAATGAGAATAGGTATATACATACTAATATTATAAATGCAAAAGTAACTCTGTCTGTCTGTCTGTTACTCAATATCGTGTAAACGTCTGAACCAATTTGCATAAAATCTGGTATGGAGATGTTTTGATACCGGAGAAAGGATATAGGCTACTTTTCACCGCGGGAAAATGACGCATTCCCATAAGAAAATTCAAGTTGGCCGATCGGTTTTGAGCCTAAACTACTGAGCAGCTTTGAATTAAATTTGGTAAGGAGATAGTTTGAGACTTAAGAAAGGACATGAGTTTCTTTTGACCGCGGAAAAACAACGCATTCTCATGGGAAAAAATACTTTTCGGGGAATCTGATCGCTTTCGCTAATTTAGGAGTAATTATCAAATACTCGAATTTAAATTATATTTGGATAAAATTTGTATTACTGGAAAACAGCGTATTCCAAAAAAAACTTACTAATGTGGACGAAGTTGCGGGTAAAAGCTAGTTAATAATTTAATTAAGATCAACATATGAGGGCAGAATTAGCTATATCTCGATTAACATTACAAAAATGTGATGGTTTTTTTACAGAAAAAGAGAAATATTTATTGATTAGCAATTTAAATAAGCATTATTTGTTACAAAGAATTTAACAAGCATGATTTGTGTGACAACGTTTTTATCATTTCTTTATGACGTGCAATGCAATTTTAAAGTATGGATAATAACAATCGAATCAATTTATTTCTATAATAGATCCACAATTAGCATTAAAACACGTCCCAACAAATATCAGAGTAAATTATAAATAGCTATTTCAACAAACCTCTCTATAACCTCAATGATAACTATACGCGTATAAAATTATAATAAAATAGTCGAGTTCTCCGAAATGGTTATTTCCACAAGTTTGGGCAAATATTTGTTTTTTACTTAAAGGATACAAATAAACATAAAATTATGAATCAAAAAAACCAAGTGTCCAATAGAAATGAGATCAGTGAGTTCGCATTATTTTATCGATGACTAGCGGAACCCACAAACGTTTTCCTGCCCGTTGTTTTTTTTTAATGTTTCGCGTAAGGACCAGGGTCTTTAGCCAACGTGACATCGGTTCATAGCGAAACGATATCTAAGTTCGTTATCGTCTCCGAGATAACGATAACAATTTCGTAGCCAATGTAACACTTATGTCGTCATCGTTGTGTCGAATTGTTAATTCGTTAAAAAACACAAATATTGGCTATGGTATCGAAAATTTAGCTGTCAGTGTCACTGTCAGTCAAGAAGTAGCAAATCGGATCAAACCCGCCAACTTTTTTGTTGTTGTTTTAAATAGTTTTACTATTATGTTTATGTGAGGATTGCGTTTAATCGTTTTGAGATTATAACCAAAACACAATTTTGAAGGTGGTAAGTAAATGTAGTGTTATAACTTTTAGATGGTCTCCAAAACTTAACTTATGCTTTTCAAAATAAATACATTTTTATGTGATGGATGTTCAAACGATGATGGAGTAATCTTTATTTTACTTTTTAGTCATAAAACATGGGATCAAGAGTGCGAGGAAGTCCCGAACAATTGTCAACGCTGCTTGAGTATATGGAAACGTAAGTAAATTAAAGTTTTATTCATGAGTATGTAATTTAAACAAAGACGCGACTGTAACAATGAAATACTTGTATTGAAGTTTGTTTGTTTATGTTACAGTCATGGTGACCTGGCGAGGCCACTTGCTGGATCACAAGGTCGCGTAAGGTCAGACCGACTATGGACTGAACTTACTAACATTTTGAATGCTGTTGGTGGTAGTGTCAGCAAGACTACAGAGAAGTGGAAAAAAGTAAGGACCTAATGAACATTTTGAAATGAGTGATGTGATGAAAAAGTGGCTAGCAATCCTAGCTGTATTTTCAGAGGTTGTTTGTTTGATTTCCAAACAGGAAATCATTCATCTGATTAATGTTTGTTCATGTGTGTTGGTTTTGTGTTTGAATAAGTGGACACACCCTTAAGGTTCTCTGTTATAACTAGACTGGACTATGATGATGATTATCAGTCTCTGACACTCACAGTACAAGCTATGCTTTGGAGTCAATGGCCATATGAGATGTCCCGAATGTTTATTTATTTTCCAATTAATTTCTAAATTACTTACTAAATAATTGGCTTTTTAATCTCATATATACTTATGATTATAACTACTCTTTATTCAATAAAGGTGTGATCAGATTGGAAGTCCAAGACAAAAAAAGGCATTGGCCATAAGGCTTCATGCAAGAGGGACTGGAGCAAGCGGGCAAACTTTATCAGCTAGTGATGAAAGGGTGCTGGCTATAACGGGTGCTTTGGCAGTGGAAGGACAAGCCTCTGTAGATATTATATCTGTGTGCCAAATTGCATCGAAATCCATTCAGCCGTTTTCGCGTGATTAATTAATTTTATTTAAAAAATGATTTAAGAAAACATTTTCAAAGAGGTATCCATAAATTGTCCAAAATAACACTCATTTTCTCTTGCAGACTCCCCACAACTGACTGGACCACAGCATTCCACTTCACAGCCCTCAAATAATTTGCTTCTGCCGTCCACATCTCAGGTGCAGACACCACCACCCCTACCGCTCGGCTCTGGAACGACAGCCTACTTCGCCACCTCCACCAGCCCTAGCAGTGCCATCCCCACCAGCTCCTGCACCGCCCACTACTCCGAGGCGAATGTGTCCACCTACCCAAGCGCATCTGCTATTGACATGCGGTTGACATCGCCAGCGACACCGCAGTCTGCTGCCTCTCCCGACCGCCCTCGTTTGCGCGCCCGCCGTAGACGCCACTGACTGTAGGAATCTATATGAAAGTTTATAATTAGGCATTTTTAATCAATATAAAAATTAATTATGTTCACAATACTTTTGTTTGATTATGGAACTCTCGCGTGGCGTTTGTGGAAACGCTATCCACCTGCTCTATACTATGACCCTGTTGCAAAAAAGCTAAGAGCACTCAGCACCTGAAAAAAATAATAATATATATGTAGGTTTGTTGTGCTTTTATAATTAACAGCGGTAACAATATGAAATAATTGAGGCTACATATAGGTACTTACAGCGTTATAGTATTGAGTAGAAGCAAACATTAAAACCTTAGATTGGAAGTGCAACATTAGAACATACCTAGTTTAGAATGAAAAATTTTCAATAAATAAATATGAATATTTCTTACCTTTATTTCCACGGAAATTACAGGGGAACCTTTTAATCCGGCATGACCTTTTAGGTCGTTACATAGCCTCCTAAAAGTTGGATAAAGAATAATTTGGGCAAATCCTCGATTGTATCCTTCGTTGTATATATCGCTTTTGGCGCCTCTCCCATGTTTTCTCATTGTGTGCAGCCAACAATAAACGCAAAGAATAATTTTTCAACTTATTATTACCCTTTTAGCACTAAATAAATACCTACTAGCATGTACTTATATCACTCCGTGTTAAAAGTCAGCTACGAGTAGATGAAATCTGGCCATATTGTTTCGATAACTACAACATTTAAACATTCGGTTCGTTATCTTTTTTAGCGATCACGATCGAAGCGAAGACGAACACTTAAAGTGCAGCTTGTCTACGCATTCATATGGGATAACCGCGATAACAATTCGTTTCTTTATCGTTTCGTTACGAATTATAACACTTGTCTACCAACTTGCAATAACGATGACGATTGACCACGTGATTTAACGAGGCTTATGTCAATCCCATACATTTTAATAATATCGAACTTCGATATCGTTTTTAAGTTGTTACTTTGTCTCAGCCCCCAGGCTCGTAATACAAATAATTTTTTTTAAATATTAACGAAATCGGTTCAGCTATTTTCAAGATTTGTGCTGAGCAACTAAGAACATTCAGGATTTTTTTTAAAAAGATAATTTAAATAATTTTTTTTCTTTAAAAATAATCTACACATTTTATGTGTTTCCGACAGTAGAGTTTTTAACAATTTTAACTTCATTTAACGAAACTAACGTTCATGTGTAAGTTTACCAGGTACCTACTTTATGCCATCTTAGCAAAAAAAAAGTAAATTAATAAAATAAATTAATTAATAAAATTGTATGTTTGCATTATGAGTGAGCATATAAACTTCAATTATTGTATGTTTTTTGTCCCTGACAGCTTATTCGTGTGAAGTGGACCTCACGATAACCGGTAATGAATGTACACGGGCTCAAAATGTGGATGGGCACGTTATATTTTACTACCATGTATTTGTTGATTAATATAAATTAATGGTTTTGTGTTAATTAATATGTTATGTTTTTTTAAATACCTTAAGCGTGTAATGGTGTATACCATTACATATACTATTTATATCCACGCATAAGGCTTAAAAAATTAACTGAACTACCTTTATGAAGTAACTATATTGAACAAACATCAATATATATTAATATATATTTTTTATCTTGCTATAATAATGTAAAAAAATTCGGACGCTTTTTCTCGTCAAACGGTCGTGATATAGTTCCGTGATTGTGAAGGTCTTTAAATTTGCGTCAGAATGATACAATGTCCATGCACTTATCTCGCCAGTGTCCAGTGAACTCTCAACTATTTGAGACATCTCATAATGACGATAAACACATTCATTTTTTACGTCATATTTGTTATTGACATCGTCAGTGGAACTTTTATCGTGCGCGATGAACTTCCAAAGTTCACAAAAGTAGCGACAACTGTTGACGGGTATCCTTGCCTAGGTGGTTGTTCACCTATCACCAATGACTGCGTCACCAACTGGCTCTGGACGAAAAAACCTTGCGAGACCACAAACCAAGCAGCCCCAATATACTTCACATCTCAAGTGAGGGACAAGGAGAACAAGCAGTGCTGGTCCAACTGTGGCAAGTTTGGACACATCTACGATTGGTGTGTAACAGGAGCTGACAACAAATGGGACTACTGCAGCTCACTGGTCAGAGGCTCAATACCTCCTAGTGGAAGGAGCATCGTCGATACTTTCACTACAGTAAACACAATTTGCGACAGTCCTTGCGAATACGATTCCAAATCTGGTTACTCATGTTACTACAAAGGTAAACTGCTTAAAAAAGCATGGGCGTATTGTGCTAAGCCAGCCATACCGAGAGTTCCTATTCTACCTCCAGATTTCAATGTTGGCGCGTCAGAGAAAAGACCATGTGAAGCGTTTATGACAAACCTGATCAAGGATAGAGAAAACATCAGTCGTTTTAACACAGAAATGGCGGCTGATAACTACATAAATGAAGTGGCAGATGATATCGAAACAGCTGTTAAATCAGCGCCTGATTCAGGAGCGTTCATCACTAAAAACAGTGAGTCTGATCCAGTGAAGAGCTATACGATGGTAAATATAATATTAGCCAATGGAACGAATGTTCTGGTACCAGCCGTAATTAGAGCTACAGTAACAAGTAAAACGATAAGAAAGTTTGAAAAGCTGATAGATCTGAGGTTTGGTGAGGACGAGGACAATTTTAGCTGGCGTTTAATTGGATATGAGCTTGGAGGCTCTGCTGAGAGTTACAACTTCGCTCCTCAGGCTTCGCGTTTCACTGAAAGTTGGGCTTCAGTAGAACAAGCGATTAAGAAATGGACACTTGATACTACAGGGTCTGTGGAGATGCTCATTGTAGTTTTCTATGAAGATGAACATACAGTGAACCCAAAAGCGTTTGGTGCGGCCTTATCGTTCAACAACCCTGACGGCACTGCGTTTGTTTGTTGTAAAGATACAATTTATTGGAATAAATAGATAAAGCTGAGTACAACGACTTCATTTGATTGGTGTTTTTAGCTGGTAAAAACAAAAAAAAAATTTATATCCACCCAGATTCCCCTGAAACTATTTTGGTCGAATATTTTTGATTCCGTGTTATATATTTATAACTAGATACCTACTTATTAGCTCAGGAAAAATGTTTTAAAAAATCCAGGTCATCTGGTTCAGCTGGAAATTGATGACCGTTATAACGCCCAGTTCAGAATCGACTACTATGAATAATAACTTTGGGAATGAGTAAAGGGTTTAAATGCTTGCATAATAAAACCAGATTTACAGAAAAAAGTCTATTTTTTTTTCATAAGTATGATAAGCGACAAAACAACCTTTAGGATGTAAAGATACAGTACATTTTCTGCAAAAAAAATATTTTTTTCTTACAAATAGCACATCTTACCTGATTTTTCCTTATAATCACCGGTGCAAAATCAATGAAGTTCTTATTCAAAGAAAGGGCTCAGCGTAGCAAACTTGTCATCGCTGTTCAGTATTGTGTCATTATCACAACAATGGATATTAAAATCAAACCTACCTCTTGATATCGCGTCACTAACAATTTAGTATCTAATGACTTTTCCCAAAACATGGGAAAAGTCCCCCCGAGGCACAGGCACATATCCACTAAACAAAAGAACACCAATGAAGCATTTCATTTCCCTTATCGTTATATTGCTAATTTTTTTTATTGGCGCGTTTGTTTGAGTAACCAACAGTTCCAAGCACTTCTCGTCAAACATGCAATCAAAATAATAAAGCGGTAGCTGTAGATTTTTGGGACCCTGTTCATTTTTCCATTCTGGAAATGAGTTCGGGTTACGGTGATTCCTCCACTTGTATTTTTGAGCTTTTGGTACGCTTGATGATGCAGCTACAAGTTCATTCGCCACAATGTCATATGAAGTACTCGGTGCTGGATCTGAGGCTGCTGATAAATCATTTTCAGTGCATCGCCTTTTGCAAAGTGATGACAACGGCAAGTCATTCTCACAATCTGAGTTCTCATCATTGTCTGAATAAATAAGATCAACCTGACTCCTCAGTGGAGAACCTGGCAGATTGTACAACTTTACAATTTCCTCGTCGCCGGAGTCCTCATCGGTGACGTCATTCGCATTTCCGGGTGGTATAATTACAATACTAGTTGGCAATGGTTCGTTAACATCCAAACATTGTAATTATTCTATAATTTTACTAGTGGCCGCCCGCGACTTCGTCCGCGTGGAAAGCCTTTATCTTAAAAATTCTTTATGAATTTTAGCCTATATGTTATTCTGATGTATAAGCTATATTGTGGTAAAGTTTCATTTAAATCCATTCAGTAGTTTTTACGTGAAAGAGTAACAAACATCCATACATCCATACATCCATACATCCATACATCCATACATCCATACTTACAAACTTTCGCCTTTATAATAGTAGTAGGATTGAGCTGTAAAGGCCGGTTATGATGAGATCTGGAAGGAGACCATAGACGTTCATTCCCCTACTGGGCGTTATAACGACCACGAAAAAGAAACATCGATATCTATGAAAAATATATCAAACTAAATAAATATTCACATCTTATTATGAAGGAGATAGATATCAGTTTATTTATTTAGCAACGTAATTGTATTATTGTAACAAAACACGTACAAATAACTTACCGTTTATAGGCCATAACGAAAAAAAAAATACACTTGAAGAAAACACCTCAAAATAAATAATTCTAATTTTATAACACAAAATTCACTAACTTAAACGTAGGTAAGAATCACTAGTACCTAAGAACACAGGTAATAGTTGTCCATGACAAGTAACAATTAACGCAAATTGAAGGTTTTCAGAGTAATTTTTGATGGGCGTTAAAACGGCCAGTAGGGGAATCTGGGTTAATTTCCGAATCAATAATTTGAATGGGAATTATTTGATGACGAGCCTTTGACCAAATATTTTTTTTAAATTACATCTCCGTACAGACCCAAAGGTAACTTTGCAACTTCAAAATGTTTACAATATTTTATTCGAACGCCTGCCCAATACGCCTGAGCAAACTCACTTCAACCAAGCACAACAAAGCGTTGCCTTGAATCAATTAAGGCGCTACATATTCAATACAGGGTGCATTAGCATTCGTTAAGACCAATATAAGGATCACAGACGGCATGTCCAGCCTCGCTGTAGTCACAGTATAGCTTAAAGCTCAAACAGTATGGAAACAAAGAAGTACTGGAACTGGCATACAGGCTTACAGACGCATATTGCAAATATGCTAACAAACTGGGCCCCTTGACAAAGATACATGGCGTTTTCGATAGATCAAACTGACGATGGCTTCATTTTAAAATGTGTAGGTTAAATTGATTTTGGAAATTGCATATGCTTTCGTTAGATGTTCACTTGACTAAATTAGGTACTAAATTGCTAATTTTGTCGATCGACTCTGTGATGTAAAGTACCTTGCCAAATCATGGTACTGACATTTTTCAAGCATCAAACAGAAAACTATGTGTTTATTATCGTATTGAATCATATTCGTTCTGCAATTTTTCTGTTTGTGTTTTAGCCGGGATTCATCACAAATATTTAAAAGATATCTAATAATGATTAAAATAAATAACATGTGACACTGTCAGTTAGTGACGGTAAAACTTCATTTATTGACAGACGCAGTACACGTTAAAGGTATTCTAATTAGGTGAAAAAATAGGTTAAACTACAAGTTGAGATTTAATTCACTTTGAGGTTATATATATAATGTAGTTTGAAAATCTTCGAACCTCCGGTTCAGACGCATCTAATTACTCATTTTAGTAGTAAATTGTAATTTTAAACACCGTTTCAAACAACTTTTTAATTGAAGCACAAAAGTACCGTGCTACATACGAGTACTTCCATGGGCAAAATCCTTTGTCCAAAAGTACCCAAGGGGCTTGGAACCAAACTTTGAACCAATACACGATTAGACGCTATGTGAGACGTGCGTCTCTATGCGTGTGTAATTAAGAGAATTGAATCTTAGCTTCCGTACTGCTACCATCTACATAACCTGAGGTGCCGTCGCCTGCACTCATGAATATTCCCCGGATAATGCTGCGTTTAATACTAGGTAGGAACTATCCTGGTGAAAAGCTGGGGAATTAAACTGCTTTATCGCGTATGCGAAGCATAAAACGGATGGCTTGATATTTGTCCACATAAAAGTGGTACAGTGAGAATTAGACTTACATCCGAGAAGTCCTGGGTTCGAATCCCAGGTCGAGCTCAAATTGTTTCTGAGATTTTCTGTCATGAATTTCTCAGAAACAGCTCAGAGTCGGGAAGTTGGCGGTGTTACACCCCCGTGCCTCGAAACGCACGTAAAGCCGTTGGTCCTGCGCATGATCTCTCTCCGGTCATGTCGGATTGCCGTCTCACCGAACTTTGAGAGTGATGGAACAGTGAGTGGACTTGTGTATTGCGCTCACACTTAAGCACTATAATATCTCCTGCGTAGTTGGCTGATCTCTGTTGAGATTGGCCGCCGTGGTCGAAATCGGCCAGGAGGACTATTAATACAGTGAGAATTATTTTTGTTTATATATATTCGACTAGCAGAAAGTAACTCCTAATACTGTATTCGTAATTTTTTTTCAGATAAGGAGAGATTTTGTTACTTCAAATGCTTATTAACAAGCTGTCAGAAAGGACGAGTTCTAAAAATAGACACCTTAAAATTATTTCAGGCGTTTAACTTTCTAAGCATTGCTTCCAAAACAATTATTGTTTGACTAACTTTTCTTCCCAATGTTCTCTAGGAAAATTTCGTTTGTTGGATACCACCAACCAACTCACCTCGTAGGTGTGCCACTCTACCTACAGATTTATATTTTAACTCATAAAGGACATCATTTAAATCATCATTTGAATTTTAGAAAAGAAATTATCAACACAAAGTGCATGTGATCTTAAAACAAAATAAGAATGTGTATTTTGTCAAATTAACCGAACTTAATACCTATCATAAGTTTAATTAATAACGTAACGAAATTAATATCATAAAGTTAATTATTAACGGTATGGTTTACCATATTTGTCTTTTATACTAAACTATCTGTACTCACCACTTACAGAAGGGTTTTTCCTGAAACAAAAAAAAAACTGTTTAATAATATGTTTAGGTAAGTTAGTGCGTATTTGTAAAACACTTATAAAATGGCGAAAATTTTACCTGTTAAAACTATTCCCAAATTTGTTTTGAAGATCTCTTGAATATTACAACCACAAATTCCGTTTTTATTGACAATTTGACGAGTTTCCTCCAAAAGAATTGCGAAACCAAAATAATCAAGTGAAGCCCTTAAGCTACAAAAAACAAAACAAAAAAATATTTTGTTTGGTTAGAGGATTGGACCGGACTTCCAAAGGTCGGGGTTCGAATCCTCCCTGATGACCAGAGCAGAAAAGATTTTTTTAAGTGTTATATCTATTCCCTTAAGTTACTTTCACGACGTTTCGTTTCCAAAGTACTTAGCATAGGAATGCACGGTCACACATCAAGGTAATCACTATAGTAGGTATCTTATGTTTACGCAAAAATGTATAGCTTGATGTGGAGCCGTGTGTATGGTTGCCAGTAGGTCAAGGTAAACACTGTCTTATACGCATGTGATACGGGCGATATAGATATGGGGGTAGCTTAATGTAGAGCCGTGTGTACCTAAGGCATTTTGTCCGCATGTTCTTGGCATACCATTAATAATCTAGAACATTGCTTACCCTTAAAAATAAGTTGACCTGAGCTAGAAATATGGCCCATGTTCCAGACAAGATTAGAAATTCGAGTCATAAAATAATGGTCGTATGTTTGTCAAAAAGAGTTATCAAAAAATAAAATATATTAAAAACTAGCGGTCCCGGCAGACGCTGTCCAGCCCGCTGTTTTCTTAATGTTTCCATATTATCTCACCGTTTAAACCTTCCCTGAACTTTTAAAATAATATTTGAATTTGATTTGAATATTTCGAGACTAAATTTAGTCAAATCGGTTCAGCCGTTCTCAAGTTTTAGCGAGACTAACGAACAGCAATTCATTTTTATATATATTTAAATAGATAAAATCAATTAGTATCACTGATTCTAAATACAGACGATGTACCAAAGTTACTGTACTTTAAAGCGTACTTATATTGACAAAAAAATATTTTCTTGCCATCATTAGCCTACGTACCAAAAAATAAAAATCTTTTCAAAAAATAAATAAAAAGTGAACAGCGCCCTCATTGTCCAAAATAGTGCACAGTGATACGTGTGCCCGAGATTTTTGGACGCAAAATATTTCGGTAAATATCAAGTGATAAATAAGAGGGTTGACATTGAGTGATTGTGGGTACATTTTGCACGGGCCTAAGCGACCCCCACTCTGATTCTTGTTTGTGTATGGGCGAAATATTGTCTTTTGTGTACTAATAAATTAAGATGTCTGTTTATTGCTGGGACTATTCAGTTTGGCTTAGCGCGCTGTGATTTACGCCTGCGCCATATTTTGTGTGCTGTCTCAGGTCTATTGTGTTTGGAATGCCTGAAAATAAACATGCCTACTGAATGATTAACATATTTTAGTAAGTGTGTAATTTCACTTGTAATTTCAGTAGGTGCTTTGTTAAAATCTTACTCTTTACTTATAATAAATCTGTAGAGAGATCTCCTGTACATGATTAAATACATAGATAAAATAACTGTCAGGGGGTGGTTAGGGATCGATACTGATGTCAAAAATGCAATCAGTAAAGTTTCGTCGGTCTGTCTGTATATATGACCGTTATCGTAAAAAAAAACTACTCGACGGATTTTAACGAAACTTGGTGAAATTAATTTCATACTCCTAAGGTGGTTTTAGAATTCTTTTGCTCACGCTACAACCAATAGGAGCAGAGTAGTGACGGGAAATGTTGGGAAAACGGGAGAAGTCACTCCATTTTTTAAACTTCCGTCGCATGTGCAACTCTTATAGTTAAAGCTGCAAAGAAATCGTGTATGACGGCAATGTTCTCCTTAAAATTATATAAAAAATATCCCACGACAGCATATGACTATATTTTATGATTGACTCACAATAACCCGTTTAACTCCCAATAGCTTAGCAGTTCGAAGCTTTTGATTATATTTATCCACTTCTACGTTTGTAACACTCTCAGTCATCTAAATATATAAAAGTCAAAAGTGACTGACTGACTGACATAGTGATCGATCAACGCACAGCCCAAACCACTGGACGGATAGGCTGAAATTTGGCATGCAGGTAAAAGTTATGACGTAGGCATCCGCTAAGAGAGGATTTTAATAAATTCGACCCCCAACGGGATAAAATAGGGATTGCAAACTTGTATGAAACTCGGTGACAAAAAACACGGACGAAGTCGCGGGCAGCCGCTAGTATACTATATGACTCTTTAATGTATCATAAAAGCACTACCTAAAAAATTGGTTGCCTGTAAAGTCGGTATACGCGCGAAAGTTTTACGTGACAACGACTCTGAGTGGTAAAATAATTTTAATGTGAATATTCATTCGTATAACATGAACCGGTGTGTATGCCTATCTCTCTCTCTCTCTCTCTCGCTCTGTCTCTCTCGCGCGAAACGTGAGCGGAGCAGCGTAACGCAGTTTCTTGAGGTGTCACCCGGCAAACCAATTTATAAGACGTTGTCACGTCAAAATTATTTTGTGATGTAACTCGGCGACTAACACATTTTAAATATTTCCATTAACTCTAGAAAATGTGAACTAGAAATATTATAAGAATTACATCTTTGTCGTGGAAAGTATCAAGAAATTTAATGTAATTGGTGCTCAAGCGCAATCGTTCATCACGATCCATCTTCCGAGGCGTGCTCCGTACGTACGCCGTTTAGCGAGCGCGATACACCGGCACTATGAGGAGGGTAGCCAAACATTTATTTATTTGACGACCACTTTGGTGTCATGGTCAAGAAGTTGACTATTAACCAAGAGGTCGCGGGTTCGATCCCCGCACTGTACAAACATTTGTGTGCATGAACATGTCTGTTTGTACTGGTCTGGGTGTTATATGTATTTATTTAAGTTAATTTGTAATACCATTGTTGATTCTGATATCTGTTATACAAGTGCTACTTATCATCAGATCAATGTATGTGATGTTGTTATATATTCATCTATTTTTGTATTTAAGCTTTATTGCACAACAAAACTATGTACAATAGGTGGACTTAACGCCGTATTCTTGGTAGAGAATTCATACCTTTGGGCTAAGCAGAAATGATTAGTTAACACAAAAATACCAATAATATGACACATGAGAGGAAATATAAAATAAATATACAGTTCACTCGATTATATACATTTTTGAAATCATAATAATTATATGTTCGATACCGTAAACAGATTTAATTAAAGTGTCAGAATATTCTATTAATATACTAAATATACTTATGTACGTCAAATGGTTGTGTTAGTAGAAATATAATAAAAAATGATCACCAGCTAACCATAAACTCGAAATGTTTTCTTCTCTACTCGGTTTGGTTTTAGCCACGACAAGAAAGTAGGGTATGGATACATATTTTGTTCATGCGTGACAGAAAGAACCAGGTGCATTTCAAATTAACCTTTAACTACCGATCTGGTAAAATCCTATCGTTAACGCCGAAGTGACGTCTTTCCGACGAACAAATTATCAAATTATATTATCAATTCTGAAAAATTATATTATTCTCAGATTATTTGGTGTTAAAGTAAAATAGGTCACAACGTAATGTTATGTGAAAATTGCATGATTGAGAGAGAAATTGCTGGACGAGAGTTGTAAGTAATAGCGAGTGCAGTCAGAAAATCTTTGGGGGAAGCTTAAGGTCAAATGACGTATAACGGCTGATCAATCATCTTCATCATTGGTATCTCTTCAGTTTGCTTGAGTTTCTCCCACAGCTTGGTCACCCCACGTATGAGCAATCCATTACACATCATACAATCAGGATTGCTCTCCGTTAATACCTTTATAGAAGCACTTTACAGAATTTCACCTATATGTAGATGAAAGGTAAAATTTTGTTGTTGATTGATTTCCACGAAGAGCACCTTTGTTAATACAGCATTATGTAAAAATAAATAAAATATATATATCGGAGGGGCGTCCGCTACGTTCTTCGGTGCAGAGTCGGTGTCGTCATCCATGGCGATAGGATTTCCAAAATAAATACTCCAACGTCTTCTCGATATCGATTTAATCAATCACACTCACTTAACAATTAAAATAACACACGTATAGCGCAATGGAATTGGATTCAGTTTTATTTCGTGAAAAAGTGTGTGTTTGTCCTTGCCGGAAACGGAAGTGCACCCAGACGAGCCGGCGGAGGGAGGTAGGCCCGATCCTTGCTTGACGTTTGCCACTGTGACAGCTGTCAGAGTGACAGATGATGTTTAACGTCACGCTATAGATCACGTCTGATAGTGCCGCGCGGACAAATATTTTTTACGATTATAAAGTTTCAGAGTCAAAATATTAACAAAAAACCTTCGAATGAGCCGGTAAAACAGCTGATCTTCAAAAAATGGACGGATTTTCACCAGCTATAGCTAAAAACCATCTTGATAAAATTATCTCTCGAATAAAATAAACCGCTTTGAAATCAGTCTATCCGTTTGGGAGCTACGATGCCACAGGCAGACACACACCGAAACACAAAAACATAAACACATATACACACATAATAATAGTAATAGTCCTCCTAGCCGATTTCGACCACGGCGGCCAATCTCAACAGAGATCAGCCAACTGCGCAGGAGATATTATAGTGCACAAGTGTGAGCGCAATACACAGGTGCACTCACTGTTCCATTACTCTTCAAGTTCGGTGAGACGGCAATCCGACATGACCGGAGAGAGATCAGGCGCAGGACCAACGGCTTAACGTGCGCACCGAGGCACGGGGGTGTAACATCGCCAACTTCGCGACTCCGAGCTGTTTTTGAGATATTCATAACAGAAAATCTCAGAAACAATTTTGGCTCGACCTGGGATTCGAACCCGGGACCTCTCGGATGAAAGGCAGAAACTTTGCCACTACACCAACGAGGCAGATACACACACAAACAGGCATAGCAAACAACGTACAAAACCTGTAACGTAAAAAATGGGCTGATACTGAAGCCTATTTCTAATTTGTAGGGTCTACCAGAGAAATTAATAAAACAAAACAATTTAAACTTATACTTCTTACATGAAAGTAGGATAATCCCAGTGATGGTGTAAGCATTAAGGTATGTAAGTTTGAATTGCAATTTTCGTATCCCTAACAAGCAAACTTCAGTGGTGTCGCGAGAATACTTAGTGCTATCAATCTTGAGAGCACTACAATACAGCTGGTCTGACATAATAGGAGTGAAATAAGGTGAATGGAATGTTTTTACGAGCTTTTATATTGTTCCACTGTGGTACCGTGTCTGTCTGTCTGCAATCAAATCTTGCAAACAAAATTTTACCTACTTTCTGGTGTTCGATTTGGCTGAAAATTCTCGTTTAGCTTTAAAAATAAAATAAAAAACATTATTTTTTTATTTCAAATGCTGTTATAAAAATATTTAAATATATAATGATAATTGTAAAGTGTAGTTTATGCGACAGCATATATTATACATTTTAATGCACTTAACGTAAGTATTACCGACCTAGTAAAACATTATACATAGTCTTTGGGTACTTTATACAAGTTGTTGGACTACACAATTTCACTTCCCATAAATTAATCACAGCATTTTTTTTCCAGGACACTGTAAAATTGCACCCACTGTGCCACAAGACGTCTCAAATCTCCCGAGGAGCCACTTCGCCGTTATCACGTCTCGAGTTTGTTCGTACCCCGATGAGTGGGATAATTTACTAGTTTGCACATCTGTTGTAGCGTCTTCATTTGTCTCACTAAGAGTACCGGAGACTGCACTCAGTATTCAGTTAAAGTTTGGCCAATCTTTTACTTTAACCTTTTAATACCGACTTTTAATACGTCTTCAAGACGTACGACATTTTAATTTTTTAATATTTTGTGATGCAAGGCGCGTTGAATGTCGTGTCTCGCGCTACCTTCCTCAATGCCAATTTGAAGCGTTAGTCGAATTCACGATCGCAAGGAGTACATAGGTGCTTGTTACGGAATTGTTTCCGTCTTACAGACGTAAGCACGGTATCTATGTACAAAATTTTTGTACGCCTATTAATCGTCACCTCAGTATTTTTGTAGGAAGCCATTATATGTGTATCATCGGCTTATCCACAACAATGAAGTCTAATTTTTTTTTCAGTTCCTTATGTTGAGAGGAATCTTAATCACCCCTATGCATATGCATAGACTGTCATTTAATGTGATGTTTTTAAGTGCTGTCATTTTGTTTTAATTAAGTGGTGAGAGACACTATTTTGTGTTAATTTCATCAAAGATAATAATAATAATAATATTCATAATATTCATTTATTCTCACCAAAATACATACATAAAAAACATAAAATAAATGAGTAGGTATAAAATAATTTATGGTGGGCTGATACCTGAACTAGGATGGTTCCTGTATCTCAGGTTATCAGCCCAAAGATAAAATAAATTTTAATTATCAAAGTTTATTTTTGCTTTCAATGTACCTGTGAAAAAAAATATTGAGAGTAAAGGAAGTGCCTTTTTTTCCGTCTGATGGACGTTACTTCGGCGTTAGTGGTAGGATTTTACGAAGTCGGTAGTTAAAGGTTAAAGTCAAAATAATTGCTCATGAGGTTTTTGTTTTTCTGCATTTTAAGCTCACAGCTAGTATCCTACCTACCTTCTTCAACTATTTATCCAAATTATTTCCAAAACGGTTTGTTTAAATGAGAAGAACTAAGTTTGGAGACTTTAAGAATGTACGAACATATGTTATCCTTATTAAGGTCACCTCACATTTAACAGTCTTAACCGCGTTTGGAAGAAATAATCCGAAATATTTTAATTTTCAAAATTTTGTTGCAAAAGTCATCTCTCACAAAAATTGTATTTCGCAAAAAACGTCTAGAACAGCATTTCCAAGAGAAATTGCCGTGCACACAGCTCTGCCACGCTCGCGACCTAGTCTAAAAAACTTCCGTCTTGTAACAATTTTTAAATTTTATCAGAACTTGTATCATTTTTCTCTGGCCAGATGAAACTGCGTTGCTGTTTCCATTTAACTTCATTCATGACACTGAACGTCTGCATATAGCGTTTTGTATTTAACTTCGGTACGGTCGGCACTTTATTATTTACTTAAGAACTTCCTTTGCTGAGTGCTGTGTCGACAGTTGAGTTCGCTGAGAAAGTTACGCAAAATAGCCTTTGACTTTCTTTGTTTCGACTCAACGCTGCCGGCTTTCCTTTTCTGGTTAAATAGACGATGCATAACTAAATCAAAAGTCGCGTTTTTCATTTATTTGAGTTCCGTTTGCCCGTAAACTTTATCCATCATCATCCTATATAAGTCCCACTGCTGGGCACAGGCCTCACCTCAACTATGAGGTGGTGCGAGCCATACTCCACCACGCGGGCTCAGTGCGGATTGGTGGAGGGGTGTGTGTAAGGCAAGTGACCAACCTTACTGTCAGATGTTATTAAGCCGCCCGAGGGCCTCCGACCAGCCTTAACGACTAATATCTAACGATATTAACCGGGACCAACAGCTTAACGTGCCTTCCGAAGCACGGAGATGCTTGTAAATAGACGTCACTTTTATGGTCAGAATCGTCACAAATCCCAAACATGACCGCGCCGTAGGTTGCTTAACTTTTGGTATCACTACCAAAGCGCTGCAACCACTGCGCCACAAGCACCTCCCGTAAACTTAGCATACTAGTAAATATACAAAATTATTTATGTTGTATTACAGTACCTACTGTTAAGGTTTTGGTGAACTTATCTTAGCGTTCGCCTTGGTTTGAAAGCGGGGCGTGGCACGGCAAAGTTGATAAACATTCATTGCGCCATGTATGCGACAAAGTTTTACATATATTAGACGAAGATTCACATATTTAGTATTAAGTGCTAAAAATTGTTACCATTTTACTGTTGTTGGAAGAAATAAACTCATTTTTTTACTATTATTTTGCCTTTTAAAGCAATAAAATGGATAGACTTAAAGTCACTGTTATTTAAGTTCTGCACAAACATGTGTACAATGGTGGACTTAATGCCGAAGGCATTCTCTACCAGTCAACCATAGGGTCAAGCAGAGAAAATTCAGGCGGTGCACATAAAGTAAAAGGGAAAAACAAACAATTTAACTGAAGTTATTTACGCACAAAATAAATTTATAAACATACAAACTAATTACTAACATAAAATAAAATAAAAATACATAAAAAATCATAGACATACATTATTACGTATACATAATAAGGATGGAACACATGTTAAGAACACAGTGTCAATGAGACTTGTATGTTGTTTCTCGATACAAAATTCCTTCTCGTAACCTTGCTCTAAACTTACAAGTCCAAAAAGCACACCGAAATGTTACCTCAATAATATATGGTGTCCTAAACCAAGAGCGGGGAACCCATGCTGTATTTACTGGCGCGCTGGCCGTGACAAGTTTACGATCTACACACCTCCCACATCCCCCATTGTGTCAAAAACAAACAACAGCGGGTTGTAGAACATTTTCTTTATTCCATTCCGTTTATTGTTTTGGATATTTTCGCCTGCGAACAACAAGAATGCTTTGTCCCCGACTCCCGAGTTCCCGACCACTGGGGTGTAACTAGTTTATGTTGTAAAGAAATGTTTGTAACGAATTTCCTTGTCGTTTTTACATAATACAGAAAAGCGATTGTGTAAATTACTAATAAATAATGCAATTGCAGACACCATTCAAATTATATCGCAGAAGCTTTCAGGTTTTTTTAAAACAAATATTTACAATTAAATTGAAAAGGACATGGTAACATTCTACATTTGATAAGAATTTTCCAATTAATGCAATTAATGCAATTGCACCTTTTTTGAAAATGATGTTACTTAGTTGCGTGAATTTCTTATCAGTGAACATAGAAAAAAATATTTAACATTTTGGACGTGACGAAACCATTAAATACACATTTTCCGACCGGCATTGTTACTGCGTGTGGTGTCACTGAAAATAATAAAATAGGCATGATCACACCTATCTTAAATATTTTCAAGACCATGGCGTTTAAAAAACGTAGCCCCTATGAAGTAAATACAACCAGTATATTTTCAAAAATCTGTAGAAACCAATTTTTAAACACTCAAAACTCAATAAATATTCGGTCAATTGACTCCGATTTCTGATACATGACCGTGACGTCACGTTCTTGTATTCCCATACAAAATCTATGGAGGCATACCGTTTTGACGATCGCAGAACGATTGCTGGTGTCATCTAGCCTATTGTTATTGCCAGTCCAACTCGCATTCGGCTAGTTTTTTGTTCTAATCAAGTGAGGTTTCTAAGCTAACACATCAAAAGCATAACGCAGCCTAATGTCACGTTAGGTTGTATGGGCTACGTCCCGCTAGTCTAAAAAACCTTTTTCAATGTCAAAATGTATAGGCTCAGGCCACACCTGTGACATATTGTAGCTGTAACTCACGACGTCATTGACCAAGCCGCACCTGTTGGTTGACACGCTTTCAGTCTCAAGTCACTGCGAAACAAAATCACATATGTCCTCTGGCGGCTGGCTACGGCCCCGTGCTATTTGCTCGCATGCGGGACTGGCGCGTGTGCGCGGGGGGGGGGGGGGGGGAGGGTCATAATTATCATCGCAAGACGTCCACTGCTGAACATAGACCTTCGCAAGGATTTCCAGATCAATCGGTTGTCAGGGCCCTGGTTTCAGTTAGGTTCAGCGATCTTCATAAGATCGTTAGTCCTTCAGTTAAAAAAAGAGAAATACACGATACCGACTTTTTATTCTTCTTCCGTGGTAATTTCCGAACCAACTTAAATCCGACTTCATCCTTTTCAAATGGTTTATTCCGATAAAGCCACAATTTAAAACAGGGAATCCGGTAGTACGGAATGAAAGGATCAATTGAAAATACATCGTCTGAGATAGTACCGAGTGTGTGTGCGAGTGGCCGGCTTTTGGTGAATCAAGACCAATAAAACCGGAATAGCTAGACGATATAAAATAAAAACCATTTGGATCAGACTACTGGGAGATTTTGAACACAGAACTTGTAAGCTAGAAAGGCTACCCCTATTTTTGCTTAAAACACGCCTTTTTTTTAAAACAACATCACATCAATGTATGATCTGACTAAGTAGCTAGCACTTGTATTACACATATCAGAATCAACAGTGCTATTACAAATAAACTTAAATATCGAAAAGAAATAACACCTAAAAATTTTTTCGGCTCCGGTCATCGGGGAGGATTCGAACCTCCGATCTTTGGAAGTCCGATCCACCAATGCTCTAACCAAAGGCTCGAAGCGTTAAAAAGCACTTACAAAATTAAACGACTCCATTTTGGTTCTCGGTAGCTCAGTTGGTTAGAGCATTGGACCGAACTTCCAAAGGCCGGAGGTTCGAATCCTCCCCGATGACCGGAGCCGAAATAAGTGTTATTTCTTTTCTATTTTAAAAACTAGCGTAACGCAAATCAAAAAAATACTTAAATAAATACATATAACACCCAGACCAGTACAAACAGACATGTTCATGCACACAAATGTTTGTACAGTGCGGGGATAGAACCCGCGACCTCTCAGTTAATAGTCAACTTCTTGACCATTACACCATAGAGATCGTCAAATATAAACTAAGAAACCAGTAGCACGGGGGAGGGGGCAACCTTAAGTTTGTACATACAGAACAAAAATCAAAAATTATAATAATCATTTACTTTGCTTTACTAGTCTGACTCATTGTTGGCAAAGTCATTTCAGAAGTTTAAATGCACTGCTACCTGTGTGATGTTGCTTGTAGATCTTGCCTCTCTTTCGTCCTTTTTTTCAAAAGTTCTTTACTGTTAGAAATGTAAAAAATTACAGTGCACTACTTATAAATATACAGTTACGAGTAACAGGTTGTTGAACAACTGTGTTGGGCTAGGTTTAGGCGCCTTTGGAAGTTAAATTACATAATATATCATCATTTGACGACCGTTTGAAACCAAGGGTCGCGGGTTCGATCCCCGCACAGTACAAGCATATGTGTGCATGAACATGTGTGTTTGTACTGGTCTGGGTGTTTTCTATGTTTAATATGTATTTATTTACAAAAAAAAAGTATTTAAGTATGTTTATCCGTTGTCTAGTACCCATAACACAAGCCTCGTAGCTTAATTTTGGACTAGAGAATTGGTGTGATTGTTGTGAAATATTTATTTATTTATTTATTTATTTATTCATCATTAAAACATCTTATTCTACTTCTTAATTTTATGTACTTGATACTGTAAGATGCAAAATTTTGTACAAATTTATGTTATATTAATAATGGTTGGTAAATCTAGTATCTTTCGCATTGTGACTGTCTGAATGCATTGACATGACCCTTCTATTATTGTTTACCTAACCATTTCGCGATTCTAACGACGAAGTAAGATTTTTATTTTCGTAGATTCATAAAATTTATTGCTCTACCCACTTCTGAATTCCATTTATATTCCGGCAAAACTGCACCCTCAATCTATTTTCATGTTGTCAATATTAGATCAATTATTTTAGAAGTCTCTACTTGCTTTTGTTCTGGTTTAAGGTATAAAATTTGTAATTTGTCTATCGTAATATGCTTTTCACCGCGTCAGTTAGTTCGAATGTTTATGATTTAGCATAATACTGTATTGTACTTCATAAACACATGTCTTGGCTTACAGTTTAGTACTTAATCATTTAATTTTTAAGAAACTTTTATCTCCACAACAGTAAACTGTTTTGTGTTAATAAATAAAAATAAATATTACTTAAATCTTACATCAAATGAATATTTCGTGAAACAGTTACTTTTACCTTTTGAAACTGGAGCGATATTAAAACTGTCCGTAAACGCTTCGACTTATCTGATGCAACGTTTCATGTTTTTCAGCGGATTCTCTGGAATACTCTACTGAAGAACGATAATTGGAAAGCGAGCGCATTGAATGTTACATTTCATACCCAAAATTCAAAATATTAAATCGTGGTTCATATATAAATTGTAAAATAACTTTGAGACAAAATGTTATACAGATGGTAATTTTTAAAGAAAATGCATTATTGAAATTGCATACCACTCAAATATATTTTCACAGTGGCACTTGTTTATTAATTGGATGCGACTAAAAATCTTATCTATCTAGAAATCGTATCTATCTGCATGCCCTTGAGGTTGACTGGCATAAAAGGCTTTTAGTTTTAAGACCACCCTTTGTACATTTCTTGTGCAATAAAGTTTTAAATCTAAAATGAGTTTACACCCGATTAGGTATGTTTACACATTTATTATACTCTTTCATTAAAAAAATAATAAATATAAATAAATATTTCACAACAATCACACCAATTCTCTAGTCCCAAATTAAGCTACGAGGCTTGTGTTATGGGTACTAGACAACGGATAAACATACTTAAATACTTTTTTTTTGTAATAAATACATATTATATATAGAAAACACCCAGACTAGTACAAACACACATGTTCATGCACACTTATGCTTGTACTGTGCGAGGATCGAACCCGCGACCTTTGATTTTAATATTCCGACCTGTGGACTACTGCACCAAGCGGTCGTCAAAAACTGAATAGTTGTTTATTGTTTAGTTGCCGCTTTCATCCTAATGGTACTCAAGAGGTTAAATTACTTTAGACAAAAAGACAATTTCAAATTCGATCCAATTGCGATGCAGCTCTCCGTTCAACAGGAGCGCTGCTAATAATACTTAATTTATTATATTATATCTCATAAGAGCGCTACCACTGAGTATCCCCGATAACGCTCGGAAAATTCATACAACTTGTCACTAAAACTTTTGCTAACAAAACACGACCACTAATTAAATTCTTAACCAACAAACTAATACTAGGTAATAGCTAAGCAATTACAGCTTCGGAAACTGTCACAACATACCAAGTTCCACCTAACTCGGATGTGGCGGACTAAACTCTCGTTTGCTGAGCTCCCCTAGACCTGGGACTTGCAATTTAATAACAAAATTAATGTTTAACTGCTCCTGTGGCATACGCAGACTGTTGACTTGTGAATTTCAGGATAACCTGGCCGAGTAGCCGTTACCATGGGAACAAACGTTGTGATAAAATCATCTTTGACGGGACGGGAACTGATGAAAAATTTAATTTCTATGATGTCTTGTGAATAAGATGGTAACTAATATTTAACCTCTATTAATATTATGACGAGTTGATGCAAATATTTGTTATTTTTGGTTGTGTTTTACGATTTTGTTATAGCAATAGAAATAGCTGCTATGTAGTTCAAATCTTTTGAAGTAGATTAACTTTTTTTAGTATTGGGAATTTTCATATTTATAGGTAGTGGTTCTCCCAAGTCACAGGCTCTGCCTAGTTTGAGGACCCTTGCAAAATTTTGTGCGTTGCAATCTTCGAATTACACAATGTAATCTGCTCTAAGTTTACTTATTGTAATTGTATTTTGTGTTATATTGTACTTGTGCAATAAAGAAATATTATTATTATTATTTACAAAACATGAAACTACGGCAACCAAAACGTATTACAATCATTTAACTGGCAACAGCATGAATAGAATAGAATAGAATAATCTTTATTTGCATAAAACATGGTACATATACATTTTCGAGATGTGACAATAACAAAATGGCCAAGCATGTTTCATCGATTTTTCGATATGCAAATCGTTCGTCGTCATGCGATTAAAATTAATATAATAAAACAATTAATAGTCAATATATTTCATGTCCACCATAAAGTAAATAATAATAATAAATTTCATAAGGTAAATATGTCATTTGTAATAATACCATGTCAAATTATACTAAACTATAAATAAAATTAATAAAACATTGAAAATAATAGAATTTCACACATTGATACCAATTCCGATTCGCTTCAGATGACCGTCACAACAAAATTTTGTGTACTCGTCTATTCCATAAAAACTGAACCTCCTTCAGAAAGTCCTAAACAAGAAATTATATAGCCGAAATCATTCGGAAGTATTCTAGCTACAAATAATAGAAGTTTAGTATTTGTAGCAGGGTTAAGTGCTACAAATAACAGAAGTTTAGTATTGTTAGTAGGGTTAAGTGCTACAAATACAAACTCCCTCCATTTGATCAATTTCATACCTTCATCACAACTTTATAACCGTCAAATTTTAAAAGTGAAACTTCTTTTAAAGTGTTTTTTATCAAAATTGGCTGAACACGTAGTAATTGAATGCTATAAAGTAACAAAAAGTAATTAAATATTTTTGAATTTCGAATAATTGCTATGTTTTTTAATACTTTTATTTAACTTATGTTACGTTTGATAGGTATAATTAGATTGTGTTTGGATCGGACGAAATTAATGTTATCGTTAACATTGTTAGCTCTGTTCTCTTGTAAGTGACTGTATTTTATGTCTTTTATGAGAATAAATACCTTTAAACCTACCTTCAACAAACCTCGTTCAAATGGTACGGGCCGCATTATATTATGTGAACTTAAATCATGTTTATTTTGTACTCGTATGAGATAAAACAATATCGTTGGATGGATAATTCTGTAGCCAACTTACGTACACAATGTTTGTTAGGTTAACTTCTGTTAGATTGTTCGTTCTATTTTTCCAAATAATGTTTGTCTAGAGTTGTGTTCCGAGTTGAGTAGCTTTGCATTCTTTCAAAAATAAACTTTGTTTTGTTTCAAGTTCTATTAGAATGGTTGGTTTGCGGTTTGAACAGAGTTAATCACTTTGTTTCAGTATATTGATTTAGTAGTTTTGGATGTTGTTTACAGTAAGGTTGGTCACTTACCTTACACACACTGAGCCCGCGTGGTGGAGTATGGCTCGCACCACCTCATAGTTGAGGTCAGGCCTGTGCCCAGCAGTGGGACAAATATAGGCTGACGATGATGATGATGATGGATGTAGATGTAATATAGTTGATGGAATCAGGCGTTACTTTGCGGAAGTCCATAACTAAAGCAGAATAACACACTTAAAAACACGCTCTAAAAAGCACGAAACAAGAAAATACTCTCCAATGAAATTACTTAGTATGTACAAACTATTAAATATTTACCGTTATTAAATAAACTAACTTACACATATTATTATATTTTAATATATTTTCAATTTATAATATTGATAGAGAAATGTTTTAAGGATAAAGCCGTGGTCGTATACCACTTTTTTTAATTTATTATTCGTATGGCATACGACCACGGCTTTATCCTTAAAACATTTCTCTATCAATATTATAAATTGAAAATATATTAAAATATAGTAATATGTGTAAGTTAGTTTATTTAATAACGGTAAATTTTAATAGTTTGTACATACTAAGTAATTTCATTGGAGAGTGTTTTCTTGTTTCGTACTTTTTAGAGCGTGTTTTTAAGTAGTCGGGTGTTAGTTTTAAACTTTATTTTTATTTAACATATTTTGGAGTTCTAAATAGGTTAATCTTGGGTTCATTGATTTCTCAATCTTTCCAACTCCTCGAACGATCTTTGGTCATGTGGATTCTTTAGTAATTTGCTAGATTCCAGTGAACTAATCCATAATCCATCTATGGATCCTACTCTGCTAAGAGCCACATATATAGTCGGGTAAAAAAGATGTGAATTATATACAATCAGCCCATGAATACAGGTAAAGTCACAAGCAAATGCTAGTAATATATATATATTCAAAATTTACAAGTAAAGCGCTTTCAAATGATACCAAACACGGAATATTTATCTCAACTTTATTTTTTTACTTCGTATGTTTTGTCCGCCAGAGGGCGCCACATTAGATTTTGTGAAATCCCATATAGCCTATAACCAGCGGACAATTAAGACGCTTCTAATGATATGTCATTTGTCGAATTCTGATAAGTAGTTTAGAAGTTACGAGGGAACAGATGAACATCCATACCCACATACATACATACATACATACAGGTCAAAATCATAACCCTCCTTTTGCTTCGCCGTAGTCGGGTAAAAAACAGATTATATTGCTTTAAATTACGGCAACGCAGGAACACTCAGTGAGTGTTTTGATGGTGTCCGTGTTATGATTTTAGTTGCATCTTCTGTGTCACGTTGGGAGTTGTATTGTAAGTCCTGCGACTTCTAGCTCTAGTTTTTTCAAGTGGTACCAGTTGGATGTATTTGGGTTGCTGCGCTGGCGTCGTTTAGTGAAAATTTAAAGCAAAATAATCCTTTTTTTCAGCTGTAGTTTAATATTTATGATACATTTATAAATTAACTTTAGTCAGGAACAGCTTATAGAAATTACTTCAAAATGTCAGACAAACAGCAATTCCTTCGTCGCATAACATGACAAAGCTTTTTTCTGACCCTTCTCTTTTAGAATCTTATAGTGCATAATTAACCAAATGCTTATCTTGTGTGTGATGTGTTCAGTTTAATAAAGTAATATTTTTTTTATTAATTTCCTGCTTCGAAGTTTGTGTGAAACTAAGTGTCAATAATTGCATCTGCAGGACTATTTTTATTTCGCAGATTAAAAATAGTAGATTATGTACTGAAGGCGTAAAGGTCTGTCGTAGGTCACGGGCTTTGGATTTTGAGCGTAGCGAGGGAGTCATATAGAATCCCGATTGAAGCAAGGGATTCAATCAGCCCAAAACTACGATAGACCTTTACTCCAGTGGTGAATACTTTTCACACCATGTGCGAGACAATACTTACAAGGCCTTCGCTTTTTTGTGGTTCTCCATTGTTTAAAAACGTCGTAAGCTTTTAGTTTACCTTCTGATTTTTGCGGTTTTAGATTATTCATAATCCCTAAGCATCTAAATTTAATTAATTCCGAAGTTAAATTACTATTACTTGACATAATGTTTGTAGTTTATGTAAAGTATTCAAAAACTTTTAAATAATTAATTATTTTTTCTTCCAAATGACGCTTTTTCATATTTTGAATGTTGTTTATAGTGGCCAGTTCAAAAAAGATAGATTTATAAATAAAACTCTTTGTATTGATTGAGAAAATGTATGTGAAAACCGTTCGGCTACTTTGGCGCCGTCATATCGTTCATACATTTCCTCGTTGACATGACGGTGACGGCGGTGGTGGACAAACGCCTTATGCGACTCATCAACTCAACTCAACGTTCCAATATCATTTTAATCCCTAGGGAATTTCCATACGACTATATCCGATAGAATAAAGACTTGCTTTGCTTTGACGTTTCGTGACTTATAATTAGACTTCATCGAGCATGAGGTGTGAAAATGATTACCATGTTGGTATTCTATCAGTTGCAATTAGTACATTCTAAAGAGATAGTCGACAAAATATCCGTTCTTTTTTGCGTGTTGACTGATTGCCCTTGTTATTTCTTTGACTTTTGTCAAAACCTCATTTAGAGTGAGATTATTGAACGTTCTCTTCTTCTCTCTGGGTGGTGGACGATAGTTTTGTTTCAACTGCAAGGCTCTTTTTATGTAGATTGGTACATCTGAAAAAAAAAATGGGAAATTGATTAATCGAAAATTCACAATGCAGTTGTCACAAATAAAAATGGTAGAAATTGTCTTTGTATCAAGGATTTGTGCGTAATTATTGCAAATTTTAAGCCTTTAACTGCCGAGAGACTAGACAAAATATCAATAATATTGTTTGGGGGTCACCGGTGACCACTATGGCGCTTAATGTGTTAAATACATACGGAAAAAAACATTATTTGCGTCTATTGGCAGTATTTTATATATTTTTCATGACTGAAAGTCATTAAAAAATATATTATAATCCTAGCCATTGGTTTCATCATCATCATCAGCCTTTCGACGCCCACTGTTGAGCATAGGCCTCCCCTAAAGATTTTGATCACGATCAGTCCTGGACTTCCCACATCCAGCGGCTTCCCGCGACCTTCAACTGATGGTCGGGTTCACCCCACCTTTTAGGGGACCTGCCCACTGAGCGTCTTTCGGAACATGGTTGCCATTCAATAACCTTCCCGCCCTCACGGCTAGCGGCTTTGCTTGCGTTGAATTCGGTTAGGAGATTAATATTCGGGATAAAAACTAACCAATGTCAGCTCCTAAGTTCAACCCTATACTCGTATGCAAATTTTATCGAATCCGTTAAGTAGTTTTAAGTGAAAACAATACAGAATGACAGACAGAGTGAACGTACAAGTTGTTAGTGGGCTATGATTTTAAACTTTCGCGTTGCATTGTAACACTAATTACTTGTAAACGGGTCTAAACGCCTTATATTGTCGCGGTGACTGTACTAACATTTTTAATAATGAAAATTTGAGGGTGGATCTGGAAACTGCGGCTGCCCCGAGCAGACGACGCCGCGCGCCACCAGTCAGCTCGAGATCCCGGCTATGTGCATTCCAGCCGAAATGTCGAGCAGTAAGTACCTAATACTCATTAAATATATATGGCGTTTAGACCCGATAACAATAGTTAATATTAAGTAATTGGTAGCGGGCTACATGAAGCGGCAGCTGATGACGCTTCTGGTTCCAAGGTGTATCGCTATCTAACACAAACGTAGAGACGAGGAGTGTTGCGACAACACGTAGTCTGCTCTTTCATTATTTAGCCGTCTTGTACCTTTACTTTCACATTTATAGCATCAATATGGATAAAGATTCAGCTCTGACTAGAGTTAATTTGCAGCAGAAAAAATCTTGACGACCACTTTGGTGTAATGGTAAAGAAGTTTACTACTACAAGTTTACTATTAACCAAGAGATCGCGGGTTCGATCCCCGCACTGTACAAACATTTGTGTGCATGAACATGTCTGTTTGTACTGGTCTGGGTGTTATATGTATTTATTTAAGTTTATCTGTAATACCACTATCGATTCTGATGTCTGTAACACAAGTGCTTGAGCTACCTACAGTTACAATGTATGTGATGTTGTTGTATATTTATTAATAAAAAAACAACTGTCTGAGGCGGGGCGATCCCCGAACTTGCGTTCCTGAAGAGAATCCTGCCAGTGTGTCTCTACCAGATTAGCATATAACAAAACATCATTAAACTAGTTCTGTCTAGGTCAAAAGAACAAAATCCTTTTAAAATACCTTTATTCCCATAGTAATCGACCTGCGCGATAACAATCGCAGCGAGCGCAGCCGCGGCGAGTAGTAGCATCGCGTCTATTGTTTTTCGAACTCAGTTTGTTTTGCACACTGCAGCTGGAGCGCTAACTTCTTCAATGCTTCCTTGTAGGCCAGGAGACGGAGTCCAAAAATATTGTTGTGACAATCAGTTTAAAATTCATTTTAAACTTTCTTGTTGTATTGAAACACTAAATAGGTACTGGTTTTTCTACTTTATATATGTGATTGTATTTTTTTTTTTCATATAAACTAATATACAGTGGTTAATCACAATGTTGTAGATTAAGTACATTTCGAGTAATAATGCAGTTTGCAATGAAAACCATAGTCAAAGAAAAGTCGGACAGAGAGTTTTGGACGTACTTTTGAGTTAATAATTTTAAAAACCTATTAGTTTGGTCATTTACAAAATTGTTAAATTAATCACCAGCTTTGGAAATTACAAATAAAAGTAATATTATTCACGATTTACTTAAATCTCATAAAAGTTGCGTGAATTAATTAATACCAACATTGAATTCAAATTTACTGCGCAGATAAATAAATACATTTTTAATTAGAAGCGATCTCAAAAAAAAATTGTCCAAAAAGCCTTTTTTGTTATTTTGCATTATAAAATAATTTATTGTTCTGTTGTAATTAAAAAGCATCACCTTTATTCGATTTACTCAACATAAAGGACGTGTTTCAAAACTCATTAGCGTTTGACCAGCCGACCGCGTGCCAAAATAAGTTTATTCAATTACGGGAGTCTATTTTAAAGTAATCCTATTGTGAGATACAAAAGTCTAAATGGATACGACCCTTTATCTCAGTGTCTGCTTCTTTGAGATAGGACCTAATGTCTGTTAGGCAAAGGCTTTAGTGATTTACTTAGTCTTATCTTTTTGGTTACATTTTCGTGAATTGTTAAGCTACAATAAATGCTTTCATTAAAAGCTGTTCAATGATTAACATTAATAAGAATATTTTAATGCCTGATAAAATTGTTATTTCTGAGGACTAATTCATATGTAAAGCAAAATTGTCATTTCATTGTCAAAAGACAAACCATACTAATATTATAAATGTGAAAATAACTCTGTGTCTGTCTGTTGCTCAATCACGCCGAAACAACTGAACCAATTGGCTAGACGACACCACCAATCGTTGACATACTTTTTATTATCTGTCAAAACGGTCTGTCTCCATAGATTTCGTATGGTAATAAATGATTGTGAGGTCACGGTCATGTGTCAGAAATCGAGTCAATTGACCGAATATTTATTGCGTTTTGTGTGTTTAAAAATTGGTTTCTGCAGCTTTTTTGAAATATATTGGTTGTATTAACATCATAGGGGCTATGTTTTTTAAACACCATGTTCTTGACAATATTTAAGATAGGTGTCATCATCCCAATTTGCATGAAATTTGGTTTGGAGATGTTTTGATACACGAGAAAGGACATAGACCACTTTTTACCGCGGGAATATGACGCATTCGCATGGGAAAATTCAAGTGGGCCGTTCGTTTTGAAGCCCAAACTACAGAAAAGATTTTAATGAAATTTAGTAAGGAGATAGTTTGAGGCTTAAAAAAGGACATGGTATTTTTGACTGCGGGAAAACAACGTTTTCACATTGGAAAAAAATACTTTCCGGGGAATCTGATCGCTTTCACTCCTAATTCACCAAAGATTTGAATTATATTTGGATAAATTGGTACTACGGTAGAACAACGCATTCCAAAAAAACTACCGAATGCGGAAGAAGTCTAGTTTAATATACGACCGTTTGGTGCATAGGTCTACATGTCGGACTTTAAAACCAAGGGTCGCGGGTTCGATCCCCGCACAGTACAAGCATATGTGTGCATGAACATGTGTGTTTGTACTGGTCTGGGTGTTTTCTATGTATAATATGTATTTATTTACAAAAAAAAGTATTTAAGTATGTTTATCCGTTGTCTAGTACCCATAACACAAGCCTCGTAGCTTAATTTGGGACTAGAGAATTGGTGTGATTGTTGTGATTTTTTTTTTAATTTTTAAATATAATACATAACAATTCGCCTTTGCTTATTCAAGATTATTAGGTAATTTTCTGCGTTCATTGTCCACGAAACGCGCCAGTCTAGCTCCAGACCTACAGTGTTGTTTGCGTTTCTGTTCTTACGTTTTGTTAGCTTTGTTTCGTGTAGATTCGGTGTATCGCTAACGACGACAACTAACTTTGTAGACATTTCTTACTTTGTGCCATGTTTCTACGTGTTTTGGCGCTCAGCAATAACAGTGCTTTGAAATATTTTCTAGTTATAATCTTTCTTCTTAATGAAGTTGGTACCTTCATAGAGGTAACTTTAGTTTAACCACAGTTAACTGATATTTTTATTAGTTATCTTTTAATGTATTGCCACAAATCACTTATTACTTGTATTCGGGTCTGAACGCGATATATTTTTAGCAAATATTAGGTACTCACTGCTCGATGTTTCGGCTGGATTGAACACAGCCATGGTCACTAGCTGACTCAGTTCGTATACAAGTTATTAGTGTTACATTGCAACGCGTAAGTTTAAAATCAAATATTACCACAAGTCAGCTATAATAGACACAAAAATTTATAAAACACGGAAATTGCAACGTATGGTATAAAAAATAACCCCGTCTTGAGCCAGGAAAAAGCTAGGTACAGATGGACACACGTAAACATATACACAAACAGAAAAGGGTTCAAACTAACACCCGTCTTCTTCGCCGGAGGTTAAATATCAATTAAGCGTAGCGATGTCGCGCGTACAGATGTCCTAACAGGTCTTTTTATCCAAAACCTTTCATCATAACCATCAGCCTGTCTACGTCCCACTGCTGAGCACAGGCCTCACCTCACCTATGAGGTGGTCCGAGCCATACTCCACCACGCGGGCTTTGTGCGGATTGGTAGAGGGGTGTTTGTAAGGTAAGTGACCATTCTTACTGTCAGATGTTATTAAGCCGCCCGAGGGTTTCTGACTAGGCTTAACGACTAATATCTATCGATATTGACCGAAACTAACAGCTTTACGAATCACGGGGATGCTTGTCGATAGACGTCACTTAAATGGTCAGAATGGTCACCCATCCCAAACATGACCGTACCTTGAGTTGCTTAACTTTTGGTATAACTACCATAGCGCTGCAACCACTTCGTCACAAGCACCCGAAACCTTTATAAAATTTGTAAACCGGCTTTATACCATCATACTTTGACGACTCGAAATAATAAGATTCCCAAAAAAAGTATTGATTTGTAAGTCAATTCAAACGATTAATTCGACTCTGAGTGTAGTCACGTCAGTCTAGATTTTAGGGTACCGTACTGATAGGGTGAAAAACACTATTACTGAGACTTTGCTGTCTGCCTTCTTTCTATATGTATATCTCCAGGAAAATAAGACAGCTACAGTTCACAGATTGTGAATTTCCGTTGCTGCTTTAACGAAAAATACTACAAACATACTAAAAATAATTAAAAAAAGGAGGCGCCAATACATTTTAAGTTACACTAGATGTTCTTGTCTGTGATATCTCATGGCAGCAACAGAAATTCAAATGTGTGATTTTTTTATTGGTTTTTATAAACAGTGGTTTGTTATTTATTAGGTATTTTTTGTGTTCACAACGTAATTTTTAAATTCGAAAAGACATAACACTTAAAAAAAATCTTTTCGGCTCTCAGCTTCGGCTTTCGGCTTCATCAGGGAGGATCATCAGGTCTTCAAAAGGTCGGGGATTCAGATTCGGATAAGTATTGTCTTTTCGAACACTGGTTTGGTAATCCTTCGTGCGCGAGGCCGATTCGTGCTTGGCCGATTTTTAATGGTTGCCTTTACGTTGATGGAATATTTCTTTTATAAATTACTTTTATCGCTTTGACGTATTTCGAAACATATGAAGTGAACCTGAAATAACTTTTGGGTTTTTTAAAATAAAACAATGTGCTCAGTTCGGCTGACAACAACGGAAGAAAAGTTTTATTTTTTTTAACCATAGATACAGTACAGACAAATGGAACAGACTATACAATATTCATAAACAATAGAGGACACTAGTGAGCTATTTTGAGCCAATAACAACACCCCCACTCTCAAAATACAGTTAAACATATTTAATTTACATTATGTATATACTCACAAAACATAAATTTATATTAAGTTACATTTACAATCCCTAACATGTTTGTGAACTTTTGATGCTTAACACAATTTAAACTTTTAGTAAAGATATCTGCTGGCATATCTCCTGAAGACAAATAACTAACTTTTACAATTTTATCAGAAATAACCTCTCTACAGTAATGATAACGAGTATCAATATGTTTAGTTCTATTATGAAAACTAGGATTTTCAGATAATTTCTTTGCACTTTGATTATCTGTAAACAATTCAATAGTATACATGGAACCAGTTATCTCATTTTGTAAATTTAGAAGATATACAGCTTCCCTACAACCTTCAGTGAGAGCCACATACTCAGCTTCAGTACTTGAGAGTGCTACTGTCCTTTGTTTTTTACAACCCCAAGATATTGCACCTCCTGACAACATGAACACAAAACCTGAATATGACTTTCTATCTAATAAACTATTTGCCCAATCAGCATCAGTATAACCTTCGATTTTATTATTTATATTTTTACAATATCTTAACCCCAAGTCTCTAGTCCCTTTTAAATATCTTAATATTCTTTTAGCATACAACCAATGTTCATTATTATAATTATTATTAAATTGACTTAGGTATCCTACTGCATAGGCAATATCAGGCCTTGTTAGAACTGCTAGGTACATCAGACTCCCTATCAGCTGCTGATATGGACTTTGATCTTTCTGACCTTGACATTTTTCAATATTTAATTTAGCCTCCATAGGTGTATCAACAATTTTACAATCTGACATATTAAATTTAGACAATAAATAATCTATATACTTAGATTGACTCAATGTTATGACATTATTTACTTTATCAATGTTTACATCTATACCAAGACACTGTTTAATTTCCCCTAGATCTTTAATTTTAAACTGACTACTTAACATTTCTTTTAGCATTTGCATTTGTTGTTTATCATTAGAAAAAACAAAGAAATCGTCTACATACAATGTAACAATTGTTCTGAAACCATTAACAAACTTGGTATATAAACAGGGTTCAATTTCTGACTTTCTATAACCATTACATAACATTACACTGTCAACCTTTTTATGCCATGCCCTTGAGGATTGTTTGAGACCATAAATAGCTTTATTGAGCTTTAAAACTTTATTTTTATCTGAACATTCAAAACAATCTGGTAGCTGCATAAATATGGTTTCATCCAATTCTCCATTAAGAAATGCAGTTTTCACATCTAAATGGGCAGTTTCTAGATTTAGCTGTACTGCCAAAGCAAACAATAATCTTAAGGTACTATGGCGGACTACAGGTGAGAAAGTTTCATTGTAATCAATACCACACTTTTGACTATAACCTTTAGCAACTAATCTAGCACGGTAACATATGTTATTGTCTTTATCACACTTCTTTTTAAGCACCCATTTACACTTAACAACAGTTCCATTTTTGGGCATATCTGTGAGCTCCCAAGCACTATTATGTTCAAAACACTCTAATTCTTCTTTCACAGCACGCAACCTGTTGGCGACAGACCTCTTTTTTATTGTTTTTGATACTTTTAATTTTATTTTTATATATTTTGTATTTGGAGTGATATTTTTTTTTTCTATGACGTTGGTAAAATAGCTTAGTGTTCTTGTGTGTGACTTAAGAGAAATATATTGTTTGTGAAATAATACCAGTAAGTATCTTTTTATTTAACAGCTGTTGCCCTGCCTCTCCTGCTTCTTTATAAGTTATCGTCTATATTTTGGTCCTTCTCCCGGCAAATTAACCTAACATTCAAAAAAATTTTTCTATGGTAAAAACGAGGAGCATGGCAGCAGCGGCCTCTTCTAACGCCCAATCAGGCGATTCAATCACTCCTTTGGAGGTAGAGGGCCTAATTCCAATAACTTCGGACGCCCCGATAACCTCATCGGTCGCTCCATCGGAGGGACGAGGCCCACAAGATAAACAAGACGCAATGCAGCCTAGTCGCTCATCGTCCCATAGTAGCTCCCATCGTAGCTCTCACCGTTCTGCTTCACTACAAGCACAGCGCCTCGCTATAAAAGCCGCACACGCCCGCCGTATGGCAGAAAAAGAGGCAGAGCGCGAACGAGTTGCGCGAGAAAAAGATGCAGAGCGCGAACGAGTTGCGCGAGAACGAGAGATAGCTGTCGCAGAAATAGAGCTTCAGGCCGAGCTAGCTGCATTGGAAGACGCCAGCAGCCGTCAGTCGTCTGAAAGAAGCCTAAGTGTGGACAGGTGGGTAGCTTCTACAGCAAGCGAGAAAACTAATAGACCTCTCTGTTTACAGGAGTCAAGAAATGCAGTTGAGGCTAAGATCCCAATGGTACTTACGTCGCGGCCAGCCGATCGCGAGCGTGTGTTTTCGCCTAGCGCTGTGGACTCGCCAGTCACGGTGCGCGAACACGCGCCTTTCATTGCGACGGTGCCGCTTCTGACGGAAGCACCGCGAGCTGGTTGCGTGCGCGTGGCCTCGCCCAGTGCCGCTGGCTTAAAAGCTACGGTACACGAGCACGCGCCTACCTACGCACCGGCTCCATCAGCGTTCGTGGCGCTTCCTCGTGACTGTCCAGAGCGTGTTGCTTCGCCCAGTGCCGCCGGCTTGTTAGCCGCGGCGTGCGAGCACACGCCTTACTACATGGCACGTCCAACACCAACTACCGAACACTTAGGCACACTTTCGCAGACTAATTGTAACAATAATAAAAACTGTAGCTGTACACAACATTCTAACGACCTCCTCAAGCTGGCTGAGGCCATAAGTGACCTCGCCCATAATAGCACAAAGGTAAGTGCAGAGGTAAAGTTGCCTATATTTTTCGGCTCGCCCACCCATTGGTTAACCTTTAGAACATCCTATTTAAATTCAAAAGGTTCATTTTCGGCGACGGAAAATATAGGTCGGCTGAACAATGCTTTACGTGGCGCCGCTCGTGATGCTGTCGTTTCCCTTCTTTCTCTGTCACAAGACCCAGACGAAATCATGGCGGCTCTACAGGAGCAGTTCGGCCAGCCAGAGCTTCTTATACGTCATATCGTATCGGAAGTGAAGGCCATGCCTAAGTTGCCAACAACATTGGATGGTGGCAAGGAACTTCACCAACTTGCTTGTGTGGTACGCAATTGTGTCCACACCATGAAAATGATAGATTCTGTTGAGTTCCTGGCCTCTCCAGAGTTGTTGTACAACGTTTTGGTCAAATTGACCCCATTGTTGCGTGAGAAATGGGTTGATTTTGCTCATGCCAATTATGATCCACATTCATTTAAATTAGAAATGCTTTCTACATTTCTCACACATCAATCACGGGTCCATTTGAAGTTTGGCATTTCCGATGACGGCATGCGTCAAAAGCCCATAGATAATTTTCGCAAGCCCATAGACAAGGTTCGAACGCATGCCACCATGGATGTCGAACCCAAGGAAGCAAATGTCTGTGATGACGTTTGCTATGCCACCTCTTTTTCCAAACCGAAGGTGGCGCAATCTTCCTTGTCTGCCGCAGGCCCTAAGTCGACGCCATCTGTCAACACTTGTAAGTATTGTCAGAAATGTGGCCATAGCATTGTCAAGTGTGACAAGTTTTTAGCTCTCGAGGTATCTGATAGATGGCGCTGGACAACACAAAATAAAGTTTGTCGTAGATGCCTTAAGAAAGGTGGTCATTTCTATAAAATCTGTAAAGGCAATTGCTCCAAGACAGATTGCAGAACTAAGATGTACCACCACGAGTTACTTCATAGTGATTCCCCGATCACTGCTCCCGAACCAAAAGACATTCCTGTGACTGTCGCCCACAGCACTGCAGCAGATTGTTCAACCTCTCAGTCGAAGTTACAGCCTTTATTGAAGGTACTTCCAGTCACAGTCTTGGGGCCAAGAGGAGAAGTAGAAGTTTACGCTTTACTTGACGATGGTTCTACTGTGACCTTGATTGACCAATCAGTTGCAGAATTAGTTGGTGCTCAAGGTCCGAAGGGCATGATTCGGGTTAACTGCGTTGGTGGCCTCTCAAAAGACTCTGAAGTAAATTATGTCGACATTTTTGTCAAAGGCAAGCACTCTAAGGAGAAGTTTTTATTAGATCGTGTTCGCTCCATACCGAATTTGGGCATAGCAAATCAAACGGTCCGTGCTGCAGACTTGTCCAAGTATCCTCACCTTAAAGACATTGCCTCCGAGTTAAGCTACGTGGAGGCCAAGCCGATGCTTATAATTGGCATTGATCACTGGTTCTTAACCTTACCACAGGAGGTCAGGCGTGGCACTCGCAATCAACCTGTGGCTATTCGGACCAGTTTGGGGTGGACAGTCTTCGGCAAATTTCCAGGTAAACCCATAGAGTCTGTATTCCATAGTTCAGTGTCAGAGTTGGAATCCCTAATAAAAGAAAATTATCGCCTCGATGCGATTGGTATTAAAAAGATGGATCTCCATAGTGCAAATGACGAGCGGGCGCTAAAAATATTGGAGAATACTACAAGGCGCCTTCCATCAGGTCGATACGAAACAGGGCTGCTTTGGCGGGAAGACATAACGACTATTCCCGACAGCTACAACCTAGCCATGTCTCGTTTCCTCAATTTGGAGAACAAGTTTAAAAAGGACACGACTTATGCTGAAGCATACCATGATTACATCAACGGGATGGTGGCAAAGGATTACGCGGAGGTTTGCACCAACAAGCCTTCGGTAGGCAATCTCTGGTATTTACCTCATTTTGGAGTGTATCACCCCCAAAAAAGAAAGTTGAGGTTAGTGCACGACGCTGCCGCTAAATGCTCCGGAGTCAGTCTAAACACTCTTTTGCTCCCGGGTCCAGATCTTTTGCAACCTCTGTTGGCCATACTCATGCGGTTTCGGGAAGGGAATATTGCCCTCAATGGTGACATTAGGGAGATGTTTCCGCAGACAAAAATTAGAGATAACGATAAAGACGCTCAACGCTTCCTTTGGCGTGCAGATCCCTCTTTGCCAATTGAAGAGTACAGAATGTCATCAATGATTTTTGGCGCTGTTTCCAGCCCGTGTACCGCAATTTTTCTGAAAAACAAAAATGCTTCAGAACACAAAGGTAAATATCCTGAAGCAGCTGAAGCTATCATCCGAGATCATTACATGGATGATTATCTCGGAAGTGTCGACTGCCCTCAGCAGGCCGCACACCTAGCAGCGGATATTGTAGCCGTCCATCAGGCCGCCTGTCTGGAGATGCACTCATGGGTCTCTAATGAACCTGAGGCTCTTTCATTGTTAAAGCCAGAATTTCGAGCAATCGATACCTCCGAGGTGGGTCTCGGGCCCTCTTCCTCTTCATCTCCATCACAAGTAAAGATCCTTGGCGTGGCATGGAACGTTGGTGACGACACACTTAATTTTAGAAAAACGTCCCAGCTTCCGGCTAAGCTTACTAAGAGGGTGGTACTGTCGCACCTTATGCAGGTTTACGATCCTCTTGGTTTTCTCCTGCCCATAGTAATCGCAGGACGCATTCTCTTCCAGGATACTTGGCGGATGGGTGTAGACTGGGACGAGGAGCTGCCTTCCGTAGCAAAACAAAAATGGCATATTTGGTTTACAACTTTAACTGACGTGTCGAACAATATCACCATTCCGCGCTGTTATCGAACTAAGTCTCCTCGTGAAATCCAGCTCCACGTCCTGGCTGACGCAAGTGAGCTAGCTTACGCGTGTGTGGCCTTCTGGCGTTTTGTTCACGAAGACGGGTCAGTACACTTAGCCCTCATAGGGGGAAAGGCACGCTTGGCCCCATTAAAACCCACGTCTATCCCACGGTTGGAGCTGCAGGCGGCTCTTATGGCATCTCGTTTCGCAATTTATATCATAGAGGCTCATCGCATCGTGGCCTCTAATATATATTATTGGTCAGATTCGTTAACAGTACTTAAATGGTTGCGAAGCGATGCCCGTACTTTCAAGCCGTTTGTCGCTCATCGGGTCGGGGAAATTTTGGAAACGACTAATGTCAGTGATTGGCGTTACGTTCCGTCTGCAATGAATGTTGCAGATGACGCCACACGTGGCCAATCATCACTTTCGGCTTCGTCTCGGTGGTTCACGGGCCCAAAATTCTTGGTTGATTCTCCAGATGAATGGCCTCGTGAGCCCACACAGGCTCCTCCGCCTGTGCTCGAGGAGTTGAAACCTGACCATGCACTGACTCTTTTACTAAATGAACAATCAGAACGGCCAGATTCACAAGCTCCTGTAGTGGCCGATTATCGCCACTTCAGCAGATGGGATCGTTTAGTCAGGGCCACTGCTCGCGCTCATTCTTGCGCTGTGTGTTTTCGTTCTCTTTTAGGCAAAAACACACCCCAAAATTCAAAAACATTGCGAACCTCTTCCAGGATCTCTTCTGTCGATTTGCGACCTTTGTTAGCGGGAGAGATTCGGGAAGCTGAAAGGCATCTGATGCTGAAATCTCAGTTAGATTCTTTTAACAACGAGCTTCTAAGACTGAGAGCTCATCTCCCTCCAAGCAAGCAAGGGAAGCTCAAAAATGTTGTTTTATCATTAGGAGATGATGGGTTGATTCACCTCAATGGTAGAATCCGAGCGGTCTTGGAAGCTCCCACGCAGGAGGTTGATCCCATAGTCTTGGATGGCCGACACTCAATTGTCAAGCTTCTAATTGACCACTACCACCGAAAGTTCGGTCATGGCAACATAGAGACGGTGGTCAATCTTCTGCGGGGAAAATTTTATATCATTGCCTTACGCCCTACTGTTAAGTCTGTCGCTAAACGTTGCACATTTTGCAGGGTTAAGAAACTTCTTCCGTCGGTACCCCAATTTGGAGATCTCCCTGGCGAAAGACTAGCTCATCATCAGCGCCCATTTTCTTACACCGGTCTCGATTACTTTGGGCCAGTAGATATCGCTGTGGGACGCCGACGGGAGAAGCGTTGGGTCGCCCTTTTTACGTGCCTTACTACCCGGGCCGTCCATTTAGAGATCGTCGGGAGCCTGTCAGCGGACTCTGCAATTATGGCATTGCGCAGGTTTATCGCGCGCCGTGGTTGCCCAGTAAAGATCATTTCTGACAACGGGACAGCGTTTGTCGGCGCAGCCAACCAACTACATGATGTCTTTGACTTTGCAGCTGGTCAGCAAATAGCATGGGCCTTCATACCACCGGCAGCGCCAACCATGGGAGGCTCGTGGGAGCGTCTGGTGCGCTCCATCAAAGCCGCCCTCGCCACAACTCTCAAAGAGAAAGCCCCGAAGGAGGAAGTGCTTGGGACCCTATTAATGGAAGCAGAGGCAGTGGTGAACTCACGCCCCTTGACACACGTACCGGTGGACCCCGAAACCTTGCAATCCCTAACACCCTTCCACTTTCTTCTGGGAACTCCATCAACGGAGGCTGTGCAACCTGGCTCGGATGCTGACCTGACTCGCCGGCTGGACTATAAGAAGGCACTTCGTTTAACAGAAATTTTTTGGTCCAGATGGGTGCATGAATATTTGCCGACGCTTATCCCAAGAGTAGCTGGGCTGTCCTGTTCGCCCGTGCAAGTGGGTGATCCAGTCCTGATAGCCGACCAAAACCTGCCGCGGGGAACTTGGCCCAGAGGAAGAATCAAGAGGATTTTTACCGGCCCGGACGGAGGTGCCCGGGTGGTAGAGGTGGCCACTATGAAAGGGACACTGAGGCGACCGGTGCGTAAAGTAGTGCCCTTACTTATAGAACAGGGCACCTTAGATTACTGCGCGCCGGCGGCACTGTCGCCACATTAGAATGGTGCTTCGCACCGGGGCGTCGTATGTTGGCGACAGACCTCTTTTTTATTGTTTTTGATACTTTTAATTTTATTTTTATATATTTTGTATTTGGAGTGATATTTTGTTTTTCTATGACGTTGGTAAAATAGCTTAGTATCTTGTGTGTGACTGAAGTGAAATATATTGTTTGTGAAATAATACCAGTAAGTATCTTTTTATTTAACAGCTGTTGCCCTGCCTCTCCTGCTTCTTTATAAGTTATCGTCTATACAACCAATGTTCCTTCTCAGGCCCTTGTAGAGCTTTCTCTAATGACAATTCACTGCAGTCTACACTTGCACTTTCTGTACACATGTTAGAGAAACCATATCTCTCTGGTTTACGTTTTACTCTAGGAGGTAATGCCTGTATTACCCTTCCAGTAGACCTGTCTGAGTCTTCATCTTCGCTTGGCACATATGTAGGATCATCTTGGTTGTCAAGAGAAATAAATGACTCATCCAACTGAAAACTGTCCCCCACTGAATCTGAACTTCCCTGCTCATTATCTGGGTGGATATCTGAGTTCATATTCTCAACTGTAGCTGTCACACTTTTATGTTTTTCCTTTTCAATAATGATCACATCACGGCTGGTTGTTATTGACTTGGTTTCAGGGTTATAGATTCTGTAGCCCTTTACATTTTCTGGATAGCCCACTAAAATACACTGTACTGACTTCTTATCCCATTTTAGTCTCTTCTGTTTTGGAACATGTGCCATTACAGTGCTTCCAAAGACTCTTAAGTGACTAACATCTGGTTTTTTATGAGTCCATAGTTCATATGGTGTTCTATTATTTAAAACAGCTGATATTGTGCGATTCTTGATCCTCCAAGTGAAACACTCTCCATCGGTCCACAAATGTCAGTGTGCACCAAATCAAGCGGCTCAGTGCTTCTATTGCCACTAATAGGAAACGGTAAACGGCTCTGCTTCCCTTCACAACAGGTTACGCATGAAGTCTTAGATGTCTGCGCCTTCTGGTCCATGTTGAAGCCCTCCACAGCATCCCGCATTCTGTTCAGGTAAGTACTGTTCACATGTCCAAGTCGCCTATGCCACATCTCACTGGGTACCACTGCAGCAGCTGACAGGTGCGTAGCCATATTCAATTTATATACACCATTAACCAACGTAGCTGTTGCCACCATGACTCCTCGTCTGTTGTAAATGTCGCAGCCACTGTGTTTGAACACCACTTTATTGCCTTTCTTGATGAGTTGACTCACTGATAAAAGGTTTGTGGTTAAACTCGGTACACACATAACCTCTTCAACTGTCACATCGAAGTTGCCTTCGTTTGTGCATGTAGTTATTTGCACTTCGCCGGAACACTTCACAGGTACTTTATTTTCATTAGCAACAATAATTTCCTTTGTAACTAAATCATATGACGGATTTTTAATCCAATTCTCGTTTGTTGTCAAATGCACGCTCGCTCCTGAGTCAACATACCAGTCCGATTTACTGTAAACGCCACTAAGAAATACAGCACTAAATGCATTCGTCATGTTATTCGATGTATTTGTTGAACTTTTACATTGATTTCTATAATGTCCCATCTGTTTACATTTGAAACATTTTATCATTTTCAACTTTGACGTTTGACCTTGATCGCCATCTTTGCTGTGACTTTTATATTCTATTGGTTTGACATTTTTCTTATGTTGGCTCCACTGTTTTTTACTTTGAAAAGTACCAAAAGCAGCACTGTCGCGTATTTCCGACTCCATATCTAATAATTTAGATTTAATTGCATCCGTCGTAATAGACATCCCAGAATGCTCGATGGCCATAATCATGGGAGAAAACTTGTCCGTCAGTCCCGCTAGCAATAATGAGCCAATCCATTCATCGCTGATGTTGAAACCCGTTCCCGCCAATTTCTGTCCCGTATCCACTAACTGCGTCACATATGAATTCATACTATCACAATTCTCAAGCCGTATTGAAATTAGGTTTCTCAACAGACTTATTTTTCTTGTAAATCCAGAATCGTCGTAGAGAGACTTCAATTTGTCCCATAGTTGCTTGGTAGTTGTGACTTCTTTGATATGCACGTAGATGGAGGGATCGATCGTTAAGATCAATTTAGCACGTGTTCTTGAATCGTCCGTAGCGTCGACTGCTGGATGACCTTGCTCTGGCTTGATGCATCCCAGTGTACCTTCCAACACTAGAAAGTTCTCTGCCGCAAAGCACCACTCATTATAATTTTCGCGTCCTTTGAGTTTAGGAACATTAACCATATAATTCGACGACGCCATGTTTTTCACAGCACGAATTCTGACTGCACAAAACACAACTCTGTCTCTGTACTGCAACGTATTATCAATGTCCAGACAACACACACTGTCGCGAGAAACTTTATGGAGCCAGGAAGGCCCTGGGCCCATAACCTGAAATAACTTTTGGGTTTTTTAAAATAAAACAATGTGCTCAGTTCGGCTGACAACAACGGAAGAAAAGTTTTATTTTTTTTAACCATAGATACAGTACAGACAAATGGAACAGACTATACAATATTCATAAACAATAGAGGACACTAGTGAGCTATTTTGAGCCAATAACAACAGAACCGAGGCCAGAGTAATGTAGCAATCTGAAAGAAAGATGTTTTTTCAAGCAAAAATAAAATGAAATAAGGTTGTGTTCACATGAACGAATCTATTATGTTACTGGTAAGATGTGGATTTGTGGTGAAAATATTATTGAACTACTGATTGTGCTATGAAAGCATAACTTCCTATTGAGTTACTTTAGTTTTGAGTATTAACAATTTGGCATGGCATTGGCATTAAGAAGAAAAATGGACTGCCACAGGCGGGACTCGAACCCGCACCACCGATTGCTCTCCCAATTGAGCTACCGTGACACTTACTCATCGGTCCGGTCTAAATGTGCACCTTAGGCTGCAGCCAGCTATGATTCATCAATTTGCGGTTAGATACAAACAACATCCGAATTTAACACCTTTACAGCTGATTACCAATCGGTTAGGAAGAATCAGCTAATTAATTAATTTGCTTTATTTTTTAGCATTAAAGTTAAGAAAAATCCCGCCTGAGGCAGTTCATTTTTCTTAAAGTGTGTTTTAATTTCACATTATACATGGTGTAAAAAAACCTTAACGAAGCCGTCAACCACTCGTTCAGTACATCAAACCAAATCGTATAAAAAAGAAATTTTGGCTGGGAAACAAATTGTAATTTTTGACATCAAAAAAAATAATTTAATTCTAACCCGCAATGTACAGCGCGCACGCAGAAAAGTCACCGCGGGGCGTGTTGCTTTACGCCGTCGCGACGCGGTTCGGTTCGAGTGTGCGCTTGTTCATTGCGGAGTGTGCCATTTAAAGGCTTTTTATGAAAGAACTAGTGAAAATTTTTATCATGCTTTTTTGGAAAAAAGTTCAGTTATATCGGACAGAAGAAGTTTCTATAAAAATCATCAATTTTTTTTTCAAACTTTAACCATCAATGTCTCAGTAACCGTTAACTTCCCAGGTATGGTGTACAGGGAAAAAATGATCGTAGCAATTGGTAGAATATGTGGTATTCGGCTTCGTTAAGGTTTTTTTTACACCCTGTATAGGATGAGAAATATTAATTATTACTGTAAGTAAATAATTTATTAATAAAAAATCTTAGGTTTACGAGTGTACGTCAAGGACAACAACCAAAAATCGTCAACAATGAATGATAACACGTATAAGTGAATAAAAGAAAGTCGTTAAAATTTCCAAATTGTAATGTAAACCAAAGTGGTTTTATGGTCTGACGTGATAAGCATTCACGTTACAAACTAGAAATAAAATTTTTGCATTAGAAAAAATCAACCAAGTTCTTTCAATAAAAAAATAAATAAAGATAAAATCATTCAGTCATTCAATGATGTGTTGATAAGCAATAAAAAAAACAATTATTTAATTTTCGAAAGCTTATCACCACTACTTAGTATCATGTCTTAAAACTGACCTCATGTCATCATCATCAGGCCTTTAGCATCTTTTCAGATGATAAACGGTTGATGAGCACTTTGGTATAATGGTTAAGAAGTCGACTATTAACCAAGAGGTCGCGGTTTCGATTCCGGCACTGTATTGTGTGTATGAACATGTCTGTTTGTACTGGTCTGAGTTTTATATGTATTTATTTAAGATTATTTGTAATACATACCACTGTTGATTTTGATATTTGTAACACAAGTGCTTACAATGTATGTAAATGCGAGTCAGATCAATGTATGTGATGTTGTTGTATATTATTATTTATAAAATCGATGTTTATGTAGAGATTAGTCTATTTGATGTTATAATTATTAATATAATTATTAAATGTAATTATTGTTTTTTTATCTTATTTATTAATATTTTGTTTTTTTCACTGCGTTTTATGTTACTATTTGTATGGAATTGAATTAAATTAAGCTCATCTATTATATTATTATTATTAAAGGGGCAATGCCGCTCGTACGCTCGCTGGAACGACACTTGCGGCTATCTTTATGACACATGTAATGAGTGTCCATTGGTGCAGAGTTCTCTTCGCGATTGTGTCTAGTGACTCCGAGCCAGGTCTTGAAACCAGAACCTGTCATGTGTATCACGACCGTCACAGGCTTCAAGTATCAAAAGCATTATTCGCTGTACACTAACGACATTGTAATATTTAGGGTTCCATCGCTGAGACTTTTCATACATTCGTGCCACAAAAAGAGGCTCGGTTCGACTTTTAATCTGTATTACTTTAATAATGAAATTAATTGGTTGGAAAAGTGGATTAGCGGTTGAACGTTCAATTGTAGCCATCTGCCTTCTTAGCGTAGGCAACACACGGCCCCTTTGCGCTGTATCTTTTTGAGAAGAGTGTTATCAGTATAACCTGCCTTTGCGGCGTCGTTGTAGCTTCTGAATTTATTAAATTTAGGTTTTTTTTAAACCTTAAGGCTTTGTAGGTATGTCCTTCATACCGGTGAAGGTTTCACGCTGCGCTACTGATTTAAAAAAAACTTCTAAATTTTGTTCGGCTTTCAATTTGAGTTATATGCCCTGCCTACTGCTACTTAATCATACTGATCTACTTTATCAGGTCTACGTTATTTTGCAAAGTAAACACGTGAACGAAACTACTAAGATAAATAATAAATAGTTTATAATAAATATTTCACAACAATCACACCAATTCTCTAGTCCCAAATTAACACCTCTCTCTATATATATAAAATTCTCCTGTCACAATGTTTGTTCCCTTACTCCTCCGAAACGGCTATACCGATTCTCATGAAATTTTGTGAGCATATTGAGTAGGTCTGAGAATCGGCCAACATCTATTTTTCATACCTCTTAGTGATAAGGGTTGTCCACCTTAAACATTTATATGGCAAAACAACGTTTGCCGGGTCAGCTAGTAACATTATAAATAAACATTCAACACAGATACCATGCTACGCGCTACGGATGCTACGAAGCCTTGAACGTGCTAAGTTGCTACGCGGCCTTCAACGTGCTAAGTTGCTACGAGACCTTAAAATTGCTAAGTTGCTACGAGAAATGCCACGGATCATCCCAGTTACCAAGATCTGCTACGAAAATTCGCTGCTTTTATAGTGACATATCGATATTTGTCCAAACTATTTCAGATTATCTAGTATCGTATGTCAATTTAGCATAAGACATACTAGTATACTAGTAACTATATCAACAAATTCCACGCTATCAAATTCGCTGGCAGGCAGATGGATTTCATCCCCGACCAAAGATAATGGAAGGGGTTATCTTTGTCCCCGACGAATAAGAGGAATGTTATAAGTTTGACAATTATATTGTTTGTGTGTTTTTTTGTTGCATCGAGGCTTCCAAACGGATGGACGGATTTCAGAGCAGTTTTTTTTTCGAAAGATAACTTAATCACAGCGTTTTTTATATGTGGCTGGTCAAAATTCGTTTAGCCTTTAAAGTCCACCAGCTGCTTTCCTGCCTAATTCTGGGTCATTTAAATTTTTTAGTTGTTAACTAAGTATGTTATGTTTGTCATCCTCCCACCCCGTATTCTCGCAAACTAAGACCTTCTCGAAGTCATTAGACACATTATCATAGTACATTATCATAATTCCCTTACATCCATTTTCCGCTGAGGCGAGGGGCGAACAATTCGCCCGCCTAATCTACGTGAAATGTGTGTTCTTGTTGGATTACGTTAATTAGGACCGTTACAGAGCTAAATACGTATACGAGTTTCTAGTATTACGAAACGTCAAACAGTTTAAATTATGAATTTAAAGAATTTGAGGAAAATGAATAGGTACTGTTTAAGACTTTAATATAAAATTTTAACTAGGCAGTAATGCTTCCTTAAATTTAACAAAACAAGTCGAATTGATTGAATGGAAGAGAAGAAAGGTGAAATTATTAGAGGTCCTTGGGCGGATTAATAATATCTGACAGCAAGGTTAGGTCACTTACCTTGCCAACAACCCCTCCACCAATCCCTGAGCCGAGTTTAGGTGAGGCCTGAGCCCAGCAGGCCGTAAATATTCTAATGAGACTAACCTTACGAAATCCAACTCACAGTTGTCAGCTCAAAAGAGAAAAAAATATTTTTCTCATAATAGACACGTGAGAATTTTATGTAACGTTGATAAAAAAAATCCCTGTGAAAAAATATCCCGGAAGTTACAAGAATATCGTATTTCAAAATGGAAGTTCATTGACTCTTTCCTTCTTATTTGATTTTTATCAACAGCCCATTATTTGGTTTGCAAAAGCGTCCCCTACGTGACCTTAATAAAAAAAATTCGCCGCATTCACTTCATTTTTCACTTCGCCAATACGTCAAAGGGCTCATTTCAACAAAGGGCGACCGCAAGACAAACTCGCTTGCGATCCATCACAGACTCAAAACTAGACGGGGCCGATATCAAAATGTAGTAACTATTGTCCGCCGGTTGATAAAATATGAGCCGTGACATTGACAAATCGGTCGAACGCGCAAGAAGCAATCGGGGGACAGTAACACAGGATAGTCAGCCAGATTATGTGGCCCTGTCAGTGTGTCTAAAGATGAAAGTCTTTGACTAGTGTGTGTTGCCAGTAATGACCTATGGAAGTGAGACGTGGTCTCTTACTATCTGTCTTATAAGATACTACCTTCCCGCATACAGGCTTCGCCCGAAATTCGGTTCTCTGATATATTAAGCATGTATTTATACATTTAAACATTCCTTTTGAATCCTTCTATCTATTTAAACAAACTGCATCAAAATCCGTTGAGTAGAAAGATTTAAGCATACATACATAGATATAGGGACAGACGCGGTAAGCTACTTTGCTTAATACTACTCGTATGTAGTGAAGCTGATGTGGCAGTAGCTTGGCGAACCGATGGCCGTTGGGTGGAAAGGTTTCCGAATAGCCCCAAGTGCTCCACTTCCCGCATAGGCTCAGTAATGGGCGTCGAAAGGCTGTTTTGCTGATGATGCTTTGTGGTGGTGTGGTAGATGGTCGTATACAAGAGACACCGTAGACCAGTAGCTTTGATGACGCTGCAGCAGAACGTGGCATGAAATCTTGGCGAGAAGGAAGAGACCACTACTGTACTGAGTTTACATAAATGAGCTGAGTTCTTAAAATTATGAAGATTCCTAACGCTATCGCTTGGAATATGGTCAACAGTCTTTGTCGCTGTAACTTTTGTTTGTTGATCAACGACTAACGGTTTTATTTCATTAATATTTTCAACTCAGGCTAATCTAGGCTCACCAATTTTTGACATTTATAAGAATACATTGTATGCCTTTAGTCTTTATTTCATTTCCACAAATTATATTACTGCTGGTTTACTACTTTTGACAAGTTGTTCATCCTGGTTCATCAATTGGTTTGGTGTTAGTTTAAGAGCTGGTATGATGACATGACAAGTCTGAAAAGACTTTATTGGGGCATTGTGTAAGGTAAGCTGCTTTCCATTTTGCCTATTATAATAGTTTATGAAATAATATCGTATTCCTTAAATAATTATCACAAGTTAGTATCTGTATATTTTGATTATTAAAAATGTTTTAAAAATAATAAGTACTTAAACGACATTCTATGTTGAAACAGTTGACAGTTCTTCTCCCCACTCTTAATAGATGGCGCTAGTGGTGCGTGCTGTTTCAACATAGAATGCAATGAGTTCAAGTCTTCGTCAAAGTAAGTCAGTCTCGTTGTAGCCCTTGAAGTGTTGGAGCTCTTGAAGTGACAGTGTAAAATACAGTGTTATAATAAGAGTGCTAAATAGAAGTGTTCTCAAAAGTAAAGACTGTTTCATTTATCTTCGTTCCAACAATTGTCTTAATGCAATAATGTAATGGCTCTTCTGACTTAGCTGTGGTCTTACCTTCTGCAGGGGTGGAGCACAAATCGAAGTTGATTTTTAAATCGACTTTCTTCTCGTGTCAAGCTTGGAAATGCTTGCTTCTTGCTTTGCAAGGATACTATGCTTTTGTGCAGGTTTATCAATCCATACTATTAACTATAATATTATAAATGCGAAAGTAACTCTGGCTGAGGTGCTTGTGGCGCAGTAGTTGCAGCGCTTTGGTAGTGATACCAAAAGTTAAGCAACCTACGGCACGGTCATGTTTGGAATGGGTGACCATTCTGACCATACAAGTGACGTCTATTTACAAGCATCTCCGTGCTTCGGAAGGCACGTTAAGCTGTTGGTCCCGGTCAATATCGATAGATATTAGTCGTTAAGCCTGGTTGGAGGCCCTCGGGCGGCTTAATAACATCTGACAGTAAGGTTGGTCACTTACCTTACACACACCCCTCCACCAATCCGCACTGAGCCCGCGTGGTGGAGTATGGCTCGCACCACCTCATAGTTGAGGTGAGGCCTGTGCCCAGCAGTGGGACGTATATGTATAGGCTGATGATATATATATAACTCTGGCTGTCTGTCTGTTACTCAATCACGCCTTAACTACTAAACCAATTTGCGTGAAATTTGGTATGGAGATATTTTAATACCCGAGAAAGGACATAAAGGAAAATAAGGCATTCCCAAAAAAAATTGCTTCCGTGAACCTAATTAACTCACTCTTTAAAACACGAATAGCAGAAGCTTATGTATTCTTTGAACTGATTTTTAAATTATAGCACATTCAATTAGCACTCCTTTATCCTAGTAGAGTGAAGGATATATATTTTTATTAACTACTAGTTGACCCGACAGACGTTGTCCTGCCCGTTGCTTTATTTTTAATTTTCTGATCTTTTAAACCTTCCCTGGACTTCCACGAATATTTCAAGACTAAAATTATTCAAATCGGTTCAGCCTTTCTCGAGTTTTAGTCTAACGAACAGCAATTCATTTTTATATATAAAGATATTATCAAAAGAGTCTTAGGTAAAATATAAAAAAACAGACCTCAGGTAGGGTAGATAGTGTTATTAATAAAATATAATTATTGTAAATCAAATTTGAAAAGAGGTTATGACAATAGTGACTAAGTTTCTTGCGCCAATTTTCCGCCGTGTCCGGTGGTAGGGTTTATTTATATATATGTTGGGACGTGTAAAAGTACGTCCAACCGGAAACGCCCGGTTGGACGTCCTAGGTACCGCTGGAAAGACGCTGTTGCTAAAGATCTGCTCAACCTCGGCCATAGTGATTGGCAAGAACTGTCGCAAGACCGAGAAGCATGGCGTGATCTGGTGTCGGAGGCCAAGACTCGCTTTGGGTCGTTGAGCCACCCTAGTAAGTAAGTAAGTAAGTGTAAAAGTGCTCCTTGTAAGACTATTTAGAAAAATAATTTGATTTATTTCATACACTGATTCTCTTTTAACGAGGCAGGTCTCAATTGAATCTTTCCAGAAACATCCCTCAGGCTAAACATCCAAGTGACTGCGGCCTTGTTATTACTTTTCCTGAATAAACAATGATCGTTACGGATCGGACAACACTCCTTTTGTGTACTTTCAAAGTGAGATGGAATTTGTTGTCCGACAGAAAAATACAAATTTTATCACAGAAAAATACAATTATTTTGACGTGATAACGTCTTATAATTCGATGGGGCCGGCTGCACGCATCAAAAAACATGACGCATGCGGCGTTACCTTGCTCTGAGGCGTCTATTCAAGGATTGAAGTGCAAGCGAGAGCGCGGAACGAGCGACAAAGAGGCAACGTGACAAAGACGTTGTCACGTTCAACTATCGTCAGTTAATCGACTTTACAGACAGCCGTTTTATTTTAGATGACAAGAATACAGATTAGGAAACCTTATGTGGACAGATTTATTAGATTTTACATGGAATGATAAATTTTATTACGGATTATTTCGCGATTTATTTACATTTTATTTCAACCTGACGTTTCGGACCCTTTTTTTTTTAAATTTATTATGAAAACAACATGTACATTTTATAAACAATGTCCTACAAAACTATTTACACAGTTTGTCTGTAGGATCAAGCGTCCTTTTCAGCGTCCGTGGTCACAGGTAGACTAAGGTGTTAGTTGTTTCACATAGTTTAGAAAAAAAAATTAAACTACTATCACTCAATATATTATGTTACGTTCCTATCTACAAAAAATGAGCTAACTTGAGTATCTCTATCTATCTCTAGTAGTAGGTCTTGCAGTGCGTGGTCTAGCTTGGGTCTTGGCTAAAATAGGATTCCAAGCTAGTGGAATTTTCCAACCATCTTCTCCATTAAAATTAGGGTGTCTTCTAATTTCAAGGGTCTCACGACGCATACGAAGAAGAAAACGACGGTCTCGGCGATCAAATTAATATTTAAACGAAGTAAATTAGATCTATAAATTGACATTAAGACTTTTGATACACTGAGGCTTAAGGTACCTTGCCAGTAACATTGGCATAGTCATTAAGCATTTTTCATTGTTTTTTGTTTAAGCAAAGTGAATGCATTACACTTCAACAGAGGAAACTACTTATCAATGAAATGCTGAATATAGAGCGTTCAGATACTATCTCTTAGCCTAGTCGGTAACAGAAGTTACGATTCAAGTACCTAGTCTCGTTCAATCTGTTTATATTCCGTGAGGAGACAAGAGGCTAAGTGTGGTTTAACACGTTCAGACAACATAACATCCGGGTATATTTTCGTAGAAAAACCTTCCTTAAAGTGCAATTAATGCCGTAAAATATCATAACGTTATCGTGTGTCATTTAGGACGATACAATAAAAATCAGCGACGTTTTTCAAACCAAAGCGCTGGCGCAAAACTTTCGGAAAACTAGAACGTTCTCGGAAAAATAAAAATAAAAAATTCCATATCACTCATTTCAGCGATAAAAAATTGAAATAAAAATTTTGAATTCAACACCCTTGGTCGCATTTTCAAGTCCTGTGATCATCACCAATGTCACAATTTCGCTGTGATTTTTTTAATATTGTGATCTTCATTAACGATACTATCAATCGCGACTACAAATTAATGCAAAAAACATTGTAAATTGCAAATTGTAAGGTGCCCTTTGGTCTCGATCAGATTATCGTTGAGCTATGGACATCCTGTATAACAAAACGGCATATTCCAAACTGCGCCTTCGACAATGACAGGAATTGGCTAGACGACACCACCAATCGTTGACATACTTTTTATTATCTGTCAAAACAGTCTGCCTCCATAGATTTCGTATGGGAATAAATGATTGTGACGTCACGGTCATGTGTCAGAAATCGGAGTCAATTGACTGACTGATCGAATATTTATTGCGTTTTGTGTGTTTAAAAATTGGTTTCTACAGCTTTTTTGAAATATACTGGTTGTGTTAACTTCATAGGGGCTATGTTTTTTAAACATCATGTTTTTGACAATATTTATGATAGGTGTCATCATCCCAATTATTACAATTTGCGTTTAAAGTCAATTTTAGATACGAGTAATTTGATACTTTTTGAAAGGTAAACTTTAAGGGGTCAAGTAACACAAAAAATATAGCTTACGTTAACAACTTAATCAAAGAAGCAGTCTTCTCAAACTCTGGACCCAGTCTCTTAGCTTACACTCCCGTCCCGGCCGTCACGCGCTCACAATTTGTTTGGCATTACTTTTTGTTGACTTTCCATCAAGATAACAGGAGACAAGACAAACTTTTTGCCAGGATAAGAACATTTTGACGAGTTCATTGTAGCGTGCCAAATAACTCTCCGGAGTAACTTTGAGACATGTTTCACGGGATTTCAGGATTGAATGTCGTGTTCAAGACAAACAAGGAATTGAAGTTGCTTATTATTCTTGTGAAAGAATTTTGACTCTTAGCAGAGATTTATAATGAAATTAACAGAAAGGGTTGTAACGAATACAAAAAAAAAACACATTAACCGATTTACAAATCAGATATTGGAAAAGCGAAAATATCTGTTATTTTTTTTTAAGATTTTTTTTAAGTTAAGGAAAGTTTGCGCATTCATGGTTTGATTGGGAAGTCTAAGACAGCTTTCCTATTGGATCATTTATTTAAATTGATGAAGTTGGTGTGCCTATGCAATTTAATCTTTGATAACATTGACAGTCGCAGTCGTGTTAAAAGAAGGATTTCTTTATAACTAAACAACAACATCACATGCACTGCTCTGACTCTGTGGTAAGTAGCTTAAGCACTTCTGTTATAGATATCAAAATCAACAGTTGCATTACAAATAAATACATATTACACCCAGACCAGTACAAACAGACATGTTCATGCACACAAATGTTAGTACAGTGCGGGGTCGAACCCTCGACCTCTTAACCATTACACCAAAGGATACCCTGAATAATTTCTAATTAGTAATTCAGAAAACATTTTTACTTTTCAACTGCTCTTTTAGTAGAGAAAAGTTACAAGGACTTGCGAAGAGTCAAGCATTGCAATGAATCATATTCCTTCCCCTAAACGACAGGTCTTGTTACAAGATTGATGATGTAAGTAATTACACTGATATAATATTGGTCGAAATAGAACAAACAAGCTGTCGTGTTTCCTTCGTTACGGTTAAGTGTACAAAAAAAAGACCAATGTAAATCGACTGAGCACTAAATATTCCATGATAATCTTTTGAGTCCAACAAGCGATATCAAACCAATAACATTAAATCTTACAGTCAAACTATATCCACAGTTTTTACGGAATCTGATAATTTCCTAAAGGAATATTTGTGCCGTAAATATTATAGAAAAAATAATATGTCTTAATTGGGGACATCACAAACAGACAAATAACACAAATAAAATTATATAATAATAATATACAATAACATCACATAGGTAGATACATTGATCTGACTCCGTGGTAAGTAGCTTAAGCACTTGTGTTACAGATATCAGAATCAACAGTGGTATTACGAAAAAACTTAAATAAATTCATATAACACCCAGACCAGTATAAACAGTCGTGTTCATGCACACAAATTTTTTCACGTGCGGGGATCGAACCCTCGACCTCTTGGGTAATAGTTAACTTCTTGACCATTACACCAAAGTGGTCGTCAAATAATAGAAACTAAATGATTACTAGCGCAATACCCAAAGCAAGGCATGTGCCATAATGTTACCTTAACAAATTACGCCACACCTGATAGGGGTCGGATTTAAACCATTAATAGACCATTCAGACCAAAGCTCCTGAGTATTACGGACCTACTGAAATCTAAAAAATCAAATCAAATTTAAAAGCTACTAACGAAAGAAAGCGACTAAAAAAGTCTAATCATTTATCGGTGGAAACAAAGCTTACTAATAGAAAATAAGTTATTTCAATACGTACAATGACGAATAATAATGAACAATTTTTAATCATAATCATAATCATTTATTCCTTCATAAACATAGGTACATACAGAGGTTGTGGGTTGTTTAAATGCGAGCTCTATGTTTCACCTTTTCAGGTATATGAAGTATTTACATACATTTTAACAATAGTATTAAAATATAATAATGTTTATAATGTTATTTTCTTTTCGATCATATTATTGTCTCATCAAATGCGACCAATATCTAATAAGAAGTAGATGGGAAGGGGTTTCTTCTCGGGACAGCTTAGCAGCAACAGTTTAGCGAAATATCTAACGATACGGTCTTTCTTTACCTTTGTCCACATATTTCTTGTGTCCAATCTTAGAACTTTGTCTTGGGTTTAACTTACGAACTAAAAAAGCGGGCAATATATTTTGGCGGAACGAAATAAAGGTTCGTAAGGGTATAGACTAAGGGGTTAACGTCTTTTATAGTTTAGTTTTGAGAAAGTAACGGATTTTCTTTAGCTGTTTCAAATAAAATACTTAGTCAACTTCAAAAATTATCTCTTTAAATCTAATAACTCAGCTATTTACTGATCATAAAGTCGGCTATAGAAACGTCCATGAATAAATCAATAAAATCAATTTATTTCTGCAAGTTGACTAACAAGTAGCACTTTTACACGTCCCAACATATAAATTTACCCTACCACCGCTTCGGGACAATTTGGGCCAAAGCTGAGAAGAAGCGGCGCAAGAAGCTCAGTCACTATTGTCATGAAAATGGTCACGAAAACAATAAAAACATTTATATATCAACATCATGTAAGTTATTCTATTTTGGAACATCACGTAGCAATAACATGATACACCCTTGATAAAGAAAACAAACCATTTTTCTTTACCTGAAAAAGGGCTACCGAATGATTGAAAATAAACTAAGCCGAAACAATACCCGAATCGAGTTAATACGAGGGCGATAGTAAATTTCGGACCACTTTAGTGAGCGGGCGGATGGTTGGGCTAAAATGGTCTTTAACGTTTCAGATTAAGGGTGAAGGTTGAATGGGCAATTATTTTGTGTAAGGTGACACTAGGTGTACACAGGAATCCAAGTCAGGCAGTGTTGTTGATAAGGGTCGCAGTTCCTAAGGCGACGGTGTCCTATCGGGCTTTACTCCCACTTAAGGCGTGAGTGTAAGGCATGAGACATAGGCGGTGTATTATTATACTTTATTTAAACATTTTCTTAGGGTTGATTTTTACAATATAATTATAAAAGTAAAATATAAAATTATACAAATCATAAAAATATTATAAAAACCTAACCCTAGCAAGCTGCCAGCAGCGGGGCAGGGCTCGAGCTACCGACAGTTAAGGCTACAGAGAGAGAAACCTCCGGACGATGCGCGCCGTGTCCAAAAGTACTGCCTTCTGCATTTGACCCTTGACCCAACCATCCAGCGAGAGCCTCTTAAGGTGTTGATCGAGGCTGTTCGCTATTAAACCGTTCACAGACACGACTATCGGGACAATGATAGTCGAATCCACATCCCACATGGCGGTCACCTCGTGGGCCAAGTCAAGGTACTTGCTAAGCTTGTCCTTCTCAGCCTTCACAAGGTTTTCGTCATGCGGAATGGTGATATCGGCGAGCATCGCTTGACGTATCGATTGATCTATTACCACGATATCAGGCTTATTGGCTACAATAGTCCTGTCCGTGATAACAGATCGATCCCAATAGAGCGTGGCATGACTATTTTCGAGGACCGGCACAGGCATGTACTTATAGTACGGCACCTCAGAATCCACAAGACCATATCGAAGAGCAAGTTGCTGGTGAATAATCCTGGCTACTAGGTTATTTCTATGCAAATACTCACCATTAGCCAGATGAGTACAACCAGAGGTAATATGTCTGAGTGACTCTCCGGGACGGCGGCATGCTCGACAGATGTCGACCGTTCCGTCCCTCAGGATATATTTCCTATAGTTATTCGTCATCATGACTTCATCAGCAATTGCACAGACAAACCCTTCGGTTTCCCCAAAGAGGTCCCCAAATCGTAGCCAGTTATCGTATTATTATTATTATTTTCAATTTATTTATTCAAGTATTACAACACATTACTTAAATAAGAATCTGCTAAACTGCGCAAGCAGTTTGTCAGCAGGTGTTCTCGTTTCTTATTTAATATACACATGTAGGTTTAATCTTACATAACTTTTACGTTACAAAGCAATACATACCTAATTGAATTTGTAGGGACACAGTAGTTACATGTATTTTACTGAATAAACATTTTTTACCAGTATGCGGAACGCGCTCGGCGGCGGTCGCCAGACGTTCCCTGCACCACCCGAAGTTAGGTCGTACATTCTAAATTGTAGTAGCTCATTAATATGATGCCAAATATTGTGGACATAATAGAGACATCAGTGTTAATTTCTGACACCTGGTAGGCACCTATAGCAGGTGCTATGAGTCCAGATCGGGGTACGTGATTTAGCAACCAGTGACAAATATAGACAGTGGACCACGATCCTAAACTTTCTTGACAAATTAATTACGTTCAGTGACCAACAAACAAATAAACACCGGGCCAGGCGAAACAAAACATTTATACAAATTTACAGCTCAATCAGACATTTGAAAAGTTGGTTAAATTTAGCTTCCATGATTTGATTTCAAAAATAAATAAGGTACGTTGGAAAAATATCCGATGTATCAATTCGTTGGTACTAACGCCATCGCTTGCAACTTGAATCCATCGAAAGTCGTAAGTCCCCAGTAACAAATTGAGTTTACAACATTGGATTAAGAGCCAAATTAGATCATATTTCTCTAGCCACTTTATGCTACTATCGGTTACTTTGTCCCTGTAATATTCTATTCCCATAGTTTAAGCGTAGTTTAATATGCGAAGATGAGTGTGAAGAGAGTAAACTTTAGTCTACTAACAAACAATTAGACAAAATAGAAGGTCACTCTAAATTAATGGCATCACAAGTGCCATAGGCTTATGAAGACATACGAGTAGGTACATCTCAATTAGGTAGGATAGCTTTTAGATTTTTGTAATATTGCTCCTTATCTTTACATGCGACATTTCAAAATTAACCATAAAATGATGGAATCAGGCGTTACTTTGCGGAAATCCATGACTAAAGCTTAAAAATAAGATAATTTTGCTTTAAATTTCCACTAAACGACGCCAGCGCAGGAACCAAAATACATCCAACTGTCATCATATCAGCCTGTTGCAGTCCAGGTCCATGCTGGACATAGGCCTCTCCCAAGGAGCGCCACAGCGCACGATCTTCCGCCCTTTGCATCCAGTAACTACCAGCTGCCTTCTTCAGGTCGTCTGTTCATCTAGCCGGGGGGCGTCCCACACTACGTTTATCTAAGCGTGGTCTCCATTCAAGAACCTTCCTGCTCCACCTCTCGTCGGTTCTGCGACAGACATGGCCAGCCCACTGCCACTTCAGCTTGCTACATTTTTGGACAACATCAGTTACCTTAGTCTTATGTCGTATGACCTCGTTCCGAATCTTATCCCTTAATGAGATCCCCAACATAGACCTAGAGTGACGTGTAGTCGGTGAGCCAGCTTAACTGTCATGTTCCACGTTTCGGCTCCGTAGGTTAAGACTGGTAAGACGCATTGGTTAAACAACCGGCTTTTTAGGCACTGCGGCAGGGTCGACGTGAAGATATGACGCAATTTCCCAAATGCTGCCCAGCCAAGCTGCACTCTTCTGGCGATTTCCCGCTCGAAGTTGTCTCTACCGAGCTGTAGTACTTGCCCAAGGTAGACGTACTCTTGGACAACCTCGAGCGTAGTGCCCTCGACCCTGTGGTTCCTGGTTCCATAGCCGTACTGTCCTACAAACGATTTGTCGCGTTCCTACACTCCTACTTTGGCGTTGAAGTCACCCATGACAACGGTGAAGTGGGTCTTGGTTGTATGGTGTATGGCCTTAGAAATATCTTCATACATGGCCTCGAACACATCATCCGAATGTCCTGTCGACGTCCGCGCATATACCTGTATGACTTTGAGGGAGTACCTCTCGGTCAGTTTTAGTACAAGGTACGCTACCCGGGTCGACACGCTGGATATCTCTAACACATCGTCACGGAGATCTTTGTGGACAAGAAAACCTACGCCACCTTGGGAAAGTTGGTCTCCCTCTCGGAAGGAGAAAATGTGGCCAGATTCCAGGGTCATCGTGTCCTCCCCCTGTCTGTCCGTTGTACGTTGCCAAAGTCAGTGGTTCTTCGCACCCCCAGCCGTAAATGAGGCCGCTGCCGTGACCCAGAATAGTAGGGCGGCCGGGAACTAGGGGCCGTGGTTGTTGTCCGTGATTCATGGGGGGTATGTGCCCGTACTCACCACGCTGGGCAAGCGGGTTGGTCAGCGCAGCACAGAGCCTCGCACCAGTGACGCTGCTGTCCGCCACTGGCCAGAAATATTTGGCTCTGCGTTTAGTCGGTTATACCGCCGACGGTTCGGTCGCCAGAGCCTCGTCCGTTGTTCAGCAGGGTGCACCACGGGCAGGTGAGGTTGACACTTAGGGCGGAAAATGTGCGTTTGCCCCCTTTCATCCAACTGTAATCACCTGAAAAAGATAGAACTGGAAGTCGCAGGATTTACGAAGTAGTCGCTTGTAGTCTGTCGAAGCGACAACATCTCCTGAGGATGCCACGTGTAGTGGCGAAACGCGTCGAGTATATTGTTGGTGTCAGTGTTGTGATTCCAGGTGCAACTTCTGTGTCACATTGTGAGTTGTAGGTATTGTAAGTCCTGCGACTTCCAGCTCTAGCTTTTTCAGGTGATTACAGTTGCATGTATTTTTGTTCCTGCGCTGGCGTCGTTTAGTGGAAACTTAGAACAAAATAAAATCAACCATACTTAACACCAGGGTAAAAATACCCAAAGTAATTTAATTGCTACGTCACCAATACCGTCATTTAGTCCTAGGTGTGGCGACCTCTACCATTCGCCATCACAAGTGCATGCCTAACGGCTAGCACAACAGCGAGAGCAAATACGGCTCCATAAGGCTAGATGGCGCTGTTAGCCTAATACCGGCCAAATTGTACCGGCCTAGTACCGCACATGAACCGCGGTATATAAGATTTCGATCCAGAATAGACAAATCAAGATGATGTCTATCGGACCTTGGTCCCCGACCATAACGCTCGGTCGGTAGGAAGCGCTTCCCTTTAGCTTCCTAACTCGAAATCTGTTGCGCCAAATTGGTGAACCCGACGTGATCAACACCCTGGAGCCGCCCGTCATCATCATCGTCAACTCACCGAGGACATCACGCACACTCATCCCGGCTCAACGTGGTGGACCCGAGAACACTGGCACTTGCAAGCTCAAGACGCACAGACTGCTGGCTCATCCTAGCTCAACCAACCTCCGGTTATTCGGAGGGGAGTGGTGTGGCGACCTCTACCATTCGCCATCACAAGTGCATGCCTAAAGGCAAGCACAACAGCGAGAGCTGATACGGTTCCATAAGGCTAGATGGCGCTGTTAGCCTAGCACCGGCCAATTAGTACCGGCCTAGTACCGCACATGAACCGCGGTATATAAGATTTCGATCCAGAATAATATAGATAGACAAATCAAGATGATGTCTATCGGACCTTGGTCCCCGACCATAACACCCGGTCGGTAGGAAGCGCTTCCCTTTAGCTTCCTAACTCGAAATCAGTTGCGCCAAATAGGTTCTTGAAAAATAAACACAGTTTTCGAACATTTATTATGTGGTCTTACCAATGTGATGAGCTTGTTTGCCTCATTCGCGTCTAGCCTTAAATATTTACTTGCCCTGAGGGAGTCATCTCTCTTCACTAAGACTTGATAATGTTAGTTTTAGTGTTACAAGTGTAAGGTCTGTCATTGGTAAGTTCACTAGAATATAAAGTTAGGCTTTGTCCTTCTTTAGCGCTGCAACGCGACAAGTGCGATGCGATACGACGCGACACAAATATATAAACTGTCCTACGAGAACGTGACGAAGCGCGATTGACATTGACACATGTATTAGTCGAATCGCGTCGCGTCGCACTTGTAGCGTAATAATCTCATTGCGCCACTCACGTAGGACAATGCTTTAATGTGTGTCTGTTAGTAAGCACTACTGGCAAAACATCTTTAAATAAATAAATAAATAATTAATTGTTTCAACGAACACACCAATTACCTAGTCCTAAACTAAGCGTTAGCTTGTGCTATGATGGCAAGGATAACGGATAGAAAAACTTAAATACATGTATAAACACCCACGACTCAGGAAAAATGCCCGTGCTCATCACACAAACATTTGCCACTAGCAGGACCCGCGACAACCGGTTTTGAAATCTGCACCTCAGACTACTAGATCAAAGCTGTCGTCAAAATAAATTAATTTAATTAATAAATATTCACAAGCACTTAACGTTTAATTTCAGCATAACACGGGTTGCAAAGTAACTGTTCTACAAACTATGATTACCAATTTGGTACTCACAAGCCGAGTACGTAGGTACCTGAACGTGCATAATATTATCCAAGTTCTTGCATGCTCTTGAGCTGTCTGAAGTTGTCGGACTAAAATAGACTCAGTAGAACTTATGTTCCCCAGGTTACAATTTATACCAAACTAGCTAGACCCGGCAAACGTTGTTTTGCCATATAAATTATTGAGGACAACCCTTATGACTAAGGGGTATGAAAAATAGATGTTGGCCGATTCTCAAACCTACTCAATGTGCTTACATAATTTCATAAGAATTAGTGAAGCCGTTTCAGAGGAGTACTGGAACGAACATTGTGACACGAGAATCTTTATATAAAATTCTTGTGTCACAATGTTTGTTCCCATACTCCTCCGAAACGGCTTGACCGATTCTAATGAAATTTTGTGAGCATATTCAGTAGGTCTAAGAATCGGCTAACATCTATTTTTCATACCCCTTAGTGATAAATAATTTATATAGCAAGACAACGTTTGCCGGGTCAGCTAGTTATATATATATAGATAAAAATATGTTTTGTTTCAAATTACTAGGTAAAATTAAAACGAATAAAGGATGTGAAAAGATGTAACTGAGTATGTGCAAAATACTCATTAAAACCTCTTAGACTACCTTAATATGCCAAAAGCCAACAATACTTCCTTTTTGATGAGAATGTTGTTGATCACTCATTACTTTATTAAGCACGTACATTAATTTATATGAGCATATTTATATTCGTTTCACACATTTTACTTCTGGCCACTAATACCCTACTACTTTTGTTGGCTGTTTTTCGCATCGCGTCCGTTTTTTTTTTCATTTTGTATTTGTTAATATGTTGACAGTGTATTGACTGCGTATTTATTAATAATAACACAAGCCTAAATTATTGTATCACGATGTAGTATGTAGTAGTTTGTCATCCCAAATAGAAAGAAAAAAAACGAAAGCAATGGGGTTATACAGATTTAATTAGAGCAATGATGCCGCGGCAAATAATGAACTGATTTAAAAAAAAACTTAGCTTATATACTTGCAATTGTATATCTATTTCATTAGAAAATTCAGCTATTTATTTTGTCGTGGGTGGCAGATAGTCCAGATTTGGTATCTGGACTAGTATGTTTTTATGTTAATATCTTTTTTTTTCGGATTTTTATCAGTTTCCATTTATGATGAAACTTCAGACATTTGTTGCGTTCGACAGTCTTTTCCCGAGGTGATAGATAAGGTTAAGCAAGCGACAAAACAAGCTAACCTAAAAGTCTTTTTTTTTCCGGCATCTCTCTCATTTCACCAGAGCACCCACTGCATCTATTTCTATTTGAAGTCCGCCTTACACCAGAACATGGTTGAACCACCTGAAGTTGGTTGCAACAACTTCGTTGTTTTGGCAACAAAAACTTGAAACTTGAGATTTTGCACGTCTGTTCCAGTCCGGTTCAGCGTCCGTGTTTGTGGTTAAAGATGGATACTAACTGCTTTGGATAAGCTGGTCACTAACTTTATTCAAACGCCTTCAAATTGGATGAATATTAAGAAATAACTTTACAATAGGCTTAATTAATGACGTAATGATATCATTTTTTAATAGATAGACAGGGTTACTCTTTATTGCACATCACAAATAAAATAAAAAATCAGCATACATAGAAAGATTCATGGAATTCAGCGGTCTTATCGCTAAGAGCAATCTTTTCTAGACAACTTTCGAGTTGAGGATATAATATATAATAATAGATATACAAAAACATCATATACATTGATCTGACTCCGTAGTAAGTAGCTAAATCACTTGTGTTACAGATATCAGAATCAACAGTAATAATATTAAATATTTCACAACAATCACACCAATTCTCTAGTCCCAAATTAAGCTACGAGGCTTGTGTTATGGGTACTAGTCAACGGTACTACTAATAAACATACTTAAATACTTTTTTTTTGTAAATAAATACATATTATACATAGAAAACACCCAGACCAGTACAAACACACATGTGTGACCACACCCAGACCAGTACAAACAAACAGTGGTATTACAAAATATAAACTTAAATAAATACCTACATATAACACCCAGACCAGTACAAAAAGACATGTTCATGCACAAAAATGTTTGTATAGTGCGGGGATCGAACCTGCGACCTCTTGGTTAATAGTCAACTTCTTGACCATTACACCAAAGTGGTTGATATTGTTTAGAGATGGGCCAAGTACTCGGTTAGTTTTCGGTACTCGGCATACTCGGTGGTTTTTTAAACACTCGTACTCAGGCGAATAACTCGGTTCAAGTGACGAGTACTCGATTATGTAAATTTAATAAACAGCATGTCTGGAATAAGTTTGCTAGTGGCCAACTGGAGGAATTAAAGTATGTACCTAAATGACCACATTCTTAAGTCAATGAACCAACCTCCTAATCTGGCGTTTGTCAATTCCTATTGGTTAATTATAGGACAGCCAGGCCGCTGCGGATCGACAAACTGTACGTAGTTCAAGGGATATATCATAAAATCAAATACATATTATGTTGATTAGTGAAGTCATGATTTATTAATTTTAAATTACAGTAAGTAGGTATTGCTGGCAGCGCGTTGCGGTCATGTTTGATCTTGTTTTAGGACCTCAAATTAAACCGAGTAACTCGGCCGAGTACTCAGTACTTGGCAAACTTTAAACCGAGTAATACTCGGTACTCGGAAAAACAACTACTCGGCCCATCTCTAATATTGTTATTTAGAGGAAGTGGGATTTAGGTGCAGCAGTCATCTCTTCAGTTTAAATAAATAAACAAAAGTTTCAAATTATTTTTAGCCTGAAAGCAGGCCTCTCTCACTCGATGTACTTGCGCGCGGTAATAGCCTACTCTCGCCGGCACCGACTGCAGTGCCGATTCAGTGGACTGCCAACAATCGGACGCGCTCACGACGCACTATAATTATTCGTGTTACGCTTACGTTCAATTTAGTTTTCATACGAACCAAATAAGTAATCTGTGCTTGTTAAACGTTAGCTTTATTACGTGGTGGTTTAGTCGACTAATAATTAATTAATTAGCGAAATGACTAGGTAGGTAGGCAGGTACCTACGTAGTTGACAATAAAATTTACCGATTCTCGAAATGTACCTACCTACTAATAATCTACAAACGACAGATTCCACAAATGACAGATTCTACTAATGACCAATTTGCGAAATGATCGTTTTTTAGTGTATTGAATGAAAATAGTAAGTACCTAGGTATTTTTGTTAGAAAATTTAGGAATATGAAAAATAAAATGAAATGTAGATAAAGAATAAAGAATCATTTATTTTAAATAGTTTTCATTATGATCACAAATAATAGAAAAAAGCATGGCGCGTTTGCACGTATGTACCTACTTATGTACACAAAAATAAGGATGATAGATAATATAAATACAAATATCTTTTTTTCTTCTCTGACCCAAATATCACTACAAAGTAGTTACAATCGAAATAATGTTTCCTTAATGCAAAATCTAGTAGTAGGTAGGTACCTACACTTTTTTAACTCAACAATAAACATTGTGTCAACCCTAGTTCGATTGTCGCTAGGTCTCACGTCACTTGGTCTCGCGTAGCTGCGAAGCAATAGTGACTTTATACTCAAAGTTGTAGGTGCATTTTTGTACGCGGCAGAAAAAGTAGTCTATTAACGCTGTAGGTATTGAAATTTCTCTATGGAGTGATTTATCTGTTACGTAGTAACTATTTAGTAATCTGTGCTGAAAGCATTAAAGCGATCTAAAGCATTAATTCACCGACCTTATTCATAATTGTTATTAAGAAAGACTGTTAATTCTAAAGTCTTAACGAGGTGGGCTGGAGCTACTAAAAAGTGTCATCAAGACCTATAGCGATCTAATAATGGATCTTCCTTTTTACATAATTTATATAAACTTTACTGTACCGATGCAGATGCAATTGGCGAAGTTAATGCCAAAGGGCATTTATATACTAGACAATCGCGTTGAATGAGTTTTAAAAGAATAATTAGGCTCAATGCAATATACACCCAAAATACAATATCGTCGTTTTTCTATATGAGAAATCAGGTTGTACACTGGATTAAGTTAAAATTTGATTTTGGTCACGGTTAGCATGTTCATTTTAAACACATATTGGTTACTATATTATGTGTTAACAGGACGATTACACGCACAACTGGCCTGGTATTAAATATAAATGGAACATAAAGCAGCATAAGACTAATTAATAAAAGTACACCTAATTATATTTTACAATCACTAATTTCAATTTGGTTTCGTTAATGAAAATTGCTGATTATAATGTTCGTGCCCGCCAATAGCGATTCTTGATTTGAAACAAAGAAACTGTTGTGCTGAAATTGTGTGGGAACATAGGTACATTGAGGTGATTAATTTTTATTTATTTATGTTGTGCAACTAGGATTTAGTGAGACCGGGCAAAACGTCAAAATTGAACAATTCATTTACGATTCTGCTTATGCAATTTCAAGGCTCAGGGTCGAATCTAAGGCCTCACAATAACTTTATTCTTGTGAAAATTTTTTAAGAAAATTTTAACATTTCCCGAAAATCCTAGTAAAGTCAACACAAAAGAAATTTTACTTACTTAATTTATAAGAAGGACGTTATTTAAAGTAAAATAACTAACTTTCCAGTCAGAGAATCCCCGGATGAAACAGCTGGTGAGTTTCAACTGGATTTTGACCAGCTACGTTTCAGAGTCAATCGGTGACTACGATGCCACAGACTGTCTGTCATAACTATGTCATTTACATAGGGATTTAACTTATAACACTCTCTTAAAAAGGACATTGCATAAGTAAACTACCGTTCTTATACCTGCTTACCGATGGTTGCTTAAAGAATAGGCGTCTCAAGTAACAGCTTTATCCCGCTTTCTCGTTCTTCACTATCTTCAGGCACTGTTTATCTTCCAGCGAAGCCTCACTGCTTAGCCTACTTTACCCTATCTTTTGTTCTACTTTTCCCCAGTCAATGTTTGTAATGTTAAACCTTTTAAAATGGTAAAGAGGTTCCCTAGAGCTGAATTAGTATTTTGTATTCTGAAAAAGGGATTTATGTCTTAAATGAACCGTATTGCAGAGATTGAAACAGCACGCCTCTGTTCATCTTAGTGTCAGATGGTGCAACACAAATATTTCACTAGTTATTAAGTAAGCAACACCTAATTTTTACATTTTATGACGAGACTTAGGAAATTATCCAACGTCAAAAGACAAAATCTTATATGTTTGATCACAGTCATATAAAAACCTCAAAGAGATTTCGTAACTCTTCGTGACACAAAAACCATGGAGCGGCTATTAGCCAAAAAATATTTGTTTAGACAAATTAACTGACCAGGTCGCCTGGGTTAACCGAGATGTTACCTTAATGAGGCGCTGATTAAATTTCCAACGAAGTGGTAATTATGTTAAGGGTCTTAAACGCCGATGACCTGACGAGTGATATGAATTGAATTTTCGGTTATATGCTGAAAAACTGAATTTGAACTCTCCAATAACACACTCATTTTGCCCAATAACAATTACCTATATTAACATTACGTCTCTTAAATATGAATAAATTTTAAGGTTACGCGACATAATTATAGAAGAAAAAGAACTAATCATAAAATCACTTAGTAACTATTCAAAAAGTTAAAATTTGCTCAATGGTATAGTAAAGCATTACACTTACTGGGAGTTGCTCGCATAACTTCCAACTTTTTTTAACGATAATATTAAGAGGAAAGATTCGAGTGTTTGTTTTTTGTGTGAATTGAATACGTACCGAAACCACTGGACCGATTAACAAAAATCTTCTACCATTAGAATCCTACATTATCCCTAATGAACGCAGGCTATATTAAATACGAAAAAAGGGGACCGCGTGAAAATTTTGGCCACCCGTTTGAAGCCAGGACGAGCGGCTAGTTCTTTATTCTTTGATTTAATCAAACATCCTCCTTATTTTTCAGCTGTTGGTCAAACAGCAAGCCAGAGGCAAGAGAGACAATGCTCCATTGCATATTAAGAGTCACGTTAATTAACGAAGGCGAACGATCCATACATTTGGAGTTAAAGTCGAAAGAGAAATTTGTCAGCAGTGTGAACAATCAGTAATCAACAGGATATACTTAGTACGTTTAGTTAGATTATTGTTTTTTGTATAATTTTAATCTCTGGCACTAGGTCACTTGCCTAACTTGCCAAAGGTGTCTTTTTGAAATCAATAGTTATTTCTTTCAAAAACATTCATGATCCAGCATAATCGCCCACTGCACACTTCCCACCAGCCCGCCCGAAACACAGTCGCGACTTTTGCAACATGTAAATAGATCTGGAGATAAGCCCCAATATATTGCGGCAATTTCCTCTGCCAGAGGGCGAACGGAAAGGAGGATATTACGCACCAACCGTTCCTTTTTATGTGCGCTGAAAATTCTATAAGTCACAACCCTGTTGCGAAGTGAGGGTTAGTGGGACTGGGGAGGGCTTGTATGCTGAATTTGGTTTTTGCGTACGTTACGAGTTTGGAATAAAGCTGCCAGTTTACCTGTCTGACGAGGGAAGACTCGAAAAAAATAGGATTTCCTAAACTAGTTTAAAAATCATTTACTTACATTCACTTGATGGAATCGGGCGTTACTTTGCGGATTTCCATGACTAAAGCTGATAAAGAGGATTATTTTGCTTTAAATTTCCACTAAACGATGCCAGCGCAGGAACCAAAATACATCCAACTGTAATCACCTGAAAATGATAGAACTGAATGTCGCTGGACTTACAATACCTACAACTCACAACGTGACACAGAAGATGCACCTGGAATCACAACTCTGACACTTACAAAACACTCGACGCGTTTCGCCAATACACGTGGCATCTTTAGAAGATGCTGTCGCTTCGACAGACTACAAGCTTAGTGCCTATTGCTGCTAAAGACCTGGTTCTGGTACTCAATTGTTGTATATGTTATCTACTTTAAAACTCTTAAATACACGACTCATGCTAATTGGAAAGTTTGGATTGTATAAGGAAATATGAACACAAATGGAAAAATTTATAGATTTTTTGTTTGTGCCAAGTTAGCACAGGGTTTGGAAAACTGCAAACTGGAATGTACATTGCTGGTAGAAGTCGCAACAACATATCAAAAATGCCGAATTAACATTTCTTTTGTTTAATTGTTTTTTACATTCTGCCTCTATTAGTTTTATGAATCTGAGATTCATCAATCTGTTGTGCTTAGGTGTTCCTAGGTATCCTGTAATAGTGCATTGTCTTCATTAAAATTATCATATTACGTGGTTATTAAACTAACGTGTTTACGACCAAACCGTCAAAGCATAGTAACTTACTACTTATTCACAAAAATGTTCAGCTAATTTCGAATAACAAAGAATATAACGCTTGTTAAACAGAGTCGTATGTTTTATTAAGGATAATTGCTGGCTAGGTCGTTTACCGACGGCCTAGACGCTAGACCGCATTAGACCTTAAACGGGCTATTAATGACCTTAGGCAGGCCTCTCTCACTCGATGTACTTGCGCGCGGTAATAGTCTACTCTCGCCCGCACCGCCGGCGGTGCCAATTCAGTGGGCTGCCAACAACCGTCGAACGCGCCCACGACGCACTATAATTATTCGTGTTATGCTTACGATCAATTTTGCTTTCATACGAACCAAATAAGTAATCTGTGCTTGTTAAACGTTAGCTTTATTTAATAAAAATGATTTAGTCTACCAGCTAATGAAGAAATATGAGTACCTATTAATTTTTGTTAAAATAATGTAATTATTACCCGGTAAGTTAGTAATTTATTTACAAAGTATAAAAACAAACAAATTAGTAGGTGGTACCTACGTAGGTAAATTGGATAAATTCAGGTAAATTGGGGTTCGGCTTTACTGGATTAAAATGTAACCTACAGTGAAACATAGGTCAGTTACTTTATCGAAATAATACCTAAGTACCTATTATACCTCTTAGTCTACTTTTTATGGGCTGCGCACCACCTACGAACTGTGCGTACCTACCTGCTACCTACTCGACGTGGTGGTTTAGTCGACTAATGACTAATTAATTAGCGAAATGACTAGGTAGGTAGGTACCTACGTAGTTGACAATAAAATTGACCGATTCTCGAAATGTACCTACCTAGTAATAATCTACAAACGACAGAAAGCCGAAAGTGTCAACCCTAGTTCGATTGTCGCTCGGTCTCACGTCTCGTGGTCTCGCGCAGCTGCGAAACAATAGTGACTTTATACTTAGAGCTGTAGGTGCATTTTTGTACGCGGCAGTAAAAGTAGTCTATTAACGCTGTAGGTATCGAAATTTTTCTTGGGAGTGATTTATCTGTTACGTAGTAACTATTTAGTAATCTGTGCCTTAGGTCTGTCTGGAATTAAGACATTGTCTCAATGAGTCGGAAATTTAAGCTTAGCAAGTCTAAAGTACATATGCGAGATGTGTTTGGATATTCTGAAACAATATTTTGTTGTTAAGGTTAAGACAAAAATCAATAAAAACCCGGACATAAAGAATTGTGTCTATTCGTCTATAAAACCGAAACCCAATTGAATATTTGGTTGTAGCAATATGAGCAGTATTGGTATTTGTTGCTCTCGTTGAGTACTTAAATTAATTATACTACAATATCTCGGAACTCACTGGCAAAAAAAATGCTCTGCGTCACCTGCGTGCTCTTTGCTCTAGTGGATGGACAAAGTATGTGAACCGGATTCGCAGATCCGACCACACTTCGTTCCACTGGACAAGCGGCTAAGTATATAATTTTAATGGTTGATTACAAGACATCCTCTGCTAAGCTACCTGGCTAAGAAAACGTATAAGTCTGTGTAATAATTTTATTAACCATATGTTTCTTTACTCTCATCGTCTCACTTTCAATGGAAATATCGTGCAACCATTACTTCAAAGTCCTTGACATCAGAAACTCCCCATCATTTTAATTTTAGGACTGTCACACCAAATCACACCAATTTTTCCACAGTCGAATCCAAAATAAGGACATCTTGTAACTGACCCGGAATACCCTGACCACATGAAAAGTTAATGTTTGTGTTACTCAGCAAAGTTGCATGACCATGAAGTGCTAATATTCTTAGTGTGAATATTTCTTTTATTATTAGAATAAAGAAAATAAAATATTTGTATATCGTGCCCAAAAATCTTTACAGGTATATCAGTTGCATTATAAATCACATGAAATAAAACAAAAAATACACCAGTACAACACGCATATGCTTGGGCCAACATTGACGCAAATGAGAAATGGTAAGTCGTTTAAAATAACTGGCCAACTCGAAAAGAGAGCCTCGAATGTCCCTCTTTTATCGCAATCGCGTTCCGTTGTTTTCATTTATCCACGCAAAAATAATTGACAAACATAAATTTGCGATAGCACAGTGTGGGCCGAACAATTTGCAAAAAGCAATTGCGCCAGTATATCAATGTCTTATCGTGGATCTACGCGTCGATTGTCACTGTGGATTTGACGCCATTTTGTTTTTCTTTTTTATTCAGTCTGACGAGGAAAAGTAACATTTTTGTTTAGTTTTTGTCGGAAAGCATAGTGAATGTGCACTAAACAGACTGGTCACTAGAAAATGTAATGATAGCTTATGTGAGAACAGTTTAAAAAATCTTGATTGCTTATTTGAAGTTACATTATGAAGTATCAATACCTAAATAATAAAAAAGGTTGTGACACCATGGCCGCAATTGTTTATTTGTGTTAATGTTAAACTCAAATTTAAAAAAAAAATTGGTTGCCTGTAAAGTCGGTATACGCGCGAAAGTTTTACGTGACAACGACTCTGAGTGGTAAAATAATTTTAATGTGAATATTCATTCGTATAACATGAACCGGTGTGTATGCCTATCTCTCGCTCTGTCTCTCTCGCGCGAAACGTGAGCGGAGCAGCGTAACCCAGTTTCTTTAGGTGTCACCCGGCAAACCAATTTATAAGACGTTGTCACTTCAAAAACTCGTCTAAACTCAAAAGCTGCTCTTAGTTTAAAAAAACCTGGAGTTACCTACAAGAGTTTATATCAACAAATCCGGATAATCTCTCCACAAAACCAGGACTAAGAAAAACCTTTATCTAAATCGAAATATCACTGAAGCGAGGTCAATTTCACCATTGTGTGAAACTTGCAATTATCCCAAACATAACTATGTGTTTAAAAGTTGAATCTACTTTACCCGAGCGGGTTCGCAAAACAAAAACAGAAGGAAAACAAAGGCCACTTGCCTTCACAAAAGGGGACAATACACGAAACAGAAGTATACGAACATTCGTATTTATTATACAAAACTTGTGCCATTGTCCTTTTGAAAGTGAAACTTTGGTTAAACAAGCAAAAAATAATAGTGACATACACCACACGTTACAAAAGATAAAGGGTCAGTAGAAACATCACACACAGATACAACCTAGTCGTACCTAATAAATAAATGAAAATCAATATTTTTGTGTAATTAAGTCAATGTTTTAACAAAAGCGTTGACCGAGAACGATGATATAGTTTTCTTCTAATCATCTTTATATGTCTTCTTAAATGAATTGAGAGATGATGCTTGCTACGCGTTAATCCTAATGAACATTACCTACTTAAAGTGAAACAGTTTTAAGAATACTGCTTTCCAAAACTAATGCGAACCTAATTGATGCGATCTTTTTATAATTATAGAACTTAATTTTAAAATTATTGAATTATGATAATATTTTGACTTTAACTCGTTATTTTCATATAAGAGTAAAACCCTTCCTTGGTAGTCGGGAAAAATTGTATGAAAAGATTTTTTCAGGTTCTAATAAGTTAGTAGCCTACTTCAAAACATTATCCATATCTTTTCTTATATATTAAAAATTACTTGCTATTCGTTAGTCTCGCTAAAACTCGAAAACGTCTGTATTGATTTTGCTAATTTTGGTTTTGAATTATTCGTGGAATTTCAGGAGGTTGAAACGGTGAAAAAATATTAAAAAAATGCGAAAACAGCGGGCAGGACGATGCCTGCCGGGTCCGCTAGTCTTCTTCTTCTCTTATATACAAAAACGAATTGCTGTTTGTTAGTGTCGCTAGAATTCGAGAACGGCTGAACCGATGTCTCTAATTTTAGTCTTGAAATATTTGTGGACGTCCAGGAAAGGTTTCAAAGATGAGAAAACAAAGGGCAGGACAACGTCTGCGGGTCCGCTAGTATGAAATAAATAAATAAAATAAATAAATAAATTGTTTAAACGAACACACCAATTACCTAGTCCCAAACTAAGCGTTGGCTTGTGGTATGGTGGTTAGAATAACGGATAGAAATACTTAAACACATTTACAAATTCTCGCGCTCATCACACAAACATTTGCCCCTAGCAGGATTTGAACCCGCGATAGCCGGTTTTGTAGTCTGGACCTCAGACCACTAGACCAAAGCTGTCGTCCAAAAAATGTCAAAATAGGCCTTCTCAGTTTGACTGTATTATAACAGAGACCACGAAGATACAGGCAAACTTTTGGACTTCAGTTGTATATCATTCGATCTGAAATGTGTAATCTTTTGTTTCCAACTAAAATAATAGCAAGTAGAAGTTTTATTTGGAAAATACGAAACGGTACGAGTCAATTTATTTTCAATGTCATGTTGTTTGATTTATACCAGCGTACCGAAGTGAAAAGATTTTTGTCTATTATTTTTTCTGATCAATAAGAATCAAAAAGATTCTTCAAATCTAAAAGATGAAACTTTCACTCAAATAAATCATTTCTTTCAGATATTGTTTCGGATCTTTGAAAGATATGTATTGAACTAGGTATCCAACGAAAAGATTTAGCAAAATGGCTGGTTAGTTACTTATGCATGCCTTATAAGTCAACCTGTACCTAAGCGGAAAAAAGAAATTTTTTAAACAATTACTAGAATTGTCATTCGAGCCAAGGCTCTCTCACTCGATGTACTTGCGCGCGGTAATAGCCTACTCTCGCCCGCACAGCCGTCATTTCTCAGAGCTGTTACTCAAAATTTATATGTGCTTACTTAAATAAAAATTCAATGCGCGCCCCTGATTGGGGTTCGGCTTTATTGAATTAAGATGTATTACCTACAGCGAAACATAGGTCAGTTACTTTATCGAAATAATACCTAAGTACCTATTATATCTATTAGTCTACTTTTTATGGGCTTCGCACCACCTACGAACTGTGCGTACCTGCCTACCTACTCGACGTGGTAGTTTAGTCGACTAATGACTAATTAATTAGCGAAATGACTACGTAGGTAGGTACCTACGTAGTTGACAATTAAATTGACCGATTCTCGATTTCTAATTAGACATGGAGACCGCTACCAGTCAGTGACGTCACATGCTCGTAGCGCCATACTCTCACCGTAGAAAATTTCGTTTTAGAAAGAGATAGCAGGAGTCACAATTAAGTAGCTCGTAATTCGCTTTTTATACCTAATACAGGCTGAATTTCTTATTTCACATTTGTTTTTCAATAATGTTATATTATTTCAACAACAGTCAATCAAATACCATTTTAGAAAAATTTGGTATTTTTACCGAAAAGGTCAACCCTAGTTCGATTGTCGCTCAGTCTCACGTTACGTGGTCTCGCGCAGCTGCGAAGCAATAGTGACTTTATACTCACAGCAGCTGTAGGTGCATTTTTGTACGCGGCAGAAAAAGTAGTCAATTAACGCTGTAGGTACCGAAATTTTTCTATGGAGTGATTTATCTGTTACGTAGTAACTATTTAGTAATCTGTGCTATTTAGTAATCTGTGTTCGAGCTGTCAAAAGTGCGAATAACGACATTCTATTGGTTGTATAAGAAACTGTTCCTCTCCGCTTGTCTCGTCTCCACTTTGGCAGCGTCCAAGCCTTAAACGATTATTAAGATGAATAAAGTTCATTAGAAGTGATTTGTCTTTGAAACAAATTCTAATCGCTAAATTCAAGTTGCAAATCCTTACGCTACGGTCAACAAACTCCGAAAGTTTACATCAATGTCGAAATATGAACATTTATGCACAAACTTTTACACTAAATTTCCTGTATCCGCATATTCGGTAAGTACTATAACCCAACAGCACATCAAGGTATGCACAGCAAAATCTTTTACGCTTGTGATAAATGGAATCTTCCAACAAAAATACATTAGCCTGATATGCTGTCTGTACCAAGTTATAGTCAATGGCATTAAATATGCTATCTACTCCTCGCAGTTAAGATCGGTGTATCTCGAATATTTCCAATATCCGTACTTAATATTTTAAACGCGAAAGTTATTCTGTCTGTATGTTACGTTTTAACGCCTAAGCTACCCAACCGAATTGAATGAAATTTGGTACACCTATAGAGTGGACACGGAGAACGGACGCAGGATATTTTTTGACGTGACAACGTCTTAAATTAGGTTGTGGCTCGGATTCACTCATGAAAAAGTGTAACGCCCGCTCTACGACGATAAGTCACCGAACGAGAGAGAGGCCCGCCGGACCGGCGAATGCCTTGCGTCTCTCTCCCACTCAAACATGATCGGTCCGCCGCGCGCGCAGCACTAGAGTATTAGGCGCGTTGAAAAGACGTTGTCACGTAAAATCTTCGCCCGTAAAACCGACTTTACAGGCAACCATTTTTTATCTTCACATTTTTCTATATAACCGAATTGCGCTGGACCGAAACCGTTACGGGTAGCTAGTCTGTACTTAATTTACCTCGTGTGTTCATAAGTTTTGAGACAAACTTTGTGCTAAAAAAAAAGAAATAAAAAATTACTGGTTGCTATTTATTTCTTTTTCTCATTTTGAATTTCGAATGTTAACGTTTAATTCCTTTCATTTTTAAATTCATTTCTTTCAATTTTCTCGTGATGGAGAGAACAAAAGAATTGCGTGCGACCTTGATTTCGCTATTTAAGGCGGGAAAAAACCAATGGAGATTTTCCGTGAGTTGAAAACTTTTGGTGTGAGCCGTAACTTCGTGTGTTACACTATTAAACGATACAAGGAGACAAGTTCTTTACAAGATCGCCAAAGGAGTGGTCGGCCGCGCTCTGTAAGGATGCCTGCGAACATCAAAATCATCCGAGAGCGACTTCGTCGAAATCCATGTCGAACTCAAAAAAAACTAGCTCTGCAGACTGATCTTAAGGTGAAGGCGTATAGCCGTAGGAAAGTTCATTTTTTAAACGACCGCCTTCGTAAATTGTGACACGAACGTTGTCCAATACTGCTTAAGAGACACGATGCGAGGAAAATACTCTTCACCGATAAGAAAATCTTCACTGTCGAAGAAAAGTTCAACCAACAAAACAATAAAGTGTATGCAAAAAGTACCAAGGACGTCCCAGCTTCAGCCCGGAATGTCTCGCGTACTCATCATCCGGCTAGTGTGATGGTATGGTGGGGAGTTTCGTATAAAGGTGTCACTCCGCCCCATTTCTGTCAACAAGGCGTCAAGGTGAAAGCCAAGAACTATCAAACTGACATCTTAGAGCCTGTTGTGAAACCCCTGTCCCTTACTTTGTTTCACAATAAGGATTGGGTTTTCCAACAGGACTCAGTGCCATCCCATAAAGCAAAAACCACCCAATCGTGGTTGAGGGAAAATGTGCCGGCCTTCATCGCGGCGATCGAATGGCCCTCTTCCAGCCCCGACCTCAACCCGCTGGATTATGCTTTATGAGCTGAGCTAGAGCTCAGGGCCTGCCGAAAGTCTCACCCAAACTTGGAGTCACTGAAGCGAGCTCTTGTCCGAGAAGCAAAGCGAATCCTGCTGAAAAAGATTCGTGCCGTCATTGATGACTGGCCAAATCGTCTAAGGGCCTGTATTAAAAACAAGGGTGGTCATTTTGAATAATAATAATTATTTTTTGTTTATTATTATCTACTAATTGTTTACTGAAAATTTTAGAAATACATGTTAATTATAAAAAAAGTTATGCAACTTTTATTTCGTCTCAAAACTTATGCACACACGAGGTATAAAAAGTGTATATAGTGACTCGAATCTGTCTGTATGTCTGTTATGGTTTTGGAACTACACTACTTAACAGTTTTGGATGTATTTCGGTACACATGCTATCATTGAGTGAACCTTGAAAACATGCATACCTACGATTGTTTTCACCGATTTGATTGAAATTTGCTACCCATACATACCTTCGGAACAGACATAGTAGTTATCCCGGATTTTCCTATATAACCGAATCCCACACGGACAAACCCGCTGTCGGAAAGCTAGTTTCCAATAGAATCTATAAAGTAGTTTTATGGGTACACCGACGGTGGTTGGGCGTTGGCCTGCGAGGTACACCGACCAGATATATTGCGTGTAGAAGCGACGGTTAAACCCAACATAAAACGTGCAGTGATAAGTTAGTAAGAGAAGGTGTTTCTGCCTAACTCTTAAAGAAATGACACTAAATGAAATATTCCTTGCTTCTGTACTGTAATGTTTTTTTTACATTTTACGAAACCTATTCGTAGAAATATTCATATTTTAAAGTGAATAGCAGAGCTATATTTTTGACCGCAAACAACGTAAGTGTAAGAACTTCGTTCCCACCACTTCTCCAAGTAAGAGTATTAAGTATGGTGGATGGTTTAGTAATATGGTTAAATATGGTATGGTGCAGTATCGTCATATGGTTTTTCTTTTCATTGCCAACTTAGTAATGTTTTGAGCTAAAACGGATCACATAATAATATACTTTGGACCATTACATAGAAACATACCATCAACCAAATATCCGAATGTTCGTATATTCTATGTGTAGCAAGTGCCAAAATTTTGTTACCGTCTCTACCATCTTGTGCGCCTTGCGCTAATGGTTTGATGAGGTTAGATCTACTGATAGGCAGAAAACTCAACCGTGTCGCTTCTGCGTAAAATAATCTCTGTACCAGTGTTTACCCAGCAAGCAAGGCTTGTGCCGGCTCCAGCGATCTCTGCCAACCCTTTGTTATAGTATCGCTTACTGAATGTTTGTGTTCGTCGTCTCTTTATTGTTACAATCGCACTCGTCTTAGGATAACGTTTGTCTGTCTGTATCATGTGATTAGTTCCTGTTGTTGTGTCTCGCTCTAAAAAAAGACAGAAGCCAATGATGAAAAGTGTTTTGTTTCAGTTTGGGGATAGGCATAATTCTCAAACCGGCTTAAGCTTCTAATAGACAATACACTCTCAAATAATATAATATCTATATAATAGACAATAGACTTCATTTTGAAATAAAATCTAGAAAAAACATTTTTATTTCTGTACTTATGCACAAAAGAACACAAAAAAACAAACACTGTGTGTGTTTGTTCAAAAAAATTTGAAACGCCACAAATGTCACGGTTATTTCAAAAGGAGTACTGAAGGATTAATAAATATAATTAATTATTTAGAGTGTAAAATATCTGCTTCGTAAATGCATCGTAATCGTATACTTATTACAAGTCTTCAGCATGTAAATATTATTATTTCAGACATATTTTAAATGATCTTTATCCCTTTAACTTTCTGTCCGGTACGCAAGGATAAATTTAGCAACAAAATTTCAAGCAGACAGTTACCCACACAAAGTTCCTTCGGTTGCGGACTTCTCAAAACTTTATCGGCACTTCACGGCTTTGAATCGAATAAACTAAGCGCAGGTCGCCTCGCCTCAACCACGAACTAGTTTTGTAGACCAACAAACAATAAAACAGATATCGATACTGTTAAAGATGGAGAAGTAGATCGTTCTTTAAAAAAATAGGTAGGTAAATAAAACTGACCAGTTTAGAAAGATATCTATACGCGACGGTCGCATTAGAGCGGTCAGTTTTGTAAGATTGAACCCAGCATAACTACTCCACCAGTTTGCACTGAGCCCGCTTAGTGGAGTATGGCTCGTACCACCTCATACGTGAGGTGAGGCCTGTGCCCAGCAGTGGGACGCATATAAGCTGATAAAATGAAGTGCTTTATGAACAAATAAAATGTGTTCTGTAATTTCTGTTGTTTTCAGCTATTGTTGTAGTTCTTTTCGTACAAGTATATGACCGCAGTAAAGAATCAAAAACCGTAATTTTCGTACAAGTGATTTTACATTTGCGTTCGCTTTATTCTTATTATTTTACTGCACTCGAATAATTCATGATGATTGATGTCCTCTCTTGAGAAAGCTGCATATTTTTTCGACTTGATTTAAGTGAAGATGACTTTTGACTATCAGAATCAATATCAGAATTAAAATCATAGTCAATCAGAATCAATATCAGAATCAAAATCATAGTCAAAAGTCATCAGTCAGTATATATATATATATATATATATATATATATATATATATATATATATATATATATATATATATATATATAATATAATATATGTATATATATATATATGTCATCTTCACTTAAATCAAGTCGAAAAAATATGCAGCTTTCTCAAGAGAGGACATCAAGCATCAAAAATTCTTCGAGTGCAGTAAATAAAGACGTACAATAGGACACTCTCAGCGAAATGCACCGAATTGTGATGTCCATCAGTGACTCCAAAGTATCGATAGATTTATCCAAATTATTAATAAAAATAGATATCCGTAAATAAAGCTATTTCTCTTATTTTCTTGAAAAATGTATTTACTTTCACTCCATGTAGGCACCAAAACAATGTTACTTATCTATTAAACGTAGGCGGTATTTATTAGATTAGTCACATTCGTCAAAGAAAGGATGTGACGTTCATACACGCCATTTAAATGACTTGTCTTTTGATGATCTTTATGACGTATAAAACTACGAGTCGCAGAGAAGAAATAAATTTATTGATTTAAATTTAATTTGTCTATCAAAAGCCAACCAAGTCTTTAAAACCTTTAAATACCTATTAAAAAATATAGTAGTTATCGTTTTTGAAAACAACTTTTTATAAGTATTTTATCGATAACAATTCGCCTACCCAACAATAACGTGTATAATTCAAAGTCCACGGCCACTCTAACTGCAAGCAGTATTTTGAACATGATTTTGACATTTCCCAGCACAAATCTGTACGTTGACCTGAAAATGCTTTCACTCTCAGCACTTTAAGGGTCTTAATTTTTGTGTTTATTCGTATTAGGTGACAATGCGACTGAGTTTTTTTTTTATTTGCCTTAAAAATAAGCGTGATGTAAACTGAAGGAGTTATTCCGTCTGCTGTCGTTTTTGCTTGAGTTTAAAATTCCGTTGGAGAGCCAAAGACAAAACATGGAAAAGGTGTTCCACCTACGTTGAGTTTATTAATGAGAGTGCATAAGTTTACTTAGCACTTTTCAGAACGTTCAAAGAACGAGATGCAATGTTGGCGGACAAGATCACATATATCGGTCGAGCCAAAAGTAAATAGCTTAAGGTCGTGTTGCCGAAATCAGTAACAACCAAGGAACGAATCACAAACACCCCTGACCTGATACAAAGGCGTAGGCTACGCATCGAACCCGGGACCTCGAAGATGGCGGCACCTAGTTGCCGGTACGCATGCTACTGCACCATAAAGGTCGTTAAAATTACAGAAAGTGTGTTCATTTCTATAAATAACGCCATAATAGACCATAGACTAGACATAGACCATAGATTTGACTCAGGAATAGAAACTAGGACTCCCCAGTGCACATATTTTAGGAGAATGCACTCACCTAATATCGTAGAATTGATGACCAACGCCAGTTCCGGCGTACACTGCAGATTGATTCACAAAGCAAATGTTTACTGATGAAAAGCGGTCAGTGCATTCATGAGACAGCTTTCATATGATAAGGTTACTTTAGTGTTGCGCGGCCCACAAATGTTCCAAAAGTTAAGTGTCCCAAAAGTTATTTACTTTTTTTACATAACAGACTTTTGGAACTATTTTTGTTTCTATGAGAGAGTGGAATGCGGGACACGAATGGTTTGACAAAAAAATATAGGTACAGTGCCGGTCAGCGTCGCGTGAACACTTTCTAACGAAAATTGTTTGCATGCACTTCGACACACGCGGAGCAATTAGCAAGCGGGATTGCGCGCGATGTGCAAATGATTTTTGCCTTAAAGGTGTTCATGTGGTTCGGACCGCGATAGTACATCTGTAACTAAAGGCAAACAATTTGCTTTCAGCTGTATAATATGTAGGTACATGTAAATTCTTGTTAAACTATGGTTTTATTATATTTATTTTAAACGCATGACGACAAACGATTTGCACATATAAAAATCGATAAAACATGCTTGACCACTTTATTATTTAAAGAACTGATACATTTATACTTCTACCACGCTATATGCAAAGAAAGATTATTATATTCTATCTATTCTAAAAATAAAAACGCTTTGTTTAAAAAAGTGGGCGTTAATCGTTTTACACCCACAGTCAGTTTGAGCTGAGTGCGAGAGGTGGGAGGTTATTTTGATGTTATTGGCAACCCATAAGCTTCCTTACTATCTACACATCCATCATTGTTTCACATAATATAAAGCATTGCTTAAAAGAATAGATCAAGAGTTTATCTGGGCTCGTTTACGTTATTTAACTTTAAACCGACTAAGCCAGCAGCAAAGACGAGTGGACGCAATCAATTCAGTCACTAATGGTTGATAGTGGTTAAATTGTAGTGTATTGTTGGCTACCGTTCGAGGCAATAGTGGCAATATGTCTCGCACTACACCGCACTGATAAAGTACCGGCATCGGTGCGTTTACCCTATTTAGTGCGTTTTGTGCAATCAGGAACTGAATAGAGTACAATTTAACCCATTCGTTGTTACTTCGCGGACATAATGAAGAATCTTTTGTTCTCGCGGACCGATGCGTCCCTAGGCTAGGACATGATGATTAGGGTACTCCTCATGAAGTGGGTTTTATCTTATCATATCTTCATAAATAGATGCAATATGTTCATATATAAATTATGCCCCCCCCCCCCCCCAAAAAAATTGAGCAGTTACTTTTAATTTTCATCCAGTACGATCATGCGATCTATACAAGGTCATCAGTCCATGTTGCCGGGGAACACCCTTATCATATCAGCCGTTCGATGCCCACTGCTGGTCAAAGGCCTCCCCCAAGGAACTCCACCGCGATCGGTCCTGCGCTTTCGCACCCAGCGGCTTCCCGTGACCACGCACCAGGTCGTCACTCCACCTTGTAGGGGGCCTGCCCATGAAGCGTCGTCCGGCACGCGGTCGCCATTCGAGAACCTTTCCACCCCAACAGCCTATCGGTTCGTCACGTTATGTATCCAGCCCAATGCCAACTACAGTAGAGCAATCCTTCGTGAACCTACGTTGGGCTTTTTTGATGGTCTCTAATCTGACGACCGCTTGGTGCAGTGGTCCACATGTCGGACTTCTAAAACCAAGGGTCACGGGTTCGATCCCCGCACAGTACAAGCATATGTGTACATTAACATTGTGTGTTTGTACTGGTCTGGGTGCTTTTCTATGTATAATATGTATTTATTTACAAAAAAAAGTATTTAAGTATATTTATCCGTTGTCTACTCGTAGTACCCATTACACAAGCCTCGTAGCTTAATTTGGGACTAGAGAATTGGTGTGATTGTTGTGATTTTTTTTAAATATATATTTTTAATCTAAACAGACCTTATCTTACCCAGAGACCATCAGTTCTTTTCCATATGTGCAATAACTAATGCCAATAATTTAGCTTGCCGATTGTCAATTGAACACTCCTTAGTATAAATGAGCACTAAATTATGAGTTCAATCATATTTGTTTCTTCGGTTTACGCGAACAGTAGACATTGAAACGAGACACTTTTTACGGATTATTTCGCGATTTATTTACATTTTGTTTAAATCTGATGTTTCGGACCCTTTTCAGCGTCCGTGGTCACAGGTAGACACGTTAAGTTTAAACAAAATGTAAATAAATCGCGTAATAATCCGTAAAACGTGTCTCATTTCTATGAGTTCAATCACAATGATTCCCACTAAATAAACAAAATCAGTACTGACTTTTTGCGTTGCAAAAACGGAAAGGTTTAAAACCTGAAAAATATCTTTATCAAAAAATAAGAAAGGAAGATACCGTAACAATTAGTGCTAGTTACTGAAAATTAAAATATCTGAAGCTTTTCAAGACTCTACGATGTTAACAAGTCATTAGCATCATCATCTTAAATTAAATCTTCAAAGGCTGTCCATTTTTTTTGGAGCAGATTATAAATAAACGGTTTTTAATTTAACGATCGTCTAATAAATAGATACGTTTTTTTTTATTTCATTAGTCTCGTTGGGCATAATTATCAAATCTAGAACTAAGCTGGTTAAAATGGAGAAAAAGATCATTAACTTGTACGCCTCATGTACGAACAAATGTGTTTTATGTATAAATTGACATAACAATGAAGATTTTCATGTCAATTTACAAATATATTCGATAATATATTTGACGACCGCTTGGTGCAGTGGTCCACATGTCGGACTTCTAAAACCAAGGGTCGCGGGTTCGATCCCCGCACAGTACAAGCATAAGTGTGCATGAACATGTGTGTTTGTACTGGTCTGGGTGTTTTCTATGTATAATATGTATTTATTTACAAAAAAAAAAGTATTTAAGTATGTTTATCCGTTGTCTAGTACCCATAACACAAGCCTCGTAGCTTAATTTGGGACTAGAGAATTGGTATTCAACGACATCCGTCCTCAAAACGATAACGTATACAGACGACAACACATAACTCTGCGAATTTCATCGCACTTCAAGTATTAGATGCGCATAATATGCCATAGCTTCTACCTTGACGTGCTGTCATGTGTATTTGTTTTATAAAACGAAATAACGATTATCGTTTTAACGGTATTTGTTTATCGTAGTAAGAACTCTGTTTTGGACATTGACTGTTGATTGAGTCGTTGGTCTTACGTTAGTTCCCTGTAGACACGGTAATATAAAATTACCGTGCTGCGTAGGTGTCTTCCAGTAATCTCACAGGATTATGAGGGCGAAAAAGCAGTAAAATCTGTTAACTTGATTTTGATTAGATATTTTAACTGGCCTACTCAATTGACCGCCTACAGCCAAATATTGTCGTGAAGCGACAAAGAAGGGAAAAGGGAAACGAAAAGAATTGAGAAATAACAAACAAATTATATTAAAAGTTAAACAGAAGAAAATAAAAAGAAACCTAGAGGAGTGAGAGGAATGAATGAGTGAAAATGAGTGAGTGTAGTGAGTGGAGTGGGCGTGGGTAGGTATCTTCACAAGATTAAGCGGGTCCGGAGGCGCCGAAGTGAAGCGAAGCGTTCTTGGAGTAGTCCGTTGATGCGCAGCGGTGTAGAAGCTGGAGCGCAGCTGTGCCGGAGACCGTGAAGACACCGGTGATCAGCAGAGGTAGCCGCGATGGCTCTGTCAGCAAAGGCAAGCAGTTGATGTATCCGATATAGATAAATTTAGGAGGAGGCAATGCTCCCTCCTCGGGGTAAAGAAGAATAGTCCCTCCTCAGAGTAAGGAGGGGCAAGTCCTCGCAGTCTCTTGGGCTAGGAGAGGATAGCCCCTCACTGACCCTCCTATGGATAGAAGAGGTCAGTCCCTCGCAGGCCCTCAGAATAGGAGGGTTCAGTCCCTCGCAGTTCCTCCTCAGGCTAGGAGAAGTCAGTCCCTCACAGGCCCTCCTCAGAATAGGAGGGTTCAGTCCCTCGCAGTTCCTCCACAGGGTAGGAGGAGTCAGTCCCTTGCAGTCCCTCCTCAGGCAAGGAGGGGTCAGTCCTCAGTGTTGCAGTGGGTGAGGGCCTTCCGGAGGTGGTGAAGTCCTGGTCTTCCTGTAGTACTTCTTGAAGTGTCGTATAGTAAAGAGTTTACTGTTATAGAATCGAAGCCTGCAGTAGAATGAGTCAGATATGGATGGTATGGGCTTATATAGGGCCGGCCGTTCAAATTTAGAGCGTGGATAAAACGCGATAAAACTCGTGCTTTGCAGAGTTTGTAATGGAAATTGTATTGAAACTTTGCTAAAAGTTGTCAATTTTCAGAAAAAAATAATAAGACTCCCGTCACTCAAAATGTCAAACATAGTGTCAAAAAGTACAAAATTCGGAAAAATACTAATAAATTGTGTTCACAATAAGAAATAATTATGCTGAGAAGGAGAGAAAAACCATTAAAATGTTAGTTATAACCCTTTTTCCCTATTTTACAGCGGAATATCACATTTATAGGTGATACAAACTTTGACGTTTATGAACACGTAATTAGAAATTCCTTATTTTTCAGTAGAAAGTGAACGAAAAAAGATTCCACGGAAAAGAATAATAATACACGCAAAATGCATATATTGAGAGAATGAAAATGACTGGAAACCCAAACCGGGAACAAATTATCAACAGTATACCGAGTGAGTATGTACGTCGGTACAATATACATAAAGACAACACTACTTTTTACTAAATATCTAACAAATATTAATAATATTTTAGCATCTTTACTTCATCAGAGAGTCTTCAGAGCACAAAGAACCCTGTAATACAAGATCGATCGGTGAACGTTTCCTTGGGAAATAACGTTGGAAATAAATTACGAACGACGGGGAATTAATGAGGGAAATAAACTTAAGGTGAAGTGGGACAGAAATGGTTCTTGACGTTAATCAATGCCGTCTGTGTTATGAGTAGGTTCTTCATAACATGTTTCGTTTTTTTAATGGCCTTTTTCTGCCAAATTAGATTCGTTTAAAATAAAATGAATTAAGAATAGGTACTAAAGAAGCGATGAAACATCTTTACATAATAATATCATTGAGCGTATGCCATATTACGCCTAGCTAATAAGTCTAAGCGATTCCACTGTTGAATTTTTAACTGATAGTGAGATAATTTTTAGGTTTGCAGTTGTTTTCTGACTCAGACTACAATCACGTTCAGCTGATTTAAAAAAAAAGGTTCCTGGAGTTTTTAATTAGGACCCAATGCTAACTGCCTGTCACAAAAAAGGAGTAACAGTTTTAGCGCAACAGATTTAGAGTTAGGAAGCTAAAGGGAAGCGCTTCCTACCGACCGGGTGTTATGGTCGGGGACCAAGGTCCGATAGACATCATCTTGATTTGTCTATCTATATTATTCAAAATCTAATATGCCGCGGTTCATGTGCGGTACTAGGCCGGTTCTAGGCTAACAGCGCCATCAAGCATATGGAGCCGTATTAGCGGCTCGCTGTCGTGCTTGCCACCGTTAGGCATGCGCTTGTGATGGCGAACGATAATGGTCGCCACACAGCCTTTAAACGACCCACTGCTGAGCACAAACCTCAATTCCTCAAAACTACGATGAGTTGGTACGTGTCTTAATCCACCACTCGGGTTCAAGGTAGATTGATGGATGTTCATGAGGAATGTTTACCTTACTTTCAAATGTCAAGCCTCCCCAGGATCTTCGACTTAGCTTGCCAACTAATGTCTCACGATATAAACCGGGCATACTGCTAAACGTCCCTTCCAAAGTACTAAGTACCTGTACCTATATTTATTTTTTAAGCCATCATTAAGCGAGTGGGTTGTTTACGCCTTTCCATCAATGTTTATTACGCCTGTTATGTTGACGTTTTCACAAAAATCGATGTTAATGTTAATGTTGCCAAAGGGTTGGGCTTATTTTTATGTGTCGTTATTATTAGAATAAACATCTTCTGCTTCAGTCAATAGCTAATTAAATACGAAATTGTAGTTATCGTAGTACAGTTGCTTAGAGCTTTAAACGACAACACACACAAGCTAATAACCAGATTTTTGTTCATTTTTTGTATAAGAAATCTTTAACCCGATTCCACTAAAGTGGTTACAGGTTTTAATCAATCTATAGTTACTAAGAAACCTACTTAAGCAGAATAGTTTGCAATATTGCAATAGTTTTACTCATGCATAAAACGTACATCTCTTTGTAATGATGAGCGTAAATCCTCTGTCATTAGGCATGTAACTTGTAAGAGCTAAACATAAACCTATCTCATCTTCCTTTTCTCCTCCCGATTTGGAACAAAGACATCAAACGAGCATCCGAATTAGTGATACTCTTGACTGGGTATTTATATACGCACTTGGATTTTGTACTATGTGATGTTTTCATGCTAAAAATAAGCCTCCTTGGAATGACAACGACGATTATCATGGGAAAAGCTTTTTTTTTAATCGGTTGTCTGTAAAGTCGGTTTAATCGTCATTAAACCGACAATCGATTAGTTGAACGTGACAACGTCTTTGTCACGCTGCCTCTTTGTCGCTCGTTCCGCGCTCGTTTCTCCAAAAGAAGGATAGATAAAGTGGCTCCAGTTCCAAAAGTTAATACTTGCTTCGCCCAACATCAGTTTCCGCATTTGTCCCCACAAATATACAACAGAATAAATAAAATACTAAAAATTTACTCACTTACAGTAAAGGAATGTAAAACAATGCTTACAAATTGGTTAAAGAGTCTGGACTATGATAAAACTGAAAATATTCTGAAAATTTGTACATAAAAAAAGCAGCACTAATTCACACACACACTACACACTCGCATACACACACACACTATACACACTCGCATACACACACACACACCCACACATACACACATTCATGTAAAATTTGTAAATCATTTGTTTTTAATTACAATAAGTCTTAAATTTAAATAGTACCTACATTAAGATTAGTTACGTAATTTCCACCGTTATGGAAGAGCGTGGCCTCCTGACACAGGCATTCTGTAATGCCTAATAGGAGACTACATCATCTTGTTTTTTTTATAGATTATTTGATTACGTAAATAAAGATTTTTATTATTATTATTATTATTTATTATTCTCGCTTGCACTTCAAGCCTTGACTGGAACGCCTCAGAGCGAGGTAACGCCGCATGCGTCATGTTTTTTGGTTCGTGCAGCCAGCTCCATCGAATTGGTGTTGTTGAATGGGTGTTGTAGGTGGAAGGCCTAGAAACCGTGCACATCATGGTACCAGTCAATACTTTTGTCAATAACGCAATCTATTAGTGTACCTTTTTAACCCCCGATGAAAAAAGGGGTGTCATAAGTTTGACCCCTATGTCTCTTTGTCCGTGTTTTGTATGTGGCATCGTAGCTTCCGTACGGATGGACCGATTTTAGTGCGGTTTTTTTATTTGAAAGATATATTTATTTAATAACAGTGGTTCTTAGCTTACTGGTTAAAATATGTCCAGCCGTTGAAGCTAACCAGCTGTTTTCCTGGATCATGTCGGAGTTTTTTTTTAATTTAAAATTTTATTTTTTCTACTCACAAAACTGCAGTAAGTGGCTAATAGTTACATAGCCGTAAGAATAATTGTTGAATTTTTGAATTCCCAAAAAGATTTTGCTGACTAAACTGTTTTATCTCATACTTCATTATAATAATAAGTCCTCCTGGCCGATTTCGACCACGGCGGCCAATCTCAACAGAGATCAGCCAACTACGCAGGAGATATTATAGTGCACAAGTGTGAGCGCAATACACAGGTGCACACACTGTTCCATCACTCTCAAAGTTCGGTGAGACGGCAATCCGACATGACCGGAGAGAAATCAGGCGCAGGACCAACGGCTTAACGTGCTTTCCGAGGCACGGGGGTATAACACCGTCAACTTCCCGACTCCGAGCTGTTTTTTAAAATTCATGACAGAAAATCACAGAAACAATTTTAGCTCGACCTGTGATTCGAACCCAGGACCTCTCGGATGTAAGGCAGAAACTTTGCCACAATACCAACGAGGCCGTATACTTCATTACTCAAATTACCTTCCTTTACTCTTTTGACCTAGACTTTGCCCCGTGACCCAGAAAGCCGTTACAACGAAACAAAGATGTAGTAACGCAATAAAAAGCGAAATATGTACGGCGCGGCGTGCACAAATAATATACTCCGGCAAATCGAGTGGCTTGAGTTATGTGGAAAGTTGCCCGATACTGTACGCCGTGTTTGGGTACACAGGTGTAGGCAGAATAGATGTGGCTGTTTAACTACGTCCTTATTTAAAAAAAATGACTGCCTCGTTAGTGTAGTGGCAAAGTTTCTGCCTTACATCCGAGAGGTCCTGGTTTCGAATCCCAGGTCGAGCCAAAATTGTTTCTGAGATTTTCTGTCATGATTTTCTCAAAAACAGCTCGGATTTGGGAAGTTGGCGGTGTTAAACCCTGTGCCTCGGAAAGCACGTTAAGCCGTTGGTCCTGCGCCTGATCTCTCACCGGTCATGTCGGATTGCCGTCTCACCGAACTTTGAAAGTGATGTGAATGTGAACAGTGAGTGCACCTGTGTATTGCGCTCACACTTGTGCACTATAATATCTCTTGCGTAGTTGGCTGATTGAGATTGGCCGCCGTGGTCGAAATCGGCCAGGAGGACTTTTATTTAAAAAAAAAACATTTAAGGAACCAGAGTCGCGAGATTCAGACGAAAACGCGTGGCACTTTAGCCAACATCACACGATATGTCGTATCTCTTATCGTGCCATATCCTGTGATAGGAAAAAGTATGAATTAAATTTATTTATTATTTATATACAATTTGTACAGAAATTTTCTTTCGAAAGAAACTTACGGTAGACTACAAAGTTGCTAGGAAGAATAACTACGCCCATAAAAATGTTCTGCTACACGAAGAAATTAAGGAATGACTCTCATCAAATGCTCTCTTTTGTTATGACAGAATTTAAAATAGCCGATTTAGAATTACCTAATTAGCTGTTTTGTGTTAATGTCAAAAACTACTTTACCGGCTGGATATGGCGTTGGTCAAATTATGAAATCAGCATTTTTGCATGTGTTGTTCCACCATCAAACCAACCAGCATTCAACATTTATAACGTTTTTTCTCAATACCATTTCCATCCTCTCTAACTCTTACCAAGGGGGGTACATTCACCGCCATAAATAATAAGTGAGAGACCGGAGGCGCCGCGGATCCGTACAAAAAGTAACAAACAGATCTCTTAAATAAAGAATACAGAGCGTATGTTCGCATCTGTCGGGCGGCCGGCGTACAGGCGCGCGAACAAGTGTTGACACGGATTTTAAATAACAAGAGACTAACTAGGGCCGGCGTGTGTATGATGTACTACGCCCGCACACTGTGCAGAGAGTTCTCGACGTGACAACGTCTTATAATTCGATGGAGCCGGCTGCACGCACCATAAAACATGACTCATGCGGCATTACCTTGCTCTAAGGCGTTCCATTTAAGGCTTGAAGTGCAAGCGAGAGCGCGAAATGAGCGACAAAGAGGCACAATCTTATGACATTGACACGTTCAACTATCGTCAGTAAGCCGACTTTACTGACACCCGATTTTTGTGACATGTTATACTGCGTCTTGTATGTGTTAGAAAAATAAATGAAATGGCAATTAAAATCGTGAGATTAAGTACTAGTATTTAGGGATAGGTAAGCTGTGGGTATGACAATTGAATAAAATCTCCGAAATTATAGATATAAAATAATATAATTTGCTAAAAGCTTGATGATTACATGTTATTTTAATGTAAGGAAATAACAAGCTCAAAAAATATCTTGTTAATACTAATAATACATCAGTATAAATCAGCATATTATAATATATATTTAACTAGCACATAATTAAAACAGAAAAGCAGCAGAATAACAATTAAATAATACAATGTACTTAACTTACGACCTGGTAGAATCTTCCGGTGCCAACGACAACTCGAGAATGAATAATATTTGCCCGGAACGGGCCTTTTATACAAAAATGTCACGGTACCGGTGGCGTCGACCAATCAAAAACAGCCTGTTCGGCGAATAGCAGTGCACTATTACGATTAGCCAATCAGAAACCGTCAAAGTGGAACAAGGAAGTCAAATCAGTACCTTTTAAGATTAGGAAATATTGCTTTTAATCACTTAACATATTATATTTAATATTTTTAAATTGTTTCATGATTTATAACATTGATACAAAGTATTTTGAAACCTACCTATTCTTATTTTTAACAAGGTAATAAAGTAATATTTTACAATAATCTATCACGGCCATACTGACAATACTTCGTCCCCGAAGTATAATACAATAAAAGAGAAATGATATTAAATGACAATCTTATCTTATTTTCTTAATAATTTCTGATGATTTTTCCGTACACTATTAATCGTTTATAAATTTTACCATAATCCTGTGTATCATTTTATGTTATTTTTATTTTATTCATGTATTACTTGCATAGACATGTTAGTCCCCTTCAATCGCTGCCATTGAGATAGACTAACACCAAACAAGTAATCGACCAGCGAAAACTTTGGGTATATGCCAGATACATAGACATACCGGTCGCATTACCCGCTGCATGTACGACCGACCGATACCAAGTATGTGGCCGACCAGCGGATACCCAGCATATGAAGTAATCATGGGATTACAGGTTGATGGTAAAACAATACACACACCTTATAGATTAAGCACTATACATTTTTATTGATTGATGGCATTTTCAGTAGCAACATTTTCATCTACCCATTCCCCTGGCCAAAATCTTAATTTTTCCTTTGCAATTATTATAGGTCTTAAATTATTTAAACCTCTTAAAGAGAACCGGTCATTAGAAAGAACTGCAATAACTTCATAAGGTCCTTTATATCTCGGTCGTAGCTTATCATTACGCCTATGATCCTGGTTTACGTAAACTACGTCTCCTATATTATAATTCTTGTTATTTCGCCTTACTGAATCAAAACGTTCTTAAAACTTAGCTGAAATTTGTTGTAGTCGTTGTTTGGTAAGTTCTCGGTCGGCTTGGACGTAACGATCAAGTACTTCGTCTAATCGAGTCTGAACGCACGGTATATTTGCCTCTACCCCAATTAATTAACGCAGAGGTGAAAAACCAGTGGACTGTTGAACCGTTGTATTTATAGACTGTTGCACCTTCCACAGTCCGTTCGGCCAACCTGATTGCTCGTCGCATATAGTAGTCGACATATTTGTTACTGTCGCAACGTATATTTCGATTTGCCCATTACTTCTGGGGGTACCGATAGCTATCGCGTGGTATTCAATATTCAGTTCCCTAAACAAGGATCGAATATGATTGGAGCTAAAGTTTGTTCCGCGATCAGTGACGATTAATGAAGGTTTACCAAATAATGTAATAGTTGCCCTGATGATTGGAATAAGTACCTGTGTATTTAAAGTTTTTAGTGGCTTTAACAAACAAAATTTTGTAAAGCCATCGACAATAAGTAAAACATGTCTGTAACCTTCATTAGTTGTCATGAATGGGCCAGTTCAATCTAAGTGAATTGTATGAAAAGGGATAGCAGTTTTGCCTATTGGATGAAGTAACCCTTGTTTTGGACCAGAGTGTCCTTTTCTCCCTGTACAAATTAGACAGTGTACAATATATTTTTTTAACAAAAGCTGCCATTCCGGGAAACCAGAAATATTGTCGAATTTTATGTAGAACCTTATCAGGCCCGACATGACAGTTCTCGTCATGAAAAAGTCTTAAAAGGCTTAATCTATAACCTTCAGGTACAAACAATTTGGGCTCTGCATCAACGTCTGTATTGTAACGTAATAAATTATTTTTAATTAAGTAGTGGTTTGGATCTACAAATTAAGTCTGTATGCCCACCCTTTTTTTTTTCAAAATGAACAAAATTTATTGACAAATTCGCTACGGTTTTTTTTCTTTTGAGTCATGACTGTTTGGTGGGGGATTACTCCGCATGTCATTTCTATGATAGCATTGCACCTTGGTATGCCCCTGCTTTCCACACAAAAAGCATTTTGTTTCACGGTTCTCAATTTTTTGGCGTTTAGAATAACCTTGAACAGTAGGATCCCTTGAATCTTTATTGCTACCTTCCAATGGCCGCTTTCTAGTTTTAGTATACGAGGTAAAAAGTGAAATAAGATCTGAAGTTGTTTTGACGTTGCTATTGAAAGATGCCATCTGAACATTTACATCACTTATGCCACCACATACTAATTCTATCAGTTGTGCTTCAGTAAAAGCAATCTTCGTGTTCCGTAAAAGCCTAATCTTTTCCCTTGCATATTCGCACTAGGAATCTGCTGTTTCAGACGTGTACAAAGTAGCTTTTTGCAATTTTTCGGAGAGATTCTTTTTCTCGGGATACAAAGCTGTTAAGTCCGTACGAAGATTTTCCCAAGATCTACCTTCGGATGGCTCCCATGTCTCAAACCAGTAATGCAGACCCTTTAAGGGCTTTACCTGCCTTGGCCACAGTCGCGATGCTGCTCCAGCCAAACTCCTTCGCGAGGATCTCGATGTTGGTACACCAGGATATGGCGCCGCAGTCACTTGTAGCTGGGTCGAAGATAGGCAGTACGATTTCATCGTCTTTGCTTCGAGACCCGGAGACAGCATCCTTAATTGCTCTCAGAAGATCTTGCAAAACGTTGACATCCATCCTGAAACTGTTTTGTCAAGATATTAATATTGTGTAGCTGGATTATATCCCACTTCTGATGTTAGAAAAATAAATGAAATGGCAATTAAAATCGTGAGATTAAGTACTAGTATTTAGGGATAGGTAAGCTGTGGGTATGACAATTGAATAAAATCTCCGAAATTATAGATATAAAATAATATAATTTGCTAAAAGCTTGATGATTACATGTTATTTTTATGTAAGGAAATAACAAGCTCAAAAAATATCTTGTTAATACTAATAATACATCAGTATAAATCAGCATATTATAATATATATTTAACTAGCACATAATTAAAACAGAAAAGCAGCAGAATAACAATTAAATAATACAATGTACTTAACTTACGACCTGGTAGAATCTTCCGGTGCCAACGACAACTCGAGAATGAATAATATTTGCCCGGAACGGGCCTTTTATACAAAAATGTCACGGTACCGGTGGCGTCGACCAATCAAAAACAGCCTGTTCGGCGAATAGCAGTGCACTATTACGATTAGCCAATCAGAAACCGTCAAAGTGGAACAAGGAAGTCAAATCAGTACCTTTTAAGATTAGGAAATATTGCTTTTAATCACTTAACATATTATATTTAATATTTTTAAATTGTTTCATGATTTATAACATTGATACAAAGTATTTTGAAACCTACCTATTCTTATTTTTAACAAGGTAATAAAGTAATATTTTACAATAATCTATCATATGCAAAACTGGAGATAAGTTTCAGGTAGAGTGCCTTATGTTGCAGTAGCTTTGCACTGCGGTTTTAACGAACTGGTTTTCTACATATCGACCAGGAACCGTGAAGCTTTGAAGGTGATCAAAAGTATATGTTATATTAAAGGGTATAATCGATCTATTTTCCAAATTTCAGCGGAATTGATTTGGTAGTTTTGGCGTGAAAGTGTAACAAACATTCATCAAAAATATTCCGATATAATTAAAAAAAAACACTAACACACACAACTTAAGTGTGCGCGCTCAAATTATGGAAAGAAAACGATACTGTTTGAAGGAATACAGCTGTACAATTAACTACCGAATTATATTAAAATTTGCGAAACCATAACTATGTTTCAGTCTTAATTATATATAAGCACACTGTAATTCTTTGTTAAATAATGTTTTATATATGTAAGTAATTCTAGCGCCAAGTGGCTTGAACTATATTAAGTTTTTATGAGAATAAATTCTTTAAACCTATTGTAGCTTCTCTCCTCACAACGTTTTGTTCCAATACTGATGATATTGCATACATATAATAAATAATCTAAGCCTGATATAATAAATGTTATTTTTGCTCTTCAAAATCTAAGTGGAAAAGCCGTTTTTATTCACTAGAGGTGAAAGTAAATTTTAATTTAGAACATCGTGTGCACTAAGTTTGTGAATTAAAAAAATCATTAAACCTATTTATTGCTACCTCTATAGTGCCAAATATATCATACAACATTTTTTTTAATTTGTTAAAAACTCAAACTCGGAACCTTCTTGGTGTTCTTTTTTCAATTTGCTTTGTAGGCGGTTCTTTACGCGGCATTTTTTCATGTCATTGTTGAACTTTATTTAAAAACGAGAAACTTGAAAACAAATGAAAAAACTAAAATGAGTGATTCTAGCGACGAGGAAGTTTGTTTGACGCCAACAGAATTGACTGAAACGCTATTTGAATAATGCGCAAATGAGCTTTCTCCCTCAACAATCACGCGAGAAGTATTTAAAACAGTACGTTATGTTCAACACGTGGCGACTAGCAAAAGGAGCCAAAACTTTCTCAGAAAACGTTTTGCTGGCATATTTTATAGAATTATCCGAGAACAAGAAAGCAAGCACTCGAAAAACAGTACACAAGTGACTAACACCAATATTACAGTACCCAACAAAAATATTACACTCAATTTAAATAACTGTAGCAACGTTACTTTCAATTTTGATTAATTATACCTAAGTATTATTTTGTTATAATTTAAAGATTATTCTGTAATAGTTACCTGTCATAATGTAGTAGGTAATACCTAAACTGAAATAAAAGTACCTATCTTGTGATTGTCAACGGTTTTTTTTTTGCATTTAGTCATTTCCTCGCTAAGGTGGAATGAAAAGTTACGTGTTGCACTCGAGTGCAAAGATTTTTAACCTCGTGCTCTTTTGATTCCCTCGCTAACGCTCAGGATTCTACTCTCGCTGCGCTCGTGATTCAATTTTAGAATCCTTCGCTTGCTCGGTCATCAAATTTGAACACGCAGTTAAAAAGCAACTTTGCACTCTTGTATAACAAATAACTATGATTTGATTTAATTATTGTTACTTACGGATCTTTGTAACACCTTTTATTCATATGGCTTGCTATAAAGATGCTGATTCTGGCTATTGAAATAAAATAAAAAACAAATTTAATTAAATATGTAAATTGTCTTTGTTCATCTATCAGGCTTATGGGCTATTTTAATTATTTGCAGTATCAGATTCTGTTAAAACTTACACAAAATCTCCTAAATCCCTACAGAAGTAATTTCCACTCGACTGTGAAATTGTGTAAATCGACCTCATTGTTACTAATTATAAATTCGATCACCACTTCTTTTCAAATCCGAACTTTAAACCGACTGCGTAAAATCCACAACTGTGCAACCACTACCTTTTAAGCACTTTCCCTGTTTACGTGAAGCACAAATCAAAACAGCAATTAAAGTGCATTTTACACGTTCTATTTGGGATTTGTTTCCTCCAATAAACGTTTGGAGTCGTTAAGAACCGAATTCTGGGGCAGAACACTTTTAAATCCTTTCTATGTTCTTATTTTTGGAACAAACGACTCTCGATTTTCTTTTCGAACTGAACCGTAAACAATACGCATCGCTTTAAAACAAGTTTTCATAAACAACAACGAAAAAAAGAGAAAAAAAAAGTAAGAGTTTACGGTCACCGGCATCTCATCAAAATCGAGGTAATTTGAATTTTGGATGGTAGCACTGGGGAAGTAGAAATAAATGATCTTGATACTTTGCATTTTACTATCTTATATTTCTCATTTCTCTTTGAGATTTTGGACCCTGTATCTGCGTTTTTATCCACATTTTATATGAACCATAAGCCAATGTGTAAAAATAAAAGAAAAAGACGAAAATAGTACTTAATCGTGACAAAACTTTTCTCACTTTATTAATTTTTCTTGTATTTTTGCTACTAGCCTGCCATTTCATTATAATGATTTCACCCTTGTTTTACGTTTTAGGAGTAACAAAAACATTCACTTCAATTTATGAGATAACTTCTGTCAATGCTTAAAAACACGTGTTTATTTTAAAAATATGAGTAACGACAAATTCATCGTTAAATATTAAATATTTGTAAAAATATTTCTCTCGGGTGATTTGAGGGTGTCTGCCACAATCATTGATGAAACATACGCTGGCTTAAAGCGTTAAAAAGCACTTACAAAATTGAACGACTCCGTTAAGGTTCTCGGTAGCTCAGTGGTCAGAGCATTGGACCGGACTTCCAAAGGTCGGGGGTTCGATTCCTCCCCGATGACCGGAGCCGAAAAGAATTTTTTAAGTGTTGTCTTTTCGAGAGTATGGGTATGATTTTAATTTAATTTCTAATCTTTTAAAATTCAAATGTTATTCCATAAATACTCAAAACATAGTCATATGAAAAATTGTTACTAATAAAATATGGATCTGATTGTAGAATTATTAAATATTTTTAGAAGGTGTATCTTTCTCCATCAAATGATGGTTATTAATATCTATGTTTATTTTATTTGTTAAGTATTTTTCGCGTTTACAACGCTATTTATTCAATTTGGAAAAGACAACACTTAAAAAATTCTTCCCCGATGACCGGAGCCGAATTTATGTTTATGCTGATAAATAAAATGATGCATGTTTTTTTTATTATTACGCAGAAAATGTCCATTTGTATGCACTTTTAAATAAAAATGATTCTAAATTAAGCACCTTTCAATCCTTTACTATTGCGTGGTATTTGGCTATTATTATTATTATTCCGTGATTTATCCAACTGTCTTCACTGAACTAGGGATGTGAAAATATTTATTAAGTAAAAACGTAGATTCTTTAGGGCACCGACTGGCATAGAGACACGTACGTCGTCTAATTTTACTCGAAAACACAAATTTGGACGGAATGAAGACAAATTCGAAGTAAGGAACACGCATCGGACAAGGGAACCGAAATAAACTTATCCGACACGATGTCATTCAAAAAGTGTAAACGAAAATAACGTAGAAGTAGAATTTTATCAAGACAGGGAAGTTGTTAGAATTAAGAGTGTTTTCAAAAAGACAACACTTAAAAAAAATCATTTCGGCTCCGGTCATCGGGGAGGAATCGAACCCCCGACCTTTGGAAGTCAGGTCCAATGCTCTGACCACTGAGAACCTTAATGGAGTCGTTGAATTTTGTAAGTGCTTTTTTTAACGCTTTGCGCCAGCGTATGTTTCATCAATGTTTAATGTTCAATCAGTGTTTTGCTTATTTTCATATACATACATAACTTTTAATATAGTAAATTTTGTTCAGTTTAGTTATTGAATTTTTATTCATTATTCCCGATTGAATTTAATTTAATTTTTATATTATATGAAAAATCTTTTTGACCGCTACTTTAATGTTTCTGTGCATGCATGTGTGTGCATGAATTGGAATATAATTTAGTTTTTATCGAATATTGTATGTAAGCAAATTATTCACTGATTGTATTCGGTGTTGTGTGCATTATAAATAATAAGTTTAAACAGCTAAATGGCAGTTGGAGCGGAAAGGTTCTCGAATGGCGACCGTGTGCTGGACGACTCTCTGTGGGCAAGCTACTAGATGCGGGAAGCGTAGGACCGATCACGGTGGAGACCCTTGGGGGAGGCCTGTGCTAAGCAGCGGGCGTCGAACGGCTGTAATAATGATGATGATGATGCCAAAAAAATATACCATTAGTAATATTTAGTTATTATCAGTTATTTCTATAGATAAGTTATGATTTTCTGTGTTTAAGAAAACCTGGTTTGGGTGTTTAAAAAAAAAGACATTTTGTGCAGCTTCTATGCTTCATTCTTTTCCTGTTTAAAAATGAGACATTTCTAAACGTCCCCCTCAGCCAGGCCAAATATAGTTTGACGTTTCGCATTTGTCGTTATTTACTTACGGTTGTTTTGGAATTGTCATTAAAATCGGAGATTGTTTTGGTGCTTAAATCTAAGAACTAATTAAAAAACTTTGCTCCCCGTTTCAAATAACGGGATTGAGGTATCATATTAGTTTTTTTTTTTTATTTACTACCTTGTCGGTGCTAAGTTTGTTGTCACACTTAGGTGATTGACCAAAATATTTTTAAAAATAAGTATTATTTGTTATAATGATACCGGGAATATTTTTAGGATTTTACAATAATATTATACTGCAATTTTGTGTTTGCATCATGAAGCGAAAAATAAAAGTAACATTAACGTTTATTTCAAGCAACAAATTATTAAATATTTAAGTCTTTTTACCGCAACAATAGTTATAATAATATTCAATTAATATACGAAGTACTGAAGTTCCAACGGTTCGCGCCGTCACTTTTAACTCCAAAAAACTGTCACAGACAAATCCGTCGGATCGCATAAACAAAACAATAAATACGCCCCGAAACGATTCCAGAAAGCCAATGGGCAGCTCCATTAAGAAGTTTTATCATTCGAAAGGCATTCGAAAACGACAGTTAATACTAGCGACATAAATTAAAACGAAACGAGAGGGGAGGACTCACCCTCCGAGGGAAAAAATAACAAACATATCTTTGGAAGTAAGAAAACAAACAACGTATGTTAACATCTGTCGTGGCACGGGCCGTACAGTGGCTTGCAGAAGTGATTCTCGGAAATCTTTCCTTTTTTTTCGCTCCACTCCCCGCTCTGTGATCTTTGATTCGGATTGACGTTTCGCGATTTACTGTTACGTTTTGATGTTCTTTTGTTTTGGTTTTGTAACGCTTGTGACGTTTACCACTTTCTTATTTCATGATTGGGACGGGCCTGTAAAAATCCAACTGCTAGTAAAATTAATTTTATCTTATTTGAAAAAACGAATATTCCTCAACTTTATGGATTTATTTTTCTTTTACACCTGTCATCGTAGGTACTATTTTGTAATATTTAATAGCAAAAAAGACGTTGCTAAGAGTCTCAGACTTCACAAGTTGCCGCTCGAATGATTTGTGAGTAAACTTTTAGTATGATCTTTTCATACTTATAAAACTTAACTACAAACTAAAAGCTTTGATTATTCGAGCACATCTGCTTAAGTTATTTATGTAATTTTTATTTTAATGAGAATAAATTCCAACATTATATGCTAAACTGTTCTCAAAATGCGCAACTTAAACAATCGCAAATATTAAACAGTTTTTGTTTTAGTTTTGAAGAATCAATAAATCTCACGTGAATCACCGTTTTTTTTTAAAATTAAATTACATCAAAAGCATTAAAAAAATATTTTCGTGCCCAACTGTACGGATGTCTGAAATTCAATACATCAGTGTTGATTGCAGTTTATTATGAATCTGTCTCTCTCATTCTAATTTTGCTTCCGATCTTCATTTTCTTGCCGTTTCAATTTTATCATTGAAACTGGAGTTTAAGATTCATTTTCAGTTGACGTAAAAATGTGTTGAACATTTCTTTAATCCGCTCGAATCCTAAATCATATCGGAATCAGTGTTTAAAGGCATCTCTTTGAAGGAATTACTTCCGCTTAAGATATAGCTTTGTCCAATGGTCCCGTTCAACCGAAAAATCTGTCTTTGGATACTGTTCGGTTTGTTGGAATTATCAATTGATTAGTTTTGTATCAGCTTGTCGAGTTTCAAAGCAATTTTCCCGCAAAATGTTGCTTAAACGAATAGCCAGGATTTCGTTATAATGTTTGAGATTTCATCTTTTGAAATTAATGTAAGCGGCTGTTTCTAAAAGAGAGACTTGATAAAATGTTTTATCAGTACCCTTAGAAACGTACTAATAGAATGATTACACCACCAATATATGAGAATAAAGATTTATATGGCAAAAACAGACTGTTGTAACGTCATTTCTGTTTCAGAAGTTGGAATTATTTTTCTGAATATGTATTGAACTTTATATAGTTAAAAATTAAGTATTTTACAGCTTTTTAATATAAACTGAGTTTACTGGCTTTAAAGAAGTTTTATTTTTCAACGCCATGGTCTTGAAAATATTTGCGGTAGGTTGCCATTTTAAAGTGCATATGCATGTATACAACACAGCATGTAACTAAGAAGGCAAGATTCAAGATTGTGGTCCCATTATCGCAGAAAACAACTGTTCCAGCCAAACTTCTCCTAATTTATAAAGGAAGTTTTTGTTTTTTCGTACCGGCTTGAGTAGTAAATTAGCTCTGTGGATATAAACTAATGATGAACATCAAAACTTTTTCAGTTTAATTATTTAAATTTATCTCTCCGTAAGTACCTACAATCCTTATCCTTCAAGGAATATCGGTTCGGATCAAGGAAAAAATCGGTTCATTTGTTCTTGAGATATATGCTTACCATCACATTCTGCGTTTTATTTTCATATCATAAAATGAATGTAGTAAATATCATATAAATAAGTTGATGCCACGAGTGTGGGCTGGATAATTCCATGATCCACATAAATAATCATGAATCGGCAAATTAAACTCGCCTTAACTTTCATTAATATTTGATCAGGGGTTAATCGAAATTCCTTTTGCTCGCCAAATTATTTTGTCATAATTTTTACATCATTTACACCAGCAATTACTCGTATGTATAGTGGCCTTTATAAAACCCTTGAAGAAAACAAGAGGTCTTATAATTTTGACCTCTATTCTGTTTGTGTGATTGTCGGTATGTGATTTGCGTGTCTGTCTGTCTGGGAGCGAAGCTTTCAAACGGATTGACTAATTTCAAAGCGGTTATATTTATTAAGAAATTTATAAATAAATAATAATTATAAATATTATTATAAATATTAATATTTATATTTTTATAAATATTATTTTACTAATTTTTATTTTTTATTTCCGACTAACTCACAAGCTATTTTGCTGGCTCACGTCGGAGATTTTATTATTTTTTTACAATATCAATAAAAAATCATTAAATCTTATTTAGATTTCGGAAACTGTTTATATTTTACTTATTTGTTAGTGTTTCTAATTTTAATGAAAATATGTCTGGCGCCGCTTTACCTCATTTCATTTGTCATAATTTCATGTATGTTTGTATTGGTATATGTATTTCTTTTATTTGTTATACCACTGTTTTTTCTGATTTCTGTAACACAAGTGCTTAAACTACTTTAACCACAGAGTCAGATCAATGTATGTGATGTTGTAATATAATAACATTAATAAGAAATTATCCTGTAGTGTATTACACACACATCAATAAAAATGACTTAGTCATGTTATGCACTCATATTCAGGTCGATATCGCAACAAAAATGGATAGCGTTCTTTACCGTTTTCTGAACATCAGCTTTCAGAATAGTCCCTCGGGTAGCGATAACCAACTCCCAAGACACAATTAAACGGTACGCAACCGAGGCTGCATAACTGAATACAGTGTAAACTGTGCCAAAACGCTCTTCGACCGCAATAGCGATTAACTACACAGCGCGTACTTAGTCAAACCACAAATACTGGCTTTTGGTTTAAAGCCGCGCGAAATTGTCTAATAACGGTTATTTACTTTTGGAGATATCAAGCGGTAACAAATATGAGGTAATTAAGCTTTGACTTTTCAATTATGATAATACAGTTTAAAGAAATAAATTGTAAGATTTGTGGCTATCCTTTGCTTACACCTCACTTCATAAAATATATAGGCGCTATACACCAAACCTATCTATGTCAAAAACCTGGATCCTAATCCTTATGTATCTTTAAAGATATAACACCAAACATATCTATGTCAAATAAACTGGATCCTAATCCTTATGTATCTTTAAAGATATAACACCAAACATATCTATGTCAAATAAACTGGACCCTAAGCCTTATTTATCTTTAAAGATATAACACCAAACCTATCTATGTCAAAAAACCTGGATCCTAAGTCTTATGTCTCTTTGAAGATATAACACCAAACATATCTTTGTTAAAAAACCTGGACCCTAAGACTTATGTATCTTTAAAGATATAACACCGAACCTATATATGTCAAAAAACCTGGATCCTAAGCCTTATGTATCTTTAAAGATATAACACCGAACCTATATATGTCAAAAAACCTGGACCCTAAGCCTTATGTATCTTTAAAGATATAATGATATATTATAAAAAAATATATTAAAAAATAAATGACGACCGCTTGGTGCAGTGGTCCACATGTCGGACTTCTAAACCAAGGGTCGCGGGTTCGATCCTCGCACAGTACAAGCATAAGTGTGCATGAACATGTGTGTTTGTATTGGTCTGGGTGTTTTCTGCATAATATGTATTAATTTACAAAAAAAAAGTATTTAAGTATGTTTATCCGTTGTCTAGTACCCATAACACAAGCCTTGTAGCTTAATTTGTGACTAGAGAATTGGTGTGATTGTTGTGAAGTATTTATTTATTTAAAACACCAAACCTATCTATGTCAAAAAACCTAGACCCTAAATCCTTAAATTTTATGTATTTTTAGAGTCCTCGATTTATTTTTGACTCTGTAAAGTTATTTGACCTCTCGAGTTAGCACCATTGTTAATAATTAATCTGATATTAAATTATTTAAATAAATTATCCTGTAATTTTTTTCTTCGGTGTACGCTAACAATACCTGGACATCGAAATGAGACACTTTTTACGGATTATTTTCAGATTTATTTAATAATCCGTAAAAAGTGTCTCTATTCAAATTATTCTACAGTGTACTACAGCACATCAATAAAAATACTTAAGCATCTTATGCACTCATATTCAGGTCGATATCGCAACAAAAATGGATAGCGTTCTTTTCCGTTGTCTGAACATCGGCCTTCAGATTAGTCCCTCGGGTAGCGATAACCAACTCCCAAGACACAATTAAACGGTACGCAACCGAGGCTGCATAACTGAATACAGTGTAAACTGTGCCAAAACGCTCTTCGACCGCAATAGCGACTAACTACACAGCGCGTACTTAGTCAAACCACAAATACTGGCTTTTGGTTTAAAGCCGCGCGAAATTGTCTAATAACGGTTATTTACTTTTGGGAGATATCAAGCGGTAACAAATATATGGTAAGCTTAGATGTTTCAATTATGATGATACAGTTTAAAGAAATACATTGTAAGATTTGTAGCTATCCTTCAGTTACACCTCACTTCACAAAGATATGCGCTATACACCAAACCTATCTATGTCAAAAACCTGGATCCTAATCCTTATGTATCTTTAAAGATATAACACCAAACATATCTATGTCAAAAAACCTGGACCCTAAGCCTTATGTCTCTGTAAAGATATAATACCAAACATATCTATGTCAAAAAACCTGGATCCTAAGCCTTATATATCTTTAAAGATATAACACCGAACCTATCTATTTTTTTTTTAAACCTGGACCTTAAGCCTTATGTATCTTTAAAGATATAACACGAAACCTATCTATGTCAAAAAACCTGGACCCTAAGCCTTATGTATTTTAAATATAAAACACCACACCTGTCCATGTCAAAAAACCTGGACCCTAAGCCTTATGTATCTTTATAGATATAACACCAAACCTATCTATGTCAAAAAATCTGGATCCTAAGCCTTATGTCCCTTTAAAGATATAACACCAAACATATCTATGTCAAACAAACTGGACCCTAAGCCTTATGTATCTTTAAAGATATAACACCAAACCTATCTATGTCAAAAAACCTGGATCCTAAGTCTTATGTATCTTTGAAGATATAACACCAAACATATCTTTGTTAAAAAACCTGGACCCTAAGACTTATGTATCTTTAAAGATATAATACCGAACCTATCTATGTCAAAAAACCTGGAACCTAAGCCCTATATATCTTTAAAGATATAACACCAAACCTATCTATGTCAAAAAACCTAGACCTTAAATCCTTAAATTGTATGTTTCTTTAGAGTCCTCGATTTATTTTTGACTCTGTAAAGTTATTTGACCTCTCGATGCAATGAGTTAGCACGATTGTTAATAATTAATCTGATATTAAATTAATGTTCAATTCAGATATTCAGAATCAGAATAAATTATCTCCACACAGCTTTAGATCTCAGGCTCTTTGCATAAATATTTAGGTTTAATTATTAGAGGATCTTCGTACAAAGGTAATACTTAATTAATTTTATGCTAAAATCCAAACGGAAGGGTCACGCGGTTATTGCAAGGGCTTTTATCTCTGCCCTGGTTAGGACAATGACACTTGTATTAGCCCAAGGTATTAACTTTGTTAGATTTTTTTTTTATCTGAAGACAACCATTTGACGAATCATTTGGTGTAATGGTCAACAAGTTGACTATTAACCGAGCGGTCGCGGGTTCGATCCCCGCACTGTACAAACATTTGTGTGCATGAACATGTCTGTTTGTACTGGTCTGGGTGTTATGTGTATTTATTTAAGTTTATTTGTAATACCGCTGTTGATTCTGATATCTGTACACAAGTGCTTTAGCAGATCAATGTATGTAATATATTATATAAATGACGTATGTATGGTAATGTTTGAATGTAAACAATCACAATTATAGTAAATCAAATTTGAAAAGAAGCAATGACAATAGTGACTGAGTTTCTTGCGCCGCTTCTTCTCAGCACTGGCCCAAATTGTCCCGAAGCGTTCGTAGGGTAAATTTATATGTTGGGACGTGTAAAAGTGCTACTATATGTTACTTGGGTTGTTAGTCTATTTGCAGAATTAAATTGATTTTATTGATTTTGATTTTATTGATTTAATATTGTTGTATATTTTATTTATTTATACCACAGTATAACGATTTCATAGTTACTTATACTGTAACCATGCATCGCTCTGCTCCCTAGTAGTAAGTAAGTAGCTTTGGCACGTGTGTTATGGATATTAAAAAGATCGAAGATACCACAAACACCAAGAGCCCAGACAACATCTCTCATCAGCCTATATACGTCCCACTGCTGGGCACAGGCCTCACCTCAACTATGAGGTGGTCCGAGCCATTCTCCACCACGCGGGCTCAGTGCGGATTGGTGGAGGGGTATTTGTAAGGTAAGTGACCAACCTTACTGTCAGATGTTATTAAGCTGCCCGAGGGCCTCTGACCAGGCTTAACGACTAATATCTATCGATATTAACCGGGACCAACAGCTTAACGTGCCTTCCGAAGCACGAAGATGCTTGTAAATAGACGTCACTTAAATGGTCAGAATGGTCACCCATCCAAACATGACCGCGCCCGAGGTTGCTTAACTTTAAGTATCACTACCAAAGCGCTGCAACCACTGCGCCACAAGCACCTCGACAACACACAAGACAACATAAAAAATATTTAATTACCGTTTTAATTTTTGTACTGTATCTATATGAAGAGTTAATTAATGCTACTTTGAATAGGATGCTCTTAGGCTAACAATCAAATAAGTTTATATTAAATATTTTTTATTCAAGAGGCAAGGAACCATAGCTTTGAATAAAATTATTTACAAATTATCTTATTTATTTATAAACTTCTACACAAACTTGTGTACAATGGTGGATTTAATGCCGAAGGCATTCTCGACCAGCCAACCACAGGTTACAGGCGGTGCACATACAGAGAAAAAAGAAAACGCAAGTAAATCTTATCTCTTTATCTTTATAGTATACTAGCTGACCCGGCAAACGTTGTTTTGCCATACAAATTATTGTGGACAACCCTTATCACTAAGGGGTATGAAAAATAGATGTTAGCCGATTCTCAGACCTACTCAATATGCTCACAAAAATTCATGAGAATCGGTCAAGCCGTTTCGGAGGAGTAAGAGAACAAACATTGTGACACGAGAATTTTATATATATAGAGAAGATGTTTGTTTTTTCTTAAGAAATTCTTTTTTTTTTCTAGGGGTCAAAATGTTACCGTAACGGAAATAGCAAACAACAATTCGCCACTCGCATTTCAATTTCTAAGCTTCAAGCCAAAATCGTTTCAACCCTCAAAAGGTCAGGGCACAAATTTCGACACATTTGTCCAGAATAAACCCTTCCATCACCAATTGAGATTTCCTAAACTAGTTTAAGAAGAACAAAAGGGCCGATTCTGCTAATCTGTCGATCTCAATGAGCGAGCATTCCGGGTGTCGCTGCTTTTGCCTCTGACAGAAGGAGTTGATTAAAGTAATTCATTATCGGAGGGTTAATTTTTGATTCTGTATGTATTATTTTTGGATGTTGCCACCGTTTATGATCGTGCTTAAAGACGGGCTACGGGTCCATTTTTAACGTGGTAAGTTCCAATTACTAATTACAAAGCGATTCTCATAAACTTTTTTTAAAAATAAATAAACAACAGCATCACATACATTGATCTGACTCCGTGGTAAGTAGCTTAAGGACTTATGTTCTGGAATATTAGTATGTATAAGCCGACATTTGCTATATAACTTTTAAAATCAGCCATCTTGTAATTTCATTGGACTGTTAGCGATATCTAAATTATATACATATACATATACAACAACATCCCATACATTAATCTAAGTCCGTGGTAAGTAGCTAAAGCTTTGTGTTACAGATAACAGAATCAACACTGGTATTACAAATAAGCTTAAATAAATACATATAACACCAAGACCGGTACAAACAGACATGTTCATACACTCAAATGTTTGTACAGAGCGGGGATCGAGCCCGCGACCTCTTGGTTAATAGTCAATTTCTTGACCATTACACGAAAGTGGTCGTCAAACTTTTATAATGCGTTGAGCAAAAAAGGAGAATTTGCAACCCTTCAATGCATTTTTGTACATCCTTACTGTGAGGGTGAACAACAAGCATCTTGTAGGTGAGTTCAATCCATCGCTGACTCAGCCTCTGACTCTTTGTAGCCGGGGTTAAAAGCAAAACTATAAAAATATAACCTTCCCCTTACCCTACACTTCACAGTTTCACTTACGTCTTGCAAATTCACTAGGGCTGCAGTAATATTTTTAAACACAAACTATAAAATTATTTAAATTTACACATACAGAGAGCACTTAACAACCCCAAAATACCCTACCACATTAAAAAAAAAACAATTGGTTAATATTACCAGTGTCTTTTAAAATCCCGTTTTAGCCAAGACTCAAGCCTCAATTGTTTGTGTCAAGACTCAATTGTTAACTCGTTTTGTGCAGATAGGAACGTAACTTAATATTACTATTTTCAATTTTTTCAAAACTACCTAATGACAACTAACACCTTAGTCTACCTGAGACCACGGGACCGGGGACTACGTTGAAAAGGGTCCGTAACGTCAGGTTAAAATTAAATATAAATACCTAAATCGCGATATAATACGTAATAAAGTGTATCATTTCTAAGTCTACTCTTTGCGTAAACCGAAGAAACAAATATGTCTTTAAAAAGGTTTTTCTTGTATATGGCAAATATGAATAAACCCGTGGGAAACTAATCATTTGCTTTTAAAAACTTAAAAATAGCTCTAAAAGACTGCTTTAGCAATTTAGGCATAAATATAACCTCCAGAACACTTTTAACTTTTTCAAAGGGCTATAAATAGCTTAATGTCTTGTCTTCTCATCTCAATTCTGCGAATAATTCAATGAGAGGTTTCACGGCAAAGGTGGGTTAATAACAGAAACACGACATAAACGAACACCGTAATTGCTAATCAAAATGGAACGCGCAATCTTCCACGTTTAACGGCGTTTATGAGTGTACGGCGGATTACACTCTTATTATCACAGGTGTATGCCCTGAAAGTATCCCTTTCGGATTTAATTGCTTCTTCACACAAGATTTCAACACGATTTTAACAGTCGGATGCGAATATGCCTTGTCCCTTTCAGCTGAACGCTGTGGAGGCTGCAACCCTTACGGGAGTGTTCTCTATCCTTGTCGCACACCACCCGGCTGGCACAGGAGATCCCTTATGTAAGCCAGTGGCACCAGTGCTCTCAGCGAAGTCCCGGGGAACGGTCGCGCGTGCCCGCGCTATTTTCTCAACACGAAAATGACGAAAGCCGGACTTACGTACGAAACTCACAGTGATACCTCGTGCCCAAAACAATGAACTTGGACGATGCAGTGAGTGTGTGACCAACCAAATGGGGTGCCAAAGAGTGTATTTCGAACCAACCGGATTAATATCGGGAAACAAGCAAAATCTCAAGCTTATTTTGGCCGCGTACTCATTATGTTTCTTTAACTAATCCCATGGGTTACGCGGAGAAATCTTTGAGCAAACACGAGTAAAACCCCTTGCTTAGTAAAAATAGATACGGTAACCTTTTAGAACTTTGAATATATGGGATGCCATTAATTTTAAAGATCCTGGTATTTGTCAGCGAGTTAATTACGAAGAAGAATAAATGCCGACAGATTTAGTGGTAACAGGTAGTGTTGTCAAAGTAGATAATTTGTGACACGATGCTCCAAAGCTATTTAGTAATTAAGAGGTAGTCGACTATTTTTAAACAAATTAATATTAGGAAACATAAATTTGTGGTGAAATTTGGAAGTGACGATGAAAAGAAGAAGAGTGTCAAATTAAACGGTTAGGTTTAATGGTGTTATAAATAGAAGATAGTTGAGAAGATATTAAAATGGCTGGAAGTTTGATGACTATGAAGAGGCATTCGTATGCCCTGAACGCGATACTGCTGATCATTTCGATGATTTACGGTAAGTTTTAGATAAGACTAGATTAAGATTTTTGGTCAACTATGGAAAGGTGTAATATTATTATGATATTCAATCAAGTGAGATATGGGACTGAAATAAAGATAACGCAATATTTCCCTAAATATCAACTACAAAATCGTGAACATGTTTAAACGATGGAAGGCAGGAAAGATCCTTCGGGGAAGCCTATACTCAGCAGTAGGAGTCAAACGGCTGATATAATGATAAAAAATCTGAGGGAGACTATATGGAAGGAGTCTTTTGTCAATAACATGCGATTACGCTATTTATTACGTCTCAGACCAGCATTCTGGGCTTTACGGATTCTGAATTTCTATCTACTTCTAGTTTCAAATTGTAAGATAAGACATTATTTTATTACTAAGTATTTCATTGAATCATACCAAGAAACTCGCCAGATTTTGTGGTAATGTGAAAAGATTATTCTATATTTTTTTAGATTTAGAAACTGTATCTGAACATTTCAAAGGATCAAAATTATTATTTCACAAGTGGTGACTTGATTTGATAAAACTACTATGTTCTCTAACTTGTTGTACATAACATACTTACAAACATGTCCACACAAAGCATGCTGTTATAAGGATACATTCACTGTATTTAGGATGAACTTAAGTTATTTAAGTTTAAAATTTTATCAATTAAAAATTGCAACCAGAGACTCTTTAGTCCGTGCCTTTTTGATTTGTTTTTTATTTATTTTGATAGATACCTAAATTATTAATTCCTCTGCGTTAAATGACGCTTATTCTTAAAAAATATAACTACATTTGAAAAGGTTTTTTTTTAATGTTTACGTTACCTCCGTAAACCAAGAAAAAAAAAACTTTTAAAAATTGTCAGGAGTTTAATCAGTGTATCAACTAAAGTGCCAATTGAAATTAGATTGAAAATCATTAAAGATTTCTAAACCACACGGGAGTGTCCCGTGTGGTTGACAACGCCGCTGAGAGGAAGCTAGTGTTTAATAAACAGGGATACACTAAAAGTTGTATGTAATTAAACATTTGCAGAATATTTCTCATTATGTAATAGATATGACCAAACTTTACAAATCGCTCGCCGTTTAAATAGATTTCGGGTTTTAATAATGTCCATTTACAAAACTTTTCAATGACTCCGAATAATCTGAACAGGGGACAAACTTTTATTACAATTGCAATAATAAAAGAGCTGGTGACATTAATTCGTCCCTCTCAATTTAATAACTGTAACTTCAATGTATTTTCGAATCACAATTGTCGAACAACTTAGTTTATGGATTAAGTTATTAAAGTTCCGAAGTATTAAGCTATTTCAAAAGAAAGGGGTAATATCTACGTAGATCATTTTATTATCATTTGTAAATTCGTCTGTCCCATTTTTGAACTAAAAAGGGAGGTTTAAGTAGTTTGTGTTTTTGTATGTCTGTCTGTGGCGTCGTACCACCCGAAAGGATGAACCGATTTCATTGCGGTTTTCTTTATACAAAAGCTAATTAAATTTCGAAAGTTTTTAGCTATGACTGGTCCAAAATCCGTCAAACTGTCAAAGATAACCAGCTGTTTTCCTGACGTTCTATTTGCTCAACTATGAGGTGGTTCGAGCCATACTCCGCCGTGAGGGTTCTGTGTGCACTGGTGGAGGGATGGTTGTAAGGAAAGTCACCTACCCTAATGTCAGTTGTTTTCAAGCTACTCTTATGTATTTAAAATGTTACTTTTGACCATGACCACTAGGATAGTACTATACATTGTAAATACAGCAAAGCTAATAAAGAACAAGGCAAGTTAATGTGGATGACGTTGTGAGATAAATATTACGTCTATATCAAAAAATGAGAACATCAATATCCATCAATTTCTTTATGTGGGTGTAGTCTTATTAATACCTTTATCCGATATGGTTTCTTTTTTCCTTATTGTAATTAAAGTGTTCGGAAACAGGCTTACAGCAAATTGAATTTCTAAACTTACCTAAGCCAGCCTTTTTTCAGCTTTACAAAGCGAAAGTTCACTTACTTAAAAATAAAAATCTTATTTGTGTAAGCATTATGATTAGAAAATATATTAATAGACTGAAAGACAACATTTTCTTTTATTTGTAGGAAATAGTGTCTTGCCGTGAGGCTTTCTTATACGCAATATCAGATTACTTTCTAAAATCAATTATTAAACAAGTCAAAGTCAATAAGTACAGTGACATCGCACATCAGGCTACCCATTTTTGTTGCAAAATCGCCCGTATCACAAACGCATAAGATACCGCAGTGTTTACCGTAATGTGCTGGTCACCGTACATGATAAATAATTATGGAATTTGAGTCTCAAAGCGAAATTACGGTTCGTGAGACAATAAGATCCATCGCACCGATTTACCGATGGCATACTAATGGTTCTGAGAATGTAAGACGAAATTTTCGAGACAGAAGGCCTACTGCGAAAAACGAAGCACGAAATTATAGACAATACGCAAAATACGCACTTCGATCCGATATTGGAAGCAAAGTGTTTCATAGTAAGCCAAAGGAAACAGTAATTATTATGAAGGATTTCTAATTTTGTAGTAGACCAACAGATTATCTTGAGGAAAAGAATGTGCGTATGTAACTGAAGTGTTTAATATTTGATAATAGAAATGTTCAATTGAAATTTGCCATTCATAAACCTCACCGCGGATTCACTATAGAAATTATTTGTTTTTTTTATTTTCCTCCGCACAATATAAAATTTAAATTAAGTATGTGCACCTTAGGTGCGAGAGGTGCCTGAAGTAGGTTTGCAACAAACCGGTGCTACAGGTCACCAAATAATAATAATAATAATATCTTTATTTGGCAGAAGAGATCAGATAAATAGTGTACATGAGCTAAAAATAGAAAATACTAATTAATTGGTAAAAAAAATAATTACTACACATAAGCCTCTGTTGCCAAACTAGGATTCATAGATCCTGTATTTCGGCAATCAGCGCAGCGTAGATGACTTGAAGGCCAGATAAACGTGAAATGAAGTATAAGTTCTTACAGACGAGCACTGAACTACGAAGGGTCATCATAAAATAAATATATTTATATCCCAAACCATTTCTACAAAACTTACTCAATAGTCGTGTAAATTTGTGTTCATAACATACATACATAGTTTGAATCAATTGCAGTTCAAAAACCTTATTATAACTACAAAAAAGGATATTACATGTTAGTTGGTCATTAAAATTCCTGAGTGCTTAAACAGGAACTGTAATTTAAACAGTGTCAAACAATTCCATTATAGCCCATTAAGTATTGCGTAAATTTCCCCACTTCATCAACATCAACAAATGTAGTTGATGGTAGTGGCTGTACATAATATAGTTATAATGACTATCTTTATTTAAAACAATTATAGTTCCTAAGTTTAGTAGGAAAACTACCATTACCTATTTAGTTACGTCAGAAGGACCCCTTTTACTTGGGAGGCCATGTTTTTTAAAACTCAAAACGTAACGTCCGTCTTTGGGGCGGGAAGGTTCTCAAATAGGCACCGCAAAGCTGCTGACGAACCGAGGGCAAGACGAATTAAATCAATTGTGGTTTAGTTCCTTTAATATATCTGGTAGGCGGTTTAAAAGTAGAGTCATAATTCTATAGACTTTTTTCACTTTAAAATATTTCACTAAAAATAACCGACATTTACACAAAGTTGGGAAAAGTTTGTTTTAGGTCGTATTTGGCTATAATTGTATTCCTATTTATCACATTATATTATATTATATATATTTAAACTATTTGCACTATATTATATTTATTTAATAATGTTTCAATGGTTTTGAAGATTTTGTTAAGCAATTATGTCACTTAACATGTTTAAAATACACTTTTTCTACACCTTGCGGTCGTTGGTTTACAACATTTGTTTTAGTTCAACTTTTGCTGGTTTGAATTGTGATTTCACTGAGATAACATTTGCACTTAATATTTAAATAATCCTAATGCCATATTTTTACGTTTAAGTCGTAAACAATATTTTTTTATCTCAAAACTTAATTTTTAAATACAAATCTTATGTTTAAGACGCCGCAGCGCCACCTGTTTTTCAGTTAGAGAACTTTCAGTAAACGGTAGATAGGATATTGGAACCGGCTGTAAACCATCGTGACGAATAATAATATATATTTAACTTGTACGTCACTAATATCGTCCTCTTGGTCTTCAAAAGAATAGAGTCGTGCATGCTGTGGTCACATGTGTATGAAAGGTCATGGAAATCCAGCTTATACCATACATATTTAACATAGAAAGGCCCAAATATGAGCTATGTCGGAAACCTTCGCCACACATGTGCTAGCTATTGTTTTAAAACTTCTGCGTTTTATTATACCCGATATTTCGTAATATACAGTGGTCAGCACACCATGCTATCAATTTTTGTTGCAAAATCACCCTTATCGCAATAATGTAAGAAACGGCAGTGTCTGCCTTGATGTGCTGTCTGTACTTTTGACTAGAATGGTAGATATGGTTGGTGCTACTAAAGGGATTTTATTTTAACGTCACGGTCGACTTACAATACTGTAATAAAAATATCTGTCTACTATGGCTTTATCTAATCCAAATAACGACGCGGGTTAGTCGTTCGATAAATCTATATAATTATATAAAACTGAAAGGTAAGATAAGGACTGTAAGTCAGTCAGTGCACAGCCCAAGCCAATTGACAGATCGGGTTGAAATTTGGCATGCAGGTAGCTTCTATAATGTAGGCATCCGTTTAAGAAACAATTTTCCGAAATTCCCACGGTAACGAGAAATATTTGCAGACAAAGTTGCGGGCGACCGCTAGTTAACAGAATCAGTTAAAAAAAGGTCAACTGTTGAAAAAACCTATCCTTACAATTTCTAAATAGGTCAACTATGTTAAAAGCCTAAAACATACCTTAACATAATAATTTACTTATTAAGTTTCACCGTGTTCTCAATCAAAACTGATATTTGGCACACAAATCTCCAAATTCAATTAGTTTCTCCCCATTCATGTTTGTTACAAAGGATTATTAATTTAATGGCGCTATACAATGCCCTTTTGTTATTGTCTATGTTAATATTTGTCAGCGTAACGCGTTGGTTCCTTAGTACATAATAATTAGTACATAATAATTATGTACTAACAGTCAATTTAGGGTGCTTGTGTGCAGTGGTAGCAACGGTAGTAACACCAAACAGTCTTTGAAGAATCGCCCATGAGCTAAGCTTTCGAAGAGTTAAGAAATGCATTTTAAATAGCGAGATATTTGCGGCCGCTGCGAGTTTAAAAATATTCTAAGGATATAAGTAAACAAAACAAAGAAATACAACAACTCAGAGCCTATCTCCATTCTTTGAAGTTGCCTACTTTACGGAGTTGTTCAGGCTTAATATGTAAAGTGTCAGGGTGTAGATTAGGGGCCTTCGCTGGAACATTAAATTGTCACTGGGAAGTTTCTCGAGGCCGTCCTATTTTTGGGAAGGCATAGAAAAGTTAATTTGTTGTACATTAACATTTCAATTAGGTCCGGTTTCCTCTACAACTAACATAAAAGGTATCAAAGATTGTGTATCAATTTATTGATCAGTCATTTTCTTACATCACTGTCAAAAAGTCTTCTTATTATGATTTTCACAAATTGTTTGTTTTTTAACAACACGGCTTAAGTTTGTTATTCGATTTGTAAATCTTAAGATAGTTATGCTATTTTCCGTAGCACGTGGAGTTTAATACGCTGGGACTTCGCGTAAGATCGTTGGCATCTTCGGGCGCGGCGAACGCCCAGATCACCCGAGCCTGCTCAATCGCGGCCGACCAGTTCGCGGCCGAGCCGAACGTTCGCTTCACATTCGCCTCCAAGCACGAATGCTAGTCACGAGTGCTAGTGAGTAGTCCGAGGACTACTTACACTATTGTCGCGGTTTTGATCCAAAATATTGTCTGTATTATTTGAGGGTCAATAACATCTTTTAATTACAGTCCGTTATTTTTATTTAACCTATCGATAGGACCCCAACAGATGCACTGAGGGACAATTTTTTGCAAACAAACTTACCTATACTTACATCTGTATTTAAATTTTGGGACATGTCAAACCTGCGACTTCACAATTACTTAAATCCTATCAGCATATACAAAGAGCAGAATCTCGGTTGATGTGGAACCCGTTACGGTTGTTGAGGCATATTTCCCCTAGTGTAATCTTATCCCCTAGCTTGAGGCGTAAGTTGATAGCGGTTTTCTTAAAGCAGCAGCAGACGATATGGTCTTCGCGGAACTTCTGGTTTCTATGTGACGGTATGAATTACATCGCTAACTTCGGATGGTCGTAACTACCTACGGATGGTATTTTATATCTGAGAGGGAGCGCAGGCCGCTGTCTGTGCGTTCCAATGTGTTGGCTCGCAGGTTTGCGCGCTGTGGTAACAAGGGGAAATCACGCGTATTGCGAATCACTTAACATGTGCATCCTGTGGATCAGGTTTTCGCAGCGTACATTTAGCGCTCTGCGCGTTCAATACAATAATGCGCTTAGGATGCTACTCTGACTTCCGTGATTTTGCAGTGCATCGGCTATGTTCGCTGAGGCGCAGTCAGACTGATTTTAAGTGCTTATCCGAAAGAGATGTGCTTCTTTCCTAAATCGCCTACGAAATAGCACGAATGGCATCCTGGGTGCATTAGTCGACAGGTGGGACTCACCAATTCTGGCTCGCTGGGTTAATTTGCACGCCAGGTGCACCAGGTGTGGTTAGTCCCCCCCTCCTTTTATTTTGTACTTACTAACTTAGGTTTAATTTAAAAAGTATTACTAACAATATTAAAGACCTTGGTTTGAAAATGAATTCTTTCACTCATTCATAGAAACACCTAGATGCCAGAAGTGTCGCGACGGCATCTTCTCTTCTGCGACTTCATGTAGCCACCAATTTGTACCTTTAAGGCCCGGCCCACACTTTTCGACGATTTTCACCTTGACTTACGAAATGCTATTGATTTATTTAAAACATATCTTCACTCGTCTTTGCCTTTGTTGAGTCCGGACCTATGGTATCTACTTCTTTTGTTCGCATTATGACATCAAATTGAGATACAATAAGTGCGACTGAGATTAATTGGACTCGGTATCTTAACCCTTTTGGCTGTACTAGACTTCTATTAATTGCACATTAGACGTGTTATGTAGATTTAATTGTGATTTAAATTACCCTTGGTTTTTTAGATTAAGCCAATGTCTTTAAAATAATTATAAGTAACGGTTATGATCTTGATTTTTGACGTGACAACGTCTTATAAATTGGTTTGCCGGGTGACACCTCAAGAAACTGCATTACGCTGCTCCGCTCACGTTTCGCGCGAGAGAGACAGAGCGAGAGAGAGAGAGAGAGAGATAGGCATATACACCGGTTCATGTCATACGAATGAATATTCACATTAAAATTATTTTACCACTCAGAGTCGTTGTCACGTAAAACTTTCGCGCGTATACCGACTTTACAGGCAACCAATTTTTGTAAAAAGAAAAAACTAGTATTGACTAGGTGAGGTACTAGCAATAGATAGTACAAAGATTAATGTACACAATAAGACACTTTTTACGTATTATTTCGCAATGTATTTACAATTTGTTTTTATGGTATATATTTATTTATACATAAATAAATCGCGTAATAATCCGTAGAAAGTGTCTCATTTTAATGCCTACTGTTCGCGTAAATTAAACCGAAGAAACAAATAAAAATATACGATTCAAAACTTATGGTACAAATTGTAAATTTTTACAGATGGTAGAGGTGAATGAATGATAATTCGACGTTGGTATAGGGATTAGTAAAAAATACTGTGAAATTGTAGATTATTATTGACCTGATTAATATAAATTCAATCTTTCTTGTGGCCAGACCGTGTTATTCTCCTTATACAAAACTTTATCCGATTATAACCCTCCAACATACTATATTTGTTATTCAAGGTAACGCCCCATATATCAATATAGTCCAGGGCCCGTATTTACATATGATATAGTACCGTCTTTGATAAATATTTCATGTTTTATTCAAATTTTTCGGCAACTCCGATTCCTTGGTCGAGGTTGTTATACATCAAAGTGTTTTATTCACTTGTTTACGATGTTCTTAAATTACTTTTTTGCAATATTCATGAAAGGACGGTATCCAAAATAAGTAGGTATAAAGGAGTTATAATATAAATCTTGCTGATTTTCACGTGTTATTTTTGAAAAAGGTTTCATAATTTTGACGTGACAACGTCTTATAAATTGGTTTGCCGGGTGACACCTCAAGAAACTGCGTTACGCTGCTCCGCTCACGTTTCGCGCGAGAGAGTCAGAGCGAGAGAGAGAGAGAGAGAGAGATAGGCATACACACCGGTTCATGTTATACGAATGAATATTCACATTAAAATTATTTTACCACTCAGAGTCGTTGTCACGTAAAACTTTCGCGCGTATACCGACTTTACAGGCAACCAATTTTTTTTCTGTCATGTACGAGTATGTTAACATTATGCTTAGACATCAAATGGAATTTGTGAAATTCGGTTGGTAAGATTTTTTATATTTGTATGTTACGATTGTTACAAGTCCTAGGTCAAATAGGAACATCAATTTGGTATTACTTGAGACGTTAACATCAAAAGACCGCCCCGAATGGAAGAAGGCCCATGTCTAAAACTGGATGAATCGATGACCAATATGATGATGATAAAAGATTTTGAGCTAATTGGGTCCCGCACGAAACTCTGCATCATTCAATAGATATTTATTGTCACTCTCTAACCAGCCAGTAACCATTTTGTGCTTGTTATTTTTTTTTCAAGTTTTTTTTTTAATTTTCCGCACATCTCTGTCCCGTCATCATCATTATCATCTTAGAAGTCGTTCGCAGTTCACTGCTGAGTGCTGAGCATAGAGCTCCTCCAAGGATCGCCAGCGCGATCGGTCATGTGCTCTTCGCATCAAGCGGTTTCCCGCGACCTTCAACAGATCGTCATGCTACCCTTTTAGGAGTCCTGCCTAAAGAGTGTCGTCTGGCACGCGGTAATATTTATTACCGAGACAAAAATCGGATAACGATATTTATATTTTGACGACCACTTTGGTGTGATGATTAAGAAGTTGACTATTAACCAAAAGGCCGCGGGTTCGATCCCCGCACTGTACAAACATTCGTGTGCATAAACATGTCTGTTTGTACTGGTCTGGGTGTTATATGTATTTAAGGTATTTAAGTTTATTTGTGATACCACTGTTGATTCTGATATCTGTAACTCAAGTGCTTAAGCTACTTACCACGGAGTCAGATCAATGTATGTGATGTTGTTGTATATATTTGTTTTATTTATATGTCAGATAGTGGACATTATTTAACACGACTTATCCAGTATCTGGTACAAATCCATCGCAAAAACCGCCACACGTTCGCCAATGATTGATTGTCGAGTAAAATTAATGACGGATTGGGCCATTTGTTATGTCAATGGCGGTTGTTTCGAATTGGGCATGTCCACAACTATCATTTGGAGATAGGTTTTGAATGATTGTTTGTTCCATTTCATAAGTTTGATAGCGTGTTAATAGTAAAATAGTTTTTTGATTAATTGTGAGACTTCGTTTTAAAATTAAATTAAATTTTAGAAAAAACAACCTGGATGTTAAAATACTGAACAATTCTGTACAATGCACCCAAAACATTTATTTCATATTTACTCAAAAAGTAATAAATACTTACAAAATTATTTTCTCATTAGTAAAGTGTGGATGAAAAGTATGCCATTAGGTTTAGAAAATATTATAGTAGTTTATGCAACTGATACATAATGAGGGGCCTTAAAACACGAGTGTGGTTTTATGAAACGAGCGTCAGCGAGTTTCATAATAGCATCACACGAGTTTTTTAAGGCCTAATTATGTACAGTTGCATACACTACTTTATCTACACACATATCATAAGTACTAAAATGCAATTTGTTTTAACTTTTCACAATATTTTCGTCACAGCGAAAAACCAACAAACAAATGAATGACAACAGTAATGGCGGGTAATTCAATCCTCCGTCACGACGATTTTTGAAGTGAAAACTTCTTTAGCGGCGTTGAGCACTTTTGTGGCATGGGTAGAAACTGTGAAACTCGCGTCAGGTCACGTGATGCTGATCGAAAAACCGTAAGACGGTTCAAATAAATCAAAAATGCACAACGTTAATAATCAAGTTTTCACTTCTGCCGGCACTCCCGGAGTGCAACCCGTGTTTTTTTTTTATATCATAGACAAACGAATGAAGTCCCTATCCTCATGTCACTCGTGATCATATGTCGTGCGATTTGGATTAAAAACATACTGAATTTGACGTTTCATATCGATAACTGCTTTAATATCAATGGATACTAGAATAGAGACCTACTTTAGTTTTGACAGCTGTTCCAAATTTAAAGTCATAACCTTACAGAAATTGATACTGTTATAACATTACAGTACAGATTTTACCTACTGCCACAGATAAGAAAGTTCTCATAGTAAAATTGGTTGTAGTAATGCTGGTCATTTCCTACGGTTTCTGAACGCATTTTAGAGCACTAATGATATGTCCGTAGATAAAAGAACATTATGGGAATGCGCTGGTATTTTTTTTTGCAATCCTAGAAACCATTTAGGAAAAGAGTTTTAGCGAAAACTTTTTTAACAATAAGGTTAATTGATATAAGATAATAGAACTCTAACCACATTGACCTACGAATCAAGTGATCAACTTGACATTCGGTAGCGTGTCAAGCCAAGCTTCAATCAATTCTACACCTAATGTCATTATGACGTAGTCAGACACGTTTAAAGATTTTCGAGTTACACACGGTGCCTACTTTTGCTCTACAACTTAAAAATATTTCCCTTTCGTTAATCGCTACTGTAGCATCTTGGCAGGAATGACAGGGCATCGACACATCTCCCACAGACAACATTAGCCGTTTAACACGCGAACTGCGGAAAGCTTACTAATTACCAACTGCATCGCATTCGTTACTTACCTAATACGAAATTACTATTATCATCATCATCAGCGCTAGGAAGCTAAAGGGAAGCAATTCCTACCGACCGGGTGGTATGGTCGGGGACCAAGGTCCGATAGACATCATCTTGATTTGTCTATCTATATTATTCTGGATTTAAACCTTATGTGCCGCGGTTCATGTGCGGTACTAGGCCGGCACTAGGCTTACTGCGCCATCTAGCCAATGGAGCCGTATCAGCGCTCGTTGTTGTGCTTTCCATCGTTATTGTGCTCCGTGAGGCATGCGCTTGTGATGGCGAACGGTAGAGGTCGCCACAACATAATTATATCCAATACTGCCACTTAAGAAAGCAATATTTTTCCTCTCTTTTATCACCACTATGCAGTATGTCTAAACTTTCGAGTCTAAGGAAAAGATAGGCGCCTCAACACGTCACCCGCAGACAACATGAGCCGTTTCACACGCGAACTGCGGAAAGCTCACTAATTACTAACTGCATTGCATTCGCAACCTACTGCGAAATTATGAAAATTTACTTAATTAAAATACTCGACCGTTTCGCGCCTTGTGTACATTTATAAGAAGTTTTCGCTGCATGGATATTGGTTCATAAAACAAACTTGGCGCTCAGGTATAGAACTTTTTTTGGAACTTTAAATAGGTAATTTAAAAAACTAAACTTGTACCTATACAAATTTTCATCTCAATGGGACAGTGTTAAGTGGGTAAAATTTAGCTGTAAGAAACTGGACAGGAAAAACTTAATAAAAACTTGAAAATTTAAACCTTACCAAAAATATACATTATTATCTGTTTTGAGTTTAGAATATTGCAATTGATACAGTTATTTACGGATTATTTCGCGATTCATTTACATTTTTTAATGCTGAGGTTTCGGACCCTTTTTAGCGTCCGTAGTCACAGGCAGACTAAGGTGTTGGTTGTCATACATTATTTAGGAAAAAATGTAAACTACCATTACTCAAAAATATTAAGTTCCGTTTCTATCTACACAAAATGAGCTAACAGTATCTGTGACAGCAACTGTGACATTTTAAGTTTGTAGTCCGATGCCGCGATATCTATTACCACGGTAGCATTTTCCTTTTTCTGCGCGAAGTATTATTGATTCTGGTCTAGATTTAAAGTCCTTTAATGCAATATATTGTTCACAAGAAAAATTCAACTTGGGAACTTTACTGTGTCGTATGACGGATGACATATATTATACTCCGAGTCTTCTTTCTTTAGATTATTTGATGTTATGCAGCTTTTGATAATCTTTATATTCATAGTAAGGAGAAAAAACAGATACCTGTTTAACATCGTCTTGGTCCTCAAAAGATTAAGAACAATAAGAATACCCACATATTAACATATATGCGCACGTAGCAGCAAAGTTTCAGGGATTCCAAAAAAAAAACTTTTTCAATTGTAAGCGCAAGCCCTGAGAATCCAAGGAATGAATTCAAGTGGGAACTTCCCACTTTAAGATAATTAACAGACCATGGGCTCTGCATGCGGAACACACTAATTGCTATCTCTAATGAAACTGCACGGTTAGTTTCCGACCAACTTCCGACACCATTGTTCCTCTATCCCGTTCCCACATTTGATAACACTATCGGTGTCTCTATCCCTCCGACACAATTTTCGTACGTAATTTATTTATTTCCGTAAAGGATCTAGTGCTTGCTGAAAACGTGGGTTTTTAGATTGCTCTTTGTGAATTTATGGCGAGCATAAAACTAGGGTTGAATTAAATTAAGTTAAAAAGAGAATATATTTTTGCAGTTAAACAGAAAACGTGCCAATTCGTGTAAATTCAGTTGAACCAGCTTCCAAAAACTTAGTTTCAATGAATCAGAATCGTAATAATTTCGTACGTTTAATATAAATACGAGATTCAAATGCGGATTTGTAGATATTATCGAATAGGTAAGGTATTTACCAAAAATTAAGAATAACGAATTATTATTAATAATTATTAGGATTGAAAATCAGCTTTCTATAAAAAGGTTAATTTACTGAAGTCTAAATTTTATAATACTATTATAATATATATAACCTAAATATTATATAACCTACTAGCGGACCATGCAGACATTGTCCTGCTCGTTCTTCTTTTTTATATGTTAAGGGTGGACAACCCTTACCACTAAGGGGTATGAAAAATAGATGGTGGCTGATTCTCAGACCTACCCAATAAGTTCACAAAATTTCATGAGAATCGGTCAAGCCATTTCGTAAGAGTGCGGGATCGAACAATGTGACACGAGAATTTTATATACATATATTAAGTGTGACTTGATTTTGTCTATGTTAATAAAAATACGCCCATATTTTCATTCAGTTTCCATTTGTCAAAAAAATGGCCCTCTAACTTTTTAGACCATAAAATAAAAATTCTTAATACAAAGCAATTCATTGATAAGGAGTTAACGCGAACCCTTAACACTGGCAAAATCTTTTACCAGCTTCGCTTTAAGTCTTTTTCACTGAAAAACTATACCTGAATTCCAGGTCAAGAGGACTTAGTTTTCAGAAACCTGTTTTCAAAAGTTCAAGCGGTATGTTTCACGAGTACATTCGAATGGTTTTGAACTGGGTACTGTGTTCTTTTCAGGTTTTGTGAAATATTTTCTTTTTTATTTGCTCTTAAAAAAGAGGATGCAAATTCTGTGTTGGTGTTACGTTCAATGCTTATTTTTGGGATCATTAAAAAATAATGGTCGGTAATTTTCTTTTTCTCCTGAATTTTTTTTTTATAAAACGTTGCTTCCTTAAAATTTGTATCTCGTGGGCCGGGCACATAACCAATCCGACGCTCCGTAAGAAGGGGGCCCTGCAAGTTAGTGGTGATGGTGGTAGATATGCTAAAGGTCACGGGAAGATGCTGGAAAACAGAGCCGATAGCAGTAACGATCCTTAGGGGAGGATTTTAAACACTAAGCATCAGGGAAGCTTAAATGTAAGGTGACTTCAAAAATGTCTTCTTTACCTTATTTTTTTAATTGTGTTTTTAAGCTATTGTGTTGTTTTAACACCTGGATTCGAATCTCAGGTCGAGCCAAAATTGTTTCTGATATTTTCTGTCATGAATTTCTCAAAAACAGCTCGGAGTCGGGAAATTGGCGGTGTTACACCCCCGTGCCTAGGAAAGCACGTTAAGCCGTTGGTCCTGCGCCCGATCTCCCTCCGGTCATGTCGGATTGCCGGCTCACCGAACTTTGAGAGTGATGGAACAGTGAGTGCACCTGTGTATTGCGCTCACACTTGTGTACTATAATATCTCCTGCGTAGTTGGTTGATCTCTGTTGAGATTGGTCGCCGTGGTCAAAACCAGCCAGGAGGACTGTTATGTAACATAATTACAAAAATAACATTATTGTATATAAAAAATAAAATAACTCCAAAAGAAGGTTCACATTCTACGCCGCAACGTTTCTTAACCGGCACTAAGAGCGGAATTGTACAAAATAAATTGCTACTAGACTCAACAAAACTAGCAACTTGCAGGTGGAAGTCTTCTGATCGCCGCATTGGATTTTTGGAAGTTTTCCAAAGCACACGACAAAAGGAGCGGAGATTAACCATTTTTCCGTTCGAGAGAGCCGGGCTATTCCGCAAGACGGACGAGGCACTCATTAAGTTGAGAATCCCCCACGTAAGGAACACCTGTGGGTTTCTAATATTTTATTTTGAGAGTTAACTGTGTGTGGTGACAGTTATCTGTTTCTGATGGTAGATTTTATGGTGTTAGTTGAGACGGGTAATGAGATGGGAAAGATTTATCAAACTATACGTAAAATTGTTGATGGAATCAGGCGTTACTTTGCGGAAATCCATGACTAAAGCTGAAAAATAGGATTATTTTTAGAGGAAATTTAAAGCAAAATAATCCTCTTTTTTAGCTTTATACGTAAAATTGATTAACTTAATAAGCTATTTGAGGATGTTAAATTACATACAAATGTATGTTGTTAACTACATTACTTAACTAAAACTTTCCCAAAGAAACCTAAGGCGAATTCTCCAAAAAAAAATTGGACCTCCCAAGCAAAACTGTCTATCAGCTGATCAATTTACTATGGGAGAGCCTATTTTTTTTGGAGAATCCGCCTTAGGTTTCTTCGAAAAAGTTGTTGGTTTAATACGGGCCCACCAACACCCTTAAGCTATCACCCCTTTTTGACGTGACAACGTCTTAAATTAGGTTGCGGCTCAGAGTCACCCATGAAAAAGTGTAACGCCCGGTAACGTAACGATGAGTCACCTAACGAGAGAGAGGCCTGCCGGACCGGCGAATGTCTTGCGTCTCTCTCCCACATGACCGGTGTCACGTAAAATCTTTGCCCGTAAAACCGACTTTACAGGCAAACATTTTTTTTTTTAACATCCAGTATTAAGATAATGTGATAAATAACTTAACTCGGTATTCGAACCCGCGCTTACAAATTATGGACTATACCAGCGAGAGAGTTAGATCCTTATATATCGACATCCCTAACCCATATAACTCTTTTTAGGGATAGTCGCTTTCCATAAAATATCCACTATTCTGCATCGCATACTCATTACGGAGAGATACGACATTTGTATGGAACGAGCTACTTTCTAGGAGGAATTAATGAGGTCGTTTAAGTTAGCTTTAACTACTGGGTTGTAGACCGTTTTGTTACATAGATGCCTAGCTTTGGGGTGTATAAAGGTTTTTGTTTACTATCTGAAAGTTTACATATTTATTTCTCCATCACACTACTATTTTGTCCAACGGGTACGGTTAGGCTTTAAATATGATTAATTTACATGTAATAGTCCTCCTGGCCGATTTCAACCACGGCGACTAATCTCAACAGAGATAGTATATTAGCTTATTCTTGTTAACTCAATACTGATTTTGTAATGCGATATTTTATTTACGATAAATAGCACATTTTATGATTTCTATCTAACGTTACTTGTTACTATTTCGGTTTTTATTATTTCGAAATGATTTCGTAGATAAGTTATTAAGTTTTAAATTAAAATTTGTATCAAGTAATAAAAAAATAGTAACATAGCTAAGGATTTGTTTCGTAATTATTTTTTACTGCAAATATCCATTGCTCTTAGAATGAACGAGTATGATAGAGACTCTTAAACCATTTTACACAGTTGAAAAGAAAACGCTGTTGTAAGACAATCTTTCGCTCTCATATTTTTTTATGAATTCTTTAATCACAGGAAGTAGGTTATAATATGGTCTAGTATATGGTATATATAATAAGATATTTAGACTACAGCTGCAACTGAACTTACCGTAAAGCGATTTTATTGTCAAAAATCACCCTAGCCTTTTCCTTCCAGCTTTCATATTCTTATCAAATGCAATGCAGCGTCCATCATGTTAAATTGTCTGTGCACTAGACTAATTTTGCGGTATCATAAACATTATGCGACATTTTTACAAGTTCCGTGGAAAACCAAAGAGAAATTATCATCTCTGGAACTGGGTTATTTACATGCATATACACTGGGTGATATTTAAAATTTACCTACTATTGACATGTAGTTTAGAATTTGTATTTAGAATCTTACGGGTATAACATTTTGTTTGTTGGCTTGGATTTTGACTTCGAAAAGACAAAACGCTTAAAAAATTTTTCGGCTCCGGTCATCGGGGAGGAATCGAACCCCCGACCTTTGGAAGTCCGGTCCAATGCTCTGACCACTGAGCTACCGAGAACCTTAATGGAGTCGTTGAATTTTTAAGTGCTTTTTAACGCTTTGAGCGTTATGTTTCATCAATGATTGTGGGAGACACCCTCAAATCACCCGAGAGAAATGTTACAAATATTTAAGATTTTGATTCATGGAAAACGTACAAGTTCAGTAATAAGCATTTCCAGTTCAGAGGCCGTTGTTGTGTATTTTTAAGGATATTGCAAATCATTGGTAAAATACTTTTACAGTTACCAGTTAACTGCCCCATAAAACCTGGAATGATGAATACTAAAACTCAATTATATGTCTCTCTATATATATAAATTCTCGTGTCACAAAGTTCGTTCCCTTACTCCTCCGAAACGGCCTGAGAATCGGCCAACATCTATTTTTCATACCCCTCAGTGTTATCAATAAGGGGTGAACTACCCTTATGGGTAAGTTCACAACGTTTGCCGGATCAGCTAGTATTGTATAATAGCCATGGATTCATATTTTACAGCACTATTAATTCAAACTCATTTCCTCATCAGCAAACTTGCTTCAAAGTTTTCATTCCCGTCCGGAGTCAGTGGGAGCCTCTTACTATCTTCCATAACCAATTATCAGTTTCTTTTAAAATACGCTCAGAAGCATAGCGAGTTTTGAAACTTGTAATTCATTATCCGCTTTTCTTTTATAACAACGTTAATGCGATATCCTTTGTGAGAAAAAATGAAACAGCTTGCATACGGCAGATTTACAGCGCTCGTGAATAAAGGAGAGGCAAAGAAAACGTCTGACTCAAGCTTAATGTTTGCCGCTGGGTTGCTAGTTTATCTTTAGTTTACGGTTGTATATCTTTCGTTTTTGCGAGGAAAGTCTTGGGATAGCAGTGTTTATTGTTTTAAAAAGAGTCTAACGTACAGATTAAGATTGTTAATATTGTTTTATCTACACGTTTTTTTTAGTGTCGTTGTAAAGTTTGTTTTCAAAGCTAAACAAAAGTAATTAATTATTTATTAAGAAAAAGCTAACAATGAATCGTGATCAAAAGACTGGATACCTCTCCGTTTTAATTTTTGTTTAATAAGTCTTTTGACCTGTTTATATTTCAATTAACACCTAGGCTTTATAAGGACACAGGTCGCAGGCACAGCTGCCTGCGACTCCGTCCGCGTGGTATAGTTATTTTGTGCATAGACATATACTGTCGCAGACCCATTTCAAGAGGAATAATCCTTTCATACATATATTTTTGGTATCTTGAACCGTTTGCGCAGCGCACGCAACGGAAACCCTCAAGGATGAATAATTATTCCCGTTTTCTACACATTTTCCATTATTTCTTCACTCATTATAGTTGCAGTGTGATGTCATTTAGCCTAAAGCCTTCCTCGATATTTAGTAGTTCCTGACATAGTTCCTAGTATAAATTATACTGTACATTAAGACTCCAAGAAAAGTAGCATACATTTCTTTAAAGACTTTTTATTCTGTCTCTTAAGTGAATTCCATCTAACGATAGCATTTCGTCATTTTAAATGATAAGATAGTAGCCTAAATAATTAATTAAAACTACTTACTACTCGTATGCATATGAATATTCTAAGACCAGAGAAGCGTGCTATGGTAAGGAATCTCATAATCATAATATTTATTGCAAGTCACACGTTACAGTAATGTGGCACAGTCTCATGAGTAAACTAGTACAGTTATGCCCGGCTGGGGCACAGCAACTTACTTAGAAATCAAAATCAAGATAAATTAAATTATTAAACATAACATAAACTTAAATTATATTATAAAGCATAACTCTATTGAGTATAATCGAACCAAATTAAACAATCATACATAACATTTAAAGCTCAAGGACAAAGCATGACAACTTAATAAAACTACAGTATTTTAAGTCTCAATTGAGATAGGTCTAGAAATTCGGTTTGGAGGCCATTATTACTTCTGCTTAACATCCGATCAAAACCTTCGATATTGCTGCTGCCCGGGCACTAGCGAAGTCTATTCCTATACAGGGTTAAAAAAAAAACCTTAACGAAGCCGTCAACCACGCGTTCAAACCAAATCGTATGAAAATAAATTTTGGCTGTGAAACAACTTTTATTATTTGATATAAAAAAAAAAATCTAACTCGCAATGTACAGCGCGCACGCGGGGAAGTCTCCGCGTGTTGCTTTACGCCGCCGCGACGCGGTTCAGTTCGAGTGTGCGCTGTTCATTGCGGAGTGTGCAATTTAGAGGCTTTTTATGAAAGAACTAGTGAAAATTTGTATCATGTTTCTTTGGAAAAAAGTTCAGTTATAACGGACAGTAGTCAATTCTGTAAAAATCAGTAACCGTTAACTTCCCAGGTATGATGTAAAGGAAAAAATGATCGTAACAATTGGTAAAACATGTGGTATTCGGCTTCGTTAAAGGTTTTTTTACTCCCTGTATTTATTCACACGTATCTAATGCGGGAAAAACGGATATATAGTTGAAGGTACAGGTGAGATTCGTGAAAGGGTTAGCCTGATATTACAAAATATATCTTTCCATAGAGCTGTAAGTAAATAGACCGGGCATTCATGGATGAGTCAGTATAAAAGTTCTAAATGTAAAAGAAAATATACACGTATGTTTTTTGCGTCGTTGTTAGGTTCTTATTACAAACTGTGTGTAGTTTGTTCGTGTTATAAATATTAACGAGGAGCATATTTGCATCTGGGGAGATATTATTTACTTATAAGTCGTTTCTGACTGCTTTCAGTGAGCCGGTTCTCAAGTACGTTACGTTTTGTACTAACTAGGCCTGTTGACTGCCTAGTTGGTTCAATAATCATTTTTTTTTAATAAATAAATACACAACAACATCACATACATTGATCTGACTCCGTGGTAAGTAGCTTAAGCACTTGTGTTACAAATATCAGAATCAACAGTGGTAATGGGGAGCCATGCCGGACGTGCTGCGGACGACAGGGCTAGCGCTCGCCTTCTCAGCCGGCAAGGACGCATCCCCTGTTTGGAGCCGCTCCGCTTATGTCAGGTTAGTGGATGTAGCCCTGAATGACACCTGCCGGGTCATCACTGGTTGTCTAAGACCTACCCCGTGTCAATGCTATATCCACTGGCCGGTATTCACCATATCCTCCTCCGGAAGTCCGCAGGGCTGTAGCTAGCTCTACTGAAAGGGCAAACGCAGATCGCGACTTACGGCACCCTATGCACGGCTACCTACGTCTCAGTGCCGCAAAGGCTAAAAAGTCATCACAGTTTGATTAAGTGTGTCGCCCCATTTTCTACCTAACCAGCACAGGCCATACGTGATATATGGCGCGAAAAAGGTTCTTTGCCTACTCCCTTTGTTCCACTTGCCGAGAATCTGCCTCCTGGACATGATCTATCATGGCCGATCTGGAGGCTGCCACGATGTAATTTCTCCTATTCCATCGACACGCTAAGAAGAAGAACAGTGGAATTACAAATAAACTGAAATAAATACATACTCGTATAACACCCAGACCAGTTCAAACAGTAATGTTCATGCACACAAATATTTGTACAGTACAGGAAATGAATGACACAACATAGTTAAAACAGCAGCAAGTTTATGACTGCGGCTCTGTTTTTACACGCCCGCTTTACACTTAGATCACTTTTTTCAATGCATTTAAGAAAACGCGAAACTCAGTCGATTTTCGTGAAACACGCGTCAACTCAAAAAGATGCTCTAATGAAACCTCTTCGTAAAAATACCGTAATTAAGAGCAGATATTCCACCCCGGCGGGTCTCTAATTTGCTTTCGTTGCTCCTCATTAACGATTTCGCTTATGTTGATTTACTTTTTTCCGCTTCGGCACTTTGATTAATAATAATTCAAGGTAAAAGTTGAAAAAAAATGGCGGCAGATTTAAGGGATTTGCATATTTTATCTGAACGGTAGATGGATTTTAAGTTCAAGGTAGAGGCGATAAATATTAATATACAATATAGTAACACGCAAAAGCGGGTCACCCGCGAACATTCGTGATCATTTTGAAAATCAACAAGCTAATACAGATAGATCAAGTCTGATAGTTTTATCTACTGCTCTGCATTTACTAACAGTTACTAAACCAATATTTTCGGACAAACCCTCGCGAAGAACGATGTACGGAGTTTTTTGGCATAAGCATACTTTAAGCCAATAAGACTCATAAAGACATTTGAATGATGGCCTAGCAAACCCAAAAAGTAACTTCAAATCAATATAAATACTCGTAGGTAAATGAAGTGTGCTATAAAAGCACAAAACCCTTGAGACTAGGTACAGAAAGTACCAACGAATTGAAATATAGACTAGAGAAACTGAAATCTTTCTGCACCAGTCAGTTAAACAGTGGAAAATATTCAAACACAAGTACTCCAACGATTTGTAAGATCACCGTGACTATTACCAACTCGGTCCGTTAGGAGGGGTCATTCTAAACTTTGTACTCAATTTCTGCTCCACGGCTTCTTGGGAGAAACTTCCCTTAATTGCATTTACGGAAAGCGAAACTTGTGTATAAAGAAACGTAGTTTGTGCGTCGCGGTCGAAGAAATTCGTACAAGTTAAACCAAATGTGTTGGTTAGCGTGGTTTCGGTTCAGGTAAATGTGGAACGTCAAAAGATTCTGCGAACCGAGAGGGATTTGTGTATGATCAAATTAGCTTTTAGCATCTTTCTGGGAAGCAGCTACCGAAGAATTTTATGGGAGAAGAATTTCAAAGTTGAAAGTCTCTTGGAGTGACAAACTGAATTACTCGAGTTTTGAATGCGGGAAAACTAGTTTGTTGATCTGTAAAATCAGCAGGCTTTTCACAAGGTTCTATGTTTTGTCAAACTAAGTATTAATTTGTCATCTTTTTCTCACTACTTAGAATTATTCATTCTAATCGAAAGCCTACTGGCGGATATGGAATTTGGATTTTGTGTAGCTCTTAAGGCGATTTATAGGTAGTCATAAATACTTATTATTTTCAGAGCTATACTATTTCAATAAGAAATCACTGCTATCGTCTATTACATGAACAGTGCTATCAATAATCTCAATTTCCAGTATAACTCAGACAAAGCCAGTGATTATATTAATAAGCCATTGCAAAGCAATCTTGAATTTAATTGAGGTTCCTAATCTTTGTCTTGACTTATTTAATCTGGCTATAAATAATGAAATGGGAACTCAAACCGGTGTCAAGTCAAACGTAAGCTCTGAATAATCAGTGGTCACCCATCCAATAACTGACCATTGCTCGGGTTGCTTAACATTGGTAATCAATTCCAAATGGCTACCACCGTTGCACTACAAGCGCTTCGGTTGAGGCATGTAAAATAGAGCATTACATTCGACCAGTGATTTAAAACTGCAAAGGTCCCGCACCGCAGCCAATCGCCGTTGACCGCAGGCGCTGGAATCTGATCCGTTATTTACGATTCGCTTTGGTTTATTGCGATTGATGTGAAATAAAGCGGAATTTACGATTGTTTTATGTAATCAGGTCAAGAATAATAAGTTACCGTTAATTTATTCAATAAATTGGTCAGTTGACATAACAGCGACAGTTCTAGAAATACTCGTATCAGGCAAAAGATTACAATTGAAATGTACAGTGACCAGCACAACAGGCTACCCATTTTTGTTGCAAAATCGCCTGTGTCACAAGGGCATAAGATACCACAGTGTTTACCGTGATATGCTTGCCATCGTACTTGGATAACAACACAAATAACTCCAGCATTTTGGATGCTTCTCTGCTAGATCAAGAAATAAAATCACAAACCAACCTTTATATGAACAAACGTATTTTCAACACGCTTATGTATGTATGTACTCGTATGTAACGGAATTTTAGAGCTCAATTTTCACCAACTTCCAGAAATCGGATTAATATGAAACTTTGCACACGTATTAAGTACCGATGACAATGCCATAATTTGATAAGAGTTTTCCATTATCCTTATTAACTAAAAAATAAAAATAAATAATACTTTACAAAACTAAAAAAAAACACGCTTTTATTGCTAACTAAAAAAGAGAAAATAATTACTGAGTACAAGGAATTTACAATACAGTAGAGTAAAAAGCGTGGGGTGCTTGGTATACTTGTAGTAGTATGTAAAAATCATCCTATTATTGGCAACTATAAAAAGAAAAGTATGAAAACTACATAAAGTGTTTTACTCTACTGTAATGTACCGTGTACTCAGAAATTATTTTCTCTTTTTTAGTTAGCAATAAAAGCGTGTTTTTTTAGTATTTTAAACTATTATTTTTATTATTCAGAGATAACATGGCCTATCACAGATCATAAGTAAGAGCATACAACGCTCTTTTATTTGCGAAAACAAGGACTACTTGGTATTTATGCTACATAGGTATTTGATAAACTGAAAAAAAAAAATAACTAAGTAACACCATTGTATAAATTAAAATAATGTTTATCTCCGATTTCAAAGCATAAGATAAATACAAATCTGGCGTGGCAGCATGGCGTGTTCCTAATAGTTATACATTACCATCTCGTATCTAATAAGCAATGTTTAGAGACGCCATATCGTTAGTAACCTCAACCTATGATTAGGCTTACCTTGTAGCAGGCCCCATCTCTCTAAGCTGTCGTCTGCAGATTCGGATGTAGCCGTCCCTGTCACTCTAGCACGATTTGCCCAGCGAGCGAAAGCACTGGCAAGATACGGCAATACAGACGAAATGTTAGAGAATACGGCATCAGAAGACAGATAAATATATGATCAAGGAGATTAAAGGTTATCGCACACTCTACCAGCTCGGCACCGGCACAGCAGCAGCTCAGCGTCGCATCAAATTTAGGCTACGGCAATCCACCAGTGCCGGCCGCGGGCCGCAAGCTCACAGCCCGCAAGCCCGCTGTCTGCACTTCGGCCATAAAGTCCGTTGTTTTGCTGGCGACTCGAAGACGGCACGCTTACTGCACGCAGTCGGCTTGCCGTAAGCACGCCGTAAGCGCGCTGTAAAAACGCGAGCTGCTAGTTTAGGTTTAGTTGAGTGGTAAACGCACTGACTACGCGCCGTTGGCTTTTTAAATTTATATTACAAAATGTATGACTCCATGTTGTAATACATTTAATTATTTATATATTTATATACGAGTATTATTCATCGTTCAATAAGCCTTTAACTTTTATCGTAATTACTTCGTTAGAGTTTATGTACATACTCACGTATGCCAATTACATCCTACTATATGCTACATTAGTTGATTTGTTACCCATTCAGCTAGGTAACTAGACTATTATGTAGGCGCTTGTTGTGTTAGGTAGGGTATCTTGATTGAATGAAACAATTAGACTCAATCACGAACCTCCAATAAGCGAGTTAAAATCATTAAAAATCTTTCTCCGTTTTAGCCTTTTTTAGTTACGTAACTAATAGTTTGTACAGTTAAAATTCTAAGACACCTGACTTTTAGAAAGTAAACAAAATGTTAAGGCTACTTTTTAATATCTGGTCCTATACTAACTCACAATCTAGTGCTACAAAAAACTACGTTTTTGCAGAGTCACCAGGGGCCCTTGTCAAAACAGCTCTGAATAGTCGATAACGAAAATGATCATGGACTTCGTTTGGGAAATGTTTGAATTTCGTCATTAACTAAGCAATGTGAATTTTTCTTTGTACCTTGATGTGATTTTCGGTTGTGTCGTCTTGTTTGTGTCGAAATATAATTTTAGAGGTATATGCATGATTTCAAGAGTTCTCGAGTTTATGATTTGGTTTTTGGATACACATAGCATTCATTACTCTTTTAAACTTAGCGTGCAGTACCTTTACCATAGAATAGGTAACAACATAAGGTACAAATTTCAGTTTTTGTATACCCCCCGCCAAAATAATTCGTTTCGTACAACAACAAATACAAATTCTTTATTCAGTATCAGGGTTGTAACATGTCTGGGATACAATTGAGGATTTCTTTCAAGTTAAAAATTACTTTTGTCAGAAAATTCATTCGCCTCCATTACAGTTTAAAAATTACATAAAGCAATAACCTAATACGATCTATTTAACGAAAATGCTCAGGATGCATACTACAAAAAGTAAACAGAAACAATTAAGGTATCTCAACAAAGTACTTAAGTTATGCACTGCGAAAAATAATGATGTATGTATGTGTGTGTGTTTGTGTTGTGTATGTGTGTGCGTGTGTGTGTATATTTGTGTGTAATAGTAGTAGTAGTGTAGTAATATCGTATCATGTTTTTTTTTACTTTTTTGATTCTTCACACTTAAATGATTCATTAATCGCGGCCGCCTTTACAAAATCTTGTATTTTTTTTCTGTATTAGAATCGTTTTGCTGCAGTAAAACGACCACTAGAATTTCCCCCTGCATATAAGTCAACGAGTAATGGTTGACAGGCAAGCAAGTTGAAGTTCCCGGATGGAAGAACGCAACAATACTCCACACTTCATCCGTCCAAACTTTCGCCCGTTCGAAGTTCCATCGATTCGATGGCGATTCAACTTGTTGTGGCTCTGAGCCGCGGAATGGCGTTCAGTCGGTTATCCTGTTGACATGTTTGTGTGTGGCGTCAGTGCAGAAACAATAATATTTCTTGTGCGAAACGGGGAAAAGAATTGAGCTTGAATTTGTTGTGTAAGTTTCTGCGCTGAGAAAAAGTAATATAAGTTAATCTGTGTTATCAGAAAGCTGTACAATTTATTTTTTCTAAAAATAAAGTTTATAACAGTCCTCCTGGCCGATTTAGACCACGGCGGCCAATCTCAACAGAGATCAGCCAACTACGCAAGAGATATTGCAGTGCACAAGTGTGAGCCCAATACACAGGTGCACTCACTGTTCCTCCACTATCAAAATTTGGTGAGACGGTAATCCGACATGACCGGAGAGAGATCAGGCGCAGGACCAACGGCTTAATGTACTTTCCGAGGCACGGGAGTGTAACACCGCCAACTTCCCGACTCCGAGCTGTTTTTGAGAAATTCATGATAGAAAATCTCAGAAACAGCTTTGGCTCGACCTGGGATTCGAACCCAGAACCTCTCGAATGTAAGGCAGAAACTTTGCCACTACATTAACGAGGCAGTCAGTCTGTTCACCTGATATCTAGCTTACTGTTACATCAAAAAAATATATCAGACTAAAAACATCAAGTGAGTTAGTTTCAAGTTTTAGTTTAAACCCTTTTTGGTCTCAAAGGCGTCTGTTGTTGACAGTTCCGCCTCGTTCCTCTTATCGATGAAACTATAGTTAAAAGGAGCGGAAACTTACCACTCCATCCGTAGAGCGGCGGATAAAAAATGTAGAAACGTATTATTATAGAATATTGTCTGAATCTTAATTATAATATCGCCACAAAACTGATGTATGACAACACTCAGATGTGTTTCAATAATTATCCCTGCGCCAGTGTTGCCCTGCAATTACAACCTAGGAATCTCCAAAGCTTGAGTGAACAGGCATCTTCTAGGTGAGCTCGCTCCATCGTCGACTCAGTCTTTGCCTCGTTGGGCTTAGTCTTGGGTCAAGAGCAAACCTATGCCGCTACACCAACGATGTTACACCAAATTTTAATGCGCCCTCTATGAATAAGGTCAAAATCACTATCCCATTGACCTCGTAATGTTGTGTTTATTCCAAAAATTGTGAGTCTAAAATGACATAAACCAGCACTTTCTCGATGTTACAGCTTAGCAGCGGAGGTGTGCAAGAAACCTTATCCAATGTTTGATGATAAAATTGCCCTTCTGAATATTCTAATAACGCGCTGTCATGTTGACAGCTCGCTTCACGCGAAAGAAACCTAATATTTGGCGAATTGCCAGGTTGAGAAAAAAAACCCATCCTATATTGTAAGCCACAAATGCGTCATATTGTTACGGCGATAGAATAATATTTGATAAAGCTGTCCTTCGGTACAACACCTACAGGTCTTTTAGTGTTGGTCTTTAATAAAACTAGATAGGATAACCAACGTATTTAGAGCTATTCGAATTTTACCGGCTGACCTTAAAGTCAACTATTGGCGTTTGAATAGGGCTACCGCACGCTTCACAAATTTGAATGAATTTACCGGAGACAACGGAATTCAATTTGTCGAAAAATGCTTTTTGCGGAGCGCCGTGAGAGGGTGGAAAAATCCAGCCAGAAGTGCCGTAAACAATTGAAGGTTCCGGATAGAGTGAATACCATATTACCACTCTTATGATTTTACCCTGTATAGTGCTGTAACTGCCTTAAAGGCTTCTCTTTTTAAATCGTGTGAATTTGATAACCGCGTCGATGATTGTTTAATTAAGGAGAAGAAGAAGAAAACATTTTTATTCAATATTTTTACCAACTAGAAAAACTCAGCATGTGTCGTAGCATCTCAAATGCCACGACGCTGGTCTTCCGTGGACATCCAGACAGAAAGATAGCACTACTTTGCACAACAATTGCTGTATTCAAAATAGTTACTTATACAGTATAACTCATAAATCATCTTAATATATTTATTTACTTTCCTAACAAAAAAAAAGAATACAATGTATATTTATATTACTTTTATATTTATCTTTATTTTGCTGTCCTAGAGTATGCCCTTTTGTAATTTTGTAGGAAAATTTTGTATTTGTATTCGAAATTAAGTGTTCTGAAGTATTTTCCTGCATTTTTAATATTGTTTTTGATATAATTTTTCATAGTGTTACCCATTTACCCACTTTTTACACCTCCAAACGCTCCTTAATAAAACGGCCTGCGCTTATAGGGAGTTGAATTGAGTCCTCATTTCAGGGTTCCGTTTGCTTCTGAGATACGGGACCCGAAATAATGGACACGGGCATTGATGGTCCCCGGTTTACTGTACAACAACTCCTCTACTCTCTAAGCCGTTGTCCGTAGTTTTGAATGCAGCCATCTCTGTCACTTTCAAAAGTTGAATGTCCATCCCTGTCACCCTCACAAGCTTAACTGTGCAAGCGAACAGGCTAGACCTAAAAATACAAATGACTGGTAAGGGAGTACGTCTTCTGAGGTCTTCCTAACGTTTCGTTCGTAATTTCGGTTCTACCCAGCGCGTTCGCTCGCACGCTCTAGCTTGTAAGAGTGACAGGGACGGCTAAATTCGAATTGTGGACAACAGCATAGAGAGTAGGACAGCACAATTGAATTTCGAATCGTCAGTAAATGGTGTGCGGTGCGATCCTCCGTGAAATCCCTACAAAGGGACTAAATGCTACATTTCACAGCGGCATGAAATCAAAGCGGTTGAATTTTATTTAATTCACCCCGGATCAAACGGTCGAAATTATTCTAGTGCCGTTTGCTGGCGACTTTCGTTTTATCAGTTGAAACGCAGTATTCAAATGCCTCGTTATTATTACGTGGACTAATAAGTTTTCTGTGAACATTAAATACTTAGTTGTTAAAAATGTACAATGTACTGCCTCGTTGGTGTAGTGGCAAAGTTTCTGCCTTACATCCGAGAGGTCCTGGGTTCGAATCCCAGGTCGAGCCAAAATTGTTTCTGAGATTTTCTGTCATGAATTTCTCAAAAACTGCTCGGAGTCGGGAAATTGGCGGTGTGACACCCCCGTGCCTCGGAAAGCACGTTAAGCCGTTGGTCCTGCGCCTGATCTCTCTCCGGTCATGTCGGATTGCCGTCTCACCGAACTTTGAGAGTGATGGAACAGTGAGTGCACCTGTGTATTGCGTACACACTTGTGCACTATAATATCTCCTGCGTAGTTGGCTGATCTCTGTTGAGTTTGGCCGCCGTGGTCGAAATCGGTCAGGAGGACTATTATGTACAATGTAATATAAAATATTGGTAAGTACTTACATACCAGTGGCATTTAAGATTCAAATACATCACTGCATAAAATACGCCCCCACGTCTGTCCCTATGTCTGTATGTATGTACATGTATGTACTTACGTATGCTTAGAACCGTGGCTTAGATCTTTAAAACTACTCAACGGATTTGGATGCAGCTTTATGAATAGAAAGAAGTGGAAGGTTTACATGTATAAAAATGTGGAAAAAAAAGCGATAACAGCGGGCAGGACAGCGTCTGCCATGTTTACTAGTAAATAAAAAAAAGAGAAACTGTGTCAAATGTTTGTTGACAAGAAATTTAAGTTACAAAATTTATTTAGTCGTTAGCAACCATAATCGCACATCTACTTCTTTAAAGTCATAATGTCAAAACATCTAAAATTCAGTTAACTATGCCACAACTCTCCTTCAATAAGAATCTTTTGAGTGCTTTAAGATCGTATCTTTTTTTGACATTTATGACTTAAAAGAACCAGATGTGCGATATGAAGATTGTAAACCCCAAGAAACCACATAGCCCGATATACTCGTATAGTACATAGTTGAATCCCGAACATGCCATCACACTTACACAACTTGCTCCACAAATCACAGCCACCGACTATCCCACCTGTGACCTAGTCCAGAAAGTTCCAAATATTTGGTCGAAAGCGATGCTGTATCTTCAGGCGAGCATGCCTATATTAAATTCCCTACATACCCCGTAGACAGAAGGTCTTACTTGGTATTAAGTGAATTCCTTACGCGAATGATTTGCATGGAAATAAAATCTTTTGTTTTAATGCTTACGCGGTCGCGAGTTGGGTTGGGAATAAGTGCGTGTGATGTACATACTCGGTTCTTTTATTTTGTTCGTTGGATATTGGAATGATATTATGTCAGCGTAAAAGTATTTGTAAAAAATAACGATAAAACGGAAGTACAAAAGTAAGCATATCAAGGTTAACACTGCGACGTCTTGTGCACTTGTAATAAGGGCAATATTGCAACAACACTGAGTAACTTGGTGTCATCTGTACGTTTCTGTCATTAATCTTATCTCTATATATATAAAATTCTCGTGTCATAATGTTTGTTCCCATACTCCTCCGAAACGGCTTGACCGATTCTAATGAAATTTTGTGAGCATATTCAGTAGGTCTGAGAATCGGCTAACATCTATTTTTCATACCCCTTAGTGATAAGGATTGTCCGCAATAATTTATATGGCAAAACAACGTTTGCCGGGTCAGCTAGTAATTTGTATAAAAATAAAATTTGCACTATGCAACATTTTAAACAGGTTCTTGTTTTTCAAATGTTATGTAATCATTCATTATGATGTTAATCAATATTTTAAAAGAATAGGTTAGTAGTTACATAATTAATCAACTTATTATACTAGGAAAATTCCTGAAAGTTTTCAGCAACAATAAAAAATAGTCCTCCTGGCCGATTTCGACCACGGCAGCCAATCTCAATAGAGATCAGCCAAAGTGTGAGTGCAATACACAGGTGCTCTCACTGTTCCATCACTCTCAAAGTTCGGTGAGACAGCAATCCAACATGACCGGAGAGAGATCAGGCGCAGGACTAACGGCTTAACGTGCTTTCCGAAGCACGGGGGTGTAACACTGACAACTTCCCGACTCCGAGCTGTTTTTGAGAAATTCATGACAGAAAATCTCAGAAACAATTTTTGACTCGACCTGGGATTCGAACCCAGGACCTCTCGGATGTAAGGCAGAAATTTTGCCAGTACACCAACGGGGCAGTCAGCAACAATAAAAACGTTATCGAACTACGAATGTATTCAGATACACAAACATTTATTTTGTCACAAAAAGGTTCGCTTTACAAATACTATTATCGACAAATCATTTATACGGTTCATACGTCCTCAATCCATAATTCGTCATGTTTCTCACAAAAAGCGTTTGTATATTATTTACATAAAATCTTAGGGTAAATATAATAACCGTAGGCAAATAGATTTTCTCTATCGGAAATATATTTTCTCTTTCGTGATAAATTACTATGG